>CM077525.1:34270350-36670350 GCA_039654895.1 Mongoloraphidia duomilia
CGCAAGTGTATTCAAGATTAAAATACACTATTTGCTTTTGGGGTATATCTTCCCAGGCAAATGATGTGTTTGTTTGCCAAAAGAAGATTATCAGATGTATTGGTGGAGTGTCGCATCGAACATCGTGCAGAGATTTGTTTAGAAAATTAAAAATTTTAACTTTGGCATCAATTTATATATATGAATTGTCAATTCATATTTTTAAGAATTGTAATGAGCTCGTTAGGAACTCAGACATTCATGACATAAACACGCGAGCAAAACATGCACTTAGAATTCCTTACACACGGTTAAAAATTGCACAAAAATCACCCAACACTCTGGGAATAAAAATATTTAATAAATTACCCCAATCTATTACAACACATAATAAATTACACAATTTCAAAAAACATTTAAAAATATTTTTAATTGAACATTCCTTCTATAAAATAGACGATTTTTTTAACATGACTGTCTGAGTTTTTAATGAGCTCATTCAATAATTAACGACGATTTGTATCCATATCTATGGCAAAACAAATAAAATCATTATTATTATTTATTATTATTAATTGATCTTATAACCCACGCTTACTACAAAATTATAAATATTCTCAATGTTATTAGTGTATTTGCCATATGGCACATACACTATTGGCGTCGGTCGGATGGCGGGACCTAGGGGTCGGACCAAAATTTCTCGACGTTTCATAGCCTCCTGAACACTTTGGCACCATTTTTGGAAATGTCTGTTTATATATGTATATATATATATACAGGGTGAGTTCGACCACCCGTATCACTCATTTTTTTCGAAAACGGTTAGTCGTAGAGAGTTGTATCAAAAATTTGTATTATAAAAGCCTTAATAAAGAATCGAATGGTGATAATTTTTTTTCCGGGAAGGTCGGCTTCCCTATTAGTTTGCTCCAGAATGTCCAGAACTCCGGAATTATAAATGTAACGATAGGTCGAAAGTGGTATTGTTGAAAAGATCTTTAAAAAATAAACAATTTTTGTAAGAATTTTTTTTTTTATTACTGCCACCCCTGTAAATTTCTATAAGTATAAGTATAAATATAAATTATTATATGTTCAAAACTCCGGAATTTTAGAAAGCACGATAGGTTGAAAGTGGTTCTGTTGAAAAGCTCTTTAAAAAATAGGCAAGTTTTGTAGGAAAAATTATTTAATTACTGCCACCCCTGTTAAGTAACAATCGTTTGAAATTATTAAATCAAAATTTCACAATAACGATCATAGTCGGCATTAAAAATCTAGCAACCTTAGACATTGTCACAAATGTTCAAACTGTCTTCCATTTACTCTTTAATACATACTACTGAGCTCTTCTGGTTATACTGTGAGTGTACTTCTTCAGTGTTTAATGATCGATAGATAGGTAACTAGATTTTAAATGCGAACTTTTAAAAAGATCGTTATTATGACATTTTAATTTAGTAATTTCAAACAAATATTACTTAACAGGGGTGGCAGTAATAAAAAAACTTTTCCTACAAAACTTGCTTATTTTTTAAAGATCTTTTCAACAATACCACTTTCGACCTATCGTTACATTTATAATTCCGGAGTTCTAAACATTCTGGAGCAAAGTAATAGGGAAGCCGACCTTCCCGGAAAAAAAAATTATCACCATTCAATTCTTTATTAGGGCTTTTATAATACAAATTTTTGACACAACTCTCTACGACTAACCGTTTTCGAAAAAAACGACTGATACGGGTGGTCGAACTCACCCTGTATATATTTATATATTTATATATATATGAGTGCGGGCTATAACTTTCGAAAGAGTTACTTGATTTTGACGAAATTTGGTAGGCACGTTGGAATCCATCACCGCACGAAGCCTATTTAAAATGGGCCCAATCGGACCATTTTAAGGGTGGTTTTTAGGGGTTGAAAAATGTTTTTGGGCCCAAAAATACCGAAAAAAATTTCAGAATTGTTTCAAAATTGAAATTTAACCCTGTAGTGAAGATCAAAATGTGCTGCTAAAATTTTAATAAAATCGGCCCGACAGGACCGGACTTACAAATTTTATGAAAACACTAGTTTGCGGATACGTGATTTACTTACTGAAGGTTTAATTTGGTACAAAGGTTGTATTGATAATAATATTGAAATCAAGAAAAAAAAATATTATTTTAAGGGATGTATTAAGGGGTTAAATTTTTTATTTTGTCCAAAATCAAACTTAAGTTCACGTATTAAAGCCACAAGGCCTGTATTAGCAAATACACTATATTGTCGGCAGGGTTTTGGCACTGCGACCCGAGTTTTTTTCCCTATGTTCGGCAAACCGTTTACACGCTGTATGTTGCTCTTGATTATTTTGCGGCCAACGCAAAATTCACCCTCGAGTATTAATATATTATTATCAGAGATAGATTCTATAATTAGAACGCGTAAGGAATGTGAAATGCAAACAATGTAATTAGTGAACTGTGTCACTAATGTGTCCGAAACCGCAACATTCAAGTTTCAATTTGGCACACGGTACAACAAACATACACCGACCCTACCCACCCCCAGTCACCCATAAACTCTGCCGCGCCAAACATCTCAAATTGTATCGATTGTAGAAATAATTCCAGAAACCCGGAGGTGCAATGTTTTAACGCATACTAATTACAATATAGACTGACAACGCCAGAGCGTGTAATAAATGAATTGTGGATTATAGACGATCGACAACAGGGGTCATTAGGCCAGAGCGTGTAGGAATGCTGTTGTTTACATGGCGTTGCTATGGTTCTTCTATTACAAGTTCCCAGATCCCGGGTTCTAGCCCGAGAGCTGGTGAAAGTGTCAATTGGATTTTCAATTTATTATTAAAAAAAATAATGAATTGAAAATATGAATTGATGCTAGGCCCAAATAACCTTAGTTGTTGGTGGTCTTTAAAAACACACTGACAACGCCAATAGAACAGAAGTTAACTAATGCTTGGAGTTACATTGGAGGTAACGACACTAGCGACAGTATATAGTAAATAGTAGCACTATTTTATTTTATAGAAAGGTTAAAGATGACATAATATATACTGTTACGGATCACCCTGTATATAAGCGGCAGGCAAGAATTCTGAGAAACGTGAGTCTGCTTGCTGAACACACTGGTGCCTACGCGAAGATTCTAGACAACGCTAGAGAATACGAGGACGCACTAAGCATACACCGCGCGCCTATATAAGCAGCGAGTCGACGGGAATCGGGCAATTAATGGTGAGTCGTGCAATCAAGTGGATCAGTGATATAAATATTAATCAGTTCAACGGAGATCAGTCAGTCAGTGTAGATTATACTGTGACAGTGTTGAACAGCGAATATAGTGCGAAATAAATCTGAGTGAATATAAATATACAAACATAAATAATTAGAATTAAATAATCTTTGTAAATATAGTTATTGTTTACTTGTGTTGATTGTCAGAACTGACTTTTGGTTGTTGTATTTATGATTGTTGTGTTTTTAATTATTGTAAATAGATATTGTAAATAAATATTTATTCCGCCAACTCAGAAAACAGTTTTGTAACAATACATAGCAACAGACAAGGAAAGGATTTATTTCTAACACAAACTATAACGATTTTAGCTTTTCACAAATAGATGACACTAGAATCGTCTCACTTGTAACTATTAAACTTTTGCTCCAATGACGTTGCCACTTGCCAGTCTATATTGTATTTATTTATTGTAGATTATAGATGCGTCGACATCTTAGGTCATTAGCGTCTTAACTCTTAATAACATTAAATAATAAATTACTTAAAACTAAATGACATCACAAAATATCCATGAGCGGAGGTGGGATTCTAACCCACGACAGTCTGATCTAATAGACCGCTATGCTAATCATTAGACCTCACTGTCATCTGTCTATATTGTAATTAGTATATGGTTTTATGAAGTAGATAACTGACAAATGGACAAAATATTTGCCAGTACACAATTTCTGGCTCGTGCACTATTGGCGTTTTGGTCGGATGGGCGAGTACATTTCATTTAAAAAGTGGAGAACTGTTGTTTGGCTCGAGATCAATAAAAATGTTTCACTTACCAATTTCTGAAGTTCCGTTAGCATCTGTAACAAACAAACATTATTTAAAATATTTTTTTTAATTTTATATTATTATACAGTGTGTCCACAGACTCTACCTCAACATGGGGATCTCCGTTGTTATGGGAGATAGAGATTTGGTTAAATGAGACAAAATGTGCAGAATCTCCAGTACTACTACCCTGCGTAGTCAAATTTTCCATATTTTGCTTGGTTCGCGACCGACAGTTGAAAAACGAGATTTACCCATTTTCGTTTTTTGTTTATAACTCGCTGATTAACTAAGTTAGAAAAAAATATTTTCACTTTCTTAAGGCCCTTTTTTATGAGGATTTCAAATCTCTTTTCATATTTTTATTTACTTTTATAGTTTTAGAGATACTTGTATTAACTTTGTTTTTTTTTAAATACACGTCAAAGATGGCCATGACACCATTCGAAAAAGATTTTTTTTCTCTTTAATTTGATATGAGAGTTGATGGATTTATTTTCAAAAATAACAGAGTTATACGTAAAACACTGATTTTTAATAGTAGGCTATGCTAAATTAATTGATAAAACAACAGAAGGCTTAGCAAACAGTTGAAATTCGCGTTGGCTTAGTAAACGGCTGGTTTGTTTCAGCTGTCAAAGTGTAGTTTGTTGCTAATTCATTTTACTAAGTGATTTATTAAATTTTCTTTTGTTATCATGGAACCATTTTTAGGGTTTCGTAGCCAAATGGCAAAAACGGAACCCTTATAATTTCGTCCTGTCCGTCTGTCCGTATGTCACAGCTTTCCTCGCACCCGGACGAAGCCGGACGGGGCCGCTAGTTGTATATAAATCGCTGGAAATACCAATAACATAATATTTTAATTTTGTATAATTGAAATTAATAGAGTGGATTGTAGTTCACAAATCTATTATAGCGGCACGAGATTTAAAACCGATTTATAATTCAAATTGTGCGTCATTAAACACCACAGGGCCCATATGCAAGAGAAAGTATATCTATTATTGGTTTAGGCTTAACTATACAAGGTGTTTCAAAAAGCATGTGCCATCGCTTTGTGTGGTGATTCCTTCCCCAAAAATAAGTGGTTCATGTTAACATTGTTCCGCAGATGCTTTTTTTCAAAGAAACAGGATGTCCAATTTTTAAATTTTTTTAACCGACTTCAAAAAAAAAACAGGTTACTCAATTCGACCGTATATATTTTTTATGTTTTATGTATGTTCGCGGATAACTTCGTCGTTTATGAACCGATTTTGAATTTTTTTTTATTTGAAAGGGTATACTTTCAGATTGGTCCCTTAGAAATGTCATCAAAATCGGTTCAGTAGTTCGGCTGACTTTAATATAAAAGTAAGTAACGGCGTGTCATTCCTTAAGGTAAATGTCACTTTTTGACACATCAGACAGCGTAAGAAAGTCGGTTTAATAAAAGTAAGTAACGGCGTGTGATTCCTTTAAGGTAAATGTCACTTTTTGACACTAAAAAGTAAAAAATAAAAAACTTTTTAACAAAGAAAAAACCTTCTTCAAAAAGCCACTAAAAAGAGAAAAATAATGAAATTTTGAGATCTGCGCCAATTTAATAAAATATGATTTCGGTTAAAAAAAAGAAGATATTAATCGCTATACTATACTTTTTAACCGACTTCATATTTTATTAAATTGGCGCAGATCTCAAAATTTCATTATTTTTCTCTTTTAGTGGCTTTTTGAAGGAGGTTTTTTTTTTGTTAAAAAGTTTTTTTCGGTTTATTATTGATATCTACCTAAACAAAATTAGAGTAAATGTTGAAAATGGCCACCATCTGCTTCATTACAAGAATTGAACCTTCTATACGTAAAGATCTAGTCACTCTGACACAAATACGAGGAATTTGCTGAGCTCATGAAAAACGCCATTTCGAACCATTTTCCTGAAAATAGTTCATTCAATTGACCACGAGAGGCAGAGTGTGTGGTGGGTACAGACATTATTTATTCTCCATTTGCGTCTTGTCATTTTAGTGGTATAACTTAATTGTTTAAAATAATTACATATAAAACGGTTAAGGGATCACCCCACAACCGATGGCACTTGTTTTTTTAAACACTCTGTATACGTCTATAACGCAACCCTTAATACATTTTGGCTTTAGCAGTTGTTTCTTTATTTCTTCCACTGTATTTAATATTTTTATTTAATCATATTTTATTATAAAAAACTTTTCAACAAAAAAAAACCTCCTTCAAAAAACCACTAAAAATAGGAAAATAACGAAATTTTGAGGTCTGTGCCAATTTAATAAAATATGAAGAAATATGAAAAAGTATAGTATAGTGATTAATATCTTCTTTTTAACCAACTTCATATTTTATTAAATTGGCACAGACCTAAAAATTTCATTATTTTCCTCTTTTTAGTGGTTTTTTGAAGAAGGTTTTTTTTTTTGTTAAAAAGTTTTTTATTTTTTACTTTTTAGTGTCAAAAAGTGACATTTACCTTAAAAGAATCATACGCCGCTACTCACTTTTATTAAAACGACTTTCTTACGCTGTCTGATATGTCAAAAAGTGATATTTACCTTAAAGAATCACACGCCGTTACTCACTTTTATTAAAATCAGCCGAACTACTAAACCGATTTTGATGAAATTTCTATGGAACCAATCTGAAAGTATATTCTTTCAAACAAAAAAAAATTTTCAAAATCGGTTTATAAATTACTGAGTTATGAGGTAACAAACATAAAAAAAAAAATACAACCGAATTGAGAACCACCTCCTTTTTTTGAAGTCGGTTAAAAACTAAGCAAGGTGGAGCAACGTAGAATAAATTCTTAATGTGCAATCATTCGCATCCTTAATTATGCTGAAGCTAAACTGCATTTATATTCTTTTTTATTTTTTTGTAGAGAAAAAAATACTGTTAAGAATCACACTGCAAATCCTTCATGCGAACATTTTAGTATCATTTTCCTGGGAAAACTTACAGCTTTTTAAAAAGTACCTACTTACGTAATCTTTCACACGTAGCCAAACGTTTTTTAAAAAAATTCGCTTGTAGGATCTCTGTAATGTGATTCTTGACCCTTCATTTGGCGTTTACACAAGCCCTTTAGCTTTAAAAATAGCGTCGGGAGAGCGGTAACCGTTTTTAGACGTGGGGAAAGAATTTGCGATAAAAAGTCTAGACTGCAGAGGGTGTAACTGCCGGTAGAGAACACTCTTAATTTCTTGGCATCATTGATTTTTGTGAAAATGGAATTTTTTTATTTTTATAATGTTAATTTATCCCCCCTGCGAGAAATTCTCCCCCGCGACGCGAAGTATGATTTATTATCCCCCCCCCCGCGATAACCTTTCTCCCTGTGAAGCGAAGTCGCGGCTTAAAATCACTTGGAAATAGTTTGCATGAACGGTGTCACATAAATAAACAGTTTGACATTTGCATTAACGGTGTCACATAAATAAACAGTAGCATTTCAAAATTGACATATCTTTTTTATTTGTCAACCGATCGAAATGAAACAAACACTAAATGTTAGCCCACGCTTATCTCAATCATTACTGAAAACCACATCCAAATTGGTTCAGCCATTACGAAGATTAGCGTGCAAAAAAAAGCGGTTACGATTTTATTATATTGTAGCAAACCCCAAGATGTTACGCCACTGCCTACAATAGAAGCGTCGAGAAGGAAAGGTCACAGTGGTGAGGCATGGAATGATATCGAAAATACGAGTACCCGCCGGAATGTTCTGGAGAGCGCGCGATCGTGCTGGGCCAGGCTGCTCGACCTATATAAGCGAAGTACGAGTGAGTCAGTGTCGTGTTGAACTGCGAATATAAATACAGTATATAAATATAGTTATTTGTTCAGTGTTATTTAAGTGTTTCACTTTGTTTAAGAATTACCTACTGTTTCGTTATTATTATTGTGTTGATTGTTAGAATTGACATATTATAGTTGTTACGTTTATTGTTATTGAATTGTTAATTATATTAAATAAATATTTATTCCGCCCACGCAGAAAACAGTTTTGTTATTTACAATATGTAATAATATAGATATGTCGAAACTGAATAGCTCACGTAAAATAATCAGAAAAAAATTGTCTACCCAGGATTGACTTCCAGAGTTATTTCAAACGACAAACCAGGAGGTAGACTGTTGACTGTAGAGCATGCTTTTCATCGGCACAGATTGAATGCAAGACGCGTTCCGGACTCCGGTAGCTTTCGCGGAAGTCATCTAGCGAACACCGGATTCGCTTACTATATATGTGTGTGTATATTTTATTTCGACCGTTTACCTTTTTAGGTTATATTAGCACTTTTTTGGTCATGCATTTTACAAGCAAATTCTTAACTTTTATACACACTGTAAGAAATGAGAAGGCTGTTTACATAGATTATCGATGGTCCATTTGTAGCCAGCGATAATTCTGGTAATAGACACACAAAGAGATAATGGCGTCGCAAATAGGTATCGCCTGCACATCGCGTAGATTCCATAAAAACACATTGCGCATGCGTGGTTACTAATTTTACATTAATTTGTTTTGTATTCATCCATTTTATATATGTAACTATATACATTTTATTTTGTAATTTTTACACACTTTATTGGAATATTACACAAAATATGTAATTTTAATTTACTTTATGTAAAAATCACAAATTTGTTTAATTTTACAGTAAAAGTCCAAGTTTTTATGAAGTTTTCTGTGTAAAAATAAATAATAATGTAAAATCACTTAGAAAATTGAGCGATTTCTATCTTAACTTTCAAAGTATTTTTTCATTCATTTTTTACAGTGTTTAGTCTAGATAATTTCTATTGTGATAGACATACGGACGGACGGATAAACGAGTGTTTCCAATATAATTAATGGCATATTAGATTTTTTTACAAAAAAAAATATTCATAAAAACCTTAATAATGTGTCATGGCATGAGTCAATCGATGATTTAGAGCAGTCACTACAACTATATAATATATCTTATTTATACAGGGTGTATCGATAGTAATTGTGAAGTATTCAGACCCATCCGCAGGTGGAATGGACCTAAACCTTCCCGTACAGAAATCTAGGGATTATAATTGTTTTTATAATAATCAGAAAAATCTTTTTATAAAAAAAGAACCGCCTTCAAAAAGCCCACTAAAATGAGAAAAATAAAATTTTAAGATCGGGGCCAATTTAATTAGGTTACAAAACTTTTTATATATCTCCTTTTGGCGCCTACTTCAAAATTTTATTATTTTCCTCTTTTTAGTGGGTTTTTTTGAAGGCGGTTTTTTTTTATAAAAAGTTTTTATTTTTTACTTTTGTGTGGCTTTATAGGTAGTTTACATTGTAGAAACTTATTTGTTCAACTTAATGTAATGTCTCTCTACTCCCTTTTTGTGTATACTTGTTTAATATTTGCGAAAAGCAATACCTTAGACATGCATTCAGATCAACATGATTACTATACTAGAAATCGGGAAAACACATGCATACCGAAGGTGCGGTAGAAGTTATTTGTGCATCAGTTATAAATTTTATAATGCGTTACCTCTAGAAATAAGGAAATTAGGATTAAGAGATTTCAAAAAAAACATAAAACAAATTTGTATAAGAAACTGTTTATACTCCATCAAGGAATTTTTTAATATTAATTTTAATTGTTATTAATGTAATTTATGTTTGACATAATCAATGTGGGCTTGCCCATCTATGATTTTAATAAATCTATCTATCTATCTATCATGTTACAACCGACATCTGTCTTGATATTTGATTACTTAACAACAAAAAAACTACTGAACCGATTTAAATATTGAATTATTATATACGCAAGAACATTCCTTGGGAATATCCAAGAACTTGTCTTAGAGATAGTTAATTCGATTAGTGAAAACCGCATCGAAATATGATCAACGGTTCTCGATATAATCGTGGACATAGTTACATACATACATATCTATACAGATAAAACTGAGAACCTCCTTTTTACTTCCCACCTCTACTATGGTAGGGAAGTAATGGATTTAGTCCGAAAAAAATATTTCGAGATTTTAACAGATTTCACGTTTTGAGACCCTATCAATCGTTTAAGAAAGAATTGTAAATTATAGACGCCCGACAACTGAGGTCATTAGCGTCAGCAATCGTTTAAGATCATTTTCTGACTGATGTCTGTAGTGTGTGTGTGTGTGTGTGTGTGTGTGTGTGTGTGTGTATGTGTGTATGTGGTCAATTTTTCGCCTTCGATATCTTAAGAACGGAACAACATACGGGCATGCCGATTTTTCTATTGTGTTTATCAGCCTTTAACTTAGATCTGATTAGATTTTGAGTCAAATCGGTTCAGTGGATCCTGAGATATTCAAAAAAACGTCCTCAATGTCACGTATTAACATAGGTAAAAAAAAATATAAATGAATTCTAGATGTTATAATATGAAAAAAATGTAAATATTTTTTTTCTCTAAAATGTTCAGTTTTCGAGAAAAAAAAATATTTTACTAAAAAAAATAAAAATTGTACGTAAATCAAGGTAACCATGATTTTTGCTATATTAAGCTAGCCATCAGTAGATCACCAAACAAAAAAGAGGGCCATGCTTTTTTCAAAGAATAAAAATTAAATTGTGTTTTAAAGACCACCAACAGCTAAGGTTATTTGGGCCTAGTCAAAGAATAAAAAAAAAGAGTGTTTATTTTTTGCAAATATTTACTAGGTGGGAAGTATAGGACTGGTCATCAGTCGAATTTTTTAAGTTGGTTAAAAACAGTTAGTTCATACAACTAGACAGTATGATATTATAGATAGCGTAGGGGAGTCGTAACTCGTAGGCACAACTGTAAGTGACTATAGTGTCACGTTAGGACGCTAATGACCTCTGTTGTCGAGCGTCTATAATCTACAATTCATTCATTCAGTCACGTTGGAAAAGAGAGATAGAAACGAATAGGTTATCTTTTCCTCGTCTTCTGACGCATTTGTGAATTTAAAAATTTGTAGTAGGTATATTGTTAATTTACACCTGTAACCATGGTTACGTATGTGTGATAGAAAAAGATAGAAAAACACGTCTATTCTCCATCTCTATCTTTTGTACCGACTTTTTTTGAGTGGCTTCCCTCCTCTATCTATGATATTGATATCTCTATGGAGGGCAGTGTAGCCTAGTGGATAGCGCACTTGGTACCAGCCTCTAGACTAGACTGTCGTAGGTTCGAATCCCACCTGCGCTCATGGATGTTTTGTGATGTTATTTAGTTTTAAGTTAATTGCTATTTAATGTAATTTAAGACGCTAATGACAATCTACAATAAATAAAAAAAAACTTTTTAACAAAAAAAAAACCTTCAAAAAGCCACTAAAAAGACGGAAAATAATGAAATTTTGAGGTCTGCGCCAATTTAATAAAATGTGAAGTCTGTTAAAAAGTATAGTATAGTGGTTTAATATCTTCTTTTTAACCGACTTCATATTTTATTAAATTGGTGCAGACATCAAAATTTCATTTTTTTCCTTTTTTTAGTAGCTTTTTGAAAGAGATTTTTTTTTGTTAAAAAGTTTTTTATTTTTTACTTTTTAGTGTCATTTACCTTAAAGGAATCACACGCCGTTACTCACTTTTCTTAAACCAACTTTCTTACGCTGTGTGATGTGTCAAAAACTGACATTTACCTTAAGGAATCACACTCCGTTACTCACTTTTATTAAAATCAGCCGAACTACTGAACCGATTTTAATGAAATTTCTATGGGACCTATCTGAAAGTATATCCTTTCAAATAAAAAAAGAATTTTCAAAATCGGTTTATAAATAACGGAGTTCTGACTTCTAAGGTAACAAACATAAAAAAAAAAATACAACCGAATTGAGAACCACCTCCTTTTTTTGAAGTCGGTTAAAAATAAAAGATATCTCTATGATGATGATAGTACAGTCTGTATGTTAAAGAACGAACTGCCGCAGCACCCTTGATACTTGCACCACCTTACATACAGTTGCCATATAAGCGGTGCCGTTGGACTATAATAAATCTCACCCGGCCGCTCTATTCATTACAAAGAAAAGGGTTTAATATAAATAGTATTGCGGACGCTGTACATGCATGCACCTCCGCGAACGCAGGGGCGCACGCGAATTTTTGTTAAAGGGATCAACCACATCAATTCGTATCATGTCCCTACTGGTCTTATTAAGCCTGCAGCTCCACATATCGACTTGTCAAATAACTTTAATACGTCCGTACATAATGTAGGGGCTTGAGAATAGCCGAGCATGTTGCAATGCTGTTGTTTACATGGCGTTGCTATGGTTCCTCTATTACAAGTCCCCGGTTCCCGGGTTCTAGCCCGAGAGCTGGTAAAAGTGTCAATTGAATTTTCAATTTATTAAAATAATAATGAATTGAAAATATGAATTGGTGCTAGGCCCAAATAACCATAGCTGTTGGTGGTCTTTAAAACACACATAATGTAGGTTTCGAGCTCCTGCTTCAACACCAGGGATGGACTGGCGTAGAAAAAAATATCGAGCCCAATGTTTTTATTATGAAATGTACTTCTGTCAGTGACATTAAATTATTCAATTAAAGTCTAAAACCATGCATGTGTTATATAAAGTATATTGTGCAACACGTGTGCTAAATATTTATGCGTCGAGCGCGATGTTTTCAGCACTCGCATTCGGCTCACGATGCTCACTCGCCAAGGCTCGTGAGCGCTCTCCTACTACTCGTGCTGAAAACATCGCGCCTGACGCATAAATTATGTATTTAGCACACTAGTCACACAATACAGGGTGTATCACAGAAAACCGAACATAGGGAAAACTCCATTGTGCAAATTAGTTAGGATCAACGATTACTTTGGCCACATATGAGAATGGGTACCATGGTAACGCTGACTAACCATTATTTAATAACAATAATAGCTAATAATGAATAATTAGAAAAATCAGTTAAAATAAATTCTTCAATATTAAATGAATTTATTTTTATTAATGAAACAATTTTTTATTAAGAAAATATTTTTTTAACTAATAATTAAACAAAACAAACAGTTAAAATAAAAAATTAAAGCAAATGTTCAAATAAACCTCCATTTTGAATTAAGCAGTGGCTTAATCGGTTACAAAAACTTTGTCTCACTTTATCTAACATTACAGGAGTCATATTGAAACATACTTCGACGATTTTGTCTTTAAGTTCATCCAGATTTTGTCAAATGAACAGCAATATGCATTTGTTACTGTATACGTACACCATGGTAACCATGGTAACGACCTCTGAATAGAGGGCAAAGCAATCTCTGATCATAACTAATTTGTACTGTGTACTTTTTCCTATGTTCGGTTTTCTGTGATACACCCTGTATACTATTATGTAGTTTTTTTTTTAATTTTTTATTTTATTTTAATAGACACACAATAATATTGATTATTATTTACCTAGTGACGGCAATATTTTTTTAATGAAGATGCTGAGAAAGGAGTTAATTTGTCTTTCAATAGTTTTTTTTTAGTTTCATCAGTTTTTTTCGTAGAAAACCGCATCAAAATCGGTTCACCTATTAAGACTTGTGATGTCACGTACAGACATAATATAAACATACACGACCCTCTTTTGGCGGGTCAGGGGTTAAAAATTAATTGTACGCACTATTTTTAAAAAAATCCGCACAGAAAAATAATACAGAAAAGATTTCTCAAAAAGTACACAATTTCAAAAATGTTAATGCGATGATCAAAAAAAATTTCGAAAATTAAATTTTTTTTGTGGTCAAAGAAAAATTTCGAAAATAAAATTAAATTTTTTTGTGGTCAAAAAAAAATTTCGAAAATTAAATTAAAGTGGCCGACAAAGCCTCTGAAACTAGAACACTTAATATTGGTGAAAGGCTCTAGCAGAGACATCTGACAGTACATTGTTATAAATGTTGCATCCATATATTGTATTGTTGCGTGCACTGCCATCTGTACGTAAAAGAAATAAAACACTTCTGAGTGTGTAAATCTAAATAACAAAACACTGCCGCTAAAAACTTAAGTGTTTGGTAGTCAAAACAGATAAAATCGATTTTAAATAAAACTGTTGATTATAAAAATTCCCACTGTACATTATAGCAATTTAACCAAGGGGCGCCGACAGCGGGGTTGTTAAAAAAATTGTATTTTTTAAAGACCACCGACAGCTAAGGCTATTTAGGCCTAGCACCAATTCATATTTTCAATTCATTATTATTTTTTTTTTAATAATAAATTGAAAATCCAATTGACGCTTTTATTAGCTCACGGGCTAGAACCCGGGAACTGGGGACTTGTAATATAGGGACCAAAACAACGCCATATAAACAACAGCACTGCTACACGCTCGGCCATTCTCAAGCCCGCGGGGTTGTTCAGGTGCTGAAGAAACCCTTAAAAACATTCTCGGGTTGCGAAATGCGGAGCCCTGCTAAAATACATACTTGAATATTATTCAATAAAGTTCTTGGGCTTGAGAATAGCCGAGCGTGTAGCGGTGCTGTTGTTTACATGGCGTTGCTATGGTTCCTCTATCACAAGTCCCCAGTTCTCGGATTCCAGCCCGAGAGCTGGTAAAAGTGTCAATTGGATTTTCAATTTATTATTAAAAAAAATAATAATGAATTGGTGCTAGGCCCAAATAACTTTAGCTGTTGGTGGTCTTTAAAACACAATTTTAATAAAGTTCTTGGTAGTAAACGAGTTATGAATACTTTTAAATTACTAGTGGCCCGGTCCGGCTTCGCCCGGGTGCTTTGAATTTATGATAATACATTATTAACTCGCTTCGCTCCCTCGCTCCAGTTATTATAGCCTATGTCCTAAAGCAAAGTATCACCTATCTTTTTATTTATTTATTATAGATTATAGACGCGTCGACAACTTAGGTTATTATCGTCTTAAATTACATTAAATAACAACTAACTTAAAACTAAATAACATCACAAAACATTCATGAGCGCAGGTGGGATTCGAACCCACGGCAGTCTAGTTTAGAGGCTGGTACCAAGTACGCTATCCACTAGGCTACACTGCCCTCGTATCACATATCGAACAGTGAAAAAAACATTTGAAATCGGTTCAGTAATTTCTGAGATTACCTCCTATTTTCACCCGGGTAAACCGGGTCGGCCAGTTATTATAGTTATCCTATCGAACAATAAGAAAAATTAGAAATCGGTTCAACAATTTCTGAGATTTTCCCGATTTTCACTCGGACGCGAAGGAAATATTAAACATCAAAATCTTACCTTGTACAAGAAGCTGTCGTAGTTTTTCGAACACCAATTTCTTGTAGTTGATCAAACCAAAAAAACTATTATTGTAAATAATTTGTAATTCGAAATAAATTAAACATATTGTTAGTCATGACATCTGAGCGAACATTATTGAATTTAATGCTTCTATCTATTGTTGCGTGTGCTGACATCTATACAACAAGAAACGAAAGAGTATTACAAAACATTCGAGTTCTGAATCCACAATAATATACATTGCTGCCCCAAATACTAGTGTCTGGTAGTGAAAATAATTCGAACTAAATTAAGTGGGAAATCTTATATACCTATGTAGTCTGTACTTATTTTTGTTTTTTGTAAATGACAGACGTTCGATAACACAGGTCTTTTTTATATTAATACACCAGTTACCCAATCTGGCTTTGCCCAGCTGCAAATTTTCGCTTACCGTTCATCCCTATTTTCGTAGCGTAATAATATAAGTACCTACTATAGTATAGTCTATATTACTAGGCAAGAAGTAGGATCAGACGTTTATGACCTCTGTTGTCGAGCGTCCATAATTTACAATATCTATTTATCAAGAAGTAGGCTTTAACGGCGAAAGAATTGTTCAAATTGATTTAGTGGTTCTCGAGTTTTGAGGTAGCATGAATACATTTTATAATTAGTTAAATTGACGAGTTAGTATATTTAACTAATCTATATAATAAAAATCAATTGCTGTTAGTCTCGCTAAAACTCAAAAACGGCTTGACCGATTTGAATAATTTTTTTTTATTTTGTTCGCTCTAATACAGGGGTGGTTAAAAAAAATAGGGAAAACCCAAAAGAACAGTTGAAAAAGCGAAAAATTCAAAATTAGTAATTTTGTATGGGAATCGCCACTTCGGATTACTTTTAATAGATGACGTTCGAGCGAACGAGCGTAGCGAGTGAGAAATGTATTAATAATATTCGAGCGAACGAGCGAAGCGAGTGAGTAATGTATTAATAATATTCAAGCGAACTAGCGAAGCGGTGAGTAGTGTATTAATAAAATTTGAGCGAACGAGCGAAGCGAGTGAGTAATGTATTAATAATATTCAAGCGAACTAGCGAAGCGGTGAGTATAGTGTATTAATAAAATTTGAGCGAACGAGCGAAGCGAGTGAGTAGTGTATTAATAAAATTCGAGCGAACGAGCGTAACGAGTGAGAAATGTATTAATAATATTCGAGTGAACGAGCGAAGCGAGTGAGTAATGTATTAAAAATATTCAAGCGGACGAGCGAAGCGAGTGAGTAGTGTATTAATAAAATTCGAGTGAACGAGCGTAGCGAGTGAGTAATGTAAAAATAAAATCAGCTCGGTTATTAATATATTATAAATTCTTAGCACCCGGGCGAAGCCGGACCGGGCCGCTAGTTTATTATAAAATGGGGAAGTTTGTATCCATGCTACTTCAAAACCCGAGAGCCACTAAATCAATTTGAACAATTCTTTCGCCTACTTCTTGATAAATAGATATTGTAAATTATGGACGTTCGACAACAGAGATCATAAGCGTCTAATCCTACTTGACTATAGTAATAACAAAGGCACTCTATAGTACTTATAAGTATTATTACGCTACAAAAATAGGGATGAGAGGTGAGCGAAAATTTGCAGCTGGGCGAAGCCAGATTGGGTAACTAGTGTATTAATATAAAAAAAGACCTCAGTTATCGAGCGTCTATAATTTACAAAAGTTATTTATTACAGAATACGCTCTTAGTAAAAATAACAGGACAGAAAGGTTTGAATACTATATTGTGTTTAAAACATTTAACAAAAAGCCGACGTTTCGGAACCACATCGGTCCATAATCATGATTATGGACCTACGTTAAATGTTTTGAACACAATATAGTATTCAAACCTTTCTGTCTTGTTATTTTTACTAAGAGCGTATTCTGTAATAAACTAATAAGGTGCTATCAAAAGAAATTTCTGTAAAGATATTTATATTAAAATAATCTATAACACATACCTAAACTATTTATCACAAAAATAATTTTAATTCTAAAATTTAACCGGTTAATTTTGCATTTTTCCAAAGAAACGACACATTATTAAACACTAATGTAAAACCAACGCGCACCTACGAACTTATTTCGTGCGAAATAGAAAGAACTTTACAGCTCTGACAGGTCAAATTATGCATTACGCAATCAGATTTAACAAAAATATATTTTACAAAAACTTGGTTTGACACGATCGCATCAATATTTATGAAATGGGTACATACCTAATAAAAACTGCGTTTTATTGATTTACATTTTAAAATAATCTAAACGCTGCGTTTTATTAAATTAAAATCTATAACATTAATTTAAACATCAAGTAACAGCTACACCCATTAAATATTATAGAAACATAATACTTATTGTAATTAATCTATACTAGAAGCTAATGACCTTGTCGAGCGTCTATATGTTCCGGTAGCGTGTATGTACGGAACCACTAAACCGATTTACCTACATCATTATTTCAGAGAGTGCAGTAAAAATCTAAAACTACTGTTTAGACCTATTTACAAGCTTTTATTTAACTTGCAATGTATGTTAGTTTGTGTGTTGGTTTGTTTGTTTAGGTCAAAACTTGCAAGTCAATTTTGAACGACTTCCACGTATCCAATCGATTTGAAATTTTGTACACATGTGTATTCCCGATGACAGTACATGAATAAATCGTTTTTATAAATAAATTCAACCCCTAAAGGGTTCAAACGGCGATGTAAAATTTTTTTGACTAATCAACGCCCAGGTCAAATCGCTGAAGCTAGAAACTTGAAATTTGGACAGTTGGTTCCTTTTCTGACATAAGTATCCACTAAGAAAGGATTTCTCGAAATGTAACCCCTACGGGTGTTAAAGGGGGGTAAAATTTTGAATGACTAAAATGAACAAAATAAAATATTAGTAAAAAAAAAACTTTTTAGAGACAAGCTTTTATTGAAATGTACTAAAAAGGGAAAAATAATATTTAATAATTTTGGTTCATAATTATTATAAAAGCGGGGGTTGCGACTAATAAACTAGCATAGAGATTACAACCCCTGCTTTTATAATAATTATGTCCCAAAATTATTAAATATTATTTTCTTCCTTTTTAGTACATTTCAATAAAAGCTTGTCTCTAAAAAGTTTTTTTTACTAATATTTTATTTGTTACAGGTCTATCTTAACAAGGCCATTACCTATAAAGCTGTAATTCACGTATCACTCATATCCTCTAGTTAATCAACAAATACTGAAAACAGAAAAAAAAACAATTTTTTTTTGTACCTATTCTTGTGGGGTATCGTTGAAAAGGGCCTTTTGAGTAGATTATGAATGTGTTTTTATTTTGTTTATCTTATCAAAATTATAGGTTTAGCATAACTTACATAGTACGGAACCCTATTCTTTGCGTGGCTGGACACGGAATTGGCCGTTTATTGTTTATTCACTATAATTAAATTGTTTAACAAACTTACGTCTTGGGTTATCGCATAGGCCAAAACTTTTATTGCATGGGCTCTGGCCCACCCGGGCCCATCCGTAGCTACGTCCATGCAGTGGCGGTCTAAGGGGGAGGGGGCGGCTCGCACCGGGCCTCTGATCCTGGGGGCCCTCCAAATCTCGAGAAGTCCTTCTTAATTAAGTCCAAAATATATTCAGTAAGTAAGAGGTAGTTTGGAGTTGGAGGCCTCGTACGTATGCAAAATATAACCACCGTTTATTATAAATATTCGAGTAAATATTTGATTTTTTTGTCAGCCATTACATCTATATTATTCATTTTTTACGAAATTTACACTACAAATACATCAATTTCTAAGCAGACCAAGGGCCCCATATAGTTCTACCGCAAGGGTGGGCTTGAGAATAGCCGAGAGTATAGCAGTGCTGTTGTTTACATGGCGTTGCTATGGTTCCTCTATTACAAGTCCCCAGTTCCCGAGTTCTAGCCCGAGAGCTGATAAAAGTGTCAATTGGATTTTCAATTTATTATTAAAAAAAAATAATGAATTGAAAATATGAATTGGTGGCCCAAATAACCTTAGCTGTTGATGGTCTTTAAAACACATTTTTTTTAGTTCTACCGCCCCGGGCCTCCAACGAGCTTAGTCCGCCACTGCGTTCATGTTTAGGAGGTTAAAATGTTCCAAAAAATATACTGTATGTTTCAAAATACATTTAAAGCCAATTTATTAATAAATTTACAAAAACAAACATTAAAACAATAAAATATACATCTGTAAGTAATTTTATTACAATAATAAATTAGTTAATAGATAATAAATATATAAAATAGATAAACTTTTGTTAAAATTAAAACCCTGCTCCATCACCTTTAAAGATAGAATATTGGCAAACAAATTCGCATATATTCTCAAACCTCAAATAAAATCTAAACAGAAAGAGCTCTTTTTCTGTTCGGATTTTCATTTGAATTAACAAGACTTCAAAATAGTAAAATCATCTAACCCCCCTCATTTATAGTACGTGCTGAATATAATTACGATAAAAGTTCGCAAAGATAGAGTGCCCGCGGTGAGAGATGAAGCCACGCACGTCATCAATAATATGCTAGTGAACGCCTGCTTGCTCGCAGACAGTGCCGTGTACACAAAACTGCACATTGGGTTTTATGACGTTAGGTACAATTTTGGCAAACTGCTATTCATGACAATAAACAGCCAATAGCAAGCTAGTGACTGCGGTGAGAGATGAAGCCAGGCACGTCATCAATAATATGCTAGTGAACGCCTGCTTGCTCGCAGACAGTGCCGTGTACACAAAACTGCACATTGGGTTTTATGACGTTAGGTACAATTTTGGCAAACTGCTATTCATGACAATAAACAGCCAATAGCAAGCTAGAAGGCGGGCGCAATGCATTCACGTTACTATGACGCGGTGGCTTCATCTTTCGCCGCGCGAGGTCTAGCATTGTACTATATTCGCCGCTCACCTTAAATAAGGGAACCGGGACTTTACTATACTACATATAACTTTCTTTTATATACATTACAATATTCTTAAGTAAATATTTTTTTCAATTCTAAAAATAATTCTCACACACGCTACTTATTTCGAGTTTTAAAGTTAAATATTTTTTGTATCTCAATTACATTTGTCTAAAATACAATCAGACAATTGTAATTGATTAAAAAAGTAACTTTTAAAACTGGAAATCATTTAAACATATTAATATGAACTTAAAAAACTTTTTTTAATCGAGAAAAAATACATTTTTAAACTACGATTAAATTATTGCTAGATTTATTTGTATTCCATTTAGTTTTAAGAAAAATCAAACCATTAAAATAATCAACGTTTGCCAGGCTTGGATCAGCCATGGGCGCTGTAGCGTTCCGGGCCTCCGGAGTTGGAGAAGGCCCTCCCATTTCCCGATTCCAACAAACAACAAATTACTCAAGTCTCTCCCTCGGGAGTCGGGACCCCTACCAAAGTTAGCGTCATTGAAAAAATATATAGAGTCCGCGCCTGACGCCTGCATGCACATGGGCCTAGTCCTAACGTTTTTGGCGTCTCCGATAAGTTACAAAATGTTTGAAACAAATTCTAACGCATCTGCAATATTTCTAACTTTGTATTATTTCGGACTCGACACGCTGTCTATGACTTAACGGCCCGGACAATTTTACCTTAATCTGACCCTGTACTAGCATTAATTAATGCGTATTTCTTCCTTCGCAATACTTTTATTGGGCAATGAGCCATTTTCCTGAAAGTAGTTCCTTCAATTATCTACGAGAGGCAGCACTTGTGGTAGGTACGAACCAAGGTTAGTAGAGTATAGGTTGCCTCATTCCGATAGATAGTAGTGGGGGGATGACGTCACTCAGAATATACCATGCTTGCTCACTTCAATAGAAAAGATCAGACGATGGACGCTGCTAATTTTTGGAAATAAAAATCACAGTAACCATGGTAGTGTGATATGTTTTTTCAATACCTAATAGAAACATGATTCTTCTGTTAGTGAAAAAAATATGATAAGTTGTCAATTTTGCGATAGCTGTTAAGTGTTATGGTGTTTTGTGGTTATTTTTAATATTTTGTGAATATAAAAGATAAAATAATTAATTTATCAATTTGTTAGTTAATTCTATTCGTTTCTTAAATTTAAAAAAATAGGTAATTAACAAGATCTGCCATTTCTTGAGCATTATTTAATTTTTTGTTTGTTTATATTATAGATATTAAAACCTAAATTTTGTAATAAAAATAAAAATTATCCTATTTTTTAACATCTATTCTTCTATTTATTGTCTCCTGCCAATTTTAAGAAAAAATCTGCACGAAGCACCTAATATAAATAAGCATAATCTTCAACAATTTTTGTACTTGATTTAAACTAAATTCTAGCTGACGTCATTCCCGCGCTTACGCTGATTGGTCAGATGGAATGAGGCAACCTGTACTCTAATAACCTTGGGTACGAACATTATTTATTCCCCATTAGTGTCGTGTCATTTTCGTCGTATCATTTAATTAATTTAATAATTAAGTTATACCACTAAAATGACACGAAACTAATGGAGAATAAATAATGTTTGTACCTACCACAAGTGCTGTCTCGCGTGGATAATTGAAGGAACTACTCAGGAAAATAGCTCATTGGCGTTTTTTAAGTAGCAGAGATTCTATAGTTTGAAATAAAAAATAAAGAGAATACAAATAAAAATAATATTAATAACACAACCATAAATTAATATCTAGTTAATATGTTACAAAAACTTAAATTATCTCACGTGAGATCTTAACAATGTAACTAACCTTAAAATAAAAATTAATTTTATATGTTCATAGAACTTACAATAAAATATATCATAGATATATGGGACCAAAAATTACCGAATTTCGATTGTAAAAATATTAACAAAACAATTTACTGTCGCGTTTATCATTTATTTTGAAAAAACAAACGAGCAGCGAAAGTTACAATAATGTAACTTGTGCACCAGATGTTTCCAACAATAAATAATAAATTATTGAAAAAGATTTGTAATATTTAAACACAGTAATCTACTTTTCGGTAAATAATTACAGAATAATAATTATAAAACTTTTATAACAGATCTAGAATTTATAATTACTAATTATAAATATGTTTTGGAAATTACCTTCGCAAAACATATTTCTATATTACAATAATAATCTGCTTAACTAGCAGATTTTACATAAATAATAAAAAAAACAAACAATAAACAATAAAAGCAACTAATCATGACTTAAACATCATGAAGCTATATTGTTAATATATATATATTAATAAAATATAAAAAATATAAACATTAACTTTGTTATTTTACAAATATTTCCATATAAAATACTAAAAACAAAGATCCTTTTTTTGTACATACGATTATAAAAAATAAAATATATTACTAAAACTCAACAACTATTTGCAAAATGGTTGGTATTATTATCGTTACCAACTTCAAAACAAATATAATTCAAGTATCAACAGACATTTCGGAATACAGCTAAAATATTCAAATTATTAAGTAGCAAGAAATATATCATCAACATACATTTTCAATTTATTATTATTTTTAATAAACTGAAAAGCTAATTGATTCGTGCACCAATTTTCAAATAAAATTTAGGAAACTGGAGGTTTGTTATTGAGGAGTTATGAATGACACCATATCAAGATGTCCAAATGACTCGACAGCTAAAATATTCGAGTTATTAAGTAGCAAGAAATAAAATATCATCAACATACATTTTCAATTTATTATTATTTTTAATAAATTGAAAATCTAATTGATACTTGCACCAATTCTCAAATAAAAACCAGGAAAATCTAGATGTTTGTAATTGACGGATCATGGATGACACCATAATATCAAGAATGGCGTCCCAATGACTCGACCGGCAAACATCTACCTTTTCAGAATAGAACCAAGTAATTGGGTTTTTGCAATAGACGAAGAATTCGTGTAAACAACGACGCTCCGACAATTTCGGCAATTCTAATCTATAGATACTTGAATTATTCCGATCACAAAGTTAATGTTTACAAGCAATAAGGATGGCAAAACTGGTAGACCAACCTCTGAGAACGTTCTGTTTTCTTCATGATACCCTTCTTGTAGTACTGTCTGATCGACCTTGATAACTTATCATAATTCATGGCCGGTCGATTTTTCCTCTTACCCCATAATCTCGCTACACGTACAGAATCTTCGATTTTGAACACGCCCTTGCTTCGATCTATCCACCTGATGGCCGAACCGTATAACGACGGCGACGCTAACAGTTCCTTCAGGAACTGCCACAAGTGAATGTGGGAACTGCCTGTTGAACCGGCGCCGCGGGATGATGGAGCTTTGCCGGTGGCTGTTGTAGTACTGGTGCTTGTTGAAGGTGCAGCAACTTTTGCTGGAGCGGGTAACTCCTCATCGTCATCTGGAAGAAGAAGAAAATTTAACATCTGTACTAAATTTCATAATTATTAAGAGGAAAAGTAGTTTATTCCAGCTTTTTTACAAAATAAGATTACATATTATCTAACAAATAACCTTAGCTGTTGGTGGTCTACAAAACACAATTTTTTAGTCGTGGAAACAATTGTGTGTATGCGCCCGGCCTTAGGAAACTTGATTATCTGTACAATAATGATTAGCTTTTCTTACCTTCTGAAACATCCCCGCTAGACGCGTTACTGGATTGGTTGCTACCAGTTTGCGCTTTGTTCCAACCGACGGCTCCGACGGACGTCTCACCGCCCCCGGACGTTGATGCGGTTGCGCCGTTACCTCCAAGTTCTGCCTCCATGCGCGCAGCTTTCCAAATCTCCAACTGTGCGTGTAATATACTACCGCTCTGCAAAGAAATTAAATATTGTTAGCTCTTTAGTAAAAAAAAATTAGGCTCTGTAGTTTAGGAGATAGGGGGTGGAGAGATCGGACATACAGACAGACAGACAGACACGAGAGTGACCCTATAAGGGTTCCGTTTTTTTCATTCTGAGGTACGGAACCCTAAAAACTAGTAAAGAAACCGTCTTCACCAGGTAGGTAGCTATGTTTATCTGAAATATTATAAAATTACAACAATCTTAAGTGATTGTTGAGAAACAGTTACAACAAATAAACCAATTGTTGTTTTTAAATAGTCTTACAAATGGGTATGGTTGTATCGCGGGTACAGACAGATGACGTTAATACCGTTAAACACAAATAATTGTATTCGTTGTCATGGAAATGAATACATCCACTTTTATTTTCAGCTTTCTAGCTCCGCGAGATCCTTCTGGAGGGCGTGGATAGACAGACAGACATGCATTAGGAACTTATACATGTAGATGAAAATTCGAAAAATTTAGTTCAATCAATTTGATTTTTTTTTTAATTATACAGACAGAAAAGAAAAAGAAAAGATAGTCGACAAACGTGGTTGCAAAATTTAATATTCTACGAATACTTTCTAGAAGCCGCTTTTATTAAATAACTCATTAAAATTATCAGTTTTTAAACATCTAGATGTACTTATTAGCATAAACTAATAATTATTGCAAGTTGAAATCAGCTAATGTCAATTTAATTTTGATTTCTTAAGGTCATCAACATCCAAGGTCATCTGATAATCTTGAGTTTTAAACTTATTTCATACTTTCAGTTTATTAATTTTTAACTTGCTATCTGCACCGGCTTCGCCCGGGTATATTTTGGTATTCCGAGGCGACTTCCTGACGTTGCGTTGCGGCATCACTCGAGAAGTCGGGGAAGAAGAAACATTTTGAGAAGTTCCTGCTTTCACGTTGATTGGATACGTGAAAGTTGTTCAAAATTGGATTACAATATTTGACCCTAACTAACTAACTAACATGAAGTTAATAAAAATCTTGTAAAAAGATTAAAGAGCACGTTTAATAATAAAATTTATTTTATTTTCTTCCCTTTTATTTCTAACAATGACTCCATGTTTATCATCCATCGAAAATCACCTTCCATTTCAACAAGTCTCAACTGTATTTGTGAAAAAAAATAAAACAATTGCCACCTTCCAAACAACGGTGTAATCCGTTTCTTAGAAATATGAAACAAGCACGCATCGAGTTGCGTCAACACAAAGAAATTATACAAGGTGTGAATTGGTTTTTGACACATCGAGAAATAACACCGTGAACTGGTTTTTTATGTCTCCCCTGACTATAGACGAAAAAATAGAACTTAAAAAATGTTTTACGCCAAAAAGGTCCTAAGTTCGGTTTTGTTAGGCTCAAAATAAGCCGCTGACAAAATAGTATCTAAATATTGTAAATTATAGACGCTCGACAACAGAGGTCATTAGCGTCTCGTACGTACCATATTTGCAAATACCTACATGCAGCGCGGCATTTAAGTGATCTTTTTTGGCAAAATAAAAAATGTAACCTCTTCTTCATACATCCTTTAAAATGATAAATTTTTCTGCACCAAATTATATACCCCTTTAGTAAATCCCTAAATCCTAGCGCGTTTTCATAAATTTTGTAAGCCAGTCTGTCAGATTTTGGTACAATTTTAGAGGCACATTTTATTTTTACTAAACTTCCATACCTAGTTTTTACCCGACTGCGCGACAGCAAAGGCCGGGTTATGTTTTTAGCGCCATCAATAGATATATGTATGTATGTACGTGGGATTCTTTATTCTCTCGAAGCATTCAAACGGCTGGATGGATTTTAATAAATGAAGTGTCATTAAATTCGTCTTAACTCCGAAACTGACACAAGGTATGGGACGTAACGGAAAATTCAATATGACGCCATTTTGTCAGTATGTAAAAGTAACTTTTCTTCTAAATACATCGGTATGGGTATCAAAAGAAAGTCCTCAATGGGACGATTTCAAAAAACTAAAAAGACGTACCTAAATAAAAAAATTAAAAACCCGACTATGTCAAAAGCGAAATTAAAAGATGGAAACAAGATCAAATGATAACATGCAGTCGGAGGCATTACATGTAGTAACAAGTTGAACAGAAATATATCTAATGCCTCCGACTGCATGTTATCATTTGATCTTGTTTCCATCTTTTTAGTTCGCTTTTGACGCACGCAGGTTTTTGATTTTTTTAATTTAATTTTTTTTTTATTTAATTTTTTTAATTTAATTTTTTTTTTATTTAATTTTTTTAATTTAATTTTTTTTTTATTTAATTTTTTTAATTTAATTTTTTTTTATTTAATTTTTTTAATTTAATTTTTTTTTTATTTAATTTTTTTAATTTAATTTTTTTAATCAAAAATGCTTTGAATCTTTTAGTATCTACAAAAATATACCTAAGTCATATTTTATACGACAATGTGTTAAAACCGATTCAACACCCGTTATATAGGTACATGACTGTATTCATACAGGTATGTGATCATCGTCAAAAGCACATAAGAATGTGACAGCACTTTAATATACCCATCGGCAATGTCATGGCATTCCTCACGTTCTAAGGTGCTGAACCAAAACTGACCGGTGGCCGGCACAGGTGAGCACGGTGGTCGCGGGGTGGAGGGACGAGCGACGAAAGAAGAAATGCCAAGAGAAAGTACCGCGGCCTACTTACTCGACTATCTAATATTTAACATTGCTTACCTATTACATTAACACTGAGCATTTTATTTAGTATTTATTTACAAGTTGGTATGTCTCTCTCTCATGAACTGACGTCATTTTGTTATAAATAAAATCTTCAAACAGGGACGCAGTCCGAGCGATGCACGATTTTATAACGGAGAAAAATAAATTATTTTAAAAAAACAAAAAACCTGACTGCGAAAAAGGCAAACTTAAAACATGGAAACAAGATCAAATGATAACCTGCAGTCGGAGTCTGTTCAGCTTGTTACTAGATGTAGAGTAGAGTGGGGGAGTGGGGCAAAATGTCGCACTTTAGCTTAAAGCAATAAAAAATAAAATATTAGTAAAAAAAACTTTTTAAAGACAAACTTTTATTGAAATGGACTAAAAAGGGAAAAATAATTTTTAATAATTTAAGTTCATAATTATAAAAGCGTAAGTCATGACTACTAAACTATCATAGAGTTTACAACACACGCTTTTATAATTATGAACATAAATTATTAAAAATTATTTTTCCTTGTCTTTAAAAAGTTTTTTTTACTAATATTTTTTGTTCTTTTTAGTCTTCCAAAGTTTTCGGCCGCCATTTTGGATTTATAATGACGTTACACTGTTTATTGCATTCTACTGGTGATAGTGATATCCTTTCATTTGTAAAGAAATAGATAATCCGCAATTTTTTGTCGGCCGCCATATTGAATTTAGAATGACGTCACACAATTTATTGTATTCTACTTGCCATACCCTATTATTTGATACCCATGTCGAGGGGGTTGTAAAGAATAAGGTAATCCGCCATTTTGTGTCGGCCGCCATATTGGATCTACCATAATATTAAATATACTATAGATATTGTATTGTCTTCAGAACCAAAGATGTGTGCAAAATTTCAGCATAATTGTATATCGGGGAGTGGTCGAAAATTCGATTGCCAGATTTGTCCCGGACGGACAGACAGACAGGAAACCAAGCTTGTAAAAACGGCATTAACGCGAGCGAAACCGCGGGTAAAGGCTAGTAAAATATAAAATTGTTTTGATGCAAGACGTTACAATCACTTGTGTATATTATATTAAAACTAGTGTCATTATAATTAACATTAAAATGTTTTTGAATAAATGCAACTTGTTTTGGTGAAACCGAATTAAAAAGCGTAAAATGCATACATCTGTTAATTATTTATAAGATTCTAGAAAATAAATTGCAACACCGGAAACAAAAAATATCCGCAAATATGGTTAAAATTTTATCAATTTATATAAATACCGCAATACAGTTTTGCCCTAATTAAAAATAATCAATTTGGTTACTCATTAGGGTGGGTCAAAAATATCAATTATTTTTTTTTTACAAGTGACGGAAAAATAGGTTGCTAGACACCTTAAAAAAATTCTCACCAAATATGAGCTCTTAATTTTAATAGGAAGATCCTCCGCATCACAGTTTTTTATTTTTTTCTCAGTCCAATAGAGAAAAATTCATAGCTCATCATTGAAAAATGTTTTAAGAGAATTTTGTAGGAAATTTAATGCTCTACAAAAAAGGTATCTTATATTTTTTCCGCAAACCTCACCATTTGAAAGATATTGAAGATTTAAGTTTGATTATTTTAAGACAAATTTCATTTTTGCTTATGAATTTTATAACTCGACAATAAATGACTATTATAAATCTTCAATATCTTTCAAATGGTGAGGTTTGTGGAAAAAATATTAGATACCTTTTTTGTAGAGCATTAAATTTCTTACAAAATTCTCTTAAAACATTTTTCTGTACAATCAATTAATGATGAGGTATGATTTTTTTTCTATTGGACTGAGAAAAAAATAAAAAACTGTGATGCGAAGGATCTTTCTATTAAAATTAAGAGCTCATATTTGGTGAGAATTTTTTTAAGGTGTCTAGCAACCCATTTTTCCGTGTCACTTGTAAAAAAAAAATAATTGATTTTTTTGACCCACCCTATTACTCATATAGTCATTTATGTTTCCTGAATATTATTTTTATAGCCATGTTACGTAAGGGAATGCAAGTCTGGTGATAAGGTTTCGAATCGTATACCAGATAAGGTTAGATCCTGATTGTTCCATCCTCAAAACGTAATAGCTGAGAGCTAGTAACGGAATGAACTAAGTACGCTCTGCTACAATTTTTTTCTTCAATGGAAGTATGGTGATAGGGTCGAAAAATCGCGGTCCGAGAAAAGGTCTGCAGATTCTGATTGTACCATCCTCAAAACGTAATAGCTGAGAGCTAGTAACGGATGTATGAATGAACTATAAGTACGCTCTGCTACAATTTTTTTCTTCAATGAAAGTATGGTGATAGGGTCAAAAATCGCGGTCCGAGATAAGGTCTGAATGAATGAATGAATTGTGAATTATAGACGCTCGACGACAGAGGTCATTAGCGTCTGTGATAAGGTTTGCAGACTCTGATTGTACCATCCTCAAAACGTAATAGACGGAGAGCTAGTATCGAATATTATGAATGAACCACGCTCTGCTACTATTTTTTCTTCAATGTTCTGTAAGGAAATGGAAGTATGGTGATATTAGGGTGATTAGCTCGGCTTCAGATTTCAGAATAGTCGAGATCATAGGGATTCCGTTGTTTATATACAGATTGTATCAAATTAAAGCTGTGCATAGGCCGTTCTGTGTGTAAGACAGAGATCGATATATAAAGTATTAAGTAAGAATGAGATAAATAATCGCTAATAGGAAGTTACTGTGGTTACTGTAAATAAATAATATTTATTACAACCTAATAGCGTCATCTTTATTTTTTCGCTCCTTCTATGCTGTAAAAATGTCAATCTTTTACCAGTTTACCAACTAAAGCAACTAAACCATAATATTTCGGAGATAGGCAACCATTTGATTCAAATTCTACTATGACATTGCGAATTGTTGTGACAGAAAGAGACGGTCTACTTTCAAAGGCAGCTACAAATAATTTTATTATGTCGGCGGTTGAATTACCACCATAAAACCATTTAATTATTTGGATTTTTCCCGAACAGTATAAATTGCCATTTTATCAATAATTTCAGTAGTGACTATTTTTACTTTAGAAAACAACGATGACACTATCCGGTTGTTCGGTATTATTTATTTACAGTAACCACAGTAACTTCCTATTAGCGATCATTTATCTCATTCTTTCTTATTGCTTTATGTATCAATCTCTGTCTTACACACAGAATGCCCTATGTCCAGGTTTAATTTGATACAATCTGTAGGTACCGTGTGAATTATTGACGCTCGACAACAGAGGTCATTAGCGTTGGGTACCGTTTCAATGGTTATCTATTATCAAGAACTGATAAAACTGTACAAGCATAAATCGATATTTCAATTAAAATTTATTATTAGAAATAATAACAAATTGAAAATGTGATAATCCTGGCTGTCTCTTTTTCTATCGCGTAAAATTGTAATGGAATTTAACAATTATTGTCTTCAAAAATCAGTTTGAAGAACTTTTCAATTTTTTGTTATAACAAATCTCTTTTGTTTAAAGAACAGTGTTTTGTTATCGCCGGTCAGTTGTTTTATCAATTAATTTTGATTATGTGTTGATACTTTAATCATTGAACATAAAACATAACAAAAACAGTGTCAAATAATTTGACCCTCCATGGCGATAACAACTATGTTAACAATAATTTAATTTCTTAAAACATTTCTAGGGTCGCCATTTACTATTACCTCGTTTTTTTTTCGACGTAAAGATTTAGTAGCTCACGACTCGACGAGAGGAGGGAAGGTCAGGGGGCTTTAACTTTTTTTAAGGGCCCGAATTTTAGTTTCATTTTACATTTACAAAATTTAAATTCTTTTTTATTTTTCTAAAATTTAATTCAACTAAATTGAAAAAATCCCCCCGATCCTGCATTTTCTCCCATGGCCTTGCAAGAACATTTTTAATGATGAAAACATCGAGTTTCTGTTTTTCTGATTATTAGGAAATCATAAACACACAAGAGATAAATTAACGACGATGTTTAGAAAAAAATTGTAGATTTTTAATTAAAAACCTCGAGTTTCTGTTTTTCTGATTATTAGGAGATCATAAACACAAGAGATAAATCAACGACGATGTTTAGAAAAAAATTGTAGATTTATAACCTTTGTCACATAAAAAAATGATAAGAAATAGTAACTCCGTAAATTATCAGCCATCTTTATCAGAAATATCATGTTTAGAAAAAAATTGTAGATTTTTATCCAAAAACCTCGAGATTCTGTTTTTCTGATTATTAGGAAATCATAAACACACAAGAGATAAATCAACAACGATGTTTAGAAAAAAATTGTAGATTTTTAACCAAAAACCTCGAGTTTCTGTTTTTCTGATTATTAGGAGATCATAAACACAAGAGATAAATCAACGACGATGTTTAGAAAAAAATTGTAGATTTATAACCTTTGTCACATAAAAAAATGATAAGAAATAGTAACTCCGTAAATTATCAGCCATCTTTATCAGAAATATCAAGAAAAAAAGGTAATAAAATTGTACAACAGCCATTTGGCTAGTCATTGTTTTAATTATTGAATAAGTATTACAAATCGCAAAAAAGTAACCCCGATGTCCCCATTTCTTAGAAAACTAAATTGATAACCTTTAATACCAATAGATTTCGCGAAATTCTCAGAATAAGAGATTCATGTTTTGTTTTTATTTATTTGTTCACAGTTCATACGCAATGATGATTGGGTCATGAATATTTTATATTAATTAATGTTGCGTTTTTCTTTAGAAAATTATGTTATGAGGAACTATAAGGTTCAGAAATTTTTTTTTTACAAAACTTATTTGGAAAAACGAGTAGAATAATAAATCGTTATCATAATGGAAAAAACAAAATTATCTAAGCGCACGGGCCACGGAGGCCGGCCGAGTTCTCGAAACAAGCAAAACCGACCGCGCGCGACTGTACACGAACCATTTCGAGCCCTTTTCGACCCCCCTCTATCCCCGAGGTTAGTTGCGTTACAGGACTGATTTTTTTCAGGGGGGTTAAGGTTACCAAAAAGAAACACTATTCCAAATTTCATACGTCTAGGTGGAATGGCTTCCAAGATACCAATGTCCAAAAATCGCAATTTTTGGCACTCACTGACTGACTGACTGACTCATAGATTATCAAAAATCTAGGGTACTTCCAATCGAGCTAGAGCTTTGAAATTTGGAACATAGATAGTGTTTAAGGTGATAATTACGAGAAAAATCGAAAATAAATGAAAATCTAACGTAGAGGACTAAAAATCCAACATGGCGGATTCTGACACGAAATAAAATCTAGGGTACTTCCAATCGAGATAAAGCTTTAAAATTTGGAACATAGACAGTGTTTAAGGTAATAATTACGAGGAAAATCGAAAATTAATGAAAATTCAACATGGCGGATTAAAAAACCAACATGGCGGATTCTGACACGAAATAAAATCTAGGGTCCTTCCAATCGAGATAAAGCTTTGAAATTTGAAACACAGGTAGTGTTTAAGGTGATAATTACGAGAAAAATCGAAAATAAATGAAAATCCAACGTGGAGGACGAAAAATCCAACATGGCGGATTCTGACACGAAATAAAATCTATGGTGCTTCAAATCGAACTAAAGCTTTGAAATTTGGAACACATATAGTGTTTAAGGTGATAATTAAGAGAAAAATCAAAAATCAATAAAAATCCAAACAAGTTTTTTTGGACTTCGGGGACCTCAGAATTAAAAAATATTGTAAAACTGTGAAAAGTTATTTTGACCTAAATTAGTAAGTACCTATCATACCCCTTGTGGGGTTGGAATGATAAAAAATTGGAATTGGAAGACCTTATCACGACCGACTCCAAAATATTTGTTATTATTAAAAACACAAATAAAAAAAAGGGTGTGGGTCTCGGGACCCCCGACAGATGTGAAACATCAAAGAAAACGTTATTGAACTCGGTGGTATTCTCTATGTAGTAGTATATATTTTTTCAAAAGCAGCAACTAACTGTTATGCTGACGTAATCCTATATACTCCACTGTAACACACGCGGTTGCGGCGTTTGAGCACGCCTGAGCCAGAAACGCAACTAAATACACAGCGAAGTATCTATATTACATATACTTTTGCATTACAGTACGTTCGTATGTATACTCTCTCTCTCTTCCCGTGCCCGAGCGCGCGGAAGCCGAGAGAGAGAAAGAGTTCCGCAGTGGTGGGGAGAACAGCAGCGAAGGAGAACATTTCGTTGCATTATTTCGTTGCATATTTCCCCTCACGCGGCTGTTCACAGCCCAACATAAGATGTATCACATCAAAAAACTAACCTGTGGAGCTCGCTGCGAAAAGTCCTCTTCCGAAAGACAGGCAAACATAGAGCCGTCCATGTTGAAGTACTCCATTTGAATCGGCCCCAATCCGAACTGTTGGAGCGTCCACAGGAGCCAAGCTTTGACGTCCTCCGTACTCCATTGATTAGGATCTGAATCAAAATATAAAAATTGTTATCCTAAAAAACTTCAATCTCTGATTTTATCGATATTTAAACCACGATAACACTTTTTCACGGAAATATAATTCAAATAATTTCAATATCTGCCGCATGGTCTCAAATAATTGATTATCTGGTATTACTGATAATTGAGTGTCATTAATTTTAAATGTCACTGAAAAACTGTTAAAAATCCCATTTTCTTAATAGATCAGGACATTTTTTAAGAATTTTGCTAGGTGGCCAAAAGGGAATCACTAAAAAGTAAATAAATATTAGTAAAAAAAACTTTTTAGAGACAAGCTTTTATTTAAATGCACTAAAAAGGAAAAAATATTTTTTTATAATTTAAGTTTATAATTATAAAAGCGTGGGTCGTGAACTTTATGAACGACTTCCACGTATCCGATCGATTTGAAATGTTGTACACATATGTATTCCCGATGACAATATACATGAATAAAACGTTTTTAGAAATAAATTCAACCTCTAAGGGGTTCAAACGGAGATGTAGGGTTTTTTTGACTAATCAACGCCCAGGCCAAACCGCTGAAACTTGAAATTTGGACAGTTGGTTCCTTTTCTGACGTAAGCATCCACTAAGAAATGATTTCTCGAAATTCAACCCCTACGGTTGTCAAAAGGGGGTAAAATTTTGAAAGACTAAAATGAACAAAATAAAAATTAGTAAAAAAAAGTTTTTAGAGACAAACTTTTATTTAAATGCACTAAAAAGGAAAAAATAATTTTTAATAATTTAGATTCATAATTATAAAAGCGTGGGTCGTGTCTAATAAACTATCATAGAATTCACGACCCACGTTTTTATAGGTAATTATGAACCTAAATTATTAAAAATTATTTTTTTCTTTTTACTGCATTTAAATAAAAGCTTGTCTCTAAAAAGTTTTTTTTTACTAATATTTTTGTGATTTAGGTCTCCATCCCAAACGTGCGTTAAGAAGCATATGGCTTCAAAAATTAACAAATGAACACAGTTACGTGACGAAACAAGAAAACTGTAAACCGTAAAAAAGCTGTTTAACCACAATAATGCGTATTCTTCAATTATTATAAATGACGTGTTGTAATTGCAATTACATTAATTAAACATCGGTTAACGATAATAAATATAATGAATATGACTAATCACTCAGTAATCAGGACAAATGTTACTCCAAACCACTGAGGTAAAAGATCAGTAGCGGCGCTAGGGTTTTTTTGTTAGGGTGGGCCAGTATTGGGCATGGTAATTTGAACATTTATTCCCAAAATTTCAGTGCTTGATAAAATTTTAACCCAGGTTACTTGATATAGAATTTACAAGAAAAATTATTGAAAATTAGAGGGTTAAAAACGTATTTAAAAGATAACCTAGAGATTGGCGATTACGCCAGGGTGGGCCAAGACAAATTTGACTATAATTCAAATAGCAAATACCTGTACAATAATTAACTTTAAGGTAATTTTGATTAATTTGTTTGATCATAAAACTTCCGTGGTTGTTTGTTGGCAAGTCATGGACTTATTAAACATTTTTTGAAAAAAATTGGCATGTAGATGTGAACAGGTTCGCCATCCCCGCTCTACTATGACTGCACTATACACACGTATAATTAACATCATTCGAGTGGCTCTGTGGTAAAGCGTTTGAAGCATGGTTCGATCCTGGGTTTCAGATCACAATATTTTTGTTTGTTTCTTTTATTCATCAAATATTCTGTTAACATATTTTTTACAAGCTGTTATTAAACTTGCAATGTATGTTTGTTTGTGTGTTGGTTTGTTTGTTTAGGTCAAAACTTGCAAGTCAATTTTGAACGACTTCCACGTATCCGATCGATTTGAAATTTTGTACACATATGTATTCCCGATGATAATACATGAATAAATCGTTTTTAGAAATAAATTGAACCCCTAAGGGGTTCAAACGAGGGTGTATGATTTTTTTGACTATAATCAACTCACAGGCCAAATCGCTGAAGCTAGAAACTTGAAATTTGAACAGTTGGTTCTTTTTCTGACGTAAGCATCCACTAAGAAAGGATTTCTCGAAATTTAACCCCTACGGGTGTCAAAGGGAAGTAAAATTTTGAAAGAATAAAATGAACAAAATAAAATATTAGTAAAAAAAACTTTTTAGAGACAAGCTTTTATTGAAATGTACTAAAAAGGAAAAAATAATATTTAATAATTTTGGTTCATAATTATTATAAAAGCGGGGGTTATAATCCCTATGATAGTTTATTAGTCGCAACCCCCGTTTTTATAATAATTATGAACCAAAATTATTAAATATTATTTTTTCCTTTTTAGTAGATACATTTCAATAAAAGCTTGTCTCTAAAAAGTTTTTTTTTTACTAATATTTACTTTATTTGTTGTTTATCAGATTTAGAAATAAGCAAGAAACTACAGACTATTTAAAATTCATCACGAAATATTTTACCATTCCAATTCCGTTTAATAAGAATTTACAATTAAAGGCGTGTTGTGGCTATTTATAGCATTCAAAGTTTATAATATATTGCATTCATATCAAGGTGCAGGGGTGCAATCAGTCAGATTTCAAGAACAAAGTCTTCCAAATTTATCATGTACTTGAGCCGTGAAGAATAGGGCAGAGGTCGGCAAACTTTTAAGACAGAAGAGTCAAATTTGAGTAGCACAATGATTTAGAACTTTTTTGATTTTGGTTTGTCAATGATTTATCGTATAGATTATAGATGCGTCGACATCTCAGATTATTAGCGTCTTTCAACTACACTAAATAACAACTACCTAAAACTAAATTCCCCCAGGGGGAACATTGGAATGTAGTTGTTCTTGCAATTGCATTCCAATGTTCTTTGGGAATTGGCGTTCCCAAGAGCCCGAGCTCGTACCAGTCGGTTTGTGTATGCCGGCTGGCAGATTCTAATACACAAATGGATTATTAATTGAAGACGCTAATGACCTGAATTTCTTCTTGAAAATCACCCGCTCCGCTTTTTGTAACCTTGGTAACCAATGTGTAACATGTGTATTTTCAATTTAAAGTTCGATGAAGAAGAAAATAAATAAAACTATTGAAAAGAACATTACATTTTAACCATTGGTTACCAAGGTTACAAAAAGCGGAGCGGGTGATTTTCAAGAAGCTGCAGCGCGCTTACCATTAGTACCACAGAAAAGTTGTGGGAATGAAAATTGTAGGAAATGTAATCCTCTTTAAAACATTACATAATGAAAGAATTGCTTAAGTCGACCGTTTCTGAGAAATTTCGAAAAAAGCAAAAAAGGTAGTAAAATTTCGTGGTTTTTTGGCTCCCCCCACGTTAGCACAGGGTCCTCGAGGTCGAAAACTCAGATTCTACTCCACAGAGTACCCACAAACAACATACCAAAATAACATTAACTTCGGAATACTTTACAGGTAAAAAGTACCTGACTGCTGGACTATAAGTATGATACAGAAAGTTCAAAAAAAGTTATTTACCTGTCGAAATCCCAAGTGTCAAGCAAGTATTGTCAACATCCTTCCTCATCTGTTGAATGGCCATATTGAGCACCGGCTCAATTTTTTGTCTCGTCAATTCTTCGTTGCACGAAGACATCAAAGCTTCATCTCTACGTTTTTCTTCTTCCTTCTGACCATCATCAGGTTCCATTTTAATCTTCTGCTCTTCCATTTTAATGCACCCAACAAATCCAGTTCCGATATTACCAAATTCGAACGGTCTTAAATTATACTTTTTCTGGAAACTTGTATCCCTCAAAACTTCCCTCAACAACTGATAATTATTTTCACTTTTTGGTTCCTTAATTGGTTCTTGAACGTCTGGACCTTTCTGTGGGAATTGTTGAGGACTGAGCGGGAACAACGGTTGTTGATTATTACCGCTAATTGTTTTCTGGAGGAATTGAGATTCCTCAAGGATCTCGTTCAAATCAATGGTGTTTTCGTTTTTGATTGGATAAACGGGAGATACCGATTGTGGATAAATCGGTGATGAACGATTTGAATAACTGGTGTTGGAACTCGTCGATGGGGAAACCGGGAAAAAAGGAACGAGATATTGATGGGTATCGTCTTTGTTGTAATTAAGTTGTTGTTGTTGGTATGGCGATCCGTACGGTGATTGGCAAAGGCTATTATGCAGATCTTCTTTGGAATCTATCGGCGAGTTGGGATAGAAGGAAGTAAATATCTGTGGTGGTGATTTGACAGACGATTTTCCAAACAGATCTTCGGCTCCACCAGGAAACATCGACGGTGGAGATGGTGTGTAATAGGACACCGGGGGATACGCTGGTAATTCGGCGTCGTTGGACTCGTAAGATGGTAATAAAGACAGGTCGAAGCTATCGGCGAACGCGCTGTAGTCACAGGGAGGCGTGAAGCCAGCCGACGGCACGGTTTGAGGCATCTGGAATAAAAAAAAACAAAACATTACTATTCTGAAATATTTCTTGATCAAATGAAAATAGTGTTGCCGTCTAGACAAGACAAGACAACACTTTCAAAGTCTTGTCTTGTCTTCAAATATCACGACAAGACTTCACTTAAGTCTTGTCTTGAAATATCAAGACTTCACTAAGTCTAAGTCTAGATTAAAAAACTCTTGATCAGAGCGAATTAACATAAATCACTATATGGAAACTGTTTGTTTTCCACACTAGTGTGTTTTAAAACACTTTCAACACGCCTGCCTATCAACTGACCTATTCCATGCATACATATACCTACACGCATGCAAAATAACTATTTTATAGATGGTATGGCAAAAAATATATTTTTTATTTTTACATAAATATTTCTCTCTAAATTTTTAATTGTTTCTAATTTCTGATATTTTATTTCGCGGGAATAGACTAACCAAAATTTCAAGAAAAACGAAAAAAAAAACAAAGTATTTATTTTGTTTATTCAGATTTACAAGCATTTATGAAAATTTTGCATTCGTCACATGTTTTGTTGTTTTTACACATTTTGGATAAAACTCACAATGTTTTATAAATAAGTTGATTTGCATGCCATTGACTGATGACAGGTTTCACAAATACAGATTAACACATTGCCTAGGATTAATCACTGTTTGTCTTCGTTTTATAGATTGTGTTGAACAAAGATACCCAACAGAGGCGGCTTAAGGCCGGGTCACACAACACGTGATAGCTCGTCGAGCCATCACAAGCCACCACGAGCACTCGTCGTGTAACATGGGTCACTCGCAGTGGCTTGGAACTCGGTGGATCGTCTCGAATGCGGTAACAATTGACTGTGAACGATTGTCACTTATTTGTGTAACTATAACAATAGACGAACGCGAACAACCGACAAACGAAAAACAAAATATAAACAGGGCTACTTTCAAACTTGTTTATTAGAATAAAAAAATCGAAGGTAAAACAGTTGACTGTGCATTGACTATGACGTGTGATCGCTTGTCATTGCAATTATTTATATATTTACAACAATCGACGAACGCGAACAATCGAATAACGAAAACAAATAAACATCGCTGCAGTTAGAAGAATAATAATTGTAATAACCCAGTTTCAGTTGACAAACTTGCCTTTTCGAATTAAAAAATACGAGAACTATATTTCGAGATAATTGACGAATAAACAGTTGACTGTGTGAACGATAACAATCGACGAACGCGAATAAATAGACAGGGCTTCTTTCGAACTTGTCTATTAGAATTTTAAACAAGCCGTGAGGTGGGTCGTTTATTAGGACTAAAGTGCGACCCTTGAGGTCCACACGACGAACTTCCCAGTTTGATAAATATTTAATAATAATAATTAAATTAGATATTACACAGAAAAGTAATCATTTTAATCATTAAAACATAATTATTATTTATTTTTAACAATAATTGAAAAAAAAAACGGCTGAACCGATTTTTATAAAATTTATGTCGGATCAAAATGACCTTAACACGCCTCGATTGACACCCTTACGAAGTAGATATAATTTTTTATTCACGAGATATTGTGTAAAAACTACTTTTTTGGAGTCTATTTAGTTAAGAAAAAAGAACGGCTGAACCGATTTTGAAAAAATTTCTTTCAGATCATATATACATTAATACGCGTCGATTGGCACCCTAACGTAGTCGATATCATTTTTCATTCTCGAGATTTCGTCTTAGAAAGAAATGGACACATGCGTGCGTACGCACATACGTACACACATACACAGACAGACATCTTTCTAAAAATAGTGTAGTGACCTTGAAACATAAAAATTTGTTATACATTTTTATTTCGATTTTCGGACCCATTACAATAACTTCCAATGGGAAGTTAAAAATCGAAGGATGTTATGGAAATAAGTTCGCCCCTGGCAGTGAATGATCGCCCGCGATTCGCGAGACTATATTGATTTATAAACGCGAATGTAGATTGGACATTAACGAGCTCTGATCTGCTTTTATTAATATTTTATAATACGTAATAATAATTACTAAATTAACAACGGAAAGTACCAAGTGAAAGTAGTTTATTGCTAAGAGCTTAAAAAAATGCATTTTATATTATTTTATTATTACATTAAAAGAGCGAAATCCATTCTGGGTTTTTCCTGTGATTATGTAGAAAAGGTTTAATCATTTTAAAAATAAAATGATTACATAAAAAAAAGAAATCTTTAAATATTTCATATTCTCCCTAACTGTGGGCGCGAACCCTGACACCTTGTAGAGAGTTCATAGTATGGTTTGACGCCTTTAACCGCGCGGTTACAGACTGTCTTGTTACAAACAGCTTAGCAGTGACTATACATGACTAATGCTAGCGACGGCTATATCTTATAATAAGTGTAACACCAAGACAGAAGGACAAAATTCCAATTTCAATAAAAAGCATCTAAAAATAAGTACCTAATAACAACAATGCGTCTGGGATGTCATAACAGACGCCTCTCGCACTTTTAAGCCGTTATTTTACGTTTCAAAATTTAATTTTTACTTTCCCAATACGAAGTAACAGGGTGTATCACAGAATTAAGAACATAGCAAATTAATGAGTGCAACAAGGAAAACATTAACAAAATGAGTAGACTGACAAAGATGCAATGAAATCATGGCTAATCTAAATTAAATTAATTATCATGGAGTTTAAGCATTAGAAGAAGGAAACTTAATCACTGATCTTTAATGATTTCCACTACAGTGTTTTTCCTATGTTCTCAATCTTGTAATACACCCTGTATAGGAGAAGTCGTGCAAAAATCGATTTTGAGTTTTTGGTGAATTTCAAGTACCTAGGCCCTAAACCCAAAATAGTGGTTTTAAAAAAAATGTCTGTTTGTCTGTGATTGCACCTAGAGCCCAAACTATACTGGGTCGATTTTGCTCAAATTTTGCACGTGTATTCAGAACGGTCACACCACCAGGCGAAATTGTAAAATCGGTCTTAGCTCAAATGAGAGTGGCTCCTCAAAAATCGTAAAAACAGGTTTAAAACAGAACAATATTTTTTTCGAAAATTACTGAAACGATTTTGATTACATATCAGATTACATAATATTTTAAATAAGAAAAAACAAGCAGTAAAGTCTCTAAAATCTAGTCGAATTATTGAGGGAAACGATGGAAATTCCAGAATAACTAAGTAGGAATTATTATTCCACGGCCAAATAAACACATATTCATTTATGCAACATTATCTGATCAACGTGGAAAAAATTAACCGTTTGTGAGATAGGTAACAGACAGACGGACACATACAGACAGACAGACATCGTAGGCAGGGTAATAGGGTTCCAACTTACATACGAACCCTAAAAATGCACTATTCCAATACAACTAAGTTATATAAGACTTACCATCGTCAACAAGAAAAAATCTTTCAAAACGTTTGATGAACACGAACGATTGTCACTTTTTTATAAAACTAAAACAATCGAAGAACGAATAATTGACTAACCGCTTACTGATTGGCCGTTTATTCAGCTTCAATAATTGAACAATTAACTAAACGTTTATTGAGATCGTCACTTATTTATCAAACAATCATTGACGAATAAAAACAATTGGCTAAAGGAAAAATATAGTCACTTATTTGTAAAACTTCAATTGAACGCTTGTCATTTATTTATCCGACCGCAACAATTGATTAACGAACAATTGATTGAATGCTAGTTACTTATACAACAATAATTGAAGAACGCGAACAATCGACTAACGAAAACAAATAAAGAGCGTTGCATTCGAACTTGCCTCGGTCGAGTCATTTACAACAATAATTAACGCGTATCACGGTAATGTAGTTGTTCGCTTTTGCCGATCGAGAAGGCAGCCCACATGTTGCACAGGCGATGTGTTCTGTTTTAATGACGTCATAAGAGTCAGTGGTGTGCGGTTCTCACGCGACATACGTCACGGCGCGAGCCTTATCACATGTGCACCGGCACAAAAAAAGTCAAACATAAATTGTCGGAGGGTGGCGTTTATTGCCCTCGTCGACGCACGAAAAAAAGAAATGTGAGATCGTGAGAGCTTATGAGAGTTACAGAAATTAATTGTGATGCTTTGAAATGGTTGAAAAGTTAGCTTGAGACTCGATAGATAGATAGATACAGCGCCCGCTTTAAGGGCGGGCAACCCGGACATTTGTCCGGGGCGCCAAAATTTAGGGGCGGCATTTTGGCTGTAAGTGTGAGAAAAATATTGATGTGTTAAATACCCAATTAATAGAAAATTTACAAAACTTAAAAAATCTAGTATAAAATATATATAGGGTGTCCCAAAATTGCTGGGACACAGAGCTACCACGTGTAGTAGAGGTCAAAATAAGTCGATTGGACCCAATTTATTTATATACCAAAATGTACCGTTTGCCCGTGAGAAGAGTTCAAAGTTTACATAAAAAAACATATTTTTGTACGCTGTTCAGAAATGAGTGAAACAAATTGAATGAAATTTGACAGAAATGCATTTTAGAGGATTACTCTCCTTTCGGTAATCAAAGAAACCCAAAAGAAATTGTAGAAAGGTTAAAACCACCCTCACCCCCTGACGTTTTTTTCAGAACTTTCTTAGGGGTGATAATACGGTTCTCAAATTTTTTTAGCGAAAAGGCTGATTAATTATCTTCATTTTGTTACTCTTGTAAACATTTCGTATTCCGCATAGTTCCGAAGGAAAAAATGTTTTCAAGCATTTACCCTTCATCGTTACATCAGAATTCAAATAGATACGCCGCTAAAGAAGTTTTCACTTCAAAAATTTAAAAAATTGTACACCCTATCTTCGAAGCAAAGCATCTGCGGAACAATGTTGATAGGATCTACTTGTCTTATTTTTGGTTAAGGAATACAAGCGATGGCACATATTTTTTTTTAAACATCCTATATAGGAAACAGTGTTTTTAAAATTCGATTTTCAAGAAGCAGCATTAATTGCGTTATTATTATTTTTTCGTATCGACAGTTTCTAAAAAGGAACCATAAATTAACCTCATCACGCCGGAGGAATGCCAATTTTCAGTATCTATAAATAAGCAAGATCAAAGCTTAATGTTTGCGTGTCAAAGCGAGAACAGTTTTCGAATGAAAACCATTTTATTGCTTCAAAATGACGACGAAGCGCCAGCAGCTGTCAATACAGGCCTGCTCTTAAGTCGAAATCGAAAAAAATTATGTGAGCCTCATCCACATAAGCTCACGGGGTAAGTGAAAACTCCAATAGAATATTTTTTAGTAAAATTATAAAAAAATTTGCTGTTTATATAAATCAAAATGTCAAAATAGGTAGGTTACCTAAGCGATACAAATTTCCTCTCTGTTGAAGAATTTCTCCTTTATCTGCTGTTTATATAAATTAAAATGTCAAAATGGGTAGGTTACCTAGGTGATACAAATTTCCTCTGTATTGAAGCATTTCCCCTCTATTGAAGGCATTTCCCCTCTATAGAAGCATTTCCCCTTTATCTGCTGTTTATAAAAATTAAAATGTCAAAATGGGTAGGTTACCTAGGTGATACAAATTTCCTCTGTATTGAAGCATTTCCCCTCTATAGAAGCATTTCCCCTTTATCTGCTGTTTATATAAATTAAAATGTCAAAATTGGTAGGTTACCTACGTGATACAAATTTCCCCTCTGTTGAAGCATTTCCCCTTTATCTGCTGTTTATATAAATTAAAATGTCAAAATGGGTAGGTTACCTAGGTGATACAAATTTCCTCTGTATTGAAGCATTTCCCCTCTATAGAAGCATTTCCCTTTTATCTTCTGTTTATAAAAATTAAAATGTCAAAATGGGTAGGTTACCTAGGTGATACAAATTTCCTCTGTATTGAAGCATTTCCCCTCTATAGAAGCATTTCCCCTTTATCAGCTGTGTATATAAATTAAAATGTCAAAATGGGTAGGTTACCTAAGTGATACAAATTTCCCCTCTGTTGAAGCATTTCCCCTTTATCTGCTGTTCATATAAATTAAAATGTCAAAATGGGTAGGTTACCTAGGTGATACAAATTGACTCTGTATTGAAGCATTTCCCCTCTATTGAAGCATTTCCCCTCTATAGAAGCATTTCCCCTTTATCTTCTGTTTATAAAAATTAAAATGTCAAAATGGGTAGGTTACCTAGGTGATACAAATTTCCTCTGTATTGAAGCATTTCCCCTCTATAGAAGCATTTCCCCTTTATCTGCTGTTTATATAAATTAAAATGTCAAAATGGGAAGGTTACCTAAGTGATACAAATTTCCTCTCTGTTGAAGCATTTCCCCTTTATCTGCTATTTGTATAAATTAAAATGTCAAAATGGGTAGGTTACCTAAGTGATACAAATTTCCCCTCTATTCAAGCATTTCCCCTTTATTTTTACATAAGATTTCAAATAGATACGTCCCTAAAGAAGTTTTCACTTCAAAAATCTTTTGTCGTGAAAAACATCTATAATGTCTCATAGTATCTACTGGGGTGGCATTTTAGAAATATTAGATGTAACGGAAATAGGCGGAAGTGGTTGACATGTAAAACAAAACACAACACATTTAATAATATATATTATGTTAATGTCTCAGACACAGTAATGAGTAGGCCATGGTGGCCGTGAGGAAAAGTACGAGCCTACCGACAGGTACAAAGTCAAGTCCCGGTTAAGACCGTCATTTTTTTACCAGGACCCTCACATTTTACGACGCCCCTCCCCGGTATTACAAGTCGATTACTTATTATCCTTAAATCAGCATCGGGAGGACACCAGGCCCCTTTTTTTTGCTCGGGTTCTTAGTTATACCCCGTCTGGTAACCTCCTTGTTGGGGTCATTCCATTTGCTACTTGTATAAATGTATGATAAAATCATAACCCTTCTTTTTATGTAGTCGGCTACAAAATTAGTCTTTATTTATTTTTTATTTATTGTAAAATTATTATAGACGCGTCGACAACTTAGGTCATTAGCGTCTTGATTACATTACATAACAGCTCGCTTAACACAAAACATCCATGATCGGAGGCGAGATTCGAACCCACGACAGTCTGATCCAGAGGCCGCGACGCTAACCACTGGACCACACTGTCCTCAATTAGTCTTTTATGTCGAGACGTTTTACTTTATGACTTGTTATTTAAAATTCACCATTTATATTGTAGATATTAATATCAATATTTTCAGTTAGCAATAAAATTTTCGCGCTTGATGTAAAAAATATATTTTATGTTTGTTTAAATAATATTTATAATGAGTCGAGCGGCACATGAACCATACGTACCACAATTTAAAACAACAAACAACCAGAAATAGCAATGATCTAACACACCTTAAATATCACATTCTATCATTAAAAGGTGCATATCAAGGGTACGGACAAAAAACACACATATTATAGTCACAAATCTGTCATCAATTTTAACTGACCAAAAAAATAATAGAGTGTATATCTAGTAGGGCGTAATGAGGCATATTATAGACGAGTACGGACAGTATGTAAAACGAGCAAAAGCGAGTTTTAGCAGTCATACGAGTCATAATATTGTAGCAAACCCCAAGATGTTACGCCACTGCCTCCAATAGAAATCACGAGAAAGAAAGGTCACAGTAGTAAAGCGTGGAATGGTATCGAAGATTCCAGACAACGCAGGTATATAAACAGGACTGTTTCGTGTTGAAGCAGTCAGTGAATGGTGAGTCTGCCATCAGCCAGTACAGTGAAATAAATATTGATCAGTCAACGGGAATCAGTCAGTGTAGATTGTACTGTGACAGTGTTGAACAGCGAAATAAATCTGATATAAATACAGTGACATAAATAATTACAAATAAATAATCCTTGTATATATAGTTATTTGTTAAGTGTTATTTAAGTGGCTCGTTTAGTTCAATAATTACCATTTAAGTTTTTGTTATTGTATTTTTAATTATTGTAAATAAATATTTATTCCGCCAACTCAGAAAACAGTTTTGTAACAATATCATTACGTACGAGATATTATGGTATTTTTTGCCATACTCACTGTAAAATAGCTGCTTTTCACTTCATTTTCAGTATTTTCAAATATTTTTGACAGTTCATTTTGTGTCGTCAACTTTACATCTATAGTACGCCGAGAGTAGCTAATGACCTAAGTTGTCGACGCGTCTATAATTTACAATTACGAGAGTAGCTGTTTGTATAGGCAATAGCGGGCGGACCAGGGCGAATAAAAACAAGCCGTGAGGTGGGTCGTTTATTAGGACTAAAGTGCGACCCTTGAAGTCCACACGACGAACTTCCCAGTTTGGTAAATATTTAATAATAATAATTAAATTAGATATTACATAGAAAAGTTATCATTTTAATCATTACAACATAATTATTATTTATTTTTAACAATTAAAAAAAAAAAAAAACGGCTGAACCGATTTTTATAAAATTTCTTTCAGATCATATTTACGTTAATACGCGTCGATTGACACCCTAACATAGTCGATATCATTTTTCATTCTCGAGATTTCGTGTTAGAAAGAAATGGACACATACGTACGTACGTACACACACACACACAGACAGACATCTTTCTAAAAATAGTGTAAAAATAGTGTAGTGACCTTGAAACATAAAAATTTGTTACACATTTTGATTTCGATTTTCGGACCCATTACAATAACTTCCAATGGGAAGTTAATAACAGCGTTGTGTTATTAACAAAATCAAAACAGGCAAGTAGTACTAGCAAGTGGTTGGCCTGAACCCTTGACATTTTATAACAATATCGGTATTGCTGAAGGTAAAGCAACAATAAAAACAAAAGACTAACGATAAAATATATGACTGTAGGTGAATGTTTAAATGTTTTAAAGGAAACAATGACCTCTCAAGTCTTCAGTTATTTTATATCATTCCTGTTTATTTATTAATTAACTGTACTTTGTCAAAAACAAAGTGTAAAAATAGCTAATCTTTTGCAGGTGCAGTTTTCTTCAGATCTTTCAAAATGAAAATTAATTAAAAAATCATCTACAATGATTTTATTTCGAATTAAAAATGCAGTTATCTTTTTTCAATTGTGAATTTGCTCCTTTTTCAACAAGACTGGTCAAGTGCGAGTGTAACTGTTGTGCCGAGGGTTCTGTACAATTAATAGCAGTAGCTTATGCATCTAGTACAATTATAAGTATAAGACGCGAGGGATGAGTTTGGCACGCGAGCCGCAGGCGAGAATGCCAACACACCGAGTGTCTTATACTTAATTGTACAAGATGTTTACATTATTTTTTGTATCACATATTTGAAATGTACACACAGACCGACAGACAGACAACGAAGTCTATCTGTTTTTTACCATTTTGATACGTGTAACCCTAAAAAGTTGAATGAATGAATTAATTAATTAATAAATATTATATTTTATATAATATACAGTGTATAAATGGTTGACGTAAACATAAGGAAAATAACATTGTGAACATTTACAACTTTGTAGTATAGGCTATGTGCCATAATATTTAATGTAAATAATATTATGTAGAAGATGCGTTGTTTTTTTTTATTAATTGGCAGGTTCCAAGTTTTAGGTAATAGTCAACCGTTCCTATAAAAAATTGTTTAAAAAAATCAGTGTACTATTTTCTCTAAAATATCCACTATATATTTACATTAGGTCTTATGGCGTTATAGTCTACTACAAAATTTTAAATGTTCTCAATGTACGGTAAAACCGTGTAACAGAATTTAATCAATCAATAATATCTATAAACAGTTGGCAAAGCTATAAAAAAACAAAACAAACCCGCGTCATAATAATTAATAATAATTTCAAATCTTGTAATTTGGTATTAACAATTATCTGTTATGCCATATTGCCAGCAATTAAACAAATCGCCATATTGTTTTTATTAATTACCTGCTGGCGAGATTCAGTGTTACTTACGTCACGATTTGACAAATATCTGTCACAATCTGATTACTAATTGCAATAAATATTATTTATCAAGCTTATTTTTAATTGTATGATAAAATTATGATACAATGGCGTCGTCCAGACAAATTTATTTTATGTAATCCAACCATATTCATACTCAGCTAAGATACCGTTTAACATAGGGCCAAGACAGGCGACGGTTTTAACCGAAGCGTTCATCGAGTCGGTTTCCAAGTCGATACGTCGTGTAATAGTGTAAAACACACACAGCTGTGCAGGGCCGCAGTAAGGGTAGGGCGGAGGGGGCGACGGCCCCGGGCGCATTAAGCAAGGGGCGCCGAAGACGCTGTATTTTTTGACATGAAAAACGACAATGATTATTGCCAGGCTAATTACAATTCGACAAATATAAAATATACAATAAATAATAATACTTTTGCAAATAGGACTAAAGAAAGCAATATAACACTTATTATTAATTTGTATTTCACATTACGTATTTAATATTACAAAAGTAGCAAGCGCAAAGCAAATGCTTGAATCATTAAATGAAAATATTAATAAAATGTTACATTTAGAGTACTACAAACAATTCATGATTTGGGTTTAGTGGAAAGCTATTCAAACATGGGAATAGCATATAGAATTTTTTTAACAATTCCCGTAACCACTACTTCATGTGAGAGATAGTTCAGTAAACCGAAGCTCATAAAAAATTATTTACGATCTTCAGTGAGTCAGAAACGGCTAACGAATTTGGCGATAATTTCTATAGAAATATATTATATAACTAAAAGTGCGAGTTGTTGGAGTCGATTCAGCGCTATTTTTTCTATAAATTGACTTAATATCAAACGAATCGGGTCGAATTTATTTTTCAAAAATTTCGCAAATTTGTACAGAGGGGGATCTTCTTACTTTTGGCATTTTTAAAAAAACTCAAAAATCTCTCAGATGCTGGTTATATCTTTGAAACCAAAAGTGCGAGTTATTGGAGTCGATTCAGCGCTATTTTTTCTATAAATTGACTTAATATCAAACGAATCGAGTCGAATTTATTTTTCAAAAATTTCGCAAATTTGTGCAAAGAGGGGGTCTTCTTACTTTTGGCATTTTTAAGAAAACTCAAAAATCTCTCAGATGCTGTTTATATATCTTTGAAATTAAAAGTGCGAGTTGTTGGAGTCGATTAGTAAACATTTTTTATGTTTTTCAATTGGTTGTGTTGGAATATCTTATAAAAATCTTGTATCATGCATTTTTTGATTTTTATTGGGGGGGGGGGCGCAAATTGAAATGTTGGCCCCAGGCGCAAGATTTCCTTGCTGCGGCCCTGCAGCTGTGCCGTTCGGTGCATTTCGTGCGGCGGTTTTGAAACAGCTGTGTGTGCTTAACACTGTTATCCTATAATTAAACGACTTGGGAACCGACTCGGTAAACGCTTCGGTTAAAACCGTCGGGTCTGTCTGTACCCATATTTACATGATAAGGATTAGGCAGAATAAAATCACAATTTTGTTGTGTGTGTGTTCATTCGATAACTCTCGAAAGACATATTCGATTTAAATGAAATTTTGTATATACCTACTTTGGAATGTATCGCCGCACGACGCTTATTTAAAATGGGCGCATTCGGGCCGCCTTTAAAGGCTGCATTTCATGCCTTTTTAAACGGTTTTATTTAGCTTGACCACATATATTTGTTTGTTGCTATCTTTGTTTCAAATCTTGCGACAGCTTTTTCAACTAGGTAAGCTTCTACTTAACCGATTCTTATGAAACTTTGCTCACACATTGAGTTCCCGTGACAATACAATATTATGATAATTTCAACTTGGTAACGAGGGTCTGATGATAGAATCAGGAGGTGGACAGTGGAACTCTTAAAAACTAGAAAATAAAAATAAGTAAACTTTTAAATTAAACTGTTTTATATTAAATCATCAGCTATATCTACCAAAAACTAGAAAATAATTAGGACACAACCAAGTGGCACTTTGTGTCGCTGCTTCAGCGGAATAAGTAATAATCTGGGACTTTTAACAAACTAAAATAAAAACGTGGGGCGCATAAAAATCTGTATAACAACTGTATAATTATTAAATAAGAACGGCTTGTCTAGAAAAATGTGTTTCCAAACCCACCAACAGAAATATTTCAAGTGCGCCCCCACGTTTTTATTTTAGTTTGTTAAAAGTCCCAGATTATTACTTATTCCGCTGACAAGCGATACAAAGTGCCCCTTGGTTTGTGTCCTAATTATTTTCTAGTTTTTGGTCCAGCTGATGATTTAAAATAAAACCGTTTAACTTAAAAGTTTTCTTACCTATTTTTATTTTATATGGTTTATTTACGAAGTTTAAATTTGTGTAAAAAACTGTAATCCTTTCACTGCATCAGGCAATAAATTACATGTTAAACAATAAAATCAAATATCCTTCGATGTCGAAATCGCGTTATAGTTCTGTAAATGTAGACATAAAACCTAGTCTAAAAAGTAATCAATTAGATTAAAGTCAGCCTTGAAATGCCGGTTGATTTCGTTTCTCCTTTCATTAGCTTCTGTCTGTAAAATTCGGTATTAATTTGCATTAGAAACTGTTTAAATACTACTGTTGTATACTGAGTGTACGATTTAACCGGTCCAATTTTATTTCCATACAAAAAAGAAACAAAATTTGGTGTGTGGGTAAAACCGCACTGCCCTTAGTTTCAAATCTAATCAGGTGAAAATTACGTTATTATGTGTCGAATGAAATTGGTCCGAAGGCTGTGTGTTTTTTAAAGACCACCAACAGCTAAAGTTATTTGGGCCTAGCACCAATTCATATTTTCAATTCATTATTTTTTTTTTTAATAATAAATTGTAAATTCAATTGCCACTTTTACCAGCTCTCAGGTTAGAACTCGGGAACTGGGGACTTGTAATAGAGGAACCATAGCAACGCCATGTAAACAACAGCATTGCTAAACGCTCGGCCATTCTCGCAAGCCCTGGTCCGAAGTCGATATCATTATTTGTTCTCGAGATATGCGAGACAAAAAAAAGTTCACCAACGTACGAACATACGTACACATCACACAGACATGTCTCTAAAAATAGTAAACTCGGACTCTAGGGACCTCAAAACGTCCATATATGTCAACATTTTTCATTCACAAAATCGGAGGGCGTAACCAACGATATGATCCGTATAGAAGCAATAGATTGTATAATATCTAGATGCGTAATGAGGCATATTACATTTAATATCGAGGACAGTGTGGTCCAGTGGTTAGCGTCGCAGCCTCTGGATCAGACTGTCGCGGGTTCGAATCCCGCCTCCGCTCATGGATGTTTTGTGATGTCATTTAGTTTTAAGTGTGTTGTTATTTAATGTAATCAAGACGCTAATGACCTAAGTTGTCGACGCGTCTATAATTTACAATAAATAAATAAAAACATTTAATATGATTACGCGCGAGATATGTATGGCATTTTTTGCCATAACCACTATAAAATAGTTACTTTTCTTTTCATTTTCAGTATTTTCAAAAATATTTGCAGTTCATTTGCGTCGCTAACTTCACATTTATAGTAGGCTGTGAATAAGTATTAGCGGGTGGATCAAAGCGAATAAACATAAATCTCTATTAAAACTGTTTATTTTGAATTTTTCACACTAGTGTGTTTTGAAAACACTTTCAACGCATCTGTTAACTGACCGATTCCATGCATGTAACGTAGCTATTTTATAGTAGGTGTGGCAAAAAGTGGTTTTAAAGACGCGAAATCAGAACCTTGGCCGTGGGCATCGATGACTCTAGCTACGAACCAAAAAATCTCATCACCCATCCAGGACATATATACAGAAAGAACGGGGCTTGAGAATAGCCGAGCGTGTAGCAATGCTGTTGTTTACATGGAGTTGCTATGGTTCCTCTAATACAAGTCCCCCGATCTCGAGTTCTAGCCCGAGAGCTGGTAAAAGTGTCAATTGGATTTTCAATTTATTATTAAAAAAAAAATAATGAATTGAAAATATGAATTGGTGCTAGGGCCAAATAACATTAGCTGTTGGTGGTCTTTAAAACACAATTTAACAATTTACAGAAAGGACGCTCGTTGAGTCTACCTTTTCTTCTCTAATTGCCCCGCAAGCGTTGACTTAACGAACGTCTAGTTTATATGTTAAAGACCGTGACTTTTTAAACTCACGTGATTCTAACACAATTGAGGTACCTACATATCTGTTTATGGAGTAAGTCAATGCCTGATTGCACTCAATAAATAAGTAAAAATCCAGATTCAAATACGATTACAGCAACTCATAACCTCAAATAAATGTAATTTATTATTATAGAGAAAGAAAAATTTCTTAAAAAATTTTGCATCCACAAACACCCAAAACTTCGGGTTCGTCATCGTCGCGCAAGGAATACTTGCGGAGCAAGTTAACCGCGTCTCAAACCATGAAATGGGCGATTACAGTGAGTTTGGGTCGTGGAGGACAGTGTTGTCTAATGGCTAGCGTAGCGGCCTATTAGGTTCGAATTCCACCTCCGCTCATGGATGTTTTGTGATGTCATTTAGTTTTAAGTAATTTGTTATTTAATGTTATTAAGACGCTAAATGACCTAAGATGTCGACGCGTCTATACTCTACAATAAATAAAAATAGATCAGATGTTGAGCGTCTATAATCTACAATAAATAAATAAAAAGTACACAGAGCGACCCAATAAACACAGCATTTTGCATGCGGTTGACTAGTGACTCAGCTTTACGCTGACATGTCGGGATAGATTTTGTGACTGATAATCCAACAACAGCTGATTGGATGCTTTTTGTCGAACACATTATAGACCAGGAATAGATAAATACGCTAAAAAGATGACGCACTCTACGGGTAGGATGTGATATTTTGTATCTTCAATTTATTATTTATTAAACCTGAATTCGCAATTTTTAATCACTTTTTTGCGTATTTACTCTTTTAATTTTTTTTTATCAATGGCTTAACCAGCCTTGAAAAGTTATAAATTCTGATTGTGTCCGGTTTTTTTCGATTTGAATTACAATATCTTGCCTAAAAATATTCAAATTAATTGAGCCAGTTACCAATTAAAATTTTTAATAGCGAAAAAGGATAAATCCAAGTTAATTAAAGTTTAAATATTTTAAGCCAAAGTTATGTTAATCCTCTAGGTATCATAAATTTATTATATAAAAATTTAAAAAAACTGTCTATCCGGCCTGACTTTAGCCGGATGCATTTGGATTTGGCAACAAAATAATCAAAAGGAGCTTGCGGAATCCCCGATTTGCTTTAGAATATATTTATGGTCCAATATAGCAGTAAGCAGGATTCGTCATACAAAAATATTTAATAATTATAATTAATTGAATAAAATTCATTAACTGAATACAAACAAGATTTAATTAGTAGAGTCTTTAGCTCTCTTTTAAATTTAGGGAAAGGAAGTGACTTCAGCTCTGCAGGAAGACTGTTGTAAAATTTCAAAACTGAATATATTCTGGGCTATTGCAATAGAGACTTTCATATTTTCAATTCATTATTTTTTTTTTAATAATAAATTGAAAATCCAATTGACACTTTTACCAACTCTTGGGCTAGAACCCGGGAACTGGGGACTTGTAATAGAGGAACCATAGCAACGCCATGTAAACAACAGCATTGCTATTTGCTACACGCTCGGCTATTCTCAAGCCCCAGTGTACTGTGAGTGGAAAATATTTCCGAATGGGACAAAGCCAGTAAAAAATGTAGATAGACGGAGCATTTTCGCTTTCTGTTCATCCCCCCTTTTATCGTAGCGTAATAATGATCTACTTTTAATCTCCTTGACAGTAATCCCAAAAACCGAATGATATTTTGACTAAAATTGACAGTTTCTCAAGGAAATATTAAAATCAATCTAGATTTGAATACACAATACTCGGGATGGCGAACCTTTTCACATCTACGTGCCAATTTAAAAAAAAAATGGCCATGAAATGCCAACAAGCAACCGAAGAAATTTAAATGGACAAAAAAATTAATCAAAATTACTCATGAAGTCGATCTCGTATTTGTTAATTGAATGATAGCCAAATTTTTTCGACAGCATCCAAAATATTTTTAATTATTTCGATTGTGTACCTCAATCAATGGCGTGTCGACAATATTCTGTCGCGTGCCATAGGTTCGCCATCCCTGCACTATACAGTATACAAGTATACAGTGTGTAAACGTTAGACTCGAATACACGGAAAATACGATGGGACTTTTTTTGATGGATCAATGAGACATATGCAGCTAAAAAGCAAGCTTTTTCCTGTTCTGTGTCGCGTTGCCTATAGGTAACCATGCGAAATGTTTGTTTTCGTTTAATGAATGAATTGTAAATTATAGACGCTCGACAACAGAAATTGTTAAATTGTGTTTTAAAGACCACCAACAGCTAAGGTTATTTGGGCCTAGCACCAATTCATATTTTCAATTCATTATTATTTTTTTTTTTTTATAATAAATTGAAAATCCAATTGACACTTTAACCAGCTCTCGGGCTAGAACCCGGGAACTGCAGGACTTGTAACAGAGGTCATTAGCGTCTGATTGTTTTCGTTTAAATTTGACAGATAAATTTAAATTTATTTTCAATATTTTATTAATGTAATGACTACACTTATTCAATATTACACCAGCAATGATTATATAAATGTAAGCAAGTAATTTGATAACAGGGTGATTTACTGTAGGTGTAATTGCCAAAGGACAACTGCAGTTTGAGCATTTATTTTAATGTATATTTTTGTATTATGGATTGTAGTTTTTATTTTCAATTATATTAATGTTAAGTTTTTGTTGATATATAAACTGTACAAAACGGTTGTAAAAATACTTTGGAAGTTAAGGTAGAATTCGTTCGATTTTCTAAGTGATTTTATTATTATTTATTTTTACACTAAAACTTCATAAAAACTTGGACTTTTACTGTAAAGTTAAACAAATTTGTGATTTTTACATAAAGTAAATTACAATTAGATAATTTGTGTAATATTCCAATAAAGTGTGTAAAAATTACAAAATAAAATGTAAGTATAGTTACATATATAAAATGGATGAATACAAAACAAATTAATGTAAAATTAGTAACCACGCATGCGCAATGTGTTTTTATGGAATCTACGCGATGTGCAGGCGATACCTGTTTGCGACGCCATTGTCTCTTTGTGTGCCTATTACCAGATTAATCACTGGCTACAAATGGACCATCGATAATCTATGTAATCGATCTTCTCATTTCTTACTGTGTATGCTCTATTTTCAATTAAAGTCACAGTGACAGTGAATAAAATAATATGTTAATAAGGCGCTAAATGCGTTACCTATAACAACCCGTCATTAATAATATATGTAGCAATAGTCAAAGATATCTTTGATTCATTAAAAAAATCTAGGCAACGAGACACATGAATATAGAGAAAATATTACTTTTTTAGTATCACAGGCTTCATTGATCCATCAAAAAAAATTTCCTTATGTTCGAGTCTACAGTTTACACCTTGTATGTGGGCCGTGGGGCACCGTTTGAAATCAGCGTCGTAGCTATAGGATCATCGGCGCTCCTCGCAAGATTCTGATTTCGCGCTCTTTGCTTGAAAATAATCATATTCGCATCGCTGATTTTGCCCTGTTCAGGTTAGCGCCCCTGGCGCGGGCCCCGGTTGCCAGCCCCTAGCTACGACGTTGGTTGCAATCAGGTCCTGATTTCTGCCTAGGCCAACAAGACACCGGGCTAGGGGCCCAGCCGCCGGGGGGATCCCGGCCAGGACGGAGATGGAAATTATAGAAAAAAAAGCCCAAACTTTTGTATAAGATAACCCAATTGGCGACTTTTTTTTGCTAAATTTCGATCCAATTCCATTTTTTCATTTCTTTCCCGTTTTTTTTTGGGCTTGGGGGGTCAAGTGCCTAGGGGCCCTGGGCTTTAAGTCCGGGTCTGGTTGCAATTATTTAAGGAACTAGTTTCATACTTAATCATATTTTATGACAATTTTACTTAAAACTATGCAATTAAATTTCGAACTTTATTACCACAAAAGTTAACAACCTAATTTAAAATTTACCTTTGCTTAACATAGTAATCAACCTGTGAAAGCCATTCCAGTCCACACCGCACAAAAAAACAACTGACAACTCTAACGTCACCTTCACTTGTTTTAAAAACTTTTTCAAAACAAACGAAAAACTATATCAACCAATCGCGAAACAATTCTCTTTACACGGTTGATCACATCGCATAAAAAAAAACAAAAGCACGATTCAAACAAAGGAAAGTGAAAACAACAATTGTTTAAAACAAAACCGCATCGAGTGCAATGCGCGCGAAAAATTCAACCTGTCATTAAATGAAATAAAGAGTAAAAGAATCCAAAATAAGAAATCCCAGCCACCTTTCAGTACGGTTCCTTCATATCAACTGAAGAAAAAAAGTCGCCAGCTAATTACTTCCTTGTTTGCTACGTTTATTCGCGCCTGTCTCTCTCTCACTTCTACAAACAAAAGCGAATCACCTTGATATATCATATATATTTACTTCTCATACACACATATCAAACAATCCTTTTCCATCCTTGTTCTTCACATTATCTTTATCGCAAAGGTATTTTTACTTCGGGTTTTACGTCGAGTCCAGTTGTATATTTCGTGTCCTTGTCTCGATAACGACCGAATCTATAGTTGCATCTCTGTCTGACATGGGAAATTTGCTAGTAACATTAAAGCGTGCAATGTGTATTTTTATATATATTACGTCATTTGCATATTATTATTATAATTATTACAATTCACAATCGGCTCGGCGCCCACTTGTTACTCCATGGAGGACTCCCCAATAATTGCAGTGAGTAATGTATTCGTCATAGTTATAACGTAGCGCCACTATCGGTCGCGTCAATAGGGTGGCCTGAAGGCTAGTTTACAAGCCAGTAGAGTAGAGATGCAAAAAAAGTAACTATTCGTTACTCGAGTAATCGTTACCCGACGAGATCCAAAGTAACAAATACTTAAGAGTAAAATATTCGTTACTTTTTATAAACAGAGGGCTTGAGAATAGCCGAGCGTGTAGCAATGCTGTTGTTTACATGGCGTTGCTATGGTTCCTCTATTACAAGTGCAGTATAGCCTAGTCACTAGAAGTATAAAGATGGCAACGCAAATGAACTGTCAAATTTTTTTGAAAATGAAGTGAAAAGTAGATATTTTGTAGGGGGCAGTGTAGTCTAGTGGTTAGTGCTTAGTGCAACCTCTGGACTGGACTGCCGTGGGTTCGAATCCCACCTGCGCTCATGGATGTTTTGTGATGTTACTTAGTTTTAAGATAAGTAGTTGTTATTTAGTGTAGTTGAAAGACGTTAATGACCTGAGATGTCGACGCGTCTATAATCTTCAATAAATAAATAAATAAAATCCCCAGTTTCCGGGTTCTAGCCCGAGAGCTGGTAAAAGTGTCAATTGGATTTTCAATTTATTATTAAAAAAAAATTATGAATTGAAAATATGAATTGTTGCTAGGCCCAAATAACCTTAGCTGTTGGTGCAGGTCTTTAAAACACAATTTAACAATTTTCTTTTTACAAACAGTTACTTGATATTTTGTATTTGAATTATCTAACTACAATACCTATACCTGACGTTTTAGTACAACATATTATAAAAAAGTATCACTTAGAGACGTCAAAAGTATATAACAAAACCCCAATTAGAACTGTAGTTAAAAATAGGACGAATTTCCCAATAGAACGATAGCCAAGAATAGAGGGCCCCACGTTGGGCGCCAAAATGTGTAAAGTCTTATTCGACGGATCACGAACTATTCGCAAATGGTTTCGGTTAGTCAGCAGATGGGTCGGGGTTCTTAACACAAGATAGCGTAGAGTTTACCTTAATTTGGGCACGGGCAGAGTTACTAGAAAGATAGGCTAGCTAAGGTTAGCAGGTTAATAGCCAAAAAAAGAACAGCATGAGCGCCAAACCGCAGGTCTCCAACTCGAATGGAATTCTCAGTAAGCTGTTATCACTGAAAATGTGGCCAAGGATGCTCCAACTATTGAGGAATAACTCGGATATCTTTAAAATAAGTTGTATTTCAAAACATCATATAGACCTGGACGCAAAGGTCCAAGTTAGTGTCTCAAAATTTGATTAAAATCGATCCAGTAGTTTAGTTTCTACGCGCGAACGCAGACAGACATACAGATATATATTTTTAGTAAACTACTCTTTTGGGTTCGGGGGACTTACCACCATCCGATTAACGCCATGTATAATATTGTATAGGCAAATACATCAATCGTAATTCGCATTAGAGGGCAGTGTAGCCTAGTGGATAGAGTACTTGATACCAGCCTCTAGACTAGACTGCCGTGGGTTCGAATACCACCTGCGCTCATTCTTGTCTTGCTCATGGATGTTTAATCATGTTGTTTAGTTTTAAGTTAGTTGTTATTTAATGTAATTTAAGACGCTAATGACCTAAGTTGTCGACGCGTCTATAATCCACAATAAGCATAAGAAATTCGCATTAAAATAAATAATCTGGCCACCCTAATTTAAAGGAGGAAGAGCAATAATAGATTTTCAATGACCAATCATTTACTTGGCCTGCTAGATAATTACTGTTAGAGTGATTACGTCTTATAGTTAGCATTTTTTGACATGTACTTGACAAATTGCTTTTAGTGACTTTTTTAATAATTCTTTTTAATTACTAAATCAATGTGTTGATAAATATGAAACAAGTATTTTTTGTGCACAGGTACCTAACCCTATTTAATTTAAAAAAGTCATAAAAAATCAATTGCTTAAATTAGTTTTTTTTAAATTAAGGCTAGATTGACAGCTACCCCGCGGGAACTCCTTTTTTTGCCCGGACAGAAAGTATACATCAAAATGGGACACCCTGTAGAATTAAAGTCTAATTTTAATTGTTATCTTAAACGTCCACATAAAATATGTAAATGACAGTAAAATTCGCCTTCTAAAGTCGTTAATCAAAGTCCATAATAATTAAATTTATAATTATACCTAACTATGAAATATCAAGAAATGTCAAGAAATTTAAATGAAAAAATAGTGTTATAATTTATAATTAGCTTTACATTAAATTATGATCTTTTTATATTTAATAATTACGTTATGCATTATTCATCAGTGTACTAAAATAATCTTGCAAAAAATTAACCCTGTAGCAGGCACGTCTATTAACAACGTCGTTTTAGCAGGTAACTAGAAGAGCTGCAGCAAATACTTGAGAAACTGTAGTGTTTATAGATATATATATATAAAATATTAGTAAAAAAACAAAGCTTTTATTTAAATAATTTTTAATTATTTTGGTTCATAATTAATATAAGCAAGGGTCGTAAACTCTATGATTGTTTATTAGTCACGACCCACGCTTTTATTAATTATGAACCTAAATTATTAAAAATTATTTTTTTCTTTTTAGTGCATTTAAATAAAAGCTTGTCTCTAAAAACCTTTTTTTACTAATATTTTATTTTGTTCATTTTAGTCTTTCTAAATTTTATCCCCCTTTGACACCCGTAGGGGTGAATTTCGAGAAATCCTTTCTTAGTGGATGCTTACGTCAGAAAAGGAACCATTGCAAGTTAAATAAAAGCTTGTAATAAAATACCATTCAGTTCCCCAAAATTGATACAAGATACCTACTTTGTATGAAAGTATCTAAAAAAGCGGCCAAGTGCGTGTCAGACCATGCACAGTAAAGGGTTCCGTAGTCAGGAAGAATGTAATCGCCATATTGGATTTTTAATTATTTTTAATTTTTCTCGTAATTATCACCTTAAACACTATCTATGTACCAAATTTCAATACTCTAGCTTAGCATTTCCCAAACTATGGGTCGCGACCCACTGGGGGACCTTGAAAAATATGACGATACATCGACCGACCGGCCACTGACGGACGGCAAGCACGGCGCGTGCGCGATCTGTGATTGTTCGTCGTATGCGAGGATGGAGGGGGACGGCCGAACGCAATTTGTGAGCCACTTTTTTCTTCATGACAGCCAAGAGGCGAGTCCCGAATTTGGAAGTAATTGTTAGGTGCAGGGTCGCGGTCCAGTTAAATTTGGGAACCACTGCTCTAGCTTGATTGGAAGTACCCTAGATTTAAGATGATCTATCAGTCAGTCAATATTTATGATGAGCTATCCCTCAGGGCTGCCACCACTGATTTCTTTTTCGTAATTTCACTACACTATTGTATAGCGGTGCACAGAAGACACAAAACTGTTAGGGTACTCATATTTTGCAGACAGAAATATCCTTAGAGCCTGCATTATTTGAACAAAATGTTAAGAAATGTTCTCAAGGTCACATAACATTAACATAAAATAGATTCGAGATAATAAAATATATGAATAAAATCTGTATAATAATTGTTTTTCATAGATGTACTGAATTCGAGAAAAATGTTAGGTACACTGTAAGAAATGAGAAGGCCGATTACATAGATTATCGATGGTCCATTTGTAGCCAGCAATTAATCTGGTAATAGACACACAAAGAGACAATGGCGTCGCAAACAGGTATCGCCACATCGCGTAGATTCCATAAAAACACACTGCGCATGCGTGGTTACTAATTTTACATTAATTTGTTTTGTATTCATCCATTTTATATATGTAACTATATACATTTTATTTTGTAATTTTTACACACTTTATTGGAATATTACACAAATTATGTAATTTTAATTTACTTTATGTAAAAATCACAAATTTGTTTAACTTTATAGTAAAAGTCCAAGTTTTTATGAAGTTTTCTGTGTAAAAATAAATAATAATGTAAAATCACTTAGAAAATCGAGCGAATTCTACGTTAACTTTCAAAGTATTTTTACATCCATTTTTTACAGTGTACCTACCTAAATAAAAAAAAATTGCGTAAAAATCTACGCGGTCGTTAGGGGGTTCAATTGCAACGAATAATTATGAGTATTGCGGGAATACCAGAAAGCACGTGATTAACAGCAGGGTTTTAATTCATGTTTTGTTGGCAATGGCCATGTTAATTTTTTGTTTATCTATTGAGTCCTTCAATTGTAGATATTTGCATTACCTAATAATTTTACAGTCAAAAAATTCAAATTCAGAAAAAGATTTCAGATATTGTCCAAAAAAAGTGACAAAATACCGAGTAGTTTAATTTTGTGACCACACTGAATCAACATGCCGTTTTCAATAAATTTTAAAAATAGGTTAAGTGCGAGTCGGACTCACGTGGAGAGGGTTCCGTACTATTCCGTTTCCCGTGGGAATTTAAAGACTTAGGATTTTCGTTTAGATTTTCCTGTAAGCTATGAGTGAGGCCCTAAATTCCCTATTTTTTTCAAAATTTTAGGCTCAGTTGTTTTGGAGATAGGGGGGGAAATCTCGATTTTCGTATATTTTCTTTAATATCTTTTAAACTATGCATTTTAAAATTATAAAAAAATATCTTTGTATTTCTCATAACGAGCCCCTTAATTTGATATGCCAAATGATGCACTTGAATTTTTTTTTACTTTTCTAATTTGCTCCCCAAAATTAACCCCCACATTCAGAATTCGTTTATTTACGCCATACGTCCATAATTGGGTCACCTAACTCAATATATCGTATGTACCAAATTTCAACTTTTTTCGTCCAGTAGATTCGGAGAAAATAAGTTGTCACAGACGGACGGACGGACGGACAGACAGACAGAAGACAGACAGACACAGACAGACACGAGAGTGATTCTAAAAAGGTTTCGTTTTTTCATCGGATGTACGGACTACGGAACCCTAAAAATGAGATATTTTCCAAAACTTTGAAAATAATATCTAACACCTGTTTAGGGTGCTGCTTTCTGTGATAGGTATGTGGAACTGGGTCAAATCTCAAAACTGGAGGACTTGAGAATGGCTGAGCGTGTAGCGGTGCTGTTGTTTATATGGCGTTGCTACATGGTTCCTCTATTACGTTCCCGGGTTCTAGTCCGAGAGCTGGTAAAAGTGTCAATTGGATTTTCAATTTATTATTAAAAAAATAATGAATTGAAAATATGAATTGGTGCTAGGCCCAAAAACCTTAGCTGTTGGTGGTCTTTAAAACACAATTTAACATTTTTTTTTTAAACTGGATTTGACCCTAACTAACAAGTGAAGCTAAATAAAAGCTTGTAAAATACAGATATTGTAGATTATAGACGCTCGACAACATAGGTCACAAGTTCCAAATCTTCATGGTTTCCGGGCTTGTAGGCCGTGGTCCGGTGGTATTTCTACCTGACGTTTCGACCGCTGCCACATCGCCTTTGAGAATGTCTACCGCAGTTGTAGACGAAACGTCAGGTAGAAATACCACCGGACCACGGCCTACAAGCCCGGAAACCATGAAGATTTGGAACAATGCCGGACGTGAAAGCTTGCACACTTGGATAGGTCACAAGTGTCTTAAGCTTGTAAAAAATTATAGAGCAATTTTTTTTAGATAAAAGATTTATTGAACTATAAATATTTTAGATTATGTCCCAATGTCCGATCCTATCAGTTGAGAGTTGCATCAAAAAAGAGATAAAACAAATCAAGAACGTCAACAATGAGTTAAGCAACAATGTATTTGTTGTCGAAGGAAATCGAAAGGAATGCAAAACGCGGAAGTGCGCATGCGTGGAGCGGAGCGCGGGAGGACAGCAGCAACAAGTACCATGGGAGGCAAGGCTTCGTGAGTCGAGTGTCTAGTATTTTGGGGAAAACCAAATCAAGTGAGCCGAGAGCACCGGTTGAAGTCAACTCTATAGGCAGGTAAATGTAAGACCTTGAGCGTGCTTCGCCATCGAAAGACTTGCTTGTTACTTTACCATGATGACGTAGCCAGATACACATAATATTATACTAGGTACACTTAGACCGAGAGACCACCGTCATATTATTTCCAATATATCGCACGTCTTTTAGTGATGGGCGATACGAGATATTTTTACAATCGAAACAATTGCAATCGTTCATAATAATCGAGTCCACAATCGACTCGGAGTTTGATTTTACAATCGAAATGTTCTATTGCTCAAGTCGATTATTTGCCAGCGAATGAGAATACATATAATCGCGATTCAAGGTTATATGCTAGTCGACTCGCAACTCGTTCATCGTTGATTGTTCACTGTTCACACTGTTTAGTCGGTCTCAGAGCACTCGATTACTGCACAATCGACTCGACTACAGTTGTTGAGTGATGAACGATTATATATTATGTGGCTCTCGACAGTGTACATCGTCTGTACGATTCAGTACTATGCGACTTGGTTGCGGTGAACTATGAAACAACAGCAATCGAGTTCAAATGACAACCATCGAGAGTCATCGAGATGTTTGAACAATCGAGACAATCGACTAAAACATCTCGTATCGCGCATCACTAACGTCTATAAGAGTTAGGCATTGGAGCAAACAAATAGGGAGTCACAATTATTATTGAGTGTATCTTTTGAGCTTCGTTTTTTTCCGTTGGGTGACGCATGTCGAGGTCACGTCACGTCCAATCGAAGAATTGCGTATATAAAATAAATAGAGGAAATATAACAGAAATTGAAACAGAATAGAGAACACTGCGTCATCCTAAACAAACTTGGTATATCATAAATATAGCAGCACACACAACGTGATGCGTGGCGTAGGGGTATCGAAGCTACTTTATACGCAGTGGGTCGCTGAATCGAACCCGGGCGGCACCATTAATTTTAGTTTCTTTTTTTAACTGTTCCATATTCCTCTTGATATTTATTTATATTTTTTTCTATTCTATTATATATTTTCTTTATTTATTTTTTATTTTAATATTTTACTATCATACACATCCAGTCATTTTTTGGATTTTCTTAAATAAATAAAATTTAAGTCAAAATGGGGTGCCAGATTTCATCGTACCGCAACCCCTTGGCAGCCCTAATTTTTCCATTTCCGGCAGAATAAAAAGAAAAATAATTTTGACTCCCTATTTAATAATAATAATAATAATAATAATGCGTTTAACGTCCGTTTCTCGACATTATGTCATAACAGACGCCATTCGCACCATTACTATTTTCCATTTTTACCACTTCCCGTTTTATACATTTTTATACTTCAATTTAATTAATAAAAATGTGCGAATGGAGGAATTATAGGAAATTTGGAAGCATAGGCTAGTTTGACAGGTAATCGTCTATGGCCTTGAATAAGGAACCATCTCGATATTCATCTGGAATTATTGAGGGAAACCATGAAAGACCTCAAACAAAATGGCCGGTACAGGAATTACCGTTTCTCGACGTGAGGCAGTAAGAAAAAGTTCTAGTCACATCTGCCCCCGCCGGGATTCAAACCCAGTACCTTCCGAATGCGAGTCTAGTGCTGTACCACTATAAGCTACATCGCTCAGTAATTTGTCTAACCCAATGCTCACGCAGACAAATTTGTCTGTGCATTCGATACATAGAAAATCCGACGGTCGGCTCTAGGACTATAAGGTACAGTATATAGAAATTCTGATTGGACGAGTCAACGGTACAATTATACGCGTAAAGAATAAATAAATACCACGGCATTCTTTTTCGAATATAACTTTTAAACCGGGTGCGTCAAGGGAACCTGACAATTTTCAAAATGCATTTTAGGTCGTACCCTAGGGTACGCTCGTCATAGTACAGTTTGGTGATTCGAAAAAGACGCGGAAAAAAATTAAAAAATCGACTTAAATAATCACTAAAATATTATTAAAGAAATTGGCAGGTTCATTTTCGAGAAAAAATTTCAACTTGGTAACGAGAGTCTGATGATGGAATCAGGAGGTGGACAGTTGAAAGAATGAAGAGTTTGCATAATGATACGGGCCAGAAATCAAACTAAAAACTAGGGGAAAAAAATAGGTAAAAAAATTTTTAAGTTAAACGGTTTTATTTTAAATCATCAGCTGTACCAAAAACTAGAAAATAATTAGGACACAAACCAAGGAGCACTTTGTGTCGTTGCGTCAGCGGAATAAGTAATAAAAACGTGGGGCGCATTTGAAATATTTCTGTTGGTGGGCATGGAAACACATTTTTCTAAACAAGCCGTTCTTATTTAATAATTATACAGTCGTTGTACAGATTTTTATGCGCCCCACGTTTTTATTACTTATTCCGCTGACGCAGCGACACAAAGTGCCCCTTGGTTTGTGTCTTAATGATTTTCTAGTTTTTGGTACAGCTGATGATTTAAAATAAAACCATTTAACTTAAAAGTTTTTTTACCTATTTTCATTTTCTAGTTTTTAGTTTGATTTCTGGCCCGTATCATTATGCAAACTCATCATCCTTTCAACTGTCCACCTCCTGATTCCATCATCAGACCCTTGTTACCAAGTTGAAATTATCATAATATTGTATTATCACGGGAACTCAATGTGTGTGCAAAGTTTCATAAGAATCGGTTAAGTAGAAGTAGTTGAAAAAGCTGTCGCAAGATTTGAAACAAACATAGTAACAAACAAACAAATATACGGGGTCAAGCTAAATAAAACCGTTTAAAAAATGAAAAAGTTTTATTAAAAAAATTGTACCCGTCACTGGCGAAATAAGTTTCATAATATTCACTCGTTACAGATTAACAAAATATTCTCACTAATTATGTAACTGCTTTAAAATTTAGATAAAATGCATAATTTTATAATCTGCAGTTACTAACCGATTGCTCTGCCGTGATATTCATTAAACAGTGGCACATTTTACCAATGTTGAAAAAACAGACATGGTTTTATTATACAGTGAAGTTGGCGGATATTCTGCAGAATCACGCAGACAGTATGCTAACCGTTTTCTCGGGCATCGCGACCCTGAAGCACGCCCATTTAATAAAACTATGCAACAGTTTGTGAGTTCGTGAATTTGTGAATTTATTGTATAAGAAAGTTTCTAAAGTTTTGTGTAATGAATTGTGAATTATAGATGCTCGACAACTGAGGTCATTAGCGTCTGTAAGTTTTCTGTAAGTACAATGTCAGTGTGTATTACTATTTCTTTTAATTTTGAGTTCATTTTAAAATAATACAACTAAAGGTAAAAATATATTAAATAACTACGGGTCAACGTGGCCCAGAGTTTGGAAAATGTTTTCATGTCGGATTTTCGAGAGGACAGTGTGGTCCAGTGGTTAGCGTCGCGGCCTGTGGATCAGACTGTCGTGGGTTCGAATCCCGCCTCCGCTCATGGATGTTTTGTGATGTCATTTTGTTTTAAGTTAATTGTTAACTTCCCATTGGAAGTTATTGTAATTGGTCCGAAAATCGAAATCAAAATGTACAACAAATTTTTATGTTTCAAGGTCACCACACTATTTTTACACTATTTTTAGAAAGATGTCCGTGTGTGTATGTGTGTATGTACGTATGTACGTACGATCATACGTACGTATGTGTCCATTTCTTTCTAAGACGAAATTTCGAGAATGAAAAATGATATCGACTACGTTAAGGTGCCAATCGACGCGTATTAAGTAACGTAAATATGATCTGAAAGAAATTTTTTCAAAATCGGTTCAGCCGTTCTTTTTTCTTAACCAAATAACGTCCAAAAAAGTAAATTTTACACAATATCTCGCGAATAAAAAATTATATCGACTTCGTAAGGCGTGAATACGTCATTTTGATCCGACATAAATTTTATAAAAATCGGTTCAGCCCTTTTTTTTTTAATTATTGTTAAAAATAAATAATAATTATGTTTCAATGATTAAAATGATTACTTTTCTGTGTAATATCTAATTTAATTATTATTATTAAATATTTATCAAACTGGGAAGTTCGTCGTGTGAACCTCAAGGGTCGCACTTTAGTCCTAATAAACGACCCACCTCACGGCTTGTTATTTAATGTAATCAAGGCGCTAATGACCTAAGCTGTCGACGCGTCTATCATGATTCTTGGTCTTTCAATTGGCGTTTACTTGAAACGTGTAGTTTTTAAAATAGCGTCGGGAGAGCGGTAACCATTTTGTGGCGAGGGGAAAGGATTTGAGATGAAGAGTGCAGGGGATATATTTTATAAACAGAGCAGCTCGTATTGTATAGGCACTGTCCATTCTAGAAGCAGGCCAGGCCAGTCAAGGCCCTCTACGCTTCCAACCCACCGCGTCTCGTGTTGTGTGTGTTGTTTTATTACCATTGTCAGTCCTTATCTTTCCCTTTCATATTGTAACATTAATGCGGTTACAATTTGCTTTGTTTGTTACACATAGACTTCATAACATGACTACACGCCCGATAAATTACTGTGGGTAAGTTCGGTTTTACGCTCAGATTAATCGGAGTGCTCTAATACGTTCGAATTTAACATTTATATGCTCTGAAAGATCTCTATCCTGCGTTCGGATTTAAGATCTGGAGCAGATCGAGCGCGCTCGATTTGCTCCGAGGAAAGCGAGCGAGCAAGCAGATTTAACCAACTTCAGAGCATTCATTTTAAAAATGAGCGGAAACCCTTGTTGTGAGAATGGATAAATTTCGAAGTTTATTTATATGAGGTAATTTTTCAATAAGTAAAAACACACGAATAATATTTATTCAAAGAATAGTAATAATCAATAAGTCTATATCGCACAGAATGATTAAATAAAATATTTATTATATCTATGGGTCGAAAAAATCAACAACCGGTAGTACTATTAATTTTAAAATAAAGGAATAAAAACGAAAAAAATTGTGAATCATGATTTATTATTATAACAATGTTGAATTAAATTAAAATGAGGAGCAATAAAGAATGTAGTTCGGCTTTAGTAATAAGAATTTAACTTGCTGGGGCCATTTTATTCTGACGTTTGGAAAAATCTGCTAGATTACGTTCGGAATTGTTTAGATGGCTCGATTTGCTCGCTTGTCACGTGACCAAAAATCTGTTCGCTCGGCTCGATCAATCGAGCGTAAAACCGAACTTACCCTGTATGAATGTTATGTATTGTCAGTGGCGGCGTATGTGGACGTTGCCGGGATCACTAGAAAAATATTTTACAGTTAACAAGCATGATACGTTACGTTACGTTACGTTGCGTACCTATAACCAAAAACCTAATATCTATTGAGATTTTGCATAAATTGAAATTGAAACAAGCCGTGTGGTGGGTCGTTTATTAGGACTAAAGTGCGACCCTTGAGGTCCACACGACGAACTTCCCAGTTTGATAAATATTTAATAATAATAATTAAATTAGATATTACACAGAAAAGTAATCATTTCAAACATTAAAACATCAATAATTTTAAAAAAAAAAAAAAAAAAAAAAAAACGGCTGAACCGATTTTTATAAAATTTATGTCGGATCAAAATGACGTTAACACGCCTCGATTGACACCCTTACGAAGTCGATATAATTTTTTATTCGCGAGATATTGTGTAAAATCTACTTTTTTGGAGGTTATTTGGTTAAGAAAAAAGAACGGCTGAACCGATTTTGAAAAAATTTCTTTCAGATCATATTTACGTTAATACGCGTCGATTGGCACCCTAACGTAGTCGATATCATTTTTCGTTCTCGAGATTTCGTCTTTGAAAGAAATGTACACATACGTACGTACGTACGTACGTACACACACACACACAGACATCTTTCTAAAAGTAGTGTAAAAATAGTGTAGTGACCTTGAAACATAAAAATTTTTTTTCCTTTTTGATTTCGATTTTCGGACCCATTACAATAACTTCCAGTGGGAAGTTAATAAGCCGTGAGGTGGGTCGTTTATTAGGACTAAAGTGCGACCCTTGAGGTCCACACGACGAACTTCCCAGTTTGATAAATATTTAATAATAATAATTAAATTAGATATTACACAGAAAAGTAATCATTTTAATCATTAAAACATAATTATTATTTATTTTTAACAATAATTAAAAAAAAAAAACGGCTGAACCGATTTTTATAAAATTTATGTCGGATCAAAATGACGTTAACACGCCTCGATTGACATCCTTACGAAGTCGATATAATTTTTTATTCGCGAGATATTGTGTAAAATTTACTTTTTTGGAGTCTATTTGGTTAAGAAAAAAGAACGGCTGAACCGATTTTGAAAAAATTTCTTTCAGATCATAACTACGTTAATACGCGTCGATTGGTACCCTAACGTAGTCGATATCATTTTTCATTCTCGAGATTTCGTCTTAGAAAGAAATGGACACATACGTACACACACACACACAGAGACACAGACATCTTTCTAAAAATAGTGTAAAAATAGTGTAGTGACCTTGAAACAAAAATTTCACTACAGCAGTGTACAGCTGTTTATAGAAGACTACCTTCCAAATTTCATCTATAATAGGTGCGTTTGGTATCAAGGTGTAGTGTAGTGTAGTGTAGATAATTTTTCACTGAAAAGTGTAAAAAGTTCACCAAAAGTGTAAACTAAATGTATACTTGTAACAAACGGGCTAGTGTACATTCTGAGTAGATTGTACATGCGCATTACAAAATAAATTAATGACAGATTGGCTGAGTTCATTATTTCTAGTTTTTACAGTTTTTTTTGGTCGTAAAAATGTTAAACTCACTGCCATATTTATCTTGTACCATTACATTTTGAAGCTCATTCATTTTTAAGAGACAAAAAATGTAAAAAATTGAGTACGAAAAAAGTATCAAATCTGTCAAAGCGATTGTCAATTCAGACATATATCACGTGACCTACTCTCCACTACGTGCACCTGCTCAAAAGTCAGTACTAATAGTTGTTACACTTTTAGTCCCACACTGAAATAACAAACAGATCAGTTATTTTACACTTTTGTATAACAAACGTAATAGTTTCAAAAGTGCTTACACTTTTTACACTACACCTTGATACCAAACGCACCTATAGTGCCAATAGTCTCCTGTTGTTTACATGGCGTTGCTATGGTTTCTCTATTACAAGTCTCCAGTTCCTAGGTTCTAACCCGAGAGCTGGTAAAAGTGTCAATTGAATTTTCAATTTATTATTAAAAAAAATAGTGAATTGACAATAAAAAATTTGTGCTAGGCCCAAATAACCTTAGCTGTTGGTGATCTTTAAAACACAAATTAACAATTTTTTTCCTAGTAAAATGACTGTGACATACGGACGGGCGGACAGACAGACGAACGGACAGGAAGAAATTATAATGGTTCAGTTTTTGCCATTTGGCTACGGAATCCTAAAGACACTGGTTGTAACATATTTTCAAGAATTAAGACAAGAGACTTCAACAATCGATAAGAACACGTTCTGACAAACTTTGACATTTTCAGCCAACTGAGTGATCAAAAAGTCTTTTATCTATTTATGACGAAATAAAAAAAGCAATACAGGACATTAAACAACACTTTAAAATATTAATTAACCCCCAGTATTATTCGAATATAGATATTATGTTAATTTTTTATGTTTTATTGTAATTTAAAATGCAATAAGTGGTTTTAAAATAATGGTAATGAATAACATTAGAGGAGCACGGGGGAATGAGAGTCACCGGGTAATGGTGGGCAGTAGTGATGTAAATGCGTATAAAACTCTGGTATAAAACGTTTGTATAAAACGGTATTATTATACGGTATGTAAAAAAAGTAATATAGGTACTCCAGTTTTATACTAGGTATAAATACTAGGATAGGTCAAAAAAATCAATTATTTTTTTTTACAAGTGACACGGAAAAATGGGTTGCTAGACACCTTAAAAAAATCTCACCAAATATGAGCTCTTAATTTTAATAGGAAGATTCTCCGCATCACAGTTTTTTATTTTTTTGTCAGTACAATAGAAAAAAATTCATACCTCATCATTAATTGATTGTACAGTAAAATGCTTTAAGAGAATTTTGTAGGAAATTTAATGCTCTACAAAAAAAGGTATTTTATATTTTTTCCGCAAACCTCACCATTTGAAAGATATTGAAGATTTAAGTTTGATTATTTTAAGACAAATTTCATTTTTGTTTATGAATTTTATAACTCGACAATAAATGACTATTATAAATCTTCAATATCTTTCAAACGGTGAGGTTTGCGGAAAAAATATAAGATACCTTTTTTGTAGAGCATTAAATTTCCTACAAAATTCTCTTAATACATTTTTCTGTACAATCAATTAATGATGAGGTATGAATTTTTTTCTATTGGACTGAGAAAAAAATAAAAAACTGTGAAGCGGAGGATCTTCCTATTAAAATTAACAGCTCATATTTGGTGAAAATTTTTTTAAGGTGTCTAGCAACCTATTTTTCCGTGTCACTTGTAAAAAAAAATTGATTTTTTTGATCCACCTATAATAAATACTGCGTATTTTACTATTTTATACAGCACGTATAAAACGTTTAACACCGTTTAAACCGGTTTAATACCGTTTAAAACGCTTTAATACCAAACTGAGAACAGGAACTTTTCCTATTATGCAGTTGGCAATACTGAATAATGCATCGTAACTGTATAGTGTGAAAAAGTAAAAAACCGTTTTATACTGAAAAAATACGGTATTATACATGGGTTTAGTACACAAAAAAGTTTAATACTGTATTTTTACATCACTAGACTGTCAAACGACATCAAGATGGAGTATTCGACAAATCAGAATGAACCCTGACTACAGGGCCTAGTTGCTTGTCTTTTCCCTAGTCGCTCTAAGTCCATAAATTAGTTTTTTCTTCACTGATTACAATTCCCCGGTGCTCCCCTATAATTTTAAAATTCAAAGTGCGCCACTGTTGATAATTATTATAATATTTTATAAGGCGATTTATAGCTCTGTTAAACGCGTTTTATGTTAAAAAAACCTGTATTATTATAAGTATTACTGCTTGGAAAATACTCTAATGTTTATATTTATCGCGGAAAAGTTTAACTGTCCAAATAAGTTTGAATAATTCATAATTTTATTATAAATTCAAAAACCTGAAATTTTTGTCATCGTTTTTGGTTAATTTATTGTCATTTGGAATTTGACACTGTAATCTTGTTTTAAAAATTACGCCTAGCAACAGTGGGATCCAGTTGCCAATTGAACTTTATTGTTTTGTTTCACCGTTTAAAAACAAAAAGTAGGTATCAATAAAATTTAAAAAAATATATTAAATAAATATTTGTAAAAACACTATTTAGAGACAAGCTTTTATTTAAATGCACTAAAAAGGAAAAAATAATTTTTAATAATTTAGGTTCATAATTATAAAAGCGTGCGTCGTCAACTCTATGATTGTTTATTAGTCACGACCAACGCTTTTATAATTATGAAAATAAATTATTAAAAATTATTTTTTCCTTTTTAGTGCATTCAAATAAAAGCTTGTCTCTAAAAAGTTTTTTTACTATACCTAATATTTATTTTGTTCATTTTAGTTTTTCAAAATTTTACCCCCCTTTGACACCCGTAGGGGTTGAATTTCGAAAAATCCTTTTTTAGTAAATACTTACGTCAGAAAAGGAACCAACTGTCCAAATTTCAAGTTTCTATCTTCAGCGATTTGGCCTGGGCGTTGATTAGTCAAAAAAACCCTACATCCCCGTTTGAACCCCTTAGGGGTTGAATTTATTTCTAAAAACGATTTATTCATGTATTGTCATCGGGGATACATATGTGTACAAAATTTCAAATCGATCAGATACATAAAAGTCGTTCAAAATTGACTTGCAAGATTTGACCTAAACAAACACACAAACAAACTAACATACGTACTGACAAAATGGCGTCTAGCGTCCGCCATATTGAATTTTCCGTGACGTCATATACCCTATGTCACTCTGGGGATTCAGACGAATCTAATGACACCTCATTTTTCAAAATCCGTCAAGCCGTTTGGGCTACAGAGCGTGATAAAGAAATATACATACATACATACATACACTCGAAAAACATTACCCTCCTTCTGGCGCAGTCGGGTAAAAAACTCTGGCATTTCCTGAACACTTACAAAGGATCATTTTTCTATGACATCTCTATATAAATATGAATAAAAATCTCATTAGAATAAAACAAAACAGTGATAATGGATATTGTTGTATATAATTAGCATAACATAGTAATATTATATTGTGAAAAGGCAAGGTGTGTTCCTTTGTCTATACAAAATGTTGTTGGTCCCCGAAGCGAACTGGCTTACGGTCAAATTTTTGAAATGAAATTTCATATGCCGCGCTACTGCCTCGGTGATTTGAAGGGTAAAATCAGAGCTGGGCAGTGCTGAGAACTTAATGCTCGCAATAATGCTTTAAGCACTTTAAATTTCATAATAAGCACTTTAAATGCTTAGTAAGCACTTCAAATACTTAATAATAAGCACTTTACATGCTTAATAAGCACATTAAACGCTTAATAAGCACTTTGAATTTCTTAAAAAGCACTTTAAATGCTTAATAAGCACTTCAAAAGCTTAATAAGCCCTTCAAATGCTTAATAAGCACATTAAATGCTTAAGATAAGATAAGATAAGATTTTATTGTCATATCATAAAATTTCTACATAAACATTTATACATTTTTATGTTCAGTGTTCCATAGCACCACTGCTTGAATGAGTTGATCTTTCAGTGTACAAAATAACATATTTATAATTTTTGCGGGAAAAATTTGAAAAAACCCACACATTATTCATTAAATGCTTAATAAATACTTTAAATGCTTAATAAACACTTTAAATGCTTAATAAACACTTTAAATGCTTAATAAGCACTTTAAATGCTTAATAAACAATTCAAATGCTTAATAAGTACTTTGAAGGCTTAATAAATACTTAATAAGCACATTAAATGCTTAATGAGCACTTCAAATGCTCAATAAGCACTTTGAATGCTTAATAAGCACTTTAAATGCTTTAAGAGCAATTTAAATGCTTAATAAGCACTTTAAATGCTCAATAAGCACTCTGAATGCTTCATAATAAGCACTTTAAATGCTTGATAAGCACTTCAAATGCTAAATAAACACTTTAAACGCTCAATAAGTAATTTAATTGCTTAATAAGCACTTTGAATGCTCAATGAGCACTTTAAATGCTTAATAATCACTTTAAATGCTCAATAAGCACTCTGAATGCTTCATAATAACCACTTTAAATGCTTAATAAGCACTCTGAATGCTTAATAAGCACTTTTATCGCTCAATAAGTAATTTAATTGCTTAATAAGCACTTTGAGTGCTTAATAAGCACTTTGAATGCTTAATAACCACTTTAAATGCTCAATGAGCACTTTAAATGCTTAATAAGCACTTTAAATGCTCAATAAACACTCTGAATGCTTCATAATAAGCACTTTAAATGCTTAATATGCACTTTAAACGCTCAATAAGTATTTTAATTGCTTAATAAGCACTTTGCATGCCTAATAAGAACTTTGAAAGCTTAATAAGCACTTTGAGCACTTTAAATGCTCAATAAGCACTCTGAACGCTTCATAATAAGCACTTTAAATGCTTAATAAGCACTTCAAATGCTTAATAAGCACTTTAAACGCTCAATAAGTAATTTAATTACTTAATAAGCACTTTGAATGCTTAATAAGCACTTTAAATGCTCAATAAGCATGTATAAAAACTGTATAATTGTATTATTACATTTTCTAAAGTCTAAGGTCATTGTCAAATCAATTTTCTGACATTGCTTTCTAAAACCCAGTAAATTATTGGTTTGATTCGACGTACGCCATTTTACCTTGTGATCACAGAAATGCTGTAAAGTTCACATTCTAATCGAACTCACAGAATCTGTTGTCATCTTGTATTCAAAGGCGCGGATTATTATTATTATGATGGGTTTTACACGTTCACAAGTGACGCGACTAAAAATTTCCAGACGTGCAAAACACATGTACTTACGAGATTCTTTTACGTAGGGGTGGCTCAATTTCAAATTGACAAATAATTTTTCAAATGCCAATTTCACATCCAGCCGGAAACTGGGAGTTTCGGGTTCAAGGCATTTGATTTTTTCTTAAATATAGACTAACAATCATGGCAGCCTAGCTGTCTGATATTTCAGTTATTTACTAATAATATTGTTAAGTTAATTCCAAATCTTCATAGTTTCCGGGCTTGTAGGCCATGAAGATTTGGAACAATGCCGGCCGTGAAAGCTTGCACACTTGGATGTTAAGTTAATACTCGTTTGATTTAACTAGGCCCCCCAGGGGGGAACATTGGAATGTGGTTGCTATCGCAAATTGCATTCCAATATTCTTTGGGAATTAGCGCTTCCAGGGACTGTATGCTGGCTGGCGGACTCTAATACACAAATTGATTATTTGTTGTGTTGACGACGCTAATGACCTGAGTTGTATATAATTTACAATAAATTACAATAAAATAAATAATCTATTTTAACTTACGTGGTACACAAAATTAAAGATCACCTCTATATAAGTATAAATTAAATAATGCAATATTTACCTAAGCTTTTCAATTGTTTGTTTTACCTATATAATGGTCCTGATGGTAAATTGATAATGTCACTTGTTTTTTTGCAATTTTTTTAACAAAAGTAAATATTTGATCAAAACGAGTATTTTTTAACTAATTTATAAAGAATTTCATGTTTACGATTTTAGTATTTATTTATTTACTAAATCTTTTAAAGTTCTAGTTAACAATTAAAATTTGATTATTTACTTTGAAATAAGCCTATATAATTATAGTATCTACGTTGTAAAAGATGGTGTGCCGTTAATTGATCCAGGCAATTTTATACCACGACAAGTGATCCCACGACAAGTGATCCCACGACAACTGATCCCAACGACAAATGAGCCCAACGACAATTGATCCCACGACATTTGATCCCAAAAAATTTCATTAAATTAATAAAATTTAATAACTTTATTACTTATCAGGCTCTGTTAGTTTATAGACAATTTTTTGGGATCAAATGTCGTGGGATCAATTGTCGTTGGGATCAAATGTCGTTGGGATCAGTTGTCGTGGGATCACTTGTCGTGGTATAAAATTGCTGGGATCAAATGTCATGGAACCGTAAAAAATACCTAATTTTCAGACTCTTGCAAACACTAATGTTTTTATCCGACTGGGAAGGGTAATGTGTTCATGGGCGTACCGAGGGAGGCAGGGGGGGGGGCAGCTACCCTCCCTGGATCTGGACTAATACGTATAACTATGTTAAGTGACAGCACAACTCACAAGTCGTGCTTAGCGGTGACCATCATAACATTTTACTGGTTCATTTAAAATCAATCAAACAAAAAAAACATTTTATTTTAGTTTAATAGTTAATCTAGTGCCTGATCGAAACTTTTTTTTTTTAAATAAACAAAATGGCGGTCTCTGATAATTTCTTGCACTAGTTAATTGTTTATAAAAAATATAAGTTAAATATAAAATATTTACCTACAAGAAATTCCTAATTTTCCCCCCCTAGGCCAAAAGCTGGGTACGCCCATGAATGTGTTTATAAAATTTGTGGCTATATTTGTGATCTAGCACTCAAATAACTGGACGAAGTTTTCCAAATGAGGTGTCGATAGATTCAGGATTAAGGCAAAATAAAAAGTAGAGCTGCAACTCTACAATTAATTAAAAAAATATTAAAATCGGTCAGGTCGAAGCCGCTGAAGTTATACTTCTGTCGTCTTTGTCAACCATGTGAATTTAAATAAATAAATTAATAATTAAGAATAGTAAGTACCTATACATACACATTTTTCATTTTTTTCAATTTATGATCTACTTCTAAAAACAAATAAAAAACTTAACATTTCATATTACTCCAAGCTGACGCGAACCTGCAATCTTATACACGGTACACTGATGCGTTTCTCCACGTAGCTATCTCGGTCGTTTAACAGTTATACATGTTGTCTACTGTCATGTTTGATTTTTTGTGTCGCTATTTTTTGTGTCAGTCATTGCGCTAATGAAGTTTCACTTCAAAAACGCCCTGTGTTTTGAATATAAATAGATTTTTGAGGACATATTAAATAATACATTCATTGATAATAAAAATACACGCCATATGCGTTTATCAATAAAAAAAAAACAATATCTAATCACGACATAATATGCCACATATCGTTTGTTTAACGGCGTTATACGGCGTAGTTAAAAAAGTTCATTCAAGGACAGAAGCCTGCTGTTTAAATTTTTTTTATGTCCGTCCGTCGGTTGTAAATGTCAGATTAGGAAAATTAAAAATTACTGGCAAGCAAGTTTTGTTTTTCTTGAAATATTTGAATAAGTTTTGTTTTGTTCATAAAAAGTGGGTGTATGCAGCGTACTTACGTACGCGCGTTAGAAGTTATACTTCACTGTAAAAAACGAGAAGGCAGATTACATAGATTATCGATGGTCCATTTGTAGCCAGCGATTAATCTGGTAATAGGCACACAAAGAGACAATGGCGTCGCAAACAGGTATCGCCTGCACATCGCGTAGATTCCATAAAAACGCATTGCGCATGCGTGGTTACTAATTTAATATTAATTTGTTTTGTATTCATCCATTTTATATATGTAACTATACATTTTATTTTGTAATTTTTACACACTTTATTGGAATATTACACAAATTATGTAATTTTAATTTACTTTATGTAAAAATCACAAATTTGTTTAACTTTACAGTAAAAGTTCAAGTTTTTATGAAGTTTTCTGTGTAAAAATAAATAATAATGTAAAATCACTTAGAAAATCGAGCGAATTCTACCTTAACTTTCAAAGTATTTTTACATCCATTTTTACAGTGTTCTTTGGCTCTGATGTTAGGTCCCCATTTTAAACGTGCGTTAAGAAGCATAGCTTCAAAAATTCGTAACTAATAATCGCAAACTTGTTTCGGTATATATGTGGTCACAATCTAAAGCCATTGTCAAACTAGATTTTCTGACAATGCTTTCTGCAACCTGGCATGAGTCTCTACAAGACATGCCTCAACAGTCAACAACGGCACAGAGTCAACCAGTTTACTGTCATTTCTAGGAAAGCCAGAGTCGAACCGGCATTCAATCTTTTTTTTCCGCGACAGACAGCGAGCATTATTATCAATAATTCACAAGATCAGAGCAATTCTAACGGGTTGATGTTTGTTTTACCTACATACAGGGCACTGTAGTACCGGCTTGACTGATATGTCACCGACGTTCACCTTAGCAGGGTCACGTGTCACATTTTTTTGTAGGGGAAAATGTATTTTCAAATTGGAATATTAAACAGTCTGCAGCAGTTAAGGGGGGCAGTATAGCCTAGTGGTTAGCGTGCTTAATGCCGCAACCTCTGGACTGGACCGCCGTGGGTTCGAATCCCACCTGCGCTCATGGATGTTTTGTGATGTTATTTAGTTTTAAGATAGTTGTTATTTAGTTTAGTTGAAAGACGCTAATGACCTGAGATGTCGACGCGTCTATAATCTACAATAAATAAATAAAATGCAGCAGTTAAGGTTGTTGTGGGGAAAAAACTGGACATGTGGGGTACCCCAAATTTTGTAATGAGCTCATAGGCCAAGATGTTTGGCGTGCCTTCGATTTTTGTCTTTTGTTAATCTTTTAGCTAACCGACCCGCCACGGAGCTGCGGGCCCCTCCTCATCCCAGGGCTCCAGGCTAGAACCCAGTCAGTTCCTTCCTCCTCGCGACATTTTACCGACATTTACCGACAACATACCGACATTTTCGTCTGTAAATTGAAATATATGCTTAAAACAGTCGCCGTAACAACATATTAAAATTTTAACCTTGAACTAATAATACAAATTTCGTCGGGTACATGACACGTTTAGGGTGATGTGCCACCCCTTACTGACCAATCGACCTGCAAATATTATTATGCATTATTGGGTCACCGACAAGCTATACAAACAATTTCAGCCTTGAAGAAATAATAATTGTGAGCATTTTTTTTGTTACATGTTGGGGGCGGTCTGCATCCCTCCCATACCGCTGTCTAGCAAAATCCCTTGTACAAAATATTTACAAATTATAAGTATACACAAACCTTCCTCGTTTATCGCTCTTTCTATTAGTGAAAACCGTTTCAAATTCCGTTGCGTGGTTTAGAAGAAGTAAGCGGAGAAACAGACAGAGGCAGACAGCGACTTTGTTTTATACTATTTAGAGATAGAGAAGAAAAGAGATTAATTTAGATGACACGGAACATAACTCAACGGAGACGGATTTTCTCCCCGGGGACAGAAATAGAAGAGTTTTTCGGACAAAAAACATGCTTTCATATTATATTATTTTTCACAACAATCACTTGAGACAGTTATAACCAGGCTCAGATTTCTGCCTAGGTCAACAAGGCACTGGCATACGGGCCCAGCCGCCGAGGGGACCCCGGCCAGGGCGGAGATGGAAATTAAAGGGGAAAAAAAATCCAAAAAATTTGTAAGATAATTACTCAATTGGCGACTTTTTTTGGGCTTGGGGGGCCCAACAATCAAGTGCCTAGGGGCCCTGGGTCTTTAAGTCCGGGCCTGGTTATAACTTTAATATTTCAAATAACCATAGAGCTACCTGGAAAAGACAGGTTTATTTACTAGTATTATATAAAATAGCAAAAAGTGAGGTCGTAATAAAAAACGATATATAAATTAGAAATAATTATTTTTGTTTGAGACATTTACAAACAATAAAAAAGACAAGACAACAACGCATAACCTTGGGTAAAAACAAACGGGTGTGGTCAGTAAAGTTGCTCAGATCTGAAACGCCAATTATACTCAAATAAAATATTGTTAATATATTTACTCCATAATATTTTTAATCGATCCTTATCTTTGTACTATAATTAATCTAATATCTGGGTGCCGAGCTTTGCTCGGATGAGTTCAATAAAAATAGTACTTGTATGCTGTGAGATATTATTTTCTCAGAATATTATTCCGAAACGAATTTATTTCTGAAACATAATTTAAAATAATTGTTTCTGTTAAATATTTTAAATACCTTTGTGTATTTTTAAGCGTAAAAACTAAGTATCAACTTGAATCAAGCATTTTTTCCTGTAAATATTACTTAGGTCGCCATTTTCAAATCTACCGCCGTTATTGTTTTGTTGACTGAAGAACTCGCAAAAACCGATTTTCATAGATTGAATATCTTGTAAAAATGTTCGAATCAGATGAAATTTTGCTTGCCCGTTGCCGTTTCAATAATCCATTTTTAAACATTGATACCAAATATCAACTTTATCGAAGTACTTTTTCTCTGTGATGTCATCTTAGCAACTTCCAGTAAATTTCAAATATTTTTTTTGCATAGGAGGTACCTACTAAAAAACTCACAAAAATCGATTTTCGAAGAAATAGAATTCATATTATATCTTTTAATAACAAACGTCAGATTATAAATCTGCGTAAAACTTTTTTGCATGCATCTTCACCATAGTTTTTAAAAATCGATGTGTTTTGATATACTGCATGCCTGCGGCGCTAAAAGTGCGGCCCTTCGGGCCGCCGGTTTGTCATTATTTATATATTGTGCAAGACACTTCTTATATTAGTGTTCATTTACAATTTTAACACTTGTGATATATTATATAAAATCTATATATAAATAGACTTCGAATCAATCTGACTTTAATTGAGCGAGTTATAATAAATAAAAAAACGCCTTTTTTTTAATTGCTCCCCTCTGGAACCAAAATTCCTACCTAGATCAATTTCTCGACATCCTCATTCTGTAAATTTCATCAAAATCGTTAGTCGTTTTTGAGAAAAAAGGTCTAGGTAAGATTATACGTCATACTACATTTAACGTACCTACCTACTTACCTATACTACATATTTTATATAAGTAATATAAAAATAACATACCTATTTATTTAAATATTAGCTAAAACTACTTACATAATTATGTTTAGATTTTAGTGTTGTTATTTTTTTACTTTTCAAATAATTACTGATTATTTTAATAAGTTAAAGATTGACTGTCAGATAAATTTGACATAAATAATGAAAATAGTTTGTTTTTTCCAAAGCCTACTCACAATACGACACTGTTTTATGAGGTTAAAAAAACTGTTTTTTAAAATGATAAAATCGATAAGAAAACGAATTTTTCCAGGGATGAGACTTAGCTAGATCGATTTTTTGCCCCCCGAAACCCTTTTTCGGTAAATTTGATCAAAATCGTTAGAGCCGTTTTCGAGAAAATATTTATATAGGTACATAGAAACATATATACAAGATTTACTCGTTTAATAATATAGGGATTTATATAAAACATATCTGTTTTTTAACTGCGCTGGTTTTCGTGAGAGATAAACTGCATTGTCGAGCGTCTATAATCTACAGTCTTTGTCTACGATAAGGTCGATTTGTCAGACACGGCGCGGGAACGTAGCTTTTCCGGCAAGACAAACATTTTTACATGCACACCGTAAAAAATGGATGTAAAAATACTTTGAAAATTAAGATAGAATTAGGTATTTAAGTTTAAAAAAAAATATTAATTTTTTAATTTTTTCTAATAATTTAACATAAATAATATTGAAAATCGAAAAGAAAAAATTTTTTAAAGCTATAGATAAATTACTAAAAATTAATTAAAATGTATAAAAATTTAAAAAATATCACGTGACTTCAAAACGCGCCAGGAATGTTTGTGACGTCGTTATGTTAAAATGTGTCTGCATTTGTTGGTATTTGTGTATATGTATTACACATACTATCAAAAATAATAAATTTTTAACTTGGTAACCATGGATACAAAGACCATAGATAACATAATGACGTCACACGCGTTCGGATTCTTTCGGCGCGTTATCGGAACTGAGTTTAAAAATTAATTTTTATTTAAATATAACATTTTAAATAGTAAGCAAAAAAATTAAATAAAAACAGTTTTGCTATAAAACTTGTATGTGGTCCTTCCATTTAAGTAAAAAAAAAAATTCATTTAAAAACCCAATTCGCTCGATTTTCTAAGTGATTTTACATTATTATTCATTTATACACAGAAAACTTCATAAAAACTTGGACTTTTACTGTAAAGTTAAACAAATTTGTAATTTTTACATAAAGTAAATTAAAATTACATAATTTGTATAAAATTCCAATAAAGTGTGTAAAAATTACAAAATAAAATGTATAGTTACATATATAAAATGGATGAATACAAAACAAATTAATGTAAAATTAGTAACCACGCATGCGCAATGTGTTTTTATGGAATCTACGCGATGTGCAGGCGATGCCTGTTTGCGACACCATTGTCTCTTTGTGTGCCTATTACCAGATTAATCGCTGGCTACAAATGGACCATCGATAATCTATGTAATCGGCCTTCTCATTTCTTACAATGCATTTCAAATACGTGTCGGAACGGACGAGATCCGCTAAGTATAAATATTCGTATTTGAAATGCATGTAAAAATGTTTGTCATGCCGGAAAAGCTACGTTCCCGCGCCGTGTTATGGCTCCAAATTGTGATGTAATGAGCCTGTATAAACGACTTTTTTATGTCGCTAGAAAGAGCCCTGTATAACTTCAATACCTAATGCAGTTGGATTTTTTTGTCCAGCACTTAAAACGGCTTCACAATAAATTTTTTAAGTTGATTAAATAGACCACACCTTTATTTTTCCTTTCGAGCGACTGACGTCACATGCTCCGAATATCACGGCTTACTTTACAGTCTATAGCACATTTAGTAGGTACATGTCCTTAATTATAGTTGATTGATAGCAACGGTGCAATCGTAAGCGACCTGGTTGTAAAGATTATAAAACTCGCGGGTGTTGTGACGTAAGCAGCTATTACATAATTTAAAAATGTGTATCTCCGTAAATACTTGACGTATTGAAATGAAATAAACGCAATTGTTTTTTTGGCAATGATTTCTAATAGGACGTCGCTAATGACCTCTGTTGTCGAGCGTCTACAATCCACAATTCATTCTAATAGGACGCAGTCATATATATTAATTATTTTATTTCATTTATTTTTATTTATTTATTGTAGATTATAGACGCTCGACAACTTAGATAACTAGCGTCTTTGTTTACATTAAATAACATCATCAATTAAAACTAAATGGGATCACAAAACATCGAGGTGGGATTCGAACCCAAGACAGCTTGCTCCAACGTCCAGGGTTCTTTAGCCCGAGAGCCGGTAAAAATGTCAATTGGATTTTCAATTTATTATTAAAAAAAAAATAATGAATTGAAAATATGAATTGGTGCTAGGCCCAAATAACCTTGGCTGTTGGTGGTCTTTAAAACACATTTTTTTTATATTATGAAGTAAGTATTGGAAATACCTTGTATTATGTCCGTCTTGTGACTTCTTGTGATTTAACACGACGCGTTTCAGCAACGAGTTGCCATCTTCAGGTGTGGTTAATTAACTACACCTGAAGATGGCAACTCGTTGCTGAAACGCGTAGTGTAAATTCACAAGAAGTCACAAGACGGACATAATACAAGGTATTTCAAATACTTCATAATATTCATATAGTGACTTGGATACCCAACACTCTAAAAATGTGTCACATTTTTTTTCCAAGGGACAGTACGCTGATCATTACAACAAGCTGTTCTCTGCCACTGATTCCAAGATAACAGGTCTAGAATATCAGAAAAATATTACTAATTGAAACATGTAATTATCATTCAGATAACTCAATTGAATTCGCATTCCTTGCAAGAAAAACGTTTAGATGTCAACAATAAAATGTATTACAAAAATACATAATAACTGTTCTTGCATAATTCCTTGTTAAACCTTGGATTTAATAAAAGCAGGTTTTCTTGTTCGACTGTTATTAATTGTTTTATTAATCTGATCATGTTAATGTAGATACGGTTTGTAGAACTACTAATTATTATCTTAGGTATAAAAACAACACAGTGGCTTCATCTTTGTCTGACGAAGCCACTACGTTGTGCACAACAATTGTTATAAAAAAAATTCTACTGATGACCAGTTCTATACTTCCCACCTATAGTAAATATTTGCAAAAAATAAACACTCCTTTTTTATTCTTTGAAAAAAGCATGGCCCTCTTTTTTGTTTAGTGATCTACTGATGACTAGCTTAATATGGCAAAAATCATGGTTACCTTGATTTACGTACAATTTTTATTTTTTTTAGTAAAATATTTTTTTTCTCGAAAACTACATTTTAGAAAAAAAAAATATTTACATTTTTTTTCATATTATAACATCTAGAATTCATTTATATTTTTTTTTATCTATGTTAACACGTGACAATGAGAACGTTTTTTTTAATATCTCAGGATTCACTAAACCGATTTGACTCAAAATCTAATCAAATCTAAGTTAAAGGCTGATAAACACAATAAAACAATCGACATGGCCGTATGTTGTTTACGATATCGAAGGCGAAAAATTGACCACATACACACACACACACACAAACACACACACACACACACAGACATCAGTCAGAAAATGATCTTAAACGATTGCTAGGGTCTCAAAACGTGAAGATCTGTTAAAATCTCGAAATATTTTTTTCGGACTAAATCCATTACTTCCCTACCATAGTAGAGGTGGGAAGTAAAAATTTAATTAAAAATTTAATAAAACCCCAACGCAAAAAAGTAAGTCTTTAAAAAGTGAGAAAATAATTAAAATCTATTATCTATATCTGGCCCGATGCACCGTCTATTTCTTCCTTTAGATGAAATATTTAATTCATAAATGCGTCCGGGACCGTTTTGTCATTTTACAGTGGTTCCCGATGCATTTATGAATCAAATATTTCATCTAAATGAAGAAATAGATGGTTCATCGGGCCAGATATATAAGTAGATATTAGGTAATTATTTTCTCACTTTTTAAAGGTTTGATTTTTTTATGTCGGGGATTTTTAAATTTTTAATTTAATTTTTATTTCATACTTTTTAAACTAACTAATCAAAAACTGAATATTTGAGCTCAAGCTCGAAGTTTCTAGCTGTAATACTGGCCGAGATTTTTATACAAACTGTATCAGCTGAATCGATTTCAATCAAACATGGCTAAGAACCATCTCGCAAATATCAGCTCTTAAACAAACAAAACCGTATCGAAATCGGTTCATCCGTTTCTCATTTTGCCATCGCGAACGCGGCAATCAGAAAATGTGTAACATAGCACCACCCCCAAGCTCATAGTCGATATCTGCCTTATTTTATAACATACGCTACTGAATCGGCCTTGAAGCAATCATGCACCAAATAAATGGCATGTCTTGTTTTTTATTAATTGTTGTTAATAATTACAGAAATCGATGTTGTTAATAAGACATACGATAAAAAACAGTACAAAAATAAACAAAAGGTTGTCGATACAGTTCATAAATTACTCTAGCAAGACATCAATAAAAATATGGTTAATTGGTGCTAATAAATCAATCAATCAACATAATTTTTTTTTGCAACACTTGCATCAAAAGGTTTTTAGATGGCTGTGTACCGTTTGAAAAGTGATTCTTTATGGAAGCTTTACTGCATTCGAACGGTAGTGTTTAAAGCAAATTTTAACACAAGCTCCGTTCTATAAAGTAATACTGTTTTGTTTTACTTTAAAACACACGTGCGTAATAAAGTACTTTATAGATTACTATGCTATATAATGTCACTAATAAAATATTTATCCAACTTGTGTTTTATTAGCTTAAAATTGAACTTTTGAACCAGTTGTTGCAAAAAATATTGTATGTACCGCGTGTCTCACAGTCGCGATTTTACAAAACTCTCTTAAGGTTATGTTGTATTTATACCAGAACTCGTGTGATTAACGCACTCGCCTTTGGCTCGCGCGCTAAACACACACGAGTTCTGGTATAAGAGCAACATAACCTTAGGCTCGTATCGCAAAATCGCGACTGTCATATAATCCGTCACTTAAGCCACTAGTTGCATAAAATACTATTTTGCCATACCCATTATAATATAGCTGATTTACATGCGTGTATGTAACGCATCTAAAGTGACTTTTGACAAGCCGGTGTACGGGAGCGTATCTTTCCCATCACTAATGTGGGAAAGCAAACTATTTTAGTAGTTATTTCTGTTTATTCGCCTTGATCCTCCCGCTATTATCTACTGACCAGTTACTACTACTATTATATAGATTATATATTATATAGATATATTATATATTATATAGAAGTGAAGTTGGCGACACAAATGAACTATTAAAATTTTTTGAAAATGAAGTGAAAAGCAGCTACTTTATAGTGGGTATGGCAAAAAATACCATATAAGTATATCTCGTGCGTAATGATGTTATGACTCGTGTGACAGACACTATCGCTCGTTTTAACATACTGTCACTACTCGTCAGTAATATGCATCATTACGCATCTAGATATACACTCTACTATATTGTCATACCCACTATAAAATAGCTGCTTTTCACTTCATTTTCAGTATTTTCAAAAATTTTGACAGTTCATTTTGTGTCGCCAACTTCAAGTTCCAAAATTTAAGATAGTGAGTCATGCACTTATATTTCACTATTTATATAAGCGGCACAGTACTTATGCATGAGATGCGTATGCTTTACATTGTTTCATTGCTTTTCCGCTCCATTAATCTTGTTATAAACTATGCATGACTCACTATCTTAAAATTTGGAACTTGACTACAAAAACTCTGCAAGAAACACGCAAGAAATCGCAATTACAGACATAAGTCCTGTTACAATCCAGTGGTTAGCGTCGCAGCCTCTGGACCAAACTGTCGTGGGTTCGAATCCCGCCTCCGCTCATGGATGTTTTGTGATGTCATTTAGTTTTGAATGAATTGTTATTTAATGTAACCAAGACGCTAATGACCTAAGTTGTCGACGCGTTTATAATTTACAATAAATAAATACAATTTTAGACATTTAAGTATTGAGAGAGATTAAATCGATTCTGCTGTATATTCAAAACAGCAAGATTTAGAGGACAGTGTGGTCCAGTGGTTAGCGTCACGGCCTCTGAATCAGACTGTCGTAGGTTCGAATCCCGCCTCCGCTCATGGATGTGTTGTGATGTCATTTAGTTTTAAATGAATTGTTATTTAATGTAATCAAGACGCTAATGACCTAAGTTGTCGACGCGTCTATAATTTACAATAAATAAATAAAACAGCAGGATTAAATAGCAAAGTATCCTGCTACACGAATAGCCTGCAGGAATAATTTATTGGAGGGCAGTATAGCCTAGTGGTTAGCATGCTTGGTGCCGCAACCTCTAGATTGGACTGCCGTGGGTTCGAATCCCACCTGCGCTCATGGATGTTTTGTGATGTTATTTAGTTTTAAGTTACTTAGTTGTTATTTTGTGTACTTGATTTTTTATTTATTGTGAATTATAGACGCGTCGACAACTTAAGTCATTAGCGTCTTAAATACAACAAATATCATATTATATATCACTTAAAATAACATCACAAAACATCCATGAGCAGAGGTGGGATTCGAACCCACGACATTCTGATTCAGAGGCCTAGTGTACCTACTTGAAAGACGCTAATGACCTTAGATGTCGACGCGTCTATAATCTACAATAAATAAATAAATAATTTATTGCAAATTATAATGCAATCCGCCATTATCGCATTAATCAAAATATGACTCGATAGTCAACTGTTTGAGTCTATAAGATGGCCGCTCCTCTAACGTGTATCTCTGTGTTGAATGTTTCCAATCAACCAGTTGGTTATTTAAAACGATTTTATCTACACTGAGAATTTAAAACTTGCTTGTGCGAATGTTTGCTGACCTCCTTTCGTTTGCTGAATTACTTGGAAATAACGCACTAAAATGCAGTTTTAAAACAGACATTTTTTTGATTTTCACAAAACTATTTCAATTAATTGCCAAGAATCATTAAATCTTATTTTTTGACTTTTTCAAAACATCTTTTGTAACCAAGTGTTGTTTATGTTGAATTTATGGGTCAAATGTAACTGTAAAATTGTTGTCATAGTAATTTTTATTTTGACAGCATTAATATGTTTTCTAATGTAATTAAAAATGTTTATATTAAAAAATTTAATAAAAAATAATTCTTAATTAACACTTGTTTCTAAAAATAGTTTTGCAAAGATTTAACCATTTTATTTTTAGCAATATTATCTTAAAAAATAAACATTTACGAACCTTATGTTCTGATCACTTTATATCTGGAATTTTTATGACGCAAATTGCAAATATATACAATACGTTAAAAACCTCTCCATTTAAAAAAAAATTAAAAGACTCACCGTATCGGAGACTTCCATACTCTTGCTTAACACCATTTTGTTTAAAAAATTCACGTAAAAAAAGATAAACGTTCACAACAAATAATTTTATATCAAATCAATATTGTCGATCGAAATATATCATAGAAATTAAATAGAAACTTTGATATATGACTCATTGAAAAAACAAACACGCGCGATTTTTTGAATTTGTAAAAGAAAACAAAATACAATCGTGTTGTTGTACACTGCGCGAACTCTGGTCGACGAATGTTGTTGATGGTTGTCCGCATGTTGTTGAAGCGGTAGATCTTTAACGCGCTGATAGTCCGCTCGATTCACAATCGACACGTAATGGTCCTCTTTACTTCGTTACTGACTGAAATTAACAAAAGAAATCTCGATTTAACCCGGCTCTAGACGCATGGCAAATCTCGACCAATGTTGACATTTGCGCAATTCCAAGTCTTCATGGTTTCCGGGCTTGTAGGCCGTGGTCCGGTGGTATTTCTACCTGACGTTTCGTCTACAACTGCGGTAGACATTCTCAAAGGCGATGTGGCAGCGGTCGAAGTGTCCTCCTTGTCGGCTCACAGGTCAGTGTGTCAGTGTGTTTGACAGTTCATTTGCGTTGCCATCTTTATACTTATACAGTACAGTACAGTACGGTTTTTGCCATATCCACTACAAAATACTTACTTTTCACAATTCATTTTCAAAAAAAATTGACTGTTCATTTGCGTCGCCATCTTTATTTTTACAGTAGGTATGCCATGAAGTTCGTTTACTTACCGCCCTAGTGCGTATGCCAGTGTTGGCGAATGTATTGGCGACCTGTAAGTCGCCAAGGGGAACACAAGCCCGGTAACCATGAAGACTTGGAACAATGCCGGCCGTGAAAGTTTGCACACCTGGATATTCGGGCAATTGTCATGCCGTGTAGATGGTGTTCATATGGTCATTATTTAACAAACAGTCACCAAAGTTGGCACTGTAAGACATTCGATTTAAGGGCGTGCACCTGCCATTACTTACTCACGAACTTCATGGCATACCTACTGTAAAAATAAAGATGGCGACACAAATGACTGTTAAAGTTTTTTGAAAATGAATTGTGAAAAGTAGGTATTTTGTAGTGGGTATGGCAAAAAACTGTCTGTACTGTAGAAGTATAAAGATGGCAACGCAAATGAACTGTCATTTTTTTTTGAAAATGAAGTGAAAAATAGATATTTTGTAGGGGGCAGTGTAGTCTAGTGGATAGCGTGCTTGGTACCAACCTCTAGACTAGACTGTCGTGGGTTCGAATCACACCTACGCTCATGGATGTTTTGTGATGTTATTTAGTTTTAAGTTAGTTGTTATTTAATGTAATTTAAGGCGCTAATGACCTAAGTTGTCGACGCGTCTATAATCTACAATAAATAAATAAATAGGTATTTTGTAGTGGTTATGGCAAAAAATACTATATATGTCTCGTGCGTAATGATATTACGACTCGTGTGACTGTAAAAACTTGCTATCGCTTGTTTTTACATACTGTCATTCCTCGTCGTAATGTCCATTACACATCTAGATATACAATCTACTATTTCGTTATAGTTAAGTACCTTATCGTGTAGATAATTTAACCCTAATCATTTTGATTCCATGCATTTTTGCTCAAAAAAACAGGAGAGCAGGAAATTGCATTTGTACGACTTTAAATGTAAAAGTCCCTATTTATACATATTATAACATAACCAATGAGTCATTTTCCTGAGAGTACTTCTTCAATTATCCACGAGAGGCAGCACTTGTGGTAGGCACAACTATTATTTAGTCCCCATTAGTGTCGTGTCATTTTAGTGGTAAAACTTAATTATTTAATTAATTTAATAATAATAATAATTAAGTTATACCACTAAAATGACACGACACTAATGGGGAATAAATAATGTTTGTATCTACCACATGTGCTGCCTCTTGTGGATAATTAAAAGAACTACTCTCAGGAAAATAACTCATTCACACGCCTGTATACTGTTGTCGAGAATCTACAATATCTATGTAACCATCCTGTATAATTAGTTGGAGTTAATACGACTGATGAAGAATATATAATTGGTCTCTTGGAGAGTCAGCCAAAACGGCTAACCATCCAAGAAACCAATAATTGTATTATCCTGTATAATTTTCTGTAAGTTACATTCAAGATAGTAGAGTAAAGTGCCCTAATATCGGACATTTGCCTAATTTGGGATACCGCTGTTACAAAAGTTCTAAAAGGAAGATGTCGCAAACAACCATTTAAGGTGTATCCAGCAGTCAAATCTTTACTATAGAATAATCTTTTATTATCATCACTTGCACACAGATGTCATTATAGGCATTTGAAGAAAAATCGAACATCCGAAAATTTGACGTCTTACTTTGAAGTGCGTATACATTTTCACAGATGAGTCATTTAATTACAAATTTTAGCTTAAGTTAGCCTGCAGAATGTGTAGTTTGATTACTACTATTCAATTTTTTAAAATTACCTAATCAGTGTTATATTTCAGTTTTTAACCTAGAAATAAACTAATTGCGCAATATCGGACAGTAATGACGTCGTAATATCGAGTATCCGATATTAGGAAATTTGTTGGTGTTATTATGAAATGACCATTTCTGTTACAGATTTGTTACAGATATTGATAATATTAAAGCATAAAAAATTATAAAAGCTTGTAAAAATATTTTAAACCTTATTAAAAACATTTTTCTAATATCGGATATACTATCCGATATTAGGACTACATTTTGACATGACAGAAAAATGAGACTTTTTATAAATTTGAATTTTTTGTTCATTTTTGTTCCCTTAAAACTTTCCATATTTTTGGACGTTGTTAACGACACTATATTGTCTATTGTATGTCCAAGAAATTTCAATTTATGTAATGAGTTAAAGAAATATGGACACTTTTCAAAAGCTATCCGATATTAAGGCACTTTACTCTACTACGTTACCATAAACATTAACGTGTTACATATAACGAATGTGAACACAACTTTAGTGTCTGTTAGGGATCATTTAAGTTTCTGATACACTATTATCATAATATTTTATCACTGCAGTATTTTTAAACTACGCGCATTGACTTTTAGAAGAAATAAATAAGATTATTTCAAGAATATTAATTATTCTCTTAGTTACTAACAGACTTTTAATTACAACAATTACTTACAATATATAGTTCAATTTAATTGCGAACAGAGTGCAAAAAAATCATGTAGAATCACACCATTAGTTTAATTTATATTAAAAAAATCGGTCAAGTGCGAGTTGGACTCGCGCATCGAGGGTTCCGTACATTAATAAAATAAGGAGTTTAAGTAGGGGTAATGTGTGTTTTAAAGACCACCTACAGCTAAGGTTATTTGGGCCTAGCACCAATTCATATTTTCAATTCATAATTTTTTTTTAATAATAAATTGAAAATCCAATTGACACTTTTACCAGCTCTCTTCGTAAGGGTGTCAATCGAGGCGTGTTAACGTCATTTTGATCCGACATAAATTTTATAAAAATCGCTTCAGCCGTCTTTTTTTTTTAAATTATTGTTAAAAATAAATAATAATTATATTTTAATGATTACTTTTCTGTGTAAACACTAATTTAATTATTGTTATTAAATATTTATCAAACTGGGAAGTTCGTCGTGTGGACCTCAAGGGTCGCACTTTAGACCTAGCTCTTAATAAACGACTCCTCACGGCATGTTTTTGATGTGAAACATCTTATGTCGGGCTGTAAACAGCCGCGTGAGGGGAAATATGCAACGAAATGTTTGGTCCGCTCTTTCGCTGCTGTTCTCCCCACCACTGCGGCACTCTCTCTCTCTCTCTCGGCTTCCGCGCGCTCGGGCAACCGCGTGTGTTACAGTGCAGTATATAGGATTACGTCAGCATAACAGTTAGTTGCTGCTTTTGAAAAAATATATAGGTACTACTACATAGAGAATACCACCGAGTTCAATAACGTTTTCTTTGATGTTTCACATCTGTCGAGGGTCCCGAGACCCACACCCCTTTTTTATTATCGGTTAGGATATCCGCCATAATAACACATATTCTGTGAAAATTTCAACCGGCTACCTCCTACGTTTCAAGAGATACAGCCTTTTAAATGTAGGACAGACAGACAGACGGCGTGGGCTTAGTAACAGGGTTCCAGTACGGAACCCTAAAAAGTTTCGTGGCTAAAACGAAACATGATAGTATGTTTGGACTGTCTAAATTGTTTATTTAAAATTTGGCCAGTTGGCGCAATTTCTGGTTCTAAAATGAAACTCTGCGCATGAAAATCCGCCAACGTATACAAAAAATATGTTTCATTCAAAGAAATTCATTTGTTTATTTAAATTTGAAAGAATACATTTGGCTTGTTTCTTAAAAATAGTGGAAATTCACATTTATTTCGTACACTCGATTACAAAATTATAAAATTGCGAAACAAATGCTATTTTCATTTAAAGATCATCAATAAATTCTAATTATAAAAAAACTATAACCACTTTTAATTATTATTATTATTATTGTAGATTATTGACGCGTCGACAACTCAGGTCATTAGCGTCTTCAACACAACAATTAACAAGCCGTGAGGTGGGTCGTTTAATAGGACTAAAGTGCGACCCTTGAGGTCCACACGACGAACTTCCCAGTTTGATAAATATTTAATAATAATAATTAAATTAGATATTACACAGAAAAGTAACCATTTTAATCATTAAAACATAATTATTATTTATTTTTAACATTTAAAAAAAAAAACGGCTGAACCGATTTTTATAAAATTTATGTCGGATCAAAGTAACGTTAACACGCCTCGATTGACACCCTTACGAAATCGATATAATTTTTTATTCGCGAGATATTGTGTAAAATCTCTTTTTTTGGAGTCTATTTGGTTAAGAGAAAAGAACGGCTGTACCGATTTTGAAAAAATTTCTTTCAGATCATATTTACGTTAATACGCGTCGATTGGCACCCTAACGTAGTCGATATCATTTTTCATTCTCGAGATTTCGTCTTAGAAAGAAATGGACACATACGTACACACACACACATACACACACACAGACATCTTTCTAAAAATAGTGTAAAAATAGTGTAGTGACCTTGAAACATAAAAATTTCTTACACATTTTGATTTCGATTTTCGGACCCATTACAATAACTTCCAATGGCAAGTTAATAATGAATTAAAAATATGAATTGGTGCTAGGCCAAAATAACCTTAGCTGTTGGTGGTCTTTAAAACACACAATAGTTTTCAAATTAAGGAAGGGGGTATTTCCTAATCTGTGCATTACTAATTAATTATTATTGATAATAATAACTAAAAAATTGTGTCAATGGTAAATTCGTAATGTACCTACCTACATTTTATTTTTTTCTAAAAATAAAATCCGTCATAGTAATGAGGGAAAAAACGTTTATAACTTATACTTAACATTAAATTTAACAATCAAACTTACCAATTTCCCGAACAGTATTTTTTTTGCAAATTAAATAAGATGAATCTTATTATCTCTTTCATTGTTAGTAAGAACGTATTTTCCAATTAAATATGTCACTGAAAAACGTATGTGTTATTCTAATGAGTTTATTATTCAGAGTCCTGTTTAGTATTTGATTTTTTCATGCATAAATCCATTCACAATCTTGCATTTCAAGTAAGTATTTTAAGTTTTGAACTAGTGTATAGTACAGTCAATCAGGCGTTAAAAATACGCAATCATACTTTTTAAAAAACTCGGGTCGCAGTGCCAAAACCCTGTCAACAATATAGTGTATTTGATAATACTGGCATTGTGGCTGTATTATGTGAACTTAAGTTTATTTTTGAACAAAATAAAAAATTTAACGCCTTAATACATCCCTTAAAATAATATTTTTTTTCTTAATTTCAATATTTTTATCAATGCAACCTCGGTACCAAAATAAATACACCCTTCAGTAAAGTAAAGCACTATCCGCAAACTAGTGTTTTCATAAAATTTATAAGTCGGGTCCTGTTGGGCCGATTTTAATAAAATTTTAGCAGCACAATTTAATCGTTACTAAAGGGTTAAATTTCAATTTTGAAACGATTCTGAGAATTTTTTCGGCATTTTGGTCCGACCCAAGGTCCCGCCATCCGACCGACGCCAATAGTGTATGTGCCATATGGCAAATACACAAAAAACTTTTTATATAATAAAATTAAAAATGAACAAAATATTAGTAAAAAAAACTTTTTAGAGACAAGCTTTTATCTTTTAAATGCACTAAAAAGTAAAAAATAATTTTTTATAATTTAGGTTCATAATTAATAAAAGCGTGGGTCGTGAACTCTATAATAGTTTACTTAGTTATGACCCACGCTTTTATTATTACTTACATAAATACATACATACATACTTACACACATACACAATAGTGTATGTGCCATATGGCAAATACACAAAAAACTTTTTATATAATAAAATTAAAAATGAACAAAATATTAGTAAAAAAAACTTTTTAGAGACAAGCTTTTATCTTTTAAATGCACTAAAAAGTAAAAAATAATTTTTTATAATTTAGGTTCATAATTAATAAAAGCGTGGGTCGTGAACTCTATAATAGTTTACTTAGTTATGACCCACGCTTTTATTATTACTTACATAAATACATACATACATACTTACACACATACTTACATACCTACTTACAGACATGGATAGCGCGAAAAACATAATCCTGCCTTTGCTATCACGCAGTCGGTTAAAAAAAAATTAATCCTCCCCCTAAAAAAAGCCACAAAAAAGAGGAAAATAATAAAATTGTGAGGTCGGTACGTCCTCATAATTTTATAAAAAAAATCAAGTGAGTTGAAAAATGCTACAAATTTTTTTTTTGATCGGCTAAAACTAATTCGTGACTCAAAGAGCTGAGAGCATAAGAAAAATATTGTTTAATATGTTACAGTAATTAACCTGAACGTGGGCGTACTTTTAACAACAAATGGCCGACGGTTTCTCAGCAATTCTAAGAACAATCAGTCCGACCTTCAAGCCTATATGATCTAAATAGTTCTCTTGCTATAAACATAGAGTAAATACTTTATAGAGTCAAATTCTTAACAGAGAGCTTGTTACAAGCACTGAGGTAAAAGATATAGAAGTTGTTGCCGTCTAGACAAGACAAGACAAGACTTTCAAAGTCTTGTCTTGTCTTGAAATATCAAGACTTCACTCTTGTCTTGTCTAATATCAAGACTGTAGATTATTTCCAAGAGTCTAGATTAACCGAGTGGTTTACTTTACCTACTATATTACTTAGTTTATCTAGACTCTTGAAAATTTCAAAGTCTTGTCTTGTCTTGAAATATCAAGATTTCACTCTTGTCTTGTCTAATATCAAGACTCTAGATTATTTCCAAGAGTCTAGATTAATCGAGTGGTTTACTTGACCTACTCCCACTACTTAGTTTATCTAGATTCTTGAAAATTGTCTAGAGTTTTGGCAAGAGTCTTGATCTAGATAAAGCAAGTCTTGTCAAAATTGACTTGCAAAATTTGACCTAAACAAACAAACACACAAAGAAACTAACATACATTGCAAGTTAAATAAAAGCTTGTAAAAAAATACAGTCGAACTGAGAACCTCCTCCTTTTTTTGAAGTCGGTTAAAAATATGACGACTAAAGGTACGTGCAGTACGCAGCTGGGATTTTATAAGATGGTAGCGTAGATCATTATAAGAGCTGGTAGATTCAAGAATGTATCTCACCATTCTTTCAGCGCGCTGACTACTACAATCAACGTGTGACAACTGTCAAATGGCCGTTACAAGTTTCGCAATGGATGTGACTAGTTTAATAAATGAAATTTTGCCAGTTTTTATTTAATTTGTTTTGAGTTTTTCTAAGACGTATTTAAAAGTATTAGGTTCCATACGTAAATATTCAAAAAACCGGTTTGGGTAAAATTTTAATTCTTGGTATAAATGATGAAATTCGCCACGTTTAGATCGTTTTCTATTAATAGGGTGGACATGATAGCTCCTACCTAAATTTGTATTTAAAATATACCACTTTGTAGCAGAAGAACACAAATATTCGTCTTCGCTATCTAACATTTCAAACGCGATTTAAGCATGTATCAATGCTAGTATCAAAGCTTCGTTGTGCAAACCTATAAGGCTATAAGCGCTTATAATTTCAGCCATCATCTATCATACATGCTACCATCTAGAATCCCAGCTGCGTACTGCACGTACCTTTACTGAGTGATGTGTTAATTTTGTTCAGGAGTATAGTTCTGGATATTAACGATAAGTTCGCTAGCATAGTTCGTCACGCTTTTTCAACGTTACATGGCGGCTCTATAAAATATATCCCCTTTGCTGTAAAGTCAGCACCATAATTGCGGACACGATTTATCTTGTGACCTTGGTACAATAATATCGAACAACAAATAATCCTAACTATCGATTAATTGTTGAAAGCTCATTCAAGCGTCGCGCGCAACTTTGTCATTCATTTTTTCTTGATAGGGCTTTTAATCTATCACACCAAATAGATTACAAATTAACAGATTTTTATTTATTGTAAATTATAGACGCGTCGACAACTTAGGTCATTAGCGTCTTGATTACATCAAATGAATGAATGAATGAATGTTTATTGCACATAAAAAACGTACAAAAAGCACGGTTCAACTTACGTTGTTCTTCCACCTAGCCCATAAAAACTTACATTAAAAAATTACAAAATAACAATCAACTTAAAACTAAATGACATCACAAAGCATCCATGAGCGGAGGCGGGATTCGAACCCACGGACAGTCTGATCCAGAGGCCGCGACGCTAACCACTGGACCACACTGTCCTCACAAATTAACAGACTAGGGATATATTCTGAATCCCATTTTCATCGAAAACTAATCATTTAAAGGATTTTAAAGTGAAACTTTATAAGCCTCGTTTTTTTTTGTTCGGTTACGCATGTCGAGCGTCACGTTACGTTCAATCGAAGCGATCGACCAGGCTAGTACTCATCGAAAAGCAGCGACGTTATGTTTATAACTTTATTGTACGACTGCATACAAGTGTGATGGTAGTCGACCAGACCCAGTACTCATCGAAAAGCAGCGACGTTATGTTCATAGCTATATTGTACGACTGCATACAAGTGTGATGATAGTCGACCAGACCCAGTACTCATCGAAAAGCAGCGACGTTATGTTCATAATATACAGGTGTCCAAAACTTGCGTTGTCGGCCGATATTTTGATTTTGGGTGAAGATAGAAAAGAAGTTTAAATACAAAAGTTGTATAAATTTTAATGGTGTATAACCTAAAAATATTTTCAATTATACAGCCTGTCCCATTTAAGCGTGGCAGATCAAAGTTATGTTTTTTTTTAACCTAGCACCCTGTTTTTATTTGTTTTTTCAATTCTGCACCTAAATGTGAATAGAAATCGTAAGGCAAGCCATGCTCGAAAATTCAGTAACTTTTGAGTTATTCAAGTTTTTTAGAAGTTTTTGACACGTGCAGACCTTTACCTAAAATTCGACATATTAGCCAAAACAGAAACCTTTAGCAAACTGAAATTTTGAAGATCACTAGATAATAGACGGACAAATCAACGTCTGTCCTAAAAAAATGAATTTATTATATAGGGTGTTCAAAATAATGTACTTCTTTTACGTAACTTCAATCACGTGTAACTTTTGATTGTTAAATACAACGAGATTATTTTTTTGCTGGAATTGTATTCTTTAGGATATTTACTAACACTTTTATTAAGGGTTTTCCATACCTAAACCTAATATTTTAATATACGAAAATATTAGGTTTAGGAATTGAAAAAACAAATAAAAACAGGGCGCTAGGTTGAAAACCACGCTTAAATGGGATAGGCTGTATAATTGAAAATATTTTTAGGTTATACACCATTAAAATTTATACAATTTTTGTATTTAAAGTTCTTTTCTATCTTCACCCAAAATCAATATATCGGCCGACAACGCAGGTTTTGGACACTCTGTATTGTACGCTCTACATAACTAATATCGTACGAATATTTAGTCGAGCAGCACATCAAATACCCATTGACCACCAACGATAGAATCTGAATTCTTATACGTTCGTCTCCATACTGATTAGGGTTCAAATTACATTAGCAAAACTATAACGTAATAGGGTAATAGGGTTCCGTTCGGAGGCTTTTTCACCGCCGCACTGTAAGAAATGAGAAGGCCGATTACATAGATTATCGATGGTCCATTTGTAGCCAGCGATTAATCTGGTAATAGGCACATAAAGAGACAATGGCGTCGCAAACAGGTATCGCCACATCGCGTAGATTCAATAAAAATACATTGCGCATGCGTGGTTAGTAATTTTACATTAATTTGTTTTGTATTCATCCATTTTATATATGTAACTATACATTTTATTTTGTAATTTTTACACACTTTATTGAAATATTACACAAATTATGTAATTTTAATTTACTTTATGTAAAAATCACAAATTTGGTTAACTTTACAGTAAAAGTCCAAGTTTTTATGAAGTTTTCTGTGTAAAAATAAATAATAATGTAAAATCACTTAGAAAATCGAGCGAATTCTACCTTAACTTTCGAAGTATTTTTACATCCATTTTTTACAGTGTACGAATATTCAGTCGAGCCAGCACATCAAATACCCATTGACCACCAACGATAGAATCTGGATTTTTACGGTCTTCTCCATACTGATCAGGGTTCAAACTACATTAGCAAAATTACGTATAATAGGGTAATAGGGTTCCGTTCGGAGGCTGTTTGACCGCCGCGAGCTCTTGGACTAATACGTGATGATTTTATCTGCTAGATCTCGACAAGCTAACGAATTGAATAAACAGAATTGTTTGTGAGAAATGGATAAACCAGTACGCAATTGAAAGTGCGGTTTGTAATTTTAATGTCCAATCAATTGCATAACAATTATGACGTGGCGAAATAGGTAAAGACACAGTCATAGATGACGTGATATTCAACTAAATAGCTACATAGTACATCATTGTACTCTGTTCACATTAAAAATGTAACGTTAATAATATATCTTTGGCTTTTCTAGGACAAGACTTGACACCCTTAATTTATCTGTAGGCATGACGCCAAAACCACTTATGGTACTAATTTAGCATTATCTATTTTTGTTCAGATATCAGAAACTTGTAATCCTTCAATGCACTGTAAAAAATGGATGTAAAAATACTTCGAAAGTTAAGGTAGAATTCGCTCGATTTTCTAAATGATTTTACATTATTATTTATTTTTACACAGAAAACTTCATAAAAAATTGGACTTTTACTGTAAAGTTAAACAAATTTGTGATTTTTACATAAAGTAAATTAAAATTACATAATTTGTATACTATTCCAATAAAGTGTGTAAAAATTACAAAATAAAATGTATAGTTACATATATAAAATGGATGAATACAAAACAAATTAATGTAAAATTAGTAATTACGCATGCGCAATGTATTTTTATGGAATCTGCGCGTTGTGCAGGCGATACCTGTTTGCGACGCCATTGTCTCTTTGTGTGCCCATTACCAGATTAATCGCTGGCTACAAATGGACCATCGATAATCTATGTAATCGGCCTTCTCATTTCTTACAGTGTGTATTCTTCGTAGCATATAGCAGGGGTGGCCAGACTTTTTGCAGCAAAAGTCCTAGTTAACTACCTGAAAATATTGGGAGCCGCAAGTTCTTGAAGTACTTATACATATAGGTTTCGAAGGTTAAACCGGGTCTAACCGAAGAATGCCGAACGACTGTAGTAGTTTTTCTACTATAGCCTTGAAAATTACAGGGCAACCCCCCCTCCCAGTAATTTTCATTTCTTTCTGCTCGAATTAGTTTTTATTTATTTTATTTATTGTAGATTATAGACGCGTCGACATCTCAGGTCATTAGCGTCTTTCAACTACACTAAATAACAACTTTCTTAAAACTAAATAACAGTATCTTCGCAATTGGATGTGTTCAGTATGAGCATGTCTGCATTCAGAGTTAAATGCTACAGTTTGCTTGATTTATAAATAATTAATAATAATTGACACCTTCTACTTAAATGTTGCCTGCAAATAATGTCTAAAGTTGTATTTTGTTCTGTCGTTGTCTATTTTTCTTGTCATTGTCTATGTTATGTAACCATCTGTAATTGGAGCTTAGCTCTGTTGATTGGTGAAATAAATAAATAAATAAATCACAAAACATCCATGAGCGCAGGTGGGATTCGAACCCACGGCAGTCCAGTCCAGAGATTGCGGCACTAAGCACGCTAACCACTAGGCTATACTTCCCTCTAGAATTAGTTTTTGTCACATCAACAGTGCCGGGTTAAATACATTTTGAAGCAATTTATTGGCTATAGGAAACAAACGGCGTAAACAGTTTTGCTTTTTGACCAATGATAAGTATGTTAAGTGTTGTAATCAAGGACTACATGTTACATTCTAAGTAACCTAATTAATTAAAATGCAACTATTAAAAGCTTAATATAACAGGATTGTCGTAGACAACGTAATAAAATTTGTCATTCTTATAATATTGTAAATTAAAAACAATTGACGTCGGCCATTAATAACTGTTTTTCTTGCCACCTTCCGTCAGAAAACTGGATTCCTGCGTAGCCAGCGTCGTAGATAGAGCTTGGCAACCGGGACCCACGCCAGGGGCGCTAACCTGAACAGGGCAAAATCAGCAATGCGAATATTATTATTTTCAAGCAAAGAACGCGAAATCAGAATCTTGCCAGGGGCGCAGATGACCCTAGCTACGACGCTGCCTGTAGCTGCCATGCTATTGTAGCAATAATTTTGTTACATTACACTCATTCTTGATATGCCTTTTTCAAAATTATTTTTACATAGCGACGCTATAAAATTGAAAGTTGTTGATAATCAATAACACTTTTTTCGTTTGGAATTCATAAAAATATCATATCGAAGAAAACATATTTCATTACGAATTTAATCTAATAGAATATATTGTGTTTTATTTATTAAAAGTAAGAACATATTTTGTTCTTACACTATCTACGACGCTGCCTGTAGCTGTCATGTTATATTTCAGATATCATTGAAGATGTCGAAACAATACATCAATACAAATGAATAAAATCGTAATTTTGTTTATAATCACGAACGAATTTGCATGTTTCGCGCCCAAAAAAATTTAAGAATTAAACGATTGCTAGGATCTCAAAACGTGAAGATCTGTTAAAATCTCGAAATATTTTTTTCGGACAAAATCCATTACTTCCCTACCACAGTAGAGGTGGGAAGTAAAAAATGTCCCTGAAATAAGCATAAGTTCAACGAATTCGTGCTCGCGATCGCAAGAAACGACACTAAGTTTCATGTTAAGTAGTACTTATTTATTTAGCACTATCTGCAATTTCTGTACATATTTTATATATTATTACTTGTATTTAATTGTATTCTTTGGATTTACCCTATATCGGTAGTGACAAATTGGGAACAATAAAATGAATTATTTAAAGATTCACACGAAAATATGTGTGATTTACACTCAGAAGTGCGTCCCACATCTCACCGTGTACTAGGGTGTGTGATAAATGAATAAAATTAGACAAGTCTAATGATAAATACAAAAAATAGTAAAATAATAAAACATTTTTTTCACAATACTCCCCCCTGAAATAAATTGCCTTCGCCTTAGAAATGTCCTGAAAATCTTGGTTTTTGATCTAGCAACCCTATGTGAAACGCATGATTTAGTACCTACAGGTTTTTTGAAGTCGTATAAAAAATACACAAAATATCACTAAATAACTTTTTATTTATGTAAATTCCATTTATAAATATTTACATTATTAAAATCGTAGACGTAAATACTTTAAGTAAATATACAAAAAACGAAATCTTTGAACCATTGATCATATTATAATATAGCCATGCAAGAAGCGTTGCATAACTGAAAAATAACCTTTAAATGACCTTACGTGTTGTTCTGTTTCCCGTCGGAATTTAAAGACATACGATTTTCGTTTAGGTTTTCCTGTAAACTGTGAATGAGGCCCTATATTTCCTCTTTTTTCAAAATTTTAGGCTCAGTGATAAGGGGCCCGGGGGGGAGATGCTCGATTTTCGTATATTTTCTTTAATATCTTTTAAACTATGCATTTTAAAATTATAAAAAAAATATATTTGTATTTCTCATAACGAGCCATTATTGGGACGTGTAAAACGCATACGGACGTGAAATATTTTCACGTACGTGCGTTTATTTTTCACGTCCGGATGCATTTTTTACGTACGTGTTTTAGCTGAGATTTGGCACATCCGTGTGCGTTTTTAAATTTTTTTAAATAATTCACGTTCGTTTTTTTAGCAGGGATTTGACACATCCGTGTGCGTCTTTCAAGAACAACACCAACAGCCGAGACAACTGTATCGTCACGCGACTCAGAATTGGTCACACCAAAGCAACGCACTATTATATCCTTGAAAGGACGGAACAGGAACATTGCGACACATGCTACGTACCCATCACAGTGAAACACATCCTAGTAGAATGCCGAAAACACAAGACCAGAAGAAAAGAAAAGAAACTACCACTAATTACCTTACCGGACAGCTATTGGCAGTGACGAATCCACCATCCTCAGAGTCTTAACCAATACCGCCCGGTGCAGCAGGAAGCAAATTAATTCATTATGCCACACCGCGAGCTTATAGACGTCCTATTGTATTATACATATTGTAACACATTGTATCGTCTGGTGTTAGTGACAAGTAGTCGAACACCCTTTTTCTCTTCAAATAAAAAAAAAAACAAAACGTTCAGTTGTTTAAATTTTTCTTGAAAGCAATTTGTGCCATCTAGCGGCGACTTTGTGAATTAAAAATCAATAATACTGACTCACAAAAAATATCTCTTTGTGTTTCTGATGGCCTACTTCTTAATTTTTAAATGTGAAAAATATTTTTGTCCATTTACGTCAAAGAAATTTTTAACAAGAAATACCTCTTCGTGTTTCTGGTGGCCTACTCCTAAATCCTTAGGTTTAAAATATTTCTTAGCTCCGTAAATGGACAAAATAAATTTCATATTTCATAATTTAGGAGCAGGCAATCAGAAACACGAAGAGGTATTTTTAAATTTATGAACTACAAAAATTGACAAGAAATACCTCTTCGTGTTTCTGGTGGCCTACTCCTAAATCCTTAGATTTTAAATATTTCTTTGCCGTAAATGGACAAAATAAATTTCAGATTTCATAATTTAGGAGCAGGCAATCAGAAACACAAAGAGGTATTTTTAAATTTATGAACTACAGAAATTGACAAAAAATATCTCTTCGTGTTTCTGGTGGCCTACTCCTAAATCCTTAGATTTTAAATATTTCTTAGCCGTAAATGGGCAAAATAAATTTCAGATTTCATAATTTAGCAGCAGGCCATCAGAAACACGAAGAGGTATTTTTAAACTTATGAAGTACAAAAATTGACAAGAAATACCTCTTCGTGTTTCTGGTGGCCTATTCCTAAATCCTTAGATTTAAAATATTTCATTGCCTTAAATGGACAAAATAAATTTAGATTTCATAATTTAGGAGCAGGCCATCAGAAACACGAAGAGGTATTTCTTGGCAATTTTTGTAGTTCATAAGTTTAAAAATACCTCTTCGTGTTTCTGATGGCCTGCTCCTAAATTTTGAAATCTGAAATTTATTTAGTCCATTTACGGTTAAGAAATATTTAAAATCTAAGGATTTAAGAGTAAGCCACCAGAAACACGAAGAGGTATTTCTTGTCAATTTTGTAGTTCATAAGTTTAAAAACACCTCTTCGTGTTACTGATGGCCTACTCCTAAATCCTTAGATTTTAAATATTTCTTTGCCGTAAATGAACAAAATAAATTTCAGATTTCATAATTTAGGAGCAGGCCATCAGAAACACGAAGAGGTATTTTTAAACTTATGAACCACAAAAATTGACAAGAAATACCTCCTCGTGTTTCTGATGGCCTACTCCTAGATTTTTAATTTTGAAAAATATTTTGTTCTAAGGATAAGAAATTTTTAAAATTTAAGGATTTAGGAGTAGGCCGCCAGAAACCTGAGGAGGTATTTCTTGGCCATTTTTGTAGGTCATGAGTTTGCTAATAGGTGGGACTAATAACTTATTTGAACGGAAGTATCGTAAGGTGCAATTAAAAAACAGATATTTTTTCTTAGGTTAATGCCAGACAGACACGACAGGGTCCCGTTTTTTCATCGTTTGTACGGAACCCTAAAAATACACAAATTATCACTAAATAACTTTTTATTTATGTAAATTCCATTTACAAATATTTACATTATTGAAATTATAGAAGTAAATACTCTAAACAAATACAAAAAACGAAATCTTTGAACCAATGTCACATAATATAGCCATGCAAAAAATATTGCATAAATGAAAAATTTTGGAGCATAGGTACCTACAAGTAATTCAATAATTACAAGGTGCGAAATTCATATATATGATATGTAATTTGATGGTGGGTACCTATCTTTTTTTTTACCGCAAAACCCGATTTTCAAAAAAATCAGATATTTAAAATTAAAAAAATTCTTAGGCAGATTTTAGTTTAATCCCAAATAATAAGTTTCGAATATTATGAAGTATTAGAAATACCTTGTATTATGTCCGTCTTGTGACTTCTTGTGAATTTACACTACGCGTTTCAGCAACGAGTTGCCATCTTCTGGTATGGTTAATTAACCACACCTGAAGATGGCAACTCGTTGCTGAAACGCGTCGTGTAAATTCACAAGAAGTCACAAGACGGACATAATACAAGGTATTTCTAATACTTCATAATATTCATATAGTGACTTGGAGACCCAACACTCTAAAAATGTATCGAGTCGGTACTCTTCTTGCAAAAGAATGGAACACAAGGTGTTACAAAGCCGGCCGAGGTCGTTGGAACGCTGCTATTTATACGACGTTGCTGTGGCAACATTTTTTGCATGGAATGAAAGCAGACTTTCTTCAACCACCTGATAGCGCCACTGGCAAGTGAGATATACCGTTATACGTCACTTTGATGTCATTCAAATGTCAGAACTTTTTATATTTTTCGCCCACCTGATGGCGCCACTACTCACTAGCAAGTGAAGTATCTGCAGTCAATCATTTAATGGTCAAATCGCAGTTCTGTATTTATTTAATTACTTATGTAATTATTTATTTCTTAATATTGGATAAATAAAGAATCACTAAACACAAACCATTAATCTCTAAACGTTTGACGTATACCTTACTTGCCACTAGCGCCATCTTACGAATAAAAAATGTAAACGTTTGACGTATACCTTACTTGCCAATAGCGCTATCTGACGAATAAAAATATGGTGGCCCTCTTTTCTAAGTAACTAAAATTCTAGAGAAAAGCTAGACACAATGGTGTCACTTGTCAGTAGTGTTGCCGTCTAGATCTAGACTTTCTAGACTCTTGTCTTGTCTTGTCTAGATTTTCAAGACAAGACAAGACTTGCTTTATCTAGATCAAGACTCTTGCCAAAACTCTAGACAATTTTCAAGAGTCTAGATAAACTAAGTAGTAGTAAGTAAAGTAAACCACTCGGTTAATCTAGACTCTTGGAAATAATCTAGAGTCTTGAATATTAGACAAGACAAGAGTTTTTTAATCTAGACTTAGGGGGATATTCATAGTCAGGTCTTAATTATAAGTCCGCCTTAAGCAAGAGCTTAAGACGCCATCTAGATTCATAGACGATAAATAAGACGGCGTATAAGCAAATGCTTAAGCACGGTCTTAATTGAGATCTTACATAGCGAATAAGACGGTCTTATTTCAAGTCAACCTCGGAGTGGACTTAAGACCGGTCTTATTCAAAAGTGTTATGACTGATATGCAAAAAGTGTGACGAAACTCCTTTGTTCGACGACAACAGTTGTCGCTAATGCCTGATTTAGAGGTCTGGAGGCCCCGGGGCAACAAAGGAGTGGAGGCCCCCTGACCCCACATTATTTTCCAAATAAAATGGACCATTTTTTTCAGTCGAGTTTTCCAATAAATAATTTATTTTGAAACCAAGTATAGATTCTTTTATTATTTAACAAAATATAAATATAATCGGAAACAAGAATTATCTGAAATTAAATTTTAGCGTTAACGAACGGAACCTTCCAAACTTTTTTCGCCGAAAAATCGTTGATGATTTCGCTAAAATCCAGTTCCCGAAGTAAATCACTTTCAATGCTCAGGAGAGAAAGCTTTGATAGACGGTTTTGTCCCATCGTGGTTCGAAGCCTATTTTTTATAATTTTCATTTTTGAAAATGAGCGCTCTCCAGTGCAATTTGATACCATCAAAACCAAATACATCCTCAATGCAATTTCATTAAGGTTTGGGAATGTAGCTCTGAAATTTTGATCTTCGAGAATTTGATAGTAAAATAGTTCCGGAGATTGGTCTTTTCCATAGTCCTTTTTGTATGAGTTGATCAAAGACACAAATTGAACCAACTCATTACCAAGACTATGTTCTAAATCATTCTGATAAACTTTCACCAATGCCTCTGCTGCAGCGTGCAAATTTTCAGCACGTTTACCGCATTTACTCATCAAAATGCCAAAACCGGCCCTGGGTCACTGGTCGCATGCGTCATTTTACACAACATGGCGTTAATTTTTAACGACGTACTGCCGGAAGATGATGATGAATTTGTCGTCGAAGAAGAAGTTCCCATCGATAGACCTCGCTGGCAACCTTGTGATGGGTTTGCTGCTCGAGAAGCACTAATCGCTCGCTTATTTAATTAGTCAAGTGCCAATTTTTCCTAGATACATTTTAGCAATACGACCGCCGATAGCCAAAATACAGTATGTGAAAATAACATTTTCGCCTCCGTAAATTAAAAAGTTTATAACTGAATTTTATATATTTATTTAATTAAAATATAAAAATATATATGTTCTTCATTCAACCGCACTCCTTGTCAATAGTCAGTTTGACTTCTAATTTTAAAAATCATAGTATATTAGAAAAACAATCTTTATCTTTACCTTGCTTGTCAAACGTCAACACAATTCCCATAGTTATAAAAACAAAAACCTTGTTTTCTATTGGTCAATAGCCGGAAACATTTCGAATATTGTCGAGTTTGAAATAAGTCCTAGCTCAAGCACCGTCTTTATAAAGACGATCTTATTCATCAATTTCTTATTCCAGGCCGCCTTATTAGTTGACTGTGAATACATAGCGGCTTAAGACGATCTTATTCAAATAAGATGAACTTTGTTAAGACCGTCTTAAGCATTGTCTTAAGACCTGACTATGAATATCCCCCTTAGACTTAGTGAAGTCTTGATATTTCAAGACAAGACAAGACTTTGAAAGTCTTGTCTTGTCTCTAGACGGCAACACTAGTCGTAATCCATAATTTCCCTCAAGAGATTTCTTGGGGAAGTTTATGGACTGAGGCCCCTAAAATCATGTCTTAAAATGTGAACAAAAAATCCGTCTTCTATAATATAAACTATCATTATGATATTTTTACAAATGATATAACAATTATTTACAAAAATTCAGTCGTCCTCAAATCCATCGACAGTCCTTTCACATGATAAAACTAATTATGAGCAAAATTAATATTAAAAAAAAATATTTTTAAAGATGACTTAAAAACTCTATGGTTGCTGATGAAGAGAGAGTTCCGTTGAGCAAGAAAATGTGGAGCACCATGGAATATTTAAATAATGTCTCATATTATTAAGTAAAAACTAATCATGGATGAATTTTGCTATTGTCGATTATCAATAGCATTTCAATTCGAAGCACATATGGACTAATACTTGCTATAATCGGTTTTAAAAAATCATTTAGGCTGTTATCACGCAATCAAAAATATTTCATAAAATAAGCTATAAGGATGTTGTAGGATACAGGCGCGGATCCAGCCTAAAAAAAAGGTTGTGGTCACGACCACCCGAAAATCGGCCAAGTGCGAGTCGAACTACGGACTCGCTCACAAAACGTCAAACAGTACAAACTACTAGACTAGTAGCCAAAATAAAAAAGTCACTCGCGTTCTTACGCGCACTGTTCGTTTTTTTTCCTAATTTTTTTAAGGCAATGCAGATATAACATCAGCCTTTGGACTCAATTAGGGTTGTGGGCATGCCCACCGTGCCCACAACGGTGAATCCGCGCTTGGTTAGGATAAGGACTAAAATTAACAAATATTTTAGGTCCCAAATCTGTGCCGTTTCTTTGTTATATTACAATTTCTTCAGGCATCTTAGATATCGTGTCACATTTTTTGTATTGTTGAGTATCACAAATCGCTAAAGAAATTGCAATATAACAATTGAACGTCGCAGATTTGGAAATTAAGCATTTGTTGATTTTTTGTCATCATCCCACAACATCCTGATAGCTTAATAAAATAGGGTATATGCATGAATTTTTTTTTTTTGTTATATTAATAGAGCAGTAAATTGTGAACAAAATGGCGCATCAGTTACTTCATTCTGATTTCAAATAAGCTCAAAAATAAGTTTTGAAAATGAGATAAAAAAATTCATGCATATAGTCCACTTTTCGCACACCCCTAAAAATCTATTATTTTGTTCAGTAGTGAAAAATAAATAGTGCACCAGTAAATTGACGTACATTTGTTAACCTGTGTTGTTTATATGTCGCACCAGTGGCGGTCTGCCAAGGATAGACGCTTATGAACTGTCGAGCGTCTATAATTCATTAATTCGGTCCGCCAGGGTAGATTGTAGATTATAGACGCGCGATAGTTGAGGTCATCAGCGTCGTAGACAAAGTAGAATAGCACTGAATACAAGTAGTTTTTTTTTAAATAAATCTATGTACCTACATTTTTTATTAATAATACTAAAATATTGTCTATTAATATCAAACTTAATTATTAATATTTAAATATCTTAAACGATCACGAGCCGCCACTGTTTTGCATACAGAAAAGGATGAAAAATATTCTCTTGTGGATAGAAAAACGATGCAAACTTTTTTTCAAAGACATTTTGGATGACTAACCACTAACAGTAAACATCCAAAAAAAATAAATATCAAATTTGATATAACATCCAAAATAAAACAGCGCATTTATTTTATTGCTAAATATGTCACGTTATAATACCGATAGGAGGACACTGTGGTCCAGTGGTTAGCGTCGCGGCCTCTGGATCAGACTGTCGTGGGTTCGTATCCTGCCTCCGCTCATGGTTGTTTTGTGATGTCATTTAGTTTTAAGTGTGTTGTTATTTAATGTAATCAAGACGCTAATGACCTAAGTTGTCGACGCGTCTATAATTTACAATAAATAAAATAAATATAATACCGACATACATGGAGGGTGAACAAAGCGTTCCCCTATTAAATATTGGCACATAAATGAGAGGAAGAGATAGCTATTGTACACGACTATCGTTCTCTCTTTCTAGAATTTTGATTGGTTCTTCGACCTAACACGTATGGTTGCTATAAATATGAACATTTTCAAATAACGTGACAATAAGATACAGACATGGAGACGAAGAACCAATCACAATTCTAGAATGAAATAATGATATTCGCCTATAAGAGCTATGTCTTTCATTCATTTTTGCGTCAATAGTAAGAATTAGGAGGATAGGAAACGCACTGTTCACCCTCCATGTCTATGATAAAACCATAGTTACTAAGTGACAGCAATGTATAAAACTTGTATTTTAAAATTGAACAAATAACAGACACTGAATTAATTACATTTTTTTTGTACGCCATCACTAAATTTATTTTTCTCTTCAGCTGCAGCGCTGCTATAATTCTCGAACTAAATTATGATAAATTATTTTTACTACAGGACCTGACCGCCAACGTTCTATTTTAAAATACATAGTTTAATAGAGCAGTATCATTTTTGCGCATAAATGAGTTTCGGGTCAGACGGGTCTGTTTTCTATCAAGGGGCGGTCAATGGTGCGTCTCGCCTGGCGACGAACAACTAAATTCCCACATTCATAGGACCACCCCATGTTAAAAAACATAAACCCGTCCGGCACGAAACTCGTTTGTGCTCAGAAATGACGCTACTATCTTCTCTAAATGATACTCTACATTGCTGTTTGACTGTGATATTATTGTGATATATTTAGCGGTAAAAAATAAATTCACTGCAATAAACGCGAACGTATGAAAAATCGTAATAAACCTTTGTAGTAGGATTTCGATTTTTTTTTTCGTACTTTGCCCAAAAGTTTTTGATGCCACTTTTTTAATTATTAAAATAAATGTCTATTATTGTTTTTTTAAGTATCACAAGTGTTTGACATTAGTGACTTGAAGAATTCATTAAAAAGGCCTAAAATCACTGAAAATTCATCATCCGGCTACCGATCCTGCACTGAAATAGTCGCCAAATGATCTGGTTCCTGAACTAAGGAAAGATTGGAACGAACTGGCTGCTCCCTGAAAAAGAAAATTTAATTTTAAAAAAGTCTATTAAGCTTGCACAAAATTGTTCCAGAAATGGAATGAGCATGGAACATTTCCTTTGTTGAGCGAAACTAGTTTGCGGAAACACGTCCGCGGAACCATCTAGATCCGCTGTTTCACTGACACCTTTAAAACCTTTCCTAATTTAATTGCACCAGCCCCACACCAGGGAATATTTCAACCCTTTCTTGATTGAAGTGTTTAAAACTAGATTCAAATAATTATCCCTTAAGTTATGGCTTCTATTACGTAAGTGATCGAAAGATCGGAAATGTCTCCGACTAGGAACATAGTTCCTGGAACTATACAGGTCCGGAACTATCCAAATCTTAAGTCTACTGCAATTTGGATATTCTGTTATAATCTACCCAGCTGAATTCTCGCTATTATGGCAAGGGAGATTTATGATGCTCTTTAAAAATGTAGACAAAAATATGTGGGTCAAAAGTTTACCTGAATAGCAGCTCCAAGGAACTGTGAGAAAGCTTTAGTAACATTAATGGCCGCATCGACCAGCTGTCCACGAGTCTGCCTTTGAGATTCATTCACCCCGTCACCTTCTTCTTGCGATGAGAACGGATCTATCGTCGACGTCACTCGAGGTCTTGTTCTTGGAGTCTGAGACGGCGTCTTCTTCGTCACCTTCGTCGCCGATTCGAGCGCCACCGAATTATCAAATGTTTCAACCTCAAAGGACTGAGCTTGAGTTGTCTTTGCCTTCTGTGTGGTCGTTGTCTTCGGTCGAGGTTTCCTTGTTGTTTGTGCAGGAGCAGGTCCTGGGTACGCCGAAGCCTGGTTGAACGCGTTGAAAATCCAGTTGCGGAAACCGTCGATGATCGGTCGAGGAGGTGCAGGTCGAGGTGTTGTTGTTGTACGACGTGTTGTTTTTGGTTTAGGTTTTGGGGTCACTATGATTTGATCTAACAGTGCCTGTTAAAATAATAAGCGGTCAAAATGATTTTGAGAATGAGTAAGTGATTTTGCTAGACAGCGGTATGGGAGGGATGCAGACCACCCCCAACATGTAACAAAAAAAAATGGTCACAATTATTATTGGTTCAAGGCTAAAATTGTTTGTATAGCTTGTCAGTGACCCAATAATGCCATTATAATATTTCCAGATCGATTAGTCAGTATTAAAGGTGTGACAGTTCACCCTAAACGTGTCATGTATCCGACGAAATTTATATTATTAGTTCAAGGTTCAAATTTTAATATGTTGTTACGGCGACTGTTTTAAGCATATATTTCAATTTGCAGAACAAAATGTCGGTATTAACCCTCTTGCAGAACGGTATAAACACCTAAGCGAGCAAGTTTCCCTCTAAGAGAGGAGGTTAATACCGACACTTTGTTCTGCAAAGTTAAATATATGCTTAAAACAGTCGCCGTAACAACATATTAAAATTTGAACCTTGAACGAATAATATCGTTGGGTACATGACACGTTTAGTACTGACCAATCGATCTGCAAATATTATAATGGCATCATTGGGTCACCGACAAGCTATACAAATAATTTCAACCTTGAAGCAATAATAATTGTGACCATTTTTTTTGTTACATGTTGGGGGCGGTCTGCATCCCTCTCATACCGCTATCTAGCAAGATCCCTTACTCAGGGTATTTTATTATGCCTCGCTCAACATCTTCATAAAAATAAGGCCTTGAATAAATAACACCAAAAAATTGCCCATAGCTCTCGGTCTATTATACTTAAAGAAAAAAAGGTTATGTGCCTCACCTACATTTACATTTTTACTTTTCCCCTCTCAGCATCTTTAAAATTAATGTAATTATTAATTATTAATAAAATCCATGGATATCATAACGTCTATACATAAGTATCCAAAGCCTGCTTACAATATTACACTATTTTGAAACGTCAAAAAATTGATTTTTTAAAATTATAATATCAATAAGAAAAAGAAATTTTCTTGGGAAGAGACCTAGCTAGATCAATTTTCGTCCCACAAAAGCCTTTTTCAGTAAATTTTATTCAACGTTAGAGCCGTTTGATCCATGTCGGGCGTCGGCGTTACATTAATTTTTGAGTTGGTAATTTTTGACTTTAGGTCATTCCAATTCAGAACCATCGCTAAAGAAATATAACTTAAAAAACCTACAGCTAGTTGCAATTGTTGTTGTAAATTGGACGTTTGTCCCGGTAATGACGGACCGATGCCTTGCTCCTTGAGTAAGGCAGCCAGCAGCGCATCACTGCTCATGCCGTAGGTCGTACTGATAGGCGTCTGCCTCGTCGTACTTCGGATACCCAGCTGGTTCAAATACTTGAGCAGTTCCTCGTCGCTGACATCGGCCGCTGCTGGTGCTTGATTCTTCGACTTACTGCTACCAGATGGCGGCAGCAGGTTGAACGAGGTTGTTGATGCGGAAGGCCTCGGGCGAGCTGTTGTTGTCGTCGTGGTCGTCGTTGTTGTTGAACTCGTTGGCCCCGGGGTTGTGGATGTTCTTCCGACCGCCAAAGCGATTATCTGAAAGTAAGAACATAAAGTAATTAAAGAATATACATCATTATATCCTAAATAGCATCTCTTACGTGATTTCGGGGAGTCTTGAAGAATTTGGCGCCCAATGGCGGCGCTAGGATTTTTTGTTAGGGTGGGACAGACTTGGGCATGGTGTTATGAAGGTGGGCCAATAACATTTGTTCCCAAAATTTCAGTGCTCGTCAAAATTTTAACCCAGATTACTTGCTATATAATTTACAAGAAAAATTGTTGAAATTTCGAGGGTTAAAAACGTAGGTATTTAAAAGATAAACTAGAGATTGGGGATTATTCCAGGGTGGGCCAAGGGGTGGGCAAGACAGTTTAAGGTAGGCCATGGCCCACCCGGCCTACTCTCTAACGCCGCCACTGTTGGCACTTATGGGCTGTTTACATAAAGCGAAATCTTACAATGAAAATACGTTGAACGAAAAGTTACTGAATTTTCCCCGCGCGACCGACAACTTGCCAACTCGGCCCGTCCGTTGGCCACGCAATCGATTCTTCAAACTTGGCTAAGAACTTTTAGCAAGCTTTTATTTAACTAGCAATGTATGTTATTTTTGTTTGTATGTTTGTTTGTTTGTGTGTTTGTGTAGGTCAAATCTTGCAAGTCAATTTTGAACGACTTTCACGTATCCGATCGATTTGAAATTTTGTACACATATGTATTCCCGATGACAATACATGAATAAATCGTTTTTAGAAATAAATTCAACCCCTAAGGGGTTCAAACGGGGATGGAGGGTTTTTTTTGACTAATCAACGCCCAGGCCAAATCGCTGAAGCTAGAAACTTGAAATTTGGAAAGTTGGTTCCTTTTCTGGCGTAAACATCCACTAAGAAAGGATTTCTCGAAATTCAACCCCTACGGGTGTCAAAGGGGAGTAAAATTTTGAAAGACTAAAATGAACAAAATAAATATTAAATTATAACAGCGTGGGTCGTGACTAATAAACTATCATAGAGTTCACGACCCACGCTTTTATAATTATGAACCTAAATTATTAAAAATTATTTTTTTCTTTTTAGTGCATTTAAATAAAAACTTTTCTCTAAAAAGTTTTTTTACTAATATTTTTTTTCTTTCATTGGTTGCTTAACATATTTTACGATAAAAGTTTTAAAACATCGTAAAGTTATGCCGTAAGCTTCCCGGTCCTCTACGGTCACCACGTTAGATAAACTGTAGATTATAGACGCTCAACAACTCAGGTCATCAGTGTGTATTAGAAATCTGCCAGCCGGCATACACAAATCGACTGGTACGAGTTCGGGTTCCTGGGAGCGCTAATTCCCAAAAAACTTTGGAATGTAGGTAATCTACATTCCAATGTTTCCCTTGAAAGGGGTTCCCATATCAAAAATCGACAGTCTTAATAGTTCACACTAACTGAGGAAGAAGGAAGATTTCAGTGACGGCTGGCGTGGGTGGCCTTAAGCTGATCCAAGAATAAAAAAAGTAACAGATGACACCCGTCACGTAAAAAATGAAGAATTAATATTTTTTTCATTGGAGGTTCACTCAAAATTAAACTTCTAAAACCACGTGCCAGGGTTATGAAAGAGACAGCCCCAAAAATGATTAATACAGTTGTATGAGTCATATAAAAAAAAAATATATGAGCACTGTGGTTGGAATAAAAACAAAAATAAAGATAGTTACTTCCACAGTTTAGAGAATAAGCCAGTAATATTACTCTACCGTTAGTTCCTAAATCAGTCAGACGAGCTGCGCAGATTGTGTTAGCTTGCAGAGCGTTCAGGCACGCCCACAGTATTTTCTTATTGGCGCTTTCTACATACTAGTCAGTGCGACCGTAGGACGACGAGCAAATCCGCACAGTGCTGTATTATATTTTTTTTGCTTCATAATACTCATTGTGTTTATATTATTTAATGTTTATTTGTGCGTACTTTGTGTCCATTTTATAAACAACCCCAAGACAAAATCTGTGTGATACTCAAAATGAGTATAGTAAATCGTTGTGCAGTTTTAAAGTGTATCAGAAACTCTAAACATTCTTTTTTACAACGCTGTCAAAATATACATGTTTTACGTAGGTGGAAAGTTTGTCGCCGGCAATTTATCGCCAGCAGTTTAGCGCCGCGTCAGTTTATCGCATAAACAATAATTTTGTCACATCTGGCCAAATTGTGTAACATCCCATATTATAATCATATGTAAGTTTAGAAACAACAATTGATTTGTTTGTTGTAATTGTTTCACAACAATCATTTTTGATAGATCTTTCGTTCTTTGTATGTGTTATTTTTAATAAAAGTCACAAAATGTAATCATTTTTGTTCTATTACCCAACGGAAACACAATGGCAGCATTTAAAAACATTTTTCTAATACGGTCCTGTTACACTGCATGTATTGAAAGGAAGAAACGGACGCTTGCTCCAAACACGGCTGTGATTGGCTGTCTCAAGGTTAAAGAAATTGTAGTACAAACATCAAAGTGCCGACAGTACAGTGAATCTACTGTATTATACTGTGGTTACTTCTTACCACAACAGTTTTATTGATGGATGTACATTTCGAAAGCTATGCTTTCATCTTCAGCAAACACTATACATGAATACATGATGTATAGTGTTTGCTGAAGATGAAAAAATAGCTTTCGAAATGTACATCCATCAATAAAACTGTTGTGGTAAGAAGTAACTATCTTTATTTTTGTTTGTATGAGTCATGGCCACGCCCATCGTCGACATTACTCGGCGATGGATCACCCTTTACACTTCCTGAAATAGCAATATAGAAACTGCAGTGCGTGTTAATGGAAAACTTTCACATGACTAATTTTCATTTCGTTTTTTCTGACAAACAGGTATCGATAAAGAGAAGATTGTAGATTACAGACGCTCGACATCTGAGGTCATCACATAGGTACCGTTTTTGCGTGTCACTTTACTGTGGCAGGTTCCATCCTAAAAGGCTAACACCCCAAAGTTGAAGTCCATTTACACATCAATTAAGACAACCCTGCCCGTTGTCGTAAGGTACATAAAATTCAACAAATATTATCCGCAAATTGTTATTGATATCATCCATGACAAATTGGTTGAGGCTTTCGCGGCCAGTTGATGAGCTGGTGTTGTCCTGATTCGGGTCTATAGGCGGTCGTTGGTTGGAATTGCTTCCTAACGTTTCGCTAGCACGAGTGGCGAGCTTTTTCAGAGGTCCTTCCATCTCCGATGCTGGATGTAGAATGACAAATTCTCGGGCGCAGGTTGTATTAATTATACCTGTGGGTAGGGGGCGGAGCTTGTTCCACTTCGGTTGACCTCGTGATATCAGTCGGTATTACTCGGGAGTGCCTGAGTATCGGGTTCCAGATCTGGTTAAGCTTGAGGGTTTCCTCCTTTCTGTTGAAATTATTGGAATGTTTGTGGATCTCGATGGCTTCTATGACCAGTCTGTTGTGGTAGCCGTTAACTGATGCTAGTAGCCTACAGTTCTCAAATTGTATCCTGTGGAAGCAATTCCAACCAACGACGGCCTATAGACCCGAATCAGGACAACACCAGATATCATCCATGTTCAAATAAGTATATATACTTAATAAGTTATTGGCTACTTATACAGTGAAATAATCAGATATTAATTCTCTAAAAGTTGCCTGAGGAAGCTGAAAAATATCAACGAAACATTGCAACTTTTAGAAACTTAATATCTGATTATTATTTACCCAATAACTTATTAAGAATTATCAGCAAACTTATATTTTCTGCCATTCCGAAAAAAGGTTTACATACCCTGTTTGCTAATTCTTCTTGTTCCTTTCTAGGTCGTGTGGTTATTCCAGCAGTAGCTTGTCTCTGCGAAACAAAATATAAGTTAATTATTAACCAATCAAAATTCATGGCAGTTATCTCATTTCTTTCAAGAATAAAGATCAAGTTAGAAAATGTTACAAAATCTACTCAGGGTGTTAATTTAAGATTTATAAGGATTCAGGAACGAACAATAGTAGCAACCTTCTCCATGGTGAACGGGACACTTGAATAAACTTACTAAATTATTAAGGAAGGCAAGGTCAGCCAGATATTGCCGTTCTTCCTCAGGGGTAAGTTTATTTGTCTTCTTCGGTATCACCTGAATTGTAGATGATCTCTGCGGAACTGTTGGTTGAACCCTGAACGAAGACGGTGTTGTCACAGGCACCTGGTTAGCCGTACTGCCTACATTGTCTCTCCCGCCTGTGGACGATTGTTGCCGAGCAGTTGACGGTTGTTGTCTAGCAGTTGACGATTGTTGTCTGGCAGTTGACGATTGTTGCCGAGCCGTTGACGATGGTTGCCGATCAGTTGACGATTGTTGCCGAGCCGTTGACGATGGTTGTCGATCAGTTGAGGATTGTTGCCGAGCCGTTGATGATGGTTGCCGAGCAGTTGACGATTGTTGTTTGGCAGTTGAAGATGGTCTCCTGGTGGTAGTGGTTGTCGATTGTGGTTGAGGTGTCACTGTGATAGGAGTTTGAGTCGTGGTGGTTGTCGAAGAACTGCTGGAAGGTCTTATGGTCGACGCTGTAAATGGACCCGGTGAACTCATTTTCACAGGTCTGAGACTCGAAGCCGATGGCATTATTATTGTTGTAATTGTACGTTCTGTTGATGCAGCAAATGAACCCTGTAAATTTGGGAAATAAAATTGTAATTTTCTGCTACACTAAAACGATTTTTGGAGTGTTTATGTATTATTATGAAAACTATTTAACTTTATTCTAGCTAGTGATTATTTTATGTAGTAACTACATAACTATATATGTAAAGTTGTCGAGCATCTTTAATTTACGATCATTCATCTAAATATATAAAAAGAAATGGCCTGACTGACTGATTCATCGCGAACTCTCAGGAGTTACAAAGCCTACAAACATGAAATTTGGCAGGTAAGTTCCATATAGGACGCAGGCATCCGCTAAGAAAAGATTTTTCGAAATTTAACCCATAAGGGAGTCAAACGAGGGTGTAGAGTTTTTTGACAAAATGTTAATATCTCACAAATCGTTAAGGTGAATGAATTAAACAATCTAACTCTTCTTTAAAAATAAGCAAACCCGTATTCGAGCATTTAATTAAATTCAACCCCTAAAGGTACGTGCAGTATGAAGCTGGGATTCTAGATGGTAGCGTAGATCATAGCAGGACTTGCTTAAATTAATGCATTGTTATATATGCGAGCGTACACAACGAAGCAGTGAGTGTAGCAGGTATAAGCATTGTTACAAGAGCTGGTAGATACAAGAATGTATCTCACCATTCTTTCAGCGCGCTGATTACTACAATCAACGTGTGACAACTGTCAAATGGCCGTTACAAGTTTCGGAATGGATGTGACTAGTTTAATAAATGAAATTTTGCTAGTTTTTATTTAATTTGTTTTGAATTTTTTCTAAGACGTATTTAAAAGTGTTAGGTTCTATCTGTAAATATTCAAAAAACCGGTTTGGTAAAATTTTAATTCTTGGTATAAATGTCGAAATTCGCCATGTTTAGATCGTTTTCTATTAATAGGGTGGACATGCTAGCTCCTACCCAAATTTGTATTTAAATTATACCACTTTGTAGCAGAAGAACACAAATATTCGTCTTCGCTATCTGACATTTCAAACGCGATTTAAGGTTGTATCAATGCTAGTATCAAAGCTTTGTTGTGCAAACCTATAAGCACTTATAATTTCAGCCACTATCTACCATACATGCTACCATCTAGAATTCCAGCTGCGTACTGCACGTACCTTAAGGGGGTAAAGCGGGGGTGTAGGATTTTTTGTCTAATCAACGTCCAGGCCAAACCGCTGACGCTAGAAACTTGAAATTTGTTTAAAATAAAAAGAGAAATTGATGGGTTTATCGTCGTTAAAAATAAAATATATAAATACCTTTACAGAAGGAATAGCATTCAAAGCCGATGATCCTTGCGATTTGTCAAGTCTTATTTGATTAGTCTGGAATTAAAATTTACAAGTAATTATTATTTCTGTTTGAATAAAGTGATCAAATATATAACATTTACAAAAAATTAAAAACCAGGAATTGTTATTAGTTTTTTTTATCCCATACCATTAAAAAGTCCTGAAAAAGATTTTCAATTAATTTTAAAAAGTTTGAATTTGTTTTCACAAAAACAAAATTCAACATTGATTCTTAATTTGTAAAGGATAAAGAATTTTTATTGTAACCTGGAAATAAAATGTACGAAATAATTTATTTTAATAATTATAAAAATTAATTTTCTAAAATGGAAATTATTATTGTCTAGACAATGTCTAGTGTCTAGATTTTAAATTTTTAATCATAATAATATTTTGCGCTACCAACCATTTCCCTGAAATCCCGCCACTAGAAAACGATGTGGTTTCTAAATTATTAAGAAAAAAATTATACTTAATCTACTATTAATTTTTCCTACAAAACTGAAACGATGAAATGATTTAGCTAAAAAAAAAATAAAATTCCAAAAAATCTGTTCGAAAGCGACGAAATGTTAGGATTTAGGTAAAAAATAAATTCCCAAAATTGTGTTTGAAAGCGACTTAATCTTTAGATTTTGGTAAAAAAAATTCCAAACATTTTGCTCGAAAACGACGAAGTATGTGTTTCCTGGCGATCAAGCTGAGGTCTTACCAAAAGATCAACATCCAAGGTTTGAATTGCCGGTACTTGTGCCTTGGGAGCTGCAGTACTTGTGGTAGTACTCGTAGTACTGGTTGGTACCGTTTCATTAAGAATCGTATTCAACGCTTCCACCGTCTTACTTCCAAGTATTCCCGCAAGGGAAACCGCTTCCGTCGACGTCGTCGTAACAATTGCAGAAGGCGTCGAGCTAGTTAATGGCGTTGCCACTGTTGTGGACGTCGTTTGCTGCAATAGAGAAATGACGGATGGGTCAATTTAAGGTCATCGCTGTTGAACTGCCACCCGATGATGTTAGATTTGGTTAAGTTTGTTAGTGCCATTTCCATCGACGCGAATGTCAGTTTTGGTTAAGATGGATTATAGTTAGTCACTAAGCTAAACTCGCTAAAGATCTTAATTGTCGAGCGTCTATAATCTAAACTGTTCACTGTGTTTACGTAATGGTCAATTTATGGCACTTTGGTTTTGGAAATGATGGAACCACTTCATAACATTTATTAAAAATGTAGCAGATGCTTGACCGATTTTGTCGAGCAACGTCGATCCCAGAATTTTGATTAGTCTTTTAAATTAACGGCAAGAAACTCTTCAGCAATTTGTCGTAATATTGATTTGATGACTCAAACCAAAACAACCAAAACGCAAAAACCCACAACAGTATTTCTATCAATTTTTAAAGATATCGTTAAGCCCCGTCTAGAATTGTCGCAAAACGCAGAACGCAAGCCTTGCGTCTTGCGTTCTGCGTTAGCTGTCTATAATAAACGTGAGTTTTTCCTGCGTTGTCCAATCAAAGCAGTTGTTTATTTCGTCTGCCATAACTTCGTTCGTTCAAGTTACCTCTGATTGGCTGGCGTTTTACGTAATGCGATCTCTTGCATCAGTCTTACGCCTTACGTTCTGCGCGTTGCGGCGTTTAGCGACAATTGTAAACGGGGCTTTACAGACCATTTTTGAACTCTTAAATTAAATTTGAATTAAAAAATTCTACAAAAATGTTTAAGGCATAAAAACTGTAAAAAAATGTTTAAAAGTGTTTGTTCTAATGATGCTATAAACAAAAATGATTAATTAAACAATTAATATTTAACTTAAGTTGTTGACCTTGAATTAAGCACAGTGAAATTACAGCGTTTTATACAATTTATTATTTACTTAATTATAGTTAAAATGTTAATCAAAATCAAGATGAATTCGGATTTGGTGTTAATGCATTTTGGATTAATAGTTGCCTTCAGATCTTACAAGCGAGACGATGTCAAAATACTATCTCCACAATTTTAGAACTCAAACGAGAGAAAATCAAAATGTATATAAATTTAAAATAAGTTTTTTTTTACATAAAAAGAAAATAACACAAGTTTTTACCTACTATTCACCATCGAGAGGTTCCGATAAAGACCCGTGCTTCTGACTCCATCATCAGATCGGAGACAAAAATATTGTTCATCGGAACTATGCATGTGTGGAGTAAGTATATGTAGATCCAAATTGGATTACAAGATTTTTGACCCTAACTAAGGTGAAGTTAACAAAAAGCTTGTAAAATTGTCGGCATTCAGTATCTAAATTTTAGAAGCGAATTTTACTCAAAAAAAAAAACAATTCCAAAAGCAGGTGACATTTTTTTCAATTAAATCTGGTTTAAGAATTAGACACCCGTCTCGTAAGATGAGGCCAGATTTAAGGCCTGTATATTTTTAATTTAATAGTAATTATTATTTTCATCATTAATATACAATAAATAAATTACAAAAAAATAATCTTTGAGAAGAAGAATGATTGGATCAAATCAAATATTTCATACCAATAATAGACAGGCTTCAAGGTAAGCAATAAAAAGTATATTCGCTAAGATTTAATTATGATAATTATTATAATTTTGTCTTCTTCAGGACCCATTGACAAACAACTGAAGAAGACAATATTATTGTCGAAACGTTGATCATAATTAAATCGTAGCAAATATACTTTTTATTGCTTATCTTTAGTGCTGACGTCTAGACAAGACAAGACTAATATCAAGACAAGATTTCACTTAAGTCTTGTTTTGAAATATCAAGACTTCACTAAGTCTAAGTCTAGATTAAAAAACTCTTGTCTTGTCTAATATCAAGACTTTAGATTATTTTCAAGAGTCTAGATTAACCGAGTGGTTTACTTTACCTACCATTACTTAGTTTATCTAGACTCTTGAAAATTGTCTAGAGTTTTGGAAAGAGTCTTGATCTAGATAAAACAAGTCTTGTCTTGTCTTGAACATTTATAGACAAGATTTTTGCAAGTCTGGTCTTGAAAATTTAGACAAGACAAGAGTCTAGAAAGTCTAGATCTAGACGACAACACTATTTATCTTGATGCCTGTATAATTTATTTTTATTATTGGATAAAAAACAAGGTGTCACCTTTTCAACGATATTTCAAGGATTTCAAATTGAGGAGATAGCATCATGCCTCATCGACATCAGACCTTATTTCTATTTTTGAGCAGCTCAAACAGCATTGTTATTTTGATGAGTCCTAGAAACGTTAACCAACTTTTCACCTCAAGAAACGATTAACAGAAATTAACAAATACCGTTTTAATACTGTTATCCGTAGTAGAGTTGTTTATTTGCCGCAAATCTGATGCAGTAGTAGCGGGTTTGGTTATCTCGTTATTTAAAAACTTGGCAATATTATTGGTCGCCAAGTTATATTTAAGAGTAGCCGGTGTCAGTCCAGGAATCCCGACTGTATCGTCTGGCACGATCGTGCCGTTCGGATACTTCCGTACGACCGTGTTATTGGGATAAACACCGTATATTATGTAAGTGTTCTCAGGGGTCGTGTTAGGATTTCTACGTACCACTGTATTGTTTGGAAGAATTCCGAAAACGACATAATCGCGTTTTGGTTTTGCTGTAGCCGAGCTCACGGTCGAATCAATCGCCGGGCGATTAATTGCGAATCGAGGATTGTAGGATTGAGTCGTGAAAGTGATAGGAGGCAAAGTTACAAATGGATTCGGAGAACTCGTTACGAAAGTCACTGCCGGGCTCGTCGTGAATGGAATCGGAGGTAGAGTTGGAACGGTTGTAACTGATGCTTCATTAGAAGTAGTTGTTGGATAAGTTGGAGTTGTAATTGCATTACTGACAGTAGCCGAGTTACTAGGACTTGCAGTGGTAGTTGTTAATGATAGAATATTTGTATTTGGGGTCGAAGGTACGATTTCATTAATGCTGACATTAATTTCATTGTTAGTCGTTGTACCAGAAGTAAATGGGGCAACGGTGGAAGAGCTACTTGTGTTTGGCGATATTTCGTTAGAGTTAACGTACGGTATCGGTATGTTAATTGTTAAAGAGCCGGCAGTTACCGAATCGTCAGTGTTATCGGTCAGAGGAAATGGTGCTACCGATAGCGACACCAGAGCTGGTGATGAAATCGACACGACCGGTGTCTTTGTGCTAGATAATGGTGCGTTTGTGAATGGTGCAATGGTAGATGATGATTGTTGTGTGCTACTTGTTGATGTTGTCCCACTTACGAAGGGTTTGTTAGTTGTTGAAGGCGACCTTATGTTGTTGAACAGTCTGGAAATGAACGGGAACAGTGATGTGGAGGTTGGTTTTGGTGAAGACGGAGACGGGACAGTAGGTTTGGTCGAAATTGGTGAGTTGAATACCAACGTGGGAGTTGTGAAAGAAATTGATCTTGGAGAAACTGTTGATGCCGAAACAGGAAATAGTCTTGTGGTTTTGAACGTTGTTTTCGTTGTAGATCCAGTAGTTAGTGTTAATTGTGGTGTTGTTATTTCTGGTTCCTTTGTTGTGGTAGTTTCGGGTCTTTTAGTTGTTGTAGTCGTGGTAGTTTCGGGTCTTTTCGTGGTCGTAGTCGTAGTGGTTTCGGGTCTTTTCGTAGTTGTAGTCGTAGTGGTTTCGGGTTTTCTCGTCGTTGTTGTTGTAGTTGTAGGTCTTTGGGTAGTTGTTGTCGTTGTAGTTTCAGGTCGTTGCGTTGTTGCAGTAGGAGTAATTGTCAGAGCAGCCATTGTTGAACTAGCGGTGGCAGCAGTAGAAGGATTTTCGGATGTGGCAATGTTTGAAGAAGCAGTAGTGACATCAGGGAAAAGGATATCAGAGAAGCTTGTTTCAGTTTTTTCAGAAGAAGTAAGATTTGCAAGTAAAAGTTCAGATATTAAATTATCAGAATAAAGAGTGGAAGAAACAGAAGCTGCTAGAGTTATAATTTCTATTTCATCATCATCGTTCATTTTGTTTATCTGAAAATAAACATTTTAAGTATTACAAATAAGGACACTTTTTTCAAATAATAAGACCCACAAAAAAGCAAAAAAGCCAATACATATTCCAACGCCATTTTATTTATCTACATATAAACATAAAAAAATAAATATATTTGTTAATAACACAACAATAGCCGGCCTCAACACCTTTCATTAATTAGTTTATCAAATATTAAACAGTTGTGCCAATCAGGGTCGTCTTAGGCCATACAGGGGCCCTTGAGCACACGGAGTTTGGGGGCCCTTTTAGAAAGCCAAAAAAACGTGAATAAAAACATGAGAATGTATTATTGTTTAGTGACTTTATTGGTTATTGGTTTCGGCATTTCGGGGTCTTCATCAGGCCGGAGGCCCTGGGCTCGTGCCCCACATGCCCTTATGGTAAAGACGACACTGGTGCCAATCGAATAAATTAATTAATAAAGGTGAGACTACCAACCCTGCGTATTGAGTAATCCCTACATGCCATATAATTAATATCACTAAAAATATAATACTATGTATAGTAAAAACATGCTGCTAAATATAAGAATATAAAAGTTTTGTTTTTATGGATAGTTTGGGACGATCCATTCCTCGATTGGTGTTCAACAGCGAATGATGACGTCACAAATGATTTATTGACCAATGGGGTTCCATCCGCATATCTACTGCTTCGACCTTTGACAAAACAACGAAAATCATTTAGTATCCTATCATTGGATTTTAGTGTCGTTTTATTGGACCACTGTGCAAATATATACAGTGTTAAGAATTGCCAAAGATTTAAAAGAAATACTCAAAAATATAAAGCCACTGCGTAAATTATTTAAAATACATTTTAACATTATTCTATTTTTGAGGGATATTTAAAGATAACTATCGCTTTAATTTTCCCGAAGCAATTTTGCCTAGAGATAAACTTTCAGGTAGTTGGAAAATTATCATGTTTAGTTTGAATGTTTATTTTAAAAATTAATTGAATTGAATTGAATTGTAGATTATAGACGCTCGACAACAGAGGTCATTAGCGTCTAATTTAAAAATTAAAATGACCTAATTTGTTTTTAAGTTACAGGGGCCTGTGGCGAGAAAAGGTGTTGGTATTAAATTAAAATTATTGGTCTCCTATTTGAGTGCTGCCGACTAAATTTTAATTTTTTTAAGTTCAGGGCACACGATGCTCATCTGAATATTAAATGATTTTACGTCAGCTCTATTGAAGAAGCTTTTCAATATTACGAACCTCTAGTTTCAAAAATAAGTTCGGGAGAGTGTAAAAAATCAACGTCTGTTTTTCACTGTTTTGTTACAACCAACGCACGGTATTATTTTTTATCCTTGTCGGTTGCATAATGCATTTAAATTCCATAATGCATGTTTTAGTAGAATCATTTTAACAATCGGTATTTTTTGTGGAGTGTTAATCGAAAGAATGTATTTGATCGTCAGTAAGCTGTAACTGACCCAATTATCAAAGCAATTCTTGTGCAACACGTCGGATACTATCGAAGTCACGAAGTATTCCGAAAGGATGATGGCTAAAACGACACCAGAACCCTTTATAATCATTTCGCAGACAAAAAGAAGGATCACAAAAAGACAAACATGGGTATTTTGTGTGCAGTGTACATCGAAAGGATGTATTTGATCGTCAGTGAGATCAAGCTGTAACTGACCCAATCATCAAAGCAATTCTTGTACAACAAATCGGATACTATCGAAGTCACGAAGTATTCCGAAAAGATGATTGATAAAACGACACCAGAATCCTTTATAATCATTTCGCGGACATAAAGAAGGATCACAAAAGACAAACATGGGTATTTTGTGTGCAGTGTTAATCGGAAGGATATATTTAGTCGTCAGTGAAATCAACTTGTAACTGACCCTATTATCAAAGCAATTCTTGTTTAACACGTCGGATACTATCGAAGTCACAAAGTATTCCGAAAGGATGATTGATAAAACGACACCAGAATCCTTTATAATCATTTCGCAGACATAAAGAAGGATCACAAAAAGACAAACATGGGTTGGATATGCATTTGGCTTTTCAACAATCACGGAATCTATCCATAAGTACTTACGTTAGTGTAAGGTGTCGTAGTGGAAGATGTTACTACAGGAACAGTTGGCACGTACGGCGGTGTTGATGATGTCTTAAAGTTGGTAGCTCGTAACAGTTCGTTGCGATAACGCGAACTGAATTTTTGTTGTGAGTTTGGCTTAATGGCTACCGCTGAAATCTAGAAAATTACAATTCTGATTTTTAAACTGTCGCTGAAAAACGTCAAAGACTGTGCATTGTCATTTTATTTGAACATAAATGATATGCGATAAATCTAAAAATAAAATGAGATATTTTGCTGTTTTTCCAAAAAAAGACAGTCATGATTACGATGCTATAAGTATTGCAAATTTGATCAACTTTGTTAGTTCCTCAATTCCATAGTTTAAGAATAAAACGTTTTTTATCCGAGAACTTTAAGCCGGTTCCACGATCGATTTTTTTTGTAATTATTTAACTCTAATTTGCTTTGCCATTTTTTTATTCTTTCTTTAAATTATATTATAGCCATAGCAAGACCATTCTGGCACAGGGTCCATTAGTATAAATTATATAAATAGCTGAATAATTATTTTAATAATTTTGTTGTAATTTAGTACATCACTATAAAGATCTCTTTTCCATAAACCTCTAACCAGGTCTTCAAATTATTATTGGTTAAAATTCTCAAGGAAAATCATTTCGGTAGAACCTGTTAATGTATGAACATTATTGCTCCGTATCCAATACGACATTCAATTGTTTCAACTCTAGAAGTATTTTCATGACCATTTACACGAGATCAATGAGCCATGTTCCTGAGAGTAGTTCTTTCAATTATTCACCAGAGATACCACTTGTGGTAGGTACAAACATTATTTATTCCCCATAGTGCCGTGTCATTTTTGTGGTGTAACTTAATTATTAATATATTATTATCATTAAATTAAATAAATAATTAAGTTAAACCACTAAAATGACACGACACTAATGGGGAATAAATAATGTTTGTACCTACCACAATTGCTGCCTCACGTGGATAATTGAAGGAACTACTCTCAGGAAAATGGCTCATTGTGAAGACATTCCAATAAGCCAATAATAATAATAATAATAATAATAATGCGTTTAACGTCCGTTTCTCGACATTATGTCATAACAGACGCCATTCGCACCATTTCTATTTTCCATTTTACCACTTCCCGTTGTTTTCTACATATTTTAAACTTTAACTTTTTTTTTTATTAGCAATGTGCGAATGGAGGAATTATAGGAAATTAGGATAAGGTAGGCAACTTTGGGAGCATAGGAGTTTGACAGGTATTCGGCCATGGCCTTGAATAAGGAACCATCTGGATATTCATCTGGAATTATTGAGGGAAACCATGGAAAACCTCAAACAAGATGGCCGGTACAGGAATTACCGTTTCTCGACGTGAGGCAGTAGGAAAAAGTCCTAGCCACATCTGCCCCCGCCGGGATTCGAACCCAGTACCTTCCCAATGCGAGTCTAGTGCTGTACCACTAAGCTACATCGCTGGGTATTCCAGTAAGCCAATACATGCGCCAATAAATTTGAAACGGTTCTAATTAAGTGGAGTTTTGATCTTAGAGACGTTACATTAACAGATTGCCTCTATTTACACGATGCCAATGTTGGATTGGTTTACAGGAATGTCTTCTCAATAAGTATTGGCCCGTTAACACTAAATTACCATAGAAACAACGGTAAACAATGCAAAATGTACTTCAAAGATACTTTTATCTTAAATCTACTTTAAAAGTCGTACCAAAAACCGAGCATTAAAGGCCGTTTTCCAGTAGCCTAGGTACCTTAGCTTCTCATTCATATTTGTCAAGGATTTTTTAGGATATTGATATATACTATTCGAATCAGCCCAGCGATTTTCAAATTTATCACGAACCTACAAACATACAGACGCGAAACGAGAATTTTCTAGATATGTACTTACCGATGTGGTAGACGTAAAGCCATCATCGCTTTTCTGCGTCTGGGGCTTTCTATATCCCACCGTCGAGGAAGGCACAACGTCGACAGGTACGTTGGATGAAGAGGCGCTCTTCTTGCTACTGTAAATTCCCCTTGGCGGCTTAGGGGAAAATGTTCTTACTTTCGGAACGAAATTCGAAAGTTTAGAATTAGAAGGCGAGACAGTGGAAGAAACAGAAGAAGCAGTTGAAGAAGAAGAAGAAATTGCTTCCAGTTTTGGATTTTGTGCGGAAGATATTTTCTTTTCAGTCAGCGTTTTGAATCTGTTGTGGTAAACATAACCGGGTGTTACATTGTTGTCAACGTCATTGGTTGACCTTGGCGTATACCTTTTAGTCGGTAAAGTCGGTCGTTTAAGATTGTTTGATGGCGGTAAAACAAAAGGTTCGGTGACACCTTCATTTTGTTGAACGCGATTAGGTAATCGACGCAATGATCTAACTGTTGTAGGAATTGTTGCGGATTCGATATCATTATTGATTTCTTCTGTTGTTGTTGTTGTGGTCGTTGTTGATCTTATCACATTCCTATTCTGAAACACGTCAACTTGTTGATAACAATCTGTTTTAATCGACTGATTTTTTTACCACACTTGTCGCCCCGAGGTAAAGAAACTGCTAAACTGGAAATTTGTAGTTAAATGTCAAATAATTGTAATCAAGGTTATTACTGCCTAAACACAATTGTTTTTTTTCAATTTTTTAGGAACAATCTCTTATTTGTATACAGGTGTTTCAAATAACTTTTCAAGGAAGTGTAGCAATTTCACTGGCGAACAAAAATTCGACTCAAGCTATCGCATGCCTTTGGAAGTTACTTTCAGGAAACCACTTCTATAATGAATTTGAAATAACACATTCCCTGTAGTTTTTTTTCTAACACCTTATATAAATACCTAGAAACAATTTTCCAGTTCACAGTTTATACGGAATTAGTTGTTGTTAATTAAGCAATATTTATTTTGTTATTAGTTATATTTTTAAATTAAAATATTAGTAATTAATTAGTATTAAAATTTGTTATAATTAATTATTAGATGTTATTTTATTGGTAATTCAAAAATATTTTTAATGTGCAAATTTCTATTTCAAAATTCTTGTACGAAATTGACAAATCAACAAACCGTCTTTAATTTCTCACCGGATGTCTAAAAATTACAAATAATTATGTCTAATTTCTCCGCAATTTCTAAATTACAATATTTTTACTAAATTACTCGCTTGCTTTGGAATTTCTTTTTTTCATTCACTAATTTGTGAATGGATTAATTATTGTATACCCTGTTAACGGGTTGTGCTCCAATATCGATTTGCCCTTCAGAGTTTCGTTCCTACAAATAGTTGTATCTGGGTTAATTTTCCACGAAATCCATTCAAATTGCAGCCTTTCGACAAAGAGGAGATTCTGTTCTAGATAACATGGAACCATTTTTAGATTATCCAGGTGTGGAAGCTTTCACGGCCGGCATTGTTCCAAGTCTTCATGGTTTCCGGCCTGTAGGCCGTGGTCCGGTGTTATTTCTACCTGACGTTTTGTCTACAACTGCGGTAGACATTCTCAAAGGCGATGTGCGGTCGAAGTGTCCTCCTTGGCGACTCACATTGAATGACCAATCGTACAAGGACGGGATACGACCGAGTAGAGAACTCACCCCCACCACTACACACTGCGCAGTTGACCAATTACAGAGAGACGGACTACGACCGAACAGAGAACACACTGGTACTAGGCATAAAAGAAGGGAGAACACCAGTCACTGACACACTGACCTGTGAGCCGCCAAGGAGGACACTTCGACTGCTGCCACATCGCCTTTGAGAATGTCTACCGCAGTTGTAGACGAACCGTCAGGTAGAAATACCACCGGACCACGACCTACAAGCCCGGAAACCATGAAGACTTGGAACGTTTTTAGACTGATTCGAGTCGAAACATTGTAATAAAAAATCTTGGATCGGGTAATAAGATATTGCTTTAAACCTTCCCAAATATTTTTTATACTCATTCGTGAAAACTCCATGAAAATCGATTGAATATAGTTTTCAAGTTTATTGTATTCTGACTAGTGATGTAAAAATACGGTATTAAACTTTTTTGTGTATTAAACCGATGGTATAATACCGTATTTTTTCAGTATAAAACGGTTTTTTACATTTTCACACTACGGTTACGGTGCATTATTCAGTATTTCCAACTACATAATAGGAAAAGTTCCTGTTCTCATTTTGGTATTAAACTGTTTTAAACGGTGTTAAACGTTTTATACGTGCTGTATAAAATAGCAAAATATGCAGTATTTATACCTAGTATAAAACTGGGGTAAGGATATTATTTTTTTTACATACCGTATAATACCGTTTTATACAAACGTTTTATACGGTGTAAAACGTTTTATACGTGCTGTATAAAATAGTAAAATATGCAGTATTTATACCTAGTATAAAACTGGGATAAGTATATTATTTTTTACATACCGTATAATACAGTTTTATACAAATGTTTTATACGGTGTTAAACGTTTCATACGTGCTGTATAAAATAGCAAAATATGCAGTATTTATACCTAGTATAAAACTGGGGTAAGTATATTATTTTTTTTTACATAGGTACCGTACAATACCGTTTTATACAAACGTTTTATACCAGGCTATTTATACGCATTTACATCACTATTTCTGACAAACAGCCAGCCGGTTCCGTATTTTATAAATGTGGGGATTTACTCAGCGTTCCCCGTTCGTTGATTGCTCACAAATTTAGACATAATCTCGGGTCAAACTGTCATGGACTATACTATTCTTCTTTTTAAATTTGTCCCAAATATTTAATTTCATAGTTGACAATATTAGCCTAGGGCATCTAGGCGGGGCCATTTGGAAATTCTAAAACACTATTGACTAAAAATGCATATTTGCAATGGTGAGTTGGGTCAGTTAAGCGTGCGAACAACACATGAAGCTAGAAATGATACGGAGATCGTTTAATTTTCTCTTGTTCTGATTTATTTCACCAATAAAGCAATATCACAGAAGCCAGTTTTTGCAAGTGAAGACATAAAGACCGGACCTACTTATCCATCCTAAGGCCAACGAATCTTCAGGGTTCAAGCCAACCAATCAAGGCAGCCGCAACACTGCCTGATATTATTCAATACTTAATTGTTGTGAATCGCTATGATTTTATTATTTGTTTGGTTATTATTATATCTATCTAAAGACTTCAAACTTATAACACCCCTCTTATTAGTGTATTTGCCATATGGCACATACACTATTGGCGTCGGTCGGATGGCGGGACCTAGGGGTCGGACCAAAATTTCTCGACGTTTCATAGCCTCCTGAACACTTTGGCACCATTTTTGGAAATGTCTGTTTTTATATGTATATATTATATATATATATATATTTGGATATATATATACAGGGTGGACCAGGTTATAGTAGCAATAATTCACCATTCGATGGTCCATCGAAAAGTAAGTAGACATGCATAATTTTATTTTTTTCCAAAACGCTTCATAAGGGAGATACACTTCTTCGAAGTTCAATTTTAAAATTCTTTTTTTTGTCCTAACTCTCAGGTCATTAATGCGTTTTTGACCAAATTTGGTACAAGTATTTATGCAATAGATACTCATTACTTGACGTAAGTAACTTTTGTCAAAATTGTCAAGTTGCGTAGATACGGGGGGGTTGTTTCACTTTTCCCGCCCTATTTTCTGCGCCACTATAGATATTTTTAAAGAATAACATTTTTTTAGAATTCCCTGTTCAATTTAGAAAAAAGAGTCACTCTTGCCAAATTTCGATTTGAGGCTTCGTTTACGAGATAATTAGAGTTGAAAGTTTAGAACACTTCTAAAATAGCCACCTATGAAAATAATAGGTCTGGAATCTTGTACAACAATTGTAAACTTTTTACTGTTTGACGAATTTAAATAAATAATTCATTAATTAAATTAAAAACAACAAATAAATAACTTATGAAAATAACCAACAAAGTAGGCGATACTTGGTTTTGAGATAATTTATGACACTTGTCAGTATTGATTTTTAAAACTGGACTTTGAAGGGCTGTATCTCCCTTAGGAAGCGTTTTGGAAAAAAATAAAATTATGCATGTCTACTTATTTTTCGATGGACCATCGAATGGTGAATTATTGCTACTATAACTTGGTCCACCCTGTATATATGTGTGCGGGCTATAACTTTCGAAAGAGTTAATTGATTTTGACGAAATTTGGTAGGCACGTTGAAATCCATCACCGTACGAAGCCTATTTAAAATGGGCCCAATCGGATCATTTTAAGGGTAGTTTTTAGGGGTTGAAAAATGTTTTTGGGCCCAAAAATGCCGAAAAAATTCTCAGAATCGTTACAAAATTGAAATTTAACCCTTTAGTAACGATTAAAATGTACTGCTAAAATTTTAATAAAATCGGCCCGACAGGACCGGACTTACAAATTTTATGAAAACACTAGTTTGCGGATAGTGCTTTACTTACTGAAGGGTGTATTTAATTTGGTACCAAGGTTGCATTGATAAAAATATTGAAATTAAGAAAAAAAATATTATTTCAAGGGATGTTATAAGGGGTTAAATTTTTTATTTTGTCCAAAAACAAACATAATTAATCCACAATGCCAGTATTAGCAAATACACTATATTGTCGGCAGGGTTTTGGCACTGCGACCCGAGTTTTTTCATCTGGGATTAAAAAAAAACGGGTTTGCTGTTGAAAAAATTTTCAGTTTTGTTTACTAGATGGGAAGTTAATGGGACTGACCCCACAGTCAAATTTTTTTCTATCAAACTTTGTACCTCTATGGGTTAGTATAACGGTATTAGCTACAAATCTAGTATCCGTCTGTGTGTGTGTGTATGTGTTACTAAACCGCGCGATAGCCAACTGCTGGTTAAGTATTTAAACTGTAACACAGTTAATTTCATATGAAAGAGAAAGTCAAACAACTTTTTGTTACACTTTAAGTACCTTTAGTGTAGGTATTATAAACTCGAGGTGATATGTAATAACCAGTGTCTGATTGACCTGCGGATATCTGATTTAACCCTCTACACAACAAATTTATAACTTGCGTTCATAACCTTGGCCAATTCTTATGTCACTGTCAAGTAAGAAGAATAGCTCGGTTCAATTTAATGCGACGACTTTTTAGATGCAAGTATCATTGTTATTTATCGAAATATATTGGATAGTTCTAATTAACAAACGATTTGGGACTGTTCTAATTAATAAATGGCAAATTCTTATGTCACTGTCAAGTAAGAAGAATAGCTCGGTTCAATTTAATGCGAAGTCTTTTTAGATGCAAGTTTCATTATTATTTATTGAAATATATTGGATAGTTCTAATTAACAAACGATATAGGACAGTTCTAATTAATAAATGGCCAATTCTTATGTCACTGTCAAGTAAGAAGAATAGCTCGGTTCAATTTAATGCGACGACTTTTTAGATGCAAGTTTCATTATTATTTATTGAAATATATTGGATAGTTCTAATTAACAAACGATATAGGATAGTTCTAATTAATAAATGGCCAATTCTTATGTCACTGTCAAGTAAGAAGAATAGCTCGGTTCAATTTAATGCGACGACTTTTTAGATGCAAGTTTCATTGTTATTTATCGAAATATATTGGATAGTTCTAATTAACAAACGATATGGGACAGTTCTAATTAATAAATAGACGATATAGCACACTTCTGTTAAATAAATAGATATAGGAAAGTTTTTTAATAAATAGGCGCTATAGGAAAGTTTTATTTAATAAACAGACGATATGGGAGAGTTCTATTAATAAACAGACGATGTGGGACAGTTCCATTATTCAGTTCAGTTTAATGTAGCAGCTAACAATAAAAACTATTACATTTTAATTCAACTATTATCAAAACTTTTAGGCAGTTCCAACTAATATACAAACGATAGACAGTTCAAGGATTGGACGGTTCAAAATATTGACAGTTTAAATCTATACAACAGATTTTTATCAGCACTATTTTCTTTATTGATAGTAAATTACATCGGACAGTTCCAATATTATTGATAAAAAATGGGAGAGTTCCAATATTATTGAAAAAAATACTAGACAAATCAAACTGACTGGAAATAGTGGGGCAAATATATACTTCATAATTCGAATATTATCGTCAGATGATACTGGGCGATATCGGTATTATAAATTGGACAGTTCAAATGTTCCCGAAAAAGTACTAGGCTGTATTAATATCAGTAAAATAAAATATTGGACAGTATTACTGGCACGGTTCCTAAATGATAAAATGGTGATAGTGGATAGTTCAAATATTACTAGCAAAAATACTGAACAGTTCAAAATCATTATCCATAGAAACTGGACAGTTCCGATATAATAAAAAATGCGAGGTCAATGCTAGTGAACGACGATATTAAAAAAACTCCAACATAATTAGCAGAAGATTATAATAGAAAATTAATGGACAGTTCTATTGTTATGACAAGAAATATTGGGACAGTTTTGTTATAACAACAATATACTGGAATTTTACGGTCAAGAATGTGCCCTTTAGTTTAGAAATGACCATGCACACAAAATGCATTTGTATAAAATTGAACTAGGTCAAGTTTATCGGTTATCAGATTATCAGTGTGAACACAAATATGTTACAGATATTATTTAAACAGATGACCAAATATGTTCTAAAAATAAAACTGGATATGTGTGTTGGTCAAGTCCTAGAATAGTTCCAGAACTTTTCGAATTGAACTATTGGAACTAAAATAGAATCGTTATAGCTGCACTTAAAATTCCATTTACCAACAACCGGATTTATTACAAAAATCAGTCCCGAGTGTACGTTCAGTGCTGTCAAAATATTACGTTTAAAAAAAGGGTGTGGGTCTTGGGACCCCCGACAGATGTGAAAAATCAAAGAAAACGTTATTGAACTCCGTGGTATTCTCTATGTAGTAGTATATATTTTTTCAAAAGCAGCAACTAACTGTTATGCTGACGTAATCCTATATACTGCACTGTAACACCGCGTGTGTTACAGTGCACGCCTGAGCCAAGAGAGAGAGAGAGAGAGAGAGTGCCGCAGTGGTGGGGAGAACAGCAGCGAAGGAGCGTTGCATATTTCCCCTCACGCGGCTGTTCACAGCCCGACATAAGATATTTCACATCAAAAATCTTTTATTTATGAAGGGAATAATCAAGTCCTCAGAGCTGACCAGGTGCTGACTGGTCAGAGGCGCTGGAGACCACCGGGGTTGGAGAACCCCGGGCTCTTCCATTTCCGAATTCCAACAAATAACAAATTAATCAAGTCTCTCCCTCGTGTCCCTAATAATGTTAGCGTTCCTGAAACTGCTGGAACCAAGTCCAAACAGTCAGAGAACTGACCAAAAAACACGTAGTTCTAACTGTCCGAAGAGTTCTGTATTGCCAATAAACACTTTAGAACTAGTTCAGAACTACACCAGAAACACACTCAGTGTATTTCAATGTGAATGTCTTGTCCATTATAAGGTTAAGTAAACGCGTGTTTGTGGGACATTTTTACTTAGACTGTGAAAGATTAAAGACCTTTCATAGGCGTAACAACTATCCTATTATAGATTGTGAACGGGAATTACCGCTGGAATCGGTGCATTGATTTTTATTATTCAATCTGTTTGTTTAGAAAACGCCCCCTCAAGAAATTGTTACATGTTTTCCTGTATTGTTGGGAAGTATTTTATTAATAAACTGTTAAAAAGTACTTTATTTTAAAAATTTTAATGTGTTTTTTTTGACGTGAATAACTCACTAGTTAATTCGAGGACAGTGTGGTCCAGTGGTTAGCGTCGCGGCCTCCGGATCAGACTATCGTGGGTTCGAATCCCGCCTCCGCTCATGGATGTTTTGTAATGTAATTTAGTTGTAAGTGTGTTGTTATTTATTGTAATCAAAACGCTAATGAGTTAATTCGATCAATCAAGATTCTGTCAACAATCATTCCATTTGTGCTCATACTGAAGTGGCATTTTAGAAATATTAGATGTAACGGAAGGATTGTAACGGAAGTGTAGTGATGCCGTTGTTCATATGGCGTTTCCATGACCCCTCTATTACAAGCCCCCAGTTCTCAGGCTGCAATCTGAGAACTTGGTAAAAGTGTCAAATAGTTTTTAAATAATTATTATTACAAAATAATAAAGTAAAAATATGAATTGGTACTGAGCCCACTTAAACCCTAGCTGTTGGTGGCCTTAAAATGTAAAATAGTACTTTTCCGGTAAAAATTTAAAAAAAAATAGTCAAGGCTAGGCTTGCATATTTTGTGTCCCGTTTAATATTAATCTTGATAAAAATATGCCAAGAAATTTTTAGTAATTTTATTTTGGAGAAATCAATTATTATAATCAAATCAAACCACAAATGAAATGTTTTTAAAGGTTAAATTTATATCGATAATAATAATTTTATACATGATTTATACCGGATATAGATTAACCCTGAGGTTAAATAATTTTATTTGGCGGTAATAAAAATTAACATATTATACAACTAAACATCAAAAACAACGGTGTGTTTGTTAGTACAGTTCTGAATTGGTTCTATCAATAATTCTATAATCGCATGATTGAAGCACAATATATTATTTTCTTTTCGTTTTTTTTTCCTAATAAAATAAAAAAAAAAAAAAAATAATTCTAAAGCGTTTGTTGTCACTACTGGACGCAGAACTTGTTTTATCTAAGTGTGCAAGCTTTCACGGCCGGCATTGTTCCAAGTCTTCATGGTTTCCGGGCTTGTAGGCCGTGGTCCGGTGGTATTTCTACCTGACGTTTCGTCTACAACTGCGGTAGACATTCTCAAAGGCGATGTGGCAGCGGTCGAAGTGTCCTCCTTGGCGGCTCACATTTATCTGTGAGTCGCCAAGGAGGACACTTCGACCGCTGCCACATCGCCTTTGAGAATGTCTACCGCAGTTGTAGACGAAACGTCAGGTAGAAATACCACCGGACCACGGCCTACAAGCCCGGAAACCATGAAGACTTGGAACTTGTTTTAGTTTCTCGAATTCTGCGAACTTGGTCCAGCACTCAGCAGTTCCAGGATTAATTATCCCCTCCACAATTAAATGTGTATTTTTCAAAATAAAAAAAGACACCACAAATGCCAGAAATTAAAAAACTCTGTCTAAACATTTACCAAAAAGCAGGTAACTGGTAGAATTTCACCCAAAATTCTAACTACAACTAACAATTCTGATTTTGTTCTAAATTTCTGAATATTGTCCGAAAAGTTCTAAGACTTGGTCAAAAAACATAGCTAATGACATAGAATCCTAACCAGAACTATAGTTTTGGTTAGAATTCTGTGTCGTTAGCTGTGGTTTTTGGCAAAGTCTTAGAGCGGTTCTAGAACTTTTCGAACAATTCGGACTGGACTACCACAGTTGTGGTTATAATTCTGTTTTTCACCGTTTTATTAGTTATGTTTGTTGGTCAAGTCCTAGAACGGTTCTAGAACTCTTCGAAAAATTCGGATAGAACTATTAGAACTAAATTTATAACAATTCTGATTTTTCCGAAAAGTTCTAAAACCCTTCTCGGACGTAACTAACACACCTGTCATCTAACACTATTGTCTGTTGGATACAAACAGGTTAACGCGTTTTCGAAATGCGTTTGAAAGTTTGGTTACGAAAATAATTGTTATTATTGTTAATTTAACGCAACAATAATTAATAATAGAATATTGTTTTATTGTCAGCTATTTTAACGCTATTGTGTGTTTTTTTTCCAAATTCTTGACGGTAATTAAATATAATAACAATAATTTAAAGATGACAGTGTTTTTTTTTAAACAATTTGTAGTGAAAACAAAAATTAAATATTTCCTAACAAAAACAATATTTCGTTTTCAGATTCTTTGTTTTGGAAAATGTGTTTGCATTTAACTGTCGACAAACTGTCTAAAATTGTATAAGAAAAACATTAAATAAGAAAGAGTAACTTGTGAATAACAATTAATGTTAGCTTATTAAAATAAATGTTTAATTGTTGACTTTCAACAATGCGAAATCACTTTCATTAGTGAATTATAGTTTCCAGAGAACTGTGTTGCGAATAACGTTCAAGGTTACATATCTAAGAAAAAATTTAAATGCCGCTACTGGGACTCGAACCTGAAACTCCCAGAGACTGAGAAGGTACTGGTAACTGGTATGTCTTTTTCGATTTCGAACTATTTTTTTGGGGTTTCAAAAGTTGCGGTCTAAAACTATGTGCCATCTTTAATTTCGTTTAATTGTAGACAAAAGAAATTCAGAGCAAGAGAGATTAAAATTAACTCTTGTCTGGACTTCCGCCTTAACCATATCCAATATCCATGGACAGGCGGTTTCGTTCTTTTGTCCATAAGTTACCCATTAAGTTAAAAATTCTTTCACAAAACGCATTACTAATGTGAATGGACAAAATAAACGAAACTAGCCTGCCAAGGTTTGGACAATGTTCTTTTTTCAAGAACTCTGCTCATATTTGGTCGTTCGTCTTATTTTCTTTCGGAAGATTGTCATAGACAGTTCGTAAACAAGAGAATTCTGTATACAGTTCGTTAACATTAATTTTGTCATCATATTGTTACGGATCACCTTGATTATGAACGGCGGGCAACAATTCTGAGAAGCGGTGTCTGACGTTGAACACACTGGTGCCTACGCGAAGGTTCTAGACAACGCTAGAGAATAGATTGTACTGTGACAGTGTTGAACAGCGAAATAAATCTGATATAAATACAGTGACATAAATAATTACAAATAAATAATCCTTGTATATATAGTTATTTGTTAAGTATTATTTAAGTGGCTTGTTTAGTTCAATAATTACCGTTTAAGTTTTTTTATTGTTAGAATTGACTTTTCGTTGCTGCATTTATTGTTATTGTATTTTTAATTATTGTAAATAAATATTTATTCCGCCAACTCACAAAACAGTTTTGTAACAATATATATGATTTCATGTTATGATTTTTTTGAACTCCGGGACATTTTTCTCAAATCCGGGATCCGGGACATACGTTCGCATTCCGGGACAATCCCGGTGGGTCCCGGCCACCTGGCAACTCTAAACCCAGACCATTCGGAATTTCAGTTTAATTTAAAATAAAGGACAGTTTAACGTGCTATAACAATCGAAAAATCTTTACTTCCGATCAAAATTTTCGAATAATTTGTCACCAACCTAAAATCTAAATACATTTTTTCCTAGGTTAGGCGATGTTAAAAATCAAGTGTGTTAACGTTTTAAATACCAACAAACCTTATAAAAAATTGTTAAGAGTAGTAGTTAGTCATTGTTATATTAAGCGCGAATTTATGTATTATAATTATTTACTTTAAATCGTGAAATAATAACACGTTCCGTCGTAGAAGTGGGAGTAGCTACCAAATTGACGACGACTTTCTCAGAGCTTCGCGTGACCAAACCTTCCTGTGCGGCTCCCTGTGACCTTGACCCCTGCTTTAATTTAATAATAATACATCACACAACAATAACAATATAACATTGTTATTATACACTTATTTACATTTCTCTCATTGTTATAAATTGTTAAACTGTAAATTAAACAATGTTAAACATTTTTTTAATTGCACCAATGAAGAATTTGAAGTACCTCAACTGTGAAATATTTTAATTGGGGAATTTTAAAATTAAAATTGCATTCTAAACAGCTGCAACAAAGACGTGTCATTAGACTGCTCGCATTTTAACACAATGGAGTCACTTTTTTATACTATGGATGCCTTTTAATAATAGATATTAATGAATTATTATCTTGAAATTGAATGAATTTCTAAACGGAATTGCAGTTTAATTGTTAAGTAAATATGCTTTAATAATAATATTTGAATGTCTGAATATTCGACATCCATACAATGCAAATATATAAGTCTAGTAAATTTCAATTATGCAAATGCAAATGATTTCTATTGTTTGTTTTATGATGTCATGTCTACATTTTTAAAAAAAAAATGTTAAATTGACTCCAAAATCACTGATCTGATTGGTACCTAATAATGCCTCCTCCACACAATCGGCCATGATGGACAATCACAGACTGGGCCATGATTGTCACCATCATTGCACATCTGTCCACACAATCGTGCCATTTGTGAATTGTCATCTGTCCGACATGGATATCGAAACAAATATGAACTGAGTGATCGACGAACGTGTGGAAATCATGGCCGAAAAATCCATACAGAGGCGATCACGCTCCATCATGGGCGATCATGGGCAATTACAGGCGATTATGCCCTCCACACAATCGTGTTGGCCTGTAATCGCCCATCATGGCCGATTGTGTGGAGGCACCAATATTTAAGCCTTGAGTCCTTACTGAGACAAACATTTTGTAAAAAAAATTTACTCGAATCGATGCATTCTTGCAGAAGTTATTGTGAACGAAAGAAAATTCTGCAGACAGACAGACAGATACACAAACACAACTGCCACGCGGAAAATCATTTTTCTTTGCGTTTTGAGGGGAATACAATCAGGATCTAACATTATCTTGGACACGATTTTTGACTCTACCACCATTTCCTATTTCCTTACAAAACATTAATCCAGGTGTGCAAGCTTTCACGGCCGGCATTGTTCAAAGTCTTCATGGTTTCCGGACTTGTAGGCCGTAGTCCGGTGGTATTTCTACCTGACGTTTCGTCTACAACTGCGGTAGACATTCTCAAAGGCACACACTGACCTGTGAGCCGCCAAGGAGGACACTTCGACCGCTGCCACGTCGCCTTTGAGAATGTCTACCGCAGTGGTAGACGAAACGTCAGGTACAAATACCACCGGACCACGGCCTACAAGCGCGGAAACTTAGAACATTAATCCTTTAAATTGGAGAATGACAAAACTAAACCAAAGAATTGAGTTATAATCGGAAATAAAATTAAAAATCCAAGAAACAGACATCCAGATAAAATACTGTGGAAATGTAATTTATGAAAAATTCTTCATTTTTGCAATTAATTCAGAAACTTAAAAAACAATCAGCCATAACCCTTGGAGCAGTAAATATCGACGCGATGCATCTGGAAAAAAAAGTATATTAATTCTATTAGCAACTAGTTTACCTTTAGTTTGGCTCGTTTTTGAAGTAGTGCTTTGAATGGTTCAGGATAGTTATCCGATTCCGCTATTTCTTCTTCCTTCTTCGTCTTCTCGGGTTTGACTTCTCTGTGTCTGGATGCACCTCTGGCTCTTCCACGTTCCGTAGAAACACTCACTTCAAGCGATTCCTTGGAAGAACTTTTTTGCGTTTCTTCTTCACTACTAGCAGACGGTTTTCTCGAAGAAGGAGTCCTTCTTCTGTACCCAGTAGATCTAGAAGTCGTTGTATTATTTCTTGTCGATTCTGTGACCTCATTATAATTTTTCTGCGTCGGCCTGCGCCCTCTCAAAGTCGTACGAGGTGTGTTCTCTTTCGATTTTTCACGTTGTTCGTATTTCCTCGTAGAATTCCTTCCAGAAGGTTCACGAGGTTTTATGGTCGATCGAGTAGTTCTTCCAGCCGATCTCGATGTGAAAGTTTGTATTGTCGTATATTCGTCAGGAATGTCGGTAACTGTAGTCCGAACACGTTCGGGATAATTCGATTCGACAAAGTCCGTGTCACCATTGCTGCTCCTACGCGAAGCAACATTTCTTCTTTGTGAAATTTCGCTTCTTCTGATTTCAGTAGATTCCGTTTCAGATTCAAGATTTCTCTGCGAAGTAGTCCTTTTCGATGGGTCCACTCGCCTGCTACTTATTTGGCTTTCAGAAGGTAAGGTATCAATATTACTGCTTCTAAGCGGAGCTGAATTTCTTCTTTGAGTACTTTCGCTTCTCCTGCTTTCGCTAGAGTCAGTATCAATGTCAGCGTTTCGTCGCGAAGTGGTTTTTCTCGTCGGCTCCACACTTCTGCTTATTATTTTACTTTCAGAAGTTAGAGTATCAACATTTGCACTTCTTCGGGTTGTTTCAAATCTTCGACCATTTCTACGACTAGATTTTTCAGTCACAGCTAATGTAATCTGATCATTTATATTTCTGACTTCGTTCCTTCGAGATGCTCGTCTTGTACTCTGAGTAACTTTCTCTGTTACAGGAATTTCAGTAGTAAATTCTTCAGATTTTTTCAGTTCCATAGTCATCAGCGGTAACACTTCAATATTATCGATTACAGTTGGAAAACTTTCATTTTCAGCAAACACGTCCGATCGGCGATTGTTATTAAAGACAAAAGAATCATCGATATTAACCGATTTTTTATTAGTTTCTAAGTCACCAGAAAGCATGGGCGGTCCTCTTTTTTGGAAATCTGGTGAAGGACTCGAAACTTCGTTCGATCTACTCGAATACGAATAAAGTTTCGGTTCTGTGATTTGTTCCGATTCATTTTCATGGACTTCAATAACTCTTTGAGATGTATTTTCAACAAGTGCAGAAGCTTTCTTATTTTTCCTGACCTCGTTTATTTCAATCGGCACTGTTTCGGTATTCGGTGCCCTCGTCCTTGATCTTGATTTTCCACGATTTTCTTCCGGTTTAACTGTCGTTTGTTCTTCACTCGTTTTTCTTCGTGTCACGATTACCCTCGATCTGGTAGGCTTTGGTTCGGACGCCTGTGTAGGTTTCCTTCCTCTAACATTTTGCTGTTGTACTTTCTCAGAAGCGACAGCCGAAGCTTGCCTCAGGGTACTGTCCGTAACTCGTCGTGAGTATTTATACTCGTGCTCCCTCGGGACGTCGTCGATAACTTCCTTGACTTCGTAAGGTCGTTCGGTACTTCGTCTCGATTCATGTTCTGCTCGACGACCCGTAGGTTTTGGTCTTTCAGAAGATTTTAAAGGTTTCGTTTCGAGGTCTTTTGGATTCGAAGCTTCTGCATATTCGGGCGTCAAGGAGAATTTCGTTTTTCCTCGACTGGTGAATATTTTTTGTGTTGTTGTTTCAGAATTCTGGAAAAGAAAATATGAAATTAACTAATGAAGGACAAATAATATTTTCACTAATCAGTTAATTTTTCAATTGGAATTAAACACGCCCAAAAAAAAGTAAAATATATACCTATTTTATTCCGCAAAAAATTAAGGCATCAATAATTAAAGTTACTATTTAAATTGTTATGTTTATTAATCATTTTAGGGTCAGACTCCTCTGATAAATTAAACGTTGCATCAAAATCATAATAAATGAGAAAATGCATATTTTTCAAAATGGCAGCGTTTCACTTGAGGTAGATAGATTATAGACGCTCGACAGTGTCGTATTTCTTGAGTCACAATGATATTTTTTAGTTAAATAGGACGCCTAAATAATCCCCCCAATTTTCAAAACTATCGGATTTATTCCTCCTCAAAATTTCAATTTATCTAATCGCAAAACAGTCATGAGCGGAAGTGGGATTAGAACCCACGACAGTTTGATCCAAAAACTAGCACACTAACCGTTACACCAGGCTGTCCCCCTCACCTTAAAGCCTCTATTGACTCTGCTATTATGGAAATAATGAAAGTTCGGCTTCATCATCATAAAAATACATATTGATATCTTTTCTATTTTTATACAACGTATTGAAACAATTGAAGGTAGGTAACTAGTCGGTTAAGTAAACGTAACAAATATCTCGTATTGCGAAAGTTACGTTGTCAACGGTCAGCGGTTAAGATAAAGCGTCACAACAGATCGGTCCGGTAACTTGCAACATGTAACTGTTACGGTAAGCCATTCACTGGACTCTACTAATGTCAACTGAGTCACCGACAACGTCAATACAGTTAATTCTATTATTATATTTATACATAACTTACAAATAAATTGCCCTATCATTATAAACATAAAGATGATAAAAATGATTTAAAAAAAAAACCTCCTTCAAAAAAGTCACCAAAAAGAGGGAAATAATAAAATTTTGAAGTCGGCGCCAATTTAAATATTAACACTTTTAGGAAATCGATTCTCGGGAACAATAGACTTTGTAATGCAGTGTATTTGTTTAATACATTTTATTTGCCAACGTTTCGACTTAAATCAAGTCTTTATCAAGGCTCAGTAACAATTAATAAATTTGTTAATAATTAATTAAATGTTACAGAGCCTTGATAAAGACTTGATTTAAGTCGAAACGTTGGACAATAAAATGTATTAAACAAATACACTGCATTACAAAGTCTATTGTTCCCGAGAATCGATTTCCTACATTTGAAATTTATAGACAGATCACTCAAGCATTAACACTTTTATTTTTTTAAATTGGTACCGACCTCAAAATTTTATTATTTTCCTCTTTTCAGTGGCTTTTTTGAAGAAGCTTTTTTTAAGTTATTTTATTTTTTACTTTTCAGTGGCTTTGCAATACGTTGTTTGCACGTTATTAGCCGACCTCTGTCTTGATATTTGATTACTAAACGAAAAAAAGAAAACCATTGAAGCGATTTTAGTAAAATTTATGTGGAACCACCCTGAAGGTATGCCCTATTAAATAAAATAAGAATCATCAAAATCGGTTCACACATGTAGGAGATATGAGATAACATACATAGGTAATAATCAAAAAATTAATTTTTGTTACTAGAAAAATAACTGCTGAACCGATTTAAGAAAAAATTATATGGGATCTATCCGACGTCTTCTTGAACACAACGTAGTCAACATTTTTAAAATAGGCGCAGCCATTCCTTAGTAATCAATGGAAATACATTTAAAAAAAATACAAACTTATCGAATTGAGAACCTTCTCCATTTTTGAAGTCGGTTAAAAATCTGGAGTTTAATACATTGCTGTCACTTATCGTATAAGAATGAATTGTAAATTATAGACGCTCAACACAGAGGTCAACTTATCGTATAAAAAACTATAAGTAGACTAAGAGCTGATAACACTTTTTTAATGTGTTTATATAAAACTTGGAACTTTTTTTAAAAGATGACTTTTATATAAGCTCTACAAGGGCTAAATAGTCTGTCCAAACTCGAAGCAAAACCACCCCATATTTTTTTCGTTCGCTCTGAACTGACTGACAAACTGTTTGGACAGGGCTTACTCTCTGACAGACAATGTTCATCTGTCAGGGTGTCATAGCCCCGTCCAAACAGTCTGTCAGTTTTTTTCAAGACTTTACTAATGATAAAGAAAAAGCTGTCCAAATTTCAAGTCTTATAAACCAACATAAGTATATTTTTTTCGCAAGAGTGAACAAAAAAATATGGGGTGGTTTTGCCCCGCGTTTGGACTGACAGACTATTTACCCCTTGTAGAGATATACAGATTGTATCAAATTAAAGCTGTGCATAGGGCGTTCTGTGTGTAAGATAGAGATCAATATAAAGCAATAAGTAAGAACGAGATAAATGATCGCTAATAGGAAGTTTCTGTAGTTACTGACTACTGAAATAAGAAATTATTGATAAAATCACAAAACAAAGATGACGCTATCAGGTTGTATGGGTTAGTATGGGTATTATTTATTTACAGTAACTACAGAAACTTCCTATTAGCGATCATTTATCTCGTTCTTATTTACTGCTTTATATATCGATCTCTGTCTTACACACATAACTCCCTATGCACAGCTTTAATTTGATACAATCTGTATATAGGTAAAAGTTATCTTTTAAAAAAGTTCCAAGTCTTATATAAACACATAAAAAAGTGTTATCAGCTCTTAGTCTACTATATTGTAATGCGATATGTTTAGTAATAAAATAAATTGACTGTCTTTCTTTTAGCGAAAAAAGTGTTATCAGCTCTTAGTCTACTATATTGTAATGCGATATGTTTAGTAATAAAATAAATTGACTGTCTTTCTTTTAGCGAAAAAAGTGTTATCAGCTCTTAGTCTACTATATTGTAATGCGATATGTTTAGTAATAAAATAAATTGACTGTCTTTCTTTTAGCGTCAGCTGTTTATATTTTTGAAAGATCGACTTTCAGTATTCTTAACTGTTCTCCTCCACTTAAGAGATTGCAACTGCATCGCTCAGCATCAGCTGTGACTTGTGAGTATCTGCCAATGTCCACTTTATTAATGCTTTTATTTTTTTGAAGTGGTCAACTTTCTCTACCTCATATAGTTGCAGTAAACCACAAGCTACTTGTTACATTATATTGGTCCAACTGGAAGATGTTGAGTTAAATCACACGATGATTGAACGAACGCCGATAGTAGGTATACAGGGTGTGGTAAAAAGATTTTTTTTTTTGGTGACGAAACAAACGAACGAAAGTATATCGACTCCTAGAATACAGATCATTAATCTACAGGCTGGGACATCTTAAACAATGCAGTGAAATATCTCGTAAACAATACAAACCATAAAAAAAATGTTTTATACAAAAGTTATAGAGTGTCAAGGGAGACAGAAGACTGTGATATCAGATTTAACATAGGTAGTGCTGTGAAGGTCAGGCGAAGGTCAGCTTCGATTTTTTAATTGTAACAGTGCATTTTTATTCCAGAATACCATACAGTATTTAATAGTGAACAGTAAATTATTAAGGTACATATTATGAGCGAAAGTTAATAAATATTGAGATATTTAGAAATTAAATAACGGCCAAATTCCTAATTCGTACCACCTATAGCATGTCGTACTTAGAATAATATAACAAGACGTTATTAAATATGCGTTTTATAAATTGTCAACAAATAAAAACTGTTTAACAAAAAAAAAACCTCCTTCAAAAAGGCACTAAAAAGAGGAAAATAATTAAATTTTGAGGTCTGTGCCAATTAAAATATGAAGTTGGTTAAAAAAAAGAAGATATTAATCACTATACTATAATTTTTAACCGACTTCATATTTTAATTGGCACAGACCTTAAAATGTTATTATTTTCCTCTTTTTAGTGCCCTTTTGAAGGAGGTTTTTTTTTTGTTAAAAAGTTTTTATTTTTTACTTTTTAGTGTCAAAAAGTAACATTTACCTTAAAGAATCACACGCCGTTACTTACTTTTATTAAAATCAGCCGAGCTACTAAACCGATTTTGATGAAATTTCTATGAGACCAATCTGAAAGTATATCCTTTCAAATAAAAAAAATTTTTCAAAATCGGTTCATAAACGCCGAAGTTATCCGCGAACACACATAAAACATAAAAAATATATACGGTCGAATTGAGAAACCTCCTTTTTTTGAAGTCGGTTAAAAATGGTCTTCACGATAACGACAAAATCGGTCCATCGATTTCTGGGATAAGCGCTTTAGAGATTCGTGGTCAGCGTCGTAGCTAAGATCATCGGCGTCCCGGGCAAGATTCTGATTTCGCACTCTGCTTGAAAATATATAATCATATTCGCTTCGCTAATTTTGCTGAATGCGCCCTCTCCGGGGTTAGTTACGACGCTGCTCCTGAGATATAAATATAACTGCGAGTACGGAACTCTCGGTGTATAAACGGAATTGGTACTTGACCGATTTGTAATGAATTAATTCCGTGCTAGCAAAGTAATTATAGTACGGTATGACGTAATGGAAATTTGATAAAAAAAACTTATTAAATAACAGTTATAATAAATCATAATTAATATCGTTCGTATAAATAGTACATTCGTATTCCACGCAAGGCGTGTCGAATAACTTAACTTTCGATTTCTTTAGCAGATCTTCTCAGCAAGTCAGTATTTTTAGACCGAATGTGGTCAAAATTTATGATCGTTTATTTGCATATGAAAGTGCAATCTATAAATTGAATAGAAGATGAAAGTTTTGTTTCATATCAATAAGTTACGAAAAAATAGGTAAAAAAACTTTTAAGTTAAACGGTTTTATTTTAAATCATCAGCTGTACCAAAAACTAGAAAATAATTAGGACACAAACCAAGGGGCACTTTGTGTCAGCAGAATAAGTAATGAAAACGTGGGGCGCATAAAAATCTATATATAACGACTGTATAATTATTAAATAAGAACGGCTTGTCTAGAAAAATGTGCTTCTAAGCCCACCAACAGAAATATTTCAAATGCGCCCTACGTTTTGTTACCTATTCCGCTGACGCAGCGACACAAAGTGACCCTTGGTTTGTGTCCTAATTATTTTCTAGTTTTTGGTACAGCTGATGATTTAAAGTAAAACCGTTTAACTTAAAAGTTTTGTTTCATATCAATAAGTTACGAAAAAAGAGGTAAAAAACTTTTAAGTTAAACGGTTTTATTTTAAATCATCAGCTGTACCAAAAACTAAAAAATAATTAGGACTCAAACCAAGGGGCATTTTATGTCGCTGCGTCAGCGGAATAAGTAATAAAAACGTGGGGCGCATTTGAAATATTTCTGTTGGTGGACTTGGAAACACATTTTTCTAGACAAGCCGTACTAATTTAATAATTATACAGTCATTATACTTACATAGACGCTAATGACCTCTGTTGTCGAGCGTCTATAATCTACAATTCATTCATTCATTATACTTACAGATATTTATGCGCCCAACGTTTTTATTACTTATTCCGTTGACGCAGCGACACAAAGTGGCCATTGATTTGTGTCCTAATTATTTCCTAGTTTTTGGTACAGCTGATGATTTAAAATAAAACCGTTAAATTAAAAATTTTTTTACCTATTTTTATTTTCTAGTTTTTAGTTTGATTCTGGCCTGTATCATTATGCAAACTCCTCATCCTTTCAACTGTCCACCTCCTGATTCCATCATCAGACCCTCGTTACCAAGTTGAAATTATCATAATATTGTATTGTCACGGGAACTCAATGTGTGCAAAGTTTCATAAGAAACGGTTAAGCAGAAGTAGTTGAAAAAGCTGTCGCAAGATTTGAAACAAAGATAGTAACAAACAAACAAATATACGGGATCAAACTAAATAAAATCGGTTAAAAATCCAGGTTCGAATCCAGAAGGTTTTTAATATTTTATTTTTTTTAATAAGGTATTGGATAACAATTTAAAATATAAAAAAATACAATTACTTTATTTATTATATTTTACGAACATTTGATTTTATAAGACAGTAAAAGTGGATGTATTAATACAATTATTTGTGTTTAATAGTATTCACATCATCTGTCGGAACCCTAAAAAATTGACATTAACGTAACCGCAACTACAAGAAAGAAAAAGCTTGTAGATTATAGACGCTCAACAGTTGAGGTCATCAACGTACAAGAAAGAAAAGCGATAGTAATTAGTAGATACCTATTTAAAAATCAGGATTGCAACCTTACTTGTTCATTATATGAACGCGTGTTATTTGTTTAGTTTGTAGTTTATTAGATCAACAATATAATTATTTGTTGTGAACAATATAACGATTACGTAATAGTTTTTCATTGTTACGCATTTATTTGTTACACTAATCCAATTAGCAGTTGGCATTCATGAAAACGAAAAGCGGAAACAAATAAATAATTTATAGAAAACCGAATGAGAATTAAAGAATTAACTGAGTCATCGTCGATGGATGGTTTCGGCGCACTCTTTATTGTGCAACCACATATTTTATGCTAAATTGTTCTTTTATTATGCACAAGTCGAGTAGAACATCTTAATGATTGATTAAATTACGTAATAATACACTGAAAGTTCCTCCGCCTCATGTAACATGTTATCATTTGATGATTTTCCGTACCTCAAAAGAAAAAAAGAGGCTTAGTGTGTGGGTAAAACCACACTGCTAACGAGGGCAGTATTTATTTATTTATTGTAAATTATAGACGCGTCGACAACTTAGGTCATTAGCGTCTTGATTATACATTAACTAACAACACACTTAAAACTAAATGACATCACAAAACATCCATGAGCGGAGGTTGGATTCGAACCCACGACAGTCTGATTCAGAGGCAGCGACGCTAACCACTGGACCACGACTGTCCTCTACGAGGGCAGTATATCCTAGTGGATAGCGTACTTGGTTCTACAACCTCTGGACTAGACTGTCGTGGGTTCGAATCTCACCTGCGCTCATGGATGTTTTGTGATGTTATTTAGTTTTAAGAAAGTTGTTATTTAGTGTAGTTGAAAGATGCTAATGACCTGAGATGTCGACGCGTCTATAATCTACAATAAATAAAATAAACACACCAGCCAACTTCCCATTGGATGTCTTTAGAGATTATAGACCAGTTTATCGTAGAGAAACTATTTGCAATACATGGTTAACATTTTACAACCATTTTACAGTAGTTTTTTTATTATAAAAAAACTGCCATTTCAAATTTTCTGCAAACCTTATCAGGTGTTCATTATGCGATTATGAGTCGAATGAAATAGGTCCGGAGTCGATATCATTTTTACTTCCCACCTCTACTATGGTAGGGAAGTAATGGATTTAGTCCGAAAAAAACATTTCGAGATTTTAACAGATTTTCATGTTTTGAGACCCTAGCAATCGTTTAAGATCATTTTCTGACTGATGTCTGTATGTGTGTGTGTGTGTGTGTATGTGTGTGTGTGTGTGTGGTCAATTTTTCGCCTTCGATATCTTAAGAACGGAACAACATACGGGCATGCCGATTGTTCTATTGTGTTTATCAGCCTTTAACTTAGATCTGATTAGATTTTGAGTCAAATCGGTTCAGTGGATCCTGAGATATTCAAAAAAACGTCCTCAATGTCACGTATTAACATAGGTAAAAAAAAAATATAAATGAATTCTAGATGTTATAATATGAAAAAAATGTAAATGTTTTTTTTCTCTAAAATGTATAGTTTTCGAGAAAAAAAATATTTTACTAAAAAAAATAAAAATTGTACCTACGTAAATCAAGGTAACCATGATTTTTGCTATATTAAGCTATAGCCATCAGTAGATCACCAAACAAAAAAGAGGGCCATGCTTTTTTCAAAGAATAAAAATTAAATTGTGTTTTAAAGACCACCAACAGCTAAGGTTATTTGGGCCTAGTCAAAGAATAAAAAAAAAAGTGTTTATTTTTTGCAAATATTTACTAGGTGGGAAGTATAGGACTGGTCATCAGTCGAATTTTTTATTCTCGAGATATGCGAGACGAAAAAAAAGTTCACGAACGTTACACACACACATACACACATAGACATCTCTCTAAAAACGATGGATTCGAACTCTAGGGACCTTGAAACGTGGAGATACGTCAAAATTTTTCATTTTCAAAATCGGACTCAATACAATAACTTCCAACGGGAAAACTCTTATGGAATCAGTGGTCCGTCCAGCCACAGCCGAATTTTCCTGGATTAAAAAATACAGGCCTCGAATCAATGAATGAATTGTAAATTATAGACGCCTATAGTTATAAATCTTCCTAAACTGAATATATTCCAATAGTCAGAACTTAAAAATGTGTATTAGCTGAGAGCCAGAGACAATTTTTTGTTGTTATTTATTCAAGGCCTTATTTTTGTGAAGATGTTGAGGGAGGCATATTAAAGCGCCCTGAGTAAAGGATTTTGCTTGATAGCGGTATGGGAGGGATGCAGACCGCCCCCAACATGTAACAAAAAAATTGATCACAATTATTATTGCTTCAAGGCTGAAATTGTTTGTATAGTTTGTCGGTGAGCCCAATAATGCCATAATAATATTTGCAAATCGATTGGTCAGTATTAAAAGGGTGGCAGATTACCCTAAACGTGTCATGTACCCGACGAAGTTTATATTATTGGTTCAAGGTTCAAATTTTAATATGTTGTTACGGCGATTGTTTAAAGCATACCTATATTTCAATTTGCAGAACAAAATGTCAGTATTAACCCCCTCTCTTAGAGGGAAACTAGCTCACCTAGGTGTTTATATCGTTCTGCAAGGGGGTTAATACCGATCCATTTCGTTCTGCAAATTGAAATATTATGTTTAAAACAGTTGCCGTAACAACATATTAAAAGTTGAACTTTGGACTAATAATATAAATTTCGTCGGGTCCATGACACGTTTAGGGTGATCTGCTACCCTTTTAATACCGACCAATCGATCTGCAAATATTATAATGGCATTATTGGGTCACCGACAAGCTATACAAACAATTTCAGCCTTGTAGCAATAATAATTGTGACCATTTTTTTGTTACATGTTGGGGGCGGTCTGCATCCCTCCCATACCACTATCCAGCAAAATCCCTTACTCAGGCCACTTTAACATGCCTCCCTCGACATCTTCACAAAAATAAGGCCTTAAATAAATAACACCAAAAAATTGTAACTAGCTCTCTATATAATATGTCTGTATCGCAGTAGCGAAATGCTAAAAAATGGAACCCATATGGTGGTTTGATATAGGTATCACAATCGAATTTCTCAGGAACTACTTAAATATATGCTACCAACTTTGAAACTTTGCATAGTTATAAGATTTGTATGCCCTCACCTTGGTAGACAATTTTGCCATGCATGTCTGGAGCCGGCTTAAAAAGTGAACGTGCAGATAATGATTGACTTTATAAATATTTTTGTCGGATCTCAGCTGGTGTCACATCGCGATTTGATGTAGTAGCAAAGTTTACTGATTACAATGGTTTGTACATGTCTAATTGATTTAAGAAAATTATTATTGTACGAGATTCATTAGTCGATTAGACAATCTGTCACGCTGATATAAATTCTTCACGACTGTTAGCGTGAGCCGCGGTCACGCTTTCGCCGTCGACGACCGCCGCGGCGTACCTTATTTATAACTAGATACTCATTTCAGTATATGTAGTATCAGGATGTTTAGATTAGTAAAAACCTTTTAAAGACAAGCTTTTATTGAAATGGACTAAAAAGGAAAAATTAATTTTTAATAATTTAGGTTCATCTAATCTAATCTATCTTATCTTACTAATAATATAAATGTGAAAGTTTGGATGTATGAATGGATGTATGGATGGATGTATGTATGGATGTTTGTTACTCAATCACGCCAGAACGGCTGAACGAATCTGGATGAAATTTGGCACAGAGATAGATTATAGTCTGGAATAGCACATAGGCTACTTTTTATCCCGGAAAAATGTACGGTTCCCGTGGGATGGTTTTGTTTTTGTTTTCACAGAGCAAGGGATCGACATGATTTTTTGCATAGTGGTAGTTTAGGGGTCAGAGAATGTTATAGGCTACTTTCTATCCCGAAAAAATGTACGGTTCCCGTGGGATAGATTTGTTTTTGTTTTATCTCTGGAACTACTAAACTGATTCTAAAAATTCACTCACTAAAAGAAAGCTACGGAGGGGGGGGAACCTCGCGGAGGATAACAAATTAGGGGGGGTGATTCTCGCGAGGGGATAACAAATTAGGTGGGGAAATTCTCGCGGGAGGATAACAAATTAGGCCGGGGAGATTCTCGCGGGGGATAACAAATGTAATGAATTATTAATATTCGAGCGAAGGAGCGAACCGAGTGAGTAATGTATTAATAAAATTCGAGCGAACGAGCGAAGGGAGTGAGTTATGTACCTATTATAAAATTCGAGTGAATAAATACTACCAGCCTGGCTTCGCTTCGCAGGAGGAGAATTTCTCGCGGGGGGGATAATAAATTATAAATCGTAAAATACGTGGGGAAGCCACGGGTAACGGCTAGTAAATCATAATTATAAAAGCGTGGGTTGTAAACTCTATGATAGTTTATTAGTCACGGGCCAGAAATCAAACTAAAAACTATAAAATAAAAATAAGTAAAAAAACTTTTAAGTTAAACGGTTTTATTTTAAATCATCAGCTGTACCAAAAACTAGAAAATAATTAGGACACAAACCAAGGGACACTTTGTGTCGCTGCGTCAGCGGAATAAGTAATAAAAACGTGGGGCGCATAAAAGTCTGTATAACGACTGTATTATTATTAAATAAGAACAGCTTGTCTAGAAAAATGTGTTTCAACCTCCTTCAAAAAACCACTAAAAAGAGGAAAATAATGAAATTTTGAGGTGTGCGCCAATTTAATAAAATATGAAGTTGGTTAAAAAGAAGATATTAATCACTATACTATACTTTTTTATCGACTTCATATTTTATTAAATTGTCGCAGACCTCAAAATTTCATTATTTTCCCCTTTTTAGTGGTTTTTTGAAGGAGGTTTTTTTTTCGTTAACAAGTTTTTTATTTTTTACTTTTTAGTGAAATTAACCTTAAGGAATCACACGTCGTTACTAACTTTTATTAATATCACTCGAACTACTGAACCGATTTTGATGAAATTTCTATGGGACCAATCTGAAAGTATATCCTTTCAAATAAAAAAAAATTCCAATAATCGGTTCATAAATGACGGAGTTCTGAGGTAACAAACATAAAAAAAATACAACCAAATTGAGAACCACCTCCTTTTTTGAAGTCGGTTAAAAATATTTCAAATGCGCCCCACGTTTTTATTACTTATTCCGCTGAGGCAGCGACACAAAGTGCCCCTTGGTTTGTGTCCTAATTATTTTCTAGTTTTTGGTACAGATGCAATGATTTAAAATAAAACAGTTTAACTTAAAAGTATTTTTACCTATTTTTTTAAATAATTATCTTATAAATTGTAAACAGTTTCATTTCTCTTTAAACGGACGTACTTATTCTTCCGTTATCTTTACAAAAATAATTACCGTGATTGTAAAAATAGTCATAAAAATTAATAACGTTTCGTTTATTTTAATCTCTTAATGATAAACGCGAGACTAGAAACAAAAACAAAATAAAAACACTTTCTTTTATTTTCACGGCTGCACCGTTCAATTGTTCATTTACTGCAATATTTTGTTTTAAACAAAGTTATTAACACTGTCGCCACGGTGTTCTTAAATATAACAAAAGAATACCGAATGCCGATTGTATTTTCCTGTGAGAATTAATTAAACAATTAAACGGTGGCTTAAAAGCGATACCAACAGCGGGTGGCACTACGCAAGAATTACAAAATTGCAACAAAATAAAAAAAAACACATCTAGCTCAATGGACCCAAGATGGAAGAATCTGCGACATAGAATGAATGAATTGTAAATTATAGACGCTCGACAACTGCGACATAGAAGTTGGCGCTGGATTGCAATGAAAACAATTATTTGTGTTTAATGCGGTCATCTGTCTGTACTGTACCCGCGATACCTAGACATACCCATTTTTTGACAAGCTTTTATTTAACTTTCAATGTATGTTAGTTGGTTTGTGTGTTTGTATAGGTCAATTTTGAACGACTTCCACGTATCCGATCGATTTGAAATTTTGTACACATATGTATTCCCGATGACAATACATGAATAAATCGTTTTTAGAAATAAATTCAACCCCTAAGGGGTTCAAACGGGGATGTAGGGTTTTTTTTGACTAATCAACGCCTAGGCCAAATCCCTGAGGTTAGAAACTTGAAATTTGGACAGTTGGTTCCTTTTCTGACGTAAGCATCCACTAAGAAAGGATTTTTCGAAATTTAACCCCTACGGGTATCAAAGAGGGGTGAAATTTTGAAAGACTAAAATGAACAAAATAAAATATTTGTAAAAAAAACTTTTTAGAGACAAGCTTTTATTAAAATGTATCTAGGTAAAAAGGGAAAAATAATTTTTAATAATTTAGGTTCATAATTAATAAAAGTGTGGGTCGTGAGCTCTATGATGGTTTATTAGTCACAATCCACGCTTTTATTAATTATGAACCTAAATTATTAAAAATTATTTTTTCCTTTTTAGTACTTAATTTAAATAAAAGCTTGTCTCTAAAAAGTTTTTTTTAATAATATTTTATTTTTTTATTACTGAAACCAAGAAGATTATAATTTCAAATATCTCGTTTGACGTTTTAAAAATCCGATAGGTAAGTTCCTAGGTATTATTGACTCAAGAATACCTACTTTTATTAGATAGATAAGCAATGTTCTCATGTATGGTATATCAAACGAAAGTTTTGCAATAACATATCCATGATCTATATTTTACGGCCTCCAATTAAGGATAGTCGATTAAACTATAAGAACAAAATATGCAACAGTAAACACAACTATCTGAAGTGCATACAACGCACAAGGGAGATTTCTAAAAGACTCGTACGCTTGTAGAGAAACGAAACCCGAACCGCGACCTTGCCGATTGCAGGCCGCGCACGCGCGTACATTGCATAGGTTAAGTCGAGTTTAACATAACATCACGATTTGTTGAATATTTTACATAACAGCTTTTACAATGCGTGCAGAGTAAATTATACCGTTCAGTTGTTTTTCTCAAGCCTCAAGCTCTTGTTTTTCCATTCACAGTTTTGTTATTGCGGACGCTGACAAGACAGTTTGGTGTAACGGCTAGCGTGCTCGCCTTTGAATCAAACTGTCGTGGGTTCGAATCCCACCTTCGCTTATATGGATGTTTTGTGATATCGTTTAATTTAATTTGATGTTATTAAACGGTCAAAAATGCTTTTATACAGGATGTTTGGGTAAAGGTATTCAGAAATTCAAAGGCATGTAACACTCATCAAAATAAGCCAAAACATTCATATAAACGTAGGTCTAAAACGCACCCTTAGGGAAGTATAGGTTAAGGGTGGGGGGAGCAAGAGATTTTTACCCTGTAACTTTTTTTTCATTTTTTTCTATAAATTTAAAATTTGTACGAACGTTAAAACTCGATTTACTCGAAAACTGTAACCGATATCGATTTAAACAAAAAATACCTTTTTGACGTAGAAATATCTATTAATTGACAATTTATGGTAAAAATAGAAAAAAAATGAACAAAAAAAGTTACAGGGTAAAATGACCCTCCCCCCTACCGAAAGAGACTCCCCAGATTTTGATAACCAAAAATGAACTGGCCCACCTTATTCAGCCTGAAAAATTAGGTAAATGCCCGGAAATTTGTCTATTTATCTTGTACCATTCTCCAAATAATAGAAAAAAACCAATTTCATCTGAACCCCGTTAAGGGCCTTTGCTTCCCTAAGGGTGCGTTTTAGGCCATATGTTTACTTTTTGACTTATTTTGATGAGTACTGCATGCCTTTGCATTTCTGAATACCTTTACCCGAACACCCTGTATATTTGAAACAGATAGGAATTCTGAATGGAGGCTGACAATTGAGACTGCATCACAATAACATTAATATAATAGTGAGAAACTTTTGGTAACAGTGCGTATACTTATATAATACTAGAGGCCCCGTCCGACTTCGCTCGGGTGTTAAGAAAGCCCGGGTGCAATACACTACTCACTCGCTTCGATCGTTATACTATGTAAAGAAGAGCGCAAACTAAACTAAAAAAATTATAATAAATTATTGTGATCAAAGAAAGAATATTACAAAAATAAAATATATAAATAAATATCATGTTGAATTTAAAAAAAAAAGCCAAAAATTCTACGATGCCATCAGTTTCCGAACCCGGGTTCCTGTGCATAGAGCGCTGCGATGTAACCTCTGCGCTAAGAGTGGAACATTTGAGTACGGTCGTTTTTATGATATATAAGTATGTTGCGAATTATTACGGTCGGGTTACGAATTTATTTAATTAATTATTAATTATTATTATAATTTATTAATTATGCTATATAAGTATATATAAACCTTCCGTGAAAAATTATCTAACTGATGGTGAAAACCGCATCAAAATCCGTTGCGTGGTTTAGGAGGAGTTAGCGGTTAAACAGACAGACAGACGCGAAAAACGACTTCAATTTAGGTAATAATACCAAACCTCACAAACATCATTCGATTCAACCCAGCACAGGGCCGTATCTAGGGGGGGGGCATTAAGGGGCAATGCCCTACCTTAAAACATCCAGTGCCCTACTTTAAGGAATTAAAACAAGCCGCAAAGACTGTCACGACAGAATGACAGACTTGATCTATCTGGCATTTGGAAAAACAAGATTAAATTCGTTGGACTAAATGAAGTTCTTCGGAAATTTGATAACATGGCAAGTTCTGTATTTTTTTGTTTGATTAAATTGTCATTTACCGTTTTCTTGCTTTTGTAATTTGATATCACCAGATGAGGTGGGCAATCCAATTAAAAAAATGTAGTCTTTTGCTTCAGCCCTACTACTCTCAGTGCCCTATCTTGAATTCAGCTCTAGCTACGGCCCTGACCCAGCAACGTTCAATTCAAGCAAATAACTTTCATAACAGACAGAGGTGATTAATTTAGTTTAATGGATTATTATTTCTTATGAAGCCTACGATCAGTCATCCGTATCAGAATACTATGGATTGCAAATGCCGGAATTATGAGACTATTAATATCAACGAATGTGTTCGTCGTCTGTACTTGCATTGGCATTGCCGAGAGATGATCCATCGAAATTGTCGTATACTTACCACTGATCTCTCTATCTTAGTAATCTGGATAGAGTAAAGCATACACTGAAGTGAAGCCCGATTGGCCGACATGTTCTTTAGATCTAAATCTAATCCAATATTGGAATTTACATTAGAAAACGTGTCCATCGTGATTATAATAAAATTAAGAAAAATCGCAGGATAGTGGACAAAATATTTGATTTATTTAATTAAATGTACGACGTTTCGTCTATATATTTAGACTTTTTCAAGTACATGTACTTGAAAAAGTCTAAATATATAGACGAAACGTCGTACATTTAATTTAATAAATCAAATATTTTGTCCACTATCCTGCGATTTTTCTTAATTTTATTGGAATTTACGAAATTAACATTTATGAAGACATTTCAGTTTAGTTTCCGAGGTTAGTTTATTACATAATATTATAGCAATACAAAAAACGTGTAGTTGACGCCATATTGGATTAGAAACAGACCTCACAATGGGCCATTTTCCTGAGAGTAGTCCTTCCAATTATCCACGAGAGACAACACTTGTGGTAAGTAATGACAAACATTATTTATTCCCCATTTAGTGTAGTGTTATTTTAGTGGTTGTAAGTACCTATAACTTAATTATTTAAATAATTAAGTTGTAGGTACCACTAAAATGACACGGCACTAAATGGGGAATAAATAATATTTGTACCTACCACAAGTGCTGCCTCTCGTGGATAATTGAAAGGACTACTCTCAGGAAAATGGCTCATTAGGCTTCAACTTTTCAGATGGCATAACGTATTTTGATTACAATACCGGGTGTCTATGGAAACGTGTCCTAACATGGGTAATTTTGTTAATTAGGAAGTTTCCATTGGACGAAAATACTAATTATGATACTGTCACATCATTGTAATGAAGATAACTTTAAAAATTCTGAAAGAATTATTTTGATATCTTTAATTTCAACGGAGATATTCAATTTCTTGTATGTGTATTCTGCAGTAGATGCATGAAATACTAAATACAAGATCTATATATCTATAATATATGTACAGTCGCGGACTTAAAAAAAGTTTACACCTGTATCATCTAGTTACCGGTTTTTTTAATTTTTGCATATAGTAATTTGGCTTTTGATAGTAATGTATCAATTACTAAGGTTACATCCTAAAAATTCAATAAAAAATTATTATCAAAACACTCATTTGTTTATTATACAATCCAAATTACTCAATATTATTCAAAATAAAACAATAGTTTAGACACTTCTAACCACAATAATTTTATTCATGAATGTACATTTCAAGAGCTAAGCTCTCATCCTCAGCACATACTAAACTAGTATGTGCTGAGGATGAGAGCTTAGCTCTTGAAATGTACATTCATGAATAAAATTATTGTGGTTAGAAGTGTCTAAACTATTGTTTTATTTTGTTTAAAACCACAGTGCTCTTAATATTCCTAATATTATTCAATTAAAACATAAAAAGATTTGATAATATTTGATACTAGCAAATTCATTCCTCCAATCTTGCAATAATTTTTCTTTTTTATTCATCGTTTTAACAATTTCGAGGCATTTAAACGACAATTATTTCTTTTTATTTTTGACAATTACATTTACCTATTAAAAACTAAATTTGTTGCTAAGTTACTGACTTTTTGTGAACTTACACTGAAAAACTCTAGTGTAAACTTTATTTAGTCCGCGACTGTACATCTAGTCAAAATTCCGTTAGAGACATACAATATTGCGGACAAAGTTATAACTATTGATGTTTATTTATTTTTATTGATTATGTAAAATAACCATTATGACGTTGATATGGTAATGGTGTGGTCAGAGATGAAAGTTGCCGATATCACTTTATAATAACATAACATAAAAATCTAGTTGACATTTAATAAGAAAAGTCATAATTTTCTTATCAAAAACGCCTCTGAATTATGCAATACAAGAATGACATTCGAATAGACATATTAATAAAAAATAATTATATTCTTGCTTGACCGATTTGATAACATGAGAAAATTTCTTTTTATGAGAATAATTTGTGTTACAACATTGTTACCTACAAAAGTTTCAAAATTATAAAAAAAATGTTTTTTGAGAAACACCTTCATAATAGGTATAGATACCTACCTATACCTACCTAAATAAAATCATAAAAAATATTGTACCTAAGTACTTAAGTATTAAAAATTCTATTTCATAGTTTTTGGAAAAAAATGTAAATATTTTTTTTCTCTAAAATGTATAGTTTTCGAGAGAAAAAATATTTTACTAAAAAAAGAAAATTGTACGTAAATCAAGGTAACCATGATTTTTGCTATATTACTAGCCATCAGTAGATCACCAAGCAAAAAAGAGGGCCATGCTTTTTTTCAAAGAATAAAAAAGAGTGTTTATTTTTTGCAAACATTTACTAGGTGGGAAGTATAGAACTGGTCATCATTCGAATTTTTTTCTATATTTTCAATAAACCGTACTAAATAATAAGTAGGATTTTGTGCGAGTGATCAAAATAAAATATAAACTTTGTTAAAATGAAAGTTTATGCTCTAAAATAGTTATTACAATTTTTATTTTTATTAATTAAGTTTCGTAAACATATTTAAATAAATAAATAAAATCATGATTTTTAATCTATGTGTCACGTGACTTCAAACACCGTGTGAGAACGTGTGACGTCAATTTTAAGTAAAAAATGAACGTATCCATAGCAACGGAGCTTAGATTGTTTACATCATGTTCACATAGGTACAAAACGGTATTTTTCAACACACTGTTTCTGATATAATTAGCATCGAGTTAGTAGATATAAACGTACATTCATAAAAATATGACGTCATATAGGTTCGTAGAGCAAAAACGATTTTTAGCGGGCGGGGCTAACATAAATATTTCAAAAATTATTTTTGAGCTAATTTGAAATCAGAATGAAGTGATTTAGGTGTCATTTTGTTCAGAATTTACTGCTCTATTAATATATACAGGATGTCCAAGACTTGCGTTGTCGGCCGATATATTGATTTTGGGTGAAGATAGAAAAAAAGTTTAAATACAAAAATTGTATAAATTTTAATGGTGTATAACCTAAAAATATTTTGAATTATACAACCTATTTCCTATTTAAGCGTGGCAGATCAAAGCTATGTTTTTTTTAAACTTGCACCCTGTTTTTATTTGTTTTTTCAATTCTGCATCTAGATGTGAATAGAAATTGTAAGGGAAGCCATGCTCGAAAATTCAGTAACTTTTGAGTTATTCAAGTTTTTAAGAATTTTTTGACACGTGCAGACCTTTACCTAAAATTTGACATAGCCAAAACAGAAACCTTTATCAAACTGAAATTTTGAGGATCACTAGATAATGGACGGACGAATCAATGTCTGTCCTAAAAAAATGAATTTATTATACAGGGTGTTCAAAATAATGTACTTCTTTTACCTAACTTCAATCACGTGTAACTTTTGATGGTTAAATACAACGAGGTTATTTTTTTGCTGGAATTGTATTCTTTAGGATATTTACTAACACTTTTATTAAGGGTTGTCCAAACCTAAACCTATTATTTTAATACGAAAATATTAGGTTTAGGTTTGGACAACCCTTAATAAAAGTGTTAGTAAATATCCTAACAGACATTGATCTATCTAGTGATCCTCAAAATTTCAGTTTGATAAAGGTTTCTGTTTTGGCTATGTCAAATTTTAGGTAAAGGTCTGCACGTGTCAAAAACTTCTAAAAAACTTGAATAACTCAAAAATTACTGAATTTTCGAGCATGGCTTCCCTTACAATTTCTATTCACATCTAGATGCAGAATTGAAAAAACAAATAAAAACAGGGTGCTAGGTTAAAAAAAAACATAGCTTTGATCTGCCACGCTTAAATGGGACAGGCTGTATAATTGAAAATATTTTTAGGTTATACACCATTAAAATTTATACAACTTTTGTATTTAAACTTTTTTCCTATCTTCACCCAAAATCAAATATCGGCCGACAACGCAAATCTTGGACAAAAAAAAAATTTAGTCAAATACCCTATTATCTTTCTTTTGACGTAGTAGACGTTTAATGGTTAGGCTGACGACATGCCACTTTGCCTTGTGCTCGTAGACGTTTTTCATTTGCAAGTTATTCGTTAAGTTTGCATAGAGAAATGACAGAGAACCTGATCATCATAACTTTTACCATTTCAATACAACTTTTACCTTACTTCAAACAGACTTTGGTATTTTTATGCAAGTGTATCATCTGGAAAAAAATAACCAGTTCGACAGGTCGGCTTCGATATTATTGTCATGCATCTCCCAATATAGGGTCTTCATTTTACAAATTAAGTACTTGCTCAACTCTCCCATTACGGGCGTCGGCTCATCAACAACTTTTTATTTTTAAACGGTTTTCTTCAGCTTGACCCCATATAGATATTTGTTTGTTTGTTACTATCATTGTTTCAAATCTTGCGACAGCTTTTTCAACTACTTCTACTTAACCGATTCTTATGAAACTTTGCACACACATTGAGTTCCTGTGACAATACAATAATTTCAGCTTGGTAACGAGGATCTGATAATGGAATCAGGAGGTGAACAGTTGAAAGGATGAGGAGTTTGCATAATGATACGGGCCAAAAATCAAACTAAAAACTAAAAAATAAAATAGGTAAAACTTTTAAGTTAAATGGTTTTATTTTAAATCATCAGCTGTACCAAAAACTAGAAAATAATTAGGACACAAACCAAGGGGCACTTTGTGTCGCTGCGTCAGCGGAATAAGTAATAAAAACGTGGGGCGCATAAAAATCTGTATAACGACTGTATAATTATTAAATAAGAACGGCTTGTCTAGAAAAATGTGTTTTCAAGCCCACCAACAGAAATATTTCAAATTCGCCCCACGTTTTTATTACTTATTCCGTTGACGCAGCGACACAAAGTGCCCCTTAGTTTCTGTCTTAATTATTTTCTAGTTTTTGGTACAGCTGATGATTTAAAATAAAACCGTTTAACTTAAAAGTTTTTTTACCTATTTTTTTTATTAAACTATAGATTCTGATTAAATAAAACATGATTTTAGTGCTAGTGGCAAAATACCAATGCACATTTTTGTTTTGTTTAGGTAGGTACAGTGAGTATCCCACGCTATTAAACATTATAGAAAAGAAAAATTTCTACTTTTTTTTATTTATTGTAGATTATAGACGCGTCGACATCTTAGGTCATTAGCGTATTTCAACTACTTACATCAAATAACAACTTTTCTTAAAATTAAATAACTTCACAAAACATCCATGAGCGCAGGTTGGAATCGAATAGACGAGCGTTTGATCTAGAGGCCAACACGCTAACCACTAGACCACACGTCCCTCGTTTCTACTTTTTAGTGCGTTAATACGTTTATTTATTTATTGTAGATTATAGACGCGTCGACAACTTAGGTCATTAGCGTCTTAAATTACATTAAATAAGAGCTGACTTAAAACTAAATAACATTACAAAACATCCATTAGCGCAGGTGGGATTCGAACCCACGACAGTCTAGTCTAGAGGCTGGTACCAAGTACACTGTCCTCTTGCGTTGATACGTAAGTATCTAAATGCGTGTTTTTTAGTTTTTTTTAAACTATGAATTTTATTTATTCGTAACTTTTTTTGTGATCTAGCCTTAAATAAACTACATTAGGTACCTATTAGATACTTAAAAAATTTCAATACAAATATTTGATAAATCGGTAGCCCTGAAACTGAAAGTAAATAATATCAAAAGCTAAAGCGTAAATTAATTAAAAAATACTTGCATGTCATTTGTTACAGTTAGTTGAGCATCGCATATTCGTTTGTTTTAACGGATATCGTGCAACGGTATTTTCCGTCCCTACATTACCGATATTTTATAAACAAGTGCGATTTTTATTATTTATGTATCAGGGCTGCATAATATGTTATGAAATTTCGTGTTTCCGCAATTTTTTTTTGTGTGAATATAAGTAATGCATGATTTAATTAACTTTATAAATAATTATAATATTTGCGTAGATAAGTATAAGAAGGTGTTAAAAAAGATTGTTAATAATTAAAAAATATTTTCTTTGAATAAGTATTTCCATCAATGCAAATAAATCAATTAATTAATTAACACTCAATCGACAGCGATATACAATTCATAACAATGGAAATGGAGGGCAGTATAGCCTACTGGTTAGCGTGCTTAGTGCCGCAACCTCTGGACTGGACTTCCGTGGGTTCGAATCCCACCTGCGCTCATGGATGTTTTGTGATGTTATTTAGTTTTAAATATACTTAGTTGTTATTTAGTGTAGTTGAAAGACGCTAATGACCTGAGATGTCGACGCGTCTATAATCTACAATAAATAAAAATAAATAAACAATGGAAATGCTTTTGTTTACATGGTGTTGCTATATGGTTCCTCTATTACAAGTCCTCAGTTCCCGGGTTCTAGCCCGAGAGCTGGTAAAAGTGTCAATTGGATTTTGAATTTATTATTAAAAAAAAATAATGAATAGAAAATATTGATTGGTGCTAGCCCCATATAACCTTAGCTGTTGGTGGTCTTTAAAACACAATTTAACAATTTTAACATAACAATGGAATCTACTGGCAAGTGGCAATAGCTGTTCACAACGTATTTTGCACTTAACAATAACCGTTAAGTGCGAATAATAATTATTAGTGAATACCAGAAAATATCAGATGAATTGGTGCTAGGCCCAAATAACCTTAGCTGTTGGTGGTCTTTAAAAACACACACACAGAAAATATCAGACAGCATGAAAGCTAGAAGGCAGTGTAGCCTAGTGGATAGCGTGCTTGGTACCAGTCTCTAGACTAGACTGTCGTGGTTTCGAATCCCATCTGCGCTCTGGATGTTTTGTGATGTTATTAAGTTTTAAATTAGTTGTTATTTAATGTAATTTAAGACACTAAAGACCTAAGTTGCTGACGCGTTTATAATCTACAATAAATAAATAAATAAATCATGAAAGCTGCCTTGATTATATTTAGGTTATATCTAAGAAAAAAATCAAATGCCACTGTCGAGATATGAACCCGAAACACCCAGTTACCGACTGGATGAGTTACCAATTACTCCACAGTGCCCGGACTGTGCACTGAGACCCAAAAAGCATCGTTAACGCAAATAAAGCCATAAAGGCTAAAGACAACACATAAAAATAGAAATAAAAGGGGGCTGCAGGAAATAAAACCGTCGGTAGTGAGTAACATAAGCAACTATATGACATTGTCAGATCGTCGGCAGATACTTTAGTTTGCGCAGGACAAATGTTGGCCCATATCACCATCTGGGCCATATTTGCCGCCGGTACCTTATTATTGTGTTTTTATTTAGATACCTATGCCGATAAATTTTTAAAACATTTACAATACGAAAGCTAATGAAAGTTTTAACTTTTAGAATTAAGATAAGAATCTTTCGGGCTTATGAGCCGTGGTCTACTGGAATGGCTTCTTCTTCTTCCAGACGTTTCGCTTGCAACTGCGGCAAGCATCTTCAATGGTATGTTCGACGTGGTTCTTCTCGGTGTTCTGCTGTCGACAGCAGGACACCGAGAAGAACACGACGACCACGTCGAACACACCACTGAAGATGCTTGCCGCAGTTGCAAGCGAAACGTCTGGAAGAAGAAGAAGCCATTCCAGTAGACCACGGCTCATAAGCCCGAAAGATTCTTATTTTAATTCTATTAACGCCGGCAGTGAAAGCCTACATTCTTTTAACTTTTATTATTTATTTATTTAGTTAGTTATTTATTCATTCATTCATTTATTAACTAATTTATTTATTTATTCATTCATTTATTTATTTATTTTGTGTTTATCAAAAAGGAAAAAATACTAAATATTTCTTCAACACGCTACCCTACTTGGCACAGGTAGAAATATCAATTTTTTATGAGAATTGGCTTAACATACATTCTCTTCGTCTTAATTATATCTTGATTGGTTCATTAATTAATTCATCGAAGGACAGGAATGTAAAAACATTAAGATCATTTGCAAAAAATGTCTGAGGTGAAAAGGTTAAGAGTGTCTGGGGTACCGCGTAGTGTCTATTGTACGAAATAACAGGACATTAATTGTGTTAACGAAAATAATAATTTGCCCTTTGATTTTACCAAAACCGGTCCACGACCTTCAAAACAAGAAATTTAATGCGTTAAAAGCAGTAAGCAACCACAAAAACTGCAAATAATTCGATTATTGTGGTGAATGGTTATCAGGAATTATTTATAGGTATGACTTTGCTATATGCAGATATCTGTGACTTTAAGATAAAAAGGCTTATGTAGGCGCCAATTTAATTACTTTATTATTTACTGTTATTTTATTAAATCGGCACCGACTTCAAAATTCTATTATTTTTCTCTTTTTAGTATGGCTTTTTTGAAGTACCTAAGTTTTTTTATTGTTAACGAGTTTTTTTTATTTTTTTGTGGCTTTACAATACGTAGCTTGCACGCTATTAGCCGACTTCTGTCTTGATATTTGATTACTAAATAACTAAAACTGACATTTACCTTAACGGTATTACAATCTGTTACTCACTTTTTATTAAAATCAGTCGAACTACTGAACCGATTTAGGTAAAATTTATTTGGGACCAGCCCGAAAGTATGCCCTATTAAATAAAACAACAATCATCAAAATCGGTTCACAAATACAGGAGAAAATGACATTTACCTTAACGGTGTTACACTCTGTTACTCACTTTTCATTAAAATCAGTCGAACTACTGCACCGATTTAGGTAAAATTTATTTGGGACCAACCCGAAGGTATGCCCTATTAAATAAAACAATAATCATCAAGCGCTAATGACCTCTGTTGTCGAGCGTCTATAATTCACAATAGTCATCAAAATCGGTTCACAAATACAGGAGAAATCGATGAACATACATTCATTCATACAGCATATAGAATCTCCTCCATTTTTAAGTCGGTTAAAAATGGAGAGCTTGATATAAATCGTCACTAATTTTATTTTGTGACATACCCGTTTTACCCCCTAACTACAGATACATTATATTATATATATTATAAAGTAATATACGATATGTACGTAATAATAATAATAACAAATGTATGTAGTTATGTATTATCTAGATTACATGTTCGATTATACAAGTAACAAGGTATTCATTTGTTTTGGCATATACAGTTCGAAGCGTGATCCAGCCGTATTATTGAGATCATGATCCATGGCTAACGGCGATCTACCGCTTTGTATGATCTAGAAAAGGTGTGGCTTAAAAGCAAACATTTGATCATAGTATGATAAATATTAGTAAAAAAAACTTTTTAGAGACAAGCTTTTATTTAAATGCACTAAAAAGGAAAAAATAATTTTTAATAATTTAGGTTCATAATTTATAAAAGCGTGGGTCGTCAACTCTATGATAGTTTGTTAATCACGACCAACGCTTTTATAATTATGAACCTAAATTATTAAAAATTATTTTTTCCTTTTTATTGCATTTAAATAAAAGTTCGTCTCTAAAAAGTATTTATTTTGTTCATTTTAGCCTTTCAAAATTTTACCCCCCCCCCTTTGACACCCGTAGGAGTCGAATTTCGAAATGTCCTTTCTTAGTGGATGCTTACGTCAGAAAAGGAACCAACTGTCCAAATTTCAAGTTTCTAGCTTCAGTGATATGGCCTGGGCGTTGATTAGTCAAAAAAAAAACTACATCCCCGTTTGAACCTTTTAGGGGTTGAATTTATTTCTAAAAACGATTTATTCATATATTGTCATCGGGAATACATATATGTGTACAAAATTTCAAATCGATCGGATACGTGGAGTCGTTCAAAATTGACTTGCAAGATTTGACCTAAACAAACACAAACTAACATACATTGCAAGTTAAATAAAAGCTTGTAATAAAATACAGTCAAATAAGTAACAACCGTGCAGGAAAATTAGGATGAAGTAGTAAACTTATAATGGACGCAAGATTTTTGTTTCTGGTAAGATTGTAGATTTTGGAGTTTTGGTCCCATTAATGTATATTATTTTCGTTAAATAAACGATCAAGTGCGTGTCGAATCATGCAAAGAGTACGGTTCCGTATTTTGCAAGTTATGTTAAACCTACAATTTTGATAAAATAAAGTTTACCAGTATAAGATAACATAATATGATCCTAGTTTCTTTTTTTAAGGCCACCAACAGCTAAGATTTTTTGAGTCTAGCAATAATATTCATGTTTTCAATTATTATTCTGTTACACGAATAAAAAGCAGTGGCGCTTCAGTCAAGTTGACGACTATATTGGTACTACCGATTTAGGTTCACTGGCGTAGAACTATTGACGTTTCAACAAGGGGTATGGACTACTCTAATGGCGGAGCTGTGCTCTGGCGGCGATAGCTAGAACTATACACGTCACGGCGACTCAGCTATCTGGCCAGCGTTGCCAACTTAGTGGGATTCCCACTAGATCTGGTGGAATCAGCTACCTACTTAGTGACTAAAATTTGTCATCTAGTGGCAGTGGGATTTCTGGTGGTATTGTGAAATTTTCTGGTGAGATCTGGTGATATTGGAGTATTTTTAATTATTCGTAATTAAAATTGGTGTTAAAATTTTTTGGAATATTTGAATTTCTTATGTTCGTTTGGTAACACTGAAATATGAAACTAATGACCATTAAAGAGACGCGACAACTGAGTTATGAGTCCTGAATTTCAATCAAAAAATAATGTAATTGTTTAAGCAAGTTTTTTTCTGATTTTTTATAAGTAAAAAATTAGTCACCTTCAAGGATTTTTTAATACACATTTTATGACAAATTTACCATCAATATTATGGATCTGGAAAGAAAAATAATGTATTTTTATATAGAAATTGGGATTTGTAACATTATGTTCAAGAAATGTTAATAATTATTTAGAAATTTTTAATTTGTCAGTTTTAGTGGTTTTCAATCTGCCATCTGGTGGGAGCCACTTTTGATCGTTGGCAACACTGTATCTGGCAGGTTTCGCGCGGCGTTGCGGGTGGTAAGAGGGAAACCGACGAGCGTAATGGCGCGGCGTGTGACGTTTGTTTCGACGTGAATTGAGTGTGTAGAATTTAGCAAAAATAGGTAATTGTGTGATTAGAAATAATATCGTTAACAATTTTTAAAATAACAATTTGAAAATCCAATTGACACTTTTGCCAGCTCTCGGATTAGAACCTGGCAACTGGGGATTAACGAAGCATTACTACACGCTCGGCTATTCTTATTCCCGACTATAGTTTCTCCTAGAAAATGCAGGAAGGGAGACTGTAGGGGTAATGATGTATGTATTGTAATAGGTTTTTCTCTTTCGAGTTTTGTCGGACCATTTGTCTTCATGTCGAGACGCTAATGACCTAAGTTGTCGACGCGTCTATAATTAAAATAAAATTAAATAAATTCATGTCGATGTATCATGCAAGTTCAGTTAGTACTATGATTGAGATATCACTTTTAGACTATTTCAGAAGTGAAATATTATTTACAATATTAAGAACGTAAATACTCGTTATGCATTTGATTACTTACTACAGGTACAACGTACGTACATGTAGGTACTCTAGAAACTATAATAGTATAATATTATCGTATCACGAATCTTTTATATAAACATAACGTAAATAATATGCAAATTACTACACAAAAGAACTATTTATTTATTTATTCACTTGAAAGTAAAATTTTACGACGAAAGTTTCTATTTTGATTCAATAATCAAAAAAAACTTTTTAACAAAAAAAAACCTCCTTCAAAAAGCCACTAAAAAGAGGAAAATAATGAAATTTTGAGGTGTGCGCCAATTTAATAAAATATGAAGTCGATTAAAAAGTATAGTATAGTGATTAATATCTTCTTTTTAACCAACTTCATATTTTATTAAATTGGCGCACACCTCAAAATTTCATTATTTTCCTCTTTTTAGTGGATTTTTGAAGAATTTTTGTTAAAAAGTTTTTTATTTTTTACTTTTTAGTGTCAAAAAGTGACATATACCTTAAAGGAATCACACGCCGTTACTCACTTTTATTAAAATCAGCCGAACTACTGAACCGATTTTGATAAAATTTCTATGGGACCAATTTGAAAGTATATCCTTTCAAGTAAAAAAAAAATTTCCAAATCGGTTTATAAATGACGGAGTTCTGAGGTAACAAACATAAAAAAAATACAACTGAATTGAGAACCACCTCCTTTTTTTGAAGTCGGGGTTAAAAAGAAATGAACTTAGAAACTAGGAAAACAATCTGAATTTTAATATGTTATTACGGCGACTGTTTTTAGCATATATTTCAATTTGCAGAACAAAATGTATCAGTATTAACTCCCTTGCAGAACGATATAAACACCTAGGCGAGCAAGGTTCCCTTTAAGAGAGGGAGTTAATATCGTCATTTTGTTCTGCAAATTGAAATATAGGTATGCTTAAAACAATCGCCGTAACAACATATTAAAATTTGAACCTTAAACCAATAATAAAAACTTCGTCGGGTACATGACACGTTTAGAGTGATCTGCCACCCCTTTAATACTGACCAATTGATCTGCAAATATTATAAAGGCATTATTGGATCACCGACAAGCTATACAAACAATTTCAGCCTTGAAGCAATAATAATTGTGACCATTTTTTTTTTTGTTACATGTTGGAGGCGGTCTGCATCCCTCCCATACCGCTATCTTGCAAAATCCCTTACACAGGGCACTTTAATATGCCTCCCTTAACATCTTCACAAAAATAATAATAATAATAATTCGCTTTATTTCTGTAAATACTACATGTGTAGTGTAGAAAACGTCATTACAAAATACATATGATACATACTAGAAGACATAAGAATAATTAAGTTCTCTTGGTAAAGTTACACAAGAAAAACTCGTCAATAAGGCCTTGAATAAATATCGATCTAGTCCTTTGATCGGTTAAACGTTAAACTTGTCGGTCCGTTACGTGCCGGTGCAGGTCTGTGCAGCTTGGGTATATGCTTTATTAGTTTTAATTTAACTGTACATTTTATGTAACCTTCTAATGCATACTTTCAGTAAATAATTACCGCTTAATTAGCCTAAAGATTGCCATTAATAAAAACACATTATGCATATGTGTAAAGAAAATCCTGACCTTGTCAAAAAAAATCGCGAGTCAATCGCAAGTCAGTTTAGTCATGCAAGGCCGAATTTCATAACAGCGATGATCCATTAAAGCTGGCACACATTTTTTTTATGAGCGTTATTATTTAGATTCATCATCATTATATCATCATTTTTTACTCCAATTATTTAAAGTTGTTACCAATAAGCCCAACACATTTCCCTCACTATAATCTTTTATAAAGACGTTTCTTACTATTCCATTTGTATACCATTTTAATTTCTAATTCATCACCACAGTTTTGGCTTGCTTCTTCTACAACAATGAAGATTTAAAGAAAAAATCCCTCCAAAATCTTTTATTTCTTGTTAGTCTTTCCACACTTTTCCATTTGTACCCTGGATTTTCTAATTCATCTTGTATTTTCTTTCTCTACGACAGTTTTGGTTTGCTTCTTCTACAACATTAAAGATTTGGACAAAAAAAATAGGTAAAAACACATTTAAGTTAAACGGTTTTATTTTAAATCATCAGCTGTACCAAAAACTGGAAAATAATTAGGACACAAACCAAGGGGCACTTTGTATCGCTGCGTCAGCGGAATAAGTAATAATCTGTAACTTTTAACAGACTAAAATAAAAACGTGGGGCGCATTTGAAATATTTCTGTTGGTGGGCTTGGAAACACATTTTTCTAGACAAGCCGTTCTTATATATACAGTCGTTATACAGATTTTTATGTGCCCCACGTTTTTAATTTAGTCTGTTAAAAGTCCCAGATTATTACTTATTCCACTGACGCAGCGACACAATGTGCCCCTTGGTTTGTGTTCTAATTATTTTCTAGTTTTTGGTGGTACAGCTGATGATTTAAAATGAAACCTTTTAACTTAAAAGTTGTTTTACCTGTTTTTATTTTCTAGTTTTTAAGAGTTCCACTGTCCACCTCCTGATTCCATCATCAGACCCTCGTTACCAAGTTGAAATTATCATAATATTGTATTGTCACGGGAACTCAATGTGTGTGCAAACTTTCATAAGAACCGGTTAAGTAGTTGAAAAAGCTGTCGCAAGATTTGAAACAAAGATAGTAACAAACAAACAAATACACGAGGTCAAGCTAAATAAAACCGTTTAAAAATATTTCCATTATTTTTTATTTCTTATTAGTCTTTCCATACTTTCCATTTGTACCCTAAATTTCTTGATTAATCTTGAATTGTTTTTCTCCACAATAGTTTTCACCTGATGTTTCTTCTTCCACCTTGAAAATTCCAAGAAAAAATTCTTCCACCTTATTTTATTTCTTGCCAAAGTTTCCATACTTTTCCAAATATACCGTGTATTTTCTAATTCATCTTCAATTGTTTCTCTCCAGGACAATTATTACCCATTTTTCTTCTACCACCTTGAGGCTTGAAGATTCCAAAATAAAGAGTAACTCCAATAATAGCCCGTTTGGAGGCTCGCATATTTAATTGCTCAACTATCCGAAAAACTGACTGTTATTAAAACACAATGTTGGTTACTCATTTATACGATTTTTATGTTTAATAAAAATTAAAAATACCTACTATGATTTTGTGAACAGATACGCTATAGGTACAAAAATAATCTACACGAAAAAAAAGTTTTTTTTGCGAGAATCCAATGAAATGTTGAATAGAATTGCATTTTCTATAATTATCATCTGAAGAAATAAATATAACGTACATTCTTGACCTAACGAATATTATAAAAACATTTTTTTACTTTATTTCGCAACAATTTGTGTAGATTCACACTGAGCACATAATTAATAATATGTGTTCATTGTGAATTCAGACGCTTATGACCTCAGTTGTCGAGCGTCTATAATCCACAATTCATTCACTCATTGTGAATCTACACCAAGATATTATTATATTGGTGATATAAAATCAAATAGCTACCTAGGTATCTACTATAGAATTCACGTGCAGTTCCGGTCTAAAATTGTCAACAAGCGACACTAGCGCCGCGCGCGGCTTGGGTTGCTAAAAAAGTTTTCACATATTTATAGAAACAATTGGGATCCGTCAAAAGGGTGGAGCTTTAAAAACATGGCGCAAAGGGGGGGAAATTTTATATACGGGGTATACTTTTGTATAATTTTGTGATTTTCAAAGTGATAAGAAATAATAAATATAAGTGCAATTTGCAATTGGGCCGGTACGAATCTTAAACAAAGGAATTTCGTTGAAGGAGAACGGATTCTCAAAGCCGGACATATTATCAAATGTGTGAAAAAAACAAGATAACTGAGCTGTCAAAAGTAGTAATCTTTACGGCATATTGCTTAAAAACATCAAAATTAAAAGAAAATCTACACGAAATTAATTATCCGTTCAATGCTTCTTTAAGGCAGGGTTAGGTGAATAATGTAAACACATAACTGCAACATAATATGTTATATTGTAATAAGTAGGTAAGTTACTAACCTCAAAATATTTGTATACAAAGTTAGTCCTATAAATTTGTCAATCATCAAATGATTTTACTATTGTAGTACAGTATGATAATAAATACATCTTATTATTAATATAAAATATTTTTTTTATTCATAAAAACATGTTTTTCCACATTTCATTAGAAAATAATTCGCTGTAAAGTAAGTTTTACAAGGCAATAACTGACAGTGTTTAATGCCATGATATTAGAAAACGTCGCGAATTCCATTTTAGATAAATTTTTTGTTTATTTTACTTGTTTTATATTTGAAATAAACAATTTTACGATAAATTTGCACTGTTAGCATGAAAAATTTTCCCGTTTTGAGTACAATTTTGTGCCACCAGATGTCATATGCTCATTTGACGGATCCCAATACTATCAAGATGTACTCAGCATATTGAATAAAAAAACTTAAATTCTTTATCGTTTGTCCCACATTTCAAACATATTATTAAAACAGATTGTAATAAAATATGGTATACTGCAAATAAATTAATGGTAAATTACGTGCCTCTGTCTTGCAATACTATTAAATTATAGTAGCGAATGTAGTAACTCAGAAGTATCTAATTATTAAGATGATAGATACTTGCAAGAGAGTCGATTGGTTATACTGTTTAAATCGTAACTTATTACAAATAAATTTGAGTAACTTCAAACTTGTGAATAACAAAAGAACGTTAGTTAATAATATAAATTAATAGATTTTTTATACGGCTGAATTGCAATTGAAAACTTGGTTGGAAAGCAGCCAATTATACAGGGTGGAGTGTGGACTAGGTTATAGTAGCAATAATTCACCATTCGATGGTCCATCGAAAAATAAGTCGACATGCATAATTTTATTTTTTTCCAAAACGCTTCCTAAGGGAGATACACCCCTTCAAAGTTCAGTTTTAAAATTCTTTTTTTTGTCCTAACTCTCAGGTCATTAATGCGTTTTCGACCAAATTTGGTACAAGTATTTATGCAACAGATACTCATTACTTGACGTAAGTAACTTTTGTCAAAATTGTCAAGTGGCGTAGATACAGGGGGTTGTTTCACTTTTCCCGCCCTATTTTCTGCGCCACTGGATATTTTTGAAGAATAACATTTTTTTCGAATTCCCTGTTCAATTTAGAAAAAAATAGTCACTCTCGCAAAATTTCGATTTGAGGCTTCGTTTACGATAATTAGAGTTGAAAGTTTAGAATACTTCTAAAATAGCCACCTATGAAAATAATAGGTCTGGAATCTTGTACAACAATTGTAAACTTTTTACTGTTTGACGAATTTAAATAAATAATTCATTAATTAAATTAAAAACAACAAATAAATAACTTATGAAAATAACCAACAAAGTAGGCGATACTTGGTTTTGAGATAATTTATGACACTTGTCAGTATTGATTTTTAAAACTGGACTTTGAAGGGCTGTATCTCTCTTAGGAAGCGTTTTGAAAAGAAATAAAATTATGCATGACTTATTTTTCGACGGACCATCGAATGGTGAATTATTGCTACTATAACTTGGTCCACCCTGTATAATATGATTCCAAACATATCGGAAAAAATCATTTAACCAACCATAGTCACAATCACACTGTAAGAAATGAGAAGGCCGATTACATAGTCAATTGGATTTTCAATTTATTACTCGATTTATTATTAAAAAAAAATAATGAATTGAAAATATGAATTGGTGCTAGGCCCAAATAACCTTAGCTGTTGGTGGTCTTCAAAACACAATTTAACTATTTGGAACGTATACAAAACTTTTTTTGTCCGATTTATCACAATTTTTTAAATATTAAGTAAGTCCGAATTTTTTCTTTTAAAAACACGATTTAAATATCCGTAGAAAAGTAGATAACATACTTTTAAAATAATTAGTACCTAATTACAAGGTACTGAAAACAATTTACGGTATTTTCGTACAAATTGTAATAAAAATTTCTCTAATTTCCGGCACCCAAAAATCTTCAAGTAATGAGGTAAGTTTTAACATCTTTTCCATAAATTGGACTCATTCAAATATTTGCACGCCGACTTAAAAAAATAAAAAATTAGACTGATGACCAGTCCTATACTTCCCACCTAGTAAATATTTGCAAAAAATAAACACTCTTTTTTTATTCTTTGAAAAACAGCATGGGCCTCTTTTTCGTTTAGATGGCTAGCTTAATATAGCAAAAATCATGGTTACCTTGATTTACGTACAATTTTTATTTTTTTTTAGTAAAATATTTTTTTTCTCAAAAACTGTACATTTTAGAGAAAAAAAATATTTACATTTTTTTCATATTATAACATCTAGAATTCATTTATATTTTTTTTTACCTATGTTAATACGTGACATTGAGAACGTTTTTTTTAATATCTCAGAATCCACTGAACCGATTTGACTCAAAATCTAATCAGATCTAAGTTAAAGGCTGATAAACACAATAGATCAATCGGAATGGCCGTATGTTGTTCCGTTTTTACAATATCGAAGGTGAAAAATTGACCACACACACATACACATACACACACACATACAGACATCAGTCAGAAAATGATCTTAAACGATTGTTAGAGTCTCAAAACGTGAAGATCTGTTAAAATCTCGAAATATTTTTTTCGGACTAAATCCATTACTTCCCTACTATAGTAAAGGTGGGAAGTAATAAATTAATTCTGTCAATAAAATTTTTTGTTTGCGGCTGACAAGGGCGTTGCCGTTTTTGTAACAAAACCATAAAATATATTTATTAGAAGTATCGAAATGTCACGATAAATAAAATCAGTAGTATAAGTTTTAAGTTCAATGAAATATGTAAATTTTTTTTCAATGTGCAGCATACAGGCTGCGACAAACAAAAATGGCTGATTTTAAATACGTACCTAAATAAATTGATTTATTACCTACTACTCATGCAGGATTGCAGAAAGCATTGTCAAAAAAATTGATTTACAATGACCTTATAGACCGAGAGCTAGTGACAATTTTTTAGTGTTATTTATTCAAGGCCTTATTTTTGTGAAGATGTTAAGGGAGGCATATTAAAGTGCTCTGAGTAAGGGATGTAACAAAAAAAAATGATCACTATTATTGCTTCAAAGATGAAATTGTTTGTATAGTTTGTCGGTGACCCAATAATGCCATTATAATATTTGCAGATCACCCTAAACGTGTCATGTACCTCACTGTAAGAAATGAGAAGGCCGATTACATAGATTATCGATGGTCTATTTGTAGTCAGCAATTAATCTGGTAATAGGCACACAAAGAGAATGGCGTCGCAAACAGGTATCGCCTGCACATCGCGTAGATTCCATAAAAACACATTGCGCATGCGTGGCTACTAATTTTACATTAATTTGTTTTGTATTCATCCATTTTATATATGTAACTATACATTTTATTTTGCAATTTTTACACACTTTATTGGAATATTACACAAATTATGTAATTTTAATTTACTTTATGTAAAAATCACAAATTTGTTTAACTTTACAGTAAAAGTCCAAGTTTTTATGAAGTTTTCTGTGTAAAAATGAATAATAATGTAAAATCACTTAGAAAATCGAGCGAATTCTACCTTAACTTTCAAAGTATTTTTACATCCATTTTTTACAGTGCACGGGACAAGACGTAAAATTCTGGGACATTCCCGGATTTCGCGGCCATCGGGCAAGCCTACCTCCAATCGACATTTTCTGATACATCTTGTATTTTTGTCTGCAAAAAATCTACACCTATAACAACAATTACTGCAATCATACATAAATCTTTTTTCACAAATATTTCTAAAGGGTATCAAGTTTATCGGCCACAAAATATGGCCTTCACATTTACCCAAAAACCAGTTCCTCATTCGGCTATACGTCACCTGTAGTACCTTATATTTGAAGCAGCCGCTAATAATATTAATTAACTGTTTTTAATAGAGCAAGGTTCCATTGAAATTGTTTAATTGTAACGTTAAGATAGATTATTATTAATAATAAAAAGATTAATTGTTGGCCCGGTTCTAAAAAGATGTCAATAATATAGGTACCTAATAACAATTAAATTTAAAATTTGAAAAAAAACCCGATCCAAAACTATTACCTAATCTGTTTTTTTAAACACGCTTTTAGTTCCACCTGTATGTATGTATGTAAGTAACTGATTTTTTTAACGCGATTTTCACCCACTCCAAAACTTCAGATTGAACTGAAACTTTGCACACTTATCAAGGACCGATGACAATACAATAATTCAATAAGTTTTTTAGTCCTGGAAATCCTGGATCTCCAGGACTAAAAAAAAAGCAAACAACTTCAGATTGAACTGAAACTTTGCACACTTATAATCACGGACCTATGACAATACAATAATTCAATAAATATGTCCCATTATCCTGACTAGGATCTCCAGGACTAAAAAGCAAAAATAAATTATAATTTTAAAAAACAAAAAAACACGCTTTAATGGTAAACTGAAATAAAAAGTAAAAAATAATTTTTATTGTAAAAAAGCGTTGGGTGCTTTGTACCATATTTTCATACTTTATAACAACTGATGTCGAGCACCCCACGCTTTTTACACTAAAAATTATTTTTTACTTTTTACTTCAGTTTACCATTGAAGCGTGTTTTTTAGTTTTTTTAAATTATAATTTATTTAAAACTTAAATGAACGCTTTGGGGACTGCATTTTTTGAAACTACGTAGGTACTACCTACTTATTTTTTAAACAATTAATTGTAAACAGACAGTTAAATATTGATAAACATGTCGAATCGCAAAATTAATTACATCCGAGAAAAGTAGGTAAAAATAATTGCATTAAAATTTCCAACTTCAATAATTTATTACGTTTATTTATTTACCTTCTACAGGAACATCTCAATTACAGAAGGAAACAATGAATTCAAATAATTATTAGGTGTGTGCCTACAGACAATCATAGATTTCTGACTTTTTTATTACGCATGCGCTAAATATGACTAATTGGAAACAAGTCTCAAACTTGTTTGTTGAAACAACCGACGCGGTGTTTACAGTACACTAATAAAACAAATCAAGAACCTCAAAAACTTTCAAAAACGTGTCGACGTCCAGGAATTACCTAAAGTGTATGCCGGTACTACTAGGCCCAGGGACGAATCTAGATTTGTCGGGGCCTAGAGTCTATTAATTAAGTCCAATGTAGCCCTATATTTTGTTAGAATAAGAATTTTTAAATTGGGTTTTAAAATTCATTAGGTAAGTATTGAGTAATTATTTTTTACAACTTATACGATAAGTAAGTACCTACATATTGTTAATGAAAAACTTTTTAACAAAAAAAAACCTCCTTCAAAAAACCACTAAAAAGAGGAAAATAATAAAATTTTGAGGTCTGCGCCAATTTGATAAAATATGAAGTCGGTTAAAAAGTATAGTATAGTGATTAATATATTTTTTTTAACCAACTTAATATTTTATTAAATTAGCACAGACCTCAAAATTTCATTATTTTCCTCTTTTTAGTGGTTTTTTGAATGAGGATTTTTTTTTGTAAAAAAGTTTTTTATTTTTTACTTTTTAGTGTCAAAAAGTGACATTTAAAAGAATCACACGCCGTTACTCACTTTTATTAAAATCAGCCGAACTACTGAACCGATTTTGATGAAAGTATATCCTTTCAAATAAAAAAAAATGTCAAAATCGGTTTATAAATGACTGAGTTATGAGGTAACAAACATAAAAAAAATACAACCGAATTGAGAAAAATGTATGATAATAATTCAATTCTTGTGGGTCCTTGACACTTGGGGGCTCAGAGATCAAGGCCTATAATAGTTCCTATGTAAATCTGCCCCTGACTAGACCCAAATAACCCTAATGTTTGAACCTTAAACAAAATTCTCTATAGGCAACACGAAACTATATTTTCAGTGATATCAATGCTTGTCAAGAACAGTACAGATTATAATAATTAATATAAAAATTGAATAAAAATTTACTTAAACAGATAAAACGCGATGCTCTGCTTTTCTAATATTATTATTGAGAAACAAATGAGTAACAAATAAATTTTAGAAATGAGGTTAGTAAAATTGTTTTAGTGTTGATATTATCGAAAGTGAAATTAAGTATAGTTTATTAAATTTTATAGCACTTTAGATATCGATTCAAACATTCAATGTCACAATTTGTTATGCGATATTTCGTTCATTTGCATACCGGGTGTTGCTTAGAAAAGGTAACATAGGAAAAATGGTACAGTGAATTTTAGGCCGAATCCGAGAATGCAAATGTCAAAACGTAGGGTTACATATAAACTGTTTACTTAAGTGACACCGTTAATGCAAACTATTTCCAAGTGATTTTAAGCTCGACTTCGCTTCGCAGGGGGATAATAAATCATACTTCGTTTCGCAGGGGGAGAATTTCTCGCGGGGGCATAATAAATCATAATTCGTTTCGCAGGGGGAGAATTTATCGCGGGGGGATTATAAATTAGGTAACAATACACTGTAAGAAATGAGAAGGCCGATTACATAGATTACCGATGGTCCATTTGTAGCCAGCGATTAATCTGGTAATAGGCACACACAGAGACAATGACGTCGCAAACAGGTATCGCCTGCACATCGCGTAGATTCCATAAAAACACACTAAGCATGCGTGGCTACTAATTTTACATTAATTTGTTTTGTATTCATCCATTTTATATATGTAACTATACATTTTATTTTGAAATTTTTACACACTTTATTGGAATATTACACAAATTATGCAATTTTAATTTACTTTATGTAAAAATCACAAATTTGTTTAACTTTATAATAAAAATCCAAGTTTTTATGAAGTTTTCGTGTATAAATAAATAATAATGTAAAATCACTTAGAAAACCGAGCGAATTCTATTTTAACTTTCAAAGTATTTTTACATCCATTTTTTACAGTGTACCTACGTACTTATACTAAATATACGTGAGGGAATCTCAGCCATGGACTGCTATTAAATCATAATTTCATACCACCCGGGCGAATCCGGACGGGTACCGCTAGTAATTAATAAATGTATGACTGCATTTGTTTCAACACACCAAAAGATTAATTCAAGGTCTCTGGGTTTGTTTCCTCATCCATGTCAACGCGGAGATACGAACGCGCGACACTCACAATAAAAATGATACTTTGTTCCGCTTGTGAATAAAATAAATTTTAATTATTCAAAAACGAAACCTCAGATTCGCATAGAAAGCAAAAACCATAAAAAATATAGCTAGCTAAAATTAGTGATGCGCGATACGAGATGTTTTAGTCGATTGTCTCGATTGTTCAAACATCTCGATGACTCTCGATGGTTGTCACTTGGACTCGATTGTTGTTGTTTCATAGTTCATCGAGACCGAGTCGCATAGTACTAAATCGTACACTGTCGAGAGCCACATAATATACAATCGTTCATCACTCAAATACTGTGGTCGAGTCGGTGGTCGATTGTGCAGTAATTGCGTAATACGAATTCAATAGTGAAGAGATCACAGACTAGTGAGTACCGACTGAACAGTGAACAATCAACGAGTCGCGTGAACGTCAGTCGACTAGCATATAATCTTGAATCTCGATTATATGTATTCTTATTCGCTGCTATTGCTATAACCTATGTGGCAAATAATCGAACATTTCGATTGTAAAATCAAACTCCGAGTCGATTGTGGACTCGATTGTTATTATGAACGATTGCATTATTGTTTCGATTGTAAAAACATCTCGTGTCGCCCATCACTAGCTAAAATATCGTGAACAGAGATATCTGAAAATAGTAGGTACTACCTGTTGCTGTTTAATTGATATATGCTCAATTACGAAATGCAACGTAAAACGCGAATTTTAAATTAGACAATGTAAGTACATTAGTGAACGTTTTATAAGTAATATAATATTTAAATTTCACTATTATTGCAATTTTTTAAAGGTAGATTTCTGCGTTTGTCAACAGAGTCGGTCTAAGGATCGTTAAATTTAATCAATCAATACAAAACTCTAAAGAACGAGGTTTTTATTAATTAATTAATTAATTAATTGTAGATTATAGATGCGTCGACAACTTAAGCCATTAGCGTCTTCAACACAACAAATAATCCATTTTTTGTGTTTTAGAATCCGCCAGCCGGCATCCACAAACCGAGTTGTACGAGCTCGGGTCCCTGGGAGCGCTAATTCCCAAAGAACATTGGAATGCAATTAGCGATAACAACCACATTCAAATGTCTCCCCCGGGGGGAAAGAGCGAGGTTTAAAAAAAAAAAAAAATAGAATCTTATTCAACAAAAGTCACTAACTATAAAAAGGAAATTATTAAAATTTTGAGATCGGCGCCAATTTAATTACTAAAACTTTTGTATATCTATTGTTATTTTATTTAAATTAGTGTCGACCTCAAAGTTTTATTATTTTCTTCTTTTTAGTTTTATAGTAGCTTTTTTGAAGAAAGTTTCATTTTTTTTAATTGTTGGATGTTAATAAAATCGTTAAAGATTTTTTTGTGTTTCTCTGTGTCTGTGTTTACGCTAATCTCCGCAACGGCTGAACCAATTTGGATGTGGTTTTCAGTAATGATTGAGATAAGCCTGGGCTAATATTTAGTGTTTGTTTCATTTCAATCGGTTGACAAATAAAAAAGATATGTCAATTTTAAAATGTGAGTGTTTCTGTATGTGCCACCGTTAATGTAAATGTCAAAACTATTAAACAAAATAAACTGTTTAGTCCGACTAACACTTGGTCGCCTTGTTGTTTCATTTAAATCGGTTGACAAATAAATAAGATATGTCAATTTTAAACATATAAACTGTTTATTTATGTGACACCGTTAATGCACACTATTTCCAACTGATGTTAAGCCCGACTTCGCTTCACAGGGGGAGAAATTCTCGCAGGGGTTAATAAATCATACTTTGCCTCGCAGGGGGAGAGTTTCTTGCGGGGGGATATAATAAATTAACAATATAGTAAGTATAAGTGAGCGGAGCCACGGATGACCGGTAGTTAATAAAAATTATAACAATAAAGTCATACATTATCGAAGTATTTGCCATAAAATTAAAAATATGTTTTTTGCTAATATGTGGCGTCAAAGCCAGCCCTGGTAAGCTACAGTTCCGTTTGACTGTTTAGCAATACGTTAATTGGGGCCAACCGTTTGATCAAAAATGCAAATGCATTTTTATATAGTTTGTATATCAAATCAGCTCAGATCTATAATCTGTCTGAAAGTAATGAATAATTACTGAGGCTTTTCACACGATAATAAATATTGATAAACGAAACAGCTGAAGGCAACAATGCACTGGTAACAATTAAAAACAAAACACTGCATAATAATGTATTGTTTCTAATTATATTTGAAATTAATTGTTTCGATAATTTGAAATGTATTTTTATTTTACTTCAAAGCAGCGATTGTGTTTTCAAACCACGGTAAAAAAATTTCTTCGGAACATTGGAATACAGTATAGAATAAAATATTAGTAAAAAAAAAACTTTTTAGAGGCAAGTTTTTATTGAAAAAAAAATATTTAATAATTTTGTTTCATAATTATTATAAAAACGGGGGTTGTAATCTCTATGATAGTTTATTAGTCGCAACCCCCGCTTTTATGAACCAAAATTATTAAATATTATTTTTTCCTTTTTAATACCTTCATTTCAATAAAAGCTTGTCTCTAAAAAGTTTTTTTTACTAATATTTTATTTTGTTTATATTTTAGTCTTTCTAAATTTTACCCCCCTTTGACACCCGTAGGGGTTGAATTTCAAAAAATCCTTTCTTAGTGGATGCTTACGTCAGAAAAGGAACCAACTGTCCAAATTTCAAGTTTCTAGCTTCAGCGATTTGGCCTGGGCGTTGATTAGTCAAAAAAACCCTATATCCCCATTTGAACCCCTTAGGAGTTGAATTTATTTCTAAAAACGATTTATTCATGTATTGTCCTCGGGAATATATATGTGTACAAAATTTCAAATCGGTCGGATAAGAGAAAGTCGTTCAAAATTGACTTGCAAGTTTTGACCTAAACAAGCACACAATAACTAACAAACACACAAATTAACTAACAAACACACAAACTAACATACATTGCAAGTTAAATAAAAGCTTGTAATAATAAAAATCTTCTCTTGGCAGAAGGTCTTCAATTTATTGCCTTCAACTAGGCTCTGACCGGGAACCAAGAATTCTCACTCAACGGCTGATGATCAACTTAATCACCAAACAAACCATTTGTAAGACATGATGATATCATCAAAGCTGATGGCCTTTGAAGGCACTCTACCTTCTATCGCCAGAAAATACACCAATTTGTTGCCTTCAACTGCTCTGATAGGGAACCAAGAATTTTCACTCAACGATAGTGTGCTGATGATCAACCTAATCACCGAACATACAATTTGTAAGACATGATGAGATCATTAAAACTGTTGGCCTTTGAAGGCACTATCTTCTATCGCCAGAAAATACACCATTTTGTTGCCTTCAACTGCTCTGACAGGGAACCAAGAATTCTCACTCAACGAACATACCATTTGTAAGACATGATGAGATCATTAGAACTGATGGCCTTTGAAGGCACTATCTTCTTTCGCCAGAAAATACACCAATTTGTTGCCTTTAACTGCTCTGACAGGGAACCAAGAATTCTCACTTAACGATAGTGTGCTGATGATCAACCTAATCATCGAACATACCATTTATAAGATATGATGAGATCATTAGAACTGATGGCCTTTGAAGGCACTCTACTTTCTATCGCCAGAAAATCCACCAATTAGTTGCCTTCAACTGCTCTCACAGGGAACCAAGAATTCTCACTCAACGGCTGAAGATCAAATTAATCACCAAACATACCATTTGTAAGACATGATGATATCATTAAAACTGGTGGCCTCTGAAGGCACTATCTTCTATCGCCAGAAAATCCACCAATTAGTTGCCTTCAACTGCTCTGACAGGGAACCAAGAATTCTCATTCAACGGCTGATGATCAACTTAATCACCAAACATACCATTTGTAAGACATGATGAGATCATTAAAACGAATGGCCTTTGAAGGCACTATCTTCTATCGCCAGAAAATTCACCAATTTGTTGCCTTCAGTTCCTCTCTAACCAGGATCCCAAGTAATAACAGAGTTTCCAATTGCAAAAAAAGAATAAGTTCATTTCATAATTCTGTATCTTAGCAAAAACTAGCACAACCTTTAAATCTGGCGCAGACAGGCAATTTAGTTGGGCGACTGTTCAGTTGCATGAGTGACTACGTTCTTATAAAATACTTTCACCCCCAATTACTGTAAAATATGCCGATTAATTTTAGTTTGTGAATCATTTAGTTGAGTCTGATGAGCGTTGACCGTCGATCGGCCGCGATCAAAGAATTGCGCAGCTAAAAATTACCTATCAACACCAGGTTTCTTTTCAAAACGGTCACAAATTCCTCTGTAACCGGGAATTCAAATCTAATTTCTCAATACTTTGTCAAACCTCGTAAGTACATGCAGTTATAAAAATAAATTCGTGACTAGAAGTAGGATAAATCGACTAGAAGTGGGATAAATCAACTTGAAACCATACATTATACATATTAATTACTGCTAATTTAACACATTGCACAAAGCCAAGCATGGAAACGGATAAACTATTAATATATATTGTTTTTTTTTTTTTTTTGTTAGCCGGTGGTTACAGCTTCGATAGCAGTCGACCCTGAGTCATTGTAACAGGCGACATATTACCTACATTCTCTTTACAAAACATATGATTTCTGTCTTTATTTGTAACGGATTTCGAACCGTTTAATAGAATATGGTCAGAAATCTCTTTCCTGCGCAATCGGAGCTTTTAGAAAATAATTCGTTTCGTCAAATGAATAGATCTCTAAACGTGAAGGTCGATTGTTCCCGCAGTTCGAAGCTCAGCAGTTTGAAATGAACACATTTTTTTAATTCTTGTTTGCGATTAAGAGGAAGGATATAACAACGAAAAAGTTGGTTTACATTATTAACTTCCCATTGGAAGTTATTGGGTGCGAAAATGTATAACAAATTTTTATGTTTCAAGGTCACAACGCTATTTTTACACTATTTTTAGAAATATGTTTGTGTGTGTGTATGTGTGTGTACGTATGTACGTACGTACGTATGTGTCCATTTCTTTCTAAGACGAAATCTCGAGAATGAAAAATGATATCCACTACGTTAGGGTGCCAATCGACGCGTATTAACGTAAATATGATCTGAAAGAAATTTTTTCAAAATCGGTTCAGCCGTTCTTTTTTCTTAACCAAATAGACTCCAAAAAAGTATATTTTACACAATATCTCGCGAATAAAAAATTATATCGACTTCGTAAGGGTGTCAATCGAGGCGTGTTAACGTCATTTTGATCCGACATAAATTTTATAAAAATCGATTCAGCCGTTTTTTTTTTTAATTATTGTTAAAAATAAATAAGTAATTATGTTTTAATGATTAAAATGAATACTTTTCTGTGTAATATCTAATTTAATTATTATTATTAAATACTTATTTATCAAACTGGGAAGTTCGTCGTGTGGACCTCAAGGGTCGCACTTTAGTCCTAATAAACGACCCACCTCACGGCTTGTTTGTTCATCTATGTGGAATAACATACACTGTTCAAAATTATCAAATTTTGATACTCTGGAAAATTGCCAATCAGGGCTAAAAGGGTTTCTAGTATTTATGTGCTAGTTTGTAGGCATTCAAAAAGGGTTTCATATGCGAGGGAAAGCATTTTAAGATCCGTTTAAATGCCATTTTCTCCGTATTTAACGACATCTTGTGTTAGAAATGCAATATCTCTTTGCCATTGATTTATTGAAGGCTATAAAATGATAAAGCAATTTAAGTATAGTGTTTTTATTTTACAGTCAAAAATTAATTGCTTTCAAACAACTTAAGTAATACATGATGATAATTGATATAAAATACAATCACTTCTACCCAGCTGGCTGTTCCTAGGATAGTCAGCGTTCGTGTGGAAGATTGCAATTGGGTGCCCCTACCAGTCCAGATAATTTCTATTCTACAGTAAATTAAGTAAAAAAAACGGTCAAGTGCGAGTCGGACTTGCGTTGAGAATAGTGTTGCCGTCTAGACAAGACAAGCCAAGACTTCACTTAAGTCTTGTCTTGAAATATCAAGACTTCACTAAGTCTAAGTCTAGATTAAAAAACTCTTGTCTTGTCTAATATCAAGAGTCTAGATTAACCGAGTGATTTACTTTACCTACTACTACTTAGTTTATCTAGAGTCTAGACTCTTGAAAATTGTCTAGAGTTTCGGCAAGAGTCTTGATCTAGATAAAGCAAGTTTTGTCTTTTCTTGAAAATTTCTAGACAAGACTTTTGCAAGTCTTGTCTTGAAAATCTAAAGACAAGACCAGAGTCTAGAAAGTGTCTAGACAGCAACACTAGACTGGAGAGGGTTCCGTACTATTCCGTTTCCCATAAGAATTTAAAGACTTAGAATTTTCTTTTAGGTTTTCCTGGAAACTATGAGTGAGGCCCTACATTTTCTATTTTTTTTCTAAATTTTAGGCTTTGTAGTTTCGAAGATAAGGGGGCAAATGCTTGATTTTCGTATATTTTCTTTAACATCTTTTAAAAGCTATGCATTTTAAAACTATAAAAAAATTTATTTGCAGTATTTCTCATAATGATCGCTTTCATTTGATACGTCACATGATGCATTTGAATTTTTACTTCCCACCTCTACTATGGTAGGGAAGTAATGGATTCAGTCCGAAAACAATATTTCGAGATTTTAACAGATTTTCACGTTTTGAGACCCTAGCAATCGTTTAAGATCATTTTCTGACTGATGTCTGTATGTGTGTGTGTATGTGTGTATGTGTGTATGTGTGTATGTGTGTGTGTGTGTATGTGGTCAATTTTTCGCCTTCGATATCTTAAGAACGGAACAACATACGGGCATGCCGATTGTTCTATTGTGTTTATCAGCCTTTAACTTAGATCTGATTAGATTTTGAGTCAAATCGGTTCAGTGGATCCTGAGATATTCAAAAAAACGTCCTCAATGTCACGTATTAACATAGGTAAAAAAAAATATAAATGAATTCTAGATGTTATAATATGAAAAAAATGTAAATATTTTTTTTCTCTAAAATGTATAGTTTTCGAGAAAAAAAATATTTTACTAAAAAAAATAAAAATTGTACGTAAATCAAGGTAACCATGATTTTTGCTATATTAAGCTAGCCATCAATAGATCACCAAACAAAAAAGAGGGCCATGCTTTTTTCAAAGAATAAAAATTAAATTGTGTTTTAAAGACCACCAACAGCTAAGGTTATTTGGGCCTAGTCAAAGAATAAAAAAAAGAGTGTTTATTTTTTGCAAATATTTACTAGGTGGGAAGTATAGGACTGGTCATCAGTCGAATTTTTTTTTTTAATTTACTACTTTGCTCCCTAAAATTAACCCCCAAAATCAGAATTTGTTTATTTAAGGTATCGCGTCCGTGATTGGATCACCTAACTCTATATATGACAAAATTTCAACTTTTTTCATCCAGCAGATTCAAAGAAAATCAGCTGTGACAGACAGATAGACACGAACGTGATCCTATATTTGTTTATTTATTGTAAATTATAGACGCGTCGACAACTTAGGTCATTAGCATCTTGATTACATTAAATAACAACTCACTTAAAACTAAATTACATCACAAAACATCCATGAGCGGAGCGGGATTCGAACCCACGACAGTCTGATTCAGAGGCCGCGACGCTAACCACTTGACCACACAGTCCTCTTGACAAATTTAATGCTTAGATAGAAAATAGATCGAGAAACCATTACAATTGTGCAATAATAGTGAGAATGGCCGAGCGTGTAGCAATGCTGTTGTTTACATGGCGTTGCTATGGTTCCTCTATTACAAGTCCCCAGTTCCCGGGCTCTAGCCCGAGACTTGGTAAAAGTGTCAATTGGATTTTCAATTTAGGTACTTATTATTAAAAAAAAAATGAATTGAAAATATGAATTGGTGCTAGGCCCAAATAACCTTAGCTGTTGGTGGTCTTTAAAACACAATTTAACAATTTTAACCATTGTACAATTGTAGTGTATATCTTTGTGTACATTTTATTATAGTTTCGCAAAAAATAAATAAATTATACACATGTTTCATCATAGCTAGAGGAAATCTTCAGATCTCAGCTGTTGAGCGTCTATAATCTGCTATCTCTCTCCCTTGCAATCATCTTATCACTAAAAATGCATAGAGTAGGTAAATAAGTCGAGTTGCAACTTACATTTTACTTTACGACAAAAAATAGGTAAAAAACTTTTAAGTTAAACGGTTTTATTTTAAATCATCAGCTGTACCAAAAACTAGACAATAATTAGGACACAAACCAAGGGGCACTTTGTGTCGATGCGTCAGCGGAATAAGTATCTAATAAAAACGTGGGGCGCATAAAAATCTGTAACGACTGTATAATTATTAAATAAGAACGGCTTGTCTAGAAAAATGTGTACTTATTATTATAGTTTCGCAAAAAATAAATAAATTATACATACGTGTTTCATAATAGCTAGAGGAAATCTTCAGTTATTTTATCAAGTTTGATTGATGTAATAAAAGGAATGTTAAGATATAACGACCTTATCTTTGTTAAACATGGTCGAGTTTCGACTTAAGTACAATAAAAACGTTAATGTTTCTTTTTACAGATGATCTGTGACCTTAATGTTGTTAGTTTTTTTAATTACATAACTTAGATCCATTAAATGAATGAAAGTGAATTTAAACGTGGGAAATGAATTAGGAATTATGTATAAAAAAATGCTTCGAAATAATAATATGTTAATATGATAGATGCAGAGAAATCGATCAAAAATCAACATTATCGTCTGAATAATATAATACCTACATTAGTCCATTATTTGATGTAAATCCCTATATTATTAAACGAGCAAATCTTGTATATATGTAGGTACCTATGTAAATATTTTTTCGAAAACGGCACTAACAATTTGGATGAAATTTACTGAAAAGGGGTTTTGGGGGGGCAAAAAATCGATCTAGCTAGGTCTCATCCCTGGAAAAATTCGTTTTCTTATCGATTTTATCATTTTAAAAAACAGTTTTTTTAACGTTATAAAACAGTGTCGTATGATGAGTAGGTTTTGGAAAAAACAAACTATTTTCATTATTTATATCAAATTACTCTGACAGTCAATCTTTAACTTATTAAAATAATCAGTAATTATTTGAAAATATGTAGGTAGGTACATACGTTATGTAGTATGACGTATACTGACGTATAATAATATTATCTACTTATAGGTATGTATTTTTTTTTTCTTAAAAACGTTTAACGATTTTGATGAAATGGGAACTTTAAGTACTATTTTTTTTGAACTCATCCGAGCAAAGCTCGGTCATCCAGATATTTATTGTTATACATGGAAACCCAAAGACAGTGGTGGCGCCAAAATGTGGGCCGAGTTAGCCAATGACCATGGCCCATCTTAAACTGTCTTGGCCCACCCTGACATATTCCCCAATCTCTAGGTTATCTTTTAAATAAGTTTTCAACCCTAAAAATTTCAACAATTTGTCTTGTAAATTCTGTAGCAAGTAACCCGGGTCAAAATTTTATAGAGCACTGAAATTTTGGGAATAAATGTTATTGGTCCACTTTAAGATCACCATGCCCAATATTGGCCCACACTAGAAAAAAACCCTAGCGGCGCTACTGCCCAAAGATCCTACAGTTTTTCTCCCAATTTTTTTTGGAATATGACGAATAGTCAAGCTATATTTTTCTCACAATTACAAATAAACAATTCAGCTGATTATGGCGATTATTACCGAGTACGCTATAACAAATAATTATTCGTAAGTTCTTGTACAAAACTTTTATAATTAAGGCAATAAAGTACGGAATACGACCGAGTAGAGAACTCACCCCCACCACTACACACTGCGCAGTTGACCAATTACAGAGAGACAGACTACGACCGAAAAGAGAACACACTGGTACTAGACATAAAAGAAGGGAGGACACCAGTCACTGACACACTGACCTGTGAGCCGTCAAGGAGGACACTTCGACCGCTGCCACATCGCCTTTGAGAATGTCTACCGCAGTTGTAGACGAAACGTCAGGTAGAAATACCACCGGACCACGGCCTACAAGCCCGGAAACCATGAAGACTTGGAACAATGCCGGCCGTGAAAGCTTGCACACTTGGATAATAAAGTATTTATTTATTAACCGACTTCAAAAAAGGCAGAGATATATTTGCCATTTGGAACCCATGTTTTTTTTTTTGGTTATGTTCACCGATTTTAATGATAATTGTTTTATTATTTTAATAGGGGGTACGTTCGGGGTGGTCCCATATTTTACTTAGATCGATTCGATAACGTAAAAAGTTTGTAGAAGGAGCTATAGTGACGTATAATATAATAGGTGCGGTGACACAGTTAGTTAAAGTAAATAAGAAGTGTTTCTTTTTTTAGTTATTTAGTAATCATCAAATATCAAGACAGAAGTCGGTTAATAACGTGCAAACTACGTATTGTAAAGCCACTAAAAAGTAAAAAATAAAAAACTTTTTAACAAAAAAAAACTCCTTCAAAAATTCCACTAAAAAGAGGAAAATTATAAAATTTTGATGTCGGCGCCAATTTAATAAAATATAGTCGGTTAAAAAGTAGATATTAAGAAACTAAATTGGCGCCGACCTCAATTTTTTTCCTCTTTTTTGAAGAAGTTTTTTTTTTGTTAAAAAGTTTTTTTTTCTATATTTCTTTTCTACGGCTATAATTCGTCCACAATGACAATATTTACGTCGAGAATAAAAATAACTTGAAAGTATAATTAATTAATTAAACCGTAAATGCAAGTTGTCTATGAATTATGATGAAACTAATTATAGAACAAAAAGATAACGCTATCAAAGCTCTCTCCTTTTTTTTCATTTCACTTGGCGTTTGCATATCGATAAGCAAATTAACAGTATTTGTATGTTATTTTTTTATCTATAGATACTTAATTATGAAGCATTCATTAAATGCCTCACCTCTCGCAATCGTTATACAGGGTGTATCACAGAAAACCGAACATAGGGAAAACTCCATTGTGCAAATTAGTTAGGATCAACGATTACTTTGGCCACATATGAGAATGGGTACCATGGTAACGCTGACTAACCATTATTTAATAACAATAATAGCTAATAATGAATAATTAGAAAAATCAGTTAAAATAAATTCTTCAATATTAAATGAATTTATTTTTATTAATGAAACAATTTTTTATTAAGAAAATATTTTTTTAACTAATAATTAAACAAAACAAACAGTTAAAATAAAAAATTAAAGCAAATGTTCAAATAAACCTCCATTTTGAATTAAGCAGTGGCTTAATCGGTTACAAAAACTTTGTCTCACTTTATCTAACATCATGGTAACCATGGTAACGACCTCTGAATAGAGGGCAAAGCAATCTCTGATCTTAACTAATTTGTACTGTGTACTTTTCCCTATGTTCGGTTTTCTGTGATACACCCTGTATAGACACTAATAATCTCAGCTGTTGAGCGTCTATAATCTGCAATCGTCTTATCGATAAAAATGCATTGAGTAGGTAAATAAGTCGGGTTGCAACTTGCATTTTACTTTACGACAAAAAATAGGTAAAAAAATTCACAGATTTCGCAATCCTTGCAACCATCGAGGACATTGGAAATGATAACAGCATATATGAAACATAATTAACTGTTTATTATACACACAATATTTATCAATGCACTGTTTAGTTTTGTCAGGAATAACCCAATTATTCTTCTGTTATATTATACGCGTTCACTTTTGCTTGATTACTTAACTTTTAAATGGATTTTTCTACAGTATTTATTAACATTTGCTCAAAAATAACACCGCAGATCGTCGCAAATACCTCTCAATTAACTAGACATGATATAAAACACATTTCGAAAAAATTGCACTTGTTCAATTTTGCATTATTGCTCCTCACTTGATCGCGACACCGTTGTCTTTTGGCCTTGAACGAAAACTCGTAACTCTGCCCCCATATACGAACGTAAACATTTCCAATGTTAAAACGGTTATATTTTAAATCATCAGCTGTACCAAAAACTAGAAAATAATTAGGACGCACAAACCAAGGGGCACTTTGTGTCGCTGCGTCAACGGAATAAGTATCTAATAAAAACGTGGGGCGTATAAAAATCTGTATAACGACTGTATAATTATTAAATAACAACGGCTTGTCTAGAAAAATGTGTTTCCAAGCCCACCAACAGAAATATTTCAAATGCGCTGCATGTTTTTATTACTTATTCCGCTGACGCAGCGACACAAAGTGCCCCTTGGTTTGTGTCCTAATTATTTTCTAGTTTTTCGTACAGCTGATGATTTAAAATAAAACCGTTTACTTAAAAGTTTTTTTACCTATTTTTATTTTCTAGTTTTTAGTTTGATTTCTGGCCCGTATCATTGCAAACTCCTCATCCGTTCAACTATCCACCCCCTGATTCCATCATCAGAGCCTCGTTACCAAGTTGAAATTATCATAATATTGTATTGTCACGGGAACTCAATGTGTGTGCAAAGTTTCATAAGAATCGGTTAAGTAGAAGTAGTTGAAAAAGCTGCCGCAAGATTTGAAACAAAGATAGTAACAAACAAACAAATATACGGGGTCAAGCTAAATAAATCTGTTTAAAAACTTGTTTGCCTACATTCAACCTGCGGTTCGCGACCCCCAGGGGGGTCGTAAAATCTTGCTCAGGGGATCGTGGTCGCACACCAGGTAAAAGTAAAAAGCAAAACCAGTTTTACTGATAGATCAGGTTTTTTTTATATAATTTGTGAAAAGACACACAACATTGTGATCGTACAATCACAACAATCTGCCACGATTAGATAAATATCCTCCTTTGGCAAAGTTCAAATTTGGTCACTAGATGTCATAGCGATATCTCAGATCTCAATTGAACAAAAAAAAAAAGAGTGTGCACTGTAAGAAATGAGAAGGCCGATTACATAGATTATCGATGGTTCATTTGTAGCCGGCGATTAATCTGGTAATAGGCACACAAAGAGACAATGGCGTCGCAAACAGGTATCGCCACATCGCGTAGATTCCATAAAAAGACATTGCGCATGCGTGGTTACTAATTTTACATTAATTTGTTTTGTATTCATCCATTTTATATATGTAACTATACATTTTAATTTGTAATTTTTACACACTTTATTGGAATATTACACAAATTATGTAATTTTAATTTACTTTATGTAAAAATAACTAACTTTACAGTAAAAGTCCAAGTTTTTATGAAGTTTTCTGTGTAAAAATATATAATAATGTAAAATCACTTAGAAAATCGAGCGAATTCTACCTTAATTTTCAAAGTATTTTTACATCCATTTTTTACAGTGTGTGTATACTTATGTATTCACGTCAGAAGTTATACTTCTTTGACGTAACAAAACAAAAATAACTCCACAAATTTTATCCCGCGTGCCAGTACTAAACTTTTGTAAAAAAGACGATAAAATAATAAAATAAAGATATTAAATAAATTAATTTAATTTAATAAATTATTAATAATAAAAATACACTCTCATCATTTTTCCATAACGCGCCAAAAGAAGTACAACTTCAAAAATTTAAGTATCAACAATATTTCAGAGGGCAGTATAGCCTAGTGGTTAGCGTGCTTAGTGTCGCAGCCTCTGGATTACACTGCCGTGGGTTCGAATCCCACCTGCATTCATGGATATTTTGTGATGATATTTAGTTTTAAGATATAGTTGTTATTTAGTGTAGTTGAAAGACGCTAATGACCTGAGATGTCGACGCTTCTATAATCTACAATAAATAAACAATATTTCAGTTAAAAAACTGACAAATTCCTTTGCTGCCCCCTTTGTTTCCTCAAAATCGTAGCTCCCCTCCTCGCACTTTTTTCGTATCTTCGTAAGTCGAGAACTTACTCTGATCTGTCGATGTTCACTGAATCATGGCAGTGAGAGATAAAACAATCGCTGTATGAAATCGAGATCAACTGTTTTTACACTTGACTGATTAATTTTCATTTTATATACTTATTCTATTTTAATCGCGAAATAAGATCCCAACAAGAAGGCCGTGTATATGATGCATTTGTTTTGCAAACAGCTGACTGAGATTGTGTAAATATTTTGTTTTTTGGAAATTTTCATCTACAAATAGCCATAATCATGGAGGGTGTACACTGTAAAAAATGGATGTAAAAATACTTTGAAAGTTAAGGTAAAATTCGGTCAATTTTCTAAGTGATTTTACATTATTATTTATTTTTACACAGAAAACTTCATAAAAACTTGGACTTTTACTGTAAAGTTAAACAAATTTGTGATTTTTACACAAAGTAAATTAAAATTACATAATTTGTGTAATATTCCAATAAAGTGTGTAAAAATTACAAAATAAAATGTATAGTTACATATATAAAATGGATGAACACAAAACAAATTAATGTAAAATTAGTAACCACGCATGCGCAATGTGTTTTTATGAAATCTACGCGATGTGCAGGCGATACCTGTTTGCGACGCACATTGTCTCTTTGTGTGCCTATTACCAGATTAATCGCTGGCTACAAATGGTCCATCGATAATCTATGTAATCGGCCTTCTCATTTCTTACAGTGTATAGTTGGTATTTGCCAAAAGTCAAAACACATCCGGGCGAAGTCGAGTCGCAAAAGCTATACAGAGTAATGAATGAATGAATTGTAGATTATAGACGCTCGACAACATATATAGAGTAATAATTTTATAATGAGCTACTGTATAACATTTATAATATAGGAACGCGTAACTTTTTTAACACTTTCGTTTTAAAGTCATCAATTCGCTTTGCTTGAACGGCTCAGCAAATGAATATTTTATTATCATTATTTTACAAGTAGACCTACTTATATAAAACAAGAAATTTCTAACTCTTGTATAACATCTGTTTTAATATTTTTAATATTCAAGAATAATGAAAGTATACAAGCTTTGAATTCAAATGGCGGCATTTAAAACACTGAATAACGTTTTACGTGATCGTGTTTTGTTATATTATTACTTATTTTGTCATGTTATGATAAGTACGCACGTGAGATAGGTACGCATTTGTTTACGCGTATCTTTTGTTTCTTTAACATATGAACTGCACTTATTTAAGCTTCGTTTGCCATTAAATTGTTTAATTTATTTATTGTAAATTATAGACCGCTCTGCAGCTTCTTGAAAATCACCCGCTCGGCTTTTTGTAACCTTGGTAACCAATGTGTAACATGTGTATTTTCAATTTAAAGTTCGATGAAGAACAAAATAAATAAAACTATTGAAAAGAACATTACATTTTAACCATTGGTTACCAAGGTTACAAAAAGCCGAGCGGGTGATTTTCAAGAAGCTGCAGCGCGCTTACCATTAGTACCACAGAAAAATTTTGGGAATGAAAATTGTAGGAAATGTAATCCTCTTTAAAACATTACATAATGAAAGAATTGCTTAAGTGAACCGTTTCTGAGAGATTTCGAAAAAAGCAAAAAAGGTGGTAAAATTTCGTGGTTTTTCGGCTCCCCCAACGTTAGCACAGGGTCCTCGAGGTCGAAAACTCAGATTCTACTCCACAGAGTACCCACAAACAACATATACCAAAATATCACTAACTTCAGAATACTTTCCAGGTAACCCCCTTCATTTATTACTTGCCGCTTGGAGTAAGTATATAAGAATATAGCTATATTAATAAACTATTGATTTAAAACCATAGATATTATATAATTACAGATAGATCTGCCTTACTAACCGTCTATAACGGAAAATCGTCCATTGCTAATTAGGCTTATTTACTTTTTGACTATGGTGATTTAACAGAAATACTTAAATTTTGGTTGAATTTTAGATAAAAAATATTTAGATACCGATTTGATAATTACTTAAATATAAAAAAAATTGATACAATTAGCTTAATTTTCTGTTTTCCAAGTCAAAAGACACCATTTAAAAAATAATGATGTTCAAAAAATTGGAAAGCTTGAAATATTATTATATTGACGCTATAAAAATATTGTACTTATACAAAAGCATAATCGAGATTTTATAACTCAAAAAAATGTTTGCATTTTTTTTTCATAATTAATTATTATGCCCTGGAGTACAGCGGTTCCTAATCTTTTTTTTACTTGCACTCCCTATACAAGCTGCAATTTTTTGTGACAGCCTTCAAAAAGAACATACCTGTGTGTATTTAATTGTATTGTAGATTATAGACGCGTCGACATCTCAGGTCATTAGCGTCTTTCAACTACACTAAATAACAACTATCTTAAAACTAAATAACATCACAAAACATCCATGAGCGCAGGTGGGATTCGAACCCACGGTAGTCCAGTCCAGAGGTTGCGGCACAAAGCACGCTAACCACTAGGCTATACTGCCCTCACCTGTGTGTAGCTCTATAGTCTAGCAGACAATAAAATTACTTTATTATTCAACGAAAACTCCAAAGAATAGAGAATCTTAATTATTATTTATTAGATTTTAATTCTAATAATTAGGAAACATAAAAAACTACAAACAATACAATTAATGAGCTTGCTTCTCTGAGCATAACTTCTCAAATCGGGGCTGAAGTTTTGAAATTTCTACTCTCATTTCTTTTTCTAAATTTATTTGTGACCTGTACTTCGATTTGGTTTCGATTTGACCTGTGCGTATCGTCTCGCGACTCACCTACGATAGCGCCGCGACGCACAGTTAGGGAGCCTCTGCCCCGGACATTTTAATTATTTAAAAATTTCATATTAATCACTTTTTTTAACTTCCCATTGGAAGTTATTGTAATGGGTCGGAAAATCGAAATCAAAATTTATAACAAATTTTTATGTTTCAAGGTCACTACACTATTTTTAGAAAGATGTCTGTGTGTGTGTGTGTGTACGTACGTACGTATGTGTCCATTTCTTTCTAAGACGAAATCTCGAGAATGAAAAATGATATTGACTACGTTAGGGTGCCATCGACGCGTATGTAAATATGACCTGAAAGAAATTTTTTCAAAATCGGTTCAGCCATTCTTTTTTCTTAACCAAATAGACTCCAAAAAAGTAGATTTTACACAATATCTCGCGAATAAAAAATTATATCGACTTCGTAAGGGTGTCAATCGAGGTGTGTCAACGTCATTTTGATCCGACATAAATTTTATAAAAATCGGTTCAGCCGTTTTTTTTTTTTTAATTATTGTTAAAAATAAATAATAATTATGTTTTAATGATTAAAATGATTACTTTTCTGTGTAATATCTAATTTAATTATTATTATTAAATATTTATCAAACTGGGAAGTTCGTCGTGTGGACCTCAAGGGTCGCACTTTAGTCCTAATAAACGACCCACCTCACGGCTTGTTCTTCGACATTTTGGTGTAAAACGTAATTTTCTAAAACTAAACAACATAGAAAACAAATTTACAAAAGCCACTCACCGTTTTCGACTGTCTTTGAGCTTCAATTGTTATAAACAAAAGAAGCAGTCCAACAATATAATAAATTGTTTTCATTGTTGTTTATATTTTTATGGCAAAATAAAAAAATAAACACACTTATTTATAATTCAAAACACAGCACAAATTTATCAAAACAATCATTGTTTTCAACAAAAAAAATCAAAATCTATAAATCACTATTTTCAAAATAACCGCACCAAAATAATTTCACAGAATGAATGACCGGTTAGGGACGGCAGTAATTGGTTGAAAATTTCAGGCCAGTCGCAGAAAGAGAGCAAGTTACTAAGTTACTGCATAGTGAGTATCGCACGGGTTTCGTTATCAAACTGAGACAAGCAATTGCTTTTCATAAAACGACAGAACTACCGAAAAAAAAGTGTATCAGACAACCAAATCATTTCCCTCTCACCTGTCAGTTGCCTTTCTCCTCTACACCGGTCTCCGCCCCACCGTGAAATAGCACTTGCAGTGTCTCTTAACCCTACAGTGGTCCAGTTATTCATTTTTCGCAGCAACAGAAAACACTTTTCATGCTTATTCATCATTTATTTCACAGTTCACTGATAAATTCGACACCTTGGTTTTTTGGAAAATTTTTAGACAAATCAACTACCCATTGCTATTAAGAACTTTAACTTCCCATTGGAAGTTATTGTAATGGGTCCGAAAATCGAAATCAAAATGTATAGCAAATTTTTATGTTTCAAGGTCACTACACTATTTTTAGAAAGATGTCTGTGTGTGTGTATGTGTGTGTGTACGTACGTACGTACGTGTCCATTTCTTTCTAAGACGAAATCTCGAGAATGAAAAATGATATCGACTACGTTAGGGTGCCAATCGACGCGTAATAACGTAAATATGGTCTGAAAGAAATGTTTTCAAAATCGGTTCAGCCGTTCTTTTTTCTTAATCAAATAGACTCCAATAAAGTAGATTTTACACAATAATCTCGCGAATAAGAAATTATATCGACTTCGTAAGGGTGTCGATCGAGGCGTGTTAACGTCATTTTGATTCGACATAAATTTTATAAAAATCGGTTCAGCCGTTTTTTTTAAATTATTGTTAAAAATAAATAATAATTATGTTTTAATGATTAAAATGATTACTTTTCTGTGTAATATCTAATTTAATTGTTATTATTAAATATTTATCAAACTGGGAAGTTCGTCGTGTGGACTTCAAGGGTCGCACTTTAGTCCTAATAAACGACCCACCTCACGGCTTGTTTTACTTTGAAACACCTTCTGCCGTAAAAAACACTCCACAAATACCCGAAATTAATAAAAATTTTACGTACTTAATATTTAACTCTAAAAAAACCCGACTGTTCAATTATTCGAAAATTTGGCAATTAATTGATTTTTTTTAAACTTTATTTAAGAGAGACTTGAGCTCTATTAGTAATTTGAAGTTTAATTATATTTTAATACTAGCCTTTACCCGCGGATTCACTCGCGTTAACGTCCGTTTTTATAGCTTAACTGCCTTCAGTAGAAATTAATAATTTTATTGTAGAAATAAAATGCCTAGTTTTTAAAATTGTGTTACGTAAGGTGTAGACTGTAGGTGCTTACAAGTTACATTATTCGATTCGATTGTGTAACTGATACAATGGTTGTTACCACTGATCTCTAATTATACGGATTGTGGACAGTCAACTAGCTTCTATACTATAAGACAATAATATATCACTCAATAATTCAATGTATCATGGGAATTGTGTCAAGTTGTAGCGCCATCATTAAGTGTGTCAAGAAAACTTAACACAGTCAATAAGCACTAATTTCTTGATTCAAAATGATAAGTACAAAATATAGGTACCTATTTTAAAAATATTAGTAAAAAAACTTTTTAGAGACAAGCTTTTATTTAAATGCACTAAAAAGGAAAAAATAATTTTTAATATTTTAGATTCATAATTGCAAAAGCGTGGGTCGTGAACTCTATGATAGATTATAATATTCACGACCCACGCTTTTATAATTATGAACCCAAATTGTTATACATTATTTTTTCTTTTTTAGTGCATTTAAATAAAAGCTTGTCTCTAAAAAGTTTTTTTTACTAATATTTATTTTGTTCATTTTAGTCTTTCAAAATTTTACCCTCCTTTGATACCCGTAGCTAGGGGTTGAATTTCGAAAAATCCTTTCTTAGTGGATGCTTACGTCAGAAAAGGAAGCAACTGTCCAAATTTCAAGTTTTTAGCTTCAGCGATTTGGCCTGGGCGTTGATTAGTCAAAAAAACCCTACACCCCCGTTTGAACTCCTTAGGCCTTAAGGGTTGAATTTATTTCTAAAAACGATTTATTCATGTATTGTCATCGAGAATACATATGTGTACAAAATTTCAAATCGATCGGATACGTGGAAGTCGTTCAAAATTGACTTGCAAGATTTGACCTAAACAAGCACACTAACCTACTGTAAAAATAAAGATGGCGATGCAAATGAACTGTCAAATTTTTTTGAAAATGAATTGTGAAAAGTAGGTATTTTGTAGTGGGTATGGCAAAAAATACCATATATATATCTCGTACGTAATAGTATTACGACTCATGTGCCTGTAAAAACTCACTATTGCTCGTTTTTATATACTGTCATCGCTCGTCTTAATATAGTCCAATACACATCTAGATAAGTATATTACAATCTACTATAGAGAAATCAAATCGACTTTAACTCACCAATGACCATCCATAAGCGAAAAAATGGAACATTATACACGCGGTCAATGAAGGGTTAAGTCTCTTGTCTCAGCAGCAGGTGGTTCCTTTAATTACCTCCGTTACTTTGATCTGCACAAATCTGAAATCAATTTATTTCTGCATTATTCAAACAGCAATTAATCTTTTTTAGTAAAACTATGTTTGTATTAGCTATTGGTAAAACTGGGCTTGAGAATGGCCGAGCGTGTACCAATGCTGTTGTTTACATGGCGTTGCTATGGTTCCTCTATTACAAGTCCCCAGTTCCCGGGTTCTAACCTGAGAGCTGGTAAAAGTGTCAATTGGATTTTCAATTTATTATTAAAAAAAAAATAATGAATTGAAAATATGAATTGGTGCTAGGCCCAAATAACCTTAGCTGTTGGCGCGGAATGGAAAAATGATGAGAGTGAATTTTTACGTTTAACACCATGAAGTTAGTCCAAAGTTCATGATCATACGCGACAGGTGTCGGGTTCGAATCTCAACACAAACATGCTTTTTTTTAATAAATAATTAGATATAAATATAATAAATAAATATATTTAATAAATTAATAATTTATTAAATTAAATTAATTTATTTAATATCTTTATTGTATTATTTTATCGTCTTTTTTACAAACGTTTGGTACTAGCACGCGGGATAAAATTTTTGGAGTTATTTTTGTTTTGTTACGCCAAAGAAGTATAACTTCTGATATACGTACATACGCGTACACACAATCTTTTTTATTATTAAGTATTATGCTCAACTTTAAAAAACTAAGATATTTTTTCACAAAATTAAAACAGACAATAATTGCGAATTTTTAGTGCCTAAGTATACGTTATAATTTTTGAGTCACTAAGGAAATTTGTTTGTTATTAGATAATATTATTTATTTATTTTTTTGGAAAGTGAGTGCTTTTTGACATCTGTGTGAAAAAAAATCGCCAAGTCATATTTATCTGTGGGTATCAATTTCAGTTACATTCATTTTTCTTATATTTTTAAATATAATTTATTCAGCAGTCTTTAAATATAAATAGAATCATTTAAAAATTAATTTTCAGAAACTTGATATACAAAATCAACTGTTCAATATCTTCGCCACATTTTTAATATTAAGAAATTATCGGTCTGGAAGTTTTACAATTACCACAAAACACCAAACCATAACAAACACTCTCGACGTACGTTTCGCCAACCAAGTTGGCATCATCAGGAGATGATTAAAACTAAAGACTAAATACAAATTACTGCCTATTTATAGGCTACCTAATTTTTAATTACCTGAAAACTAAACTAATTTACTAAATCAAAAAGCAGGCTACCTGGAATTGGGCCTTTGTCACTGTTCATAATGTTATTTTTACACTTATGAATCTCTAGACTCTCTACGTTATTTAGTGTAGTTGAAAGACGCTAATGACCTGAGATGTCGACGCGTCTATAATCTACAATAAATAAATAAAATAAAAAATTACGTTGTCTTTTACACGTAGCCAAAACTTTTTTCAAAAAATTCGCCTGTAGGATCTGTGGTATGATTCTTGGTCTTTCATTTGGCTTTTACCTGAACCCTTTTAAAATAGCGTCGGGAAAGCTGTAACTGTTTTTAAGCGAGGGAAAAGAATTTGAGATGAAAAGATGCAGGGGGTAACTTCCGGTAGGGAATACTTTTAATGAGGGGATCATATTATAGACCGAGAGCTAGTGACAATTTTTTGGTGTTATTTATTCAAGGTCTTATTTTTGTGAAGATTTTGAGGGAAGCATATTAAAGTGCCCTGTGTAAGGGATTTTGCTAAATAGCGGTATGGGAGGGATGCAGACCGCCCCTAACATGTAATAAAAAAATGGTCACCATTATTATTGCATCAAGGCTGAAATTGTTTGTATAGCTTGTCGGTGACCCAATAATGTCATTATAATATTTGCAGATTGATAGGGGTAGCAGATCACCCTAAACGTGTCATGTACCCGACGAAATTTATATTATTAGTTCAAGGTTCAAATTTTAATATGTTGTTACAGCGACTGTTTCAAGCATATATTTCAATTTGCAAAACAAAATGTCGGTATTAACACTCTTGCAGAACGATATAAACACCTAGGTGAGCAATTTTCCCTCTTAAGAGACGGGGTTATTACCGACCTTTTGTTCTGCAAATTGAAATATATACCTAAAACAGCCGCCGTAACAACATATTAAAATTTGAACCTTGAACTAATAATATAAATTTCGTCGGGTACATGACACGTTCAAGGTGATCTGCCACCCCTTTAATACTGACCAATCGATCTGCAAGTATTATAATGGCATTATTGGGTCACCGACAAGCTATACAAACAATTTCAGCCTTGAAGCAATAATAATTGTGACCACTTTTTTTGTTATATGTTGGGGGCGGTCTGCATCCCTCCCATACCGCTATATAGCAAAATCCTTTACTCAGGGCACTTTAATATACCTTCCTCAACATCTTCACAAAAATAAGGCCTTGAATAAATAACACCAAAAAATTGTCACTAGCGCTCGGTCTATTAGTACTAATTATTTTTACAGTGATTTTCATCAAACCTTCATACCGTTTTTACTGCGACCGTCAGATGTTTCAATCTAAATATAAATAGATCCTTGACTACAAAAATAGTGTCTATTTCGTCAGACACTCTATCAATTATTGTCATTGATAACAAGAAATGGAAGGAATCTTGTTTAATCACTGCATGAAACTCTTCTTCAAAAAAAAATAATCTAATCATTCAAATTTCAATTGGTTATTGGATACGCTGAAACAAATGATGATGCATTATTACGTCACATTACGTTTGGCAAACTATTCATTACCATAGTACATGTGCCAAAAGATCATAGCCTGCAGTGATCAACGGTTGGAAGCGGAGTGTGGACGTCAAACTAAGATTGTGGTACTGTCGATTGACTTTAGTGACGTCATCACGGTCACACTTGTCTGTGTTATTATTTATTATTTTGTGTTGCTATGGCGAAAAAGTGGAAACTGATTGCTCCCGATGGTGGTTGGGGATGGTTTGTGGTTTTTGGAGTCAGTCTTATCAATGTAAGTAATTTTTTTTCTCTCCTATGAGTTCCGTAGTCTGTTCGTTCGGACATAAAGCATGATGGATTTATCTCTAGTGGTTTAAGTATGCCAATAAAAGTTTCTACTATTTTTAGGGTTCCGTAGCCAAATGGTAAAAACGGAACCCTTATAATTTCGTCTTGTCACAGCAACTTTACTCGGAGACTATTGGCACTATATAGATGAAATTTGGAAGGCAGGTGTCTTCCATAAATTGTTATACAAGGGTTTAGTGAAATTACGAAAAAAAAATTAGAGTTGGAACTGAGGGATGAAAAAAAAAATTCTAGTGCACATAAGTGTGGGGTATCGTTAGATAAGACTTGAAAAATGATATAGAAGTTTCAATTTATTTATTTATTTATTGTAAATTATAGACGCGTGGACAGCTTAGGTCATTATTTAGCGTCTTGATTACATTAAATAACAATTCACTTAAAACTAAATGACATCACAGAACATCCATGAGCGGAGGCGGGATTCGAACCCACGACAGTCTGATCCAGACGCCGAAGAGAGACACATTGCGTTTTATCTTATTTATAGATGAGTTAAAAATTGGCGAGTAATTTTTTTCTTTATTTAAAACATTTCCACTATTCTTACATTTCAAAAACTATCAGAACTTGTAAAAAATAAAGTAAGCTAAACGTGTGCCAAAAAATTTTTGAAATTCGAAATAGAAAAACTATAATCTCGAGTTGTGTGTTTTAAAGACCACCAACAGCTAAGGTTATTTAGGCCTAGTACCAATTCATATTTTCAATTCATTATTTTTTTTAAATAATAAATTGACACTTTTACCAGCTCTCGGGCTAGAATCCGGGATCTGGGGACTTGTAATAGAAGAACTATAGCAACGCCATGTAAACAACAGCACTGCTACACGCTCGGCCATTCTCAGGACCTATTAACTCGAGTTAAAGTTTATTGAATGTAGTCCGGCATAGAAAAAATGCACTGTGTACGTTTGTTAAAATTGGATTATAATATTTAACACCTGATTTCATATAAAAACCGTAAATAAGTTAACCCAGGGGTTCCCAATCTTTTTTTAACAACGGCTCCCTATTACAGGTTGCAATGTTTTTGTGATGCTCTTCAAAAAGAGGATACCTGTGGGTCGCTCTAGCAGACTATAAAATTACTTTATTATTTAAAGAAAACTCCAAAGAATATATAGAATCTTAATGAGATAAATAATAGTTTTATACGGCTGAAATGCAATTGAAACATTTTTTCGTTGGAGAGCAGCCAATTATATAATTGTTTCGAAACATATTGGAAAAAATCATTTTACTAACCAGTGGTCACAGTCAGGATTCTAACCTGAACCTTTCCACTTTCGCGGCGGAATGAGCTTACACTCGCATGTAGTGAAAATCTATTGATTCTGAAGCATATAAGGAGAATATTAATTTAGCAATCATGTCACGGTTGAGTATTGTAAGCTCATTCCGCCGCGAAAGTGGAAAGGTTCAGGCTAGAATCCTGACTGTGACCACTGGTTGGTAAAATGATTTTTTCCAATATGTTTCGAAACAATTATATAATTGGCTGCTCTCCAACGAAAACATTTTTCAATAGAATTAATTATCATTTATTAGATTCTAATTTTAATAATTAGAAAACATAAAAAGTACAAACAATACAATTAATGAGAGGGATGTGCTTTTCTGAGCATAACTTTTCAAATCGGGTCTGAAATTTTGTAATTGCGACTCCCCTAGAATAGCGCCGCGACGCACAGTTAAGGAACCCCTGAGTTAACCCATGAGTCGACACTGCAGAGAAATAAACTAATAATGAATGGTCACGCTGACGAAATGCTGCCGATTTTTTACAAAAATATTGATAATACTTTTGATGTTTATAATTAAGAACCAGCTGATAATTGATTCACAAACATTAAGAATTTTATTTGATATACAGTGTGTTCATAAAATCTTTAAATTTAGAATGACCTCGTTGAAATTCGGCGAAGAATATTTAGAAAAATATCTTAGAAATGATCGTATTATTATAAAGAAACAATTCTGAACGCTCCTTTTTAATTTGCATGGTTGCTTACTTTCGGCATCGCCCGGTGGTTTACTCTTTTTTTTTTTTAAAGACCCAACAGCTAAGGTTATTTGGGCCTAGCACCAATTCATATTTTCAATTCATTATTATTATTTTTTAATAATAAATTGAAAATCCAATTGACACTTTTACCAGCTTTCGGGCTAGAACTCGGGAACTGGAGATTTGTAATAGAGGAACCATAGCAACGCCATGTAAACAACAGCACCGCTACACGCGGTGGTTTACTCGATACAAATTATACTACCTAAATTATTAAAGTAAGGTCTGGGTTCAAATCCAGGTGAATGTATATTATCATATAGTCCAATTAGACGCTAATTACCTCTGTTGTCGAGCATCTATAATTTACAATTCATTCATTCATATAGTCCAAGAGCTTGTAAAAAATCGCAAAATGTTTGTTGGTCAAAAATCTTGAAAAAACGCAAGATTTTTGTAAACTCAAATATTTTGAGATTAGCTAGTATTTAGGGTGCAAATAAATAATATACTACAGTCAGTAAATCAGCAGTCAGGACCACTGGCGTCAGAGCACTTAAAAAAATGTAAACAAATTGATTTGTCAGTACAAGACTACGTATGACTACTATTGTTGCTTCTGTGTATTGAAAGTTGTCTAACTTATATTAATAATGGATTAATTTAATGTTAGTATTTTCCGTGCTTCGGTATTCACCAAACTTCGTTATATTTAATCTTAGTTTAAAGTCTACACCTTATTATTTCTATCTAACCGATTTCATTGGGAACAGGCATACATTAATTTTAATTTAAACAATTTGCTGGCAATTTTCTGGTAGCCTGTGCCCTGTAGTGTATTAGATCTCACAGTAAATTAGTTTGAACTAAAACAAAACAAGCCGTGAGGTGGGTCGTTTATTAAGACTAAAGTGCGACCCTTGAAGTCCACACGACGAACTTCCCAGTTTGATAAATATTTAATAACAATAATTAAATTAGATATTACACAGAAAAGTAATCATTTTAATTATTAAAACCTAATTATTATTTATTTTTTACAATAATTAAAAAAAAAAAAACGGCTGAAGCGATTTTTATAAAATTTATGTCGGATCAAAATGACGTTAACACGCCTCGATTGACATCCTTACGAAGTCTATATAATTTTTTATTCGCGAGATATTGTGTAAAATCTACTTTTTTGGAGTCTATTTGGTTAAGAAAAAAGAACAGCTGAACCGATTTTGAAAAAATTTCTTTCAGATCATGTTTACGTTAATCGTTAATACGCGTCGATTGGCACCCTAATATAGTCGATATCATTTTTCATTCTCGAGATTTCGTCTTAGAAAGAAATGGACACATACGTACACACATACACACACACACAGAGACATCTTTCTAAAAATAGTGTAAAAATAGTGTAGTGACCTTGAAACATAAAAATTTGTAATACATTTTGATTTCGATTTTCGGACCCATTACAATAACTTCCAATGGGAAGTTAATAAATAGAAGGGGCTCCCAGCTCCCGTTAATTTATTGTGCTTTTTTTAATGAAAGTCTGCTGTCCTTAAAAACATAGATTTACAAATGAAATTTTCCAAGTGCGGCTTACATAACAGTGTTCTTCTCAAATATCAGGCAAATATCGTCGTTTATAATATCTAATTGTTGGTACATTTTACGTTGATATGCCGATGAGGGCTACCATTTTTTTATTCGTCACATAGCGCTAGTGGCAAGTAAGGTATATGTCAAACGTTTACATTTTTTTCCGTCAGATGATGCTAGTAGCAAGTAAGTTATTTGCCAAACGTTTACATTTTTTATTTGTCAAATGGCGCCAGTGGCAAGTAAGGTATGTGTCAAACGTTTACATTTTTTTCGTCAGATGATGCTATGGTAAGTTATTTGTCAAACGTTTACATTTTTTTATTTGTCAAATGGCGCCAGTGGCAAGTAAGGTATGTGTCAAACGTTTACATTTTTTATTTGTCAGATGGCGCCAGTGGCAAGTAAGGTATGTGTCAAACGTTAACATTTTTTCCGTCAGATGATGCTAGTGGCAAGTAAGTTATTTGCCAAACGTTAAAATTTTTATTTGTCAAATGGCGCCAGTGGCAAGTAAGGTATATGTCAAAGGTTTACATTTTTTCCGTCAGATGATGCTAGTAGCAAGTAAGTTATTTGCCAAACGTTTACATTTTTTAATTTGTCAAATGGCGCCAGTGGCAAGTAAGGTATATGTCAAACGTTTACATTTTTTATTCGTCACATGGCGCTAGTGACAAAAAAGCTATGTGTCAAACGTTTACATTTTTTTATTCGTCAGATGGCGCTAGTAGCAAATAATGTATGTGTCAAACGGTTACATTTTTTATTCGTCACATGGCGCTAGTGACAAGTAAGCTATGTGTCAAACGTTTACATTTTTTATTCGCCAGATGGCGCTAGTGGCAAAGGTATGTGTCAAACGTTTACATTTATTCGTCAGATAGCACTAGTGGCAAATAATGTATGTGTCAAACGGTTACATTTTTTATTCGTTGCATGGCGCTGTAGTGGAAAGTAATGTATGTGTCAAATGTTTATGTTTTTTATTCGTTGCATGGCTTCAGTGGAAAGTAATGAATGTGTCAAACGTTTACATATTTTATTCGTCAGATGGCGCTAGTGTCGACCAAGGTATGTGTCAAACGTTCAGAGATTAACGGTTTGTGTTCAGTCATTCTTCATAAATAAATACTTACTTAATTAAATATGTACCTAAATACAAAACTGCGATTTAGCAGTTGAACGATCGAATTACAGATAATTCACTTGCTAGTGGCACCATTAGGTGGCGGAAAATATAAACAATACTGACATTTGAATGACACTTATTAGTGTCGCTATCAGGTGACAGAAAAAAGTTTGGGTTGCCCCCATTGCGTTGAAATTTGATAAAAACAGGTGACTATGTAGAACACAAGAGCATCGGTTGCGTTATCTATGGAAACGTAGCTTTAACTTTAACCAATTGACTTTTGTTTTAATTTTTATTGTTTATTTAACGCAACAAGTATCTAGATGCATGTATAACGTTTAAAAAATTGATCCATTTTTCATGTATACCGATAAGAATATAATTGCAGCAATTAAAATTATTTTGATAACATTTTTTTTATGAAACTTGAGGTAATTACGTTTAAACTCGTGTGATATAAGTTGACCAATTTTACCATGTGATAAAACAGTGCTATAAATCAGCGGTTCCTAACCCATGGTTCCGCGACCCACTTGTGAGCCGCGGGCAGCATGGTACTGCAGGGCCGTGGACACTGGTCGAGAGTCTAAGCCAAGATAAATTGTTACGGAAATTATATATACCGTTTTATTATGTCCGTAAAAATACACTTTTATTAGCTACGTAGTTATAGACGTGTGGAACGCGCGTCGCCGTTCGCCGGGATGCCCCAATCCAATCCCCTCCATTTCCGCCTGGAGACCATTCATCGTGTGCCGTGTTGGCAGAATTAGTTCTCGCCAGTGCCGCTAGGCTAATACATACGCCTTGTTGTTATTGTCTATGGTTGTGGTAATTGTCTATGGTTATACGCCAGTGAACCTAAATCGGTAGTACAATAGTCATCAGCCGAACTGAAGCGCCACTGCTCTTGATGCGTGTAACAAAATATTATCGGAGCTTCAGGAGTATAGAGATGGGAATAATAAAGTGTGTGTGTTTATAGTGGCCTCATATTTTTTTTTTAAATTTAGTGGTCAGCCCAAAAAAAAGGTTGGGAACCGCTGCTATAGATAGGGATATGATCTCGTCAGATTTTCCGAACAATTTTATAAATTCTTTGAAATGAAATTTCTTATGCAGCGCCACTACTTCGACGATTTGAAGAGTAAATGCTAGCTCGATGTATCAAAGAATGCTGCAACGGGAAAGAATGTTTGGAATGCATCCCACGTCTCCGCGGGATCTGTGTTATAATCTATATATATAAAAGAAAGTTGTGTTAGTTATAGTTAGTTAGTTAGTTACACCATTTATAACTCGAGAACGGCTGGACCGATTTTCATGATATTTTATTTTTTGGATTTGTCTCCGCCCTGGTGAACAGAATAGCTATTAAAACATCGGAAAAAATCACCCGAGAGCGAACGAGCGAAGCGAGTGAGTAATGTCATTGTAATATTCAAGCGAACGAGCGAAGCGAGTGCGTAATGTACCACCCGGGAGCGAATGAGCGAAGCGAGTGAGTAGTGTATTGCAGTCCGGGCGAAGCCGAGCCGGGCCGCTAGTATGTTGTATATATTACTAGCGAGACGAATTTTAGAATTGAAATATCTTTTTTATTTGTCGACCAATTTATATGAAACAAACACTAAATGTTGGGCCAAGCTTATCTCAATCATCACTGAAACCCACATCCAAATTGGTTCAGCCATTGCGGAGATTAGCGTGCACAAACAGACAGATAAACAGACAAAAAAAGTGGGTGTGTGCTCATGACTACACGACAGAAGTGAAAACTTGATTATATGCAAAACATACATAATATTATAATATTATTTTATTATTATAATACGTAATAATAAAAACTTAATTCTTAAAACGACGCACTCCTCGTTAGACAGTAAAAGTGGTCACCGACCCGAGCGCGCTTGATGTCGAGTGGAGCCGAGTAAACCCGATTCAGCGTCACCGACCCGAGCGTGACAATTCACTTTCGTTCACTATTCAGAAAGAACGCAAAGTGCGCCTAAAGGTACGTGCAGTACGCAGCTGGGATTCTAGATGGTAGCATGTATGGTAGATGGTGGCTGAAATTATAAGCGCTTATAGGTTTGGACAACGAAGCTTTGATACTAGCATTGATACAAGCTTAAATCGCGTTTGAAATGTCAGATAGCGAAGACGAATATTTGTGTTCTTCTACTACAAAGTGGTATATTTTAAATATAAATTTGGGTAGGAGCTATCATGTCCACCCTATTAATAGAAAACGATCTAAACATGGCGAATTTCATCATTTATACCAAGAATTAAAATTTTACCCAAACCGGTTTTTTGAATATTTACGGTATGGAACTTAACACTTTTAAATACGTCTTAGAAAAAACTCAAAACAAATTAAATAAAAACTGGCAAAATTTCACTTATTAAACTAGTCACATCCATTGCGAAACTTGTAACGGCCATTTGACAGTTGTCACACGTTAATTGTAGTAGTCAGCGCGCTGAAAGAATGATGAGATACATTCTTGTATCTAGCAGCTCTTGTAACAGCGCTTATACCTGCTACACTCACTGCTTCGTTGTGTACGCTCGCATATATAACAATGCATTAATTGAAGCAAGCCCTGCTATGATCTACGCTACCATCTAAAATCCCAGCTCCATACTGCACGTACCCTAAAGAAGTTTTCACTTCAAAAAGCGTCTACGATTTTATTCTATGTATTGATTTTTTACAACCTCATTATAAAAAAGTTAATATTAGTTTGAAAAAAAAAAAAATAAATAGTAGCGGAGATTCGTGTTTGTTGTACCACTTTCAGATATCGACACGTGCTATTGAAACATCTTTCGGCCTTTTGTTTAGCGATCAGTTGGCGCGCATGGACGTCGCGACGACAGGCGCCGCCCTCATCATGAGTACGCTCGACTCAATCGTCAACATGTCCGGCTTCCTGGTTGGACCGTTGTGCAGCCGCTACTCCTTCAGGAAGGTCGCAGCTGTCGGATCGTGTCTGAGTGCAATCGGTCTCATAGCCACCTTCCACGCCGAATCGATGAAACATATTTTAACCACTTACAGTATTATTGGAGGTAAATTATGCTGGGTTGTCAAAAAATTTGATTTGACAAAATGATCCTAGGTTGTGATCATACACTGTAAGAAATGAGAAGGCCGATTACATAGATTATCGATGGTCCATTTGTAGCCAGCGATTAATCTGGTAATAGGCACACAAAGAGACAATGGCGTCGCAAACAGGTATCGCCTGCACATTGCGTAGATTCCATAAAAACACATTGCGCATGCGTGGTTACTAATTTTACATTAATTTGTTTTGTATTCATCCATTTTATATATGTAACTATACATTTTATTTTGTAATTTTTACACACTTTATTGGAATATTACACAAATTATGTAATTTTAATTTGCTTTATGTAAAAATCACAAATTTGTTTAACTTTACAGTAAAAGTGCAAGTTTTTATGAAGTTTTCTGTGTAAAAATAAATAATAATGTAAAATCACTTAGAAAATCGAGCGAATTCTACCTTAACTTTCAAAGTATTTTTACATCCATTTTTTACAGTGTTATTACAGTTTTTATACACGCAGGAGCAGTCTAATGTCGTTGTAAAACTCTCAGCCATCTAGAACATAGATTGTACTCACACAAAAACAGTTGATTGATCTAAAAAAAAAAAATCGCTTTTGAAGCTAAATTTTGATCAAAATGCGTAAAGAAATATTGTTTCGAAGTGAAAATTGTGCAAAAAACTATGTTAAATAGATTTATACACAGTTTAAAAAAAATATCGTTTCAATCGATCAATTATTTTTCGAGTAGGATCGATTTAAAATTATAAAACGCTTTCTTATGGAGAAATGTGTCTAGTCACAACCTAAGGTTATTGTCAAATCATAAATTCAAAATTCTGACAATGATTTCTGCAACCAAGGATAAATCTTATAGTTCAGTTCGGACATTGCAGGCAGTGACTAAATACTTAGAGGTCAAATTCCAAAATGTGCTTATACTTCACTATTTATACAGGGTGGCACATCTTAAACAAAGCAGTAAAATATCTCGTAAACGGTACAAACCATAAAAAAATGTTTTACACAAAAGTTATAGAGTGTCAAGGGGGACAGAAGACTGTGATATCAGATTTAACATAGGTGGTGCTGTAAAGGTCAGGCGAAGGTCAGCTTCCATTTTTTAATTGTAACAGTGCATTTTTATTCCAGAATACGATACAGTATTTAATAATGAAAAAAAACAGCTTTGAAATGGCTTAAGGATCCAAAATAAGAAGCAAATACTGTTAATATTGTATTTATTAGCTAACGTTTCGAGAATTATATTCTCATCCTCAGAGCTCTGTATAAAAATTATAAAATTGTGTTAGTTAGGAAAAATACTTAAAAATAATGTATAACAATTAATGATTAACTTACCAAATGCCGTCAAATGTAACACTAAAATTGTCCAAAATTTAAAAAAACATATTAACATTTTATTTGGTTTTAATGAAGTGTAAAAAAAGTTGTTTTATTGATTTGATTTTGTACACAAAACTTTATGTTTTATAGAATTTTGATTTAATTTTTTATTGTGGAAAATTTTTTTGCCAGATTAACTGATTTATATTTACGTGCTTTAAGCTAGAAACTAAGTGAAATAATTTTTTGATTTTTAAGTTGTTTTTGCAAAAATGTAGTATGTTTATTCAAGTTTTGACAATTTTTATTTCATTGAGCAAATTACTATATATATGTGACAGGTTATCAATAATGAATTTTAATAATGAACAGTAAATTATTAAAATACATATCAGCTAAAGTTAATAAATATTGAGATATTTAGAAATTAAATAACGGCCAAAATGAACGATAATTACATAAATTTTGGCATAGCACCGGCCTTCTTGGCTTGAATTCAATTCATAAAAGAACCGAATTGACAAATTAAATTTGCTACCTAATTTCTAAATATCTCAATATTTGTTAACTTTAGCTCATATGTACCTTAATACTGTATCGTATTCTGGAATAAAAATGCACTGTTACAATTAAAAAATGGAAGCTGACCTTCGCCTGACCTTCACAGCATCACCTATGTTAAATCTGATATCACAGTCTTCTGTCCCCCTTGACACTCTATAGCTTTTGTATAAAACATTTTTTTATGGTTTGTACCGTTTACGAGATATTTCACTGCACTGTTAAAGTGTGCCACCCTGTATATATCTGTCACCATAGGTATAACATTAAAAAATTTTGGAGCATACAAGTAATTCAAGAATTACAAGGCGCGATATTCAAGTAGGTACTGTGTGTAAACGGTTTTATTGAACATAGGGAAATTAACACTGAGAATATTTATAATTTTGTAGTAGGCTATGAGCCATAAGACCTAATATAAATATGTATTGGATTACATAGAAAAAATAGTACAGTGAATTTTTTAAACAATTTTCCATAGCAACGGTTGACTATTAAGCGTTACTCGGAACCGGCTAAATAAAAAAGTCATGATGTGTCGTAAGACACCCGACAGAAGCTATGCTTTTTACGCATTGTATATAAAACCGAATTTATCAAAGATATAAATAATACAATTAAAAAGTTATTATTTGATCGCCATTTTAAAATCTGACGCCATTTTATTTTTTTGTGTCTTATTAAATTCTCAAATATCAATTTTCAAAAGGATCGGATAATTTTTACAAAGAAATATATACCTATGACCGCCATTTTAAAATATGACATCATTTTATTCTTTTGTGTCCTATAAAACTCGCAAATATTAATTTTCAAAAAGATCAGATCATTTTTGCAAAAAAGTACATATGGCCGCCATTTTGAAATCTGACGTCATTTTATTTTTTTGTGTTCTATGAAACTCTCAAATATCAATTTTCAAAAGGATCGGATAATTTTTACAAAAAAGTACATACGGCCGCCATTTTTAAATCTGACATCATTTTATTTTTTTGTGTCCTATGAAACTTTCAAATACCGATTTTCAAAAGGATCGGATAATTTTTACAAAAAAGTATATATGGCCGCCATTTTGAAATCTGACGTCATTTTATTTTTTGTGACCTATGAAACTTTCAAATATCAATTTTCAAAAGGATCGGATAATTTTTACAAAAAAGTACTTACGGCCGCCATTTTGAAATCTGACATCATTTTATTTTTTTGTGTCCTATGAAACTTTCAAATACTAATTTTCAAAAGGATCGGATAATTTTTACAAAAAAGTATATATGGCCGCCATTTTGAAATCTGACATCATTTTATTTTTTTGTGACCTATGAAACTCTCAAATATCAATTTTCAAAAGGATCGGATAATTGTTACAAAAATGTCCATACGGCCGACATTTTTAAATCTGACGTCATTTTATTTTTTTGTGTCTTATGAAACTCTCAAATATCAATTTTCAAAAGGATCGGATAATTTTTACAAAGGAGTACTACATATTTCCGCCATTTTGAAATATGACGTCATTTTATTTTTTTGTGTCCTATAAAACTCGCATATATCAATTTTCAAAGAGATCGGATAATTTTTACAAAAAAGTACATATTATGGCCGCCATTTTGAAATCTGACGCCATTTTATTTTTTTGTGTCCTATGAAACTTTCAAATACCGATTTTCAAAAGGATCGGATAATTTTTACAAAAAAGTATATATGGCCGCCATTTTGAAATCTGACGTCATTTTATTTTTTTGTGTTCTATGAAACTCTCAAATATCAATTTTCAAAATGATCGGATAATTTTTACAAAAAAGTACATACGGCCGCCATTTTGAAATCTGACGTCATTTTATTTTTTTGTGTCCTATGAAGCTCTCAAATATCAATTTTCAAAAGGATCGTATAATTTTTAGAAAGGAGTTCTACATATTTCCGCCATTTTGAAATCTGACATCATTTTATTTTTTTGTGTCCTATAAAACTCGCAAATATCAATTTTCAAAAGGATCGGATAATTTTTACAAAAAAGTATATATGGCCGCCATTTTGAAATCTGACGTCATTTTATTTTTTTGTGTTCTATGAAACTCTCAAATATCAATTTTCAAAAGGATCTGATAATTCTTACAAAAAAGTACATATGGCCGCCATTTTGAAATCTGACATCATTTAATTTTTTTGTGTGCTATAAAACTCTCAAATATTAATTTTCAAAAGAATCGGATAATGTTTACAAAAAAGTACATATGGCCGCCATTTTGAAATCTGACGCCATTTTATTTTTTTGTGTCCTATAAAACTCTCAAATATTAATTTTCAAAAGGATCTAATAATTTTTAGTGTGCTTTATTTCCTTAGTCTGATTTTATTACATTTATCCGAAACGTTACCGGAGAAAGACCTTTTGCCTGTGAAAATTCAAAAGTACGATTTGCACCTGGACGAACTCGGGCTGGTTACCATAATATTGTATTGTCACCGGAGCTACACATGTATGCAAAATTTCAACTCAATCGAATCATGGGAAGTGGGTAAAAATTCAAAAGTACGATTTGCACCCGGACGAAAGCCGGGCCGGTCAGCTAGTTACCATAATATTGTATTGTCACCGGAGCTACACATGTGTGCAAAATTTCAACTCAATCGGATCATAGGAAGTGGGTGAAAATTCAAAAGTATGATTTACACCCGGACGAAAGCCGGGCCGGTCAGCTAGTTACCATAATATTATATTGTCACCGGAGCTACACATGTGTGCAAAATTTCAACTCAATCGATCGCAAGATTTGTAACAAATATACGGGATCAAGCTAAATAAAACCACCGTTTAAAAAACAAAGCATCTACAACCTACTTATTTTTGCGTGATGCCAGAACATAGTTTTTATTTGAGAATCAGTTCGGTTGCTTTTGCGTGATGCCAGAATATTTTAAAACTCGCAGTCGCATAAGAGGTTATTTACTTGAAAAAAATCATGTAAATCGGATCAGTGGTTCTCGAGTTATAAGCGTACAAAGGGACATAGAGACAGAGAAAATCAAATTGTTCGGGAAGGTATGATGAACGTCGAGAAATTTTGGTCCGATCCGATCGACGTCAATAATTAGTTACACGTCATTTTAACTCAGTAGGCCAGGGTTTTTAAACTTAAATTCAAACATCAGCAGTCAAAAAATTGAATAACTATATTTAAATAATGCAATATAAGATAGAGCATACGCTATCTTCCAATATCCATATCACACTGTGCAACAGACAAGGACAACCGAAACAAGTTCGCGATTTATTAGATAAAGTCGCATTTATTTAGTTCAATAATCATAAAAATCTGTATAAAAAAACTGTTTTGACACAATATTATACATGAAATCTATCTAAAATTTTCTGCTCTTTCGTTTAAGACAGGTTTCGAATCGATCTGACTTAAATTGAGCAAACTATAAGCAAAAAACACCGTTTTTTCTAATTTGCTCCCCTCTGGGGCCAAAATTCAAAAATCGGGCGACGTTAGGATCAAATAGACCCTGAGAGGAATCGAACAAAAAAAAGTTTTTTAAAATCGGTTAACCCGTTTGGGCTGTACGACTGATACAAAAAATCCGTTACAGACTCACAGATTCACAGATTCACAGATTCACAGATTCACAGACAAAGCGAGTGTATATAGGCGCTTCTAGCTTCGCTAAGATCGCGCCTAAAAAGTCTCACTCTTTGCCACGTAATTTACGATGTTGTCTTCAACACTGATCTGCTGGTAAATCTCTTTGATGATGGCGTCTAAGTAGTTAATCGATGCATTAGAGCAAGTTCATGAAAATCATATTTTACAGGTCTTGGAACAGGTCTGGCATCATCGTCGACATTCGTGATCTTGAATCACTATTTCGACAAGAAGAAAGCCCAGGCCGTCGGCTTGTCGATGGTAGGAACAGCTGTCGGTCAGATGTTATTCCCGCAAGCGGTTCGATTTTTGCTCGAGTTGTACGATTTCCGAGGCGCCATCCTCATCCTTGGAGGAATCGCTCTTCATTCCCTGGTTGGAACGGCGCTCCTACAACCAGTCAAATGGCACATGAAGAAAGTACCGATAGATGAAATCGAAAGTCCTCCTATCAAGGTCAAGTTGACTCTAGATTTATTTATTTATTGTAGATTATAGACGCATCGACATCTCAGATCATTAGCGTCTTTCAACTACACTAAATAACAACTATCTTAAAACTAAATAACATCACAAAACATCCATGAGCGCAGGTGGGATTCGAACCCACGGCAGTCCAGTCCAGAGGTTGCGGCACTAAGCACGCTAACCACTAGGCTATACTGCCCTCTAGTTGCTGTAGAGTAAAATTACGATCCACCATATTGATGATGACTGAAGGAAGAAATAGAACGTTTTTCTCCCAGTGGCAACTGGATCAAAAAATAGCAATTAGTGTTGCCGTCTAGACAAGACAAGACAGGACTTTCAAAGTCTTGTCTTGTCTTGAAATATCAAGACTTCACTAAGTCTAAGTTAAATAAAAGCTTGTAAAAAATAAATAATTTTGATGTTTTTATTACAGAATATCAGAATAATTATAGAAGAGACCGAAGATGATGGAAAAGAAACTTCGCCTCTGAAAGGCAAAGAGACAAAAGAAGACCCGTTGGAAATAAAACTGAAAGACATTCCTATTAAGAATATGCCAATTGTTAGAAGAGCTACTGTCCCGTCGAATTTGTCCGACATCGATGAAACCGAAATACGTTTGCGGAAAACTTCGGTTATATCGAATATGGATCTTACAAACAGCAGCTTACAAATATATCTTGAAAGGGTAACTTAATTTATAAGTCTTTTTGGATAATAATATAGATCGAGAGCTATAGTGACAATTTTTTGGTGTTATTTATTCAAGGCCTTATTTTTGTAAAGATGTGAAGGGAGGAATATTAAAGTGCCCTGAATAAGGAATTTTGCTAGATAGCGGTACGGGAGGGATGCAGACCGCCCCCAACATGTAACAAAAAAATGGACACAATTATTATTGCTTCAAGGCTGAAATTGTTTGTATAGCTTGTCGGTGACCCAATAATGCCATTATGATAGATAGATAGATAGATAGATAGAATTTATTCAGCAAAGGCCAAAGCCATTGAATATGTCATACATAAAATACATAAAATTGTACATCTTAATAAAACTTATAGATTAAAATGGTATTATTTTTGCTTGGACTGAGAAGTGAAGTCACTGACATTGTAAAAGCAACTATTGACTAGATGTTGATAAAGCACACTTTTATATCTTTTAAGCTCAAGGCTTTTTATATCCGTTGGTACGTTGTTATAAATATTTATTAAATTGTTAATTACACTGTAGGGCATGTTAGCTCCTGGATACAAATCCGTTTTGTGACGTGTTTGGTAGCCATGTCCGTTTATATGTGGTAGGAAGTAACCAAAATGTTTTTTTACATAACATGCACATTCAAATATATATATATTGACGGCAAGGGAAGTAATTTAAGTTTTTTGAATAGCGGAACGCATGAGTCCCGATAACCAACTTTCATGATGTTGCGAATGCATTTTTTTTGTAATCGGAATAGTCTGATTAGATGTTTGGAGCTTCCCCAAAAAATTATGCCATATTTTAAAATTGAGACAACATAGGCATGATATGTTACCAAAAGAACATCTTGGCTTAGCATTTGTGATAAGGATCTTAGCAAAAAAGAATAGGAACTAACTTTATTACAAAGGTAATCTATATGCTCCTTCCATTTAAACTTACGGTCTATAATTATTCCAAGGAACTTTACAGGTTCATTTTGTAAGGTAATGTTTAGGTCATCCGTACCAATTTTATTAACGTTGAGTGTTTGAGCATTAAAGCAGATAGCACTAGACTTGCTGATGTTTAATTTTAACCCATTAAGTGAGAACCAAGAGTCTAGGCTTTTTAGAGTGTCAGAGACTTCTCTGTTCAGATCCAGCATTGAATTGCATTGTAGAATTACCGTCGTGTCATCGGCATATAAAATCGTTTTATGATTTATAGTGTTAGGTAAGTCGTTTATATATATATTGAAAAGCAGTGGCCCTATTAAGGAGCCCTGGGGAACTCCTTTAGTGATTCCAAGCCACGATGATCTATTTGAGTCAACTGTGACCTGCACACTTTGCATTCTTTCGCTGAGATAGGATTGTAAGAGTTTTAATGGCTGTCCTCTTACTCCATAAAATTCTAATTTTTTTAATAGAACTGCATGGTCAATACAGTCAAACGCTTTGCTCAAGTCAAAAAACATACCAATGCATATTTTTTTGTTATGTAAACTATTGATAATTTCATTGATGGAGTCAAATAATGCTGACTCTGTTGATCTATTTGCTGTAAATCCATTTTGAGACTTGCTTATAACATTATATTTAGAAAAGAAGCTATTGAGTCGATCATACAGAAGTTTTTCAATGATCTTTGATAAGTTTGAGAGCAGAGCTATAGGCCTGTAGTTGCTTAGTGAGGATTTATCTCCGTTTTTAAAAATGGGACGTATAATAGCAGCTTTTAAAATTTTGGGAAAGCATGCCTGTTCAAATGATTTATTTATTATGTATGTTAAAGGTGTTATAAATGTATTTACACACCTTTTAAGGAAAGTAACTGATAGATCATCGTGACCCGTTGAATTTGAGTTTTTTAAATTGCATATTATATTCCTAATTTCATTTTCTGTTCCTGGATTCAAGAAGAAAGAATTATGGTTTTCCTGTAACATATATTGTTCTATATTTTTATATTGTGGCAAGGTGATGTTTAAACTATCTGTTATTTTAACAAAGTAATTATTGAAAAGATTCGCTATCTCGTTTAGATCTGTTGTGTTCTTATCATTACATTTTATTTCAATAGAGTCTGAGCTACGTTTCTTTTTATTTGATTTTTTTATAAGGGACCATGCTGTTTTACTACTATTATTAGATCCTTTTATCCTGTTATTATTATAATTTATTTTAGCGTCGTTAACTTTTTTTCTAAGTCTCCGATTATATTCTTTGTAATTGGCTATAATATCAGGATTATTTGATAGTTTTGTAAGTTTGTGCAAATCTCTTTTTATTTTAGATAGATTAATTATTTCTTCTGTAATCCAGGGTTTTCGGGCAGGTTTATTTGTGATTCTAATTTTAACAATTTTTTTGGGAAAGGCAGCATTATAATAGAAAAGTAGAGTATCTACAAACACTACAAATATTTGAAGCTCGATTGGTCAGTATTAAAGGGGTAGCAAATCACCCTTAACGTGTCATGTACCCGACGAAGTTATATTATTAGTTCAAGGTTCAAATTTTAATATGTTGTTACGGCGACTGTTTTAAGCATATATTTCAATTTGCAGCACAAAATGTCGGTATTAACCCCCTTGCAGAACGTTATAAACACCTAGGCGAGCAAGTTTCCCTCTAAGAGAGGGGATTAATAGCGACATTTTGTTCTGCAAATTAAAATATATGCTTAAAACAGTCGCCGTAACAACATATTAAAATTTGAACCTTGAACTAATAATATAAATTTCGTCGGGTACATGACAAGTTTAGGGTGATCTGGTACCCCTTTAAACTGACCAATCAATCTGCAAATATTATAATGGCATTATTGGGTAACCGACAAGCTATACAAACAAATTTTGTCGGGTATACATGACACGTTTAAGGTGATCTGGTATCCCTTTAAACTGACCAATCAATCTGCAAATATTATAATGGCATTATTGGATCACCGACAAGCTATACAAACAATTTCAGCCTTGAAGCAATAATAATTGTGACCATTTTTTTTGTTACATATTGGGGGCGGTCTGCATCCCTCCCATACCGCTATCTAGCAAAATCCCTTACTCAGGGCACTTTAAAATGCCTCCCTCAATATCTTCACAAAAATAAGGCCTTGAATAAATAACACAAAAAAATTGTCACTAGCTCTCGGTCTATAAGGACTGTATACAAACTGTTTATTTTACAGACTGAACAACAAAATTCGCAATATAAGAATTTAAATCAAGGAGCGTCTACATCAAATCAAAACGAGAAAACGTCATGGCTTTTGAAACTTTGGAAGAAAACTAACAACTTTTTTGACTTCGACCTGCTAAACGACAAGCCATTCCTGAATATACTTTTCGGCTTGTCGTTGGTCTGCGTGGCGGAGCAGAATTTCAAAATGGTGACGCCATTTTTCTTTGCCAGTCTCGGCTTCAGCAAGAGAGATATAGCAATGTGTTTGTCTTTGTCTTCATCTATGGATATCTTGTCGAGGATAATCATTCCCCCTGTGATCGACAAAATGGCCGACCGCGTCACTAAAAGAACTATATTTATTTTAATGTGTTTTTTGTTGGGCTTGTCCAGAATTAGTAAGTATTTTTACTTCCCACCTCTACTATGGTAGGGAAGTAATGGATTCAGTCCGAAAACAATATTTCGAGATTTTAACAGATTTTCACGTTTTGAGACCCTAGCAATCGTTTAAGATCATTTTCTGACTGATGTCTGTATGTGTGTGTGTATGTGTGTATGTGTGTATGTGTGTGTGTGTGTATGTGGTCAATTTTTCGCCTTCGATATCTTAAGAACGGAACAACATACGGGCATGCCGATTGTTCTATTGTGTTTATCAGCCTTTAACTTAGATCTGATTAGATTTTGAGTCAAATCGGTTCAGTGGATCCTGAGATATTCAAAAAAACGTCCTCAATGTCACGTATTAACATAGGTAAAAAAAAATATAAATGAATTCTAGATGTTATAATATGAAAAAAATGTAAATATTTTTTTTCTCTAAAATGTATAGTTTTCGAGAAAAAAAATATTTTACTAAAAAAAATAAAAATTGTACGTAAATCAAGGTAACCATGATTTTTGCTATATTAAGCTAGCCATCAATAGATCACCAAACAAAAAAGAGGGCCATGCTTTTTTCAAAGAATAAAAATTAAATTGTGTTTTAAAGACCACCAACAGCTAAGGTTATTTGGGCCTAGTCAAAGAATAAAAAAAAGAGTGTTTATTTTTTGCAAATATTTACTAGGTGGGAAGTATAGGACTGGTCATCAGTCGAATTTTTTTATAAAGAACTATATCCCTATATGTCTGCAGACTGAGAAAAAGGCATGTGGTTATCGAGCGTCTATGATTTACAATTTATTCAAAAAGGCATGTGTGTGTTTTACACATGGAGCTAAGCAGCTTTTGCATTGCTCACTGATGATGCTAAAAAAAATGCGAAACAGCCCCATAATTAAATTTCTTTCGTATATTATTTCTCGGTTCATTAATTAAATTAAATTATATTAATTTTTTTACCTACTGAATTAAATTATTGCACAATATTATACAGGGTGGCACATCTTAAACAAAGCAGTGAAATATATCGTAAACGGTACAAACCATAAAAAATATTTTATACAAAAGTTATAGAGTGTCAAGGGGAACAAAAGACTGTGATATCAGATTTAACATAGGTGGTGCTGTGAAGGTCAGGCGAAGGTCAGCTTCCATTTTTTAATTGTAACAGTGCATTTTTATTCCAGAATACGATACAGTATTTAATAGTGAACAGTAAATTATTAAGGTACATATCAGCTAAAGTTAATAAATATTGAGATATTTACAAATTAAATAGCAAATTTCATTTGTCAATTCGGTTCTTTTATGAATTGAATTCGAGCCAAGAATGCCGGTGCGTAATATCATGGCTATCTGCTATGCTTAATTGTCGTTCATTTTGGCCGTTATTTAATTTATAAGTATCTCCATATAACTTTAGCTCATATGTACCTATCTTAGTAATTTACTGTTCACTATTAAACACTGTATCGTATTCTGGAATAAAAATGCACTGTTACAATTAAAAAATCGAAGCTGACCTTCGCCTGGTCTTCACAGCACCACCTATGTTAAATCTGATATCACAGTCTTCTGTCCCCCTTGACACTCTATAACTTTTGTATAAAACATTTTTTATGGTTTGTACCGTTTACGAGATATTTCACTGCATTGTTTAAGATGTGTCACCCTGTATACTATAATAATTATTAATTGTTAACTACAGTAATTGCCCTTCAAACTGATCAAACATCGTTGACTGTGTGGTACACGATCTCTGGCTTCTTTCGCGGAGCCGCTTTTATCAACGTAGGCCTTTGCGTGTCTGAACATTGTACTTTGGAGAAGCTCCCAGCTGCTTTTGGACTTCACATGGTGGCCAAAGGATTGTTCGTCATTTGTTTTGGGCCTCTCTTAGGTAATTATTCAAACTTTTTTCTCCTACCTAGGCCGAAAGTTCGTACTTTCGTCCCTGCCAAGCGGGAACAAAGTCGCTCTTTATTCCCGTGGTACGGACAAGTGCGCGTGCGCAATAGTACTTATGCCGGCTCTCACGCACCTACTTCTGTCTCCTACACATTAAAATTATTTCCTTTAAAATTATTTTTTAATAATTCAGAGGTCCTTCAGAGGTCCTTCCATCTCCGATGCTGGATGAAGGACCTCTGAAGAAGCTCGCCACTCGTGCTAGCGAAACGTTAGGAAGAAATTCCAACCAACGACGGCCTATTATAGACCCGAATCAGGACAACACCAGCTCATTATGGAAATGGTTTGCTTTCCTACACTAGTGTGGGAAAGATACTTTCCCGCACACTGACCTGTCAAAAGTCACTTTACATACATGCATGTAAAGCGGCTATTTTATAGTGGGGATGGCAAAAAAAACAATAACCTGGTTTTTTTTTCAGGTGTGATACGCGACGCCACCGGAAGTTACATCATCTACCTCAACGTACTTTCGGCGCTGTTGATTTTGTGCTCCCTCAGTTGGTTGCTGGAATATTTGTGCATTTACTGGAAGCGTTCCAACAATGCAAACAGCTGAAGGTCGTCTACCTTAGTATTAATTAATAATAAACAATTTAATGATACAATAAAACAACGGTGGAAATATTTCCACTATGCATTAAATCCGCGCTCTTATGTCAACGGTCTTAAATCGAAATCTAATTTTATATTTTGATAATCCGGTCCTAAAATCGCGCAGACGTCATCTTTACAAAGATTCTCTCTGTCTCAGCAGTGCCGGTTTATGAACTTTTGCGCCCCTAGGCCCTGTGTTTTTTGACCCCTCACCATACCACATATACCAACCACACTGTAAAAAATAGATGTAAAAATACTTTGAAAGTTAAAGTAGAATTCGCTCGATTTTCTAAGTGATTTTACATTATTATTTATTTTTTCACAGAAAACTTCTTAAAAACTTGGACTTTTACTGTAAAGTTAAACAAATTTGTGATTTTTACATAAAGTAAATTAAAATTACATAATTTGTGTAATATTCCAATAAAGTGTGTAAAAATTACAAAATAAAATGTATAGTTACATATATAAAATGGATGAATACAAAACAAATTAATGTAAAATTAGTAACCACGCATGCGCAATATGTTTTTATGGAATCTACGCGATGTGCAGGCGATACCTGTTTGCGACGCCATTGTCTCTTTGTGTGCCTATTACCAGATTAATCGCTGGCTACAAATGGACCATCGATAATCTATGTAATCGGCCTTCTCATTTCTTACAGTGCACCACTTGTTTAAAAGTATTATTATTCTTTGGTTGAGAGTTGCGTAGAGTGCCTAATGGGTAAACCAGCACTGTCTGCTGAACCGATTTTCATGCTGTTTCCATTCCCATATAAAATGATGTAGATTGTAGATACGTTATTTGGTCAGGTTTTAGATTATTTGTTCCATAGCTCTCGAACGCTCATTATATTCTTTTTCTAGGTAATTTATAAAATATACTTATATCGTATTTTACTATTTTATAGTTTTTTTAAATAAATATTTTTTCTCATATTAACTTATTGACAGTAAAAAATTATTTAGGTATGTGAATACTTTGTATTTTGAATAAAGTACATTTTTTTTTATAAACTGAAGTATTTATTTTTACAAGCTTTTATTTAACTTGCAATGTATGCTAGTTTGTGTATTTGTTTAGGTCAAATCTTGCAAGTCAATTTTGAACGACTTCCACGTGTCCGATCGATTTAAAATTTGGTACTCATATGTATTCCCGATGACAATACATGAATAAATCGTTTTTAGAAATAAATTCAACCCCTAAGGGGTTCAAACGGGAATGTAGGGTTTTTTTGACTAATCAACGCGCAGGCAAAATCGCTGAAGCTAAAAACTTGAAATTTGGACAGTTACGCATCTCTTTTTGCATCTGGGATTAAAAATAATGGCATTAATTTCTTTTTGGTTATTTTGTGATGACACGTGACGTACGATTAAATGATTAATCATTATTTCCACGTTTTTTGAGTAAATGAATCAATTTGGCTAACTTCACATTAATTTATTGCAACTCATCTAGAGAACCATGTGATCCAGTGGTTAGCGTCGCGGCCTCTGGGTCAGACTGTCGTGGGTTCGAATCCCGCCTCCGCTCATGGATGTTTTGTGATGTAATTTAGTTTTAAGTGTGTTGTTATTTAATTTAAGAGGACAGTGTGATCCAGTGGTTAGTGTCGCGGCCACCGGATGAGACTGTCGTGGGTTCGAAATTCGAATCCCGCCTCCGCTCATGGATGTTTTGTGATGTAATCTAGTTTTAAGTGTGTTTTTATTTAATGTAAGAGAACAGGTGGTTCAGTGGTTAGCGTCGCGGCCTCCGGATCAGACTGTTGTGGGTTCGAATCCTGCCTCCGCTCATGGATGTTTTGTGATGTCATTTAGTTTTAAGTGTGTTGTTATTTAATGTAAGAGGACAGTGTGGTCCAGTGGTTAGCGTCGCGGCCTCCGGATCAGACTGTCGTGGATTCGAATCCCGCCTCCGCTCATGGATGTTTTGTGGTGTCATTTAGTTTTAAGTGAATTGTTATTCAATGTAATCAAAACGCCAATGACCTAAGTCGTCGACGCGTCTATAATTTACAATAAATAAAAAATAAAGCAACACATCTAAACAAATGGTTGCTTCTCAACTGACCAATCACGTCGTTCACACATTTAAATAAAATAATTCATAATTCACATTTGTTGTTTCCACATGTAAATCTATTACGAGGCACGTTTAATAATTTGTTGTCAACATTGTCAAGATTTCTTTTTTTCATAAGTCCATCAACAAACAACGGTTATTTGGACCTATGAATTGTGGCAAACCCCAAGATGTTACGCCGCTGACTACTATAGAAGCGTCGAGAATAGGTCACAGTGGTGGGGCGTGAAATGACATCGAAGATACGAGTAACCGTCGGAATATTCTGGAAAGCGCGCGAGCGTGCTGGGCCAAGCTGCTCGAACTATATAAGCGAGGTACAAGGGAGTCAGTCGTGAATCAGTGTCGTGTTGAACAACGGAAATAAATACAGTATAGTTATGTAAGACGATGTTATTTTAATGGTTGAGAAATTAAGGTTTGCCATAAATACAAAATATTCCTAGAACTAAAAATGTAGAATAGCGTACGATGTAGATAAAAGGGCCACCGTTGACAGACATTAAGCAGGGGACGAGTGACCTCGAATGTGTGGTCCCAACCGAAGAAGTGTCGCCAGAAGTAATAAATTAGATATTTCTTAAAATGTAACCAATAGCTGAGCAATATTAACAAAATGCAGTGAGATGAAGAGGCTGTTTATAACTTGAGAAGAAGGCATTTCGGGGTGGATGCTTGACAGTTGTTGATCAGATTTGAATGTGCAAAGTTGTGAGAGGTGGTGGTCTGTCTTGTGAATATCTTTTTATTGAGAATGTTGTGTTATATTCCAATAATAATAATTGTACTTAATCTGTGTAATTATATTGTGGTGATTATGTGCCAGTATTTTCAAGGATTAACAATACACAGGTAAGTCGCTAGAGACTTACTGAGAATTCATAGATTTAGGGATGTGAGTTCTCTCACTGAGTATATTTATCATAGATTTAAAGACGTATGTCGTGGATTTAAGGATGTGGGTAACCACTGTAATACATACCGTAGAGGTATTTTGTATGTACGTACTATTACATGATCATTGGCCTATGTGACTGTCTATATTAGGGATTAGAAAAATGTCAGGGACAACGGCTTAAAGGTGTCGTGTCCTGAATGTTTGTCGACAAGGGTTTAAAGGTATCCTGTCGGTGGCAATGGCCCAAAGGGGTCGTGTCATGTATGTTTATTGACAACGGTTCTAATGGACCATGTTATGATGGACTGAATAACCAACTGAATATGATGATATGATGTGCTGTTTGAATTTATGAATACTCATATGCGTTTTATGACAGGAACATGTTGATGTCCGCTGGAATCTGACCGCTAACCTTACGTCTTGGCAAACGCACGGAATCCTGACAGATCCGCTGGTATGTGACAAACTATTACCTAATTGTCTGCATTGACCGTAAGACCCAATGCAGTATGTATATGATCTTATTATATGCATCTAGATCAATATATTTATATTGTTTATACTTATTGTAAGTATTATTTATGCGTTTATGCGCGAAAAAAAAACGAGGTCTTACAGTTATTTGTCCAGTGCTATTGAAGTGTTTCACTTTGTTTGAGAATTACTGTTGTGTTGACTGTTAGAATTGACATATAATTGTTGCCTTGATTGTTACTGAATTGTTGTTACATTTTTAATTATTGTAAATAAATAGTTATTCCGCCCACGTAGAAAACAGTTTTCTTACAGTACCATATTTTTTTAATAATAAATTGAAAATCCGATTGACACTTGTTCTAGGATTCAGACTTGAGAACTGGATGCGAGCCAAGATAATTTAAGGTAAGCCATGGATCACCTGGTCCACCCTCTAGCGCCGCCAGTGAACACTTCTGCTTAAGAAAATTTTTGTTGGAAAGCAGCCAATTATATAATTGATTCCAAACATATCGGAAATAATCATTTTACCAACCATAGTCACAGTCAGGATTCTAACCTGAACTTTTCCACTTTCGCGACGGAATGAGCTTAGCTTACATTACTCAACCGTGACATGATTACTAATCTAACATTCTCCTTATATGCTTCGGAATAAGGAGAATGTTAGATTAGTAATCATGTCACGGTTGAGTAATTTAAGCTAAGCTCATTCCGCCGCGAAAGTGGAAAGGTTCAGGTTAGAATCCTGACTGTGACTATGGTTGGTAAAATGATTTTTTCCGATATGTTTGGAATCAATTATACAGGGAGGCATATCTTAAACAATGCAGTGAAATATCTCGTAAACGGTACAAACCATAAAAAAATGTTTTATACAAAAGTTATAGAGTGTCAAGGGGGACAGAAGACTGTGATATCAGATTTAACATAGGTAGTGCTGTGAAGGTCAGGCAAAGGTCAGCTTCCATTTTTTAATTGTAACAGTGCATTTTTATTCCAGAATACGATACAGTATTTAATAGTGAACAATAAATTATTAAGGTCCATATCAGCTTAAGTTAATAAATATTGAGATATTTGGAAATTAAATAACAGCCAAAATGAACGACAATTAGATAGATTATGACATAGCAGATGGCCATACGTACTCAAGGCTATTAGAGTACAGGTTGCCTCATTCCATCTGACCAATCAGCGTAAGCGCGGGAATGACGTCAGCTAGAATTTAGTTTAAATCAAGTACAAAAATTGTTGAAGATTATGCTTATTTATATTAGGTGCTTCGTGCAGATTTTTTCTTAAAATTGGCAGGAGACAATAAATAGAAGAATAGATGTTAAAAAATAGGATTATTTTTATTTTTATTACAAAATTTAGGTTTTAATATCTATAATATAAACAAACAAAAAATTAAATAATGCTCAAGAAATGGCACATCTTGTTAATTTAGCTATTTTTTTAAATTTAAGAAACGAATAGAATTAACTAACAAATTGATAAATTAATTATTTTATCTTTTATATTCACAAAATATTAAAAATAACCACAAAACACCATAACACTTAACAGCTATCGCAAAATTGACAACTTATCATATTTTTTCACTAACAGAAGAATCATGTTTCTATTAGGTATTGAAAAAACATATCACACTACCATGGTTACTGTGATTTTTATTTCCAAAAATTAGCAGCGTCCATCGTCTGATCTTTTCTATTGAAGAGTATATTCTGAGTGACGTCATCCCCCCACTACTATCTATCGGAATGAGGCAACCTATAGGTACTTTACTAACCTTGATACGTACCGGCCTTCTTGGCTTGAATTCAATTCATAAAAGAACCGAATTGACAAATTAAATTTGCTATTTAATTTGTAAATATCTCAATATTTATTAACTTTAGCTCATATGTACCTTAATAATTTACTGTTCACTATTAAATACTGTACCGTATTCTGGAATAAAAATGCACTGTTACAATTAAAAAATGGAAGCTGACCTTCGCCTGACCTTCACAGCACTACCTATGTTAAATCTGATATCACAAGCTTCTGTTCCCCTTGACACTCTATATAACTTTTGTATAAAACATTTTTTTATGGTCTGTACCGTTTACGAGATATTTCACTGCATTGTTGGGCTTGAGAATAGCCGAGCGTGTAGAAGTGCTGTTGTTTACATGGCGTTGCTATGGTTCCTCTATTACAAGTCCCTAGTTCCCGTGTCAATTGGATTTCCAATTTATTATTAAAAAAAAAATAATGAAATGAAAATATGAATTGGTGCTAGGCCTAAATAACCTTAGCTGTTGGTAGTCTTTAAAAAACACAAAAACACACACTGCATTGTTTAAGATGTGCCACCCTGTATTATATAAGTAATTGGCTGCTTTCCAAAAAAAATGTTCAATTTCAAATCAGTCGTATAAAATATAAATCTATTAATTTAACTTCTGCTTAACTTTCATACAGAGTTTTGAGGACCACCTCTTTCTTAGGAAGCGTCTTCTTAGAGAATTTTCCCTGCAATTGAATCGCAAATTGTTGATATTGTCCGGTCGCTTTGATCCGCCCTCGGACAATTAATATAATGCGCTTAAATGCCTTATCGTTTAATAATACTATACTCGACTATAATTTTGACAACAAGTGTCACAGTTTGTACTATCTTGATCGACCGGAATGCTATCAAAACTTATTTCAATAATCATAAACACGAGTCCACAAGTATTACTGCGACTGTTGCAGTGCCGTGTCTCACTTTAGAGCTCTCAGTAGTCTCAGTATTTTCTTTGTGGCGACGACACTGTTCTATTAATAGAGAGTCATTTGTTTATTTACTGATAGTAAAATAATGTAAGGTGAGGTTATTTCTTTGTCATTATTATATTTTTTTAATGTTCGTTCTAATGTTTTTTTTGCGGTTGTCCCATTTTCCTAAACTACGGTTTGGAATTGTTATTGTGCGTTTTTGAAATTTAATGGATGCTGTCAAAGTCGAAATCATTTTCAACAAGCCGTGAGGTGGGTCGTTTATTAGGACTAAAGTGCGACCCTTGAGGTCCACACGACGAACTTCCCAGTTTGATAAATATTTAATAATAATAATTACATTAGATATTACACAGAAAAGTAATCATTTTAATCATTAAAACATAATTATTATTTATTTTTAACAATAATTGAAAAAAAAAAACGGCTGAACCGATTTTTATAAAATTTATGTCGGATCAAAATGACGTTAACACGCCTCGATCGACACCCTTACGAAGTCTATATAATTATTTATTCGCGAGATATTGTGTAAAATCTACTGTTTTGGTGTCTATTTGGTTAAGAAAAAGGAACGGCTGAGCCGATTTTGAAAAAAATTCTTGCAGATCATTTTTACGTTAATACGCGTCGATTGGCATCCTAACGTAGTCGATATCATTTTTTATTCTCGAGATTTCGTCTTAGAAAGAAATGGACACATACGTACGTACGTACACACACATACACACACACAGACATCTTTCTAAAAATAGTATAAAAATAGTGTAGTGACCTTGAAACATAAAAATTTGTTATACATTTTGATTTCGATTTTCGGACCCATTACAATAACTTCCAATGGGATGTTAAAAATTGCGTTACCATATCTCCACATATCTCCAAGCACGCAGTTCCCAAGTTCTAACTCTAAAAGACGTATCAATTGGATTTCCAATTTATTATTGAAAAATAATTAATTATCATCAGACCCTCGTTACCAAGTTGAAATTATCATGGGCTTGAGAATACCCGAGAGTGTAGCAATGCTGTTGTTTACATGGGGTTGCTGTGGTTCTTCTATTACAAGTCCCTAGTTCTCGGGTTCTATAGCCCGAGAGCAGGTAAAAGTGTCAATTGGATTTTCAATTTATTATTAAAAAAAATATGAATTGGTGCTAGGCCCAAATAACCTTAGCTGTTGGTGGTCTTTAAAATACAATTTTTTTGAAATTATCATAATATTGTATTGTCACGGGAACTCAATGTGTGTGCAAAGTTTCATAAGAATCGGTTAAGTAGAAGTATAGTTGAAAAAGCTGTCGCAAGATTTTCAACAAGGATATTAACAAACAAACAAATATACGCGGTCAAGCTAAATAAAACCGTTTAAAAACCTAGAAAAGGCAGTTTACTTTTCTAGGTTTTAGGACGATACAATTGAGCGTACCATTTATTTTAAATTGGGCAAATATCAGGCAACGCCAAATAATATCTCTAGACATAGATTAAAATACGGATGATTAAGAAGTGTAACAATGATATCTGGTTAAATAAACAACTGAACAACAAAAATTACCTGAACTGAATAATAAAACAAATAATCACCATACTATAATATTATAAAGAGAAAAGATTTGATTTTTTGTATGTTTGTTTGTTTGTTTGTAATGGATAAACTCAAAAACTACTTAGCTGAATTTAAAAATTCTTTCACCTATAGAAAGCTACATTATCAGCGAGTAACATGGACTGTATTTTATTTTCAAAAAAATTAGATATCTCTACGAAAATCACAATAATGTAACCCAAGGTATCAAAAATTTGCCTATAAAAGTCATTATTTGGCGTGCGCTGCGAAAACTATTGATTAATTATAAATTCGAGCGAACGAGCGAAGCGAGTGAGAAATGTTTTAATTAATTATAAATTCGAGCGAAGCGAGTGAGTAATGTTTTAAATAATTACTAATTCGAGGGAACGAGCGAAGCGAGTGATTAATATATTAATAAATTATAAATTTATAGCACCCGGGCGAAGCCGGACCGGGCCGCTAATAAAATAATATTTTTTATAATCGACCTTCGTTTTAAAATATTCATAAAACCTGTGTAATTTATAATTTAATTTACTTCACGTCTAATCACTCGTTGATATTCCCGCACCTCAAAATACAAAATATGCCAATAGCATAACTATTCGTTATTTATTTTCTAGATCTTGCCTGCGGTTTCGCTTGCGTGAATGTTTATTTTGTCCGTAGATTCGCGTTTTATTGTCTATTTTGTTCATATATTCGCGTTAAGAGTATTCGATATCGGAACTTAGAGTGCCCGCGGTGAGAGATGAAGCCAGGCACGTCATCAATAATATGCTAGTGAATGCCTGCTTGCCCGCAGACAGTGCCGTGTATACAAAACTGCACATTGGGTTTTATGACGTTAGTTACAATTTTGGCAAACTGCTATTCATGACAATAAACAGCCAATAGCAAGCTAGAAGGCGGGCGCAATGCATTCAAGTTACTATGACGCGGTGGCTTCATCTTTCGCCGCGCGAGGTCTACCCCCCGTACTCTTCGTCTCAAATCTTTTCCCGTCGCCCCAAAAACGTTTATAGCTCTCCCGACGCTATTTTTAAAGCTAAAAGGTTTGGGTAAACGCCAAATGAAGGATTAGGAATCACTCTACAGATCCTACAGGCGAATTTTTTGAAAAAAGTTTTGGCTACATGTGAGAAATTACGTAATTTTTGAAAAGTTGTAAGTTTTTCCAAAATTTTTTTTACATACTGTGGAAGTTATACTCCTTAACATATACCGCGCGACTGGTACGGCAGCGACATCTATGAATCGAGGTACAAAGTTTTCTTAGTGTGACATCTAACGGAATTTCTTTTAAATTTCTTAGTTCAACAACTACCTGCAGTGATGCGCGCGCATCGTTTAACGCTTTGCGTAAACTCGTCCGGAGTCGCATAAAGGAGTATGACTTCTAAAAGTTCGCGTAGTATCCGCAAAACTTTTTTGATTGTCAGCAAACGTTTTGCAAATCTGTTTGAACAAGTGACTAGTAATAAGCAGTGATTAGATTTATTTATTTATTTATTTATTGTAGATTATAGACGCGTTGACATCTAAGGTCATTAGCGTCTTTCAACTACACTAAATAACAACTAACTTAAAACTAAATAACATCACAAAACATCCATGAACGCAGGTGGGATTCGAACCCAGGGCAGTCCAGTCTAGAGGTTGCGGTACCAAGCACGCTAACAACTGGGCTATACTGCCCCCAGTGATTAGATTTGGTGAGGCGTCTGTTGGAATAATAAAAATTTCGCTGCGCAAACTCTAGACGTCCACGATCGATTTTGAATTTCTGTAGGAACAAATGTTATATTGTGTTTTCTGATTTCAGCCAAAATGAGTTCTGAAGCACTTGATGGCGGATGGGGGTGGGTAGTGTTATTTGGCATCATCATTGTCAATGTAAGTATTTATTTTCAGATGTATCAACAGCTTGAAGGGACTGAGAATGTCCGAGCGTGTAGCAATGCTGTTGTTTACATGGCGTTGCTATGGTTCCTCTATTACAAGTCCCCAATTCCCGGGTTCTAGCCCGAGTGTTGATAAAAGTGTCAATTGGATTTTCAATTTATTATTAAAAAAAATAAATAATGAATTGAAAGTATGAATTGGTGCTAGGCTCAAATAACCTTAGCTGTTGGTGGGCTTTAAAACACAATTTTTACAGCTTGGAAATATACGACTTGCCCATACGAATATAATGAGAGTGGACATGTTCGAATTTTTGAGGTCTATTTAAAAGTAAAAGTACTTAATAATTAACAAAACATATTTCGACATCTGAATACCAATTGAAAAATTTTTTCGTTGGAGAGCAGCCAATTATATAATTGTTTCGAAACATATTGGAAAAAATCATTTTACCAACCAGTGGTCACATAATTTTCACTTCCATGTTGGGCTCTCGCTGGTACGAGGATTCACTTCATATCATAGCTATTGAATTAGCATATATGAATGACACTCGCATGTAGTGAAAATCTATTGATTCTGAAGCATATAAGGAGAATATTAATTTAGCAATCAAGTCACGGTTGAGTATTGTAAGCTCATTCCGCCGCGAAAGTGGAAAGGTTCAGGTTAGAATCCTGACTGTGACCACTGGTTGGTAAAATGATTTTTTCCAATATGTTTCGAAACAATTATATAATTGGCTGGTCTCCAACGAAAAAAATTTTCAATTGCATTTCAGCCGTATAAAATTATTATTTATCTGAATATCAATATAACAATTTTTTTGCAAGTAATAATATTAAGAAAAATCATAAAATTTTATGAGAAATAATGAAAGTCTGATAATATATTCTCATTTTCTTACCACATAAATAAATTTATCTAGAGTAAACATCTTTTTGATAAAAAAATTAACAATGGATTTTCTTATCATTTTTTGATTAGGTATATGCTTGAATATGTTTTGTGTAAACACTTTTAAGTAATAATTTATTTTTGCAAATTTTTCTATTTTATAATTAATTTGTCAGTTTCGATTATTTATCTACAAGTACAGAGAAATACAATTATTTTTTCAAGGAGATAAATCAGTAATTGTAATTATTTTTTAGTAATAAAATCGAACAATGCTTATTGCACATTATTAGTATTTATTACGACTGTCAAAATTTATGATGATGGAAATTTTTTATTTGTTGCGGTTTTATATATCGTGACTACCCTTATTTACCCCGCGTTTCCAAGGAATATTAGTCCCATGGACCCCTGTTATTATAGCGTATTTTCGCTTCAGTTGGAAGAGGTTTATATCACGAATAAACATAATTTGATAAAATTCCGTCCGATGTCGCTAGTCGCAATTTTCACTCCAATTGGAAGGTTTATATCACGAATAAACATCATTTGATAAAATTCCGTCCGATGTCGCTAGTCGCAATTTTCACTCCAATTGGAAGGTTTATATCACGAATAAACATCATTTGATAAAATTCCGTCCGATGTCGCTAGTCGCCAGTTCCGCTCCAATTGGAAGGTTTATATCATGAGTAAACGTAATTTGATAACATTCCGTCCGATGTCGCTAGTCGCCATTTTCACTCCAATTGGAAGGTTTATATCACGAATAAACATAATTTGATAAAATTTCGTCCGATGTCGTTAGTCGCCATTTTCGCTCCAGTTGGAAGGTTTATATCATGAGTAAACATAATTTGATAAAGTTCCATCCGATGTCGCTAAAGTCGCTTTTCTCGCTCCAGTTGCATGACTTATGAATAAAGGCATCTAATTGAATAGAATTTTGTCCGATGTCGCTAGTTGCAATTTTTGCTCCAGCTAGAAGGTTTATGTAGGCAATGAATAAAGAAAAATTGCCAAAAATTTCAGAGACGCTAACATTTGTAGGGGCCCGAGTGAGAGACTTGAGGAATTGGGAAATGGGAGGGACCGGGACGCTCCAGCGCCCAGCGTTCCTAGGCAGTCTGCGCCTGATTTGCCCGGTTGCCCACCGATCAAGTCAAGATCTGCCAGTTAAGAACTCCCTAAATTTAAACTGATTAATTTATTTTCTAAACATTTGACGTTATTTTCAGTTGACGGTCAGTCCAATATCACAATGTTTTGGAATTATATTCCAAAACAAGTTCCAAATTTTAGGAATAACCGCAGCTCAAACCTCAACCATATTACATTTAAATAGTTTTATTATGTGCATTTTAGGTAAGTTGACAAAATTAAAAAAACTTTTTGACAAAAAAAGAAACATCCTTCAAAAAACCACTAAAAAGAGAAAAATAATGAAATTTTGAGGTCTGTGCCAATTTAATAAAATATGAAGTCTGTTAAAAAGTATAATATATAGTGATTAATATCTTATTTTTAACCAACTTCATATTTTATTTAATTGGCACGGACCTCAAAATTTCATTAGTTTCCTCTTTTTAGTGGTTTTTTGAAGGAGATTTTTTTTTGTTAAAAAGTTTTTTATTTTTTACTTTTTAGTGTCAAAAAGTGACATTTACCTTAAAAGAATCACACGCCCGTTACTCACTTTTATTAAACCGACTTTCTTACGCTGTCTGATATCTCAAAAAGTGACATTTACCTTAAAGAATCACACGCCGTTACTTACTTTTATTAAAATCAGCCGAACTACTGAACCGATTTTGATGAAATTTCTATGGGACCAATCTGAAAGTATATCCTTTCAAATAAAAAAAAAATTTCAAAATCGGTTTATAAATGACTGAGTTATAAGGTAACAAACATAAAAAAAAAATACAACCGAATTGAGAACCACCTCCTTTTTTTGAAGTCGGTTAAAAATAACATAGTGATAACGAAAATATTTTTATTATTGCAATATTAAAATATTCCGCTATTGAAAATATTTTTATAAGTTTCGATCAAACAATAATAATTATAAATTTTTATTATTGAGATATCAGATAATGAACGTTTATTCAACACATGCACGCTTTTAGTGTTTTTTCGTGTCTGTAAAGCGGATCTTAAATGACCGTTTATCGACTGGTGAGTCGGTGACATCATGATCTATTATAAAACGCTTTTCGATGCTATAATGAAAAACCCGTTACATAATGAAGTTTTAGATGCTATAATGAAATATGGTTACTATGGTAACGAAGTAAATAATTATTGTATCCAGACCAATGTTTTTAGTATGAGATATACTGCTGCCAGTGAATCTACGGTATTTGATATTAATTCAATAAAACTCTAAAAGCATGCATGTGTGCAAACAATTGATATAATTATAAATTGTAATTAATAATTATTGAGATAATGACATTTTGTTATTATTTTTTTAGGTTTATTGTGTGCACCGTTGTTCAAAAAATTCAGCTATCGTCAAGTGGCCTTCGCTGGATGTAGTGTAATTTGTCTTGGAATAGTATTGACCAGTTTTGCCAACAGCTTCCAAATATTCCTATTGACTTACTGCATAATTCTTGGTAATTACCGCCCAGCAGAAATATATCACTCAATTTTTATAATTAATAACACAACAGCTTCCAAATACATATTCTTATTGACTTACCAATTACCTACTGCATAATTCTTGGTAATTAGTAATTACCCACTGGCAAAAATGCATCTCTTAGTAATTTTAATATTTAATAGCACACGACAAAATGCCAATAACTAACAATTACTAATCACCAGCTCTAGCCGCCTTCCTGGTCTTATTATTATATAATAATAACGTTTAGTATCATCTATCAGGTATCGGGCAAGGTGTTCTATTTCCCGCCATAACCATGGCCCTCAACACGTACTTCCGCAAGAAACGGTCCGTCGCCATGGGAATATCGGTATCATTAACGGGGCTTGGCCCCATAATCACTCCGCATATTTGCACCAAGCTCCTAACAGAGTTCGGCACTTCTGGTACTGTCCTGTTGCTGGGAGCCATTGCCATGCATTCGTTCGCGGGAGCTCTGCTCATGAAGCCGCTGAAGAAAGATGTGCAGAAGGCGTCGGAACAACCGAAGAACGTCGGAAATGAGACAGATTGTGCTGGAGATCAGGTATGTTGACCTCAAAGTTGGGTCTTGTTTAAGAACTATAAATCAGATCTTTTTCAGTAATCTTCTAAAAATAACGGAGAAATATTATTTCCTTGTAGATTTATAATTTATACTTCGAAGTCAACTAATTTGATTTATTTCCCAGAGGTGTTGGATGAGTGTTTGTCAAAAAACAACAACAGATCGTTATCCGTACCGGAATTGGAACAGCTCCTCGCATTTCCTGCTATCATAAATCCCGGAAAATTTGAACCGGTTAAATACTCCAGTGTCCCGGACTTCAGAGAGGGCATTCAAACCATTGACGTGTCAGATTTAGAAAAAGCTTTTTTGGAAACGAGAAGCGACAATCAGATGACCAAAAATCCTTCGGAATTAGAAGATCAAAGTCGACATAGTGTGCTTAAACGCATGTGCATAATTTTGTCGAATTCTTTTAACCTTGAATTGCTCAAAGATTTAACTTTCGTAAGCATTGTCCTTGGAATGGGAATTTCGTTCGTTTCCGAGCTGAATTTTGCTTACATGACTCCGTTTGTGTTGGGCGAACTTGCTTCGTTTTCAACGGAGGACATTGCATTTGCCATGTCCATCCAAGCAACGGCAGATATAGGAGGAAGAATAATCGTGCCTCTTATGGCACAAAAATGGCACTGGAATTGCAGATACCTTTACATGGGTTCTTTATTCCTTTCCATTTGTGGACGAACAGGTAATTGATTCTTGCGAAGACATTATTATTTTTTTTTAAATTTATTTAACTTAACTCTTGGGCTAAATACTAAAAAAACATTTTATAACCTAGGCCCTAGGACACTCGCGTGGTTAAGACAATTCGAATCTCCTCGATTATGGAAATCGGTCCAGTAGATTTGGCCCTACGTGGTTACAAACTTACAGACACGCATAAACTGCTCAATTTATAAATTAATAGATTTTTTATACGGCTGATTTGCAATTGAAAATTTTTGTTGGAAAGCAGCCAATTATATAATTGATTCCAAACATATCGGAAAAAATCATCTTACCAACCATAGTCACAGTCAGGATTCTAGCCTGAACCTTTCCACTTTCGCGGCGGAATGAGCTTAAAATTACTCAATCGTGACATGATTACTAATCTAGCATTCTCCTTATATGCTTCGGAATCAATAAATTTCCACTACATGCGAGTGTTAATTCAATATAGCTAGGTTGTAGATATGAATCTTTGTACTAGCGAGAGCTCAGCTATATTGAATTAACACTCGCATGTAGTGAAAATCTATTGATTCCGAAGCATATAAGGAGAATGGTAGATTAGTAATCATGTCACGGTTGAGTAATTGTAAGCTTATTCCGCCGCGAAAGAGGAAAGGTTCAGGTTAGAATCCTAACTGTGACTATGGTTGGTAAGATGATTGTTTCCGATATATTTGGAATCAATTATACCTATAATTGGTTGCTAAATTTATAACTCTTCATTTTTTTTTCGTAATCGTAACCGCAAAACTAACATTTTTTTCTCGACGCACGTTTCGCCAACCATCAGGAAAATTATGATGATTCTAACATGGTTAGCAAAATTTGCGTCGAGAAAAAAGTTAGTGTTTTGTGGTTACTTTTTTAATATTCAGGGTCTTCACACCAAAGGTTGTTTCGCTAACGATGTTAGCATCATCAGGGAAATAGTTTTAATCATTTCCTTATGATTCTAATATAGTTCTAGACCCACTGGTTTTCCCAACAAAGGTTTAATCTCTCATCAAGAGATTCATTGTTAACTATTTGGAAATATTGTTTCAGTGTTGACATCGTTCAGTGACCGTTATAGTATTGTCCTGTGGAACATGGCTTTACTAGGTACGGCCAAAGGAATCAAGGCCGTATTTCAAGCATTAATCGTACCCAATTACGTATCCTTAGAGAAATTACCGGCTGCCAGCGGTCTCCTGATGGTTATCAATGGAATACTGTCCTTGGGATTCGGTCCGATTATTGGTACGTTAGATACATAGATATTGTAAATTATAGACGCTCGACAACAGATGTCATAAGCAGGCGCGAACTGGCTAACCTTTGTAGGGGCCCGATGGAGAGATATTAGTAATTTGTTATTTGTTGGTGGGAATTTAAGGACTTAGGATTTTCGTTTTGGTTTTCCTGTGAGGCCCTATATTCTCTTTTTTTCAAAATTTTAGGCTCAGTCGTTTCGGAGATAAGGGGGGGGGGAGATCAGAGAAACAGACAGGCAGGCAGACAGGCAGGCATACAGACAGCCAGGCAGGCAGCCAGGCAGGCAGACAGACAGACAGACAGACAGACAGGCAGGCAGACAGACACGAGAGTGATCCTATATAAGGGTTCCGTTTTTTCATTCTGAGGTATGGAACCCTAAAAAGGGGGCAATACGGACAGAATTCGGAAACTACATTTTTGTAAATTTTCTCAGAATGTCAGTAGGTAGAATTTCGTTTTTGCCCCAGAAAAAAAATTTAATTATTACGATTTCAAAACTTCCGTAACAATGAAAACCGAGAATAGAAACATTTGCGTTAATTGTTAAATTTCTAGTTTATTTTTGAAGTGAAACTTCTTAGGCGGCATTGACTCGCCGATTTGAGGACTAAAATGCCAGTCTGCCAGATGAAACGGAAGTGTCTACGCACGTAACCAATAGCAACGCTATATAAATAAATCAATATTGTAGTATACAGGGTCGGAATTGTCAGAGAGAGATAGACGATTTCCCCGTAATATTTTTGTGGTTTGTTTTTGCTGTTTCCATACGGTTTTTTTTATAAGTTTTAATTCGGTCGTGTGTACAGCGGCACATGACTTTTTACAAGCTTTTATTTAACTTGCAATGCATGTTAGTTTGTTTGTGTGTTTGTTTAGGTCAAATTTTGCAAGTCAATTTTGAACGACTTCCACGTATCCGATCGATTTGAAATTTTGTACACATATGTTTTTCCGATGACAATACATGAATAAATCGTTTTTAGAAATAAATTCAACCCCTAAGGGGTTCAAAAGGGGATGTAGGGTTTTTTTGACTAATCAACGCCCAGGCCAAATCGCTGAAGCTAGAAACTTGAAATTTGGACAGTTGGTTCCTTTTCTGACGTAAGCATTCACTAAGAAAGGATTTCTCGAAATTCAACCCCTACGGGTGTCAAAGGGGGGTAAATTTTGAAAGACTAAAATTAACAAAATAAAATATTAGTGAAAAAAAACTTTTTAGAGACAAGCTTTTATTGAAATGTACTAAAAAGGAAAAAATAATATTTAATAATTTTGGTTCATAATTATTATAAAAGCGGGGCTTGCGACTAATAAACTATCATAGATATTACAACCCCCGCTTTTATAATAATTATGAACCAAAATTATTAAATATTATTTTTTCCTTTTTAGTACATTTCAATAATAGCTTGTATCTAATAAGTTTTTTTTTACTAATATTTTTTAAAAACTAAATATCAATGTTCCTTGTTGCAGGTTATATACACGACGCCACTGGTACCTACGTCACAGCTCTACATTTCACATCGTTCTTGTCCGGGCTGTGTTTGGCACTCTGGATTTTTGAATTTATATTTTGTAAACCAAAACAAACGAATTCGTAAAACTGCTGCACCGATTTGTGCTATATAAACTGGTCTTTATATTGTGCCATTCTATTAATAAGAAAGCCGTTTTCTATCAGCAAAACTGTGCTGTTTTGCTACTAACGAAGCCAACAATATGCATCTAATAAGTATATTTTTTAAGAGTAATTTCTACCGGAAGTTACCCCCTGCACTCTTCATCTCAAATCCTTTCCCCTCGCCTAAAAACGGTTACAGCTCTCCAGACGCTATTTTTAAAGCTAAATTATTTATTTATTTATATCTAGTAGATTTAAGACGCGTCGATAACTTAAGTCATTAGCGTCTTAATTACATTAAATAACAACTTCCTTAAAACTAAATGACATCACAAAACATCCATGAGCGGAGGTGGGATTCGAATCCACGACAATGTGATCCAAAGGTCGGCTACGCTAACCGTTACACCACACTGTCCTCTTTTAAAGCTAAAGGGTTCGGGTAAACGCCAAATGAAAGATCAAGAATAACACTACAGATCCTTCAGGAGAAAAATTAAAAAAAGTGTCCTGGAAAACCTTACAACTTTTTAAAAATTAAGTATCTAATCTTTCACACGTAGCCAAAACTTGTTTTAAAAAAGTTCGCTTGTAGGATCTGTAGTTTGATTCTTGGACTTTCATTTAGCGTTTACCCCAATTCTTTGTGATTCTTGAACCCTAATTTAGCATTTACCCGAATCCTTTAGCTTTAAATATAGCTAATTAAAATGAATGCATAATGACTGCAAACAGTATATGAAAACACCTGTTGTAAGAACAATGACGTAACGCAATGCTGTAATCAGGAAAAATTCATTAATTCAAACCTATATCACCGAAGGGATTTTAACCCTAAACTTTCCACCTGTTGTGTTTACCTGTTGTGTTTATTTTACATGTTGAGTCGGTTGTTCTAGCAGTGGTGTTGGAATATTGACTCTCGCATGTAGTGGTTTTTCAGTGACAGAATGCTTTAAAGGGAGAAAGTCGATCGTTTGAAAATGTGTCACTGTGTGAGTAATGTCAACTCAGTCCGCCGCGATAGTGGAAAGTTTAGGGTTAAAATCCCTACGGTGACATAGGTTTGAATTAATGAATTTTTCCTGATTACAGCATTGTGTTACGTCATTGTTCTTACAACAGGTGTTTTCATATAGTGTTTGCAGTCATTATGCATTCATTTTAATTATGTATTTGTTCACGACTTACGTGTTAAATTTGTATTTATTTTAAATATAGCGTCTGGAGAGCTGTAACAGCTTTTAGGCGAGGAGAAAGGATTTGAGATGAAGAGTGCAGGGGGTAGCTTCCGGTAGAAAAAACCTCTTAATTCAAAACAATATAGTATTGCAGATAATTTAGTTTAACTTAACTTAAGAGTAGAAAGCAAGCTTTAGTTTATACAAATAAAAAAAACTTACCTATCATAATAATTAGACTGATTTATAAAATACTAGCAGCTCGGTCCACCTTCGCCCACGTCTGTAAAAATTAAAAAAAATAAATTATATAATTATATGACTGTTTCGTATTAGAAATCATTTCCAAAAACACAAAGGCCTTTATTTCATTTCAATATGTTAAATATTTACGGGGATACAAATGTTTAAACTTTAATAGCTGCTTACGTCACAACACCCGCGAGGCAGGCTGTGATATTCGAGGCATGTGACGTCAGCCGCTCGAAAGGAAAAAAATATTATTTGATTATTAAAACTTAATATAATATTTTATTATTTTATTAGGTACCTACCTACATACCTATAGACCCGAGAGCTAGTGACAATTTTTTGGTATTATTTATCCAAGGCTTTATTTTTGTGAAAATGTTGAGGGAGGCATATTAAAGTGCCCTGAGTAAGGGATTTTGCTAGATAGCGGTATGGGAGGGATTTGGGGTGATCTGCCACCCCTTTAATACTGACCAATCGATCTGCAAATATTATAATGGCATTATTGGGTCACCGACAAGCTATACAAACAATTTCAGCCTTGAAGCAATAATAATTGTGACCATTTTTTTATGTTACATGTTTGGGGCGGTCTGCATCCCTCCCATACCGCTATCTAGCAAAATCCCTTACTCAGAGCACTTTAATATGCCTCCCTCAACATCTTCACAAAAATAAGGCCTTGAATAAATAACATCAAAAAATTGTCACTAGCTCTCGGTCTACTACTTAGAGTTAAATAAAAAATAATTAGGTAATGAAATTTTTAGTCACTAAGCGTTTTTTGTATTTTACTATTTTATCAATAAAAAATCAATAAATAAATAATGATAAAAATATTTTTTAACACTGTTTTTAAGTTTCTAAATTAAGTATTTTGTTTACCTACTATGTGTATTTTGTTTATTATATCATTAATATTTTTCTGTTAATAGTAATAATTATAAAGTATTTGATCGGATTTCATCCCAAGGGCCAAGATATACATTTTTAGATAACTTATCTAGATCTACCGAAGGGTAAAAAACCGGTCAAGTGCAAGTCAAACTCGCGCATCGAGGGTTCCGTACAATAATAAAAATAAGGAGTTAGGAAGGGGTAAAAAATTAACAGATTTGTTTTTTAAAGTTTTTTTACTTATATTTTATTTTGATCTTTTTTTCCGTAGGTATTAAATTTAATTAAAAAATATTTTTGAAGTAAAGAAAATATATTAACAGAATATTTGATGAATAAAAAATAAAGTGAAAAATTCCAAAATGTTTATATTATAAAAAATACAAAACAATCACGTATCGTCAGTTGGATTTGAACCCGGCTCTTCATGGTGACATGCGAACGCGTAGCGCACGTTACCACTGCTCCACGTATACCACAGCACAAACAATGTTATACTTGATACACTTGGTATAGCTCTATATGCCTAATTTTCCGTCCCGTGGGAATTTAAGGACTTAGGGTTTACTTTTCAGTTTTCCTATTAACTCTGCGTGAGGCCCAATATTACCTATTTTTTCTAAATTTTAAACTCAGTAGTTTCGGAGATAAAGAAGGAGGAATCAGACAAACAGACAGCCAGACAACCAGACACGATAGTGATTATATACTTATATTATTGTTACAAAACTGTTTTCTGAGTTGGCGGAATAAATATTTATTTACAATAATTAAAAACACAATAATAATGAATGCAACAACGAAAAGTCAGTTCTAACAATCAACACAAGTAAACAATAACTAAACAGTTATTTCTTAAACAAAGCAAAACAAAACAATAAATAGCACTTAACTAATAACTCGTAATTATTACCACTACACTAGTATTTATTTTATCAATCTATTTATTTATATATCACGGCACTATTTATATCACTGATTCACCGTAGACTTGACTGCGTGACTCACCGTTGACTGATTGACTCACTCACTCGCACTGGCTGTTTATATATGCTGCGTGGCTTAAACCTAGTGTGTTCTCGCTTTCTCTAGAACTTTCGCGCAGGTACCAGTTGTTACAGTAAGCAGACCCCGTTTCTCAGAACTCTTGCCTGCCGTTTATATACAGGGTGATCCGTAAGTACATTATATTCCCTATAAGGTTCAATTTTTTTCATTCTGAGATTCAGAGATACGGACACATAAAAACTGGTTTCGGTTACGTGAACATCGATGTTGCCTCCAGTTGACAGAAATTCTGTCCTAACACGGGCATAACCGGGTAAAAGGCCCCATAGGTACACTTTAAGTTGTATTAAACATGTCAGTTAATAATTTTAGGGGGCTTGGGAAGGTGCATAGCCCCTCTCAGACTCCCCATTCCGCCGCCAATGCTCCAGTCTGAACAAATATTTGTTATGATGACTGCAAGGTTCCGTTGAAATAAAAGTTAAGAATCACTGCTCTATGACACATGTTATTAATTTTTCAGACAGACTAGTGACGCAAAATCTTAGATAAATATTGTATAATTCGACAACATTGAAATTTGATTACTTATAGTATCTAATTAATTGTAAAAAAAATTATAAAAAAATATAAGTGTATGTTGGTCAATATTCCACATTTTATCAAATGTAAATAAACAATTTCGCAGAGATTAATAAATTCTTATGGACTAGATTTTTAATTAAAGATAAATCATTAAAAATTAGTACCTACTTATTAACAAATTTAACTGTGCAACATTCTTAAAAATTTTAGATCAATAAATTTTTTTTATGAGTAATTTGAAAAAAAACTTTTTAACAAAAAAAAACCTTCAAAAAGCCACTTTAAAGAGGAAAATAATGAAATTTTGAGGTCACCGCCAATTGAAAAAATATGAAGTCGATTAAAAAGTATAGTATAGTGATTAATATCTTCTTTTTAACCAACTTCATATTTTATTAAATTGGCACAGACCTCAAAATTTCATTATTTTCCTCTTTTTAGTGGTTTTTTGAAGGTGTTTTTTTTTTACTTTTTAGTGTCAAAAAGTGACATTTACCTTAAAAGATTCACACGCCGTTACTCACTTTTATTAAACCGACTTTCTTACGCTGTCTGATATGTCAAAAAGTGACATTTACCTTAAAGAATCACACGCCGTTACTGACTTTTATTAAAATCAGCCGAACTACTGAACTAATTTTGATGAAATTTCTATGGGATCAATCTGAAAGTATAGCCTTTCAAATACAATTTTTTTTTTCAAAATCGGTTTATAAATGACTGAGTTATAAGGTAACAAACATAAAAAAAAAACAAATACAACCGAATTGAGAACCACCTCCTTTTTTTGAAGTCGGTTAAAAATAAAACATTCTCTTTCAAATTAGGAGTTATGGACATTCCATTTTTTTAACTGATGGGAAAATCTTTTCCATGGAACCGAAACAATGCATAGTCGGGCCGCTTAACAGATGGAGCAATGAAAATGCATGATCATTGCGTGATCACCGCATGCAAAGTACCTGATTGGTTGCTTGAACGTTCGAGAACAAAACTATATGCGAAGGTAACGCCTATGGCGCAAGCTATTGATGTGCTTTTCACGTGATCACTCCATCTGTTAAGCGGCCCGACTATAGTACCTATTTAGAAGTATTGTTTAGCTGGGCTATAGTCTTCAAATACCTAAATAGGTACTTTTTTAAACAAAATTCAAAATTCGTCTATAACTTTTTTTTCAAAACAATAAATACAGTAACCTCTTTCTCTCTCTCTATTTTTCCGCCATCAGCGTGGGGTTAAATGTTTGCGATTTTATATTTTACGTCTTGGGTTATCGCATGGGCCATGGGCCCACCCGGGCCCATTCGTAGGCACATCCATGGGCAATAGGAAAGCTACAAGTTTAAAAGGAATAAAACACAAATTAATTATTATCATTAATAATCTGTATTAACCGTAGTGACGTCATAAATTGACTTGTTTACAAAAAAAAAATTTTAATAGGTATCTACTCTTGGACACATTTTTATGTGAATTAAGTAGATACACAATCATTGTGCAATAATTAATAAATTTTATCTGGAAAAAATTTAGTGCCGATTCGAAACATTCAATTTTATAAATTTATCGAATCACATATCTTTTGTATCTGAATTGCGCGCGCATATCGTGTTTACAGATGATCTGGCAACCAGATAGATAGATAGATAGATAGATAGATAGTTTATTTCTTCGCGTAGCCCAAGTGGATGCGAAAGTCAAAAAAATACAAAACGTAATACAGATATGTGAATCCCCCAGGGGGAACATTGAAATGTAGTTATTCTCGCAGTTGCATCCCAATGTTCTTTGGGAATTGGCGTTCTCAGGAGCCCGAGCTCGTACCAGTCGGTTTGTGTATGCCGGCTGGCAGATTCTAATACACAAATGGATTATTAATTGTTGTGTTGAAGACGCTAATGCCCTGAGTTGTCAACGCGTCTATAATCTACAATAGTAATAATATATCTGTGAAAAATGTCACTTATCAATCCCTTTTCTATGCTTGTTAGGTACTGTTCGACATAGTCTCCAAAATTTCAGTTTTACCAAACTGCTGCTGGCTAGGTGACAGGACACGGTATGCATGCACATTGCACAACCATATTATTGTTTCTCTCTTTTTCTTGTAGAACATACAAAAACCTATCGCTCTTATAACGAGATATAGGTCCATTTTCACACGCTATAACAATATCAATATTTACACCAGTGATTCTCAACCATTTCACAGTAGGTACCTCAGTAGCGTTGAAAAAAAACTTTCAGTCGCGCAGACTGTACACACACACACATCCCATGAGCCTAAAGCAAAGTATCACCTATCGAACAGTGAAAAAAAATTTGAAATTGGTTGTCATTTTTGAGATTACCTTCGATTTTCACCCGGACGAAGCGGGGCCGGCCAGTTATTATAGCCTACGTCTTAAAGCAAAGTATTACTAATTATATATTTACAATATTATGATTCATAAAAATTGTAGAATTAATTATTTATTCAAGAAATTAAAAAAACTCAGTATAACACAAAGAAATTATTGTTTTGTTTACTGAAACTCAAACTGCTTTTTACAAAAATATTTAATTCATTTCTAGAAATTATGACGAATTTTAAAATGAATTTCGTAAGTATTCCTTGAAATATTTCCATCAAAACAAATAAATAAAATTATAAGACACGTATTAGACCGAGAACTAGTGACAATTTTTTGGTGTTATTTATTCAAGGCCATATTTTTGTGAAGATGTTGCGGGAGGCATATTAAAGTGCCCTGAGTAAAGGATTTTGCTAGATAGAGGTATGGGAGGGATGCAGACCGCCCCCAACATGTAACAAAAAAAATGGTCACAATATTATTATTGCTTCAAGGCTGAAATTGTTTGTATAGCTTGTCGGTGACCCAATAATGCCATTATAATATTTGCAAATCGATTGGTCAGTATTAAAGGGGTGGCAGATCACCCTAAACGTGTCATATACCCTACTAAATTTATATTATTAGTTCAAGGTTTAAATTTTAATCTGTTGTTACGGCGACTGTTTTAAGTATATATTTCAGTTTACAGAACAAAATCTCGGTATTAATAAATCTTACAGAACAAGTAATATTATTCGCAATGGAAAATTACAGATTTTCTAGAAAAAATAACGATTTGTTGAAAATATTGCTGGGTTATATAATTTAATCGGAATAATGTCAACTGCATGATAATATTTTATTGATTAGCGGTAAATATATTAACTAACAATACAGTCTGATCCGAAAGAATCGTTTATGAATTTCTCGCAACAATGATGCATAACAGTTGACAAACATTCCAATGAATAACGAATCTCTGTATCATAATGTTATGGGAAACCCAGCTGTTTGAAAATAAACAGCTCTATTCCGTAAAAACATTTTTAAAATTTGGCAAATAGAGTGAGACCTAGTGACAGGCAAATTATGTACTTAAATTTTTGAAATAAGTATTAATTTCCAAATACTTTATAGACGCGTCTACCGAACTTGGCCTCTTTTTCACATATATGTTTTTGGTGGGATATCAATACGTTTTGTAAAGTTACATTCTACTTAAATATTATCTAGACACATAATATAGTTATTCATCATACTCCCCCCGCGAGAAATTTTCCCCCTGCAAAGCGAAGTCGGGCTGTTGGTGTTTATAATATTAGTAGGATTCTGCCTATACGCTAAAATGCAAAAGAATTTCAGAGTTACGTTTTGTTACTATCCCACAAGAATTATCCCCCCCCCCCCGCGAGAAATTTATCACTCAGTGATAGTGTAGCTTTCTATTAGGGAAAGAATTTTTAGAATCGGTTCAGTAGTTCCAGAGATAAGAATATATGATTTAATACTCCCTGCGAAGCGAAGTCATCGGTCGTTGTTCAGATTTTTAGTTTGGAAAGCTGTCACTAATTAATATCGCTTTATTTAACTTATTTTTAATTATTTTTTTATATATTTTTTTAATTTAGCAATTGCTCACTAGAGGTTAGAAATATTGACAGATTTTTAGTTTGGAAAGCTGTCACTAAAATCGCTGCTAGTATAAAATATTGATAAATGTGGTGGAACCGCAGCTAATAACCACGGCACTTCCACAACATAATATACATAATACCCTCTGTAAAACGATATAAACACCTAGGCGAGCAAGTTTCCCTCTAAGTGAGGAGGTTAATACCTACATTTTGTTCTGCAAATTGAAATATATGCTTGAAACAGTCGCCGTAACAACATATTAAAATTTAAACCTTGACCTAATAATATAAATTTAGTCGGGTACATGACACGTTTAGGGTGATCTGCCACCACTTTAATACTTACTAATCAATCTGCAAATATTATAATGGCATTATTGGGCCTCCGACAAGCTATACAAACAATTTCAGCCTTGAAGCAATAATAATTGTGACCATTTATTTTGTTACATGTTGGGGGCGGTCTGCACCGCTATCTATTAAAATCCCTTACACAGGGCACTTTAATATGCCTCCCTCAACATTTTCACAAAAATAAGGCCTTGAAAAAATAACACCAAAAAACTGTCACTAGCTCTCGGTTTATTAGCAATAAATTACATCGATTATCCCAAAGTTAACTACAACGCATGGCCCATTGCCCATGACAGTCGATGAGCAGGCTGGAGGCCAATGATCTTGAAAGTTGTCTTCAGAACAAAAATAAAACAAATCAATCAAACAGAATATAGCTTGTAACAATTAACATATGTGTCTGTACACTGCTGTGTAAAATAAAGAGTTGTCGACGCGTCTATAATTTACAATAAATAAATAAATGTAAAATAAAGTGTCAATAACGTCGAACTATTGTAATATGAATTACTAATGTTATTTGAAATCAAAACATTTCTCCATTTATAGGATTTTAGTTTTTCGTTCATTTTCGCCTGTGGTACAGTTCATTTTCTCACTTCGGTTCACATTTAATTTTTACTTGGTATATCATTTCGATTCACATATCAAAGTGTCACTCCGGTTCCAGTTCAATTTTATTTGTCATTGTTCATTTCCATATTTGTTACTTCGGTTCTCAGTTCGTTCTTACCGTTAATTTCTGTTAACAGTTCATTTTTATCTATATATCACTTTGTTTCCTCGTTTATTTTCAGTTTTGATCCATGTTACCTCACAGTTCATTTTTACGTGCCATTTCATTTATTTTTAACCATTTTGTTTTCCGCGGTTCATTTTCACATCTACCTATTATTTCTTTTCACAAATCATGTTCACGTCTATCTTCGATTCACTGTTAATTAATTTATGTTACATTTTGGTTCCTCGTTTATTTTTACAAGTATCACTTCAGTCCACCATTCAATTTCACTTGGGCTACTTTCGCTTACCGTTCATTTTGACCAGTTTTATTTTAGTTCCTCGTTCATTTCCACCTTTGTCACTTTGATTTCTCGTTCATTTTCACCTTTATTAATTCCGTTTTCCGTTCATTCTCGCCTGTATCACTTCAATTTTTCGTTCATTTTCATTTCTATCACTTCGATTTTCCGTACATTTTTACCTGTATCACTTCAATTCCTCGTTCATTTTCATTTGTATTACTTCGATTCTTCCTCTATTTTCACCTGCGCCACTTCGATTCACAATTTATTTCCACCTGCCACATCCATTAATTTTTAACTGTCACAACCGTTCATTTTCAAATATCACATCCATTCATTTTCAACTATCACATCCGTTCATTTTCAACTATCACATTAGTTCATTTTCGACTGTACCGCGTCGATTTCATTTGCACATCAGTGTACAGACATATTTCCGTTGCATAGGTATCAGTGAGTCATTTTGAGTCTCATGTAGCGATATCGCGCCGCTGCGCGTGTGCCGATCGATTGTTCGCAGACCCACCAGCTGATAAACAGTGGTTGAATCTGGCAGGTCGCAGTTGGACCACGAGGTCCGCGGCTGATGCAACACAAATACATATTCGATTATATTATATAAATATTCGAATATTAGTCAATCATATTGTGTGCTAATTAATTGTTGAACGTTGCCGAACTAAAGGATTAATTGACATCGGATGCTATTAAAAATGTGAGTAATTAGTACGTTCTATTTAAAGGACTACCATAACCTTAATTCTACATTTAAAAAAAAAATATATAGAGGGCAGTATAGCCTAGTGGCTTGCGTGCTTAGTGCCGCAACCTCTGGACTGGACTGCCGTGGGTTCGAATCCCACCTGCGCTCATGGATGTTTTGTGATGTTATTTAGTTTTAAGATAGTTGTTATTTAGTGTAGCTGAAAGACGCTAATGACCTGAGATGTCGACGCGTCTATAATCTACAATAAATATAAAAATAAAAAAATTATAAGAGAAATATTAGCTTTTAGGGTTTTGAACCTCAAAAGGGAAAACAGTTTATTTGTCCGTCCGTCCGTATGTCTGTCGAATTTCTCTGGACTAAATAAAGATCAAACTAAAATTTGGTATAGTTATAAAGCTTACTAACCCGCATTTATTCCATTAGTCAAAACCTGTAAAATGGAGTGGGGGGGGGTTTGACACAAAATCTGTAATCGGTCATGTGGGGTATCATTTAAAAAGGCTTTTCGTAAAGATTTCAAAACTATTTTTTTTAGAATTTAATTTTATGATGCGTAGTTTTCGAGATTTTCCTGAAAACGCATTTCGAAAACTGATTCCCGGCCTTCTATTTCCTAAACTAGTACAGCTAAAATTTCGAAAAAAACTAGTGGTGTTAGACATTGTGTGCATTTTAAAGACCACCAACAGCTAAGGTTATTTGGGCCTAGCACCAATTCATAATTATTTTTTTTTAATAAATAATAAATTGAAAATCCAATTGACACTTTTACCAACTCTCGGGCTAGAATCCGGGAACTGGGGACTTGTAATAGAGGAACCATAGCAACGCCATGTAAACAACAGCATTGCTACACGCTCGGCTATTCTCAAGCCTACAAAGTTTTCAATAGCTATATAAAAATAGTTTTCGTAATTCAAAGTTAAATAATGTGGTTAATAATACTTACGGAACTCTCGGTGCGCGAGTCTTCGTATTTATCCGAGTTTTTTTTTGTCTGCCGTCAGTTTGTTCATTTCGAGTTAACTCAAAAATTATACTGGACCGATTTTGATCGGACTTTCATTATAGTTTGTTTTATTATATCAGAAACTAAAATATGGGACTAATCTATATAGCCAAAAAACCGACAAGCGAAGCCGCAAGTCAAAGCTAGTAGTGATGGACGATACGAGATGTTTTTACAATCGAAACAATTGTAATCGTTCATAATAACAATCAAGTCCACAATCGACTCCAAGTTTGATTTTACAAACGAAATGTTCGATTTTTCACGTCGATTATTTGACATGGCATAGGTTATAGCAATAGCAGCGAATGAGAATACATATAATCGCGATTCAAGGTTATATGCTAGTGGACTGACGTTCACGCGACTCGTTGATTGTTCACTGTTCAGTCGGTACTCACTACTGTGTGATCTCTTCACTGTATTTACGCGATTACTGCACAATCGACCATCGACTCGACCACACAGTTGTTGAGTGATAAACGATTGTATATTATGTGGCTCTCGACAGTGTACGATTCAGTACTATGCGACTTGGGCTCGGTGAACTAAGAAACAACAACAATCGAGTCCAAGTGACAACCATCGAGAGTCATCGCGATGTTTGAACAATCGAAACAATCGACTAAAATATTTCGTAATCGCGCATCACTAAAATCTAGCCAATAATAAATGTTTGAAGTTAAGGTCAGGACAGCCTGTTTTTGTTTACATTAAAAACTTCTTGACCCAGTTTAATTTTTTTAACTGATTTTTTGCAGAATTTTTTAAGTGTAGAATTGTGTAAATGAGGTGATTCAATAATGCCATAAAACTTTAATCTACTGTTAAATAAACAACTAATTTATATTAATCTATTATTAATTAAATCAGCGATTTGTCTGCGTCATTTAATTCTATCAAATCTTCACCTTTATACTTTTTAATTGATAAAAATTCAAAAATGTTTTCATTATTGTCAAATCGAAATGTCTGGATTTTGAAAGTAAGATAAATCAAATATCTGAAGTTCTTGGAGCTTCGAATTCACATCTATGGGAAAATATGTTATTTTCTAATGTTATTTCATTATTTTTTATATTATAACCTGTGTCACTCGGGAGGACTTTTAGTGAAAGAATTCATGAATAGATTAGGAAAGGAAGGCGTGGCGGAGTCGCAACTGTCTCCTTCTAACTAGATTCTGCGTTAAACGTACGTTCACCCATTGACACGGCACAACTGTCAAGTTTCGTTCATTCTACTGACATAACCTCGTTTTCTTAAACACGTCGTCGTTAATAATTACCAAAAATGAGTTGATTCTGTCTTTTACAGGAGGCAAAGTTGTAAAAATCAGCAAGAATAAAATAGGGTACTTTTTTCAAAATATGAAAAAGTTCCACTAAGAAAAGTTGTTTAGAATGCAATTTTATAATTTTATAAGCAAGACCCGATCCCCAAATGCCATTCCGAAATTCAAAAATGTTATGTTCATTACTAGGTGTCTAGCCCTAGGTACATCTATCCTGGGACACACTGTAGATTAATCATGACCTTGGATATTTTCTTCTTTTATGAGCTATCAAAGTGTGTAATTTATTATCTACGTTATCTTGATTAAACTATAGCGGAAACTTATTGTCACACCTAATTTATTATCGATTAGATAGGTACTGTTTTCAATTGTTTTGTTATTTCAAATTTTATCACGATAAAAACGCTATTTTTTAACAAAAAAATGCGGATGTTATGACTTAAATACGATTCACATTACCAAGTGTGCATAGACGTGCAGCACCGGCACGTAACGGACCGACAATGTATTGTATATGTCGCAATCCGCACAGACACAGTACGGAACAGCACAACGCCCGCCGGCATTCTTTGAAAGAATGTTTTGCTGGTGACGGTCGGTGTCTGAACATGTGTTTACGGTCGGTACAGGTGTAGTGTTAATGACCGTTTGAGTTAAATTGAAATATTTTTTTCTAAAGACGTGATTCTATCAAAATCGGTCCAGTAGTTCAGAAGCTTCGAGGGAACACACACACATAAATACATACACAGACTTCCTTTTCACAGTCGGGTAAAAATTGAAAATCCAAACATAATATTATGTCATTTCTTTGATTGAATCTATTAGATACGTAATACGTTTACAAAATCTATAAAAACGTAGAAAACGCAAATTTGTTATTTATTTACAAACGTCGATTTTCCATAACAATGCTAAGTAGATCAAGTTTAATAACAATAATAAATATTATTGTTACGTGGACGTGGTATATTATTACTTAGTACTTCAATGATAAGTTTTATTGTTGCAAATTTATGTTTTGTTTACATAATCCGTGGATATTAACCAGGTCCGCACTGAATATAATATAGATTATGTTCACGAAGTATAGAATCAAGAATGAGATGCTACGCATGCTCCAGATGCATGGCAAATGTCGACCAATGTTTACATTCGGAAAATAATTGCCATGCCGTGTGGATGGTTTTCCTGTGCCCTGGATGGTTTTCCTGTGCCCTGGATGGTTTTCCTGTGCCCTATATTTAAGTCACCAATGTTGGCATTGGAAGACATTCGCTTTGAGGGCGTTTTTAAACACACATCAAAGGGATAGGCCAACGCTGGTCTCAACTTATAACTGGACAGTTTTCACTACGCGGTGTTTGTACATGGAAGACATACTCTAGCCAGAAGTTTGTCAGAAGAATTTTTCAACACATCTCGTATCACCCATCACTAGTGTTAGACAATATGACGCCATTTTCATAAGTAAACATGTACTTATGAAAATGGCGTCATATTGTCTAACACTAGTGATGGGTGATACGAGATGTTTTTACAATCGAAACAATTGTAATCGTTCATAATAACAATCGAGTCCATAATCGACTCGGAGTTTGATTTTACAATCGAAATGTTCGATTGTTCAAGTCGATTATTTGCCACATAGGTTATAGCAATAGCAGCGAATGAGAATACATATAATCGCTATTCACGATTATATGCTAGTCGACTGACGTTCACGCGACTCGTTGATCACTGTTCAGTCGGTACTCACTACTCTGTGATCTCTTCACTATTGAATTCGTATTACACGATTACTGCACAATCGACCATCGACTCGACGACAGTATATTATGTGGCTCTTGACAGTGTACGATTCAGTACTATATGCGACTCGGTCTCGGTGAAGTATGAAACAATAACAATCGAGTCAACGTGACAACAATCGAGAGACATCGAGATGTTTGAACAATTGAGACAATCGACTAAAACATTTCGTACACTGTTCAGTCGGTACTCACAACTCTGTGATCTCTTCACTATTGAATTCGTAATACGCGATTACTGCACAATCGATCGCATCGACTCGATGACAGTATATTATGTGGCTCTTGTGTGTGTACGATTCAGTACTATGCGACTCGGTCTCGGTGAAGTATGAAACAACAACAATCGAGTCAACGTGACAACCATCGAGAGACATCGAGATGTTTGAACAATTGAGACAATCGACTAAAACATTTCGTACACTGTTCAGTCGGTACTCACAACTCTGTGATCTCTTCACTATTGAATTCGTATTACACGATTACTGCACAATCGACCATCGACTCGACGACAGTATATTATGTGGCTCTTGTGTGTGTACGATTCAGTACTATGCGACTCGGTCTCGGTGAAGTATGAAACAACAACAACAACCGAGTCAACGTGACAACCATCGAGAGACATCGAGATGTTTGAACAATTGAGACAATCGACTAAAACATTTCGTACGCTGTTCACACTGTTCAGTCGATACTCACTACTCTGTGATCTCTTCACTATTGAATTCGTGATACGCGATTACTGCAGAATCGACCATCGACTCGACGACAATGTATTGTCGTGTATAGTGTACTATTCAGTACTATGCGACTCGGTCTCGGTGAAGTATGAAACAACAACAATCGAGACAATCGACTAAAACATTTCGTATCGCGCATCACTATCTAACACCATAATTATTTGGACACTCGAGTGCTTTTCTGACCGCATTGTCTATTATTAAAGAGCGTATTTATTTAGAACAATAATTTATGATGTTTCTCGGAAGCCACGTGTTTAATAACTGAAACAAACAGAGCAGTTCAGAGTCCAACCAACTGCACGCTAACACGTCGTGTTCAAAGACTGTTCACAATTTAGAACACGGGCGCTGTTTTTGAAACACGGCCAAATATCTTGTTTGTATCAAAAACACATGCGAAACTCCCACTAATCAAAGTTCAACGTAGTTTCAAAACGGATTGAAATAATTCAGATGTAAATATAGAATCCCAAGGTCAAGCTTTTAAAGCTTTCAAACAAATCGCTTCTATAGAAGCTCAGTATTAACAAGTTCCCATGTAGGTATATTATTATTGAATTTAAAGATTATTATTAACTTTGCACGTACTTACTCAATTTTTTTTATTTAACATATAGCTTATATTTAAACCGTAACACTTTCCCTTGTTAAATATTAAAATCAAGAATTTTACATCAACCCCATCCTGTTACACAACAAGCCGTGAGGTGGGTCGTTTATTAGGACTAAAGTGCGACCCTTGAAGTCCACACGACGAACTTCCCAGTTTAATAAATATTTAATAATAATAATTAAATTAGATATTACACAGAAAAGTAATCATTTTAATCATTAAAACATAATTATTATTTATTTTAACAATAATTTAAAAAAAAACGGCTGAACCAATTTTTATAAAATTTATGTCGGATCAAAATGACGTTAATACGCCTCGATTGACACCCTTACAAAGTCGATATAATTTTTTATTCGCGAGATATTGTGTAAAATCTACTTTTTTGGAGTCTATTTGGTTAAGAAAAAAGAACGGCTGAACCGATTTTGAAAAAATTTCTTTCAGATCATATTTACGTTAATACGCGTCGATTGGCACCCTAACGTAGTCGATATCATTTTTCATTCTCGAGATTTCGTCTTAGAAAGAAATGGACACATACGTACGTACACACACACACACACACACACAGACATCTTTCTAAAAATAGTGTAAAAATAGTGTGGTGACCTTGAAACATAAAAATTTGTTATACATTTCGATTTCGATTTTCGGACCCATTACAATAACTTCCAATGGGAAATTAAAAATTGTAAACGTGATTGATTTTCCGTTGAAATATGTTTTCCTCTGGGCGCATAACCTGTTGAATTTAGAGGTTAATCTTAACTTTGCTCGTACTCAATGTTTTGTAACAATTGTCTGGTCAAGTTTTAGACTTTATTGGATTAAAATTGGTTCAGTAGTTTTCGAATTATAACATTATTTATCTATAAGCATAATATATGTTTTAATACATTAATAAAATGCTGATAGAAACTGAAAACTTTTTGGTGCACCACCTAGTTCCAGAGTTTAACATTTTTTGTTTGGGATTTTTTTTTTTTTATTTTATTGTAGATTATAGACGCGTTGACATCTCAGGTCATTAGCGTCTTTCAACTGCACTAAATAACAACTTTCTTAAAACTAAATAACATCACAAAACATCCATGAGCGCAGGTGGGATTCGAACCCACGACAGTCTAGTCTAGAGGTTGCGGAACCAAATATGCTATCCACTAGAGACATAGGCTATACTGCCCTCTTTTTGTTTGGGATTAATAAGAAATCCATATTCTATCCACCCGAACTAAGTGGCGAGAAAAAGCTATTAATTAACGCATGAAAAATTATTTGAATGCTTTAATTTGAACTTCTTTTATTTTTCAGTTACTTCAAATTATTTAAAATATTAGTAGAAGAATTGTGACGGCACGATGACAGTACAAAACTGTGTTGCCGATAAGCCTACCAGGAGAAGACTCAGAGCTGGTGATCCTGACTTCCAGGCACCAGATGGAGGATGGGGTTGGATGATTGTCGTTGCAGCTGGGATGTCAAATGTAAGGTCATAAAAAAAATTTGTTGTACCTACTCTTGTAGGGTATCGTTGAAAATTGCCTTCTGAGTAGATTATGAATGTGTATTTATTTTTATTTATTTTCAAAACTGTAGGTTTTAGAGACCGTCAAAATTGCAATTTTTAAACGTATTTTGTTACCAGGTTTATCTTAACAACGCCATTACCTATAAAGCTGTAATTCACGTCAAGCATCACACATATCCTCTAGTAACTAGTTAATCAACAAATACTAAAAACTATGGCACGCCATTTTACTATTTAATAGTAGAAGCAAAATTATCTGAAATTTAAAAAGTGAAAACAGAAACAATTTTTTTTTGGAAACATTTTGATTATAATAAAACAAAATTTCCGAATTAATATTATGTACATAATTTTATTTCTTGAAATTTATATTCTCGATTTAAAATTATGTACATAATTTTAATTCTCCATCTCTTTCTACAGAATGTTACACTATACTGTAGAAAGAGATGAAGAATTAAAATTATCAATATTGATAATTTTAATTTCAAGTTTGAATTAAAATTATTAATATTAATAATTTTAATTCCATTTGAATTAAAGTTATCAATATTGATAATTTTAATTCGAACTTGGAATTAAAATTATCAATATTGATAATTTTAATTCTTCATCTCTTTGTCACAAGTTCCATTTCATTTCAAGAGATTCGTTCACAACAAAGGAGATTTAATATTCGAACACTTTAGTTGATTGTTATTTGAAATAACAATTAACAAAAGTGTTCGAATAACTTGTTTGTTTCAGCTGTGCGTTTTTCCAGTTTTACAACAATTCGGATTGCTGTTCAGAGACAAGTTTGCCGATCTTCAAATTAACGGTTCACAAATAACAACCATCATCAATTTGAACGCCGCCCTCACCGCGTGCGTCGGTGCGTGATCACATTCGGTACCGGAAATGGTACTTCAGTCTATCTCACTCTATATCCATTTTTTAATCACGTAACAACTATGGCTAAGATATACCGTGACTATTTTTGCACAAAGTTTTATGGTATTTTTATTTAAACCACTACCAACTAGGGTTAATTGGACCTAATGATATTTTTACCAATTCTAAGATTAGAACCTGGAAACTGGGGGTTTGTAATAGAGGAGCCATGGGAACTCCATATTGAGCTGGTGTTGTCCTGATTCGGGTCTATAGGCCGTCGTTGGTTGGTATTGCTTCCTAACGTTTCGCTAGCACGAGTGGCGAGCATCTTCAGAGGTCCTTCCATCTCCGATGCTGGATGTAGATCTACATCCAGCATCGGAGATGGAAGGACCTCTGCTAGCGAAACGTTAGGAAGCAATTCCAACCAACGACGGCCTATAGACCCGAATCAGGACAACACCAGCTCATCAACTGGCCGCGAAAGCCTCAAATAATTTGTCAAACTCCATATTTAAAAACAGCATCGCTACACGTTTTATGGAAACAATTAAATATTAAGGAATAGGAATTTGCATATTTTTTTTTATTCTCCAGTTTAACAACTAAAATATTTTAAATGTTGATAACTTCCGGGCTTGTAGGTCGTAGTTTAATGGTATTTCTACCTGACATTTCGTCTAGAACTGCGGTAAACATTTTCAAAGGCGATGTGTCAGCGGTCGAAGTGTTCTCCCTGGCGGCTCACAGGTAATAGTGTCAACGACGGATGTCCTCCATTCTTTTATGCTAAGTGCATGTGTGTTCTCTGTTCGGTCGTAGTCCGTTCAATCACAGAAAGACGTACTACGACCGAGCAGAGAACTCAAACTACAATTCACCAATCACAGAAGGACGGACTACGACCGAACAGAGAACACACATGCACCTAGCATAAAAGAAGATAGGGCATCCGTGAGCCTCCAAGGAGGACACTTTGACCGCTGCCACACCGCTTTTGAAAATGTCTACCGCAGTTGTAGACGAAACGTCAGGTAGAAATACCATCGCACCACGACCTTCAAGCCCGGAAACTACCAAGATTTGGGACAAAACCAGCTTACACACTTGAATATATATTTTATTTAGAGACCCTTACATTGAAAAATTAGTATAGATTAAAATTACCGCAACTTTCTTTGCCATAGTTGTTAACAACGACGTGTTATACTGATCAACATTTTCCCTGTTGCAGGTCTTGCAAACGGACCGATGTTCAGAAGATTCACATATCGTCAAGTTTCTTTTACGGGAGCAATGGTATGCGCCATATCTCTTCTAATTCTGGCTCATGCTACAACTTTCATTGAATATTTGGTCTCGTTTTCCATTTTATATGGTTTGTATTTCAATTATTGTTTATTTATTAAAATTACAATCTAATCTAATCTAACTAATATTATAAATGCGAAAGTTTGGATGTATGGATGAATGCATGTATGGATGTTTGTTACTCAATCACGCCAGAACGACTAAACGGATCTGGATGAAATTTGGCACAGAGATAGATTATAGTCGGGAATAGCACATAGGCTACTTTTTATCCCGGAAAAATGTATAGTTCCCGTGGGATAGTTTTGTTTTTGTTTTTCACAGAGCAAGGGATCGACATGATTTTTTCCATAGTGGTAGTTTAGGGGTCATAGAATGTTATAGACTACTTTTTATCCCGGAAAAATGTACGGTTCCTGTGGGATAGATTTGTTTTTATTTTATCTCTGAAACTACTAAACCGATTCTAAAAATTCTTTCAATAACAAATTAGGGGGGGAGATTCTCGCGGGGAATAACAAATTAGGGGGGAAATTCTCGCGGGGGGATAACAAATTTTGCACAGGAGTTCCTTATATAGGTATCGTAGGCCAGCAATAATGTATTAATAAAATTCGAACGAACGAGCGTTGCGAGTGAGTAGGTAATGTATTATTAATATTCGAGCGAAGCGAGTGAGTATTGTATTATTAATATTCAAACGAACGAGCGAAGCGAGTGAGTAATGTATTAATAAAATCCGAGCGAACGAGCGAAGCGAGTGAGTTATGTATTATAAAATTCGAGCGAATAAACACTACCAGCCCGGCTTCGCTTCGCAGGAGGAGAATTTCTCGCGGGGGGGGGGGTGTATGGGTGGAGACCGGAACAGGAACGACTCCACTCACTTGTACTAATTCGTCTCTAGATTCCTGTCTAAGGTGTAGACACAATACTATGAGAATGACACCGAGACGCCATCAATCGACAACGGCTATTGTTCCTGTCTCCGCCTACTTAAACTCATACACGCCGTCTATGGTAAAAACCATTAGAGAACAGCAGAGAGGGTAACGGTTGTCAATCAGACAGTCCGTTGCTATGAGGATGGTGCTTTCCCGCCAATAGGCAGATGACGCCACTATGTCGTTCTTAGAGTAATCAGGCAATACTAAAATTATTAACAAAATTTGTACTTCCCCAGGTATCGGAATGGGGATAAGCACGTCCGCAAACGCGCTAGCTCTTAACACATACTTCCGGCAGAAGCGACGCATTGCCACAGGTTTCTCGTGGACAGCAACAGCTTTGGGACCAATCATTATGCCCCACTTCATAACGACCATATTGGCCATCTACGGTGTCGAAGGAACCATGCTTATATTCGCTGGCATCGCGAGTAATGCCATCGTTTGCGCATGTCTGCTACAACCAGTGCATTGGCACACGAAATTCAGAGATGAGGTAAGGTGATCAATTTTAATCCAAATTATAATTAATGTTCTAAACGAGGTTTTAAGTGACTTAAATTGAATTGGATAATCCAAGTGTGTAAGCTTTCACGGCCGGCGTTGTTCCAAATCTTCATAGCTTCACAACGACATTAGACTGTTCCTGCATCCTCTAATCCTTAATAGTTTCCGGGCTTGTAGGCCGTGGTTCGATGGTATTTCTACCTGACGTTTCGTCTACAACTGCGGTAAACATTTTCAAAGGTGATGTGGCAGCGGTCGAAGTGTCCTTCTTGGCGGCTCACGGAATACGACCAAACACAGAACACACTGACACTTAGCATAAAGGAGGGAAGGACACCTGTCGTTGACACACTTACCTGTGAGCAGTCAAGGAAGACACTTCGACCGCTGCCACATCGCCTTTGAAAATATCTACCGCAGTTGTAGACTAAACGTCAGGTAGAAATACCATCAGACCACGGCCTAGAAGTCCAGAAACGATCAAGATTTGAATTGGATAAGTTTTCAAAGTAACCTCATCTCTTTTAATTAATCGATAGAATGATGAGTGTTCGGACAATATTTGTAAGACATCGTTTTAATTTTTGGTGCCTATAGTTTGAACCTTTAATTTCCTTCCTACTGCTAATTGTTAGCTGTTTTGTTAGACGAGTATGAAAGAAGTTGAGGAACGTGGACCAATTCTTTTCTTACCTTTAGATAATATTGTTTCACTTCATTGTCTACTTTTACAGTATCCTTCAAGAAACATTTCAGAGTAAGATAATTCCTGTATCGATTGACTCGGTCAAAGTTTTCCATATTTCCCTGCATGAATTCCGTTGTTAAGGTTTTTCAGTTTCATGAACCATGGTTGAATATAAAGATAAGTGTCCAAGACCAAAATCGTTTCCAAATCTGATCCATACAGAATGGCTTACCTTATCCTACCATTCTATATTATTCAGACATGTCGGAAAGAAATTAATAGCAACTGAGATAAATACACGGAAAAAATGGCAATGAGATGAATTATTCGCCTGTTATGCATTGATATATTTATTATAATTTCATAACTAACCATTAATGTTTCAATTACGCTTAGACCATTAATAACCATTAATCAATAATGAAACTGTTCCAGATTCAACCGGAGGAAGGAACAAAGCCCTTGCTGACCGTATTGTCCTGCGATAATGTCAACACCGAATACTATGGTAACGGTCAACTGAAAAAGTCCAAGAGTGTCCTATCAACCCAATACTTATGCAATGATGATGATGATTTTGAACCAGGCTACGAAATCATCGATCCTGGAACTCCGATGATGTCAAGAGCTAATGATGGTTGGTACGGTTCTAGACTATCCTTAACTTCAAATAAAAGTGGAAAGAAATATCTAGATCCAGAATCAATAGGAAATTTATCTCCGTCCTCCAGGACGTCTTACAGCAACTTAAACGAATCCAAAAGTAAGAAGTCCGCAGAAGGACGCAAGAAAAAAGTATCGCGGGCTAATAGAACAGATAAAATTGAAGAAGAAAAATTGGTAGAAGAAAATGGTTCTCAAGACGATACTGAAAAGAGGAATCAAAACGGAATCAAAAAAGAAGAAAACAATGAAACGCGCGACGTTTCCGATCAAAATATTTTAAAGGACGTTTGTCTTAAATTGGAAAAGTTCCAAACCAGCAATGGTATTGGAAAAGTTCATACGTGTCCAGAATTTAAAGTAATGGAAAAAAAAGAGGAAGAAGTTATTGTGGAACCTAAGTTAACGTTTCTTCAAAAGATTGTGATATTTTTTGACTTGGATCTATTAAAAGATCCTATTTATGTGAATATAATGATAGGAATAACATTAGGTTGGTTTGCAGAATTGAACTTTTCTATATTAACGCCGTTTGTGTTAGGAGATTTTGGTTTTACAAAATCACAAACTGCTACTTTTATGTCTTTATTAGCTGGTGTTGATATTAGTGTCAGATTCTTTATACCGTTTCTTGCTGACAAAATTGGTTGGAGCAATCGAACATTCTTTCTGATTGGGATATCGATGATGTCAATTGGAAGAATAAGTAAGTAATATTTTACATTAAAAACATGTGTACAGATTCTGGTGAAAAATGCGATTAAACATTGGGTAAGTTCGGTTTTACGCTCAGATTGATCGGAGTGCTCTAATACGTTCGAATTTAACATTTATATGCTCTGAAAGATCTCTATCCTGCGTTCGGTTTTAAGATCTGGAGCAGATCGAGCGCGCTCGATTTGCTCCGAGGAAAGCGAGCGAGCAAGCAGATTCAACCATCTTCAGAGCATTCATTTTAAAAATGAGCGGAAACACTTGTTGTGAGAATGGATAAATTTCGAAGTTTATTTATATGAGGTAATTTTTCAATAGGTAAAAACACACTAATAATATTTATTCAAAGAATAGTAATAATCAATAAGTCTATATCGCACAGAATGATTAAATAAAATATTTATTATATCTATGGGTCGAAAAAATCAACAACCAGTACTACTAGTACTACTATTAATTTTAAAATAAAGGAATAAAACGAAAAAAATTGTGATTCATGATTTATTATTATAACAATGTTGAATTAAATCAAAATGAGGAGCAATAAAGAATATATTTCGGCTTTAGTAATAAAAATTTTAATTATTGGCGCCATTTTATTCTGACGTTTGGAAAAATCTGCTAGATTACGTTCGGAATTGTTTAGATGGCTCGATTTGCTCGGTTGTCACGTGACCAAAAATCTGTTCGCTCGGCTCGATCAATCGAGCGTAAAACCGAACTTACCCATTATTAACAACTGTTATCAAGGATCAAATTGCTCTTTTTAACTACAGCAACTTCGAATTCATTATTAATGTACTTCATGGATAATTTGTGATGTAATTTTGACCAAGCTGTAATTTGGTAATACTGACTATATATGTTCAAGCCACTTCAAGGGATATCCTTTTGTATATCACAAAAAAACTATATAGGTAACAAAATGTCGGTATTAACCCCCTTGCAAAACGATATAAACACCTAGGCGAGCAAGTCTCCCTCTAAGATAGGGGGTTAATACCGACATTTTGTTCTGCAAATTGAAATATATGCTTAACACAGTCACCGTAACAACATATTAAAATTTGAACCTTGAACTAATAATATAGATTTCGTCGGGTACATGACACGTTTAGGGTGATCTGCCACCCCTTTAATACTGACCAATCGATCTGCAAATATTATAATGGCATTATTGGGTCACCGACAAGCTATACAAACAATTTCAGCCTTGAAGCAATAATAATTGTGACCATTTTTTTTTGTTACGTGTTGGGGGCGGTCTGCATCCCTCCCATACCGCTATCTAGCAAAATCCCTTAATCGGGGCACTTTAATATGCCCCCTCAATATCTTCAAAAAAATAAGGCCTTGAATAAATAACACCAAAAATTTGTCACCAGCTCTCGGTCTATTAATTCGTAGGCTCAAATCTCATTTGATGCTGTTAACTTTTTTAGCGAAACGAATAATATTAATTATTATTATTGATATTTTGATTTCATAGTGTTGGCACACACTCAGCATTACGAAATTTCCTTGGCGATCGGCGTTTTCATTGGATTCGGAAAAGGACTTCGAACTATATTCATGGCGTTGGCAATTCCGTCCCACGTGCCGTTACCAAGGTTACCAGCCGCCACCGGAATCCATTTGTTAACCAGCGGCATATTTTCCCTGACAATGGGACCCGTTATTGGTACGTTGGCAATTCTTTATTATTGTTTTACAGTCAAAACTCGCTATAACGAAAAACTCTCTATAAAGAAACATTGGTGGAACCTAATTGGTTTTCCATAAGAACTGATACTTTCCTCCTTATAACGAAAGAAATAGCTCATGCTGGGTGTCTAGTACGACTTTCAGCGTTAAATCTAGATTTAAGTAAGCCATCAAATGAAATCTTCATTTAGTTGGAAACAAATTAAAGCCTTAAATCTAGATTTAATAACGAAAGTCGAACCAGAAACCCAGCATCAGTCTCTTGAGTTTCGTTTTAGAGAGTTTTGAAAAACATTTTTAGCAGCCGGGACTTCACAAATATTTTTGAGCTTATTCGAAATACAATTAGTGATGAACAAAATTGGTCTTGGTCTTGCCAAAAAGCAAGACCAAGACCAAGACTGTCATTAGACTAGCAAGACCTCTTGCAGTCTTGGTCTTGCGAAAAAGCAAGACCAAGACCAAGACTATCATCAGACTAGCAAGACCAAGACTGAATGAACAAGCGTGTTAAAAATGATGTAATTTTGATATTTTTTAACATTTTAATAAAATAAAGTATTTTGTTAGTTAATAATAGACTGTGAATTATTTTTAATTTATAACTATGATGATCTTCAGAAGTAAAAATCTAAAAAAAAGACAGATAAAATAAGAAGACCAAGACTTGATACGCAAGGCAGACCAAGACTAAATAAGCAATACCAAGACCAAGATCAGACATATTTGAGCAAGACCAAGGCCAAGACTGAATCAGCAAGACCAAGACCAAGACCAGACATATTTGAGCAAGACCAAGACTGAATCAGCAAGACCAAGACTGTCCAAGTCTTGGTCTTGGTCTTGCTTTGCTCATCACTAAATACAATTCCAAACTTACCCAGATATTTTTTAATTTGATTTTCTAATTGATAATGTATATTATATTATAATTTATCTTTAATTATTATTTTCTATTAATTTTTTAGGTTGGATCCGAGATTCCACAAATGACTTCGTACTGACATTACATTGTTTAAACATTTTCACATTTACTGTAGTAATTTCGTGGACCTTAGAAAAAATTATTGTCAGTCGACTTGCCAAAAAGAAATCGATCGCTCAAAGTAAAGAATCAACTAAAAAATAAACCATGTGTTTACTTAACAAATAAAACACTTGACAAACGTTCAAGAGTTGGAATGGGAAAGATACGACATTTTAGGAATTTAAACAAATTCTGAAGAGTCAACGTTTTCCAAAAGTGCTAAAAGATACGCCCCTGAAACAAAGTCGTATAAATAAACTAGTTCCTTAGAAAAAAACCTCTAATTTTATATCGATTTGCATTATGCGTAACATTAATATACGTACCGGAAACGTTACGCTACGTACAGGAAACGTCACGTTACGTACAGGAAACGTTAAATTACAATTAGGAAACGTTACGTTGCGTACTTGAAATGTTACGTTTCGTACCAGAAACGTTACCTTACATACCGGAAATGTTACGTTGCGTACCGAAAACGTTACGTTGCGTACCAGAAACGTTACGTTTCGTTCGGCAACATTACGTTATGAACCGGAAACGTTACGTTACGTATAGGAAAAGCTACAATGCGTACCAGAAACGTTACGTTGAGTATCATAAAAGTTACGTTGCGTATCAGAAACGTTACGTTGCGTATTAGAAACGTTACGTTGCGTATCAGAAACGTTACGTTGCGTATCAGAAACGTTACGTTGCGTACCAGAAACGTTACGTTGCGTATCAGAAACGTTACGTTGCGTATCAGAAACGTTACGTTAGGTGAAAGGAATGTTACGTTACGTACTGAAAACGTTACGTTACGAACCAGGAACGTTAAGTTACGTGCCGCAAAGTTTGCGTATCGAGAACGTAACGTGGCGTAAAGTCAACGTTACGTTGCGTACCGGCAAAGTTAATGGCAGTGCCAATTTCTTCCAACGTCCAATTGTGAGCACAAATCTAAAACTTATGAAGTCAGCCTTATTGTAGAAAATTATTAGTGATACTAAAACATAATATTTATTATAATTAATTATCATAAAAGAAGAAAATGTATTTATTTTAGAAACTGATTATAGATAAATTATTTAGATGCGTAACGTCAGGTAATAATATTTTTTTTGTTTTGATTTTTCGAGGTATTTGTTGTAGCATTGAATAAAATAAGGGTTCCGTTACGGAACCCTAAAAATACCAAAAGTTTTCACTGAAACGGTAGATACAGATAAAAATTAAACAAGGGTCCAGTTGACCTTTGTTGATTCGGACCCGAACAGAGTCGATCCAATGCGCAACCTGTTTTACATTCTTCTTGTGTGTTAAGACCACCAACAGCTAAGGTTATTTGGGCCTAGCACCAATTCATATTTTCAATCCATTATTTTTTTTTTAATAATAAATTGAAAATCCAATTGACACTTTTACCAGCTCTCGGGCTAGAACTCGGGAACTGGGGACTTGTAATAGAGAAACCATAGCAACGCCATGTAAACGACAGCACCGCTACACGCTCGACCATTCTCAAGTCCTACATTCTTCTGGAATAGTACTGAATTATGTAAATCCACAAAAACGAAAATTCTAATTATGAATTTTAAAATAGTTGACAAACCAATAATTGCTACAACTACTGCCATCTAAGAACCAACGCCCAAACAAATATAGTATTGTAAAGCAAATTGAGCACAGTGTGGTCAGTGGTTAGCGTCGCGGCCTCTGGATCAGACTGTCGTGGGTTCGGATCCCGCCTCCGCTCATGGATGTTTTAAGTGAATTGTTATTTAATGTAATCAAGACGCTAATGACCTAAGTTGTCGACGCATTTATAATTTACAATAAATAAATAAAAGTAAAGCAAATTATTACCCGTTATTCTATCTCAGGGGTCGGAACCTGCGGCTCACGAGCCGCATGCGGCTCTTATGATGTCAAGATGCGGCTCTCCAGTTCCATGCGCAAATATTAATAATTATATTATTTTATTTTCAAAACTCATAAAAAATATTATACTGCAAAAAAAACTTAAACAGGATAAAAACACTCAACAGAGAACAGTGAGAATAGGTGGAGTAGAGAGTATATGGACAACTAACATTTTTTAAATGTGGCAACACTGTTCTGTTTGTTTAGTTATTGGTGCACTGTGTCGTCAATGGTCGCAGTCAATATTGAAATAAAAATGTTAGTGGCTCTTTAAAAATTGGGAAATTTTGTAAATTGTAACTTTTGGCTCTTCCGTCTCAAAAGGTTGCCGACCCCTGTTCTATCTTATTTATCTATGCTCAAGGATTATATATTTATATTAACATATAGGTATTCTAAACAAATCTCTCAGTATTATATATATTTCTCTTGTATTATTTTAACTACTGTTCTCTTCTACGTAGACATACTATACATATATTTTTATGTTAAATACTTTTTACAATTTTAATAAAAGTTATTATATGTAATTGTGCCGTTTTTATCTTACACTAGCTTTTACCCCACGGTCCGCATGCAAAGACGTAGCGCCTTAAAAAAATTTCCCCCGTCTGTGCCATGTTTTTTAAGCTCCTCCCATCTGACGGATATCAATAGACGGAGAAAAAAAATTGAACTTACGTATGATTCCTAGACGTAGACTCTCTGCATACAACATTTCATTCAAATCGGCTGTCCTCTTTAAGCGTGATGAGGACTGTCACAAACCGAAAATAAAGTTTCGTTTTATCCCTCGGGAACTACTCAATCAACCGGGATAAAAAGTAGCATATGTGTTAATCTGGGTGATAAATTATCTGCATGCAAAATTTCATTCAGTTCCATTGCGCCATTGAAGCGTTATTGAGAATTAGGAAGTTTCACCTTTTTATTTTTTTAGTCTAAATCATAGTTCTAAAAATTACAAAATTAATGGCGGAAGAATTTTTGAAATATCTTTAAAAACAACAAAGTTATGCTACTTCAAAGTTTGAATTTGACAATTCTCCAAGAAATTCAGATTTCAGTCCGGGTGACGTCACGCGGCACGATATTTTTAAAAGTTATTTTCATTTTGTATGTGTGATAACTTCCGATAAATGTCTTTCTTTAAACTCGTAAATTGTTATGGAAACACTAAAAACAAACCAGTTGATAACGGAAAATATTGACATCTAAATTCTTGACAGTTAATTTTAATTTAATATAAATAGAAAAGTCTGTATTACAACAAAAATTTAGTTACTAAGTAACATCGGTTATAATTACTCACAAAGAAAAACAGCAAGCTTGTACCGTGTGACGTCATATTCAAAAAGCAGTTTCGTTTGCGACCCCACGTACAAGAAATTGAATATCTCCGTTGAAATTAAAGATAGCAAAATAATTCTTTCAACATTTTTAAAGTTATCTTTATTACAATGATGTGACAGTATCATAATTAGTATTTTCGTTCAATGGAAACTTCCTAATTTACAAACAAAGTTTGGAAAGCCCTGGTCTTGGTCTAATAGAACATCTGTCAGTCTGACAGTTGTCACTTGTCACTGTATCCGTACTGTGTTGTTTTTAGAAATGATTTTTAACTGTTAAACAAATTCACATAATGAATCAAACATCAATAACTGGCTATGATTTAAGAACGTGTAGATTGTGTTTAACAAGTGACGTTGCGGAGATAGACATATTTTGTTTTTCAACCAAGTCGAGAAATAAAGTGGCTGATGTAATCATGAAATGTGCTCCCGTTCAGGTAAGCCCGCTTGTTTGACATGCGGTATTTTTATTTTAAGCAGGCCTATAGTTTATTTATGTACTACTAGCTCCATTTAACTTTATTTTCTAATACCAAATTATCACAAATATTTTATTTTCCGTGGTTTATGGTTTCGTAAAATAAGCAGTGCCATTAGAGTAATCCAGGGGTTCCCAATCTTCTCTTTATTGCGACTCCCTTTACAGGTTGCAATTTTTTGCGACGCCCTTCTAAAAGAAGATACTTGTGTGTAAGTCCAGCAGACAATAAAATTACTTTATTATTCAAAGATAACTCCAAAGAATTAATTATCATTTATTAGATTACAATTCTAATAATTAGAACAGGACATGCTACCCCCTTTCTTACGCGCATGATAAATGTATCATTTATTAGGATCCGTCAAATGAGCATATGACATCTGGTGGCATAAAATTGTACTCAAAACGAGGGAAAATTTTGCATGCTAACAGTGCAAATAATTTATCGTGAAATTGTTTATTACAAATATAAAACAAGTAAAGTAAACAAAGTTTATCGAAAATGGAATTCGCGACGTTTTCTAATATCATAGCATTAAACACTGTCAGTTATTGCCTTGTAAAACTTACTTTACAGCGAATTATTTTCTAATGAAATGTCTAAAAACTGTATTTATGAATTAAAAAAATATTTTATATTAATAATGTATGTATTTTATATTAATATGTATGTGTGTATGTATGTATGTATGTAATAAGATGTACTTATTATCATACTGTACTACAATAGTAAAATCATTTGATGATTGACAAATTTATAGGACTAACTTTGTATACAAATATTTTGAGGTTAGTAACTTACCTACTTATTACATTATAACATATTATGTTGCAGTTATGTGTTTACATTATTCACCTAACCCTGCCTTAAAGAAGCATTGAACGGATGATTAATTTCGTGGAGATTTTCTTTTAATTTTGATGTTTTTAAGCAATATGCCGTAAAGATTACTACTTTTGACAGCTCAGTTATCTTGTTTTTTCACACATTTGATAATATGTCTGGCTTTGAGAATCCGTTCTCCTTCAACGAAATTCCTTTGTTTATGATTCGTACCGGCTCAATCGCAAATTGCACTTATATTTATTATTTCTTGTCACTTTGAAAATGACAAAATTACACGCAAAAGTATACCCCGTATATAAAATTTCCCCCCCTTTGCGACATGTTTTTTAAGCTCCACCCATTTGACGGATCTCAATATAAAAATAAATATTTCTCGATGTTTTTGTCTTTGTTCTTTATTCTCTTACGTATTATAATCTTGTTAGAGTTTTTTAATGAAATATTGAAATTCTGTTACAGATAATAAAAGGCGATGGAATGCCGAATTTCATCTGTAAATTATGTTACGCTCAGCTGGAGAAAAATCACGAGTTTCAGATTCAGGTGGTACAGTCTGAAAAAATACTTCGACAATATCATGCTTTTGACAAACAACTAATCCCTGAGTGTCCCGTTCAGGCACCTTTAGAGGAACCCTTAATCCATAACTCGAATGCAGACGCTACTATGAAATGTGAATCTTTCGGATTTCATAGCGTCTTTGACATGGATGTCAACAAGAAAGACAAAATCTCAGCCGATTGCAACAAAATTAATGAAGAACTGCCTTTAAAAACCGTAATAAAAGACGAACCAAGATTTGATGACTATTTTTTTACAGATTATCTTGGTGACCCGGAAAGAACTTTACCTAAAAATGACGGTAATGAAATAAAAAAAGTTTCAAAAATCGACACTGACGAAAATATGGATTTTAACTGGGAAGAGAAAGGATATTCAAACGTTTATGTGAAACGAAAAAATATCGAGGAAGTGATTCTAAAATCCGAAATCGATGACTCGACAAGCGATCGTTCACCCTTTCTTACCGAATCAGTCGGTGACACGGAAAATGTTTTATCGAAAGGTGATGGCATCGAAATCAACTGCAAAGGCACAACTGTCGATGTTCACCAAACATCGGAGAGTTTGTATACTGCTGATCAACTCGAAGACACGAACAAAAATACCCCTGTAGGTCTTTCGAAGCACAAAAAAACAAATCAAATCGTTCATAAATGTGACTTTTGTAATAAGTGTTTTTCTTATTTAAACAGATTTATTAATCATAAATGTGTCCATACTCGTGAGAAACCATATCATTGCGATTTTTGTGATAAATGTTTCGGTCGTCCGAGAGATTTAAATACTCACAGACGTACACATACTGGTGAGAAACCATTTAAATGTCCCGTTTGTGACGTGAGTTTCAACGATTCGTCAACTTTGAGAAGACACAAACGTGTACATACTGGTGAGAAACCTTATCAGTGTGACGTGTGTAAAAAGTGTTTTTTTCACTCGGGCGATTTGAAAGCTCACAAACGTACACATACCGGTGAGAAACCGTATCAATGTGACGTTTGTAACAGATGTTTCAACTATTCAAACAGTTTAACTATTCATAAACGTACACATACTGGTGAGAAACCTTATCAGTGTGACGTTTGTGATGCGAAATTTAGCGATCAGTCCACTTTAAGAACTCATAAACGTATGCATACCGGTGAGAGACCGTATCAGTGTGACGTTTGTAGTAAGAGCTTTCCTAAATTGAGCTATTTAAATATTCATAAACGTATACATACGGGTGAAAAGCCATTTAAGTGTGATATTTGCGGTAAGTGTTTCGCTCAACTGGCGAGTTTACATAATCACAAACGTGTACATACAGGTAAGAAACTTACATCGTTGTGAATTTTGCATTGAGTGATTCCCTCGCAGTTGTCGAATTATAATTAATAAACGCAAACGTGTGGTACCTAATGTTAGGTAAGAACTCACAAACGTAAGCATGCTGGTGAAGACCATAGGAGTGTGATGTTTGTAATGGAAATGCCGGTGATTTCTAAAGTTTAAGAACTAACAAACGTATACAGACTGGTGAGAAACCCTAGACGTTGACGTTTGCAATAAGGATTTTAATGATTTATAAAGTTTAAAAACTCACAAATGTACGTATACATTCTGGTGAGAAACTATAAAATTGTGACGTTTGCATTAGAAATTTTAAAGATTAATGAATTTAAACATCGAAAAATGTTTACATACTAGTGAGAAACCATATCGTTGTGGCGTTTGTAATAACAAGTCTGTAATATACAGGGTGTCCCAAAATTGCTGGGACACAGAGCTACCACGTAGTAGAGGCCAAAATAAGTCGATTGGACCCAATTTATTTATATACCAAAATGTACCGCTTGCCCGAGAGAAGAGTTCAAAAGTTTACATAAAATTTTGTATTACAATTTTATTAAACTTGTACTAGGAATATCTGTTAGCATTATTTAAGAAAACATTTTTTTCCTTCGGAATTATGCGGAATACGAAATTTTTACAAGAGTAACAAAATGAAGACAATTAATCAGTCTTCTCGCTAAAAAAATTTGAGAACCGTATTACCACCCCTAAGAAAGTTCTGAAAAAAATGTCAGGGGGTGAGGGTGGTTTTAACCCTTCTACAATTTCTTTTGGGTTTCTTTGATTACCGAAAGGAGAGTAATCCTCTAAAATGCACGTTTGTCAAATTTCATTCAATTTGTTTCACTCATTTCTGAACAGCGTACAAAAATGTGTTTTTTTATGTAAACTTTGAACTCTTCTCACGGGCAAACGGTACATTTTGGTATATGTATAAATAAATTGGGTTCAATCAACTTATTTTGACCTCTACACGTGGTAGCTCTGTGTCCCAGCAATTTTGGGACACCCTGTATATATTTGTTTTTTAAATATTTATTAAATTGATCTCCTATTAGAAGATAAGTTTAAGTTAAAATATCTAGGTACACATGTAAATCAAATATTACAATATAAAAATGTTATCACAAAATATTTTTGTATTAATTATTATAAAAATCATCCAATTTCGTTCACTATTCAGAAAGAACGCAAAGTGCGCCTAAAGAAATTTTCACTTTAAAAAACCCGACTGTGTCAAAAGCGAACTAATAAGATGGAAACAAGATCTAGTTGGAGTGATACAATATGTAGTAGACCTCGCGCGGCGAAAGATGAAGCCACCGCGTCATAGTAACGTGAATGCATTGCGCCCGCCTTCTAGCTTTGCTATTAGCTGTTTATTGTCATGAATAGCAGTTTGCCAAAATTGTACCTAACGTCATAAAACCCAATGTGCAGTTTTGTGTACACGGCACTGTCTGCGGGCAAGCAGGCGTTCACTAGCATATTATTAATGACGTGCCTGGCTTCATCTCTCACCGCGGGCACTCTAACAAGAAATATTTGATGCCCCGACTGCAAGTTATCATTTGATCTTGTTTCCATCTTTTTAGTTCGATTTTTATTACGCAGTCGGATTTTTATAATTTAATTTTTTTAAGTTTGTTTTTTAATTTATTATAACCAGTTATTTAGTAATATTAATCATAAATATACAATGGCATCAGTTTCATGGAAAATATCGGCGTGAGAAAATAATTTGATTTCAAAAGGCGGCACCGCAGATGCTCTGTGACCTTGTAAACTCCCGAATAGACAGAAATGTTTCCTATCTGGAAATTTCGCTACAACAGTTGCTTTTTTTCACTTTTAACAAGCACTAACATTTCAAAAATAATTTCTTCAGTGTTTATTAATTATTTTAATTACATGTTACGACAATGGAAGTGCAAATTATGGTTATGGATACAAAACAAGCCGTGAGGTGGGTCGTTTATTAGGACTTAAGTGCGACCCTTGAGGTCCACACGACGAACTTCCCAGTTTGATAAATATTTAATAATAATAATTAAATTAGATATTACACAGAAAAGTAATCATTTTAATCATTAAAACATAATTATTATTTATTTTTAACAATAATTTAAAAAAAACGGCTGAACCGATTTTTATAAAATTTATGTCGGATCAAAATGACGTTAACACGCCTCGATCGACACCCTTACGAAGTCGATATAATTTTTTATTCGCGAGATATTGTGTAAAATCTACTTTTTGGAGTCTATTTGGTTAAGAAAAAAGAACGGCTAAACCGATTTTGAAAAAATTTCTTTCAGATCATATTTACGTTAATACGCGTCGATTGGCACCCTAACGTAGTCGATATCATTTTTCATTCTCGAGATTTCGTCTTAGAAAGAAATGGACACATAAGTACATACACACACACAGACATCTTTCTAAAAATAGTGTAGTGACCTTGAAACATAAAAATGTGTTATACATTTTGATTTCGATTTTCGGACCCATTACAAAAACTTCCAATGGGAAGTTAATATCAAATTTTGATACATGGGACGACCCTATTTTACTAAAATTTTTCATATGAAAAATTATGGAAGTCATGCTTGGTTCTCTACATCGATTTTTACTTGTATATTTTTACGGAAGTGTTATAATTTTACATAACAAAAAAATTGTCAATATAAATAACTAATTGAATTGAAACATACAATTATAAGTACTTGTATATTAACTAAACATTTATCTGACTTAATTAACCGACGAATGGCAATAAAAGCTAACAATAATAATTATGCATCGTTACATAACCCTTGACAAAGAATTCAATACAAACGCAACATTATAATATTTGCTTTTAATATTCAACAAACAAATTTTCATAATTTAACTTGATTTTGTGTTAAACTTCTCTACAAGAGATCAAAATTAATCTGAAAAAGTTACATTTCGATAGAAAAGGAACGCCTCTCGAATCGTTGTTTAAACGCCATCTTGATTTAAATATAAAATATAATCCAACAAACTAAATTTGCATAGTTAATCTTGATTTTGTGAAAAAACATCTCTACAAGAGACCAAAATTAATCTGAAAAAGTCATTGTTTAAACTCCTAATTGGCTAAACAAAAATGAAAAGGCAGATTTCTTTTGATAATTTTGAACCTCCAGACGGAGGTTGGGGCTGGGTGATCGTGTTAGCAGCTGGATTATCAAACGTAAGTACCTAGTAATAATTTATTAACCTGGTGTCATATCGTGATTCGTGGTAGGTTTACCTAATACATATTACGTAATTAAGCCATATTTTTTTGAAGTTATACTTCTTTTGGCGCGTTATGGAAAAATGATGAAACTCATGTACATAAGAAATCTTTACTGCTGATAGATCAAAAATCGTGCGGGTATATATTTCTGTCTTTTTTTATGGGAACCCAGCTGGCAGGTTCCTGATTGGCTACTTCCATAGACAAAGACAGAATTTGTAAAAGAGAGCAGGTATACTATTGACCACTGGGGGCACTGAGGTTTTACGTCAATGGCATCCATGACATATTTCGTTGTCTTTATATATTACGTTTCAAGTGTTGTTTATACTTCAGTTCATGGAATACTTCAGTTGATAGTGATATGATTATGCCCAAAAAGATCCGAAACCTGTGTTTACTTCTTATATCACTATGAATTTCAAGGAATATGAGTAAAACACTGTTTTTAACAAAATTAAACTAGGTTACGTTATAATGACAACAGCTGTCAAGCGTTTTGTTTACATTTTGTTCAGATGGAACGTCCGTACATCGACCAATGACATCATTGGAATAAATGCGGAATAACTTCGTCAAAAGAGACACAGATATATTTTTGCTCCCTTTGTGGACTTCACTCACCGCACATTGAGTAAATGGACAATCCGCAGTATATAATTAAAGTATATGATGAAACTGAATTTTTACGATGCGCGCGCATCGCGTCACGAAAATTTAACACCATGAAGTTAGTCGTTAGTAACATGAAGTTCATAATTATAATACCCTATTATATAGCACTGCTAATTAATATGTACGTAGCGTAATGGATAGCAGCGCCGCGTCATACGCAATAGGTTCTATAAAGTAATACTGTTTTGTTTTACTTTATAACACACGTGCGTAATAATGTACTTTATAGATTACTTTGCTATAATACGTTACTAATAAAATGTTTATCTAAATTGTGTTTTATTTGCTTAAAATTGAACTTTTGAAGCAGTTGTTGCAAAAAATATTGTATGTAACGCGTGGCTAAAGTGACGAATCTGACAGTCGCGATTTTACAATACTCTCTTAAGGTTATGTTACATTTATACCAAAACGAGTGTGTATTTACCGCGCGAGCCGAAAACGAGTGCGGTAATCACACGAGTTCTGGTTCGTATCGCAAAATCGCGACTGTCATAATACAATCCGTCACTTAAGCCACTAGTTGCATAAATTACTATTTACAGCTTTGCACATTTCCCGTTATGCAACAATTTGGATTATTGCTCAGGGAGAAGTTTGCTAAAATTGGAATAGTTTGTTCGCAAACAACTACAATTATTAATTTAAATGCTGCCTTATCAGCTTGCATTGGTGAGTATGTTTTTTTAAATAAATTATTTTTAAAATAATTAGTTCGGCAGAAAGGTGTTGTTACATATTAATTATAGCTGAAAAAATAATTCATCGGATAGAAATAGCTGATATTGTCATATTTATAAAACTGTCATCTTCGTCTGGTACAACTACAATAGTTTTGATTCGCTCAATATAACGTTACTAGTCCGAGGAATATAGGGACAACTTAGGAAGCTCCAAGTCTTCATGGTTTCCGGGCTTGTAGGCCGTGGTCCGGTGGTATTTCTACCTGACGTTTCGTCTACAACTGCGGTAGACATTCTCAAAGGCGATGTGGCAGCGGTCGAAGTGTCCTCCTTGGCGGCTCATATCAGTATGATCTGTGAGCTGCCACATCGCCTTTGAGAATTTCTACCGCAGTTGTAGACGAAACGTCAGGTAGAAATACCACCGGACCACGGCCTACAAGCCCGGAAACCATGAAGACTTGGAACAGTGCCGGCCGTGAAAGCTTGCACAACTTAGGAAGCATCAAGCCAAATTTAATACTCTATACATTAGTATTCGATAGCGGAAGTTACCCCCTGCACCTTTCATCTCAAATCTTTTTCCCTCGTCTATAAAACGGTTCCAGCTCTCCCGACGCTATTTCTAAGACTACAGGTTTCGGGTAAACGCCAAATGAAAGACCAAGAATCACACTACAGATCCTACAGGCGAATTTTTTGGAAAAAAGTTTTTGATAGTTGTGAAAGATTACGTACTTTTTTAAAAACTGTTTATCAGGAAATTTTTTTTCAATTTTTCGCCTGTAGGATCTGTAGTGTAATTCTTGGTCCTTCATTTGACGTTTACCCGAACCCTTTAGCTTTTAAAATAGCGTCGGGAGAGCGGGAACCGTTTTATAGGTGAGCGGAAAGGATTTGAGATGAAGAGCGCAGGGGGTAACTTCCACTATCGAATACTCTTTAAAGTCATGTATATTGTTGTACCAAGACATTCAATCGTATTCCTAAGAAAAAAAATGTTGTCAACTGTCGATAGTTTAAAAATAAACTTAAGGCTTCCTTTTCTAAAAAATGATTTTAGTCTGTGAATGATTTCTTATAAATTGGAGTTCTTGGAGGAGCCAAACCGTCACTGTTGACAAATATAAAAGCTATCCCGGCATGTCAGCGTAATGCTGAGTCACTAGTCTGCCGCATGCAAAAGGCTGTGCTTATTGGGTCGCTCCGTGCACTCCGTGCGCACGACCCAAACTCACTGATACCCCATTTCATGGTTTGAGACGCATCTCTTGTATGACCGTGATGAACCCGAAGTTTTGGGTGCTTGTGGTTGTAACATTCTTTAAGGAACTCTTCCTTTTCAATAATAATAGATATCTAATAATTTTTTTCTTTCAGGTCTTGCAAATGGACCATTATTTCGACATTTCAGTTTCAGACAAGCCTCGTTCGCTGGTGCTTTGCTGTGTTCCATTGCTATTATCTATTGCACAATTGCAAATACTTTTATTGAATTCGTCATTGCATTTTCTTTATTCTACGGTAAATATTAAAAAAATAACAAAATGATTGATATAAAAAAGAGTATGTGCCTCACACACATAAGCGCACGGTCGAAGTTATACTTCATACATGTATACTACATATTATATGCTTTTCCTCTCTCAGCATTTTTAAAAGTAATAAATAATAATTTATTATTAATAAAATCCGTGGATATTATGACATCTATGTACAGTCGCGGACTTAAAAAAGTTTACACCATCATCTAGTTACCGGTTTTTTTTAATTTTCGCATATTGTAATTTGGTTTTTGATAGTAATGTAACAATTACTAAGGTTACATCCTAAAAATTCAATAAAAAAATATTATCAAAACACCTCAGTTGTTTATTATACAATCCAAATTACTCAATATTATTCAATTAAAAAATAAAAAGATTTGATAATATTTGATACTAGCAAATTCCTTCCTCCAATCTTGCAAAGATTCTTCTTTTTTGTTCATCGTTTTAATAATTTCGAGGCATTTAAACGACAATTATTTCCTTTAATTTTTGACATTTACATTTACTTATTAAAAACTAAATTTGTTGCTAAGCTACTGACTTTTTGTGAACTTACACTGAATAACTCATGTGTAAACTTTTTTAAGTCCGCGACTGTACATAAGTATCCAAAGCCTACTTAGAATATTACACTATTTTGAAACGAATTTTTCCTGGAATGAGACCTAACTAGATCGATTTCTTGCCTCCCAAAACCGCTTTTCAGTAAATGTCATCCAAATCGTTTTATCCCTGTCAGCGTTTCATTAATTTTTGAGTCGGTAATTTCTGACTCGAGGTCATTCCAATTCACTACCCTCGCTAAAGAAGTATAACTTCAAGAAAAACTGATGATAATTAATTAATGCTATTTTAAAAATTGTTCGCATTACTGAAAATTTTTTTGCTAAGAACTAAATTTAATTTATTGTAGATTATAGACGCGTCGACAACTCAGGTCATTAGCGTCTTTAAGAACTAAATTATTTAAAACTTTGCTTGTTGTTAATATCCATTCTTATACTGCAATTGATGGTAAAGATAGCATCTCAAGAGGACAAATAAATAAAATGTTTATTTAAACAAAACAAATTTCATTCGTCCTGTTCCTGCTATCTCTATACCATCAATATTATTTTAAACCTTATAGTGCAGAGGTCTCTCTCTCCTTCCCTCCTCTCTTTCTCTTGTCAGTTAAATGTCTTCTACGAATTTCCAGGTATTGCAATGGGAATAACAACATCCGCAAACGCTCTCGCCCTGAACACGTACTTCCAGAAGAAGCGACGTATCGCCACAGGTTTTTCGTGGACAGCTACTGCTCTAGGACCGATCATCATGCCCCACTTGATTACGGCCATGATGACAGTTTACAGCGTGGAAGGAACCTTACTGATTTTTTCTGGAATTGCTTCAAATGCGATCGTCTGTGCTTGTCTTTTAAAACCAGTGCAATGGCATACCAAAAAAGTAAACATCTTAGATCTTTTCGAAAATTAGACAGACTGTCCTAGCCTATTTTCAGGGTAGAACGAGATTCCCGTTTGGCGTCTTTAGTCGATATCTTTCGAATCAATTCTAATTAAAATTGCGTCAGACGAGTCGAATCTTTTATTCCGCCATCAGAATTTGGGGCCCTCTTCTTGACCTGGCGCCTGGAGCAGTCGCTTCGCTCGCTGTCAGTGATGGCAAAGTGTTATGAAACTAAAAAGAATAGTATCAAAACTGGAAAAGACCAGCACAAAATATGACTTGATGGTTCTGTAGACTTGGCACTAAAGTTTAATTAAATCCTAGATCTTTTCGAAAATTAGATAGACTCAGTGACCAGCGACTGTCCTAGCCTATTGTCAGGGTAGAACGAGATTCCCGTTTGGCGTCTTTAGTCGATATCTTTCGAATCAATTCTAATTAAAATTGCGTTAGACGAGTCGAATCTTTTGTTCCGCCATCAGAATTTGGGGCCATCTTCTTGAACTGGCGCCTGGACCAGTCGCTTCGCTCACTGATGGCAAAGTGTTATGAAACTAAAAAGAATATTATCAAAACTGGAAAAAACCAGCACAACTGTTTTGATGGTTCAGTAGACTTGGCACTAAGGTTTAATTAAATTCTATGCTTCCCCCAGATTTGTCGGGACCTTCAAGCCTTCTTCAATATACTTATTTAGTTATTTTATAATTTTGAAAGAAAATAATGGAACATGTTTTTCATTTTTAGGAAAAGGATGTAGAAAACTATATCCCCACACCAAGAAACTCTACGGTATCCGCGACATCCTCTAAACTTCAAACAAGAAGATTATCCACAATATCAACAATTACTGCCCACGATTTGAATTACTTCAATATTCAAAATAGTGTGGAATTTGAACATGAACGGTCAAAGGAAATAACGGAAGAGAAATGTTGGGATAATAAAGGATTCATCATAGACGATTCTCAAGAAAATATGTCAACCCCAAACGATAAAATGGTAAACGAAAATTTTGGAACTGACCATGATTCCACATGGAATAAAATCGTCGACTCGTTTGATTTGGGTCTATTGACAGATGGAACATTTGTTAATATGATGATGGGTCTTACGATAGCCAGTTTTGCGGAACTGAATTTTTCGATTTTAACGCCGTTTATTTTGGGCGATTTTGGATTTACAAAAGAACAAACGGCGATGTATATGTCGACTTTAGCTGGTTTGGATATAAGTGCGAGATTCCTGGTGCCATTTATCGCTGAAAAAATCGATTGGGACAATCGATTATTCTATTTGATTGGGGTTTTGACGCTGGCCCTTGGAAGAATCAGTAAGTGAAATCCTTAATCAATCATCAATGCTAATAATAAATATTCGATGAATCGCTTCCATGTTAAATTAATTAATTGTAAGATAAATCTTAGGAATTTTGGACAAAAAAGAAGTCGCAATTAAAATGAAGAAACGTTCAATTTAAAAAAAATACTTTTCTAGTGCTTTATCTCTTTTTTTAGGGTTCCGTACATTCAATGAAAAAACGGAATCCTTATAGGATCACTCTCGTGTCTGTCTGTCTGTCCGTCCGTCCGTCTGTCACAGCTTATTTTCTCCGAATCTATTGGACGAAAAAAGTTGAAATTTGGTACATATATAGAGCTAAGTCACGGACGTACCTATAGCGTAAATAAACGAATTCTGATTTTGGGGGTTAATTTTGGGAGACAAATTAGAAAATAAAAAAAAACAAAATTTCAAATGCGTCATGTGACATATCAAATGAAAGGGCTCGTTTAGAGAAATTCAAACATATTTTTTTTATAATTTTAGAACGCATAGTTTAAAATATATCAAAGAAAATATACGAAAATCGAACATCCCTCCCTTATCTCCAGAACTATTGAGCCTAAAATTTTGAAAAAAATAGGGATATAGAGCCTCACTCATAGTTTACAAGAAAACCTAAACGAAAATCCTAAAACTTTAAATTCTCACGGGAAACGGAATATTTTTATCGCATATTTAAACTATGTATCTCTACATAGTATAAAATAAAGTCGCTTTCCGCGTCTGTCTGTCTGTATAACCGCTAACTCCTCCTAAACCACGCAACGGATTTTGATGCGGTTTTCACCATCAGTTAGATAATTTTTCACGGAAGGTTTATATATATAGCAAATGAGCGAAGCGAGTGGTAACGTAATTCCTAAACCACGCAACGGATTTTTGATGCGGTTTTCACCATCAGTTAGATAATTTTTCACGGAAGGTTTATATATATAGCGAACGAGCGAAGCGAGTGAGTAATGTAATTATAATATTCAAGCGAACGAGCGAAGCGAGTCAGTAGTGTATTGCACCCGGGCGAAGCCGAACAGGGCCGCTAGTACAGTATGTAATATATTTTATACAGTTATAGGCATATAAAGGTTTTTTCTGGCTAGGACCTTCATTCATTGATTGTAGTACCTTTATTATTATAATTTAATTTTTTGAAAGAATGTAGGCTCTCACGGCCGGCGTTAATAGAATTAAGATAAGAATCTTTCGGGCTTATGAGCCGTGGTTTACTGGAATGGCTTCTTCTTCTTCCAGACGTTTCGCTTGCAACTGCGGCAAGCATCTTCAGTGGTGTGTTCGACGTGGTCGTAGTGTCCTTCTCGGTGTGCTGCTGTTGAGAAGAAGAACACTACGACCACGTCGAACACACCATTGAAGATGCTTGCCGCAGTTGAAAGCGTAAAGTCTGAAAGAAGAAGAAGCCATTCCAGTAGACCACGGCTCATAAGCCCGAAAGATTCTTATCTTAATTCTATTAATTTTTTGAATTCAAGAAAGCGTTAATATTTCTTCTTTAGTTTTAGCACACACTCAGAATTACAGGATAGCTTTAATTCTGGCAATATTTATGGGACTTGGAAAAGGATTGAGGACTGTTTTCATGGCCTTGGTGATCCCTTCGCATGTGCCTTTGCACCGTCTTCCAGCTGCCACAGGACTCCAATTACTAACAAGCGGGATATTTTCCATTGTTATGGGACCAATTGTTGGTAAGTATAGAAAAACTCGGGTCGCAGTGCCAAACCCTGCCGACAATATAGTGTATTTGCTAATACAGAACTTGTGGCTTTGATACGTAAACTTAGTTTGTTTTTGGACAAAATAAAAAATTTAACCCCTTAATACATCCCTTAAAATATTATTTTTTTTTAATTTCAATATTATTATCAATGCAACCTCTGTACCAAATTAAATACACCCTTCAGTAAGTAAATCACTATCCGCAAACTAGTGTTTTCATAAAATTTGTAAGTCCGGTCCTGTCGGGCCGATTTTATTAAAATTTTAGCAGCACATTTTGATCTTTACTAAATGGTTAAATTTCAATTTTGAAACATTTCTGAAAATTTTTTCGGTATTTTCGGGCCCAAAAACTTTTGTCAACCCCTAAAAACCACCCTTAAAATAGTCCAATTGGGCCCATTTTAAATAGGTTCCGTGCGGTGATGGATTCCAACGTGTGTACCAAATTTCGTTCAAATCAATTAAGTCTTTCGAGAGTTATGCTGCGAACACACACACACACACAAATATATATATATATATATATATATATATATATATATATATATATATATATATATCTATATATATAAAACAGTTCCGTTACTGACTGATTGATTGACTGACAGACAACGCCCAGGTCAAGCCGCTGAAGATATAAACTTGAAATTTGGACAGTAGGTTCCTTTTGTGACGTAGGCACCCACTAAGAAAGGATTTTTTGAAATTCAACCTCTAAAGGGGTTAAATAGGGGATGAAAGTTTGTATGGAAATTCATCATTTTTGCAGTTAGAAGCATGAAATTTTGCACAGAAGTTTCTTATATAACGTAGGTGAGCACTAAGAAATTTTTTTTTGAAAATTCAATCCCTGAGGGGGCTAAAAAGGGGATGAAAGTTTGCATAGAAGTTCGTTATTTTTGAAGTTAGAAGCATGAAATTTTGCACAGGAGTTCCTTATATAACGTAGATGAGTAATAAGAAAGGATTTTTGAAAATTCATCCCTTAAAGGGGTTAAATAGGGGATGAAAGTTTGTATGGAAGTTCGTAATTTTTGCAGTTAGAAGCATGAAATTTTGCACAGAATTTTCTTATATAACGTAAGTGAGCACTAAGAAATTTTTTTTTTGAAAATTCAACCCCTGAGGGGGCTAAAAAGGGGATGAAAGTTTGAATGGAAGTTCGTTATTTTTGAAGTTAGAAGTATGAAAGTTTGCACAGGAGTTCCTTATATAACGTAGATGAGTAATAAGAAAGGATTTTTGAAAATTCATCCCTTAAAGGGGTTAAATAGGGGATGAAAGTTTGTATGGAAGTTCGTAATTTTTTAAGTTAGAAGCATGAAATTTTGCATAGGAGTTCCTTATATAACGTAGATGAGTAATAAGAAAGGATTTTTGAAAATGTATCCCTTAATGGGCTTAAATAGGGGATGAAAGTTTGTATGGAAGTTCATCATTTTTGAAGTTAGAAGCATGAAATTTTGCACAGGAGTTCCTTATATAACGTAGGTGAGCAATAATGTATCAATAAAATTCGATCGGACGAGCGAAGCGAGTGAGTAATGTATTATTAATATTCGAGTGAACGAGCGAAACGAGTGAGTAATGTATTAATAAAATTCGAGCGAACGAGCGAAGCGAGTGAGTATTGTATTATTAATATTCAAATGAACGAGCGAAGCGAGTGAGTAATGTATAATTAATATTCAAACGAACGAGCGAAGCGAGTGTGTAATGTATTAATAAAATTCGAGCGAACGAGCGAAGCGAGTGAGTAATGTATTAATAAAATTCGAGCGAACGAGCGAAGCGAGTTGGTTATGTATCATAAAATTTGAGAGAATAAACACCACCAGCCCGGCTTCGCTTCGCAGGAGGAGAATTTCTCGCGGGGGGGATAATAAATCATAAATCGAAAAATACGTGGGCGAAGCCACGGGTAACGGCTAGTATATATATATATATATATATATATATATATATATATATATATATATATATATATATATATATATATTTTGTGTGTGTTCGCAGCATATATATATATATATATATATATATAAACAGACATTTCCAAAAATGGTGCCAAATTGTTCAGGAGGCTATGAAACGTCGAGAAATTTTGGTCCGACCCCTAGGTCCCGCCATCCGACCGACGCCAATAGTGTATGTGCCATATGGCAAATACACTAAAAACGAAACTAATTTTAAAAAATTTAAACCGGATTTTACAATGCACTGACAGAAAATCTGTGCAGCCACTCAGGGCCAGATTAATTCATTAGGCAGAGTAGGCAACTGCCTAGGGGCCCCGCATCGGCTAGGGGCCCCGTGCGCGCGCAAAAGAAATTGAAAATGTTTCATAGAATGAAAATTTAATTGGAAAATTTGTATCCTCGATGACAATAGGTATTATTGCTTTTTTTCGACGCATGCTGTCAGTTGATGTTGATGAAATACTTCATACTTACAGAACAGAACCATCTAGTGTCGAGTAGTAGAACTAATAATATGGATGCGTTACGTAGCGTATTGTATGAATCATACAATACGCTACGTAACGCATCCATATTATTAGTTCTACTACTCGATACTAGATGGTTCTGTTCTGTAAGTATGAAGTATTTCATCAATTGACAGCATGCGTCGAAATACAGTATGATAAACAAAAGTTTTGAAATGCTTGATCATCTTCAAACGACTGAAAAGGGGCCCCGAGAATTGCATTACTTAGGGGCTCCGACATGGTTAATCCGGCCCTGCTGCCACTTGCCAATGACATTAACTTTTGACAATTCCTTCATTAGATTTATTTTATTTATTGTGGATTACAGACGCGTCGACAACTTAGGTCATTATCGTCTTAAATTACATTAAATAACAACTAACTTAAAACTAAATAACACCACAAAACATTCATGAGCGCAGGTGGGATTCGAACCAACGACAGTCTAGTCTAGAGGCTGATACCAAGTACGATATCCACTAGGATACACTGCCTTCTCCTTCATTAGAGAAACAATAGTAGATTGTATATCTAGATACATAATGGGGCTTATTACGGCGAGTGATGACAGTATGTAAAAACGAGCGATAGCGAGTTTTTACAGTCACACGAGCCGTAATACCACTACGTACGAGACATATATGGTATTTTTTGCCATACCCACTACAAAATACCTGCTTTTCACGTCATTTTCAAAAAATTCTGACAGTTCAATTGGGTCGCAATCTTTCCTTCCACAGTTCAGCGAAGTTCATGCAAGTAAGTAATGACAGGCGCCCGCAGGCGTATAGAGCGACTAACAGAAGTTGCTATGGCAACCGTTATTTTCTGTTAAATGACTCATTAAAGGCCACTATACATACATCGAAAGTAGCTATTTTGTAGTGGGTATGGCAAAAAAATTTAAATTAGTTCTTTACAAAAATAACTGTGTGTGTTCTACTTCTTAACATATATACCTCGCGACTGGTACGGCAGCGACATCTATGAATCGAGGGACAAAGTGTTCTTGGGCTTACATCTAACGGAGTTTTTAGGCGCGATCTTAGCGAAGCTAGAAGCGCCTATATACACTCGCTTTGTCTGTACGTCTGTGAATCTGTCAATCTGTAACGGATTTTTTGTATCAGTCGTACAGCCCAAACGGGTTAACCGATTTTAAAAAACTTTTTTTTGTTCGATTCCTCTCGGGGTCTATTTGATCCTAACGTCGCCCGATTTTTGAATTTTGGCCCCAGAGGGGAGCAAATTAGAAAAAACGGTGTTTTTTGCTTATAGTTTGCTCAATTTAAGTCAGATCGATTCGAAACCTGTCTTAAACGAAAGAGCAGAAAATTTTAGATAGATTTCATGTATAATATTGTGTCAAAACAGTTTTTTTATACAGATTTATATGATTATTTAACTAAATAAATGCGACTTTATCTAATAAATCGCGAACTTGTTTCGGTTGTCCTTGTCTGTTGCACAGTGTGATATGGATATTGGAAGATAGCGTATACTCTGTCTTATATTGCATTATTTCAATATAGTTATTCAATTTTTTGACTGCTGATGTTTGAATTTAAGTTTAAAAACCCTGGCCTACTGAGTTAAAATGACGTGTAACTAATTATTGACGTCGATCGGATCGGACCAAAATTTCTCGACGTTCATCATACCTTCCCGAACAATTTGACTTTCTCTGTCTCTATGTCCCTTTGTACGCTTATAACTCGAGAACCACTGATCCGATTTACATGATTTTTTTTCAAGTAAATAACTTCTTATGCGACTGCGAGTTTTAAAATATTCTGGCATCACGCAAAAGCAACCGAACTGATTCTCAAATAAAACGTATGTTCTGGCATCACGCAAAAATAAGTACGTAGTAGATGCTTTGTTTTTTAAACGGTATGGTTTTATTTAACTTGATCCCGTATATTTGTTACAAATCTTGCGATCGATTGAGTTGAAATTTTGCACACATGTGAAGCTCCGGTGACAATACAATATTATGGTAACTAGCTGACCGGCCCGGTTTGTCCGGGTGTAAATCGTACTTCTGAATTTTCACCCACTTCCCGTGATCCGATTGAGTTGAAATTTTGCACACATGTGTAGCTCCGGTGACAATACAATATTATGGTAACTAACTGACCGGCCCGGCTTTCGTCCGGGTGTAAATCGTACTTTTGAATTTTCACCCACTTCCTATGATCCGATTGAGTTGAAATTTTGCACTCATGTGTAGCTCCGGTGACAATACAATATTATGGTAACTAGCTGACCGGCCCGGCTTTCGTCCGGGTGTAAATCGTACTTTTGAATTTTTACCCACTTCCCATGATCCGATTGAGTTGAAATTTTGCACACATGTGTAGCTCCGGTGACAATACAATATTATGGTAACCAGCTGACCGGCCCGAGTTTCGTCCGGGTGCAAATCGTACTTTTGAATTTTCACAGGCAAAAGGTCTTTCTCCGTTAACGTTTCGGATAAATGTAATAAAATCAGACTAAGGAAATAAAGCACACTAAAAATTATTAGCTCCTTTTGAAAATTAACATTTGAGAGTTTTATAGGACACAAAAAAATAAAATGGCGTCAGATTTCAAAATGGCGGCCATATGTACTTTTTTGTAAACATTATCCGATTCTTTTGAAAATTAATATTTGAGAGTTTTATAGCACACAAAAAAATTAAATGGTGTCAGATTTCAAAATGGTGGCCATATGTACTTTTTTGTAAGAATTATCAGATCCTTTTGAAAATTGATATTTGAGAGTTTCATAGAACACAAAAAAATAAAATGACGTCAGATTTCTAAATGGCGGCCATATATACTTCTTTGTAAAAATTATCCGATCCTTTTGAAAATTGATATTTGCGAGTTTTATAGGACACAAAAAAATAAAATGATGTCAGATTTCAAAATGGCGGAAATATGTTGAACTCCTTTCTAAAAATTCTACGATCCTTTTGAAAATTGATATTTGAGAGCTTCATAGGACACAAAAAAATAAAATGGCGTCAGATTTCAAAATGGCGGCCATAATATGTACTTTTTTGTAAAAATTATCCGATCCCTTTGAAAATTGATATATGCGAGTTTTATAGGACACAAAAAAATAAAACGACGTCATATTTCAAAATGGCGGAAATATGTAGTACTCCTTTGTAAAAATTATCCGATCCTTTTGAAAATTGATATTTGAGAGTTTCATAAGACACAAAAAAATAAAATGACGTGAGATTTAAAAATGGCGGCCGTATGGACATTTTTGTAAAAATTATCCGATCCTTTTGAAAATTGATATTTGAGAGTTCCATAGGTCACAAAAAAATAAAATGATCTCAGATTTCAAAATGGCGGCCATATATACTTTTTTGTAAAAATTATCCGATCCTTTTGAAAATCGGTATTTGAAAGTTTCATAGGACACAAAAAAATAAAATGATGTCAGATTTAAAAATAACGGCCGTATGTACTTTTTTGTAAAAATTATCCGATCCTTTTGAAAATTGATATTTGAGAGTTTCATAGAACACAAAAAAATAAAATGACGTCAGATTTCAAAATGGCGGCCATATGTACTTTTTTGCAAAAATGATCCGATCTTTTTGAAAATTAATATTTGCGAGTTTTATAGGACACAAAAAAATAAAATGATGTCATATTACAAAATGGCGGTCATAGGTATATATTTCTTTGTAAAAATTATCCGATCCTTTTGAAAATTGATATTTGAGAATTTAATAAGACACAAAAAAATAAAATGGCGTCAGATTTCAAAATGGCGATCAAATAATAACTTTTTAATTGTATTATTTATATTTTTGATAAATTCGGTTTTATATACAATGCGTAAAAAGCATAGCTTCTGTCGGGTGTCTTACGACATAATATCATGACTTTTTTATTTAGCCGGTTCCGAGTAACGCTTAATAGTCAACCGTTGCTATGGAAAATTGTTTAAAAAATTCACTGTACTATTTTTTCTATGTAATCCAATACATATTTATATTAGGTCTTATGGCTCATAGCCTACTACAAAATTATAAATCTTCTCAGTGTTATTTTCCCTATGTTCAATAAAACCGTTTACACACAGTACCTACATGAATATCGCGCCTTGTAATTCTTGAATTACTTGTATGCTCCAAAATTTTTTCTTAAGTTCTTAGTTCAACAACTGCCTGTAGTGAGGCGCGCGCATCGTTTAACGCTTTGCGTAAAATCGCCCAGAGTCCCATAAAGAAGTATAAGTAGCTTCTATTAAAAAAATTCGACAGATGACCAGTCCTATACTTCCCACCTAGTAAATATTTGCAAAAATAAACACTCTTTTTTTATTCTTTGAAAAAAGCATGGCCCTCTTTTTTGTTTAGTAATCTACTGATGGCTAGCTTAATATAGCAAAAATCATGGTTACCTTGATTTACGTACAATTTTTATTTTTTTTAGTAAAATATTTTTTTTCTCGAAAACTGTACATTTAAGAGAAAAAAAATATTTACATTTTTTTCATATTATAACATCTAGAATTCATTTTTATTTTTTTTACCTAAGTTAATACGTGACATTGAGAACGTTTTTTTTAATATCTCAGGATCCACTGAACCGATTTGACTCAAAATCTAATCATATCTAAGTTAAAGGCTGATAAACACAATAGAACAATCGGCATGGTCGTATGTTGTTCCGTTTTTACGATATCGAAGGCGAAACATTGACCACACACACACACACACACACACACACACACGCACACATACGTCATACACATGCAGACATCAGTCAGAAAATGATCTTAAACGATTGCTAGGGTCTCAAAACGTGAAGATCTGTTAAAATATCGAAATATTTTTTTCAGACTAAATCCATTGCTTCCCTACCATAGTGGAGGTGGGAAGTAAAAATGTTAGTATAATATCTACATATGTGACATGTGTGCACAATACTCATATTATTATTAACATATTTTTTTATTATGTAAATATGTCAATAGTAATTGTCTGTGAATAATATTATCTTATGTACTAGTAACTAATAAAAGGTTTGGTAGCAACCTTATAATGTTCCTAAGTCCATAAAAACAATAAATTACAGTCACAATCGATAAGGTCATTGTCAACCCAGTGGCGGACTAAGGGGGGGGGGAGGCTCGCCCCGGGTCTCTTATTCTAGGGGGCGTCTAAATCTCGAGAAGTCCTTCTTAAGAGGCAGTTTGGAGTTGGACGCCCCGTACGTATACAAAATATAAACGTAGGTAGGTTACCTACCTACCTAGGTTTATTATAAATATTTGATTTTTTTTGTCAGCTATATTATTCATTTTTTACGAAATTTATACTACAAATACATTAATTTCTATATAAGCAGAACGGGGGCCTCATTTAGTTCTGCCGTTCCGGCCCTCCGACGGGCTTAGTCCGCCACTGTGTCAACCCAGATAATCTGACAGTGCGTTGAACTAGTCGATTTCATAGGCGCCGCGGGGGGGGGGGAGCAAGGAGGTGCGATTACATTACAGACACCCCTTGGCTTAGAGACGGAGAAAAAAAGAATGTGTGTGATTAAGACACTATAACTACAATTAAAGGTACGTGCAGTATGGAGCTGGGATTCTAGATGGTAGCGTAGATCATAGCAGGGCTTGCTTAAATTAATGCATTGTTATATATGCGAGCGTACACAACGAAGCAGTGAGTGTAGCAGGTATAAGCGCTGTTACAAGAGCTGCTAGATTCAAGAATGTATCTCACCATTCTTTCAGCGCGCTGACTACTACAATCAACGTGTGACAACTGTCAAATGGCCGTTACAAGTTTCGCAATGGATGTAACTAGTTTAATAAGTGAAATTTTGCCAGTTTTTATTTAATTTGTTTTGAGTTTTTTCTAAGACGTATTTAAAAGTGTTAGGTCCCATATGTAAATATTCAAAAAACCGGTTTGGGTAAAATTTTAATTCTTGGTATAAATGATGAAATTCGCCATGTTTAGATCGTTTTCTATTAATAGGGTGGACATGATAGCTCCTACCCAAATTTGTATTTAAAATATACCACTTTGTAGCAGAAGAACACAAATATTCGTCTTCGCTATCTGACATTTCAAACGCGACTTAAGCTTGTATCAAATCAAAGCTTTGTTGTGCAAACCTATAAGCGCTTATAATTTCAGCCACCATCTACCATACATGCTACCATCTAGAATCCCAGCTGCGTACTGCACGTACCTTAAGACACTATAACGTCGCTGCTTTTCGATGAGTACTGGTCTGCTCGATCGCTTCGATTAGACGTGATGTGACCTCGACATGCGTAGCCGAACGGGAAAAAAACAAACCTAATAAAATTTCACTTTAAAAATTCGCCTGCAGCGGCACGGTTGCACCCCCTTGGAATCAATCCTACCGACGCCCATGGTAAAGTTACATAGTATTTAGAATTAAAAATGGCCAATACAGGGTATGACTTAGCTAACAATTCAAACACGTGTGATGTTAACATCAGACAACTTTTACTTTTTTCTAGGTCAAATTCGAGATTTTACTAAAAGCTATGTACTTCTTTTGCATTTCCTTAACATCTTAACATTTACAACTGCAATCTGCTGGAGCATTGAAATTATTTACTTGAAATTGAAGAATTGCAAGAAAAAGTAATTTGTGAAACATTAAATATTTTCAACTTGTTAATTGACATGTAAATTAAAAATATATTTTGTTCATAAATCATATTGTGTTTTATTTTTTGCCCGACATGTATGTATGACACAAGGGCGTCGCCAGCCAATGGGCCAAAGAGGGGCAAGATGATTGATAAAGGATATGAATTGCAGGTAAAATAAATACAATTCGTAAAGTTTTAATCGTTCACTACAAGAATCTTAATTAAAAGATAATCTTCTTGGGTTCCTTGTGAATTTTTCGACTATTTTATTATTCTTCTAGGTTGCGATCAAAATTTTTAAAGTTTTACCCCTTGACGACGCCCTGTCGAGTTTATAATAACGCACCAGCAAATTTGATTCAGCTTAAAAATCGTATCCAAGGATAGATTGAAGCCGTTACTACTGACCAACGCTGAGGCTACATTGGCGCCGTTTCAGACCAGATCAGATCAGACCAGATCAGATCCGTATTGTCGGATGTGAACAAACACCAGTAACCTTATGAAGTGGCTACACTGTTCACTCCAGACCGCGCCAGAATATGTCAGATTACAACAAACACGTTCCGACCGTCGGATGATATCAAACGTGTTTGAAATTTTCGTCAGACTACGGCCGTACATTTGACAGTTTACAACAAACAGTGTTGTGTATGCTAGCTATTATTACCAGATTGTCTTATTGTATTGTATTATTTTTTAAAAACGTGTTTGAATATCAATTGTGAATATGGACAAATCACTTTTAATTGATCTTGTACGTGAAAAGCCTCCTATTTGGGACCAAAGAGACAAAAGATACCATAACAGAGACGTGAAAGGTCTTTTGTGGAAAGATATTGGCGAAAAAATGAATCTTTCAGGTATGATTTGAAAATATAATTTATTTATTAATTAATCTATGAGTAGTCCATAAAATGAAAGTAAATTAACTCTGATCGGTTTCAACGCATTGTTGAAGTTTGTTTGTTTTGTTTGTTGTTTATAATAGGGCTCGGTATTTTTCAAATTAAAGTATTCGAATATTCATTTAAACTTCTATTCGAATAGTTAAAATTAATTAAAATTTAGCTGTTTTTTGGATTTTTGACAAAGATCCTGAAGTCTGTCGATTCACGGCCCTCACAAGTTTCCCAACAATATAATTTAAATCTAACAATACTGGGCAGTCATAACAGATAGCATAACTGTTAAATGATTAAAAAAAATTACATTATATTTCTGAAAAAATTGTTATCTCTATCGCTAATCTATAAAATCATAAATCGCATATTGAAATCAAAACGTAAACACAGCAATGAGTAATAATTGGCGACAGCCGATACTCATGACAGGGGTCAGGACTCAGGGACGCCAAAAACAAAGAACAGCTGTTGTATAAATGTATAATAAATGTTATTGTTGAACAACGATAAAAAATAATAAAAGCAGTGCATTTTGATTTTCATTTGAATCCGGAAAGAAGCTAACTACAGTCTATGACAAATATTTAAATATTCAAATATTCGAAATTTGCACATCAAAAATTATTATTGTTCAACAAAGAAAAACTGTTTCGGTTATTTAGAACTTATATAAAAAACGAGTATTCAAATATGTATTTGAATATTTAAAATTCGAATATTCTAATATTGAATAAATCTGTTTTGAAAGTATTCGACCATTCGAATATTCATTTATTCGAATAAATTCGGAACCCTGGTTTATAATATGTACAATACATCTGCACATATTTCATTTTAATTAATAATTTTACAAAGGTGATAAACAGTTTGTTAAAATAAACGTTCAGGTCTTCTCTAATTAGTTTCGCATCATTTTACTTTTAAACCCGTCGGATATTATCCACTCCCTATGTAGCCACTTCGTCTGAAGTGTCTGATTTGGTCTGGTCTGGTCTGGTCTGGTCTGATCGGATCTGGTCTGACACGGATCTAGTGTAGCCTCAGACTTATGCACAAGCGCAAATGGCCAACATTTAGATGATATAATTTTACATACATGAAATTCCAATAAATGTAGTTTTAATTTCCAAATAAACTTAGTTGTGAAAATTGATGATATACAGGGTGTTTAAAGCTTTACCCCTTGACGACGCCCTTGGTATGACGTATGTTTGCATGTAGTTATGTATGCATATACCGTATACCCGCGACTTTCTCTGGACCTACTGATAAACGAAAGTGAAAAATTGCTATTATCTCAAAAAACGACTGATCTTATATCATAAATCGATACGTCATTTAATGACCCTACAAGTTACCACCGTCCATCCAAAAAGGTTAGATTGATGACCGAAAATCCGCGAACGAAGCAGTTCAGGAAGAAAGTCAACGCGATGGACCCATACTTACATATGCAGTAAAAAATACATAACTACATATTATAAAATAAAGTTCCCCGCCGTGTCTCTAAAAATATAGGGAATGTCCTTTTACTCGGGTACCTGGTACACGTCGTCATCCCTAATTCTGACAGGTCTGCTAAGGGGTCAGTGGCAAGGACAGAGTCGCAGCAGACCCGCGCATTCCGTACGTACTACTTAAGTCTCGGATCGAGTTAGCATTGGAGCACGAGGTCTTGCGTTGACTGCCTCATGCGATAATACCTTGATATCGCTCAGCTCAGCTGACTACAAAATTAATATTATTATTACTTGTCTAATGATGAAATTATACTTATTATTTATGAAAAAATAACCCTGTAGTGAAAGTTGTACTGTCATTATTAAATAATTCTATAGACTGACTGTTAAAATTGTTAATCATTAGTGTGCGGTAAATTCGTGTGCAACTTCACAGGTGAGTTCTATTTTTTTAAATTTAATAGTCGCCTTTTACTCGTCGCGGATAACCGCTAGTAATAAAATATGAGCACATGGTCACAAATTACGTAAGAATCAAGCGGTACCTATATATTATGAGGAGACTAAAAGCGTATGTAATTTGTATTTTATTTTTACTTCCCACCTCTACTATGGTAGGGAAGTAATGGATTTAGTCCGGAAAAAATATTTCGAGATTTTAACAGATCTTCACGTTTTGAGACCCTAGCAATCGTTTAAGATCATTTTCTGACTGATCTCTGATGTGTGTGTGTATGTGGTCAATTTTTGCCTTCGATATCGTAAAAACGGAACAACATATGTCCATGCCGATTGTTTTATTGTGTTTATCAGCCTTTAACTTAGATCTGATTAGATTTTGAGTCAAATCAGTTCAGTGGATCCTGAGATATTAAAAAAAACGTTCTCAATGTCACGTATTAACATAGGTAAAAAAAATATAAATAAATTCTAGATGTTATAATATGAAAAAAATGTAAATATTTTTTTTCTCTAAAATGTACAATTTTCGAGAAAAAAAATATTTTACTAAAAAAAATAAAAATTGTACGTAAATCAAGGTAACCATGATTTTTGCTATAAGTATTACTGGCCATCAGTAGATCACCAAACAAAAATAACAATTCTCTTAAAACTAAATGACATCACAAAACATCCATGAGCGGAGGTGAGATTCGAACTCACGATAGTGTGAACCAAAGACCGCTACGCTAACCGTTACACCACACTGTCCTCATGTAATTTTGTAAACAAAAATTAAATTATTCGCAGAAAACCTTGTCGAGACATAGTTTTTGCAGACACGTGTTATTTTGTTGTTGTTTTTTTATACCAAACGTAACCATTTTGGAATGTTTTTAATTTAAAAATTAATTTAATTAAATTTTTAAACACTAAAAAAAAAAATATAAGTAATTATCGTTAAAAATATTGTACGGGACCCTCTACGCGCGAGTCGAAGTCGCACGTGGCCGGGTTTTTTTTTGGAATTCAATTTATCTCTCGACAAAGTTTATGCAATAGCAAAAACTTTGTCGAGAGATAAATTTTGCTCATGTTGGAAAACCGGTTTTGAATTTTTCCTCCTCATATTTCTCCATTTTATCGACGGTTAGTATAGCCTTGAATTATATTAATTATCCATTTTATAATTTGTGAAAGAACGAATACAATTCACTCATCTCAAATATTATTTATTATTTATGCGACATTCAGCGTCACAAAGAATCTTAACAAATCAGTTGTAATTAAGGCGGCTCCACACGTGCGATATTTATTCAAATTTAGAATATTAGAACGTATATCTACAATGTGGCGAATAGGGTATTTGACAAAAATTTTTTTATTGTGTTATATTAATAGAGCAGTAAATTCTGAACAAAATGACACCTAAATCACTTCATTCTGATTTCAAATTAGCTCAAAAATAATTTTTGAAATATTTATGTCAGCCCCGCCCGCTAATAATCGTTTTTGCTCTACGAACCTATGACGTCATATTTTTATGAATGTACGTTTATATCTACTAACTCGATGGTAATTATATCAGAAACAGAATGTTGAAAAATACCGTTTTGTACCTATGTGAACATGATGTAAACAATCTAAGCTCCGTTGCTATGGATACATTCATTTTTTACTTAAAATAGACGTCACACGTTCTCACACGGTGTTTGAAGTCACGTGACACATAGATTAAAAATCATGACTTTATATGTTTATTTAAATATGTTTACAAAACTTAATTAATAAAAATAAAAATTCTAATAACTATTTTAGAGCATAAACTTCCATTATAACAAAGCTCTATACTTTATTTTGATCACTGGCAAGTATCTTATTCTTTAGAAATAACGCCAAGCCCACCCGAACATACCAAACGCTCGATATAGTGCATATGCACTCTCATTCGGGAACGAATACTCGTACTGTTGAAATAAAACTATATACCAGACTATGGCCATGTTAAGATGCGTTCTAAGCAAAATTGAATTATAGTCGGGCCGCTTAACAGATGGAGCAAGTTGGGGCAAACAATACACATTTATAAAATTTCATTAAAATCGGATGAGCGGTTTCGGAGATTAGCGTAAACGAACATCGTGACACGGGAGTTTTGTATATTAAGATATAAAAAAATAAAATTCTTTTTATAGAACCCCGACTCAAAAAAATCCTAGACTCTATAGAGCAGGGGTTCCCAAAGTTGGGGTCGCGACCCAAAGTGGGGTCGCGGGCTGATTTTTTAGGGTCACGGCTTGTTTCCGTGATTATAGAATTTATAACTCTCGTGATTATACCATTAAATTCGAATAATAGACAAAAAAATACTAAATAAGAACACGAAATCAAATAAAAACGGAGTGAAGTGGCGGGAGGGGGTCTTTGGGGTATTAAAGAGAGAGTGAATCCTCCCAGCCGCCCCCTACTCTGGTCATTCGCTCCCACTCCCAAGACCTGAAAAATCTTTTTTATAGACTATTTTGTACATTGTGGGGAAAAATGTTTAAGGGTCGCGAAGGCTTTTGCAATTTTAAATTAGGGTCATGATCAAAAATGTTTGGAAACCCCTGCTATAGAGCCTTGCCTGTTGCATATCAATTTTCAAAGTAAAGGTAATACCTGCATAATAATGCACTATTGTTTTAAATACTGATTAATTTATTTCTCAAAACTGGTGCAAACGTTTGTAGTGGAACAATAATTAAAACTTAATATATTGCCAACCTAAAAAAAAAGTAACTAGCAAATTGATTAACAGCAATTTAGTGTGATCAATATTTTTATTGTAACATTTGACTTACTAATTGACATCAATTAAATACTTTTATATATTGTGATTGCGTGCAACAATTGTTCAATGTCATCGCTAAAATTACAGATCGTAGTTAAAAATTTAATCATTGTTTACGTAATAGATAATGAATAATAATGCCAACCTATTATTAAAAAAAATAAAAAATATTCTGTAGGTATATAATTTCATGATTATTTCGGAGAAAACGCATAAATAAATCATAACAATGTAAATTTAGAACTGTGTTTGAGAACAGATAAAACAGAATATTACTAATTATTTTTTATCCATACCCACTATAAAAATAGCTGCTTTACATGCATGAATGTAAAGTGACATTTGACAGGTAGGTGTGCGGGAACATATCTTTCCCACACTGTGACACTAGTATGGGAAAGCAAACCATTTCCATAGTGATTTATGTTTATTCGCCTTGATCCACCCGCTATTACCAACTGACAGCTACTCTCGGCCTACTATAAAAGTGAAGTTGGCGATACAAAATGAACTACCAAAATGTTTTGAATGTATTAAAAATGAAGTGAAAAGCAGCTATTTTATAGTGGGTATGGCTAAAAATACCATATAATAATATATCTCGTGCATAATGATATTATGACTCGTGTGACTGTTAAAACGAGCATAGCGAGTTTTAACAGTCAGAATGTACCTCATTACGCAACTACATATACAATATGCTATTACTGTATGAGTATTTTAATAAACAGGGCCGGCTCAAGGGGCCGACAATTTGAGAAATTTAAATGTAAAGTCAAATCAAACGCACTGTAGATAAACGGTACAGGGATTCCCCGACAAAATAAGTTTAATAAACCTTAGTATAGATACATACCTAATTATTTATCACTACTGTAATAAAACGCAACGTCTATCTGTCTGTCTGTTTGTCCGCTTATAACTCGAGAACCGCTAATCCGATTTTCATTCGGTTTTTTAACCGACTTCAAAAAAAGGAGGTGGTTCTCAATTCGGTTGTATTTTTTTTTATGTTTGTTACCTCATAACTCAGTCATTTATAAATCGATTTTGAAATTTTTTTTATTTGAAAGTAAATGCTTTCAGATTGGTTCCATAGAAATTTCATCAAAATCGGTTCAGTAGCTCGGCTGATTTTAATAAAAGTGAGTAACGGCGTGTGATTCTTTAAGATAAATGGCACTTTTTGACATATCAGACAGCGTAAGAAGGTCGGTTTAATAAAAGGGAGTAACGGCGTGTGATTCCTTTAAGGTAAATGTCACTTTTTGATACTAAAAAGTAAAAAATAAAAAACTTTTTAACAAAAAAAAACCTCCTTCAAAAAACCACTAAAAAGAGGAAAATAATGAAATTTTGAGGTCTGTGCCAATTTAATAAAATATGAAGTTGGTTAAAAAGAAGATATTAATCACTATACTATACTTTTTAACCGACTTCATATTTTATTAAATTGGCACAGACCTCAAAATTTCATTATTTTTCTCTTTTTAGTGGCTTTTTGAAGGAGGTTTTTTTTTGTTAAAAAGTTTTTTATTTGAAGGGGAACTTCTTTAGCGAGACTAGTAATCCGGAATGACCTCGACACAAAAAATCAAACGATACAAAAAAAATGGGTGTGTGCTATGACCACACGACAGAAGTGAAAGCTTCATATTTTCTAATTTTTGGTGTCATCTATTATAGCGCATTTATGAACTAAAAATAATTTATTACTAAAAAAATACTAAAATGGTATTTTTAATTAATTCCACCTTGGTTTCAAAAAAATTATAATTATTGTCAAAGAAAGAATATAACGAAAATAAAAAAATATATAAATAAATATCATATAGAATTTAGAAAAAAAACGCCAAAAATTCTACGCTGCCATCAGGTCTCGAACCCAGGTTCCTATGTATAGAACGCAAACACGTTACCAATTGCGCTATGAATGCAAGTGTACTGCGTACCGTTTTTATGATATAGTTATGTCGCAGCCGCGTCACATTTTTGCGAACGGTTCCCTTTTTTTAACTACTCAGGAAAAGAGTGCCTAACGCGCCTATAAGGAAGTTTTCACTTCAAAAATCAAAAATTCAACTGCCTCTATTTCTATTCCGGCTTTTAGGGCAAAATGTCCGGCTAAATATAATGCCAAGTCAAGCTTTCCTATTGTTGGACCTGGCGACCCTACTTGGGACAGTCGATATTTACCAATAAACTGTATGGACGCCCCTTTCTCTAATTGATTAATAAGGAAACTCTTAAAATTGGTACCTGGACTATAATATTTTAAAATAATTATTATTTTCAGGTAGCTCGGGTAGTTGCTTACTGTCATTATGGGGTGATATATTTAAACGAATAATTCTTCGGACAGAAGATTATTCTTATGAAATTAACAAAGGGAAAGTATTTCGTTCTTAAGAAGATTCAAAATGACAGGTGATCAAAGTGTCGTGTCAATAACTGAACAAAATGGATCAAACGTGCGCAGAATGTGGATGGTTGTGTTGGCGGAAACCATAGCTAATGTAAGTATCAAAAAGGAAACTTTCACGATTTTTAGAATTTTTTAGTTTTAAAATACCCTGCGACATTTTCCCAGTCCATCTAATCTCTTTTTTATTTATTGTAAATTATAGACGCGTCGACAACTTAGGTCATTAGCGCCTTGATTACATTAAATGAGAATTCACTTAAAACTAAATGACATCACAAAACATTCATGAGCGGAGGCGGGATTCGAATCCACGACAGTCTGATCCGCGACGCCAACCACTGGACCACACTGTCCTCTTCCAATCTTTATCTCCAATGTTCCCGTTGACATAATTTTCCTCGCGTATCAAAAAAGTTTTTATAAAACACGAGCACTCTTTCTCGACGCGTTTCGCTAACTATGTCAGCATCATCAGTAGATTCATACCTACAAAGAGTTTTGAAAAAAAGTGTTCACTTTTTCCTTAATGTAAGACCAATATTATAAACAAACACCAGATTTGACTTTCTGTGGAACTCAATTTATTAGATACATGATAAAATCAAACGAGGACAGTATGGCTCAGTTGGTAGCGTCGCGGCCTCTGAATCAGACTGTCGTGGGTTCGAATCCCATCTCTGCTCATGGATGTGTGATGTTATTTAGTTTTAAGTGATATATGATATTTGTTGTATTTAAGACGCTAATGACCTAAGTTGTCGACGCGTCTATAATCCACAATAAATAAATAAAAGATAAAATCAAACGATTTTTTATATCCACAACATATTCATATAACAATAATTAATTAATTAATTAATCCTAAATCGGTCGCGGGCTCTAAAGCTATTTGACATAAAAATTTAGAGTTACCAAAGCAATAATTTGGACGTAAACAAGTCTATTGGTAGTGGCGATTACCCTTAACTCTAAATCGGTCGCGGTCTCTTGACTATTACGCATTTGCTAAGAAATTTAGAGTTTCTAAAGCAATAATATGGATGTAAATAACTCTGTTGTGGCGATTACCCTTAATTCTAAATCGGTCGCGGGCTCCCGGACTATTAGGCATTTGTTAAAAAATTTAAAGTTACCAAAGCAATAATTTGGATGTAAATAACTCTAACGGTAGTGGCGATTACCCTTAATTCTAAATCGGTCGCGGACTCTCGCACTATTACGAATTTACGAAGAAATTTAGAATTTCCAAAGCAATAATTTAGATGTAAACTAGCGACCCAGTCCGGCTTCGCCCGGACTGCATACACTACTCACTCGCTTCGCTCGTTCGCTCCCGGGTGAATTTTTCCGATGTTTTAATAGTTATTCTGTTAACCAGGGCGGAGACAAATCCAAAAAATAAAAGATAATGAAAATCGGTCCAGCCGTTCTCGAGTTATAAATGGTGTAACTAACTAACTAACACGACTTTCTTTTATATATATAGATTACTCTATTAACTGTTGTGGCGATTATCTTTAATTCTATTTTTTCACTTTTTCCAGTTGTTCGTCTTTTCGATCGTACAAGTGTTTGGTCTCATCTTCAAGAAGATTTGCGAAAACATTGACTTAAACCGAACTGAGAGCGTATTTGTATTGATATCTAACTATAGCATTGGGATTGGCTTCGCGTACGCCACTGAGTATGTGTGCCGTAAATATGGCTACCGGTCAGTGGCGTTCGTGGGAACATTTTTCACAGTAGCCGGATTGATATTATCAGCGTTTTCAGTAAATATGGTTCAGATGACTACATCTTTCAGTATTATTTTTGGTAAGAAATTTATTAAAATATTTTTCTGTCCTAACAGATCGAGAGCTAGTGACAATTTTTTTGGTGTTATTTATTCAACGCCATATTTTTGTAAAGATGTTGAGGGAGGCATATTTAAGTGCCCTGAGTAAAGGATTTTGCTAGATAGCGGTATGGGAGGGATGCAGACCGCCCTGAACATGTGACAAAAAAAATGGTCACAATTATTATTGCTTCAAGGCTGAAATTGTTTGTATAGCTTGTCGGTGACCCAATAATGCCATTATAATATTTGCAGATCGATTGGTCAGTATTAAAGGAGTGGCAGATCACCCTAAACGTTTTGTACCCACAATATGTGATTTTCATATAAATTTATCTTATCTTATCTTAAACGTGTCATGTATCCGACGAAATTTATATTATTAGTTCAAGGTTCAAATTTTAATATGTTGTTACGGCGACTGTTTTAAGTATATATTTCAATTTGCAGAACAAAATGTCGGTATTAACCCCCTCTCTTAGAGGAAAACTTGCTCGCCTAGGTGTTTATATCGTTCTGCAAGGGGCTTAATACCAACATTTTGTTCTGCAAATTGAAATATATACTTAAAATGTTAAAACAGTCGCCGTAACAACATATCAAAATTTGAACGTTAAACTAATAATATAAATTACGTCGGGTACATGACACGTTTAAGGTGATCTGCCACCCCCTTAATAATGACCAATCGATCTGCAATTATTATAATGGCATTATTGGGTGACGAACCGCGCGTTAAAGTAATTCTAGTTCCTCAAACCTTTCAATAACCAAACCAAGCTTAACGGCGTACTTTTTTTTACAGCTTTGGGAATAAGATGCTTGACCACATCGTTATCATCAGCTTCCGAAGCTCACTCGGTCAAAACAAAACCTGTATCGGTTTACATAATCATATGCGCTGGTCTATTGGGCATTGTTTCAATACCCCATCTCATTGTCTTTTTATTGGACGAATTTACACCACGTGATGCTTTGTTGTTGCTGGCGGCCATTTCCGGACATTCGTTACTCGTCTCCGTTTTGTTGACGAAAAAGAAGAAACCGATAAGCAACGTTGAAATTGTCAATAGCATAAATAATGATTATTCAAAGAAACCTAACAATGGAGTCGCAGCAAATGGAGCAGGTAAGACCTAACACTAATGAAAACATTTTAGACCGGTCTTCAGACTCATATAAATAAAACTCAAGGTCACAAAATGAAATGTTTCAAGCTCAAGCTGAAATGAACCCGAATTAACGCATTTTTAGGGTACCGTACGAGAAAGAAACCCTATTGTTGTGCCAACGATGTCTGTCTGTCGCAATTGATCCGATTATTTACATTTCACAGTTTTACATTAATTATAAATAAACCTGATAGCTACTTGATAGTAACGTTTTAGTTAATAATTAGTTATTTTCACATTACACAACTGCTTTATTTATGGCTTTGATAAATAAAGCGGTTGTGTACACAACCGCTTTATTTATGACTTTGAATAACCTCATGCCATAGGTCGTTGGCTTTGTCTCAATAATGGCTACAAGATTCCGTAAAAAAATCCACATAATCTGATTAAAAAAAATGAAGGTGACCTTAACCCGACCTCAGCATATCAATCGAGAAAAAATCTATTTTACCAACATTCGTCCCCCTTAATATCAAACTTTTTTTATTTTTTTGGGGGGTTTCTGGTGGATTTTCGGGGGTTTCTGGTGGATTTTTAAGGGGTTTCTGGTGGATTTTTGGGGGTTTCTGGTGGATTTTTGAGGGTTTCTGGTGGATTTTTGGGGGTTTCTGGTGAATTTTTGGGGTTTTTGGTGAATTTTTTAGGGTTTCTGGTGGATTTTTTAGGGTTTCTGGTGGATTTTTTGGGGTTTCTGGTGAATTTTTGGGGGTTTCTGGTGTATTTTTGAGGGGTTTCTGGTGGATTTTTGCTACAACCAAAAAATTGTCGGCGTCCCCCCAAATTTGGCACATGCCACCATTCTCTAATTACACGTGACTGTTCCATGACAATTCTGGTGAATTTTTGGGGGTTTCTGGTCGATTTTTGAGGGTTTCTGGTGGATTTTTGCTACAACCAAAAGTTAAATTTGTCGGCGTCCCCCCAAATTTAGCACGTGCCACCATTCTCTAATTACACGTGACTGATCCATGACAATTTTTATACCTAATATTATCAACGCTGTAGATATTTTCATTAATTTCCTGAACTGAATTATTATTGTTATCAAAAATATTAATTAATTTTGATAAGATATTTTGTTAACAGAACGATCGAGATTATTAACAACCGGAGGGGAAAATCACGAAACAATTCTGAAATTCACCGAAAATCAAGATATGATTGTCAAGGAAGTTGAAAAACCAAATCCAAGGAGTACCGTCAAGGATGACGTGACTAAACTATCAAAAAACCCGATTTTCTATTCACTCCTGGTTGGCATGGTATCGACAGGAGTAGCCGAGTATATTTTTGGAGCTTTGATGCCTTTTATTATGTACGCTTTTGGTAACAGTACTCAACAGGTGGCCAACATTGCGACGATACTGATCGGGAATTTCTTCATATTTCGTCTATTTTCGGAATATTTGAAAAATTCGCTGAATCCATCCCCGAGAATAATGTGCATTTTCAGTACTATATTACTGACTATTGCTCGAATTTGTAAGTAATAATAATAGTAATAATTTCGTTCTGCAAATTGAAATATAATATACTTAAAACTGTGGTGGAAGTGCAGCTAATAACCACGGCACTTTCACCACATAATATACATAATACCCCTTGCAGAACGATATAAATACCTAGGCGAGTAAGTTTCCCTCTAAGAAAGGGGGTTTATACCGACATTTTGTTCTGCAAACTGCTTAAAACAGTCGCCGTAACAACATATTAAAATTTGAACCTTAAACTAATAATATAAATTTCGCCGGGTACATGACACGTTTAGGGTGATCTGCCACCCCTTTAATACTGACCAATCGAGCTGCAAATATTATAATGGCATTATTGGGTCACCAACAAGCTATACAAACAATTTCAGCCTTGAAGCAATAATAATTGTGATCATTTTATTTGTTACATGTTGGGGACGGTTTGCATCCCTCCCATACCACTATCTAGCAAAATCTTTTACTCAGGGCACTTTAATATGCCTCCCTCTACATCTTCACAAAAATAAGGCCTTGAAAAAATAACACCAAAAAATTGTCACTAGCTCTAGGTCTATATCCCAAAGAAATACATATTGCCTAATTATTAAATCAAGGTGTAAAAAATGGAAACTATAATGAAATATGGTTAGTGGTTACTATGGCAACGAAATAGGTAAATAAATATTGTATCAAGGTCAATGTTTTTATTATGATTTTTATTGATTTTCAGGCGTTGGACTTTTCCACAATTATGACGATTTGGTGAAAATTGTAGGCTTCATCGGTATGGGAAGAGGAATATTGGCTACATATGTCGACAATATAGTTCCACGAGATTTAGGCACACAGAAAGTTACAGCACAAAAAATTATCAACGGTTTAATAGGCCTAACGTTGCTCATTGTGGGTCCGATACTAGGTAAAGTCATTATAATTCTGAAATAGTGTAGTCACACTTTTTTTTTAAGATTGGAATCTACATTAACAAATACTTAGATTACAAAATAATTTTTTTGGCATTTTTTCGGAAACTTATTCCACAAAAACAATTCTCAGAAGTGTGTATTTTCCAATGTAATTTTAATCATAGAGTTATGCCGCTACATAAATGACGTAGAATCTAGTCAGCTCTTGATTGGCTGGCTAAGTATAAAATATATTCGTATTTGAAATGCATGTAAAAATGTTTGTCTTGCCGGAAACGCTACGTTCCCGAACCGTGTCTGACCGGATAATATAAATCGAGCTTCCGATGTATGTACGAGATTGCAGTTTTTACCGAATAATTGGGACTCTACTGTAGGTATTTGTAGTTTTTAGAAACGAAAATTAACTGTACTGTTATTTTTCACAGGTTCCTTAAAAAATGAGGAAGGTACCTACGGAAAAGCGATCCTAGGAGTAAACATTATGAACGGCTTTACTTCAACGCTCTGGACACTGGAACTGTTAATAAGGACGATTTATAACTTTAGAAACAAAGTAAAAACAACATCTAGTACATGTTAACGCATCTCAAAATTAGGAAATTGTTAATTAATTATTTATTATCTATTTGTAAAAATTTAATTTTTTTAAAAATATAGACATTTTATAAAGTATTATTAAGTAATAAAAAAAACTCGGGTCGCAGTGCCAAAACCCTGCCGACAATATAGTGTATTTGCTAATACAGGCCTTGTGGTTTTATTATGTGAACTTAAGTTTGTTTTTGGACAAAATGAAAAATTTAACCCCTTAATACATCCCTTAAAATAATATTTTTTTCCCTTTTCAATATTATTATCAATGCAACCTCTGTACCAAATTAAATACACCCGTCAGCAAATAAATCACTATCCGTAAACTCACTTTTTCATAAAATTTGTAAGTCCGGTCCTGTCGTACCGATTTTGTTAAAATTTTAGCAACATATTTTAATCTCTACTAAAGGGTTAAATTCCAATTTTGAAACAATTCTGAGATTTTTTTCGGTATTTTTGGGCCCAAAAACTTTTTTCAACCCCTAAAAACTACTCTTAAAATGGTCCGATTGGGCCCATTTTAAATAGGTTCCGTGCGGTGATGGATGCCAACGTGTCTACCAAATTTCGTTCAAATCAATTAAGTCTTTCGAGAGTTATGCCGCGAACACATATATATATATATAAATATATAAATATATAAATATATAAATATATATATATATACATATATATATAAACATTTCCAAAAATGGTGCCAAAGTGTTCAGGAGGCTATGAAACGTCGAGAAATTTTGGTCCGACCCCTAGGTCCCGCCATCCGACCGACGCCAATAGTGTATGTGCCATATGGCAAATACACTAAAAATGTTTAAAAAAAATACATCATAATATATTATGAAAATTATTTAAAGAATGTAGGCTTTCACGGCCGGCGTTAATAGAATTAAGACAAGAATCTTTCGGGCTTATGAGCCGTGGCGTTGAGTGAAGGATAGTCACTGGCCGTGGTCTACTGGAATGGCTTCTTCTTCTTCCAGACGTTTCGCTTGCAACTGCGGCAAGCATCTTCAGTGGTGTGTTCGACGTGGTCGTAGTGTTCTTCTCGGTGTCCTGCTGTCGAGCATCAGGACACCGAGAAGAAGAAGCCATTCCAATAGACCACGGCTCATAAGTCCGAAAGTTCTTATCTTAAGTCTATATGAACATTTTTGTTGGAAAGCAGCCAATTATATAATTGATTCCAAACATATCGGAAAAAATCATTTTACCAACCATTATAGTCACAGTCAGGATTCTAACCGGAATCTTTCCACTTTCGCGGCGGAATGAGCTTACATTTACTCAACCGTGTACATGATTACTAATCTAACATTCTCCTTATATGCTTCGGAATCAATAGATTTTCACTACATACGAGTGTTAATTCATTATAGCTAGGTTGTAGATAGGGGTCGCCAAATTCTTGAAAATTTCAAGATCTTGTCTTGATCTTGTCTTGATTTCAAGACAAGATCAAGACAAGAAGTAATTTTAGATTTCAAGACAAGACAAGAAATGTTATGTCAATACCAAGATTTCTTGTCAAGAAAACAAGAAATCTTGAAATATCTTGACTAACAATGAAAACGCTAAAACGTATATTTATTTGTGAAAAAGATAACATATTTTAACATAACATAACGTATTATTTTAATTTATTGAACACATTTTTTGCTAGACCGATTCACAAAAATGTAAATTAAAAACAATAAATGAAAAAACTCGGGTCGCAGTGCCAAACCCTGCCGACAATAATATAGTGTATTTGCTAATAAGGTCTTGTGGCTATATTATGTGAACTTAAGTTTGTTTTTGGACAAAATCAAAAAATTTAACCCCTTAATACATCCCTTAAAATAATATTATTTTTCTTAATTTCAATATTATTATCAATGCAACCTCTGTACCAAATTAAATATACCCGTCAGCAAATAAATCACTATCCGCGAACTAGTGTTTTCATAAAATTTGTAAGTCCGGTCCTGTTGTGCCGATTTTGTTAAAATTTTAGCAACACATTTTAATCTGTACCAAAGGGATAAATTCCAATTTTGAAACAATTCTGAGATTTTTTTCGATATTTTTGGGCCTAAAAACTTTTTTCGACTCCTAAAAACTACCCTTAAAATGGCCCGATCGGGCCCATTTTAAATAGGCTTCGTGCGGTGATGGGTTCCAATGTGTGTACTAAATTTCGTTTAAATCGATTAAGTCTGTCGAGAGTTATCGTGTACACACACACACACATATATATATAAGCCATGAATTAAGGCACAAAAGACTTCTTATGGAGTCAACGCCTATTTCCTGGCTATTTCTTGGCTTTGTTATTGTTAAAGCTGGTCTTGAAAATAGCCTTTCCGCAGGTACCTACAGATGTAAGATGTTGCTGGCGTTCCGAGAAAATCCTTGGCCATTTTCGATAACGACGGGTAGACATTTTCGTGTCTTCTCCACCAATCAAGTATATTCTCAGAATTTTCTGTCCTAGGCTCATTTAAGTATTTTTCAATTTCATACTTCCAAGATTCTGAGTTATTAATTGCGTTCGTCAGAAAACAAATAAAGATCGGAGAACCACCAGATTGCCGTGGTAGCACGCAACGCAATAAAAAGTTCGCCGGCGAGGAACACCATGTACGGTGTCACCGGTTAATCAAGAAATTTCAAGATCTTGAAATTTCTTGAGTCAAGACAAGACATAAGATGTCAAGAAAACGTCAAGACAAGATTTTTTAAGATTTCTTGATTTTTTTTCAAGACAAGACAAGAAGTTATTGTCAAGACAAGAATTCTTGTCTTGTCGACCCCTAGTTGTAGATATGAATCTTCGTACTAGCGACAGCCAATTATATAATAATTGGCTGCTTTCCAACGAAAAATTTTCAATTGCAATTCAGCCGTATAAATCTATTAATTTATAATATATTATATTGTTGAATTCGTGCTTTAATAAGCCATCATTTGACACCCTACACGATGCCCTTGAAAAAAGTTTTTTTTGTCATTTTCCAATTCAGTCTCTGAAACTAAGTAATCCCCAGAATCACAATTTTTCAATCCTGATAATTTTCTTTCAATCTACACCTAATTGAGCTAATTCTTTATATTATGAAGTATTAGAAATACCTTGTATTATGTCCTTCTTGTGATTTAACACTACGCGTTTCAGCAACGAGTTGCCATCTTCAGGTGTGGTTAATTACTTTTAAAACAAGCCGTGAGGTGGGTCGTTTATTAGGACTAAAGTGCGACCCTTGAGGTCCACACGACGAACTTCCCAGTTTGATAAATATTTAATAATAATAATTAAATTAGATATTACACAGAAAAGTAATCATTTTAATCATTAAAACATCAATAATTAAAAAAAAAAAAAAAAAAAAAAAAAACGGCTGAACCGATTTTTATAAAATTTATGTCGGATCAAAATGACGTTAACACGCCTCGATTGACACCCTTACGAAGTCGATATAATTTTTTATTCGCGAGATATTGTGTAAAATCTACTTTTTTGGAGGTTATTTGGTAAAGAAAAAAGAACGGCTGAACCGATTTTAAAAAAATTCCTTTCAGATCATATTTACGTTAATACGCGTCGATTGGCACCCCAACGTAGTCGATATCATTTTTCGTTCTCGAGATTTCGTCTTAGAAAGAAATTGACACATACATACGTACGTACGTACGTACGTACGTACGTACGTACGTACATACGTACACACACACACACACACAGACATCTTTCTAAAAGTAGTGTAAAAATAGTGTAGTGACCTTGAAACATAAAAATTTTTTTTCCTTTTTGATTTCGATTTTCGGACCCATTACAATAACTTCCAATGGGAAGTTAAAAACACACATTGAGTATTCGTAACACTATATAATATTATGTCGCTAAGCACTGTGTATTACGTCGTGGTTTGTGAATTACCCACACCTGAAGATGGCAACTCATTGCTGAAACGCGTAGTGTCACAAGACGGACATAATACAAGGTATTTCTATTACTTCATAATATTCATATAGTGACTTGGAGACCCAACACTCTAAAAATGTATCATAATATTCTTTATGTTCATGACTCAATTTTATTATTCAGCCCGCCAAGGCTTGATTTAGTTAGACATTCATTCCGCGAGCGTCATTGACGAGTTTGTTATTTATTTTTAACCGACTTCAAAAAAAAGGAAGGTTCGCTTTTTCCCTAGTACCTATGTAGTATATGTGTAGAAACTACTCGACAGATTTTTATGATTCTTTTTTTATATACTTAATAGGGCATACCTTGGGGTTGGTTCTTATATAAATTTTACTTAAATCGATTCAACTGATTTTAACAAAAAGTTAGTAACGGAGTGTAACACCGTTAAGGTAAATGTCAGTTTTGACACAACGTAGTCGCGGTTAATAACGTGCAAACTACGTATTGTAAAGGCACTAAAAATAAAAATTAACAAGCCGTGAGGTGGGTCGTTTATTAGGACTAAAGTGCGACCCTTGAGGTCCACACGACGAACTTCCCAGACACAGAAAAGTAATCATTTTAATCATTAAAACATCAATAATTTAAAAAAAAAAAAAAAAAAAAAAACGGCTGAACCGATTTTTATAAAATTTATGTCGGATCAAAATGACGTTAACACGCCTCGATTGACACCCTTACGAAGTCGATATAATTTTTTATTCGCGAGATATTGTGTAAAATCTACTTTTTTGGAGGTTATTTGGTTAAGAAAAAAGAACGGCTGAACCGATTTAAAAAAAATTCCTTTCAGATCATATTTACGTTAATACGCGTCGATTGGCACCCCAACGTAGTCGATATCATTTTTCGTTCTCGAGATTTCGTCTTAGAAAGAAATGGACACATACATACGTACGTACGTACGTACGTACGTACGTACACACACACACACACACATACACACACACAGACATCTTTCTAAAAGTAGTGTAAAAATAGTGTAGTGACCTTGAAACTAAAAATTTTTTTTTCCTTTTTGATTTCGATTTTCGGACCCATTACAATAACTTCCAATGGGAAGTTAATAAAAAATTTAAGAAAATAAAACCTTCAAAAAAGCCACTAAAAATAGGAAAATAATATAATTTTGAGGTCGGCGCCAATTTAATAAAATTAAAGTATAGATACCTACCTAGGTAGGTAAGTATATAAAAAGTTTTAGCAATTAAATTGGCGCCGACCCCAAAATTTTATTATTTACCTATTTTTTTGTGACTTTTTGAAGCAGGTTCTATTTTTTAACTTCCCATGGAAGTTATTGTAATGGGTCCGAAAATCGAAATCAAAAAGGAAAAAAAATTTTTATGTTTCAAGGTCACTACACTATTTTTACACTACTTTTAGAAAGATGTCTGTGTGTGTGTGTGTGTGTGTGTGTGTGTGTGTGTACGTATGTACGTACGTACGTACGTACGTACGTATACGTATGTATGTGTCCATTTCTTTCTAAGACGAAATCTCGAGAACGAAAAATGATATCGACCTCGTTGGGGTGCCAATCGACGCGTATTAACGTATATATGATCTGAAAGGATTTTTTTTTAAATCGGTTCAGCCGTTCTTTTTTCTTAACCAAATAACCTCCAAAAAAGTAGATTTTACACAATATCTCGCGAATAAAAAATTATATCGACTTCGTAAGGATGTCAATCGAGGCGTGTTAACGTCATTTTGATCCGACATAAATTTTATAAAAATCGGTTCAGCCGTTTTTTTTTTTTTTTTTTTAATTATTGATGTTTTAATGATTAAAATGATTACTTTTCTGTGTAATATCTAATTTAATTATTATTATTAAATATTTATCAAACTGGGAAGTTCGTCGTGTGGACCTCAAGGGTCGCACTTTAGTCCTAATAAACGACCCACCTCACGGCTTGTTTTAAATATTGTTATTTATTTTCTTTAATGCCACTTAGGAATCCAATACGTAAATGTTTTATATAATATGTCGGCCCTCCTTATGTAAGAAAATAAAATATAGTGATAATTTTTAAATAATATTAAATTTAAAACATCTATTAATTATACAATCCAGACGCTGATGACCTCTGTTGTCGAGCGTCTATAACTTAAAATATATAACTATTTATAAAACCCCTTAGGGGGCATCCATTAATTGCGTGAGGTGATTTTGGAGATTTTTTGACCCCCCCTCCCCCTTGGTGAGATGTTGTGAGATTCTCGCCCCCCTCCTCCTCCCATAATCTCACGTGAGATTTTTCAAAATGCGTATTTTTAGTATAAATACGTTAATCTGTGCTTGATTGTATTGGATTTATTTATTTTTTTTAATATATGATTTGTTGGCCTTTGTTACGTAGAACAGTTAGCCACGTCCAAACTTTAATTATTTTGGATTTATTTAAAAGGATTTAGCCATATTTTAGTGGAGAAACATGTTTTACTTAATTTAACCGAGTTTTCTCGCAATTTTACACTATTTCTTGCGGAAAAAAATTACGTGATATTTGCCGAGACCCCCCTCTCCCCCAAGTGAGATTGAGTGTGGTTCTGCTCGACCCCCTCCCTCCCCTAAACGTCTCACGTAATTAATGGACGCCCCCTTAATTACTTAGTTTCAAATTTTAATCATCCTACTAAATTTAACTAGTAACAATAAAATCTTCATTACTAACAAAGATATTCTCACAACGATGACGGGTCAAATAATTTGATGGAAATGACGATGCATAAAATTTATATATTATATTAAAAAAACATGTAATCTTCCCGCCGCGGCCATACAAATTACATACGGGCTCGACACCGAACTATACTCGAGCCAAATTAAAACTTTTAAGTTAAACGGTTTTATTTTAAATCATCAGCTGTACTAAAAACTAGAAAATAATTAGGACACAAACCAAGAGGCACTTAGTGTTGCTGCGTCAGCGGAATAAGTAATAAATACGCGGGGCGCATTTGAAATATTTCTGTTGGTGGGCTTGGAAACACATTTTTCTAAACAAGCCGTTCTTATTTAATAATTATACAGTCGTTATACAGATTTTTATGCGCCCCACATTTTTATTACTTATTTCGCCGACGCAGCGACACAAATGTCCCTTGGTTTATGTTCTAATTATTTTCTGGTTTTTGGTACAGCTGATGATTTAAAATAAAACCGTTTAACTTAAAAGTTTTTAGTACCTATTTTTATTTTCTAGTTTTTAGTTTGATTTCTGGCCCGTATCATTATACAAACTCCTCATCCTTTCAACTGTCTACCTCCTGATTCCATCATCAAACCCTCGTTACTAAGTTGAAATTATTATAATATTGTATTGTCACGGGAACTCAATGTGTGTGCAAAGTTTCATAAGAATCGGTTAAGTAGAAGTATTTGAAAAAGCTGTCGCAAGATTTGAAACAAAGATAGTAACAAACAAACAAATATACGGGGTCAAGCTAAATAAAACCGTTTAAAAATTATTAATTGTAAGATAAAACTATACCTAGAAGTAGTTCTACGTCTTCGGTTGTGGAACAATCGTAATTAGTGTGCTCCTTGTCACTTTTTTTTTGCAAATTGTATTGGGATGTTTATAGTTATATGGCATACAAATAAATTAATATAATCGTGTATAGTATTTCACACGTGTAATATATATTTAAAATACACATAACCGAAGATTTTTTTTTGGGACAAACTTTTTTCGAATTTTTTTTTAATTTATTTATTGTAGATTATAGACGCGTCGACATCTCAGGTCATTAGCGTCTTTCAACTACACTAAATAACAACTATCTTAAAACTAAATAACATCACAAAACATCCATGAGCGCAGGTGGGATTCGAACCCACGGCAGTCCAGTCCAGAGGTTGCGACACTAAGCACACTAACCACTAGGCCTTTTCGAAATTTTAGATGTACTAATTTTGGAAATAGAAGCGGGAGGTAATCAGTTTTCTAGATGCTTTGTCAGAAATATCTCGAAACTACGCAACATTAAATTCTAAAAAAATGGGTGTGTGCTTATGACCACACGACAGAAATGAAAACTTCTGATTTTCTAATTTAAAATTCGACTGTGACAGATATACGGACAGACAGACGAGTAAATCTACAAGAGTTTCGTTTTTACTGTCTTTTGAGATATGTAACCAGTGCAGGTTTATGAACTTGTGCGCAGCTGGCACTATGTTTTTTTCGGCGCCTTCAAAACGACGGCGCCCCTATAGGCACGTGCCTAGTGGGTATAAACCCTAAAAATCGTAAATTCACTGTAAGAAATGAGAAGGCCGATTACATAGATTATCGATCGTCCAGCGATTAATCTGGTAATAGGCACACAAAGAGACAATGGCGTCGCAAACAGGTATCGCCTGCACATTGCGTAGATTCCATAAAAACACATTGCGCATGCGTGGTTACTAATTTTACATTAATTTGTTTTGTATTCATCCATTTTATATATGTAACTATACATTTTATTTTGTAATTTTTACACACTTTATTGGAATATTACACAAATTATGTAATTTTAATTTACTTTATGAAAAAATCACAAATTTGTTTAACTTTACAGTAAAAGTCCAAGTTTTTATGAAGTTTTCTGTGTAAAAATAAATAATAATTTAGAAAATCGAGCGAATTCTACTTTAAATTTCAAAGTATTTTTACATCTATTCTTAACAGTGTTCTAACGAAATGTGTAAAACTATACTTTGAAAGATAATTGATGTCCAGCTGGCATTTTTTTACTGTATATCTGCGGTCTCAAGGCAACACCGCGTATGATCAATTCGTGGTAAAATAATAATAACTTTACAATTGACATTTTTTTTATTTGTCAACCGATTTAAATTGAAACAAACACTAAACGTTAGCCCAAGTTTATCTCAATCATCACTAAAAACCGCATCCAAATTGGTTCAGCTATTGCGGAGATTAGAAAAAATAAAAAGGCGCCAGATTTCAAAATGGCGGCCATATATACTTTTGTAAAAATTATCCGATCTTTTTGAAAATTGATATTTAAGAGTTTTACAGGACACAAGAAAATAAAATGACGGCAGATTTCAAAATGGCGGCCATATGTACTTTTGTAAAAATTATCCGATTCTTTTGAAAATTGATATTTAAGAGTTTTATAGGACACAAAAAAATAAAATGGCGGCAGATTTCAAAATGGCAGCCAAATGTACTTTTGTAAAAATTATCCGATCTTTTTGAATATTGATATTTAAGAGTTTTACAGGACACAAAAAATAAAATGGCGGCAGATTTCAAAATGGCAGCCATATGTACTTTTGTAAAAATTATCCGATCTTTTTGAAAATTGATATTTAAGAGTTTTACAGGACACAAAAAAATAAAATGGCGGCATATTTCAAAATGGCAGCCATATGTACTTTTGTAAAAATTATCCAATCTTTTTGAAAATTGATATTTAAGAGTTTTATAGGACACAAAAAAATAAAATGGCGGCAGATTTCAAAATGGCAGCCATATGTACTTTTATAAAAATTATCCGATCTTTTTGAAAATTGATATTTAAAAGTTTTATAGGACACAAAAAATAAAATAGCATCAGATTTCAAAATGGCGGTCAAATAATAACTTTTCAATTGTATATTGTCTATAGCTTTGATAAATTCGGTTTTAATATACTTGCGTTAAAAGCATAGCTTCTGTCGGGTGTCCCATGACACCTCTTGACTTTTTTTTATGTATAGATTGGTCATAGGCAGTTTTGTATTTTGGTTACAGATATTTAATATATATATTCATTCAGAAAATTATATATTGTATACATGTTTACTGGTACATAACAATCAAATGACTTCTGCAAGATACCATAATAACTATTAGAAAACTTGTTTGTCTCAACTCTCGACAGACGATCGTTATTACAATCGCCATTTTTACATCAACTTCCCACTTCAACAGACCACGTGTGCTTACCGGAATAACAATTGCAATCGGGAAAATTTGTAAACTTACCGAACTGTGATCAGAATAGCAAATTTATTAAAATAAATTGCGAAATTATTTTGAATCGAATGCTTAATTAAAAACAATGTGCAACTTCATTTGTTTAATAAGTGATTGTTTTGTTTTTAAAAATTTAGTGTAAAACTTGTTATTCAAAATAAGTTTTAAAAACAATGTGAATTGATTTATTGTTTAAATGTTAGTTTATGTCGTTTTGTTTTAAAAAATTATTTATTTGTGCTTACAATTAAAATTTAAATATCTATTAATTATGTTCAAGGTTCAACTTTTAATATGTTGTTACGGCGACTGTTTTAAGCATATATTTCAATTTGCAGAACAAAATGTTGGTATAAACACCCTTGCAGAACGATATAACCTCCTAGGCGAGCAAGTTTCCGTCTAAGAGATGGGGTTTATACCGATATTTTGTTATGCAAATTGAAATATAATATGCTTAAAACAGTCGCCGTAACAACATATTAAAATTTGAACCTTGAACTAATAATATAAATTTTGTCGGGTACATGACACGTTTAGGGTGATCTGCTACCCCTTTAATACTGACCAATCGATCTGCAAATATTATAATGGCATTATAATTGGGTCACCGACAAGCTATACAAACAAATTCAGCCTTGAAGCAATAATAATCGTGACCATTTTTTTGTTACATGTTGGGGGCGGTCTGCATCCCTCCCATACCGCTATCTAGTAAAATCCCTTACTCAGGGCACTTTAATATGCCTCTTTCAACTTCTTCGCAAAAATAAGACCTTGAATAAATAACACCAAAAAACTGTCACTAGCTCTTGGTCTAATACGTCGCTAAAGAAGTTTTCACTTCAAAAAATTGAATTAGTACGCCATCGATTTGATGTTCTCCAGGGCTTGAGAATAGCCGAGAGTGTAGCAATGCTGTTGTTTACATGGCACGTTGCTATGGTTCCTCTCTTACAAGTTCCCAGTTCCCGGGTTCTTGCCCGAGAACTGGTAAAAGTGTCAATTGGATTTTCAATTTATTATTATAAAAAAAAAATAATGAATTGAAAATATGAATTGGTGCTAGGCCCAAATAATATTAGCTGTTGGTGGTCTTTAAAACACACACACACACACTGATGTTCTCCATCATAATATCTAGTAAAATCTCTAATAAAATTTTAGTAATGTTGTCCGGCATTATTTTCACAAAAACACTATCGCTGTTTTAATTCAATCTTTTGTTTCTGCAATTTTATAAACAAAAATGTTTTTAATACTTATCAGAACAAAATAGTGTTAATAAATTAATTGAAATCGTAGTTTTAAAATTAGTCCTGCATTGATAAGATTTGTTTGTATAAACAATTGCTTGTTACTGTATTCATACGTAATTGTTAAAGTACACAGTTACAGCAAAAACAGGTCTTTTATAAGAATGAATAAATTCCTCCCCGGTTTCTCCTAAAATAGTCACGTGATTTATGGACGTTCCCTAATATTTGCAAAACAAAACTTATTTTTAATTATTTTTTTATATATTTCTTTAATTTAGCAATTGCTCACTAGAGGTCAGAAATATTTGGAAAGCTGTCACTAAAATCGCTGCTAGTATGTAACTTATGCATAAAATTTAGATAAATGTGGTGGAAGCGCAGCTAATAACCACGGCACTTCCACCACATAATATACATAATACCCCTTGCAGAACGATAAAAACACCTAGGCGAGCAAGTTTCCCTCTAAGAAAGGGGGTTTATACCGACTTTTTTTCTGCAAACTGCTTAAAACAGTCGTCGTAACAACATATTAAAATTTGAACCTTGAACTAATAATATAAATTTCGGCTGGTACATGACACGTTTAGGGTGATCTGCTACCCCTTTAATACTGACCAATCGATCTGCAAATATTATAATCGCATTATTGGCTCACCGACAAGCTATAAGTACAAACAATTTCAGCCTTGAAGTAATAATAATTGTGACCGTTTTTTTTGTTACATGGTAGGGGCGGTCTGCATCCCTCCCATACCACTATCTAGCAAAATTCCTTACTCAGGGCACTTTAATATGCCTCCGTCAACATCTTCACAAAAATAAGGTCTTGAATAAATAACATCAAAAAATTGTCACTAGCTCTCCGTCTATTACCTCGTAGGGACAAATCTACTGAGGCGATTTTCATAGTCGAGGTGTGAATCAATTTATCTTATATTATATTGGCATTATTGGGTTCACCGACAAGCTATACAAACAATTTCAGCCTTGAAGCAATAATAATTGTGACCATTTTTTTTGTTACATGTTGGAGGCGGTCTGCATCCCTCCCATACCGCTATCTAGCAAAATCCCTTACTCAGGGCACTTTAATATGCCTCCCTCAACATCTTCACAAAAGTAAGGCCTTGAATAAATAACACCAAAAAATTGTCACTAGCTCTCGTTCTATAAGATTAAATTACAGTTTTCGACGAAATTAATTGCAATAATTGTCAAAAATTAAATAAAATAGATGAAATATAATTAGTGAGAATTAATTTGTACTTGAAAAAGTCACGTTTTACACAATATGATTTAAAAAAATAAAAAATACAAATGAATTATTTAAAAATAAGATTTTGAAATCATTGTTGTATGCAATTAGTGTGACCTTACTAAATTTAAAACTTGCATCCAGTCGATAATAAAAACAGATGTTATCGAATTATCGGCATGCGGCCTATTCCAGTTAAAGACTGAACTTGACTCTAGATTTTGCTAATCATTCTTTCAATATAGTGTTATTATTATGTCAATATCGATAAAAAATCGTTTACACACGCTTGTTTATTTTATGAATAGTAAAAATAGGTAAAATTAGATACAGGCTGAACGTTTAAAAAATTGTGTTTTAAAAACCACCAACAGCTAAGGTTATTTGGGCCTAGCACCAATTCATATTTTCAATTCATTATTTTTTTTATTGAACGTTTATGTTAGCCTTTAGCCGTCGATTTATAAATTACGACATTCATAGATTTTTTGTCCTACCCACTATAAAATAGCTACCTTGCATGGATGTATACCGACCTGTAATGAACCACTTAACAGGCAGGTGCGCGGGAAAGTAAAATTCAATTTTAATGTAAATTCAATAGTAATTTAATGTTTTTCAATTTATTATTTAGCTGACCTTACGCTGGCTAGTGAATTTCAATTTACACCAGAGGACAGTTTGGTGTAACGGTTAGCGCAGCCGACCTTTGGATCACATTGTCATGGGTTTGAATCCCACCTCCGCTCATGGATGTTTTGTGATATTATTTAGTTTTAAGGAACTTGTTATTTAATGTAATTAAGACGCTAAAGACTTAAATTGTCGCCGCGTCTATAATCTTCAATAAACAAGCCGTGAGGTGGGTTGTTTATTAGGACTTAAGTGCGACCCTTAAGGTTCACACGACGAACTTCTCAGTTTGATAAATATTTAATAATAATAATTAAATTTGATATTACACAGAAAAGTAATCATTTTAATCATAAAACATAATTATTATTTATTTTTAACAATAATTAAAAAAAAAAAAACGGCCGAGCCGATTTTTATAAAATTTATGTCGGATCAAAATGACGTTAACACGCCTCGATTGACACCCTTACGAAGTCGATATAATTTTTTATTCGCGAGATATTGTGTAAAATCTACTTTTTTGGAGTCTATTTGGTTAAGAAAAAAGAACGGCTGAAGCGATTTTGAAAAAATTTCTTTCAGATCATATTTACGTTAATACGCGTCAATTGGCACCCTAACGTAGTCGATATCATTTTTCAATCTCGAGATTTCGTCTTAGAAAGAAATTGACACACACGTACGTACGTACGTACACACACACACACACACACAGACATCTTTCTAAAAATAGTGTAGTGACCTTGAAACATAAAAATTTGTTATACATTTTAATTTCGATTTTTGGACCCATTACAATAACTTCCAATGGGAAGTTAATAAATAAATCAATTTACACCTCCATTTTGTTTATTTACTACGTAAAGATTCAGCAATGAATTTCCGTGCACTCTGTAAGTATATCTTCAAATAAGAGTAGGTACTTCTATTAGTTTCACATGAAAAATTAATCAGATATAAAAAAACTTGATTAATCAATGACATTGAATGCTCACAGTATTAATGAATGGTCATTCAACAAATGACTACAAAATAGTGTGAATTAATGCGTGTGGTCGTCAATTGTTTTATTTGTTGAGTGTGGACGCGTTTCGTTTGTTTGTGTGTCGAATGCTGATTGAATAATGGATCTGGAGAGCGGCGCCAAGACGTTCATCAAAGTCCCGCCAGATGGAGGATGGGGATGGATCATTGTAATTGCAAGTGCCTTAAGTAATGTAAGTATTTAAACAACATGAATATATTATAGAGTCGCCATGCGACGTTGAAAAAACTTGACTTATTCTTTGAATTGACGAATAGAGTAAATAACAAAACTGTTTTTTTTTTAATTTTTGTTTGGTACTAGAAAGATAAGATGTGTTTAGGGTTCCGTAGCCAAATGGCAAAAACGGAATCATTAAAATTTCGTCCTGTCCGTCTGTCAGTCCGTATGTCACAGTCGTTTTACTCGTGGACTATAGGTACACTGTAAAAAATGGATGTAAAAATACTTTGAAAGTTAAGATAGAATTCGCTCGATTTTCTAAGTGATTTTAGATTATTATTTATTTTTACACAGAAAACTTCATAAAAACTTGGACTTTTACTGTGAAGTTAAGCAAATTTGTGATTTTTACATAAAGTAAACTAAAATTACATAATTTGTGTAATATTCCAATAAAATGTGTAAAAGTTACAAAATAAAATGTATATAGTTACATATATAAAATGGATAAATACAATACAAATTAATGTAAAATTAGTAACAACGCATGCGCAATGAGTTTTTATGGAATCTACGCGATGCGGCCATTATCTCTTTGTGTGCCTATTACCAGATTAATCGCTGGCTACAAATGGACCATCGATAATCTATGTAATCGGCCTTCCAATTTCTTACAGTGTATAGATGAAATTTAGAACGTAGGTGTCTTCTATGAACCGCTATACAATGGTGTAGTGAAATTACAAAAAAAAATTAGGGATGGCACTCCTGAGGGATAGATCATCATAAATACTGACTGACTGATAGATCATTATAAATTTAGACCCTAGGGTACTTCCAATAAAGCTAGAGGTTTGAGATTTGGAACATAGATAGTGTTTAAGGTAATAATTACAAGAAAAATAAAAAATCAATGAAAATTCAACATGGTGGACTGAAAATCCAACATGGCAGATTCTGATACGAAATAAAACCTGATGGGGTACAGGTACTTCCAATCGAGCTAGACCTTTGAAATTTGAAACATAGATTGTGTTTAAGGTAATAATTACAAGAAAAATAAAAAATCAATGAAAATTCAACATGGTGGACTGAAAATCTAACATGGCGGATTCTGACACGAAATAAAACCTAGGGTACTTCCAATCGAGCTAGACCTTTGAAATTAAAAAAATAGTTAGTTTTTAAGATGATAATTACAAAAAAAACAAAAATCATTAAAATCTAGCATGGCGGATACGTTTTTCCCTAGTTCCTAGGTTCTAACCCGAGTAATGGTAAAAGTATCAATTGAATTTTCAATTTATTATTAAAAACAATTAATAATTATTAATTAATTCAACAATCAATTTAATCCACAAGGCATCCACTAAGTAGTGAATAGTATTTCTTAACATATCAGTCAGCAATAGCATATTATGCCATCATGATTGTTAAACGTCAAACGATTGTGATAAGATATATAAGGAAAAAATCAAAAACCACTACCTAGTGAATGTCTTGTAGATTAAATTCATTGTTGAATTAATTATAATAATTATTATATTGTTGTCCACAATTACCTAACTCATATATTCTTATTTATTTAAAACGGCTTGTTCGAGCCATTTGAGTTATTAATATTTAAGTTTCGATTGTAACTTAAAAGTAAATCGGCTCTCGCATGAGATGTGATTTAGTATTGAAATAGATATACGAGTATATGGGGAAGGAACAGATTTCACTTTCGGGGCACTGTGTGAGTAAGTGGCAACTCAACCAGCCGGAAACTGGGAATTTCGGGTTCATGTCCTGACAGTGGCTTCTGATTTTTTCCTTATATATCTTATAACAATCGTTTGACGTTTAACAATCATGATGGCATAATATGCTGACTGATATGTTAAGAAATACTATTCACTACCTATTGGATGCCTTGTGGATTGAATTCATTGTTGAATTAATTAATAATTATTATATTGTTGTCCACAATTACCTAACTCATATATTGTTATTTATTTAAAAACAATTAATTAGAAATATGAATTGGTGCTGGGTCCAAATAAGCTTAGTTGTTGATGATCTTTTTAAAAAATATAAACGATGAATTAGGCACTTTGCTACGACACTGGTAACTGACTCATCTAATCACTATATCCTTACTATATACTTCTAGATAATAGTAATCCCGATAATGCAAAACTTTGGCCTACTCTTCAAAGATAAATTCGTAGAAATTGGAATCTCTGCAACTGACGCATCAATAATCATCAATGTGAACTCTGCATTTGGAATGGCTCTAGGACTTATCAATGGACCTGTACTTCGTATGTTCGGTTATCGTCGGGTGGCTTTCTTCGGCGCCGTTCTCATCATCGTAGGAGTAATAAGCACCGCGTGGGCAGAAACGTTTACACATTTCATTATCACGTACAGTATTATAACATGTAAGTTATATAACCCTGTTTTCATTAGAAATCAAACTGTAATGATGTTAGACAATTTGAAATTATTCATCAATTCGATAAAATGTTGTTTCTTTTAAGACTTATTCTTTTTTAAGTCAAAATAATTTATAGATGCTTCCATTGATATGATTAATTATATTATTGATAGGTGCAGGTACTGAAAGAAATTGACAGCATTTTGGTAAGATAAAAACATATTTCAATTTTTGTTAACTTTAACTTTATTTCCACAAAATAATTGTTTTTCACCATATAAATATTCTCACCCACGTTTACATACAACCATTGTATCAACATTATAATTTTTCTTGTAGACTCTGAAGATGGTATGAAGAATACCGAAACGTTAGTTATTAAATGCAAATTTTGAATTAATCAGTATTGTTTTTATTGATCCTATGTGCCAAGGAAGTGCTCACTTCCGACAATTTCTACACTGTTTTCAAGGATCACACTGCTCTATTTAATTATAGCAACTTCAAATTGATAGGTGCTTCAATTCGCAAGATTGATTATTTTGACTTATATATATGAACAAAAAGAAAAAAAAGTTGCCCGTACAATTTCTTTTTTTATCATTTCTATATAACAATTTAGATCAGAAATCTTACTTCTTCTTGATCCCCAAAAATCTCCACTAATCTCGTTCCATCCATACTTCATTCCAAAATTATTTTCTATTTGACATATATATTTTGTTCTTATCCACGTCACCCTGAATCTTCCTCGACGCCTTCTTTCCATCTGTTGAAACTGTTTTTTTTTCCATAAATAACAATTATTTTAGATCAGAAATCTTCAGCTTCCTCTTGATTCCTAAAACAACTCCATTTGTCTCAATTCTGTTTCTCTATAAGTTTTCTATTTGACGTATGTTTGTTCTTATCCACGACATTCCAAACCTTCCTTGGTGCTTTCTTTCCGTCGGTTACCATTACAAAACATTCTTGGTCATCTCCCATTCATTCTATAAATTCCCTTTCCATTACCATATAACTTATTCTTTGGAGTTTCATGCTTTCACGGCCGGTAGACATCTTGGTAGAATGTGTTCCGGGCTAGGTAGCCGTGGTCTAATGGATTTTACTCCGTACGTTTCGCCCAAAGCTCCGTTGGGCATCTTCAGCGGCGATTGGCAATACGTCACCAGTCGACCGGCAAGAAGATCAAATCGTATTGCCAATCGCCGCTGAAGATGCCCAACGGAGCTTTGGGCGAAACGTACGGAGTAAAATCCATTAGACCACGGCTACCTAGCCCGGAAACACTTGCTACCAAAACTTATCTTTTATTTTAACGCATTTGTAAATAAAATTTCTTCATTTACTTCCAGCCCTCGGCATGTCAGTAGTAACGGCCTCATTCTCTCTGGCAATCAACTCATTCTTCAAGAAGAAACGAAGCAAAGCGATGGGTCTAGCCATGACTTTAACCGGTATGGGTCCCGTCTTCATGCCCTTGTTAATCAGTGAGTTGTTGCAAATTTACGGAGTACAGGGCGCAACGCTAATCATCGGTGCCATCGCCATGCACTCTCTGGTGGCATCGCTCTTACTACATCCGATCAAATGGCACTGGAAGTTAGAAGAAGTCATCGAACCACCGAAAATAGTCGAAGAGAAATGCGCCGACGCTGAAGTGGAAACGAATATTAAACGACAAAGGACTTATACCGAATCGTCGATCGACTATGACCTTGAAACAGCTTCCATTTATGGATACGAATCCGCCACGGGAACTCCAAGAAAAGTGTCGCTTGTTTCCGATGGTACATTATTAAGTAAGTATACAAGCAGTTTAACCGAACATTAGATGGTAATGACCTCTCTATTACGTTTTGAGGATAGTACAATCAGAAATTGACTTTATCTCGGAGACGATTCTTCGACCCTATCACAATACTTCAATTCCCTTACATGAAAGTAAAAAGTATTGATGGGCTAAATAATAACTTGATGCAGGTAATTTTGACAGCTGGTAATAATAGATAATAATAATAATTAACTGGAGCATAGAGCCTCTACGAAATTTTTAAAACTCTATCTATCTTTCACTGTTTCTGATTTGGAACCAGGTTATTCTTTGCTTCATAAATTCTTCATGAACAGTCCTTCTCCAAGATATTTTGGGTTTTTCTCGTTTTCGATATCCCTGAGGATTCCATTCTAATTGGCTATTATGTCTTCATTTCATTTCCTCAGCGTGTGATCTATCCAGTTATATTTCCTACGCTTTTCGAGACAACTGGTGGTCTTAATTAAATAACTGAAAGGTTAATTATTTTTCAGCTTCAGGCAGACGAAGATCTCTCTTCAACCGCAGTATTTCACAACCGTACAGTCGATCGGTAACATCAATAAACTCGATAAATTTAGGAAGTTCCTTCAGCATATTTGACGATAATCGAAAACGCTACCTTGCCCTACCTTCTGCAGAAGACACAGCTGTACCGAATGAAGACAGCAACAAAATGAACGGCAATTGTGTTGAAAACAAAACACTCGAGAACAAAAAGAAGCGTTCATGTTTGATGGCATTCTTAATAAAGATTGTCCGTTTCTTCGACTTGGATTTACTTAAAGATCCGATTTATGTTAATCTTATGCTAGGAATGTCAATCGCTATTTTTGCTGAAATCAATTTCTCGCTGTTGACCGCGTTTATTTTAAGCGATCTTAACTTTACTACGAAAGAAACAGCTACCATTATGTCGATAATCGGAATGGTCGATATTGTTTTCCGATTCATTTCGCCGTATGTCGGCGATTATTTGAAATTTTCCGCGCAAGTGATGTATATGATCAGCTTGTTTCTGCTGATAGCAGGACGATCATGTAAGTATTCTGAATTTTTAAATAATCATACTACAGATCCTTTAGGAGAAAAATTGAAAAACATTTTCTTGGAAAAATTAACAACTTTTTAAAAATTACGTAATTTTTTATACATATAGTCAAAACTATTTTTCAAAAAAATCACCTGTAGGATCTGTAGTAATATTCTTGGCCCTTCATTTGGCGTCAAACCGAAGCCTTTAGCTTAAAAAATAGCGTCGGTAGAGCTGTTACAATTTTTAAGAGAGGGGATTTGATTTGAGATAAAGAGTGCAGAGAGTGACAACAGAGGTCATTAGCGTTGCAGACAGTAGCTTCCGGTAGAGAATATACTCTTAAAGATGATTCGATATTAGAGTCCCCAGTTTTTGTAACCAGGGCGCCAATCTTAAAATCCGCCCCTGCGTTAATTTCCCTTTTAAACATTTTATATAATTTTTTTTCAGGTATATTATTCTTCACAACTTATGAAGCCATGGTAATGATTGCTATCTTCTTGGGTGTTGGCAAAGGTTTCCGCACTGTCTACATGGTCTTGGTTATACCAAATTACGTTCCAATCGAAAGACTGGCTTCGGCATCCGGAATACAAATGGTCACGAATGGGATAATACTTTTAATTTTGGGACCATTATTAGGTTGGTATTTCAATCGAAATTACTATTTTAGACACTGAATTCAAGGATTGAAATCGAAACCGTTGAAAACCTTTTCATTTCAGTAATCAAAACCGAAACCACTATTTTAACAAAAAAAAACGAATTAATCGATTTTCATTCAAATTATCATTTTTTTAATTTTTACGATAGAAAAGTCCCGAGTTTCGGGAAAATCCCAATTTCTAAAACTTTTATAACTCAAAGGTCAAAGGGGAGAAGCGTTTTTGCTTTTGAAATTTTGTTTTTTTGTTATTTGCAATCAATAATTTTTATTATTAATCAGTATTTATTATTTTTTTCGTTATTCATTAAAAATAAGATAAATATAAAATTATTGTTGAAGAACTCTATGATATAGAGAAATGGTGATCCGTAGATGATGTAGAAATTAGGAGAGAAAAAACTCAGTGGCAAAAGGATCAAATAAAATTTGCAATACTGATGATTAAATTTGCATTTATAAGCTTACGTTTCGGTGCTCATTGCATCATCCTCAGAGCATCTAAAATTAAGTTTGATTTATAATCTGTTTAAAAATGTATGAATTTCACATTAAACAAAGCAAGCGAAAAAACTTACCAATGCTGTCAAAAAATCAGTAATATTGTACACTGTTAATTTATAATTAAACATCATGAATTTTTTGTGATTTTTTAAAAAAGATATAAAACAGTCTCTGGATAAAAATCTTAAATTGGACCTTTTTTCAATGATCGGTTATTCTAACTGAAAAATATTTTCATTAGAGAAATATTGAATGATCAGACATTGATAAGTTTGCGCACAAGTTTAAACTTATCGATCATTCAATATTTCTCTTAATAAAAATATTTTTCAGTTAGAATAACCGATCAATGAAAAAAGGTCCAATTTAAGATTTTCATCCAGTGACTGTTTTATTTCTTTTTTAAAAAATCACAAAAAATTCATGATGTTTAATTATAAATTAACAGTGTACAATATTACTGATTTTTTGACAGCATTGGTAAGTTTTTTCGCTTGCTTTGTTTAATGTGAAATTCATACATTTTTAAACAGATCATAAATCAAACTTAATTTTAGATGCTCTGAGGATGGTGCAATGAGCACCAAAACGTAAGCTTATAAATGCAAATTTAACCATCAGTATTGCAAATTTTATTTCATCCTTTTGCCACTGAGTTTTTTCTCTCCTAATTTCTATAAAATTATTATTGAGTTTTTTTTTACTTTATTAATTTTCAAAATTATATTGTCAAAAACCGAAACCAGAATGAAACCAAAACCAAAATCCGATTCTTATTTTGATTTGGTTTTAACCCATGCTGCAAATCAGGGTCCATTAATCAAAAAATTAATCGGTTAGCTCGCTTAGATTCATTATTAATTAAATTTTAAACTAAAATGTCAATTTTTAAATGCAGTATAACTTTACTGAATTATTAGTTTCATTTATTTGAAAAAAGTAACATACATTCATAGACAAAATTATCGAATATTTTTTGGTATTACTATTACTTGAAAATAATTTTAAAAGAATTTATTTCTTCAAAAAGAAATCACGAACATTTAAAAATATTTCTTTATTTTTTATTTATTGTACATTATAGACGTGTCGACATCTCAGGTCATTAGCGTCTTTCAACTACACTAAATAACAACTTTCTTAAAACTAAATGACATCACAAAACATCCATGAGCGCAGGTGGCATTCGAACTCACGACCGTCAAATCTAGAGATCGACGCGCTAACCCCCTTTAAAACAAATCGATAATTTTGCCCATGAATGTATAATTAACCTTTTAACGTCTCTCTTGTAGTGCTATGCCACAAGCGATATTTTGGTAAAGCTTCATTAATATTATTTTGACCCTCAATCAAACCTTCCTTCAATTATTAACATTCAATGGGTCAACACTACTACTGAAAATAATTTCTGGGCACTAGAAAAAATAAAATAAACAGTAAAATGTGGACTTAAATTTAAAAAAAATCAAACAAAAAACTTACCAAAACTGCTACAATAGTTATCTGCAAATGATGTAATCACTAGACCCGAATTGCGCAAATCAATCACAGCGTTCCAGTAGCATGTCCATTAACACTTATATAATATATAGTGACATTCGCTAAGCACTCGCACTATGTTTAATCACAAACACTACACTAATTTTATTAAATTTGTTATTTTGATTTAAACAAAATCGCGAAAATGTTTTTTCAAAAATGAACAACGCAATTTTTGATGACAATAAATTATTTAAAACGTTTTTTTCAATAAAAAAATGGGTGTATGTAACCTTTACGCACGATTGAAGTGAAACTTGTATAGCATGTAACCCGATTACATGTGACCCGTAACTCTACCGTGAAAATGCAAAATACGGCTAAAGAAGTTTCAATTCAAAAACACACATTTTAAAACAGTAGGTACAATATGAAAAACGGTCCTAATAAAACGGCACAGCACAAAACTATATTCTGTAATGAACGTTCAAAACTTATTTTTAATAATATTCAAGTCAAATTTATGAGCACTATTGGAAACAAATCACAATAGAAACAGTTGAAATGCAGTCTCAAACACGATTTCAATCCAGGTTTCGTAATTGATGAAATAATTTGTCATTCATTGAAGTATTACATAAAAACAATATTTGTATTCCATCTCTGTAAGGCGGCTCTCACACTGAGGCAACAAACAATAAGCAACTAGCAACTGTCAATAAGCAATACGCAATATTATTTTGGTTCTCTCTCACATTGAAACAACAGTATTGCCAGAAACCTCTGATCATCATGTCATCCGACCACTCCGATGACATGATATTACTATGGCGGCATTTAAGAAAAAAACGACGAACGAAAAGGAGATATTGGGTGCACCCAGCTTTTACTTAATTAATAAATCATGGGGGAAACATCTGCGCAAGGGAACTCATTGTATTAAAAACTGGATCGTCCGACATATTTTTCGAACAGTTTTTAACACGCTTATATTAGCTTCACCTGTATGTTTGCTTGCTTGCTTGTTTGTCAGTTTGTAACCGACTTCTTTGAACTTGATTTTGAACAACTTTGAACGGTCAGATTTAGTTTAAACTTTGCACACTTATCAAGGACCGACGACAATACAATAATTCAATAAGTTTGTCCCATTATCCTGACCAGGATCTCCAGGACTAAAAAAAAAGCAAAAAACTTCAGATTGAACTGAAACTTTGCACACTTATCAAGGACCGATGACAATACAATAATTCAATAAGTTTGTCCCATTATCCTGACCAGGATCTCCAGGACTAAAAAAAAAAAGCAAAAAACTTCAGATTGAACTGAAACTTTGCACACTTATCAAGGACCGATGACAATACAATAATTCCATAAGTTTGTCTATCCTGACCAGGATCTCCAGGACTAAAAAAAGCAAAAAACTTCAGATTGAACTGAAACTTTGCACACTTATCAAGGACCGATTACAATACAATAATTTCATAAGTTTGTCCAATTATCCTGACCAGGATCTCCAGGACTAAAAAGCAAAAATAAATTATAATTTAAAAAAACTAAAAAACACGCTTTAATGAACTAAAAAGTAAAAAATAATTAATTTTATTGTAAAAAAGCGTGGGGTGCTTTGTATCATATTTTCATACCACCCCACGCTTTTTTACAATAAAATTAATTATTTTTTACTTTTTAGTTCATTAAAGCGTGTTTTTTAGTTTCTTTTAAATTATAATTTATTAATAATAAAATAATAAAACGTAGCTATCTATGCACAAACTTCGTACGTCACGACTCGCAAAACTGCAATAATTATCGCTTTTCAACATGCACGGTGTATCGCTAGAAATAATATCGCCGCAACCAGCAATATTTTTGGTTCGACCGATACCGAGTTGCTCTAATGTGAGACCCCCAATTTATTTCTATGTAAAATACTTGTTAGCAATATTATTGTGTGTTGCGTATTGCCAGTTGCTTATTGCTTGTTGCCTCAGTGTGAGAGCCACCTAAGAATAGCATTAAATATTCTAAACGTTCCGAACACGCATTTAGAAGTTTCACTTCAATAAAAATGCTTAAATTAATATCTACAAAAACCAAAATTTTTGAAAATACAAAATATACTATGAAAATAAACGGTTAATCAAATGATATTACTGCTAAACGTTAATTGATTTTTTGAAAACGATTACAGTGCAGTCAGGTCACGGCAACGCGGCGTTACGTAACTTTTGATTCGCTAACAACATTAATAAAATATATTACAGATCCACTGTACCGAATTTTTCGCTCATTTCCAATTTCTTGTGCCCAGGGTACCTATTGTGTATCTCGTTTCCAGTGATTCACTGATGTGAATTTACTCACGCGATTGTGTATTTTCCACACTAGTGAAATGTGAACCATTTCACGTGAAATTATTCGCCATCGAATTTGTCAGTGAGAGTGAGACAGAAAGTGAATTGAAAAAGGACACATATAAAAATACGTTAACGACAATTTCTTTCTTATAAGATAGTTAATGAAAGAAATGCAATAAACGATAATACACAAAATTGAAATATCTTAATTTTTTAAACATAATTATACGCAAGAACACATTATGATATATATTTAATATAAGACCATTAATTAAATTATAAAGTTCACTTTATTTATATACTTCATCAATTTTTGATTCTCCTTACGTTCATTGTTATTTATCAGCCAAATATCGCATAACATAACCTCATATCCGCATTAATTTGTGTTTTTAAAGTGAAAATATCCAACAAAAAACAAAATCCCTATTTTGTGGTCTAGTGATTTTACGAGTGAATCCATATGTTACACAATCGAGTGAAATTTTTCACGTGAAATGAAAATGTGAAAATGAACAAATTCACAAAAGTTACACAATAGCTCCCCAGCTTGTTATATGAAGAAAATCATGGTTTATCTTTTTAGATAAACCCACGCTATCCGGTACAGGGTACAGATTAGAAACTGTACCTTGACGAACTATAATACAGTTGGGTTTTTAAACGAATTTTTTTTTTTACTTAAATGGAAGGACCACATCAAGTTCTATTGCAAAACTGTTTTTATTTAATTTTTTTGCTTACTAATTAAAAAGTTATATTTAAATAAAAATTAATTTTTAAACTCAGTTCCGATAACGCGCCGAAAGAATCCGAACGCGTGTGACGTCATTATGTTATCTATGGTCTTTGTATCCATGGTTACCAAGTTAAAAATTTATTATTTTTGATAGTATGTGTAATACATATACACAAATACCAACAAATGCAGACACATTTTAACATAACGACGTCACAAACATTCTTGGCGCGTTTTGAAGTCACGTGATATTTTTTAAATTTTTATACATTTTAATTAATTTTTAGTAATTTATCTATAGCTTTAAAAAAATTTTCCTTTTCGATTTTCAATATTATTTATGTTAAATTATTAGAAAAAATTAAAAAATTAGTAATTTTTTTTAAACTTAAATACCTAATTATAGAATATATTCATTCAAGTGTAGAACAGCCAACGGACATGGTTGCCTATGCTTAATCAAATAACATCATACTTTTACATATTAAATATTAAGTATATTAATGTAATAGAATTAATAAACAATAAACTTATAAATAAAATTAAATCTTTTTAAAAACCTAATATTTCAAAACAGAAATATAACTAGCTCTTAATGTTTCATGCAACTCATAAATCACAATTGCACTGACAAACATCGCGTGGTGAAAACTGTCCAGTCGTCTGGACGAAAACAAAGTCATATTTGCAAGTCGAGACCAGCGTTGACCAATCCCTTTGATGTATGTTCAAAAAACTGCTCTCAAAGCGAATGTCTTCCAATGCCAACGTTTGTAACTGTTTGTTAAATATCGGTAATATGAATTTATTAGTGTATTTGCCATAATATGGCACATACACTATTGGCGTCGGTCGGATGGCGTGACCTAGGGGTCGGACCAAAATTTCTCGACGTTTCATACCCTCGTGAACAGTTTGCCACCATTTTTGAAAATGTTTATGTATATATGTATATATATATATATATATATATATGTGTGTGTGTGTGTGTGTGTGTGTGTACACGATAACTCTCGACAGACTTAATCAATTTAAACGAAATTTGGTACACACATTAGAACCCATTACCGCACGGAGCCTAATTAAAATGGGCCCGATCGGACCATTTTAAGGGTAGTTTTAGGGGTTGAAAAAAGTTTTTGGGCCCAAAAATACCAAAAAAATTCTCAGAATCGTTTCAAAATTGAAATTTAACCCTTTAGTGAAGATTAAAATGTGCTGCTAAAATTTTAATAAAATCGGCCCGACAGGACCGGACTTACAAATTTTATGAAAACACTAGTTTGCGTATAGTGATTTACTTACTGAACGGTGTATTTAATTTGGTACAGAGATTGCATTGATAATATTATTGAAATTAAGAAAAAAAATATTATTTTAAGGGATGTATTAAGGGCTTAAATTTTTTATTTTGTCCAAAAACAAACTTAAGTTTACATAATAAAGCCACAAGGCCTGCATTAGCAAATACACTATATTGTCGGCAGGGTTTGGCAATGCGACCCGAGTTTTTTTTATTTATTGTAGATTATAAACGCGTCGACATCTCAGGTCATTAGCGTCTTTCAACTACACTAAATAACAACTATCTTAAAACTAAATGACATCACAAAACATCCATGAGCGCAGGTGGGAATCGAACCCACGGCATTCCAGTCCAGAGGTTGCGGCACTAAACACGCTAACCACTAGGCTATACTGCCCTCGGTAATATGAAAACCATCCACACATAGAATGGCAATTGCCCGAACATCAATATTTTCCATTTGCCATGTTGTCTGGAGCTTGCTTAAAATTAATGTTTTTCTTTTTTTCCAGGAGTGATTCGGGATAGAACAGGGAGCTACGACCTGTGCATCATCTTCATAAACGTGGTGACCTTCGTAACAATCTGCATGTGGTCCATGCAACTGATTTGGATGGGATACAAGAGACGTAATCGAAAAGAGCAACCAACCTGACGACTAGATCAAATAAACTCTATTAATTAAAAAAATTTAGTCATTACCATACATCGGATAGTAAAATACATATCCTAGCTCTCTACGCTAATGACCTCTGTTGTCGAGCGTCTATAATTCACAATTCATCCTAGCTCTCTATTTCTAAAGACGAGTTTACTCAGTGCGAGATCCTTGGCTGGCCAGTGCCCAGTAGACAGTAGGAAAGTGCAGAGGAAATAAAATAGTTCGCTTCTCGACTGTTTACACTAGGTCAGTAGTTGTACTCTCATAGACGCAAAGATGCCAGTGAAACAGTGGAACGAGATCGTTCCTCGAACATCTCGGAAACATGTCCGCTCAACAAAGGAAACGTTCCGTCTCTGAAATTGTTTTGCGCAAGTGCCTTTCCACCAACCGCGCAAAACGTTTGCGAATGTTTGTGACCTCGATGTTTGTGCAGTGGAAACGGCAATGGCCCGCAACCAACAAACGTTTGCGAACGTTCGCAAACGTTTGTCTTTTGCGGGCGCTACACGATGCTACGAACGTTTGGCCGAACGTTGGCCCAAACGTTTGAGTCAACTGAGTTCGACAGTTGATATGGCACATGTTTCTGCTACACGGTGTGTCGAATGTTAAAGCAATGTTTTCCTTCGAACGTTGGAGGAATATCTTTGACTCGGGTCAAGAATACCGACAACAGCCGGAACATGGTCAAACGCGAACGTTGGACGCTCTACATTGGCAGCTCGTAAGTTTGACCATCGGCCACACGATGCGACGAACTAACGTTGGGAGATGTTCGTAGCATCGTGTAGCGCCGGCATTTGTTCCAACCGAAGTCGGTAATAGACCTCGCGCAGCGAAAGATGAAGCCACCGCGTCATAGTAACGTGAATTCATTGCGCCCGCCTTCTAGCGTGCTATTGGCTGTTTTGGATATCCATGAGCGGTTTGACAAAATTGTGCCTAACGTCATAAAACCCAATGTGCAAGCAGGCATTCACTAGCATATTATTGATGACGTGCCTGACTTCATCTCTCACCGCAAGCACTTTATCAAAAGAATTCGTTGTTCGTGCTGTTTTGTGCTTGTTTGGTAGACACGGCGCGCGCGTTTATTAATGAATATTGTACACGCCTATGTTATTGTTTTGTGAATTAATTATGAACTACGAGACTTGTTTACAACTAATCGATTTATATAAATCAAAACCTGAAATATGGCAGGCCGTTCACAAATTTTATTACAATAAAATAAAAATACACGATGCGTGGAACGAAATTGCGGAACATATTGGAAGCACTGTGGAAATTTTGCGCGGTAAAATATCACGGGTCGATAACAAATGTTCGCAAAAATACTGTTCTTTGCAAATGCTTGTTCAGTGGAAATACTTTAATTAAAATGTTCACAAACAAATGTAAACATTTGCAATTGTTTGCAAACGTTTGCTGCAAATGCTTTTTTGGTGGATAGGCACCTTAATACGAACACTCCGGCAGCTCTCTCCCCACTGTTTGACAGCAAGTTCAGTGTTCATCCATGTTTTTCAAGGTTAAGTTACGTTACGGACTCTATTTCTAGTACAGTGGCGGCGTTAGAGGGTGGGCCGGCTGGGCCATGGCCCACCTTAAACTGTCTTGGTCCATCCTGAAATAATCCCCTATCTCTAGTTTATCTTTTAAACACGTTTTTAACTCTCGAAATTTCAACAATTTTTCTTGTAAATTCTGTAGCAAGTAATCTGGGTTAAAATTTTGACGAGCACTGAAATTTTGGGAACAATTGTTATCGGTCCACCTTCAGAACATCAAGCCCAAGTCTGGCCCACCCTAACAAAAAATTCTAGCGACGCCACTCTTCTAGTATACAGGAGATGTGAATAGTAATTAGTAATAGTAAGCATATACATCGCTCGTCATAAATGGAGGGTTGAAGATTTTACTATCCGAAGTAAGGGTTACAAAAGAGATGTACAATGTACATAATTACATTTAACATTTTTCATATTATCTCCTCTTAAAATTACTTCAATATTCGAACCCCACACCCATAAGTTACTTAAACATTCGCGCCCCTCAGATCAGTGGCGGACTAAGCCCATCGGAGGCCCGGAACGGCAAAACTAAATGAGGCCCCCGGTCTGCTTAGAAATTGATGTATTTGTAATGTAAATTTCGTAAAAAATGAATAATATAGATGTAATGGCTGACAAAAAAAATCAAATATTTATAATAAATGTAGGTAGGTAGGTAACCTACCTACGTTTATATTTTGTTACTTTGTATACGTATACGGGGCCTCGAACTCCTAACTGCCTCTTACTTATACTAAACATATTTTGGCATTGTTTGGGATTTGATTAAGAAGGACTTCTCGAGATTTGGAGGTCCCCAGGATCAGAGGCCCGGGGTGAGCCGTCCCTCCGCTCCCTCCCCCCTGAGTCCGCCACTGCCTCAGATACCTCTTTTATGGACAAAAACATTTGACATTTGCAGGGAAACAAGTATTAAAATGACAAAAAATTGTTCAAATTAAAAATATAAGCAATTATAAAAATATAAAATATTAATATTTAATAAATTAGCCTCATTATTCGAAAAGCTGATTCAAATTTCGAAAAAAACTATGACGGAAACGTGTTAACCGGTTTTGAAAATTTGAAAACCCTTAGATAAAAAATTTCGAAAATTAAACAGGATATAACATAATAGCAATTCAAGTACCGATTTAGTCAACTGGCATTTCGGAAAAAAAATTGGATTGTATTTAACAATGTTAAAACCCCTGAAAATGAGGGTAAAAATTTTTTTTTTCTGTAAATAAGATAGTAATAATACAACAAAATAATAGATATTAAAGATAAATATTTTTGTAAATATGTATTATTTATTTTATATTGTAAAATACAATTTTTTAAATTATTTTTTCCTTTCATTTCTTACACCCCTACAATTATATTTATTTCCTCAGAGCAGTGTGTTGCATACATGCGAAGAAATTAATGATCTCAGCTGTCGTCCGTCTATATTCTACAATCTTAACTTAAATTGGTTACATTGTTGCATATTTTTTAGAATTTGCACTTTTAAAATTTGTATATTTATTTCGATAATTTCGATACCTGAATAAATGTGCTTTAGACAAAATATCTAACCAACTGAAGAATTTAAATAATCTAATGCTGGGTTGCAGAAAGCATTGTCAAAAAATCTGATTTAACCATGACCTTAGATTGTGAATTATAATGAAGTTGTCAAAATCTCTGTCATGTAGATCAAAAGATTGTACTCACACAAAAACAAATGACTGATCTACATAAAAAAAACGCTTTTCAAGATAAATTTCGATCAAAATGCGTAGAAAAATATTGTTTCGAAATGGAAATTGTATAAAAAACTATGTTAAATACATGTATACACAGTTTAAAAAAAAGATCGTGTCAATCGATCAATTATTTTTTGAGCAGGATCCATTTAAAATTCTACAATACTTTTGGAGAAATATGTGTGGTCACAATCTAAGGTAATTGTCAAACAAGATTTTCTGGTACAATGCTTCCTGCAACCCAGCACTAATCTAAGGCTCATTTCGCACCAAACCAGTCCAGTCCAGTCGCATCCAGTCAAGTCATGTCAATATTTCCTTTCGCACTGAATACGTCGCGTCAGCCGTCCCGCAAATTCCGATCGAAGTTCGCGTCAGCAACGATGCGGTCGCCGCGGCACAATTTTGTGAAGAATTTTGTGTCAAGATGGACGTACTTCTCCAAGGCATAATTTTACGTCGGCTACACAGAAGAAGGCTGAAGAAACGAAGAAATCTGTTTTGGGTTCATCCCATACATACCAGGACTTACTACCATACCATACCAGGACTTACTAAATGACCCTCTTTTGCTTACAATAGTAAAATTAAGGTTTCTACATCCATTCTGAGTGTCAAGACTGGGCTGACTGGCATTAAAAATTCAACCGACTGAGTCGCAATCAGTCTTGATAAGTCTTGACGCGATCGGACTGGACATGACGCGCTTAGTATGAAACCAGATCACATTGCCTTTATTTCAACGATAAGTTAATATGTCCAATCCAGTAGCGTCCGACTTGACTGGATGCGACTGGACTGGACTGGTTTGGTGCGAAATGAGCCTAAGGTAATTAGGAAGTTTCCCTTTTTTATTTTTTTGATCCTAATCATAGTTCTAAAAATTATAAAATTAATGGCGGAAGAATTTTTGAAATATCTTTAAAAACAACAAAGTTATGCTACCTCAAAGTTTGAATTGACAGTTCTCCAAGAAATTCCGTTTTCAGTCCAGGTGACGTCACGCGGCACGATATTTTTAAAAGTTATTTTCAGTTTGTATATGTGGTAATTTAATATGGTAACTTCCGATAAATCTCTTTCTTTAAACTCGTAAATTGTTATGGAAACACTAAAAACAAACCAGTTGATGACGGAAAATATTGACATATTTAAATTTTTGACAGTCAATTTTAATTTAATATAAATAGAAAAGTCTGTATTACAACAAAATAGTTACTAAGTAACTTAGGTTCTAATTACTTACAAAGCTAAAAAACAGGCAACTTGTACCGCGTGACGTCATATTCAAAAATCAGTTTCGTTTGCGACCCCACGTACAAGAAATTGAATATCTCTGTTGAAATTCAAGCTATCAAAATAATTCTTTCAGAATTTTTAAAGTTATCTTTATTATAATGATGTGACAGTATCATAATTAGTATTTTCGTCCAATGGAAACTTCCTAAATTAGGAAGTTTCCATTGGACGAAAATACTAATTATGCTTCCGGTAACCCAGCACTAATCTAAGAGTTTAAACATATTACAATGCACCTTTAATTTTCTCTAATAAATGTTTGTTGCCCGTATCCGTTTGACCGGAGTATGTTCTCTTCCCCGGAATGGGCTGTCTCCTCAAAAAAGAATCGGGTACACTCAATGCATTATGATTAGATTTATTAACATGAGTAAAATTTTCAGCGGCTTCAGATGATTTTTTTGTCACTGCTGGTTCTAAAAATTGTTTTTGATTGTTATCCTGCTTTAAAGAACGACGAGGCACCGAAACATGTTTATTCTGATGTGAATCATCATTTATATGATCTAAATATTCCATATTTTTTGTAAAATTTGACTTAGACGTGTCATCAACAACGGAATTAACATCCAAAACCTTTGGATAATCTAAATTGCTATTTGACTCGCCATCAGCGTTAGAATAATTTAACTTTGATTTTGATTTTCGTTCCAAATCCAAATTCATTGGATTATCAATCATGCCATCATCTTCTGAAACTTCACTTCCATTTTTAAATTCCTTATCAGAAAATGCCTTTGAAATATTAGAAACATTCTTTGAATCTACATTAGGAGGACTTTTGAGTACTAAATCATCAGTAGCATAAACTTGTCTAATATTGTTCATTATTTTTCCAAACAATATTCCAACATTCTTCAAACTTTCAAAAAAAGTATTGTTCTTAGAGTATTTTTCTGATTCGTCACTGGCATTTATCAAATTAGAAGAATCAATAAAAAATCGATTTGCTACAGTGACAAGCGAACTGTTCGAATCCTTGTCAAAATTTGAACTGTTTGAATTTACCTCAGTCACATTTACATGATGTTGATTCACCTTGGTGCCATTAGTTTTTAGAGCAAGTAATTTTATTGGTGTATTCGTTTCGTCCTCATCTACGAAAGCTTTATTTCTAAATGTTAAAGAATTATTATCGCTCTTATTCATTGGAAATGGATTTTCCAAGGAAGAATTATCCGAAGTAAAATTAAATAGGTGAGCCAATTCACGTTTTATATTTACAAAACTGTTCATTAGTTTCGTAACTACAAAATCCAAAACCGTTTTACTCACTTTTTTTGACGATGTAATTATCATTTTTATGTTTATATTTTCATTCGATATTGGAGTATAAGTAATTTCCGAGTCACTCACGGTAGTATATTTTAAATTACTTCCATTTTTATTTGTTAAATCTTCCACGGAAGATCTTCCACTTATTTCGAAATTTAGTGGATCTGTAACACTTCCAAGTGTTTGGATTATATCTTCAAACTTCCATGTTGATGACTCGATATTGTCTCTATCATAGTCTTTCGTAAGATGCGTTTCACCGTTGTTATTTTCAGACGTAATATTAATGGAAACAGACTGGGGATCTAAAACTTCAGATGATTTAAAAATTTCAGAACCAGTGTTTTCATTATTAGGTTCAAATTGCAACGCGGATGACTCTAAATTATTTTCTTTCAATGGTATGTCAGAAGGTTGTCTTTCACCGTTATTATTTTTAAATGCAATATTGGTGGAAACCGTCTCAGAATCTAAAACTGGAGATGATGTAGAAAGTTTCGAACTACCGTTGTCAGTAAGAGAATCAAATCTCAATAGTAATGACTCTAAATTTCTCATGTTTTCTTTCATTGGTAAATCAGTAAGTTGTGTTACAGCGTTATTATTTTCCAAAACTGGAGACGATGTAGACATTTCTAAATCGTTGTTGTTGTCACTAACAGGATCAAATTTCAATGTGGATGACTCTAAATTACTTTTTCTCATTGGTAAGTCAGTAAGTTTTGTTCCATCATTATTATTATCAAAGTCATTATTGACAGAAAAAACATAAGAATCTAAACGTGGAGATGAAGCAAAAATTTCAGAACGAATGTTGTCAGTAGTGGGCTCAAATCTCAGTATAGATGAATCTAAATAACTTTTGCTCTTTTTTTCTTTCATCGGTGGGTCAGTAAGTTTTGTCTCATCATTATTATTTTCAAATGCAATATCAATGGAAACAGTCATGGAATCTAAAAGTGGGGGCGATATAAAAAGTTCTGAACCACCGTTGTATGATGATTTAACAGTTGCTTCATCCATTTTCTTTAGAGCTTCTATATCCATCAAATTTGTTTTAGCTTCTATGGGTCCAAACATGATGTTTGTGGAAAGCATATAAGAATCTAAATCTGAAGATGGAGTGGATAACTCCGAAATTAAGTTGTCATTATTAAAATCAGCCACTGATGCTTCAGAATTATTTTTATTCATTTCATCTTTGACTAATAAATGAGACCGACGATTTTCATCAGCCATTCCGTGAATACTGTTATTAATTGGTGATAAAATATTAGTGATATCATTTTCCTTTTGGGCTTCTAAGTTCTTGAGTTTTATTTCATCTCCAGTGTTCCCAGAAATAATATTAGTGAAAACCGAATGAGAATTTAAATCTGGAGAAAATGTAGATAATTCCGAACTTAGATATGCATTATCAAAATCAAAAGGCAACGTTGATGTGTCAATTTTTTCAACATTGATTGGCGAATCAGTTTTTACATCAGCAACATTTAAAGTTGATGATTCAACACTGGAATCTACTTCCATGTTATTAACTGTAATAATGGAAACAGTTGAAAATTTTGAATCTGGAATCAATGTAACTGTATCATCCTTAGATAAATCGTTAAGTTCATTTTTACTAGATTCTGAACTTAGGCTATCTAATGTGGAAGCTTCAGTTTTAATTTCATCTTTAATTATGCTTATTTCTCCATCATATGAAAGTGTAGAATCAGTTTGAGATTTTTTGCCAGAAGTAACTTTTCCAATATCGTCAGTATATTTTATTTCTTCTGTTATCCTATACTCGTTTAAAGAACTGATTTTTTCTTCAATAATAGTTGTTTCGTAAAGAGTAGATTCAGTTATTTGATTCATTGTCGAAATATTATCATTCTTGGAAGTAGTTTCCTGAAGTCCTGTTGACAATTCATTTTGTTCTTCATTGCTTCTATCATTTGAAGAACGGGCTATTTCATTGATAATTTTACTATCTGAAATATCGGTTTTTCTAGATGTTGTTTCGTAAAGAGTAGATTGAGTTAATTCATTCATTTTTGAAATATTTTCATTTCTTATAAGAACTTGCCGATACCCTGTTAACAATCCATTTTTTCCTTCATTGATTCCATCTATTTTTGAAATATCCATTGCTCTCTTAGCAGTTGGTTCTTGCAACCCTGTTGACATTTCATCATGCCCTTTGTCACAACTATCCAAACAACCAAACAACGATTTCTTATTTTTTGGACTGACCCGGATTTCAAATTTCTTATGTTTTCCATTTGATTCCTCCGTAATATTTTTCATAAAAATTGGACCAGAACTACAAAACTTTTGCTTATGGACTCGAATAGTTACGTTGTCTTTTTCACAAACAGTCGTAAAATTTACAGTCTTGCTCTTTTTGGTATCACCGTCAATTAATTCGTATTGTACAGTTTCATTATCAACTTGATTTTCTGGAATTTTTCCAGGTGTTTCGAAAGAAATCCCATATTCCTGAGAAATTGAACGCTTCAACTTACCAGCTTCTAACTTTTCAGTAACTATAGTTATTTCAATCCAACATAGCTTCGAATAATCTCCGATGTCGAAAACGGAAAATGATTTGGAGATAGTTGAATCATTTGTGTTGAAATCATCGAACTGATTTTTATTATTTTCAGAATCCAAAACGGGTTGCAAATCTTTCAATGGAATACTGTGTACATGTACCTGTAATTCGAAAAAAATAATTCATTAATTTTTAACTAATTTCGATGCATCGACTACAAAAATACATTTTCTTGGCAGAAACCAAAAATTAAATAATATTTTTCAATGTTTATCCAAGTTTGTCTGGGAAAGTTGCGAGGGCATGTAGTGAAAAAAGGTGTTATACGTAATTTCAGTCCAGGGCCCAGGCGACGGTCTGGGAGGGAAGTCAAGGGGGTCATGACCCCCCTCTATTGTTTTTGGCATTAATGAGGAAAACTGACATCGTTAGAAAAATTGATTAAAATATAACATAGGTTAAGTCAAAATTTTATCAGGTACCATGGCAGAAGAGCGATTTGATTATATGCCTACTCGTAAATAAAATATATTTTTACCATACCCACAACAAAATAGCTACTTTCGATGTATGTTAAGCGGCCTTTAATCAGTAATTTAACAGGCAGGTGTGCGGAAAATGTTTTATTTTCCGCACTAGCGCAGAAAATAACGGTTGCCATAGCAACTTCTGTTTATTCGCTCTATACGCTTGCGTGCGCCTGTCATTACTTACTTGCATGAACTTTGCGATACACTGTGGAAGGAAATATGGCGACGCAAATGAACTGTCAGAATTTTTTGAAAATGATGTGAAAAGTAAGTAGGTAGTTTGTAGTGGGTATGGCAAAAAATACCATATAATATGTCTCGTACGTAATGGTATTACGCTATCGCTCGTTTTAACATACTGTCATCACTCGCCGAAATATGCCCCATTACGTATCTAGACATACAAACTACTATTATGTTTGCATTTCTTTTTCTTCTTAACGCGCCCCAACTTCCTGTGAGTGACCCCTCCTAAAATGAAAGCTAGACTTGTACCTGTTCCTGTCTATCCTTTATAAATAATAGTTTTAAACGGCTTAAATGCAATTGAAAAATGTTTTTTCGTTGGAGAGCAGCCAATTATATAATTGTTTCGAAACATAGGAAAAAATCATTTTACCAACCAGTGGTCACAGTCAGGATTCTAACCTGAATCTTTCCACTTTCGAAACAATTATATAATTGGCTGCTCTCCAACGAAAAAACATTTTTATCCTTTAGAAATGTTTGCCTTTGGTACATGGGGGATTACCCTGAAGGAATTTAGGCAGGAGAAAACAAAAAATCACTTTTTGTGACCCGATGATTACAGCACACAACATACATATTATTATAACAATGATAAATATAATTTTTAATTACCCGAGGTAGGCCACCAGTACTACATTCCGGACAATAGCAAGTATAATTTGATTTAAACCTGTTACCTGTGCCTTAACAGCGTGCAGGGAAACTTTATTTTACCTGCCTGACGGCAACATACACACATGGTTTTTTTGTGTGCATATCTATGGCACAGTACCTTTCGAATGATATAAGTTTCATTCCCCTACTTTCGTAATAATTAGTAAAAAAGGTACTACATTTTTCGGTGTTCACTTATAAATATATAGATAATTATTATTTTACTAGCGGCGCGGCCCGGCTTCACCCGGGTGCTATGAGTTTATGATTTATTTATATATTACCTACTTGTTTCGCTCGAATTTATAGTTTATATATACATATTACATATAAATGAATTACGATCCTTTGTCCTATAAAAAATCCTTAAATTCGCAAAAAAAAATATTGAGAGTCACTTATCAGGATAAAAATTGTCCTATCTCTCAAATTGGAGCAAATAATACACATTTACAAAATTTCATTAAAATCGGATGAGCGGTTTCGGATATTCGCGTGAACGAACATCGTGACACGGGATTTTTATATATTAAGAAGATAAATAAACTTCACTACAATATCTTTGTAGAGCTGTGAATCCTGAATCTTCAATTAGATGATAGTTTGATCTCTGACAGGAACTCTGTCGAAACGTTAGATAAAAAGCAAAACTTAACATCAGTATTTTGTTGTTTTTTTTTTCATCTTTACGCCACAAGAAGACTTCGTTTTCAACCATAATCTAAATTCTAAATAATTAGGAAGTTTCCATTGGACGAAAATACTAATAATGATACTGTCACATCATTATAATAAAGATAACTTCACAAAATTATTTTGATATCTTTAAATTCAACGGAGGTATTCAATTTCTTGTACGTGAGGCCGCAAACGAAACTGATTTATGATTATGACGCCGCGCGGTACTAGTATGCTGTTTTGTAGCTTTGTGAGTAATTAGAACCCAGTTATTTAGTAACTATTTTGTTGTAATAGAGACTTTAAATTTAAATTAACTGTCAAAAATTTAGATATGTCAATATTTTCCGTCATCGAGTGGTATGTTTTTAGTATTTCCATAACAATTTACGAGTTTAAAAGACATTTATCAGAAATTACCCTGTAATATCTTTATGAAATTACTGAAAAAAACATTCAAAAATATTGTGCCACATGACGTCACCCGCAGTGAGAACAGCTTTGCTCGGAGAATTGTGAAATTCAAACTTTGAAGCAGCATAACTTTGTTATTTTTAAAGATATGTCAACAATTTTTTCTCCATTAATTTTGTAATTTTTAGAACTATGATTTAGACTAAAAAAAGAAAAAACGGAAACTTTCTAATTATTATTAACACAAAATAATATCAAGGATCAATCACTTACTACAAGAGTCAGCAATAGAGACCAATAAATACGACTTTGATTGTTGATGCAGAAAATCATCTCGAAGAAGAAGAAGACAACAAACGAATCTCAGTTGGACTCAAACATTGAACTGACTACATTTTAAAACGTATAATTTATAACGCGATTAGTTTGATTATCGATCGATAAACAATATTTCACAAAGGTGTGTAGGGTAAAGGAACCAGTTCCAGACCACTCATCAGTTGTCGACTTGCCTAAGCCACAAGGAAGTTGTCCCACAATTTTGAAGTTATACTTCTTTAGCGAGGCTAATTGGAATGACCTCGAGTCAAAAAATGCCGACATAAAAAACCGACTCAAAAATTATCTAACAGCCCCCCGACATTGGAATGTGGTTGCTATCGTAAATTGCATTCCAATGTTCTTTGGGAATTAACGCTCCCAGGGGCCCGAGCTCGTACCAGTCGGTTTATGAATGCCGGCTGGTGAATTCTAATACACAAATGGATTATTTGTTGGTGTTTCAAAAATGTCCGCCAAAATTTATAGGTCGTATAGTATCTACATCAAAAAATAAGTGTAGTTTACTTTATAAAACTATTTCCGAAAATGCACCCCCAGGGAGCTACAGCCCCTAGAAGAAGACTCTCAAAAATGGTTTTTTGGCATCTCTTCAAAACTATTAAACGCAGCTTAAAAAACTGCGTCACTATGCCAAATTTCATTAAGTTACCTTTAATAGTTTTGAAGAAAATGCCAAAAAACAATTTTTGAGAGTCTTCTTCTAGAGGCTGTAGCTCCCTGGGGGTATATTTTCGGTATAGTACGAGTAAACTACACTTATTTTTTGATATACTATACGTCCTAGAAATTTTCGAGGACATTTTTAAAACACCCTTTAATTCTTGTTTACAATTAAGAGTAAGGATACTAACGCTAATGACCTCTGTTGTCGAGCGTCTATAATCCACAGTTCATTCATTCAAGAGCAAGGATATATTAGAAGGGAAAATTTGGTTTATATTATTTGTTAATGTTATAGGTATAAGAAATAATATGCACTATTCAAAATTATCAAATTTTGATACGTGGGACGACCCCATTAGGAACTCACAAAATAATTAGATGTAAAGTTGAACAGCGATACAAAATTAGTGTTTAACATATTTAGAATAATATTGATAAATTTTAAACCATGCTGTTCAACTTTTTAGGCAAGTATCCCACTGAACCACTCATTTATAGTTGATATAATAAATCATTAGACAACAATGAAACAATAGGGTCGTCCCACATTTCAGAATTTGATAATTTTGAACATTATTCTTCATACATAAATCATACTTTAACAATTAATGCAAACCAATTTTATAGTTCTTACACCCTTGTCCTTAATTGTAAATAAGAAATAAAAAAGCGGCCAAGTGCGTGTCGGACCATGCACAGTGAAAAGTTCCGTAGTCGGGAAGAACGTATCCGCCATGTTTGATTTTTAATGAGTTTTGATTTTTTTCGTAAATATCACCTTAAACACTATCTGTGTTTCAAATATCAAAAGTCTAGTTCGAGTGGAAGTATCCTAGATTTTATTTCGTGTCAGATTCAGCCATGTTGGATTTTTAGTCCGCCATGTTGGATTTTTATCGATTTTCGATTTTTCTCGTAATTATCACCTTAAACACTATCTGTGTTTCAAATATCAAAGGTCTAGTTCGAGTGGAAGGTATCCTAGATTTTATTTCGTGTCAGAATATACCATGCTGGATTTTTTATCCGCCATGTTGGATTTTAATTTATTTTCGATTTTTCTCGTAATTATCTTAAAAACTATCTATGTTCCAAATTTCAAACCTATAGCTCGATAAGTGGAAGTACTCTAGATTTATGATGATCTATCAGTCAGTCAGTATATCTGTGACATACAGACAGACAGACGAACAGGACGAATTTATACGGGTTCCGTTGTTGCCATTTGGCTACGGAACCCTAAAAATATGTATACTACTTATAAACAGTATAAGCTTAAATCTCAGTATCACTACATCTTTTAAATTAAAGTCCCCCGCCGCAAATCACGCTGATCTCAAAAACTACCGTGGAGATTTTCATTCGGTTTTCACCAATAGACAGACTGATTTACGAGGAAAGTTTAGGTATATAATTTATGAACATTTTGTGCAAATTAGCTAATGTTATGATGATATTTGTCGATTAAGTCAGAAAAAATTAGCGTATTGGCGGAATCCTATACTAATATTATAAACATCACCAGTCCGGCTTCGCCTCGCAGGGGGAGAATTTCTCGCGGGGGGATAATTCTCACAAGCATGGCTTCACTATGCAGGGGGAGAATTTCTCGCGGGGGGAGAATTCCCACCAGCATGGCTTCACTATGGAGGGGGAGAATTTCACGCGGGGGGGTTAATTCCAACAAGCATGGCATCACTATGCAGGGGGAGAATTTCTCGCGGGGGGATAATTCCCACAAGCATGGCTTTACTATGCAGGGGGAGAATTTCTCGCGGGGGGGTTAATTCCCACAAGCATGGCTTCACTATGCAGAGGGAGAATTTCTCGAGGGGGGATAATTCCCATAAGCCTGGCTTCACTTCGCAGGGGAAGAATTTCTCGCGGGGGGATAATTCTCACAAGCATGGCTTCACTATGCAGGGGGAGAATTCCCACCAGCATGGCTTCACTATGGAGGGGGAGAATTTCTCGCGGGGGGATAATTCCCACAAGCATGGCTTCACTTCGTTGGGGGAGAATTTCTCGCGAGGGGATAATTCCCACAAGCATGGCTTCACTATGCAGGGGGAGAATTTCTCGCGGGGGGATAATTCCCACAAGCCTGGCTTCACTTCGTAGGGGGAGAATTTCTCGCGAGGGGGGATAATTCATGTGGGATAGTAACATAACATAACTCTGAGTCTGTCATTGTTTTGCATTTTAACGTATTGGAAGCAAGATCTCAAAAATAGTTCTCTATAAAATTAAATTTTTTCTTTCATAACAAACGACGTTATTGACCTTAGTTGTCAAGCCTCTATAATAAGCTCTAAAAAATTCTAGTACATTTTTTCGTTAAAAATATCGTTACATTTTTATTTTCAAAACAAAAAAGACGATTGTAAAGTTAAAAGCAATAAAAATCGCTCGCGTCATGGCATGCTGGATCTTAATTTGTTTATGATTTAAGATTAATCAAACGGAACTTGGTTTTAAATATAGGTATTTACATACCTAGAAATATCTTTTATCTGCATATTTTATGCAATTTGTTCATTTCAAAATTCACTCGATATCAGCTCTTTCCTGTCGAACGTCTATAACTGGTGTCACCGACTATTTTTTGTGGAAGTCCGTTTTAAAAACTTGCCAGACGTCCACGATTTGGCAAACTTCATCGGTGACTCAAGATCAAACCCTACCCACTTACGAGTCAACACTGTAAAAAATGGATGTAAAAATACTTTGAAAGTTAAGGTAGAATTCGCTCGATTTTCTAAGTGATTTTACATTATTATTTATTTTTACACAGAAAACTTCATAAAAACTTAGACTTTTACTGTAAAGTTAAACAAATTTGTGATTTTTACATAAAGTAAATAAATTACATAATTTGTGTAATATTCCATTAAAGTGTGTAAAAATTACAAAATAAAATGTATAGTTACATATATAAAATGGATGAATACAAAACAAATTAATGTAATATTAGTAACCACGCATGCGCAATGTGTTTTTATGGAATCTACGCGATGTGCAGGCGATACCTGTTTGCGACGCCATTGTCTCTTTGTGTGCCTAATACCAGATTAATCGCTGGCTACAAATGGACCATCGATAATCTATGTAATCGGCCTTCTCATTTCTTACAGTGTATTGTTTCTAACCAGCTGAAAACGCTATAAGCCGCATATATTCCAGAACCTAAAAATAATATCCCGTAAATTTGACACAAAAAAACTAATATTAAACAAATACTAAACAAATACTAAAATGACTGCAAAAAAATTGCAATATTTATTCTTATTTTCGTCAAATATTTGGCGTATTTACTTTCATAATTTGATGTACTTATAAAACATAAAACAGATTTAGATATTAATTTCGCAAACATTACTTATACCGGCTGTTTCGAAATCCGCGCACACGGACTGTGGGATAGTGTTATGCGTCAAAAACCGAACGAAAAGATTTTTCGATCAGACAAGTATTTCCGAGCCGTGGTTTTGATAATCTGAAAATCAGCGTATCGTAATATTTTCGATTCGAATTACCAGCCAAATTATATTTATATTTTGAAATGTCTGTAGATTTCAAAAAAGTTATACGGGCTACAAATTAGTAGTCCTAGGGCCGATCTTGATTCAGGTGTCTTTCAATTTTATTTATTTATTTATTTATTTATTTATTTGATTGCTTCTCACAGAGTATATACTTCATTACACTGTAAGAAATGAGAAGGCCGATTACATGGATTATCGATGGTCCATTTGTAGTCAGCGATTAATCTGGTAATAGACACACAAAGAAACAATGGCGTCGCAAACAGGTATCGCCTTCACATCGCGTAGATTCCATAAAAACACATTGCGCATGCGTGGTTACTAATTTTACATTAATTTGTTTTGTATTCATCCATTTTATATATGTAAGTATATACATTTTATTTTGTAATTTTTACACACTTTATTGGAATATTACACAAATTATGTAATTTTAATTTACTTTATGTAAAAATCACAAATTTGTTTAACTTTACAGTAAAAGTCCAAGTTTTTATGAAGTTTTCTGTGTAAAAATAAATAATAATGTAAAATCACTTAGAAAATCGAGCGAATTCTACCTTAACTTTCAAAGTATTTTTACAGTGTAGGCCTAGATAATCCTAACAGTTAGCGGCATTAGCAGGTTCGGATTTCTGCCTAAGCCAACAAGGCACCGGCCTAGGGGCCCAGCCGCCGAGGGGACCCCGGCCAGAGCGGATGGAAATTATAAAAAAAGTCCAAAAATGTTCTATAGTTAATTTTTTCATTCTTTTCACATTTTCTTTTGGCTTAGGGTCCCCCAACTGTCAAGTGCCTATTTTATCTATTTATTGTAGATCATAGACGCGTCGACATCTCAGGTCATTAGCGTCTTTCAACTACACTAAATAACAACTATCTTAAAACTAAATAACATCACAAAACATCCATGAGCGCAGGTGGAATTCGAACCCACGGCAGTCCAGTCCAGAGATTGCGGCACTAAGCACGTGTCAAGTGCATAGGCCTCTAAGTCCGAGGCATAAACCAACTTTGTTAAAACTATCACTATAGTCTATCCGAAAATAGTATAGAGTAATAGTTAGCGTATATTTCTTCACTACAGGCCCCGCGGAGAAAGGGGGATGCAATCCAAATATTATTTCCCGTCCTACATTCTTTCTTTCATCGAGCTAGCATTTTACTCTTCAAATAGTCTATATATAGGCAGTGGAAATTTCACTTTGTAAACTCTATCTCAAAATTAGTAATTAATCAAATTATTATTTATAGACAGATGTTAAATGAAGCCATGACTTAAGTGTCATTTAAAATGAACTTGGTAAGATTTTAATACCTCGGTATCTGTCATGAACGTTGATTCATTTGTCAATGACATATTGTATTGCTATCATTAAACTCTAATATTATTATCATTCTATTTCAGCGATTCTCAAAGAGTTTGCCGCGAAATTGCGTGACTATGCTGTTAGTAGACCGCACCCTATGCTAGGAAAATTTTACTTAAAATGGTCACAATTATTATTGCTTTAAGATTGAAATTGTTTGTATAGCTTGTCGGTGACCCAATAATGCCATTATAATATTTGCAGATCGATTGGTCGGTATTAAAAGGGTGAAAGATCACCCTAAACGTGTCATGTACCCGACGAAATTTATAATATTAGTTCAAGGTTCAAATTTTAATATGTTGTTACGGCGACTGTTTTAAGCATTACATTTCAATTTGCAGAACAAAATGTCGGTATTAACCCCCTTGCAGAACGATATAAACACCTAGGCGAGCAAGTTTCCCTCTAAGAGAGGGAGTTAATACCGACATTTTGTTCGGCAAATTGAAATGTTTGCTTAAAACAGTCGCCGTAACAACATATTAAAATTTACACCTTGAACTAATATTATAAATTTCGTCGGGTACATGACACGTTTAGGGTGATCTGCCACCCCTTTAATACTGACCAAGCGATCTGCAAATATTATAATGGCATTATTAGGTCACCGACAAGCTATACAAACAATTTCAGCCTTGAAGCAATAATAATTGTGACAATTTTTTTTGTTACATGTTGGGGGTGGTTTGCATCCCTCCCGTACCGCTATCTAGCAAAATCCCTAGCTCAGGGCACTTTAATATGCCTCCCTCAACATCTTTACAAAAATAAGGCCTTGAATAAGTAACACCAAAAAATTGTCACTAGCTCTCGGTCTATTATGGTATATTGTAAAAAATAAATACATTTTACTTTATCGTTGCACCAAGTCATTGCAATAATCAAAATCCCTGTACAAATATACAGATTTTTATCTGTTACCAGGAACTTTTGTTATTTCTTTGTTTTGCAAAATACCGACGAAAAACATCTGAGTGAATAACATTATCTTTATTGTGCAATTTAAAATTTTACTTCGCATTAATTAGATTCGACGTCATAATATTTATTTAAAAAATTCCAACCAATAGAGATGGGCACTGCTAAACTTAGCCGCTAGGGGCGCCAGCTATATAACTACCGCGGTCTGTGCAGGGCAGTTCATAGTACCTAGTGTGTGCAGAATAAGTTTATTTAAAATAATAAATCACTGACAATGCCGATGTGCTGTGTTTACCAATGTTCAAATTTAAAACATACAATAATTATGTTCATGTACTTTTATTTTAAAAATGGCTACTGACTCGGTACTTCTTCATCCCCAACTTCATTTTCACGTCTTCTTTTGGCTCCTTCTGATTCATGAGTACCATTCGTAGGTACTTTTCAGACGTAAGGGCTTTCTTTAACAAAACTTTGTTTGTTATTACCCAACTGCGCGACACAAAGGAGTGGTAATGTGTTTATCAGCCTATGTATGTATGTGTGTATGTATGTATGTATGTTTGTATGTTCCTTTGAAGCACTATACAGACCAAACGCCTGCAGGGCCGATTTTTATGATTCACACGTCAATCGATTCCCCTTAGTCCGGCGAGTGTCACTAAAGACATGACGTTAGTGAAAAATCAATATGGCGACTACAGGACGCCATATTGTGAAATGAAAAAAATGAAAGTCAACAAACTATGTCAAGTGGGGTATCGTTGAATAGGTATTTAAAAATCATTTTTAGTTTTCCCTCAACATTTTTCGATTCGACTGACCGTTTAGGATCTACATCGATTTATTTTTAATTAAAAACATTTGAAAAAATCACATAATTTAAACTTAAAGTCCAGTGCAATTGTGATGTAGTATACTGATGCTGATAGGAAATCCAGTCTGGTAAATAGCTAGCTAGGTACTCATAACTAAAAAGTATAAAATAAAAAAAAAAAATTTAAAAAATCAAAAACCCGACTGCGTAAAAAGTGAACCAAACTACGTACATAATAAATAAAAAAAACTGAAAAGAAAAAGACAAGCACTTAGATGTTCGGTGGTCTAGAATTCTAATAGTGGAACATAACAACTGAACAGTCGGGATCCATTATTCGACAGCCAATCAAATTTTTCAATGGATCCGAATGTTCAGTTGTTATGTTCCACTATTAGAATTTTAGACCAGCGGATACTAAGTCCTTGTTTTTTTCTTTTCAGTTTTTTTTTATTTCTATTTATTAAAAATTCGAACGTAATTACGAGTCCGAACAAAAGTCCGGTCATGGTTATCAAATCCGGACGTATGGCAATTCTATGGACATCGTGTAATAATAAAAGGAAAATCACATAGTTAGTTCAAAATTAATTTGGACTTATTCACCTGGCGGGAAAGCAACTAAGCTCAAGTATACTTTCCTTTGATTGGAATACGTGATTAGCTTTCTTTAGATCGACACATTTACAAAATTTTATTGCATTTTTCAAACTTACATATAATAACCAAACTATTAATTTCATTTAATTAGTGACACGTCAATTGTAACTTAGATATATTCGAAAATATTAGAGTTTCTTGCAAAGTATGTCATCCGACATGGTAGTAAAAATAGTCAGTTACTCACAGCGCTTTTCAAGTTAACATCATAATATTATGGTATAGGTACTCAAAGTTAGCTTGTTATAGACCGTGAGCTGGTGACAATTTTTTGGTGTTATTTATTCAAGGCCTTATTTTTGTGAAGATGTTGAGGGAGGCATATTAAAGTGCCCTGAGTAAGGGATTTTGCAAGATAGCGGTATAGGTGGGATGCAGACCGCCCCCAACATGTAACAAAAAAAATGGTCACAATTATTATAGCTTTAAGGCTGAAATTGTTTGTATAGCTTGTCGATGGACCCAGTAATGCCATTATAATATTTGCAGATCGATTGGTCAGTATTAAAGGGGTGGCAGATCACCCTAAACGTGTCATGTACCCGACGAAATTTATATTATTAGTTCAAGGTTCAAATTTTTGTTGTTACGGCGACTGTTTTTAGCATATATTTCAATTTGCAGTACAAAATGTCGGGATTAACCCCCTCTCTTTGAGGGAAACTTGCTCGCCTAGGTGTTTATATCGTTCTGCAAGGAGATTAATACCGACATTTTGTTCTGCAAATTGAAATGTATGCTTAAAACAGTCGCCGTAACAACATATTAAAATTTGAACCTTGAACTAATAATATAAATTTCGTCGGGTACATGACACGTTTAGGGTGATCTGCTACCACTTTAATACTGACCAATCGATCTGCAAATATTATAATGGCATTACTGGGTCACCGACAAGCTATACACACAATTTCAGCCTTGAAGCAATAATAATTGTGTGATTCAGTCGCTTGTAGATCGTCAGATGCAGTTACCAATAACGTAAGCCTGCACACTACTCGCTGAAATACACAAGTGATGTATCGCGAACGCGCGATTGTCGAAAACACATAGCGCGCATTGATCCCGCGAAAGTGCGATTGAGTATCCATGCTGTTGCCAAATTGCACGATCGAACGAGAAACTTCATGTAACTATAAGTAAAATCGTGATGCAGTTGCTAAATCGCACGTTTTCGATACAAACAGTAGAAGAGGGCAGTATAGCCTAGCGGATAGCGTACTTGATACCGCAGTTTCTAGACTAGACTGTCGTCGGTTCGAATCCCACCTGCGCTCATGGATGTTTTGTGATGTCATTTAGATTTAAGAAAGTTGTTATTTAGTGTAGTTGAAAGACGCTAATGACCTGAGATGTCGACGCGTCTATAATCTACAATAAATAAAATAAATAAACAGTAGCGTGTGTGCACTGTCCCTAAAATATGAGAGTCTTAACACGTGCCCTAGGGTCCCATTTAAAAATGGGCGTTACTGAGCTACATTTATTTTTTTATTTATTGTAGATTATAGACGCGTCGACATCTCAGGTCATTAGCGTCTTTCTACTACACTAAATAACAACTATCTTAAAACTAAATAACATCACAAAACATCCATGAGCGCAGGTGGCATTCGAACCCACGGCAGTCCATACTGAGCTACAAGTTTTAGAAAAAAAAATACAAACATTTTCTAATAAAATGCCATATCACTTTAGTTTTCATTTTTGCGATTTGCGCATATGCGTATCATTGACGTCGTTGTGCCAGGGTCGCAGTTCACATGAACTTATGAATATTAATCATGTTAGAGCATAGAAACAATGGATCGACCAAAGGGACTCGCTGTAACAACCACAATACATGTCAGTTTGCATCAGGGTCGTCAATTTGCTATAAAACAAAAATAAAAGTTAGTATTCAATTCCGCAGTTAACTTATACCAAATTAATAGTAGATTGTATACCTATATCAAGTGTCGTAATGAGGTATATTATTGACGAGTAGTGACAGTATGATGTAGATGTAGAACGATGTAGATCTTCAACCCCATATAACCCAAGACACCTTGAGCTCCGTAAAAATGACCAAAAAAGTGGGTGTGTGCTTATGACCACACGACAGAAGTGAAAACTTAATTATATGCTAAACACACATAATATTTTTTTTTACCTATAGATAAACAACGTTTTGAGTTCCTGTGGACAGTAATTAATTGGTATATGATAAAATTAATCGATTTTTAAAACCCCCTTATATCCACACCGATCCACACAATATTATTCACATAACAATTAGAGGTGAAAATACCAAATATCTCAGGCAGCAAAGCTGCCATGATTTTTAAGCTATATCTAAGAAAAAATCACTGTCGGGACTTGAACCCGAAACTCTAATAATATTTTGTTGATATAAGGGGGTTTTAAAAATCGATTGAATACATAATATTATAATAATATTTTATTATTATAATACGTAATAATAAAAACGTAATTTTTGAAACGATGCACACCTTGTTAGACAGTAAACGTGGTCACCGACCCGAGTGGCGCCGAGTAAACCCGATTCAGCGTCACTGACCCGAGCATGACAGTTCACTTTCGTTTACTATTCAGAAGAAGAAGTGCGCCTAAAGAAGTTTTCAATTCAAAAAAATTCCGCCATCAGTGTGGGGTTAAATGCTTGCGGTTTTATATTTTACGTCTTGGGTTATCGCATGGGCCATAGGCCCACACGGGTCATCCGTGGGCCCACCAAGGCTCATCCGTGGGCCCACCTGGGCCCATCCGTGGGCCCACCCGGGCATATCCGTGGGCCCACCAAGACCCATCCGTGGGCCCACCCGGGCCTATCTGTGGGCCCACCCGGGCCCATCCGTAGTTACGTCCATAGACATAATTTGAGTCTAACATTTACATATTATTTCGTATATGTTATTGTGTTGCAACGACAGATGGAAATCTATTCCTGGATTCAGTGAGATTCGATTTCCTCGCAGTAATTAATAAATCGAAACCAAAATTTACCTTTGATTCAAGAAGAGGTCTTAGCTTCTTCTACTTCGTCGTAAACCAAGTGAATTTGGCGACATTTCAAAGCAAAGACCCTACGTCTAGACATTACATTCAAGATCACAATACATTGTAATAATGGGAAAAATCAAGTGTGCTGTGTCGTGGAATCAAGGTCACGGCAGTGAATGTGAATTTGCGCGGGAACACGCCACTTAATCGCGGATTTATTAAAAAATATATTTATATTATTATTATGTGTCTTCAAGCTTACTTCTATGCTATACGACGACGGCTTGGTATCTAACAAACGCGCTCACAGATAACGCATCATTATTATCTAAAAAAACATTCGCACTCACTCATTTACAGTGATTTTAAATCCAGATGATTGTCTCCTATTTAATTTAAAAAAGTCGTTTGTAGGCTCATTCGGAAATATACACAAGGTCCTAACCTGACTAGTAAATATTTCCACAAATTAATTTATTAACTTCTCATTGGAAGTTATTGTAATGACTCCGAAAATCGAAATCAAAATGTATAACAAATTTTTATGTTTCAAGGTCACTACACTATTTTTAGAAAGATGTCTGTGTGTGTGTGTGTGTGTACGTACGTATGTGTCCATTTCTTTCTAAAACGAAATCTCGAGAATGAAAAATGATATCGACTACGTTAGGGTGCCAATCGACGCGTATTAAAGTAAGTATGATCTGAAAGAAATTTTTTCAAAATCGGTTCAGCCGTTCTTTTTTGTTAACCAAATAGACTCCAAAAAAGTAGATTTTTACACAATATCTCGCGAATAAAAAAATTATATCGACTTCGTAAGGGTGTCAATCGAGGCGTATTAACGTCATTTTGATCCGACATAAATGTTATAAAAATCGGTTCAGCCGCTTTTTTTTTTTTTAATTATTGTTAAAAATAAATAATAATTATGTTTTAATGATTAAAATGATTACTTTTCTGTGTAATATCTAATTTAATTATTATTATTAAATATTTATCAAACTGGGAAGTTCGTCGTGTGAACCTCAAAGGTCGCACTTTAGTCCTATAATAAACGACCCACCTCACGGCTTGTTTGTAACTAGCTTTCCCCCGGAATCGCTCGGGTATAGGTTTTGGTTTGGCAGCAAAATTTGATAGCAAGATTAGGGTACATATCAGCTATATTTATGTAGTCTGAAGCTATAAATCTCGGTGAAGCAGCTATCTATACTAGGGCGTTAATTAAATATGTAGACAAAGTTTAAGGAATAAATCTTTGATTTTAAGACAAAAAGATTTTATAAATATCGGTCCGCAACTGCTCCTTTTTCGAGATACAAGATGTTCTCGCTTATTATTATTTTTTTTTTAAATTGATATTTCAACAAATAAAAAGCTTTTTAAAATTAGTAATAACTATACTGCTAAAAACTAAACAGCACAATATTCCTACAATTCTCTCTATTGACTGACGGATTATCTCGAATATACCTGATGTATATTTTTGATCATTTCACATGGATCAACTATCATCTTTCGTCAAAGTCTTCTTCGTTCTGAACAGGAGTTCATAAAAAGAAATCCAAAGGATTCATATTGGGGAACTTTAATACTCTGTATCTCGGAAAGGGAACAGTTGCGAACCCATGTTCATAAGATCTTTCAAATCAACTTTTATGACTACAAACGATGTTAATTCTTACAGATTGCAAGCAACTAACCGTAACACAACACATATGGTTGTCTAATGTAATTATTAATGTATGCTTTTATTATTAATTATCGTAAGAGACAGCGTATTATGCATAAAATTTTAAACGGAACACGAAACTGTAGCAAGTTGCCACTTCACAAGAACTCTAAGCTGAGACCGAAATGTCTATTTAACAATAATTAATTGAAAGTTAAATGATTAGGATTTAATGAAACTGCTATGAAGTATGCCGGGCACCAAAAAAATTATTGAACTGTTCTATTTTGGAAGATTTTTTTGCTTTTTTGGTACTAGATTTTTGTCTTTGTGGGACACGTTGAAATATCAGTATGGGCTTCATGTTCTATAAAATAACTTTTAATGTAAAAAAATTTAATGGAAATTGCTAAAAAACTCTTATCAGATACTTAGACGATATTGTTACAGGTACAAAAGGGGCCGTTCAAATATTACGTAACGCAGTTTGAAGAGAGGAGGGTCCTGTGAAACGTTACGGTGCGTTACAATGGGGTGAGGGGATCAAGCAATGCGTTACGTAACGTTATTTTAATGATTTTCCGGTATTTTGCACGACATAATTAACATTTTTAGGTAAAAATGGTCACGTAACGTTTGGGGGGGTGGGTAAAGCGAAATGTTATGGCGCGTTACAGGGGGAGGGGGGTCAAAAATCTTCAAAAAGTGCGTTACGTAATATACTTGAACGGTCCCAAATATTTTCTAAATTGCGTATGGTTGCAAAAAAACCGATCCGATTAGCTTCAAAATCAATAAGCCTGAACCCCTTATTGAGACAAACATTTAAAAATTCAAAACTGTGCATTTTTCTACAGGTTGCCTCCTATCATCTATCTAAACTGACCAACAAAATAGCTGATGACAACATATAGATTATAGATAGACCTCAAAAAAGTCATAATTAGCATTTCCATAAAAAAAATCGTTCCTTTAATCCAGTTTCCAGCAAGAAAAAGGCAGTGTAACTTATTTCTATTCTGTCCCATCATCCATTCAAACTTAGCAAGATGGCCGATAACAATTCCTACGTCTCAAGGAATTGAAATTAGCATTTTCTTAAAAATGAAATCGCTTCCTTAATCTAGTTTCCCGCTAGAAAAGTTCATCGGATTTTTCCTCCCATCATTCATCCAAGCTTACCAACAAGATGGATAACAAAACATAACTCTCAAGAAAATCGAGATTATCATATCAATAAATAAATCGTTCCCTCAATGTACCTAGTTTCTAGCAAGAAAAGTGTAGTGGAATTTATTTTAACACTCTCCCATCATTCATCCAAACTTAGCAACAAAATGGCCGATAACAATACGTAATATATGTCTCATGGAATTTGAGGTTAGTAATTCCCATCATCTATCCAAACTGACCAGTAACCAACAATTGATAGACATTAACAATACCCTATAAAAGCTTTCCAATTATCCAACAATAAGATGGCCGTTATAACAGCACATATACGCTAAGCCTCCACTCAAATTTTCTAACAACAAGATTTCCGATAACAGTCTCAAGATAATAAGGATTAGAATTTCCATAAAAAAGAAACCGATCTGTTAATCCAATTTCGCGACAAGAATGCGCGGACATTCAGCACATAATTAACATCATACCAACATAACAATGACTGTCAACATAAAAAAAACAATAAATCCCTGCAAGTGTGTACAAACAAAATGTTTATTGAATAAAAATTATCTATAAATTTAGAAATCATTTACAGAGAAACTGTCGCAGCACTTGAACTGAATAAATGATTCGAAAAAATACTGCAAACTGAATTCTCAATTGCCCAGCGAGTATTTTGCATCTTGAGTTACAACAGTTATAGGTTAAGTTACTGGTTATACAGAGAAAGTAAGCATTTGAGTATTCATGTTGTAAACCCATTGCAGCAATTTGCAACAATGGTTAGGTGTAGCGTGTGATGATTTTATTATAAGTATTGCTGGAAACAAATTTTTCTTATTTTTTTAGGGATCGCCAACTTGCTTTACATTTTCGCTTACTGCTCATTTAATGTATTAATATCTGGGTGACCGAGCTTTGCTCGGATGAGTTCAAAAAAAATAATACTTAAAGTTCCCATTTCATCAAAATCGTTAGTCGTTTTTAAGAAAAAAAAATTACATACCTATAATTGTAATTGTATTTTAAAGATCACCAACAGCTAAGGTTATTTGGGCCTAGCACCAATTCATATTTTCAATTCATTATTTTTTTTTTTAATAATAAATTGAAAATCCAATTGACACTTTTACCAGCTCTCGGGCTAGAACTCGGGAACTGGGGACAAGTGCTGCATCTCGTGGATAATTGAAGGAAACTACTCTCAGGAAAATGGCTCATTCAATAAAAACGTGCAAAAATCCAGACAGTGTATTTAATACATATTTTATATTAAAGACACAGAAGCAATGCACAGTTTGTGACATTTTCAAGGTGAAAATTAGTGCAAATTTGACCTGCTTTATTTTGATGAAAATGAAAAGTGAAAAGCGCCACTTAAATCAAACACAAAGATATTCTTTATAATGCAATAAATATCTGAGGTGGTAAAGCAAAACGACTTATGTAAGATTTTCTACCCCTACTCCTGTCCGCAATTAGGTCATCGACTTTTTTTAATTAATAATAAGGTTCTCGCTACACAATGAAGGAAGATAACGCATAATCGCATGTCGGTGTATTGTAGAATTTCACGGAGAATCAGAATCTGTCAGCAAAATTAGGGGTTGTCATTAAAAAGAATGTCGATGATGTAATTGCGGAATGGGGTCGGGGTAGAAAAAACTGACAAGCGCTTATAGGCTTGCACAACGAAGCTTTGATACTAGCATTGATACAAGCTTAAGTCGCGTTTGAAATGTCAGATAGCGAAGACGAATATTTGTGTTCTTCTGCTACAAAGTGGTATATTTTAAATACAAATTTGGGTAGGAGCTATCCACCCTATTAATAGAAAACGATCTAAACATGGCGAATTTCATCATTTATACCAAGAATTAAAATTTTTCCCAAACCGGTTTTTTGAATATTTACGTATGGAACCTAACACTTTTAAATATGTCTTAGAAAAAACTCAAAACAAATTAAATAAAAACTGACAAAATTTCACTTATTAAACTAGTCACATCAATTGCGAAACTTGTAACGGCCATTTGACAGTTGTCACACGTTGATTGCAGTAGTCAGCGCGCTGAAAGAATGGTGAGATACATTCTTGTATCTAGCAGCTCTTGTAACAGCGCTTATACCTGCTACACTCACTGCTTCGTTGTGTACGCTCGCATGTATAACAATGCAATAATTTAAGCAAGCCCTGCTATAATCTTACGCTACCATCTAGAATCCCAGCTGCGTACTGCACGTACCTTAAGGTTGACGTGTTCGAGAATCTTGATCGGAGATAATCGGGGAAGTTTCCACTTGGAGCGTTCCACAGCCAACTTTCGCACTATATCAGTATATATTACATGGAGAAAAATAGGCTTTCAAATAGTGAAATAATTTGTCAAATCGGTTCAGTAGTTTCTCAGATTATCATGGACAAACAAAACTTTTACCATTTTATATTGTTACGGATCACCCTGTATATAAACGTCAGGCAAGAATTCTGAGAAGCGGTGTCTGCTTGCTGAACAACGAGTAACTACGCGAAGTTTCTAGAGAACGCGAGAAGCACTGGGTTTCAGCCACGCAGCGTATATAAACGAGTGAGTGAAGCGATCAGTCAATCAGTGAATGGTGAGTCGTGCCATCAAGTGGATCAGTGATATAAATAATTCCGCGATATAAATACACCGGTTAAAATAAATATTAGTATAGTCAATTGTATATAATTAAGTGTTAATTACCGTTTAGTTATTGTTTACTTGTGTTGATTGTTAGAACTGACTTCTTGTTGTTGCATTTATTGTTATTGTATTTTTAATTATTGTAAATAAATATTTATTCCGCCAACTCAGAAAACAGTACTGCAACAATATATTAGTACAGACGACAAATTATTTTTACACAATAGAGTTAAAAAAGTTATCTGAAGATGTAAAAAATCGGCATAAGTGATTTTTAATTTTACTCGAAGATAATATATTTACAACAATATTATATGGTCATTTACATTAACAGCACGATCCAGACAAACAAATAAACAGTTTCTTTTCGTTTGTTATTCAAAAACAGTTCGGTTTCAATTTGTTTAACATGAGTTGGGTGCATAAAATGTAAGCCATGTTATTTCCTCGTTGCGGCGTATAGAAAGTAAAACTAGATTCAAGATTGATTGAATTTTAAAATACATATTAAATTAATTTAGTGATCGAATAAAGAACGTTCTAAACTTGTCACTGGACCACCTGTAGTTAACCCTTCACTTCACAAAACAAGATCGGTCAACAGAAACTTTACTTTATCTCTATCTTCTCTACATAGTATTGTTACAAAACTGTTTTCTGAGTTGGCGGAATAAATATTTATTTACAATAATTAAAACACAATAAAAATGAATGCAACAACGAAAAGTCAGTTCTAACAATCAACACAAGTAAACAATAACTAAACAGTAATTACAAAGCAAAACAAAACAACTATATACAATAACTCGTAATTATTACCACTACACTAGTATTTATTTTATCAATCTATTTATTTATATCACGACACTATTTATATCACTGATTCACCGTAGACTTGACTGCGTGACTCACCGTTGGCTGATTGATTCACTCACTCGCACTGGCTGTTTATATATGCTGCGTGGACTAAGCCTAGTGTGTTCTCGCTTTCTCTAGAACTTTCACGCAGGTACAAGTTGTTACAGTAAGCAGACCCCGTTTCTCAGAAATCTTGCCTGCCGTTTATATAGAAAAAGCGTGGGTTCGAATCCCATCCTCGTCGCCAAATGTTAAGCTCTTAGGATTTATATTTAAATCAAGACAATATTTTCATGATACATTTTTAGAGTGTTGGGTTTCCAAGTTACTTTATGAATATTATGAAGTAGGTATAACATCAACATCACTGTACCGACAACTAAGAAATCCGACAAAACGATACCCTCTGCACAGTTCATAGAATCTCTGTGGTGTGTCACCAGAGATCTCAAATTACACCAAACATTGAGAAAAACAACGCTATGTATTTGTTTGCATGTAATATTCTCCCGTGCAGGGAAATTTTATTTTACCTGCCTTAACGGCAACGTATACATGTGCACATCTATGGCACAGTACCATTCGAATGATATAAGTTTAATTCCCCTCCTTTCATAATAAATAGTTAAAAAAGGTACCACAATTTTCGGTGTTTACGTATTAATATATAGATAAACGCGGTCAATAAAGGGTTAAACCTGCTATATTTTAGAACGACACTTTCGTCTACTATAATATTATAATTTATTGCCGAACAATATTATGTATGACCACCATAAAGTAGACCACTTTCAAAAATCGCAACAATTTTGAATTATTCTTATCAAAAAAAATGTTCTACTAATAGCCCAGGAAATGAAAGGAAAAAAACACCCGATGTCGCAAATAATTCCAAAGGAGCTGGATTTTTCACAGATGGTAGAACACCTTTAGACATGTATTTTTACAAAAGTCCCCGGTTATCCCCCTTGTGCTTCCCCCGCCACCCCCGTTTGAATATAATTTTGCAAGCCTTACGGAAAACGATAATATCTCCTTAACCAATGTCTGAAATTAGACGACTTTTTTTTTGTTTTATTCCTAATTAGTTACTCTAAAAAATTTCCCCTCTTCAATTTTCCGATAAAATCAATATATGCTTTGCAATTTATTAATAAAAAGAAAATATCAGTTTTTAAAAGAATATTTCACAAAATATTTCCATATAACTTTTTGCTAAGCCTGTTAGGGTAAAAGTTGTTCAAGTAAAATTTGTAGACAATATTTGTAGCTTTAAAATGATGTATATATTGATAGACTTTAGTTAATTATAGGGCAAGTGGGCTGTTAATAATGAGCGCAGCGGTCGGACGCATAGCGATAAAATTAAAAAAACTTTTGGATTGTATTTATTTATTTGTAATAAAATTATTTATCTAACATTGAAGCGTTTTTAGGGTTCCGTAGCCAAATGGAAAAAAGGGAACCCTTATAATTTCATCCTGTTTGTCTGTCCGTCCGTATGTCACAGTCATTTTACTCGGAAACTATTGGCACATTATAGATGAAATTTGGAAGGTAGGTGATTTCTATGAACTGCTATACAATGGTTAAGTAAAATTACGAAAAAAATAGTGGTGGCACACCATACATGTAACAACTGAGGGATAAAAAAATTCCAGTGCACATAAGCGTGTGTATCATTAGATAGGCCTTCAAAAGTGATGTAGAAGTTTCAAAATGACTTTTTTATTAAAGTCAACAGTTGGTATGTAAATGAAGTAGAATTTATAAAATACTTCCAACGAAAATCGGTTTGAATAAGAAATGTTGTGTAGTTTTTGGGATACATTGTACCTTGCAAAAGGTGGGGTATAAGATATTTTTTGCCATACTCACTACAAAATAGCTACTTACGATGTATGTATAGCGGCCTTTAAAGAGTCATTTCACAGGCAGGTGTATGGAAAGTGTTTTACTTTCCGCACTAGTGCGGGAAGTAAACGGTTGCCATAGGAACTTCTGTTTATTTCGAAACAGGCTCATCAAAAAGTTATATGCAAATATTTTGTGAAATATTCTTTTAAAAACTGATATTTTCTCTTTTTTAATAAATTGCAAAGCATATATTGATTTTATCACAAAATTGAAGAGGAGAACTTTTTTAGAGTAACTATTTAGGAACAAGACAAAAAAAAAGTCGTCTGATTTCAGACATTGGTTAAGGAGATATTAACGTTTTCCGTAAGGCTTGCAAAATTATATTCAAAAGGGGGTGGCGGGGGAAGCACAAGGGGGATAACCGGGGACTTTTGTAAAAATACATGTCTAATGGTGTTCTACCATCTGTGAAAAATCCAGCTCCTTTGGAATTATTTGCGACCTAAAACCTTTATTTCCCGGGCTATAAGTAGTTTTTCAATTCAACGCGTAGGTAGGTATGTGTATTTTTTTTTTATTAAATTTGTATCATAATAATGTTAATTAATGTTCATACGTTCAAGTTTCGTATAGACCAGGGATTCCCAAAGTCGGGGTCGCGACCCCAAGTGGGGTCGCGTGCTGATTTTTTAGGGTCACGGCCTGTTTCCGTGATTATAAAATTTATAACTCTCGCACTGAAAAAAATGAATGTAAAAATACTTTGAAAGTTAAGGTAGAATTCGCTCGATTTTCTAAGTGATTTAACATTATTATTTATTTTTGCACAGAAAATTTCATAAAAACTTAGACTTTTACTGTAAAGCTAAACAAATTTGTGCTTTTTACATAAAGTAAATTAAAATTACATAGTTTGTGTAATATTCCAATAAAGTGTGTAAAAATTACAAAATAAAATGTATAGATACATATATAAAATGGATAAATACAAAACAAATTAATGTAAAATTAGTAACCACGCATGCGCAATGTGTTTTTATGGAATCTACGCGTAGTGCAGGCGATACCTGTTTGCGACGCCATTGTCTCTTTGTGTGCCTATTACCAGATTAATCGCTGACTACAAATGGACCATCGATAATCTATGTAATCGGCCTATGTAATTGGGAGCTGCGGTGCAGATAATAAATCATAAATTTTTATCTCTGTAACTACTGAACCGATTCTAAAAATTTTTCCACTAATAAAAAGCTACACTATCCCTTAGTGATATGGGCTATATTGTATTTTGATAAATTTCTCGCGAGGGGGATAATTCCTGTGGGATAGTAACAAAACGTAACTCTGAAATTCTTTTGCATTTTAGCGTATATACGGAATCCTACTAATATTATAAACACCACCAGCCCGACTTTGCTTCGCAGGGAGAGAATTTCTTGCGAAGGGAGAGGGATAATAAATCATAAATCAAAATAAACGTGGGTGAAGCCACAGGTAGCGAGCTTGAGAATACAGCCGAGCGTGTAGCAATGCTGTTGTTTAGATGGCGTTGCTATGGTTCCTCTATTACAAGTTCCCAGTTCCCGGGTTCTAGCCCGAGAGCTCGTAAAAGTGTCAATTGGATTTTCAATTTATTATAAAAAAAAAATAATGAATTGGTGCTAGGCCCAAATAACCTTAGCTGTTGGTGGTCTTTAAAACACACACGCCACGGGTAGCGGCTAGTATTGTATCGAGTTATAGACTGACAGTAGAATATCTCAGGTACCTACGTACAACAGTGGTATAGGTAAGTGATGAAGTACTTCGTCTCCCATACCTGGTCTACGAGGTGCATTCCAAATATTCACAGTATAACTAGTAACTATGTACACGCTACGTATCTTCTCTTTCTAGGGCTGCCATCCGTCCGGGTTTCCCCGGATTTGCCCAAGTTCTGAAGTCGTCTGGGGGGGGGGGTTCAGGCGGATTTTTTAAGTGGTCTAAAAATCAATAGTAACGGTGTCGAAATTCAAAAATCCCGCCCGATCACAAAATTGGCATTGACGTTGAAAAAAATGCAAGTCTTAAATTAAAAAATTCTAGCCAATTAAACGCGAGACCATTCCACGCAGCTTCAAAAATGCTGACATTATTTTAATTCATGTTAACGCGTACGATGACGCGGGTAGCGGCTAGTACTAAATATTTATATTATTTTTGCCATACCCACTACAAAATGGCTACTTTCGATGTATGTATAGCGGCCTTTAATGAGTCATTTAACAAGCAGGTTGCGGAAAGTGTTTTACTTATCGCACTAGGGCAGTAAGTAAATGATAACCATAGCAACTTTTGTTTATTCGGTCTATACGCCTGCGTGTGCCTGCTATTACTTACTCACGAACTAGTTGGGTTGAAAAATTCCAAAACTTCCAAATTTCTCTTTTTGTTGCAATGTAATTAACCTTGTTATTTATTTATTTTTGTTTCTGTATTTTTTTACTTCCCACCTCTACTATGGTAGGGAAGTAATGGATTTAGTCCGAAAAAAATATTTAGAGATTTTAACAGATCTTCACGTTTTGAGACCCTAGCAATCGTTTAAGATCATTTTCTGACTGATGTACGTATGTGTGTGTATGTGTGTGTGTGAGGTCAATTTTTCGCCTTCGATATCGTAAAAACGGAACAACATACGGCCATGCCGAATGTTCTATTGCGTTTATCAGTCTTTAACTTAGATCTGATTAGATTGTGAGTCAAATCGGTTCAGTGGATCCTGAGATATTAAAAAAAACGTTCTTAATGTCACGTATTAACATAGGTAAAAAAAAATATAAATGAACTCTAGATGTTATAATATGAAAAAAATATAAATATTTTTTTTCTCTAAAATTTACAGTTTTCGAGAAAAAAAATATTTTACTAAAAAAAATAAAAATTGTACGTAAATCAAGGTAACCATGATTTTTGCTATATGTATTAAGCTAGCCATCAGTAGATCACTAAACAAAAAAGAGGGCCATGCTTTTTTTCAAAGAATAAAAAAAAAGTGTTTATTTTCTGCAAATATTTACTAGGTGGGAAGTATAGGACTGGTCATCAGTCGAATTTTTTACAATACGTTCTGCAGCATCATAAACGAGACATTTTGAGCTGACCTAGTGCATTGGTAAAGAAGACGATAGTGTTGCATGAAATGGGTCACTAAGTATAAAACATTCGTGCAACAAACCATTCATGATTATTTGTTTGTAACACTGCGTACCAAACTGACGATTTGCCAACCGCATGCAACCATCCAACAAACGCGCAACAATCGTCGTCGTCCGCCCACAACCAGTTATTAAACAAACGAACGAACCAATAATGTGGAATTACTCAAACAAGTGACGGTTTTTAAACAAGTGACTAACAATGTTAAATAGTGTAACAATTGCAATTTGCTTGCCATTGTTTTGATCATAATTTTTTACGTATTTTGATATTTTTTATTGATATTTGTGTTTGAAAAACTGAACAATGTGTAGTGCAGTGTGATAAATCGAATTATTGGAATTTATGGTTCAAGTGTTATGTTTGCAATTTTTAAATCAACAAACAATGTTTTGAAATAGATCAACAATATATTAGATAAAATGGCGTTATTTAAGGTAATGTAATTTTTATATTATTTTTCAAGTTTTACCTCTTTAGCGAGGATAGTGACTCGGAAAAACAAAACATAAGCTGACATATTAATAAACCGACCCAAAAATTAATGAAAAACGGCACTAACGATTTGGATGAAAATTAGTGAAAAGGGGTTTTGGAGGGCAAAAAATCTATCTAGTTAGGTCTCATCCCCCAGGGAAAAATTTGGTTTCTTAAACTGCATCCATAATTACCAAATTATTATTTCTTTACGTTATGCTGTCTTATCGATCATTGAAATCGCCGAAATATATATGAAATATATGATTAATTATTGAAACAAGGATTTGAAGCTCCGGAGAGGTGGGTCCCAGTTTTTGTTGAGAATTCATTGAAAAATCATAAAAACGTATTCTTTTTTCATTAATCCTTATTTCCAGGGGGAGCACCCGGCCCCTCTTTAGTTACGTCTATCTGCTATTAATTAAAACTAAATTTTATTGAAACTAGGTAGGTACTCGATAAAATTATCTAATTTTCATGCTTGTCGACCTTCATTAGCCCGAGTTTGATAAAATAAATATTATTAAAAAAAACTTTTTAGAGACAAGCTATCATTTAAATGCACTAAAAAGGAAAAAATAATTTTTAATAATTTAGGTTCATAATTATAAAAGCGTGGGTCGTGAACTCTATGGATAGTTTATTAGTCACGACCCACGCTTTTATAATTATGAACTTAAATTATTATAAAAAATTATTTTTTCCTTTTTAGTGCATTTCAATAAAAGCTTGTCTCTAAAAAGTTTTTTTTACTAATATTTATTTTGTTCATTTTAGTCTATCAAAATTTTACCCACCCTTTGACACCCGTAGGGGTTGGATTTCGAAAAATCCTTTCTTAGTGGATGCTTACGTCAGAAAAAAAACCAACTGTCCAAATTTCAAGTTTCTAGCTTCAGCGATTTGGCCTGGGCGTTGATTAGTCAAAAAAACCCTACATCCCCGTTTGAATCCCTTAGGGGTTGAATTTATTTCTAAAAACGATTTATTCATGTATTGTCATCGGGTATACATATGTGTCCAAAATTTCAACTCGATCGGATACGTGGAAGTCGTTCAAAATTGACAGGCAAGATTTGACCTAAACAAACTAACATACATTGCAAGTTTAATAAAAGCTTGTAAAAAAGGACCTGAAGAGACAGCCACCACTGCTTATCTTCTTTTCTAACCATATAGACGCTGCAGATAACCTCATCTGTTGAGCGTCTATAATCTATCTATCTTTTCTAACCTGTTACTCAGTCCATTCTCTTTGTCAATGATAATAATTGATTAGTTTTCAATTGTTCTGATAAATTATTGGCATGGTATTAATTTACGATAATTTTTGTCGTCTCGTGTTCAATTAAAAACAACTCGCGCTTTTAAAAATAGTTAGGTAATTAAAAAATTCCTTTGAACTGATACATTGTTGGCGTAATTTTTTTAATCAGTATGTACTATCTTAATTGTTTCAAAATATTTTAAGATAAGAGAATAACGATTTGAAATTTTCCGTTTTATTTTTTAATGCGACTGAACAAATACTTACTCGGTCACTGCGCTGGCCGAGGGGCATCAAAAAATGAAAAATGTATCAGCATAAAAATTGGTATGAAGAATGACTTCCGTGCTCCAAAATCTTATTTCAAAAAAAATGTTAATATCAAAAATGTCATTGGAATTTTCTACCTATAGAGAAGGCCATATTTGAACGATTTTGTTATACAGGGTGTCACAGAATAACTATTCCTAATTTTCAGAAAAGATAGAGGACACTTAAATAAACATTTTTATTTCCCACCTCTACTATGGTAGGGAAGTAATGGATTTAGTCCGAAAAAAATATTTCGAGATTTTAACAAATCTTCACGTTTTGAGACCCTAGCAATCGTTTAAGATCATTTTCTGACTGATGTCTGTATGTGTGTGTGGTCAATTTTTCGCCTTCGATATCGGAAAAACGGAACAACGTACGGCCATGCCGATTGTTCTTAGATTTGAATAGATTTTGAGTCAAATCGGTTCAGTGGATCCTGAGATATTAAAAAAAAACGTTCTCAATGGCGTGTATTAACATAGGTATAAAAAAATATAAATGAATTCTAGATGTTATAATAATATGAAAAAAATGTAAATATTTTTTTTCTCTAGAATGTATAGTTTTCGAGAAAAAAAATATTTTACTAAAAAAAAATAAAAATTGTACGTAAATCAAGGTAACCATGATTTTTGCTATATTACTAGCCATCAGTAAATCACCAAACAAAAAAGAGGGCCATGCTTTTTTTCAAAGAATAAAAAAAGATGTGTTCATTTTTTGCAAATATTTACTAGATGAGTATAGGACTGGTCATCAGTCGAATTTTTAACTTCCCATTGGAAGTTATTGTAATGGGTCCGAAAATCGAAATCAAAAAGGAAAAAAAATTTTTATGTTTCAAGGTCACTACACTATTTTTACACTACTTTTAGAAAGATGTCTGTGTGTGTGTGTGTGTGTGTGTGTGTGTGTGTGTGTGTGTGTGTGTGTGTACGTATGTACGTACGTACGTACGTATGTATGTGTCAATTTCTTTCTAAGACGAAATCTCGAGAACGAAAAATAATATCGACTACGTTGGGGTGCCAATCGACGCGTATTAACGTAAATATGATCTGAAAGGAATTTTTTTTAAATCGGTTCAGCCGTTCTTTTTTCTTAACCAAATAACCTCCAAAAAAGTAGATTTTACACAATATCTCGCGAATAAAAAATTATATCGACTTCGTAAGGGTGTCAATCGAGGCGTGTTAACGTCATTTTGATCCGACATAAATTTTATAAAAATCGGTTCAGCCGTTTTTTTTTTTTTTTTTTTTTTTTTAATTATTGATGTTTTAATGATTAAAATGATTACTTTTCTGTGTAATATCTAATTTAATTATTATTATTAAATATTTATCAAACTGGGAAGTTCGTCGTGTGGACCTCAAGGGTCGCACTTTAGTCCTAATAAACGACCCACCTCACGGCTTGTTATTTATATCGCTCCATAAATAAAAATTCGACTGATGACCAGTCCTATACACAGCCAATATTCATACTGTCTGAAAATCGAAACTCGAAATCGATAGCAAAATAAAACAATACTTTCTTCGGCTCATTTCGCCGCTCGAAAGTATTTAAAAAACGAATCACAATCCAAGTTCCTCGAGGTGAAACTTTTCTTGGTTTACACTCCATATTAAAAAATAGAAAACAATTCAAGGCAATTTATTGTTATTTTCATTTTATAATGATGTGTTATCGACGAAAGAATCACTTAAGAAAAACACTAATTTGATCAGACAAGAGGTCTTAAAAAAATCGTGAACAAATATTGGGTCAAAGGTCGGGTTACTTCTCAAACAGCACGTACCTTAAACAAGCCACCATATCAAAGAAACAATGGGCAATCGTTGTTTTGTGCTGCAATATATTATGCATATATCTTCTGTAAGCTATAATTAACACTTGAATAGATATTTCTTTTGAGCTGTAAGAACTAAGAATTAAGATTTGTTTCGCCTTTAATAAGTGGATTCTTCAGTTTAGCCTTCCTAAGCCAAAAAGACGTATCTCATATTTTGACGTGAAAAACGTCTAAAGTCTCATAGTACCTACTGGGGTGGCATTTTGGAAATATTACATGTAACGGAAATAGTCGGAAATGGTACGTGAAAGAAAACACAACATGTATAACTTTGTTCAGGTCTCGGACACAGTAAGCCAGGTGGCCGTGTGGAAAAGTACGAGTCTACCGACAGGTACAAACGTCAAGTCCAGATACGCAGCCCGAAGGCTTTTATTATTTTATTTTATTTTTTTTACTAATGAAAATATATTATCTACCTGTAGATTGGATAACAAATATAAAAATAAATTTAGAATTATTTTAATTGAAAATTTTTATTGGAAGAGCAACCAATTACATAGGTAATTGATTCCTACAAATATCGTAAAAAATCATTTTAACAACCATAGTCACAGTCAAGAATCTAACCTGAACTTTTCCACTATCGCGGCGGAATGAGCTTACAGTACTCAACTGTGACATGATTACCAATCTAACATTCTTCATATATGCAAAGGAATCAATAGATTTCCACTACATGCGAGTGTTATTAATTATAGCTAGGTTGTAGATGTGAATCATCGTAGTAGCGAGAGCTAATCATGTAGGTGAAATTATTTCAATTGCAAAACAGCCGTATAAATCTATTTAATATATAATTTTATAAGATAAATAAAAGTGGGTGTATTTCTTTTCATGACAATGAATACAATTATTTGTGTTACAGAACTGTTTTCTGAGTTGGCGGAATAAATATTTATTTACAATATTTATTTCCAATAACAATAAATGCAACAACGAAAAGTCAGTTCTAACAATCAACACAATAAACAATAACTAAACGGTAATTAACACTTAATTATATATACAATTGACTATACTAATATTTATTTTATCAATTTATTTATATCGCGGAACTATTTATATCACTGATCCACTTGATTGCATGACTCACCATTGACTGATTAACTGATCGCTTCACTCACTCGTTTATATACGCTGCGTGGCTGAAGCCCAGTGCTTCTCGCGTTCTCTAGAAACTTCGCGTAGTTACTCGTTGTTCAGCAAGCAGACACCGCTTCTCAGAATTCTTGCCTGACGTTTATATACAGGGTGATCCGTAACAATATTCACGTCGTCTGTCTGCACCCGCGATACAGACAAACGAAATGTTGACAAACGATGTAAATAAGTTTAGTCAGAACTCGTTAAACATTTTTAAAGTTGTTATTAAAATATTCAATGGTTATTTAGGTTATTTAACTGATATTGATCAATTCATTCTCTTTTGCTAAAAGAAAGTGTCAAGGGCGAGGTCGACCTGTCGCGTAAATCGCCCAGTGATGACTCTTAGTAGGAATTTGTTACCTGTATTTCAAAGACAGAGATATTTTTACTTTATTATATCCTTACTAGCTATACCCGTGGCTCCGTTCACGTGCATGTCGAACTGCTGCTGTTGTGTTTTAAAGACCACCACCAGCTAAGGTTATTTGGGTCCCCGGCCCAGCACCAATTCATATTTTCAATTCATTATTATACATCGAAGATGTATTTTTTTTTAATAATAAATTGAAAATCCAATTGACACTTTTACCAGCTCTCGGGCTAGAACCCGGGAACTGGGGATTTGTAATAGAGGAACCATAACAACGCCATGTAAAAAAAATGTGTTTTAAAGACCACCAACAGCTAAAGTTATTTGGTCCTAGCACCAATTCATATTTTCAATTAATTATTATTTTTTTAATAATAAATTGAAAATCCAATTGACACTTTTACTAGCTCTCGGGCTAGAGCCCGGGAACTGGGGACTTGAAATAGAGGAACCATAACAACGCCATGTAAACAACAGCATTGCTACACACTCGGCTATTCTCAAGCCCACTGCTGCTGTTATTTTTAATATAATATCATGATAGTTTATAAAATTTCTCCTGAACGACAACCCATGTAAAGTGCGTAACTATCAAAATAACACTAAAAACGTATGCTCGAATTTAACACTGCAAATTGAGGACAGTTTTTTTAAAACGAGTTGCCCTCTTCAGGTGTGGTTAATTTTTTATATTATAAAACACACAATGTGTGTTTTATAAGATAAAAAATTAACCACACCTGAAGAGGGCAACTCGTTGCTGAAACGCGTCGTGTTAACAACACATGAAGTCACAAGACGGACACAAGGTATTTCTAATACTTCTTATTATTAATATGGAATTCAGGTAATCAATTAATTGAAGAATTCATTGAAGATTAAAATCAACCCATTAATTAACACACGCGTAGTAATTTGTCGGTAGTGTTCAACACACGACTTGCACTTTATAGTAGTAACTATAGTAATCCGGTAACGGTCATTGATTACTCAACGAAGCGAGTAAACTGTACGTTTAGTAATTTATTGTTGTCGACTTTCCGGTTTTCCGATTTTGAAGACGAAAGTCATCAGACAACAAACCGCGTGTGAACAAGGAATGGCATCCCGATAAAAAAACAGCAGTCGCAGTACCAAACTCTGTCGGCAAAATAGTGTGTTTTTTATTTGCATTATCACATACAGGGTGCTGAATTGCTTTGCGGGTAATAAGAATTTAACCCGTAAAATCAAACTTTTGCGATTTCCTGCTTCCCTAATTATTTTAGGAAAAATATCTTCGAATAAAAGTTTTAGAACATAAAATTCTGCATCGAAATCATTAAACAAAATTAATTTTGCGTGCTTTGTAACGGCAGAATTTTGATATGAAAATGTCAAAATTACCTCAAAAACAGATAGCGATAGCCACGGAACTTGAACAAAATGATGACGTTTTAGCTGTCAGAATAATTTCTAATCATTTTGTTCAAGTTCCATGGCTATCGCTATCTGTTTTTGAGGTCATTTTGACATTTTCATATCAAATTTCTGCCGTTACAAAGCATGCAAAATTAATTTTGTTTAATGATTTAGATACAGAATGTTATGTTCTAAAACTTTTGTTCGAAGATATTTTTCCTAAAATTTACCCGCAAAGCAATTCAGCACTCTGTATTTACCGTATCTATCATGTGAACCTAATATTAATTATAAAGATTATCTAACAAATTTTAATTTTAAAGCCAAAATTATTAAAGTGAAACTGTATTAGCCTCGTTTTTTTCGTTCGGTTACGTACGTCGAGCGTCACGTCACGTCCACGTCCAATCAAAGCGATCGACCAGGCCAGTACTCATCGAAAAACAGCGACGTTATGTTCATAACTATATTGTACAACTGCATACATGATACAAGTGTGATGGTAGTGGACCAGATCAGCACTCATCGAAAAGCAGCGGCGTTATGTTCATAACTATATTGTACAACTGTACATAAGTATGATGGTAGTCGACTAGACCAGTACCCATCAAAAAGCAGCGGCTTTATGGTCATAACTATATTGTACAACTGCACACAAGTGTGATGGTACTCGACTAGACCAGTACCCATCAAAAATCAGCGGCGTTATGTTCATAACTATACAAGGTGATTCATAATATGTGCGCAGGACTTTAGGATGTGATAGCTCGTTCAAAAATATGAAAAAAAGTTCCTATTAACATGGGTTCGCAAAAGCATCGTTTTCGAGATACAGGGTTATATGGTTATTAATTGTTTCCATGTTGACATAAATTTTGTGCTTAAAAAAAGTCATGTTTTTAATCTTAAAATGCTCTTTTTCTCGGAAACGATTGACTATAGCGCTTCAAGACAAGAGTACCTTTTTTGTGTAGAATATCCCGGCGTTTCCAAAACGCATTTCAAAATTAATTTTTTTCCAGTGGCGTAGAAGTTAGGGGGAAAAATACCCTTCAATCCTTCAAAATCTCCACCACTGGTAACAAAAAAATATTTTTCGTAAAAAAAAACAAAGCAATTTTAAGGTAGAAAATGTGTGCGGCAGCTTAACTTTGTACCTCAAACCGTTCTTCAGATATAAGCAAGAAACGAAATTTTTTTCTTCAACTTTAACACCCTGTACCTATCTCGAAAACGGTGCTTTTGCGGGCCCATGTTAATAGGAACTTTTTTTCATATTTTTGAACGAACTATCACATCCTGAAGTCCTGCGCACATATTATGAATCATCCTGTATAGTACGGTTGCATACATGTGATTGTAGTGAACCAGGCCGGTACTAATCGAAAAGCAGCGGTGTTGTGTTCATAATTATATTGTACGACTACATGCAAGTGTGATAGTAGAGGACCAGTCCAGTACTGATCATCGAAAAGCAGTTATTTAGTTCATTTAACAGTTTATAGACGCCAGATATGTCAAATATTTTTTAAAACCTGAAGTAAATATTGTCAGGTGACAGCTCCAAACTTGTTTGCCTATAATATTATGGATTGAATGTTGTGAAATGTCGTGAAATTATAAGTATTGAAAAATTTTTTCGTTGGAGAGCAGCCAATTATATAATTGTTTCGAAACATATTGGAAAAAATCATTTTACCAACCAGTGGTCTTAGTCAGGATTCTAACCTGAACCTTTCCACTTTCGCGGCCGAATGAGCTTACAATACTCAACCGTGACATTATTGCTAAATTAATATTCTCCTTATATGCTTCAGAATCAATAGATTTTTATATGATCCGACTCCTATAGGTTCCGCCATCCAACCGAAGCCAATAGTGAATATGCCATATACTATATGTATAGGTAGTCAAATACACTAATAATGTTGTTCGTGGAAACTGTTATATAACTTAGGCATCGGCCATTACCTGTTGTTGTTTGTTGTTGTTATTGTTGACTGCGCTTCATTGCATTGCACATATCTGTCTGTCTGTGGATTCAGTTTGTACATTCCTTCAATCACAGGTAGTGCATATATAGGGTGTCAGATGGTCGAAGGGCCACCTGCACAAGGAAAGTCTTTCAGAGATGTTTTCTTACTTACTTACTGTCGTGGGTTTGAATCCCACCTCCGCTCATGGATGTTTTGTGATATTGTTTAATTTAATTTGATGTAATTAGACGCTAAGACCTTAGTTGTCAAGCGTCTATACTCTACAATACATTTAAAAAAGGGTATGTGGCTCCCCCACATAAGCGCGCGGTCGAAGTTATACTTCATACGTTTACATTTTTGCTTTTCTCTTCTCAGCATTTTTAAAATTATCTAATAAATAAATATTGTCTATTAATAAAACCCATGGATATCATAACGCCTATACATAAGTATCCAAAGCCTGCTTACAATATTACACTATTTTGATTTTTAAAATTATAAAATCTATAAGAAATCGAATTTTTCCTGGGATGAGAGCGAGACCTAGCTATAGATCGATTTTTAGCTCCCAAAACCCCTTTTTAGTAAATTTCATCAAAATTGTTAGGATTGTTTTATCAATAGCGTTAGATTACAAAATTTCATTAATTTTTGAGTCGAGGTCATTCCAATTCACTATACCCTCGTTAAAGAAGTATAACTTTAATAAATAAATTTTCCCAACTTACACAGCTGGTACCGAGGCTGGTACTTACTACTAAATAATTAAATATATTGTCAAGTTCTGTGAGAGACACATTGTATACAAAAAACCCATTACTTAAAAATATTTTTTGAATTTTTGAACATAAAAAAAGATACTTACAACAAAACAACCCCTCTTCGAAGAATGTCTTTCTGTGAGAGACACATTGTATACAAAAAACCCATTACTTGAAAATATTTTTTGAACATAAAAAAAAGATACTTACAACAAAACAACCCCTCTTCGAAGAATTTCTAAGACAGGTAATGGCTTTGATAATACACTTAAAAATATCTCGAAGCGATTTTAAAAATACATTTTTAGAAATTGGTTCTTCACATTACAATAAATTCGGATAATATATTGTAGGGATGACCATCCCTTACGAATTGAACTTCGAAAAATATTTCAAAACACCTATTCAATTTGTTCATTTCTTAAGGTCATCAACAGCTAGGGTTGGTCCTAGCAGCAAATCATATTTTCAACGTATTATTTTGAATATATTATATCGTCAATCAAATTAAAACTTCAATTGATATTTTTAGCAAATTATTCTCGGACTAGAACCTGCAAATTATGAACCTAAATTATTAAATATTATTTTTTCCTTTTTAGTACATTTCAATAAAAGCTCGTCTCTAAAAAGTTTTTTTTTACTAATATTTTATTCAGTTCATTTTAGTCTTTCAAAATTTTACTCCCCTTTGACACCCATAGGGGTTGTTCTTAGTGGATGCTTGTACGTCAAAAAAGGAACCAACTGTCCAAATTTCAAGTTTCAAGAAGCTGTAGCGCGCTTACTATTAGTACCACAGAAAAGTTGTGGGAATGAAAATTGTAGAAAATGTAATCCTCTTTACTTTAAAACATTACATATAGTGGAAGAATTGCTTAAGTCGACCGTTTCTGAGACATTTCGAAAAAATCAAAAAAGCTGGTAACCGCCAAAAGTTGTCTTTTAGAAATCTCAGATGGCTCCTAGGCTAACATTTATTAGTATACCCTAAGGTACCCAGGCCCGGATTTAGAAATTTACCGCCCCTAGGCAGTTGCGAAAATTACGGCCCCCCCCCACCCCCCTCGAAACTTCTTCAAAGGTGGAATAAGTTTGGTACGAAAAGAAATGACAGAGGAGGTTATATATATCACAATATACTGTAGGGGAGAAAATAAGATGATTTTCGATACAGAAACTTATCGAATACTTATTCGATATTAGGCCAATATCGAGACTTGCATAAATCGATGCTTTTCTCGATTCGAGCATTGTCCACTTATAATGTTGGTACGCGTGCTAACGAAATAGGCGGGAAATTCAATTCCCACGAATATAACAAGTTTTCAAAGTTTCCGTCAATATTTGCCGCCCTTCAATTCTTGCACCCTAGGCAACTGCCTACTCTGCCTGCATGGTAAATCCGGACCTGAAGGTACCATCATACCAAATTTGGTGCTTTTATCCGCCATGTATCGGTAATCTTGAAATACAGCTCTAAGATACCTCACTATCAGCAGTTTGGCCTGGGCGTTGATTAGTCAAAAAAACCCTACATCCCCGTTTGAACCCCTTAGGGGTTGAATTTAATTCTAAAAACGATTTATTCATGTATTGTCATCGGGAATACATATGTGTACAAAATTTCAAATCGATCGAATACGTGGAAGTCATTCAAAATTGACTTGCAAGATTTGACCTAAACAAACAAACTAACATACTAACAATGCAAGTTAAATAAAAGCTTGTAAAAACGGAACTACCTTCATCACGAAATATACTAACTACTTTATTTAAACTAAAAGTAAAATTCTATTAATTAAAGCATTTACTTGCATTGGCACTCTCTAAAGAAGCGAATAAAAAAAAATGACCAACTTTTAATCTTATCGCGAAACGAACGCCTCCTTGACGCCGGAGGCCCTAAGTTATTTATTCATCCAATCTCGTTCAGTGAAATTAAAATCTCGATCAGTGACCGGTTTTGAATTATATTTTTTATTAATTTAATCTACATATTCACTTTCGTAAGTGGAGCAAAAGAATGAACAACTATTTGCGGCTTTTAAAAAAGTAAAGGTTCGTTTACACATCGACCAGTTCACACAATTATGTCGCGTTTTCCAGAAACCAGCTTTTCCAGTAACAAATACTAGATTATAATCCTAATATTATAAATGCAAAAGTGAGTTTGTTTGTTTGTTCCGCTTTCACGCCTCAACTACTCAACCAATCTCTGTGAAATTTTGCACACGGGTAGCTTTCGCAATGGAGATTAACATAGGATATAATAACTAGCCGACCTGGCTTCACCCAGGTGAAAATCGGGGGTATTCTCAGAAGATAACCTGAACATTTCCACTATCGCGGCGGAATGAGTTTACAATACTCACCCGTGACATGATTACCAATCTAACATTCTCCATATATGCAAAGGAATCAATTATAGATTTCCCCTACATGCGAGTGTTATTAATTTTATAGTTAGATTGTAGATGTGAATCATCGTAATAGCGAGAGCTATTCATGTATTCCTTTGCATATATGGAGAATGTTTGATTGGTAATCATGTCACGGGTGAGTATTGTAAGCTCATTTCGCCGCGATAGTGGAAAAGTTCAGGTTAGATTCCTGACTGACTATGGTTGTTAAAATGATTGTTTCCGATATTTGCAGGAATCAATTATGCAGTAATAGGCTGCTCTTCCAATAAAAAATTTTTAATTGCAAAACAGCCGTATAAATCTATTTAATACTAATTACAAATATACTATCAGAAAGTAAGGATCGATCCCTATTTGTCCCCATGGCACCTAAAATTTAAATGGACCACTTTTCGTAATAAATATTCTATAAGCCTAAGAAAGTATGTATTAATATTATTAGTGTATTTGCCATAATATGGCACATACACTATTGGCGTCGGTTGGATGGCGGGACCTAGGGGTCGGACCAAAATTTCTCGACGTTTCATAGCCTCCTGAACAATTTGGCACCATTTTTGGAAATGTTTATATATATATGTATGTATATATTTATATATATATATATATATATTTATATATATATTTATATATATATGTGTGTACACGATAACTCTCGACAGACTTAATCGATTGAAACGAAATTTGGTACACACATTGGAACCCATCACCGCAAGAAGCCTATTTAAAATGGGCCCGATCGGACCATTTTCAGGGTTGTATTTAGGGGTTCCAAAAAGTTTTTGGGCCCAAAAATACCGAAAAATTTGTCAGAATCGTTTCAAAATTGAAATTTAACTCTTTAGTAAAGATTAAAACGTGCTGCTAAAATTTTAATAAAATCGGCCCGACAGGACCGGACTTTCAAATTTTATGAAAACACTGGTTTGTTGATACGGATTTACTTATGAAAGGGTGTATTTAATGTGGTACAGAGGTTGCATTGATAATAATATTGAAATTAAGAAAAAATATTATTTTAAGGGATGTATTAAGGGGTTAAATTTTTTATTTTGTCCAAAAACAAACTTAAGTTCACGTATTAAAGCCACAAGGCCTGTATTTGCAAATACACTATATTGTCGGCAGGGTTTGGCACTGCGACCCGAGTTTTTTTGTTCAACACCCGCAAGAAATATGTAATTTCGTGGCTCTACTGAGGGTGGGCGAAATAATGAATTCCCTGACTGTTGATCGTACAGAGTGGGCGAAATGCTATTTCGCCCACTAGTGGGCGAAAAAGCATTTCGCCCACGCTCATTACGGGGAACGTTTACGCAATCAATCAGGTCACCCATTATTTCGCCCACGCTCAGCAGAGCCACGAAATGACATATTTCTTGCAGTAGTTGAACAAAATATTGTGTGCGACTATTGGTCGAAAGAGGAGATTCCACTCGTGTGTTTTATCGCACTTGCTACGCTCGTGCGGCAAAATCCACGCACTCGAGGAATCTCCTCTTTCTCCCACTAGTCGCACAATATACTATATTTCCTTAAATAACTTAACCTGTCGAGCGTCTATAATCTACAAATCTACTATAATCTACAAATATTTGAAATTTTAAAAAATATGCAGAACAATCCCATTTTAAAATGTAAACAAACCTTAAACTAGCTTCGGCGGTTGCAATTTTGAAAAGAAAAAGTGGTAACCATAATATGTGTCTTTATAAGATGACACTGTGGGGCCTCGTTTTTTTTTTTAGTAATTATAAAGTCAATATACACGCATGCCTTCTGCGACTGTAATTACTTGCACGTCATGCGGAAGAAAGTAGTTGCTGATGGACCTGGCTCATGGTCTTTTTTAAATCGCTGATCGGATTTGTGCACGTCAAACAGATGCCATTACTTAGATTAGATTTGTTGTAGAAATGCATTAACTTTGTACGAAATAAACAGCTTATATTATGATACCATCGACTTATATACTTACTGGACGCAGTGGCAGACTGCAGTATGGAGCTGGGATTCTAGATGGTAGCGTAGATCATAGCAAGGCTTGCTTAAATTAATGCATTGTTATATATGCGAGTGTACACAACGAAGCAGTGAGTGTAGCAGGTATAAGCGCTGTTACAAGAGCTGCCAGATACAAGAATGTATCTCACCGTTCTTTCAGCGCGCTGACTACTACAATCAACGTGTGACAACTGTCAATGGCCGTTACAAGTTTCGCAAAGGATGTGACTAGTTTATTAAGTGAAATTTTGCCAGTTTTTATTTAATTTGTTTTGAGTTTTTTCTAAGACGTATTTAAAAGTGTTAGGTTCCATACGTAAATATTCAAAAAACCGGTTTGGGTTAAATTTTAATTCTTGGTATAAATGTTGAAATTCGTCATGTTTAGATCGTTTTCTATTAATAGGGTGGACATGATAGCTCCTACCCAAATTTGTATTTAAAATATATCGTTTTGTAGCAGAAGAACATAAATATTCGTCTTCGCTATCTGACATTTTAAACGCGATTTAAGCTTGTATCAATGCTAGTATCAAAGCTTCGTTGTGCAAACCTATAAGCTCTTATAATTTCAGCCACCATCTACCATACATGCTACCATCTAGAATCCCAGCTGCGTACTACTGCACGTACCTTTAGACTCTTAGATAATCTGCCTGAATAGTAATCCTTTGTATTTTTAAGAACTCCGTACCTTAAAAAGAAAAAAGAAACCCTTAAAAAGAATCAAAGTTGAATTTCTCTGAACTAAAGATATCAAGCTGAAATTTGGCATACTTAATTATAAAGCTTACTAACCCTTACCCGCATATATTCCAATGACTATGGTTGATGGTACAGAACCCTCGGCACGCGAGTCTAACTCGCACTCGTCCGGTTTTTATTTTTATCGTACCTGTGTGTTATTGTGCACACAAATATACCTACATAGGTAGATTAAAAATAAAAAAGCAAAAGTTCAAAATCTTTTATTAGAGCACCTGATAACTTTTCTGTAACCTTGGGAACCTTTTATATCAGCATCCAAGTGTCACAAATTCACATAAAATTATTATAAATATATAGTAAGTAGGTATTTATAATTGACCATTTTGACCATTAATTTCCAAAAAAAAAACGTCTGGTCCGATTTCATCTCAGATTCACGGTAGTATCATCTGCAGTAATTAGCAACAGGTAGCTGTGTGATACTAATCTTGAATGGAGTAACATATGTATGTCAATAAATACTACAAATGAAACAAATGCACATCATACACACAACTAATTAAGTACGCAGTAGGTACATAGAAAACAAATTAAAGATGACTAATCATTAATGATAACTGATGATTAATTGATAACTATGTTTATTTTGTATATTCTAATTTTGATTAGTTGAATTACATTCAGTTGTTTTGGCGTAACAAATCGAAACAAATTGGAAGGTAAAAAAACTTTTTAACAAAAAAAAAACCTCCTTCAAAAAGCCACTAAAAAGAGGAAAATAATGAAATTTTGTGGTCTCCGCCAATTTAATAAAATATGAAGTCGGTTAAAATGAAGATATTAATCACTATAGGTAGGTACCTACTATACTTTTTAACCGACTTCATATTTTATTAAATTGGCGGAGACCTCAAAATTTCATTATTTTCCTCTTTTTAGTGACTTTCTGAAGGTTTTTTTTTTGTTAAAGAGTTTTTTATTTTTTTTACTTTTTAGTGTCAAAAAGTAACATTTACCTTAAAGAATCACACGCCGTTACTTACTTTTATTAAAATCAGCCGAACTACTGAACCAATTTTGATGAAATTTCTATGGGACAAATCTGAAAGTATATCCTTTCAAATAAAAAAAAATTTTCAAAATCGGTTCATAAACGACGAAGTTATCCGCGAACATACATAACCACATAAAAAATATGTACGGTCGAATTGAGAAACCTCCATTTTTTGAAGTCGGTTAAAAAGCGGATTATTTGGCGAGGATAAGTACCTGAACTCCATAATATATTGGCCTAGAACCTACCCTGATTGTATCTAATAGCGTTTAACAGTAGTGGTGCGTAGTTTTGCACCGTGTCAGTGCTGAGTAGTGTATACGCTCTTGGTGTAGGCCATTACTCTGTCATTACCGCTGTCATGTTGCACTTTCTTTACATGGCTTCCTGCGACGGTTGTAAAAGTGTAACACTGAAGGTCACACTAGCATCACACCGATACCCAGTCGAATACGATACACTGTAGCATTGCGCTCTACACTGACCAGTCAAACACGGTTCTTGATGAAAGTTTACACTAGTGCGGCATAGTGTAACAAAGTGTAACCAGTTGAAAACGCTATAAAAGCACAATACGGACTACGCGGGGTCATATAAATAAGGGAATGTGTCAAAAATCGACATAAGACACTGGAACCAGATTACCAGACAATTAATTATTAATTTATTAAAATTAATTGATTATTTAATTCTAATTTTTATTTGCCATGATTTAAGTCGCAACAACACACAATCTGTGAAAATTTCAATTAGTTACCTCTTACCGTTTGTGAGATAGAGACTTGTGACGAACGAACTGACGGACGGACAGATAGACAGACAGGCAGGCGACAGACAGACAGGCAGACAGAGTAGGCAAGATAATAAGGAAGATTTAGGTGTACGCTGTCGGGCACTGTGAAGTAACTGGAAACTTTTCCGACGCGAAATTGGGAGTTCCAGGTTCGAGTCCTGGCGGTACATTTACATTTTTCTTATGTGGCCTTCTATAATAATTAGTGCATTTCATGGCGAATAATGTCGTCTGATAAATTAATAGATTTATACGGCTGAATTGCAATTGAAAATTTTTCGTTGGAAAGCAGCCAATTATATAATTGATTCGAAACATATTGGAAAAAATCATTATACCAACCATAGTCACTGAATCCTGACTATGACTACACTGTAAGAAATGAGAGAAGGTCGATTACATAGATTATCGATGGTCCATTTGTAGCCAGCGATAAATCTGGTAATAGGCACACAAAGAGACAATGGCGTCGCAAACAGGTATCGCCTGTACATCGCGTAGATTCCATAAAAACACATTGCGCATGCGTGGCTACTAATTTTACATTAATTAACTTCCCATTGGAAGTTATTGTAATGGGTCCGAAAATCGAAATCAAAAAGGAAAAAAAAATTATGTTTCAAGGTCACTACACTATTTTTACACTACTTTTGGAAAGATGTCTGTGTGTGTGTATGTGTGTGTGCGTACGTATGTACGTACATACGTACGTACGTATGTATATGTGTCCATTTCTTTCTAAGACGAAATCTCGAGAATGAAAAATGATATCGACTACGTTAGGGTGCCAATCGACGCGTATTAACGTAAATATGATCTGAAAGAAATTTTTTCAAAATCGGTTCAGCCGTTCTTTTTTCTTAACCAAATAACCTCCAAAAAAGTAGATTTTACACAATATCTCGCGAATAAAAATTATATCGACTTCGTAAGGGTGTCAATCGAGGCGTGTTAACGTCATTTTGATCCGACATAAATTTTATAAAAATCGGTTCAGCCGTTTTTTTTTTTTTAATTATTGTTAAAAATAAATAATAATTATGTTTTAATGATTAAAATGATTACTTTTCTGTGTAATATCTAATTTATTTATTATTATTAAATATTTATCAAACTGGGAAGTTCGTCGTGTGGACCTTAAGGGTCGCACTTTAGTCCTAATAAACGACCCACCTCACGGCTTGTTTGTTTTGTATTCATCCATTTTATATATGTAACTATACATTTTATTTTGTAATTTTTACATACTTTATTGGAATATTACACATATTATGTAATTTTAATTTACTGTATGTTATAAAATCACAAATTTGTTTTATTTTACAGTAAACAAGTTTTTATGAAGTTTTCTGTGTAAAAATAAATAATAATATAAAATCACTTAGAAAATAGAGCGAATTCTTAACTTTCAAAGTATTTTTAAATCCATTTTTTACAGTGTATGGAAATATAAAAACAAATTTAACTAGGGTACGTTTTTATTGACAATAAAAACATTTATCAACAATTAAAGAACATTCAAATAACATACTTATTACGAAGTAATTGATATAATTGATATATAATTATGGCATTGAGATTTCTCTAGTTGAATTATTAAAAAATGAAAAATGAATCACAATAATGCATGGCCACGGTCGTGTGTGAAAATTACTGAGAGATTATCAGAGGAAAATCAACAGTCGAAAAACATATGTATCTAGTTGGCTGCGGAAGTAGTTAAACGGTCTTACTTTTGTTTTTAACCAATTTGTACACATGGGAACTGCAGTGTCCTACTATTGCTCTCTGTTTGTAATACATTTTAGACGTCATGTGGTAGCGATCGAGCACAAACAAAAGAATATAACTTGACACTTCTCTATAAAATAATGTCGCACATGTAGTCAAGCTTGGTTTGATTATTTTTCAATTTCAAAATTAGTCAGGGCTTGAGAATAGCCGAGCGTGTAGCAATGCTGTTGTTTACATGGCGTTGCTATGGTTCCTCTATTACAAGTCCGCAGTTCCCGGGTTTCTGATTAATTTAGTGTATCACATGCCACATTAAAAAATTTGCAATTAACGTCCCATATTAGATACATTAAAAACAACTGACAGTCAAATTACAATTAAGTAGTGCAAAATTTTGAAGTGTAAAATTAATAATAAATCGTAGTTTAGCAGAACTGAATTATAATTTGACTGTCAGTTGTTTGTAATGTGTCTCTAATATGGGACGTTAATTGAAAATGTTTTAAATGTGGCATGTGATATACCAAATTAATCAGAAAAATCATCAGAATTTGAATATCTAAAAATCCAAAATGGCGCTCATAAGAAAAACCAAAGTTCATATCAATATCTGATTACGTAGTGAATATAAAAAAATTAAACCTACGCCACTGGAAAGATCTTAAAAAGTTATCAAAAAATGGTTAAAGAAATTGTCAGATATCTTCATAAATAAAAAAGTTATGGCCAGTTTTAAAAACGGCAATTTTCACTATTTTCTAAATAAATCCATAGTGTGTCAAAATTCAATTGTTTTTTCGACGGGACGTTAATGAGCACATAATTCTGCACTACTTTGCCCATTTAACCAACTTTCTATCTCCACTAATAACAAAGTCGCCGTGGACACCCTGTATAAGAGATTTGTTGTTCTTGATTATTTCCAGAGATGTACAAAATGGTTTTAAAAAAGCATTTAAATACAAAATGCAAAATACTTTTCAGATTTACTATTTCAAATGCAAAATACCAAATACGTTTTACCAAATTGCGTTTTGTATTTCAAATGCTAAATGCAAAATAGGTATTTTCAAAATACTTTTTCAAAATAAAATACCTTTTTACCAAATTTCAGATATTTTTATTTATTTTAGGTATTTATCATGAGCAATAGAGACACAATGCCGAGCCGAACAAAAACGTCTAATAACATGGCACCTTATGCATGACATTTTGGTCATATTTATCAGTACGCGTATCAATAAATTCTGTTATGTTATTAATAATAATAATAATACTCACTTAAAATAATTCGGCAATACAAGCGTCATTCGTTCATTTCATTTTGTTTGACTGGTGATGTTGGCTAAACTTAATCACAAAGTATTTTGCATTTTGAAATGAATATTAAAAATGCAAAATACATCTCGAAAGGTATTTCAAATAAAATACAAAATGTTTTTTACTAAAAGGCATTTAAATGCAAAATACAAAATAGGTATTTTGCATTTTGTATTTGCATTTTAAATAGAAGTATTTCAAATAAATCGCATCTCTGATTATTTCGTTGCCAAACCAAAACTTTGCCCGGGCGAATCCGGACCGGAAGTCTATAGTAAAATTATAAAGATACAGAGAAAATTACAAAATAACCGACATAAGCGACTTATGCCTTTTAGTCAAAGACAAAACAAAAATTCGCCAAGATATTTGTTGTTTGCTTCAATAAGCGTTATAGGTACAGCGACCACACGTCGTTGTTCCAAACTGAAGCTATAATTGTGTCATTAAAAGTTCTTTATAGTTTTAACATTAATATTTACACTGCGCATGTGTAGATAATTACAAAAGAAATTATTGTTGGAAAGATACGAAATAACAAATTTCACTTTTTCACTATTACAGTAAGAAGTATTGTTGGTAGAAATGATGGAACATTTTTGTGCACGCTAAATGAAGGTTCAAATTTTAATATGTTGTTACGGCGACTGTTTTAAACTTATATTTCAATTTGCAGAATAAAATGTCGGTATTAACCCCCTCTCTTAGAGGGTAACTTGCTCGCCTAGGTGTTTATATCATTCTGCAAGGGGGTTAATACCGACATTTTGTTCTGCAAATTGAAATATATGCTTAAAACAGTCGCCGTAATAACATATTAAAATTTAAACCTTGAACTAATAATACAAATTTCGTCGGGTACATGACATGTTTAGAGTAATCTGCCACCCCTTTAATACTGACCAATCGATCTGCAAATATTATAATGGCATTATTGGGTCACCGACAAGCTATACAAACAATTTCAGCCTTGAAACAATAATAATTGAAACCATTTTTTTTGTTACATGTTGGGGGCGGTCTGCATCCCTCCCATACCGCTAACTAGCAAAATACCTTAGTCAGGGCACTTTAATATGCCTCCCTCAACATCTTTACAAAAATAAGGCCTTGAATAAATAACACCAAAAAATTGTCACTAGCTTCGGTTTATAACTTTATGGCCAGACTGCCTCTTGACACTTTCCTAAATCAGTTTGACTTTGGTATAAAAATCAGGCGAATACTAATTTTAAAGAGGTGTGTAAAGTGTAAACACATGGTATAAAAGTATATCTATATCTATGTATATTATAGTGAAGATGTGTTGTGTATCTATTCTCATTTGTTTCAACAACGGCGTGCTAGATTATCGAGAATTACAATCATAGGTACTGCACATCGGAAGTAGGTACCCATTCAAATGTGCGAGCATTTTACACACGGCATAACGTATAAAATGGCGGGCGCGTCACAGCACTCTACTATGCTCACAAATCTATACTAATCATAGAAATAGAGATACTAAATACTTATCTATATAAAATTCTTTGTTTGTGTGTATGTATGTATATATGTATGTTTGGCATGATTTAACTTAAAATCTATTTGACGGATTTTGATGAAATTTTTTTTTAATGTTCCCTATGATTCCAGAAGTGCTATAGACTATGTTTTATTCAACTTTTAAAATAATTTTTTGTATTAGTTAATTTAGGTAGTTGTCGTGCTACAATAACATCCAAAAGTTTCGTTCATAATACGCTGTAAAACAATAAATAAGTTTAGTGTTAAATGTAAAAAAAATTTGTTAGAGATTGTACCTAAACTGTTGTTCACATAGTAACACATATTTCACTTAGTCTGTTCGCTTGGATTATATAAAAATGTCAATCTTTTCTCATAAATTGTTGAACTTTGCGTTATTATAATTATATCTCAACAATAAAAAGGTCAATAATTTTTGGATTTTCTTTTTTAAACTCAGAACAAAAACATCAATGAACAGTTAGTTTTTTGAAAATTTCTGACTGTAAGTTTTTTTTTTTAATTAAAAAACTTGTCAAAAACACAGCCTTTCCTATGCTCTCCGTGTTAATTATCCGAACTTTAATTAAGTTTATCTCGAGTTAGAGATGGTCAATCAACTTTAAATTTTAATGGTATTTGTATTATAGTATCCTTAATGAGTATACGAAAATTTAGAATTTTCTGACACTATGCCCATAGCACGACAACTGCCTTAATTAAATTTTTATTGATTCTCTACTATAGGTACTAACAAAACGTAAAGTTCTTTTGCATATTAGGGTGCATTCCAGTGGACAGTGATCAATGTAAAACTTTGTTATAATGAAAGTTTATGCTCTAAAATATGTATTAGAATTTTTATTTTTATTAATTAAGTTTCGTAAACATATATTTAAAAAAATAAATAAAATCATAATTTTTAATCTATGTGTCACGTGACTTCAAACACCGCGTGACGTCAATTCATGTAAAATATTAATGTATCCATAGCAACGGAGCTTAGATTGCTTGCTTCATGTTTACATAGGTATACAAAACGGTATTTTTCAACACTCTGTTTCTGGGTCTTTAAATAATAAGTGTAGCTAATATAAACGAACTTTCATAAAATTATGGCGTCATATTTGAGGAGAGCAAAAACGATTTTTAGCAGGCGGAGCTAACATAAATATTTCAAAAATTATTTTTGAGCTTATTTGAAATCAGAATGAAGTGATTTAGGTGTAATTTTGTTCATAATTTACTGCTCCTGTGGGAAGTTAAAAAACATAGTGATACCAATATTGTTAACTGTGCAGACATTTGTAAGCCATTTTCAAAAATTGGCCGTTGGATAGTTCGCAACCGGACTTGTCTGCTTGTGCAAATGAAAACAAAAAAAGATCCCAGAAAATAACAATAACCTCGGTGCATCAATGTCAAGACTCGATAGCGCCAGCGGGTTCGTCGCTAACTAGAGAGTAGGTCATTTAAAGAGATAGAAATGGTCATGCTCTAAGCCCGCACGCCGACACAAGCCGCACAGACGCCGGACGTCGGAATGTGATCGTGTATAACGCTGAATAACCCAATGTGTAGAGGTGATAGCGTTAAGGATGGGTGTTTTTCGACAGTATCTACAAATGAGATCTCGAGGAAGCATTCATAGTCTTAATTTTTATATTTTTCTTAAAATTTAAGAGTAAACTCCACCAAATCGTGAATAAACAATACACCATTAAGTAGAAGTTGCAACGTTATAATTTATTTAAAAATAATTTCGGAGACTTTAACGACTGATGACGACGCAGATAATCTCCATGGAAGAAAAATTCTTTCGAATACAAGTTGTGCAGAGACACTAAAAATTAACAAGAATTTACGCTCAAGTGAAAGTTTGTGTTACCTTGAAGAACCTTTTTACCTGGAGACTTTAATGATCAGTAAGGACTGCAGCTCATTTATACTTACCTAAAAGACTTCAACTGTTAGTCAGCACCACGTAATTTTGTTGATCTTTGAATCATTTTCTAAGGATTATACTTAAAATATTTGACGTTTAGTTAATCACTGGATTAGGACTACAAAGTTAACCCCCTTTCGAATTGGTATAATTATTACAATACCTACATCAGGAGTGTTTAACGGTCAATGAAGAAAGAAACTTACAATCCTTTTTTTACCAAACGTTCAAAAAAGAATAATATTGAAGATGGCGAACAAAATGGGTACTGTTAATATCTTTAATCTTTCTTAAAAAAAATTAAAAAATTGTGTGTTTTAAAGACCACCAAGAGCTAAGGTTATTTGGGCCAAGCACCAATTCATATTTTCAATTCATTATAATTCTTTTTTAATAAATTGAAAATCCAATTGACACTTGTACCAGCTCTCGAGCTAGAACCCGGGAACTAGAGACTTGTAATAGAGGAACCATAGCAACGCCATGTAAACAACAGCATTGCTAAACGCTCGGCCATTCTCAAGCCCTTTAATCTTTCTTGATCTTAATAATCGAATGACTTTATTGGCCTTAAATTTAATTGTCATCAATAAAAGTCGAAAAATATTCTGTTAGGCTCATTTCGCACCAAACCAGTCCAGTCCAGTCGCGTCCAGTCAAGTCACGTCAATATTTCCTTTCGCACTGAATACGTCGCGTCAGCCGTCCTGCCATTCTATAGGCGCGTTAGACGATATCTGGGAGGGGAGAAACTTATGGGTTCGCGTCACGTCACCGACATGCTCATGTTAAAAGTACATCTATAGCTACTCTCATAGCTATAAATATTGAAGCTATGCTTCTATAAGCGCGTTAGACGATTTTTTATTTATTGTAGATTATAGACGCGTCAACAACTTAGGTCATTAGCGTCTTAAATTTCATTAAATAACAACTAACTTAAAACTAAATAACATCACAAAACACCCATGCACTGTAAAAAATGGATGTAAAAATACTTTGAAAGGTAAGGTAGAATTCGCTCGATTTTCTAAGTGATTTTACATTATTATTTATTTTTACACAGAAAACTTCATAAAAACTTGGACTTTTACTGTAAAGTTAAACAAATTTGTGATTTTTACATAAAGTAAATTAAAATTACATAATTTGTGTAATATTCCAATAAAGTGTGTAAAAATTACAAAATAAAATGTATAGTTACATATATAAAATGGATTAATACAAAACAAATTAATGTAAAATTAGTAACCACGCATGCGCAATGTGTTTTTATGGAATCTACGCGATATGCAGGCGATACCTGCTTGCGAAGCCATTGTCTCTTTGTGTGCCTATTACTAGATTAATCGCTGGCTACAAATTGACCATCGATAATCTATGTAATCGGCCTTCTCATTTCTTACAGTGTGAACGCAGGTGGGCTTCGAACTCACTACAGTCTAGTCTAGAGGCTGGTACCAAGTACGCTATCTACTAGGCTACACTGTCCTCTATACAGCTCTGTTATTGCATAACACAGATTGCAATTAACTCTTGTCAGGGCCGGCACGTGCGCCTGGTCGGACAGGCGATCGCCTTACGGCGCCATATTTTTAGGGCGGCATATTTTTGTAGCAGCGAATTTTTCGTGCGGTATTCTACTTTTTAAAAATGATTATATTGTTCGAGTTTTCACCGATTCTTAGTTCTACCTTCTACTACCAGATAAAAGATGTCGCATGTCGCCCAGCCGCTCAGCGCAAATACCATAAGTTGTAAAGGGGGTGTATTTACAAATTATGGCAGCCAGGCAGCGTTTATCCGTGCACTGTGTATACGTATAGAATTACATTTGTTTTTTATTTGTTAAGTAAATAAAATATATCATCGGTTTATTATTTTTTTTAATATGTGGGGGGGGCGGCAAAAGTTGTATTCGCCTTAGGCGGCATATTTTGGCGCGCCGGCCCTGACTCTTGTATACAAACTAATTATGTCTGAAGGCGATTTCAACGACCGATGAAGATCAATTCTTGACCGAAAATTCTGTCCATCCTTCCCGCACACTTCGAATAGCACGTTTACTTTGGATGCACTCTTAAGTACCAATGAAACGACACCTGCCACAGTTACTACAAAATACTACGACTGTTGAGTGGGTTCTTCAGCACACCTCCGAGGCACGGATATTGTAAAAGCGATTCTCGCGTGTTTTTCAACAAACATACACATCAATGGTGCTTTACCATTGTCAGACTGTCATATGTTTTTACCTATCCTAACCTCAATACTTTTAATTGTTAGTAGGGAACCTAGTTTTTCATTTTATGTCGGAAATTAGTAACGTCTTTGTCTGCACATTTTGAAGCAGCTGATCATATTTACCCGATTGCGCCAGAAGGAGGGTAATGTTTTTCGAGTGTATATGTACTATCTATGTGTGTATATTTCTTTATCACGCTCTGTAGCCTAAACGGCTTGACGGATTTTGAAAAATGAGATGTCATTAGATTCGTCTGAATCCTCAAAGTGACATAGGGTATATTACATAACGGAAAATTCAATATGGCGAACGCTAGACACCATTTTGTCAGAATGCAAAAGTAATTTTCTTTCTAAATACATTGATATAGGTACCAAAATCAAAACAAAAGAAAGGTTTCGTTGACATTTTAAATAGGGTACATGATGTCACGGAAAATTCAATATGGCGGACGCTAGACACCATTTTGTCACAATGCAAAAGTAATTTTCCTTCTAAATACATTGATAAAGGTACCAAAATCAAAACAAAACAAAGGTTTCGTTGACATTTCAAATAGGGTACATGACGTCACGGAAAATTCAATATGGCGGGCGCTATAGACGCGTTTTTGTCAGTACGAAAAAATCGGTAAAACCTTGTGTGTGGGGTATCAAATGAAAAGGCTTGATGAGTAGATTCAACTAAAAGGAAGGAAATAAAAAATTTACTAAAAAAACAAAAAACCCGACTGCGTAAAAATCGAACATAAAATATGGAAACAAGATCAAATGATAACATGCAGTCGGAGGTATTTCTGTTCAATTTGTTACTACTATGCCTCCGACTGCATGTTATCATTTGATCTTGTTTCCATCTTTTATGTTCGATTTTTACGGAGTCGGGTTTTTTGTTATTTTAATAAATTTTTTTCTTGTAGTGATGTGCAAAAACAAGATCAAGACTGTGCTAGTCTTAGTCTTGGTCTCGCATATTCGGTCTCGGTATTGGTCTTGCTACTGCCTTTGTGTATGGAAGCCTCATAATGCGTGTACTGAATTTTAATGAAAATCGGTTCAGTCGTTTTGATCTTATATCCTTTGAGTTGAGAAGTCTTATTGTACCAAATATCCTTGAAATCCAATGGAGATGGACACATGAGAAACGTAATATATAGATGGCAGCAGCTATGTAACTACCTAAGTTACCAATTTCAATTTTTAATTCCAATTTCAATTTATTTATTCCTCACAAAAAATAGATATTACAATTTATATAATAATTATGAAAGAGGATTTCCTGCTCAACTTGGGAGACCAGTGTTAGGGCAGGAGTCCAAAAATATACGAACGTGTGCCTATATTTTTTTTCTCCTTATTACAGAGTAAGTTATAAATGTTACGAAAGATAATTTTAATATCATAATGTTATATAACAAAAGGTCAATATCAGTTCATGAAATACTGTAGTTTTTTGGAAATTTAATCACTCTGAATCATAAGCTCATTACATTAACATGAGATTTATTTTATTCTGTTTTTAATTAAATATTTTAAAATGTATTTTATAATTATAGTTCAATAAAATGTTAAATAAAAACTCTGCAATAATATTAAATTAAACCTAACAATAAAATACATAAACGATAATAAATAATTTTATAGGTATATAGTGTTGTTTTGACATTTTTATAATCGTAGCACCAATCAAAAAAGGGAAAACAAATTAATTACGATAATGACAACAAGCACGTGTGGCAGCGTCGAAGACGTTTCGCCGGTGGTTATAGTGTTATCATCACCACGCAAATATTTGTATCAAGTCAACTTTCTTCTATCTGATACAGATTCGAGCTTTAAAACACATAATTTGGGCGATTTAATTTATTGTTAGATGAAACTGCCGACTCTAAATTTTTAATGCAGGTTTACGCCGATTATAATAATAATATGTGTATGGTTATTATTAATGAATGTTTATGAACGACATAGGCGGCACGTCAACAAGAGACTCAAAAAAATATTAGTAAAAAAAAACTTTTTAGAGACAAGCTTTTATTGAAATGTACCTACTAAAAAGGAAAAAATAATATTTAATAATTATGGTTCATAATTATTATAAAAGCGGGGGTTGAAATCTCTATGATAGTTTATTAGTCGCAATTATGAACCATAATTATTAAATATTATTTTTTCCTATTTAGTACATTTCAATAAAAGCTTGTCTCTAAAAAGTTTTTTTTTACTAATATTTTATTTTGTTCGTTTTACCCCCCTTTGACACCCGTAGGGGTTGAATTGCGAGAAATCCTTTCTTAGTGGATGCGTACGTCAGAAAAGAAACCAACTGTCCAAATTTCAAGTTTCTAGCTTCAGCGATTTGGCCTGGGCGTTGATTAGTCAAAAAAACCCTACATCTCCGTTTGAGCCCCTTAGGGGTTGAATTTATTTCTAAAAATGATATATTCATGTATTGTCATCGGGAATACATGTGTGTACAAAATTTCAAATCGATCGGATACGTGGAAGTCGTTCTAAATTGACTTGCAAGATTTGACCTAAACAAACCCACAAACACACAAACTAACAAACATTAAAAGTTAAATAAAAGCTTGTAAAAAAGGGTATGTGCCTCACCCACATAAGCGCACGGTCGAAGTTTTGACCTAAGTTTTGACCTAAACAAACAAACAAACAAACAAACACATAAACAAACTAACATAAGTTGCAAGTTAAATAAAAGCTTGTAATTAATAACACATTTTGCACGAATGTTTCTCTAGCTTTATTTACTCGAGGCTTTTTTGCAAGACCAAGACCAAAACCAATTTTGCTCATCACTAATTCTAAAATCGTCCATCAAAGATATCCCTCTATTGCGGTACGCCACTGGTCGGACGCGTGGAATGCCTTTGCCTATACCTCGCAGCTATTGTCGTTCTCACGGTTTACCCTACTTACAAGGTCGACTCGATCCATCCACTTCATCTGCAGACTGCAAGTGTCTTAAAATAATACAACTGACGTCCAAACAAACTTTCCATTTGCGGCAATAAAATCCCCTTGGCGTCCGATCTAGCACAACAAATCAGAAACAGGTCATACTCTTGTCTCTTAGATAACAGGAATATATACATTAAGTATTTTATACACACTAGTTGTCGGGTCTGGCTTCGTCCGGGTAGATTTTGGTTTGGCAACTAAATAATTAAGAGTAACAAAATCTAACTTTTAGATGGACACCACACCGTCAGATTTCCAATCTGTCGAATACACTGATAAATTGGCAGAGACAAATTGGAAGCCACAATTATTATTATTTTTAAACGGTTTTATTTAGTTTGAGCCCGTATATTTATTTGTTTGTTACTATCTTTGTTTCAAATCTTACAACAGCTTTTTCAACTACTTCTACTGAACCGATTCTTATGAAACTTTACACACACATTGACTTCCCGTGACAATGCAATATTATAATAATTTTATTTTAAATCATCCGCTGTACCAAAAACTAGAAAATAATTTGGACACAAACCAAGGGGCACTTTGTGTCGCTGCGTCAGCGGAATAAGTAATAATCTGGGACTTTTAACAGACTAAAATAACAACGTGAGCGCATAAAAGTCTGCATAACGACTGTATAATTATTAAATAAGAACAGTTTGTCTAGAAAAATGTGTTTCCAAGCCCACCAACAGAACTATTTCAAATGCGCTCCACGTTTTTATTTTAGTCTGTTAAAAGTCCTAGATTATTACTTATTCCGCTGACGCAGCGACATAAAGTGCCCCTTGGTTTGTGTCCTAATTATTTTCTAGTTTTTGGTACAGTTGATGATTTAAAATAAAACCGTTTAACATAAAAAATTTTGTTGTGAAACATCTTATGTCGGGCTGCGTGAACAGCCGCGTGAGGGGAAATATGCAACGAAATTTATGGTCCGCTCCTTCGCTGCTGTTCTCCCCACCACTGCGGCACTCTCTCTCTCTCTCTCTCTCTCTTGGCTCAGGCGTGCACTGTAACACACGCGGTGTTACAGTGCAGTATATAGGATTACGTCAGAATAACAGTTAGTTGCTGCTTTTGAAAAAATATATACTACTACATAGAGAATACCACCGAGTTCAATAACGCTTTCTTTGATGTTTCACATGTGTAGGGGATCCCGAGACCCACACCCTTTTTTTTATCTATTTTTATTATTTAATTTTTTAATTACTCTGAGAGGATTGATTTGTGATTCTTGAAAGTATTTCAATTGGTAGGTGAATTTCTTCGAAGTAGCATAGGATCACAAATAAAGCAATTTTATTGTGTTACATTCGCATTAATATTCTACTGACGTTTCGACGAGATTTACCGGATCATCTGACCATCTAATTTTTACATAGTGTCATCACTTGCCGTAATATGCCCCATTACATATCTAGACATACAATCTATTATTTCAATATGATACATTTTTAGAGTGTTGGGTCTCCAAGTCACTATTTCTGCAAACTTTACCAATTTACTACCTTACACCATACAAAACCAATTAAAAAAATTCGACTGATGACCAGTCCTATACTTCCCACCTAGTAAATATTTGCAAAAAATAAACACACTTTTTTTATTCTTTGAAAAAAAGCATGGCCTTCTTTTTTGTTTGGTGATCTACTGATGGCTAGAAATATAGCAAAAATCATGGTTACCTTGATTTATGTACAATTTTCTTTTTTTAGTAAAATATTTTTTTTCTCGAAAACTATACATTTAGAGAAAAAAAATATTTACATTTTTTTCATTCTATAACATCTAGAATTCATTTATATTTTTTTTTACCTATGTTAATACGTGACATTAAGAACGTTTTTTTTAATATCTCAGGATCCACTGAACCGATTTGACTCAAAATCTAATCAGATCTAAGTTAAAGACTGATAAACGCAATAGAACAATCGGAATGGCCGTATGTTATTCCGTTTTTACGATATCGAAGGCGAAAAATTGACCACATACACACACACACATACAGACATCAGTCAGAAAATGATCTTAAACGATTGCTAGGGTCTCAAAACGTGAAGATCTGTTAAAATCTCGAAATATTTTTTTCGGACTAAATCCATTACTTCCCTACCATAGTAGAGGTGGGAAGTAATAATACAATTACACAGTAAGCCTCCGTACAAACAACAAAATCAAAAACATCCTCAACCCAAAAAACAAAACACCTAAAAACAAACACACACACGTCTATAAAATAATATGTAGCACATGTGATAAATGCTATATAGGACAAACTGGAAGACCTTTTGAAGAACGTTTCAAAGAATATCTCCCTAAAAGAAACTTGTTAAATGCTAAATCAAATTACGCCCAACATATAATTTCACAAAATCATGAATATCACGATTTCGAAACAAATTTTATTCCATTACATATTTGCAGTAAAGGTAAACACATGGACACCCTCGAAGAATATGAAATATATAAAGCCACAAAATTCGACAATACCAACATTCTTAACGACAAACTAACACTAAAATCGAACATAATATACGACACAATAATTGACAACACACAAACACCCGATACTCAGTAGTCGTCTACACACATACACACACATTCAAATTTCCATTTCATCTACCTACTAAATAAATCATAAAATCTCGAAATTTAAATCAATACTTCACAAACCACGACATAATTCACAATGCTTAGCATCATAATATTATATAGTGTTACGAATACTCAATGTGTGTTTTTTAAAAAATAATTAACCACACCTGAAGATGGCAACTCGTTGCTGAAACGCGTCGTGTTAAATCACAAGACGGACATAATACAAAGTATTTCTAATACTTCATAATATACTATTTCAACATTCGTAAAGGGGGCAGTATAGCCTAGTGGTTAGCATACTTGACGCCGCAACCTCTAGACTGGACTGCCGTGGGTTCGAATCCCACCTGCACTCATGGATGTTTTGTGATGTTATTAACTTCCCATTGGAAGTTATTGTAATAGGTCCGAAAATCGAAATCAAAATGTATAACAAATTTTTATGTTTCAAGGTCACTATACACTATTTTTACACTATTTTTAGAAAGATGTCTGTGTGTGTACGTATGTACGTACGTACGTATGTGTCCATTTCTTTCTAAGACGAAATCTCGAGAATGAAAAATGATATCGACTACGTAAGGGTGCCAATCGACGCGTATTAACGTAAATATGATCTGAAAGAAATTTTTTCAAAATCGGTTCAGCCGTTCTTTTTTCTTAACCAAATGGACTCCAAAAAAGTAGATTTTACACAATATCTCGCGAATAAAAAATTATATCGACTTCATAAGGGTGTCAATCGAGGCGTATTAACGTCATTTTGATGCGACATAAATTTTATAAAAATCGGTTCAGCCGTTTTTTTTAAATTATTGTTGAAAATAAATAATAATTATGTTTTAATGATTAAAATGATTACTTTTCTGTGCAATATCTAATTTAATTATTGTTATTAAATATTTATCAAACTGGGAAGTTCGTCGTGTGGACCTCAAGGGTCGCACTTTAGTTCTAATAAACGACCCACCTCAAGGCCTGTTTAGTTTTAAGTTAGTTGTTATTAATTAGTGTAGTTGAAAGACGCTAATGACCTTAGATGTCGACGCGTCTATAATCTACAATAATATAAACATTCGTAAACGTGGTTTCTAATGACCACAGTAATTTAAGACGATTCACTTTCACGGACCAATTTAAAATTTGTATTTCTGCTAATGGCGGCGTAGAATAAATTGCTCACTGATTGATTGTGGAGTGGTTTTCTCTCAGCCGACTAGATTTAGTTTTGACGGAAGGAGCACATCGCAACATTTGACATACAATCTATATATATAAAACAGTTCCGTTACTGACTGACTGACTGACTGATTGACTGACAGACAACGCCCAGGTCAAACCGCTGAAGATATAAACTTGAAATTTGAACAGTAGGTTCCTTTTGTGACGTAGGCACCCACTAAGAAAGGATTTTTCGAAATTCAACCCCTAAAAGTGTTAAACAGGGGATGGAAGTTGGTATGGAAATTCGTCATTTTTGAAGTTAGAAGCATGAAATTTTGCACATGAGTGTTTTATATAACGTAGGTGAGCACTAAGAATTTTTTTTTTGAAAATTCATCCCCTAAGGTGGTTAAAAAGGAGATGAAAGTTTGTATGGAAGTTCGTCATTTTTGAAGTTAGAAGCATGAAATTTTGCACAGGAGTTCCTTATATAACGTAGGTGAGCAATAAGAAAGGATTTTTAAAAATTCATCCCCTAAGGGGGTTAAATAGGGGATGAAAGTTTGTATGGAAATCATTTTTGAAGCAAGTAATGTATTAATAAAATTTGAGCGTGTAAACACCACCAGCCCGGCATCGCTTCGCAGGAGGAGAATTTCTCACGGGGGGGGGGGACAATAAAACATAAATCGAAATATACGTGGGCAAAGCCACGGGTAACGGCTAGTTATTCATATAACATTTGTTATATAGTTACAATGTAAATATATGCGCGCTGACATACCTCGAGGAATTGTTATTGTATTTGTATAACGGGTGCTCATAAAATACCGCACCCTTAAAATATACACCATGCAGTTTTTTTTTGCATTTTAAACACCGTGCGTTTCCGTTACCTAGTTTGACGTTAAAAAATAATTAGTTCCTAAATTATTGAATAACCTTCATGACGCTCATAAAATAACGCACCCTTAAAATATACACCATGCAGTTTTTTTTACATTTTAAACACCGTGCGTTTCCGTTACCTAGTTTGACATTAAAAAATAATTAGTTCCTAAATAACCTTCATGACGCTTGTAAAATAACGCACCCTTAAATGATTTTATTTTTTTTACAAGCTTTTTTTTAACTTGCAATGTATGTTAGTTTGTTTGTGTGTTTGTTTATTTAGGTCAAATCTTGTAAGTCAATTTTGAACGACTTCCACGTATCCAATCGATTTGAAATTTTGTACACATAATATATGTATTTCCGATGACAATACATGAATAAATAGTTTTTAGAATTAAATTCAACCCCTAAGGGGTTCAAACGGAGATGTAGGGTTTTTTTGACAAATCAACGCCCAGGCCAAATCGCTGAAGCTAGAAACTTGAAATTTGGACAGTTGGTTCCTTTTCTGACGTAAGCATTCACTAAGAAAGTATTTATCGAAATGCAACCCCTACGGTAGGGGTAAAATTTTGAAAGACTAAAATGAACAAAATCAATATTAGTAAAAAAAACTTTTTAGAGACAAGCTTTTATTTAAGTGCACTAAAAAGGAAAAAATAATTTTTAATAATTTAGGTTCATAATTTATTATAAAAGCGTTGGCCGTGACTAATAGAGTTCACGACCCACGCTTTTATATTTATGAACCTAAATTATTAAAAATTATTTTTTCCTTTTTAGGCCCGTATTCAACGAGCCTAGTTAGTTATTTATTCCGTTGATTTGTTCCCCTGGTAACTATTATTCGGAATAAATAGTGATAATTCAATTCACCAAACATAGTTAAGTTTACTGCAGGTATAAATCGTAAGAATAGTTATTCTGTCCAATTTCAAGAGTATAAATATTTATTCGCCTAGTTAAATAGGATGTGTACGAATTGCATAAATTACTTTATGGCCTGGCGACCTTTTCAGGTAAATATTAATTTCATATCTTTCAGGTAAAGGCTTTTGTCAGTAAAATATGTCAATATTCACCATTTTACATTTTCGATCGATGCGCCATCGGTCGGATCTTTGGTAAACGTGCTTTAGAATCAAAATATTTGACAAAATGTTCAAGGTGTATGGTATAAAGTAAATTTTTACCTGAAGTTACTATTCTATCGAATGAATTGCTTGGTGAATAGAAAGTTTATTTTATTCCAAGGAATAAATTTATTCTAAGGTTAGTAACTTCTATCTTTAACAGTGTTTGGTGAATACGGGCCTTAGTGCATTTAAATAAAAGCTTGTCTCTTAAAAAGTTTTTTTTACTAATAATTATTTCTTTTACATTTCACTCAAAAAAAAATCCTTAGGGATTCAAACCTGGGGTTGGCGTTTGCACTTGACTTATCGTGTCTGAGACCTTAACATAGTTACACATGCTGTGATTTGTTTCACATGTCAATCACTTCCGACTATTAGATCTAATATTTCTAAAATGCAACTCAAGTATGAGCACGTAACAATTTTTTTGTTGTTTCTCACATGTTTTAATATTTAATCACCAGGTATGTACTTACATTGTAGGTACATCTTATGCTTAAGATATATTGTGTTAAAATATAAATATTAATGAATGGGCTTTGTTATACAGCAAGTGTATTTCTGTCAGTCAGCTAGTAGACTAACGAACAAGAGATACGTCTCGCGATAATAATATTGTAATTATCTATTGAACTTGTATTTGTTTTCTCAAATACTTCGTTATTCTATTTACACCAATACTTAACCCATTATTTTTAACAATGAATAGGCCTCAATCTGCAATTTCACGCGTTCATTTTTTACTAATATTTCATTTAAGACCTTCGAAACTTCTTTTATTGATAAATGACTCTCTGTGTATAAATAATTAGTGTTTTAAAAAGTCTTTAAGTCGCTGTGAATTGTGAAACGCATGTCTGTACTTTCTTCATACAATTTTTCACAAAAATAACAACCTTAATAGACCAAGATTCTAGTACCGCCAGAAAAATTATGTTTTAAAGACCACCAACAACTAAGGTTATTTGGGCCTAGCAACATAAAATTATATATAGTAAACAATCAGGATGGCGGAAGGGCCGGGCGGTCAAAAATTTTAAATACGACCACCACATAAATATTTAATTTCAATTAAAGAAAAAAGCAATTACTGACAATAAAAGATCTCATAATGGTAATTTTCAATTCTCATCAGATTGAAAGGGCCATGGCCCCCCCTGGAAAAAATCCCTAGTTACGCCAATGAATTAGTTGTTAATTAAAAATAAAAATATTAATGATAGTTTTCTTTTTCAGATCCTGAAATACGCCGTATTAATAACAATGGTTTCAATAACACTTGAAACAATGGCGTTAAGTTCGACCAACAAATTAGATCTATATTTAAGACCGCCAGTAGCCAATCAGAGAAAACTCCACAGTGTTCATTCAGAATCTAATAGACCGCGCAGAAGCAGGAAGCATCCTAGATCGATCGGTTCAGCAACTGAGAAACCGAATCCGTCATTATTCTCGAAGGTAGCCGGTTGGTTGTTTCCTTTCGGAAATTCGGATTCGGCAACATCGGGAACTCATTCATCGCCGAGCTACTCAGCACCTCCAAGTAAACAATATGGAGGCCCTTCGAACCAGAACTGCGGTCAATGCAACGAGGTACCATGGATACCAATTAACAAACCGAATGTTGCTGTGAAATATTTCCCGCCTCCCGTTTTGATATCGCAAAACTCCCACAGCCATTCATCTTCACAGAACACTTACGGTCCTCCAAAAGATTCGTATGGACCTCCGGCAGATTCGCATGGACCTCCGTCCAATTCATACGGTCCACCAAAAGATTCTTATGGACCTCCGACAGACTCACATGGACCTCCACCTGATACATATGGTCCTCCAATAGAACTTGACAGTCCTCCGCCTAGTTCTTACGGTCCTCCGAAAGATTCTTATGGTCCCCCAACAGACTCACATGGATCTCCGCCTGATTCATACGGTCCTCCAATAGAACTAGATAGTCCGCCGCCTGGTTCTTACGGACCTCCTAAAGATTCTTATGGGCCTCCAGCAGGTTCCCACGGACCTCCACCTAGCTCGTTCGGTCCTCCGAAAGATTCTTATGGGCCTCCAGTAGGTTCACATGGACCTCCACCCAGTTCATACGGTCCTCCTAAAGATTCATATGGGCCCCCAGTAGATTCACATGGACCTTCACCCAGTTCATACGGTCCTCCTAAAGATTCTTATGGGCCCCCAGTCGGTTCACATGGACCTCCACCCAGTTCGTACGGCCCTCCGAAAGATTCTTATGGGCCTCCAGTAGGTTCACATGGACCTCCATCCAGTTCATATGGTCCTCCGAAAGATTCTTATGGGCCTCCAGTCGGTTCACATGGACCTCCACCCAGTTCATACGGCCCTCCGAAAGATTCTTATGGGCCTCCAGTAGGTTCACATGGACCTCTACCCAGTTCATACAGTCCTCCGAAAGATTCTTATGGGCCTCCAGTGGGTTCACATGGACCTCCACCTAGTTCATACAGTCCTCCGAAAGATTCTTATGGGCCCCCAGTAGGTTCACAAAGACAACCTCCAAGCTCGTATAGTCCTCCGAGTGATTTATATGCAGCACCCATAGATTCACATGGTGTTCCTCCTAATTCATACCTCCCTCCTAAAAATTCTTATGGTGCTCCAACACAAGATTTGCATCCTCCTTCGTATAACTCTAAACCTCTCACAGATTCCTACGGAAAACCAATTCCTCCCTCAGATCTTGCTCCTCCTCAGGCTCATCCCAGTTCGTCATCAAACATTTACACATTCGAAAATCCACCTCCAAACAAATTTCCAAATCACTTCAAACCCCCAAGCGGTCCTCCACATAAGCCTCCGCCGAAAAATAAAGGTAGACCGCCGTTCTTATCAGGACCGCCTCACTCACCACTGAAACCACCAGGATCTAGACAACCCAGACCTGGGCAGTTCCATAAACCGTTAGGACCGCCACCTAATAGAAGACCACCCAAAGGAGGTCCTCCAAGAGGTCCGAGCAGCAACAAATACATTCCACATGTTCACCCGGAAGCGGAAAGCCATCTTTCTCAAGAATCGACTCGCATTCCTGTTGTCATTGGAGAATATAATACAATGTCCGGTCTGAACCCTCCACCTCGCGTTCCTATACCATTCCCGAGCATGAGTTCGAATCCTATTCCACCAATTCACAATCCCCAACCATTCACCAACGAATTCAACGAACCTCTTCCGAACAGAAATCATCCGCACCAATCACAATCTTCGCAACAAATAACAACAGTCAATGTTAACCAACAACACACCAATTATAAACAAAGTGAATATAATAATGATAATCTTATTAGCCAAGTGCTGAGCATGCATTCAGCTGCGCCGGATGTTCAGATCGTCAAAAGTGTACCCATCGCTGAATTCACGTCTTCAGTAGAATATCCACCTAGTGTCATACAATCACCAGTGATTGATGTTACCACGTATGAAAAGAATCATGCTGAAAGTCACAATTCCATTAAGGATAACGAAAATAAAGATACGTTCCACAACAATCCAATAATAGTTGAAGATCAAAATTTCGATAATCATGCTGCAGCTAGTACCAAAAATGTTACGATTCATGCCTTTAATGCTCAACCAAACAGCAATCATTTGAACAATAATCAACAGTCGAATCACCAACAGCTGAATAATGAACATCAACAATTGAATACTCACCAGTTGAACAATCAGCAATCGAATACTCAACAGTCGAGTCATCAACAGTCAAGCAATCAACAGCCGAATAATCAACACTCTAATCATCAACAGTTGAATAGTCAACAATTGAATACTCACCAGTTGAATCATCAACAATTGAATACTCACCAGTTGAACCATCAACAATTGAATAATCAACAGTCAAACAATCAGCAGCCAAACAATCAACAATCGAATCATCAACAGCTGAATAGTCAACAAAATGGTAATCACAATACTGACGTTTCCCATACTCAACAGAGTACAGAAGTTCGACAGAATATCAATTTAATAAGCCAAATTTTAAACGGGGAACAGAATAATCATAATTCTGATGTAACAATTCATCAATTTAGCACTCAGAACAAAGGTGCATCAAGCCACCAAAATAGCGATGAAACGATTCAAAAATTGCATAGTCAGCAATTTCCTCCTCACTTAAGACCACCGAATTTCGATGAAGATATTGAATTTTCAGCACCTGGTGACATAACACTCGAAGGTTTTGAATATACTGCTGAAGGTGGAATTATAGCTCCGTCAAATAATTTCCCATCCTCTCAGATTTACCACGAATTCAACGAAACCATTCAAGAGTCAAATAGCCAACATCGTGAAACCAAACCTTTTAGTATACCAGACTCTCCTCTTTTATATTTGAACCCAAACCTTCCAAACAAAGAATACAAAGATTTCAATCGGTTCTCACCAAACAGTTTACCGAAAAATAATAAGGATTCGTCTCAATTTTCATCCGAAAAAGAAATTTCAATCAGCGGTGAAATTACCAATACTTTTACGCAACCCACAATGGATTACAGTTCATGGATACCGTCTCCAGGTCCCATATCAACATCCATGATACCTCCATCACCAAATGCTGAAGGATCTTGGCCTCAGCCTACCGGAATCGATTTTACAATCCCAGAAACTGAGCCTCCGCAAGGAATGACACCTCCACCAGCTCCATTTAACACAGACACAAAAAGAACTAAACAAATCCAAATCGTTATACCGTACACGTCATCCGACGAAATTAAAAATTCATGGTCAAGCGACGAAACAATCGTAGGAAGTCCAACAAGTTTTGCAACAGGATTCAGTAATGAAAATCAACCGCAATGGTTGAACCGTCCGCAAAATGATTACCACAACTACGAAGAATCAAAACAAGTGACGGCAACTCAACAGCCGCCTCGTACAACACAAAAATTCAACGCGCCTTCCAATATTCACGACATATTAAAGAACGATGCTTTAACTGGAGCTGGAAATACACAAACAGAAGCACCTTTCGATGTACTATTGTTACAACAAAATATCGACCAATGGACAGTAGATGAATACGCTAATAAAGCCAAAATTAATAGCGAAAACTTAAAAGCAAGCACGCAAAATCATTTGATACCATCCAAGAAAATACCGAAGGAATATTTGACTACAACTACACCTATAAATGAAGTTGTAACTAAAAATATTACTTACAAATACACCAAACTATTTGGAGACTACGAAGCGGCTGGTAGTTTTAACCATGAAACCAGTTTCCATAATATAACAGTGATAGCTGACTTTAACAATACACTTTTCGAATCGAACTTGATTGTCCCTGAAAGTGTAACCCAAGAAAGTCAAACTACTGAATATACGGATGACGTAACTGAAACCACTCCATCAGCCACAACGGAAATGACGAGCGAAGTTACGAATTCGACCACCGTTAGTAGCACCACTGTAAACCATAAACCTGTCTGGGAACAAATCCAGATCCAGATATCGCCTCTAACTAAGGAGAAAGTTTATGTGGTCACACCAGTTAGTTTAAAAATTGATGAACCGACTCCGAGATCGGCGTGGAGCTATATCCCGAAACAGCCTACTCCTGAAGAAGTTAACGATTTGAAATCGAAGAACTTCTCGTTTAGCTCGCCGAGATTCTTGGTAAGACCTACGCCAGGATCGAGTGCCCATGGATCGGATCATACCAGTAGTGTCAAAGTTGTGTACAGCGCTTGGCCTCAAGCGAGTAAGTCAGCTTTCATTAGAGAGAGAGAGAAAGAGATTATAGATGCTTGACAACTGAGTTTATAAAGGTTTTTCACATGAAGAATTAGAATAAGGACACGTTGTTAGTAGAGTGTAAAATAGACTTGGTATTATTAATGCAGTCCTACACTTTTTTTGATGCAGTCTCACTCCCACACTATTTATGAGCCTACAATGTTCGTCCGTTCGTCTGTCACAAGGCTCTATCTCACAAACGGTAATTATATCATTATCAGACAACTCCCCAATCGAGAATTTTACAAAATTTATATGCTCGTCGAACTCTTATTTTGTGAGAAAATGTAGTTAAATTCGTCAATAATAATAGCGTAATGAAAACAAAATTTATAGCAGACCTAAGCTAAAAAGTAGTCAAAAACCGACATTCACTCGAGCGAATTCGCGGGTAAAGGCTTTAGGCTAGTTCAGAGGTTCCCTAACTGTGCGTCGCGACGCCCCTATCCTAGGGAAGTTGCAATTTCAGAACTTCAGTCCCGATTTGAGAAGTTATGCTCAGTAAAGCAAGCTCATCCTGTCCATTGTTTTGTTTGTAGTTTTTTATGTTTTCTAATTATTAAAGTTAGAATCTAATAAATATTAATTAAGATTCTATAGTCTTTGGAGTTTTCTTTGAACAATAAAGTAATTTTATTGTCTGCTAGAGCTACACACAGGTATCTTCTTTTAGAAGAACATCGCAAAAAATTCCAACCTGTAAAGGGAGTCGCAGTAAAGAAACGATTGAGAACCCCTGGGCTAGTTTATAATAACCCCAAAACTTACCCGACCTAAACTAATTATAAATTTTGATCGAAAATTATTCTAAAAAGTCCCCAAATCTCGTTTAGAAATATTTGATTATTAATTAACTTCTTGCTGAATTCAGTATATAGTAGTGTTGACCCAATGAATGTAAATAATTGAAGAAAGGTTTGGTTGAGGGTCAAAATAATAAATCTTCACCAAAATATCGCTTGTGGCCAACGTTTCGAAATATTTAATTTGAGGCCTTGAAGATGAAATTAAATATTTCGAAACATTGGCCACAAGCGATATTTTGGTAAAGCTTCATTATTTTGACCCCCAACCAAAGCTTCCTTCGATTAGATATTAACATTCATTATGGGTCAACACTACTACTGAAGAAATTGAAGGAAGGTTTGGTTGAGGGTCAAAATAATGAAGCTTTACTAAAATATCGCTTGTTGCCAACGTTTCGAAATATTTAATTTGAGGCCTTGAAGATGAAATTAAATATTTCGAAACATTGGCCACAAGCGATATTTTGGTAAAGCTTCATTATTTTGACCCTCAACCAAACCTTCATCAATTTCTTCAATAGTAGTGTTGACCCATAATGAATGTTAATACCTAATTAAAGGAAGGTTTGGTTGAGGGTCAAAATAATGAAGCTTTACTAAAATATCGCCTGTGGCCAACGTTTCGAAATATTTAATTTGAGGTCTTGAAGATGAAATTAAATATTTCGAAACGTTGGCCACAAGCGATATTTTGGTAAAGCTTCATTATTTTGACCCTCAACCAAACTGTCCTTCAATTCTTGCTGAATAATATAGATATATTGTTTGCCATTAAAATGAATGAAAATAATTTATTAGTTGTCGAACGTCTATAATCTATAATATCGTGTTTCTGAATGAAATTTAAAAAAAGTCTTTTCCGCAGTAAATAATCTGGAAACAACTACTATTCGAATGAGTTCAACGGAAGCACCCCTTTGGGGTCTGATGGACCTGACAGCTTACACCCCTCCAGAGGGTAGTTCAGTACGAACTTATGCGGGACATTCGAAGGTAATTAATTATTATTGAACATTGTATTGGCCTATAATCAAGTTCCAAAATTTTGGATAGTGAGTCATACAAAGGCCTGGAAAAAGATTTGACTTGAAATCCCAGCAAATCTAGGCTAACTTCGGTTGTACATACCTACAAGCGTGATATCCTCCTTCTATAGCTATCTCTGTTCTGAGGTTTCTTTAAATAATAATAAAATGAAAAATGATCAGTTCTTGAATTCCTGAAAACTACAACTTTTGCTGGACTTGAGAATAGCCGAGAGTGTAGCTATGCTGTTGTTTACATGGCGTTGCTATGGTTCCTCTATTACAAGTCCCCAGTTCCCGGGTTCTAGCCCGAGAGCTGGTAAAAGTGTCAATTGGATTTTCAATTTATTATTAAAAAAATAAAATAATGAATTGAAAATATGAATTGGTGCTAGGCCAGGGGTCGGCAACCTGCGGCTCGCAAGCCGCATGCGGCTCTCCAGTTCCATGCGCAAATATTAATAATAAATTATATTATTTTATTTTCAAAACTCATAAAAAATATTATACTGCAAAAAAAACTTTAAACAGGATAAAAACACTCAACAGAGAACAGTGAGAATAGGTGGAGCACAGAGTATACGGACAGCTGACATTTTTTAAATGTGGCAACACTGTTCTGTTTGTTTAGTTATAATCCTAATCAAATACCATAATGGGTAAGTTCGGTTTTACGCTCAGATTGATCGGAGTGCTCTAATACGTTCGAATTTAACATTTATATGCTCTGAAAGATCTCTATCCTGCGTTCGGTTTTAAGATCTGGAGCAGATCGAGCGCGCTCGATTTGCTCCGAGGAAAGCGAGCGAGCAAGCAGATTTAACCAACTTCAGAGCATTCATTTTAAAAATGAGCGGAAACCCTTGTTGTGAGAATGGATAAATTTCGAAGTTTATTTATATGAGGTAATTTTTCAATAGGTAAAAATACACGAATAATATTTATTCAAGGAATAGTAATAACCAATAAGTCTATATCGCACAGAATGATTAAATAAAATATTTATTATATCTATGGGTCGAAAAAATCAACAACCGGTAGTACTATTAATTTTAAAATAAAGGAATAAAAACGAAAAAAATTGTGAATCATGATTTATTATTATAACAATGTTGAATTAAATTAAAATGAGGAGCAATAAAGAATGTAGTTCGGCTTTAGTAATAAGAATTTAACTTGCTGGGGCCATTTTATTCTGACGTTTGGAAAAATCTGCTAGATTACGTTCGGAATTGTTTAGATGGCTCGATTTGCTCGCTTGTCACGTGACCAAAAATCTGTTCGCTCGGTTCGATCAATCGAGCGTAAAACCGAACTTACCCAATATTGAAATAAAAATGTTAGTGGTTCTTTAAAAACTGGGAAATTTTGTAAATTGTATAGGTAACTTTTGGCTCTTCCGTCTCAAAAGGTTGCCGACCCCTGTGCTAGGCCCAAATAACCTTAGCTGTTGGTGGTCTTTAAAAACACAATTTTACAACTTTTGCTTCTGTTTTTCAGGTAGTAACCGTAGTTACACCACCAAATGTCTCAAAAAGGAAATCAGAGCGTGTCGAAACGTCGAAAAAAGTTACTGATAAAAAACAAGCTGAAAAATGAAATGCTCAAATGAAACTGAAAACCGAAACAGAAGACTTAGAAGTTTTATATTAAAACTTCGAATATAATTTTACCGGGTGTTTCTGTTAAATGTCCCAGCGAAAATTTCATTCATTGTCCCCAAACTATTTTTTTCTTTTTTTATTAATTAGTTTAGGTTGACTCATTTTATACAGGGTGAGTTCGACCACCCGTATCAGTCGTTTTTTTCGAAAACGGTTAGTTGTAGAGAGTTGTGTCAAAAATTTGTATTATAAAAGCCCTAATAAAGAATCGAATGGTGATAATTTTTTTTCGGGAAGGTCGGTTTTTCACTATTAGTTTGCTCCAGAATGTCCAGAACTCCGGAATTATAAATGTAACGATAGGTCGAAAGTGGTATTGTTGAAAAGATCTTTAAAAAATAAGCAAGTTTTGTAGGAAATTTTTTTTTATTACTGCCACCCCTGTAAAGTAATATTTGTTTGAAATTACTAAATTAAAATGTCATAATAACGAACTTTTTAAAAGTCCGCATTTAAAATCTAGTTACAGCTATCTATCGATCATTAAATACTGAAGAAGTACACTCACAGTATAACCAGAAGAGCTCATTAGTATGTATTAAAGAGTAAATGGAAGACAGTTTGAACACTTGTGACAATGTCTAAAGTTGCTAGATTTTTAATGCCGACTTCGATCGTTATTATGAAATTTTGATTTAATAATTTCAAACGATTGTTACTTAACAGGGGTGGCAGTAATTAAATAATTTTTCCTACAAAACTTGCTTATTTTTTAACGAGCTTTTCAACAGCACCACTTTCAACCTATCGTGCTTTCTAAAATTCTGGAGTTTTGAACATATAATAATTTATATTTATACTTATAGAAATTTACAGGGGTGGCAGTAATAAAAAAAATTTTCCTACAAAACTTGCTTATTTTTTAAAGATCTTTTCAACAATACCACTTTCGACCTATCGTTACATTTATAATTCCGGAGTTCTGGACATTCTGGAGCAAACTAATAGGGAAGCCGACCTTCCCGGAAAAAAAAATTATCACCATTCGATTCTTTATTAGGGCTTTTATAATACAAATTTTTGACACAACTCTCTACGACTAACCGTTTTCGAAAAAAACAACTGATACGGGTGGTCGAACTCACCCTGTATATGAAATCTATCTGGTAACATTTTTGGAGACACCTGTATATTTAAATTGATGGTTAGGTACAGCAAAACTTAAATCAGAAATGACACGACGAACTAAATTTATTCGCCGAACAATTTTTAATTTAGTTTTGTGAATAAATTTCTTTCGTCATGTCGCATAAACCACGTGACCTTATCTTAAAAATTCTGTCACGTGGCTAGTATTTCTATCTTCTTCTATTTAATTTATCGCTCTTAAGTATAGTGATGGGTGTTACGAGATGTTTTTACAATCGAAACAATTGCAATCGTTCATAATAACAATCCACAATCGACTCGGAGTTTGATTTTACAATTGAAATGTTCGATTGTTCAAGTCGTTTATTTGCCACAAAGGTTATAGTAATATCAGCAATTGAGAATACAATAAATCGCGATTCAAAGTTATATGCTAGTCGACTGACGTTCACGCGACTCGTTGATTGTTCACTGTTCAGTCGGTACTCTGTGATCTCTTCACTATTGAATTCGTATTACACGATTACTGCACAATCGACCATCGACTCGACCACACAGTTGTTGAGTGATGAACGATTGTATATTATGTGGCTCTCGACAGTGTACGATTCAGTACTATGCGACTCGGTCTCGGTGAACTATGAAACAACAGCAATCGAGTTCAAGTGACAACCATCAAGGTCATCGATGTTTGAACTATCGAGACAATCGACTAAAACATCTTGTAATCGCGCATCACTACTTAAGTATCGTTAAATGTTAGCGATGTAGTTACAGAATTCTCTAGACGTGTTAATATTTTAATTTATTATTTATAGTTATTAAAGAATAGGGTCGTCCCACATATCAAAATTTGCTAACTTTTAAAAGTGCATATTAAGGCTGGGTCATACGGTGCACGGCTTGTACACTGTAAAAAATGGATGTAATTAAGATAGAATTCGCTCGATTTTCTAAGTGATTTTACATTATTATTTATTTTTACACAGAAAACTTCATAAAAACTTCGACTTTTACTGTAAAGTTAAACAAATTTGTGATTTTTACATAAAGTAAATTAAAATTACATAATTTGTGTAATATTCCAATAAAGTGTGTAAAAATTACAAAATAAAATGTATAGTTACATATATAAAATGGATAAATACAAAACAAATTAATGTAAAATTAGTAACCACACATGCTCAATGTGTTTTTATGGAATCACGCGATGTGGAGGCGATACCTGTTTGCGACGCCATTGTCTCTTTGTGTGCCTATTACCAGATTAATCGCTGGCTACAAATGGACCATCGATAATCTATGTAATCGGCCTTCTCATTTCTTACAGTGTAGAAGACTTCTTGATCTATAGAAAGAGATGGATATAAATTATCTGCCTCATGGTTCGCTTAATTTAACGGATCAGTGGGCGTGACACAGTAGATCTAGTCAGCCAATCACAGGCTGAATCTTACCTACGTCATTGCTGTGGAGGCACAATTATTCCATTGAAAAGACGCACTTTTTGGATTTTTTTTAGTACAGAAAAAGCTTCCAAAACATTCTCAAAACAATTGTTTCGTAATCTATATATATAGGTAATGTAACAAAAAAATGTGGGACCACCCTATTTTCTATCTTTTTAATTGCTCTTCTGAACTAACTAATTTAATTTCCTTCAGCTGTGTATATTTTTTAATTTTAAATATTATTCTTTATTTATAATCTTAAACCAAAGTACTGTAATCGCTCAAGAAATTATGGTTTAAAATAACAAATAATAATTACAGTCGACTCTCTCTAAAAACACGATATTCCCCTCAATTAATTAATTGTAGATTATAGACGCGTCGACAACTCAGGTCATTAGCGTCTTCAACACAACAAATAATCCATTTGTGTATTAGAATCCGCCAGCCGGCATACACAAACCGACTGGAACGAGCTCGGGTCCCTGGGAGCGCTTATTCCCAAAGAACATTGGAATGCAATTTCCGATAGCAACCCTATTCCAATGTTACCCGGGGGGGGGGGGGGATATTCCCCTCAATTCCCTATAAACTACAAGTAAAAGAGGTACTTTTTATAATTAGGCTAATTATATGTCTCGTTTCTAACAAAACAGTGTGTGTTCCGGCCGTGCCATCATTTTAGTTTGTCCCATTTATTCCCTCTTTTTTCACTCACCGGCTCTCTTTCCTTATTTCCCCTGTACATTTGTATCCCCTCTTTTTGTTAGCGTTAAATATTTAACGTACGACCCCAACTCGCCTAAGAAATTGCATTTAAAAAACTGTAAGATATACGCTTAAATATAGGCGCAACATCAACATAACCTATAAACTTGATAGTGATGGCTGCCATCTTAGATAGTAGTAATTTGTATAAACACCAGTAGAAACTAAATCAGATGGTTTGGCGCATCCCCTTCGAATAAATACTTCGATCCACCCTTGGTAAATGTACACCTACACTTTGCCTAATTTGTAGATAAGTAAGAAACCTCTCTGTAAGAACGTTTAAGAAAGAGTGATTTCGGTTTAATGCAGGTCCGGACTGTCTATATTTTTTCAGGGACACTAACATTCGTAGGACCCCGAGGAAGAGACTTGAGCAATTTGTTATTGGGAAGGTCCGGTAGACGCTAATGACCTAAGTTGTCGATGCATCTATAATTTACAATAAATTACAATAGGGAAGGTCCGGACCTTCTCTAGCTCCGGGGGTCCGCGACGCTCCAGCGTCCCTGGCCAGTGGCCAATCCGCCGTTGTTCTTGAGAAAGTCGACTGTTGTAGAAATTCAACAGATTTTCATAAATCAAAAAGTTAAAAACAATATAAATTCTGTATCCATAACTGTTCACTTAAGACAGTACAAAGTCTAGTCTTAGAAAATGGTTGTCTCAACACTTGCGGATACTGAATCTTCGTAAGCGTTCATTGGGCCGCATCATACGTATCGAAAAAAAATGAGACCAATCGGTTGAGGCTTTCGCAGCCAGTTGATGAGCTGGTGTTGTCCTGATTCGGGTCAATTATAGGCCGTCATTGGTTGGAATTGCTTCCTAACGTTTCGCTAGCACGAGTGGCGAGCTTCTTCAGAGGTCCTTCCATCTTCTCCGATGCAGCATCGGAGATGGAAGGACCTCTGAAGAAGCTCGCCACTCGTGCTAGCGAAACGTTAGGAAGCAATTCCAACCAACGACGGCCTATAGACCTGAATCAGGACAACATCAGCTCAAAAATGAGACCGTATACTTTATACTAGACAGAAGTGAAACTTCTAGTTGAGTCGACTGTAGACACATAACTGTCATGCTCACAAGCTGCTTGTAACGATCGCTGCAGCGATGCCTTTCCAGCGTCTCGCTCTAGCTCAACGGCGCAGAAGAGTGGAGGTACAGCGTTTCGTTACAAATTCAGTCGCGTGAATCCAATTCACTCTACCGTACGTAAAGAAGTTTCACTTCATAATACTTATAGACAGGATTATCGACAATAGTTAGTCAAAACTCTATCTTTAAACTAAGTAGGTATTCGAACTAACGGACGAACTTACAATGTTTGCCCAGGGCCGTAGCTAGGGGGGCATAAAGGGCTAATCATGGAAGTTCTGTGGGGCTAATGCAGGTCCGGATTTCTGCCTAGGCCAACAAGGCACCGGCTTAGGGGGCCGCGGCCAGAGCGGAGATGGAAATTAAAGAAAAAAAGCTCAAAAATTTTGTAACATTACCCAATTGGCGACTTTTTTGCTAAATTTCCATCCAATTCCATTTATTTCCCCATTTTTGAGCTTGGGGGGCTCAAGTGTCAAGTGCCTAGGGGCCCTGGGTCTTTAAGTCCGGGCCTGCATAAATGCCGACCTTAAAAAGAGCCAACATAGAATAATATCCCGCCTTTTGTAATGTTTGCCTTTTACTTAAAATTTTTGATGCCCTACCTAAAATTTTATGGCCCTGTGTGTACCTTTATGCTTATTGAAAAATAATTACGTTCATTCTAAAAAACAGATACCTACTTATTTTTGAAAAAAAATTCTTAGGTCAAATAACTGTGGGTACAACTTCGCTTAGCTGTTTTTGAGTATTTTTTATTTATTGTAAATTATAGACGCGTCGACAACTTAGGTCATTAGCGTCTTGATTACATTAAATAACAACACACTTAAAACTAAATGACATCACAAAACATCCATGAGGGGAGGCGGGATTCGAACCCACGACAGTCTGATCCAGAGGCCACGACGCTAACCACTGGACCACACTGTCCTCCTGTTTTTGAGTAAGCATTGTAAGTTTATTAGGTGGTGAAAAAATGCTAGATGCTTCATCAGTTTTTGAATTAACGGTTTCTTTTGCCCGAAAAAAATCTGCAGATAATAATTCGTCCCACAATATTGGCCCACTAATAATTAAAATATTATTTATATTACATTTATTACTTATGCATATAGTGATTCGAATTAGTATTTATTTTTTATAGATTCTTTCGTTTAAATTCTTGTAATAGATTGAAAAATAGCTGGACATAAAAATATCAAAAGGTATCTTTAGAAATCCGTACCTAACGACAAAATTTTATGTAGGTGCAATTTTTTTTATTCTTGTTTTGTTTGATTTTTGTAAGGCTTGTGAAATAAATATATTTTTTTTCAAAGATTAGGGGTGTGAAAAACCTAAAAACTGAAAATTGTAGTAGCTTATAAATTATTTTTAAAAAAAATATGTAATCAATTTTATGAACAGTCCGGCCATTTTTTATTTAGTCAAAATATCAAGAATTTAAATCATATTATTCTTTTTAGTCTGTCTTTATTTAAATAAATATATCGTTTCGTATTGTAAAATATAATAAAATTTGTACAACTTAGAAAAAAATAAAAAGTGTTTAATTAAAACTAATTCTCATTTCTACAGTTAAAAAATGTCCAAATTTTGTTTTTCAGAGAAATTTTCGTTCCCCCGTCCCCGCCAAAAGAGTAAATCATTTGTGTTACATAACAACTTAAAAACTGACTCTCGCGTCTTTAATGATTCAATGTTTACAGCACTACAAGGGGCCGTTGAAGTATTACGTAAGCAGATTTTTTGCAATTATTAACCCCCCTCCTTCTCGTCAGCAAAAGTAAGCAAAGCTCTTACCCCCCCCTCCCATGCTTACGTAAACATTGGTACATGCATTTTTCAATGTGTTCTGGTTTCTTTATTGATTCATGAATCATGGGCAGCAGTTATAAGTCTAGAAATAAGGAATTGGCTTGGAATAGAGGACTTTAACGCACATAAAATGTATTTAAGCAAATTTTATTGACATGGTATTCAGTTATTATAATCTTAATATATTAACGAACAAAACAAACTTCTTTTAAAATGTTGGTATATTAATTCAAATTAACAGTCCTCAGTCCATGACAGACGACTCCATGATTCTAAGTCTTCGATGACATTGGATGTTTGCTGCTCAATGAATAGCGCACGGTAATTCCCCTACTCGGTTCTAAGCGAGTAAACGTATCCATTATTTTCGGGAATCCCTGAAAATTCGTTTCGTTTTCAAGCATAGACAAGTAGGGTTGCCATATGTGTTCAAACCAAAATCGACTAAATTTTGTAGAAAATCCGAAAAAGTAATAAAATAAATACTGCTGACGTAATCACCATCCAGACACCCCCATCCCCCATGTCATCAAAAATAAGCAAAGCAAAGACCCCCCGCCCGGGCGCCCCCCTGTAGTGCTTACGTAATACTTGAATGGCCCCTAAACATAGAGATATTAGAATAGAGTACGCAAGAACCCTGATTTCGCGATAGAGACAACGAGAGAGATAGATGCAGAGTGTTCTAATACATAAAAAAGATATAGCGGGATCACTATACATCTATCGGGCTTGAGAATAGCCGAGCGTTTAGCAATGCTGTTGTTTACATGGCGTTGCTATGGTTCCTCTATTACAAGTTCCCAGTTTCCGGGTTCTAGCCCGAGTGCTGGTAAAAGTGTCAATTAGATTTTCAATTTATTATTAAAAAAAAAGAATGCATTGAAAATATGAGTTGGTGTTAGGCCTAAATAACCTTAGCTGTTGGTGGTCTTTAAAAAAAAAACACACACACACACCCCTATACATCTATCTCTCTGCTTCTGCTCCTGCTGATATAATGAATGTTTACATGCCGTCTTTTGGGACGCGTCCCCCAATTAGCACTCCTTTGACTTAAACAACCACGAACTGGCATTCAACGAAACTGGTAATTAAACACAAAATTGCCAAAATGAAAAATAGTTTAAAAAAATTTCCTGTATACATTAAGTCATAATATCTTTTGAGATAATAACCTTTTAATAAAAAACAAATCCCACCTTCTAACACGATTTTTTTTGACGACAAAGCGAAAGTAAATATTTAAAAACGCTTTATTACTGTCTATATAAATTTATGACCAAAATTGTAACAATAATAATTATAATGTACAAAATAATCCTGATTCTGTAACGCAGTCTGTTAGCACGTTTGAATCTAGATTTTTTCAAAAATGTCACCTCTTAATATTTAGATATAGAATAGAATACTGCCGTAGGCAAATGGCAATAAATGACATTTGTTTACAAAATGAGTTAATACTGAGAACAATGAAAGCAGTAAGTGCTGCAGCTTTTACACCGACCCCCAGATGAATTACGCACACTTCCTTCCTAGGTAGATTGATGAGGCAAAAACAGCAGTATCTGATTTTTGATTATACTATGTTTAGGCAGATGGAAGTATTTGTGCAAAATATCAATTACTGCCATTTACCTTACTGCCCTTTAATATTATCAAACGGTCCAGACATTTTTACTTAATCTTGATTTACTCAAATTCATAAGTTGGTTACTTACTGCCATTTACTTTTTTAGGGCAGAATCAGGGCCGGATTTGGGGGAGGGCAACCGGGGCTACAGCCCCGGGGCCTCCACAAAAGAAGGGCCCCCACAATAGAGACTTCGGAAAAAAAATTCTCTGAATTCTCGGTTATTAAATTTTGTCGTTGAAAATATGCTAAATCACGTTAACAATTTTAATAAGTAATCATGAACTCGACTGAAAAAAATTGTCCACTTTATTTGGAAAATAATTTGGGGCCAGGGGGCCTCCACTTCTTTGTTGCCCCGGGGCCTCCAGACCTCTAAATCCGGCATTGGGCAGAATAGTAGTTTTATCATCTCGTATACATAAGTATAAGACGCGAGGTGTGTTGGCACTCTCTCCTGCGGCTCGTGTGCCAAACTTCACCCCTCGCGTCTTATACTTAATTTTACGAGATGTTTAAACTACTATTCTATTCTTAGATTGTGATTACAAAATTACAGTTTTTATACATGCAAGAACTGTCTAATCTCGTTGCGAACCTCTCTGTCACACAAAGACAAATTATTGATCTACATAGAAAAAAATCGCTTTTCAAGCTAAATTTTGATCAATATGCATAGAAAAAGGTTGTTTCGAAGTGGAAATTGTACCAAAAAAATATGCTAAATGCATGTACAGTCAGATCCGGACAAGCGAGAGTTCAAAGGATTGGGAATTTTTATTCACTTATCGAGGTTTTTCACTTAACCAGTTTCTCACTAATAAAGGTATACAGGGACAGCTGCTCCTCTCACCATGAGGTATAAGAAATCTTATCAACTGTAATAAAAATCAGCTATTAATGACAAGTAGGTAAGTGCAGACGCAGTCATTCCACGAAAAATCTTGCCAAAATAGTAAATAAATAGGCATAGATCTTAATAATAAATAATAAAAAACAATCTCGATTTGTTCTCTACTAAGTACACACTCTCGCTTACAGAGGTGTAAGGCAATTGGAAGTAGTGATGTGCGATGCGAGATATTTTACAATCGAAACAATTGTAATCGTTCATAATAACAATCGAGTCCACAATCGACTCGGAGTTTGATTTTACAATCGAAATGTTCGATTGTTCAAGTCGATTATTTGCCACATAGGTTATAGCAATAGCAGCGAATGAGAATACGTATTATAATCGTTATTCAAGGTTATATGCTAGTCGACTGACGTTCACGCGACTCGTTAATTGTTTACTATTCACACTGTTCAGTCGGTACTCAGTACTCTGTGATCTCTTCACTATTGAATTCATATTACGCGACCATCGACTCGACCACAGTTGTTGAGTGATGAACGATTGTATATTATGTGACTCTCGACAGTGTACGATTCAGTACTATTCGACTCGGTCTCGGTGAAGTATGAAACAACAACAATCGAGTCCAAGTGACAACCATCGAGAATCATCCAGATGTTTGAACAATCGAGACAATCGACTAAAACATCTCGTATCGCGCATCACTAGGTGGAAGTCTTAGTCATAGAGTTCCGGACTTGAAAAATGATTCTCATTATAGAGGTTTCTACTTTCTCACTTATAGACTGAATGAATTGTAAATTATAGACGCTCGACAACAAAGGTAATTAGCGTCTTCACTTATAGACGTTTTCGAGGGTCTCGCTTATACAGTTTTCTCACTTAACCAGTCTTCTCTTATTCAGGTTTTACTGTGTGCAAGTTTTAAAAAATATCATTTCAATCGGTCAATTATTTTTTAGCAAGTTAAATTTGAAATTCTACAATGCTTTTCTTATGAAGAAATATGTGTGGTCAGAATCTAAGGTCATTGTTAAATCAGATTTTCTGACAATGCTTTCTGCAACCCAACATGAGTGTAATTATTAAAAAACTCGGGTCGCAGTGCCTAAACCCTGCCGACAATATAGTGTATTTGCTAATACAGGCCTTGTGGCTTTAATACGTGAACTTAAGTTTGATTTTGGACAAAATAAAAAATTTAACCCCTTAATACATCCCTTAAAATGCTTTTTTTTTCTTAATTTCAATATTATTATCAATACAACCTCTGTACCAAATTAAATACACCCTTCAGTAAGTAAATCACTATCCGCAAACTGGTGTTTTCATAAAATTTGTAAGTCCGGTCCTGTCGGGCCGATTTTATTAAAATTTTAGCAGCACATTTTAATTATTACTAAAGGGTTAAATTTCAATTTTGAAATGATTCTGAGAATTTTTTCGGCTTTTTTGGGCCCAAAAACATTTTTCAACCCCTAAAAACTACCCTTAAAATGGTCCGATTGGGCCCATTTTAAATAGGCTTCGTGCGGTGATGGATTCCAACGTGCCTACCAAATTTCGTCAAAATCAATTAACTCTTTCGAAAGTTATAGCCCGTACACCACACACACATATATATATATATACATATATAAACAGACATTTCCAAAAATGGTGCCAAAGTGTTCAGGAGGCTATGAAACGTCGAGAAATTTTGGTCCGACCCCTAGGTCCCGCCATCCGACCGACGCCAATAGTGTATGTGCCATATGGCAAATACACTAATAAAATGAATTTAGCAGTTGGCGATACAGAATTAAATTAATTTATCAGGACTTATAGCGTTATTATCCAAAGGAATCAGATGTAAATAAGGGTGTGATTACAGCAAATGGATGTAATTCAATTATCATTTGTCTCCAAGTCAGTATGATGCTGGACATCATTCAAAATGGCAAAAACAGCTGGACTATTAAATTGTGTTATAACTGTGGTAAGGAAATCAAATAAAGCGATCAAACATTTAAATACTTAAATATAGGTAAAAAAACTTTTAAGTTAAACGGTTTTATTTTAAATCATCAGCTGTACCAAAAACTAAAAAATAATTAGGACACAAACCAAGGGGCACTTTGTGTCGCTGCGTCGGCGGAATAAGTAATAATCTGGGACTTTTAACAGACCAAAATAAAAACGTGGGGCGCATAAAAATCTGTATAACGACTGTATAATTATTAAATAAGAACGGCTTGTCTAGAAAAATGTGTTTCCAAGCCCACCAACAGAAATATTTTAAATGCGCTCCACGTTTTTATTACTTATTCCGCTGACGAAGCGACACAAAGTGCTCCTTGATTTGTGTCCTAATTATTTTCTAATTTTTGGTACAGCTGATGATTTAAAATAAAATCGTTTAACTTAAATGTTTTTTTACCTTTTTTTATTCATCATATTATTATCTCTTAAATTCAATATTAAAATTTGTCCAGAGCTTGGACTATTAGTTTTTTAATTTTAACTGAGTTTGTGTCATATTTCAAAATCTATTTAAAGGAAAAAACAATGAAAAAATTATGAACGTTGAAGTAAAACATAAAATAATAAATGTATTTGTTTTAAATAATTTTAGAAATAAACTAATTGCTAATAAAATAACATAGATCAGAGAATTACAAAAAAAACCCAAATCTATGCCGCAAATTGATAAAAATAATCAATTGGACTTTCTTCTTATCGTTAAAAAAGTACTTAATAAATTAAAAAAGGGTGTGGGTTTCGGGACCCCCGACAGATGTGAAACATCAAAGTAAACGTTATTGAACTCGGTGGTATTCTCTATGTAGTAGTATATATTTTTACTTCCCACCTCTATGGTAGGGAAGTAGATAATGGATTTAGTCCGAAAAAAATATTTCGAGATTTTAACAGATTTCACGTTTTGAGACCCTAGCAATCGTTTAAGATCATTTTCTGACTGATGTCTGTATGTGTGTGTGTGTGTATGTGGGTGTGTGTGGTCAATTTTTCGCCTTCGATATCTTAAGAACGGAACAACATACGGGCATGCCGATTGTTCTATTGTGTTTATCAGCCTTTAACTTAGTTCTGATTAGATTTTGAGTCAAATCGGTTCAGTGGATCCTGAGATATTCAAAAAAACGTTCTCAATGTCACGTATTAACATAGGTAAAAAAAATATAAATGAATTCTAGATGTTATAAATTGAAAAAAATGTAAATATTTTTTTTCTCTAAAATGTATAGTTTTCGAGAAAAAAAATATTTTACAAAAAAAAATAAAAATTGTACGTAAATCAAGGTAACCATGATTTTTGCTATATTAAGCTAGCCATCAGTAGATCACCAAGCAAAAAAGAGGGCCATGCTTTTTTCAAAGAATAAAAATTAAATTGTGTTTTAAAGACCACCAACAGTTAAGGTTATCTGGGCCTAGTCAAAGAATAAAAAAAAGAGTGTTTATTTTTTGCAAATATTTACTAGGTGGGAAGTATAGGACTGGTCATCAGTCGAATTTTTTCAAAAGCAGCAACTAACTGTTATGCTGACGTAATCCTATATCCTGCACTGTAACACACGCGGTTGTCTTCCCGTGCCCGAGCGCGCAGAAGCCGAGAGAGAGAGAGTGCCGCAGTGGTGGGGAGAATAGCAGCGAAGGAGCGGACCATAAATTTCGTTGCATATTTCCCCTCACGCGGCTGTTGACAGTTCGACATAAGATATTTCACATCAAAAATATTAATTGATACTAGACCCAAATAACGCTGGCTGTTGGTAGTCTTTACAGTACAATTTTTTCCTGGTTCCAGATATTATCATGCACCTTACAGTTCGTACTTTCAAAAGAATGCGGACCCCAAGGTTACATTTGTACCAGTGCGACAACTTTAAGATTATGCAAAGACGACCACCCGTTTGGTGCGCAACTTGTCTGCGCAATCGGATACTGTGACGAAATTTCGCCGGATGTCTGCACTCCCGATCCTCCAACGACGATCGCCGAAACGACAGCGATGTCTTTATCATCGGAGATCACAAAGTCAACGCCAAGTACCACACAACCAACGGTAGAATGTTATGCTGAAGGAAGATTCCCTGTTCCAAGATCAGCCTGTAAAGAATATTTATTATGTGTTTTATTATCAAACGGGACGTATTCAGCAGCTGTCTATCCTTGTCCTGGACAATCGCACTTTGATCCTGAAAAACAAACATGTACCATGAAGTACGAATGTTCTGAAAATCATTCGACAACTCCTGCTGAAGAAACATCTACTCCAGAATCTACAGAATCAAGTTTGGTTACTACAACTTTCAGTCCAACAACACCAAGTCTTGAATGCCACGCTGAAGGAAGATTCCCTGTTCCCGGATCAGCCTGCAAAGAATATTTATTATGTGTTTTATTGTCAAACGGGACTTATTCAGCAGCTGTCTATCCTTGCCCTGGACAATCGCACTTTGATCCTGAAAAACAAAAATGTACCATGAATTACGAATGCTCTGAAAATCATTCGACAACTCCTGCTGAAGACACGTCTACTCCAGAATCTTCTGAATCAAGTTTAGTTACCACAACTTTCAGTCCAACAACACCAAGTCTTGAATGCCACGCTGAAGGAAGATTCCCTGTTCCCGGATCATCCTGCAAAGAATATTTATTATGTGTTTTATTGTCAAACGGGACGTATTCAGCAGCTGTCTATCCTTGTCCTGGACAATCGCACTTTGATCCCGAAAAACAAAAATGTACCATGAAGTACGAATGTTCTGAAAATCATTCGACAACTCCTGCTGAAGAAACATCTACTCCAGAATCTTCTGAATCAAGTTTGGTTACTACAACTTTCAGTCCAACAACACCAAGTCTTGAATGCCACGCTGAAGGAAGATTCCCTGTTCCCGGATCAGCCTGCAAAGAATATTTATTATGTGTTTTATTGTCAAACGGGACTTATTCAGCAGCTGTCTATCCTTGCCCTGGACAATCGCACTTTGATCCTGAAAAACTAAAATGTACCATGAATTACGAATGCTCTGAAAATCATTCGACAACTCCTGCTGAAGACACGTCTACTCCAGAATCTTCTGAATCAAGTTTAGTTACCACAACTTTCAGTCCAACAACACCAAGTCTTGAATGCCACGCTGAAGGAAGATTCCCTGTTCCCGGATCATCCTGCAAAGAATATTTATTATGTGTTTTATTGTCAAACGGGACTTATTCAGCAGCTGTCTATCCTTGCCCTGGACAATCGCACTTTGATCCTGAAAAACAAAAATGTACCATGAAGTACGAATGTTCTGAAAATCATTCGACAACTCCTGCTGAAGAAACATCTACTCCAGAATCTTCTGAATCAAGTTTGGTTACTACAACTTTCAGTCCAACAACACCAAGTCTTGAATGCCACGCTGAAGGAAGATTCCCTGTTCCCGGATCAGCCTGCAAAGAATATTTATTATGTGTTTTATTGTCAAACGGGACGTATTCAGCAGCTGTCTATCCTTGTCCTGGACAATCGCACTTTGATCCCGAAAAACAAAAATGTACCATGAAGTACGAATGCTCTGAAAATCATTCGACAACTCCCGCTGAAGACACGTCTACTCCAGAATCTACAGAATCAAGTTTGGTTACTACAACTTTCAGTCCAACAACACCAAGTCTTGAATGCCACGCTGAAGGAAGATTCCCTGTTCCCGGATCAGCCTGCAAAGAATATTTATTATGTGTTTTATTGTCAAACGGGACTTATTCAGCAGCTGTCTATCCCTGCCCTGGACAATCGCACTTTGATCCTGAAAAACAAAAATGTACCATGAATTACGAATGCTCTGAAAATCATTCGACAACTCCTGCTGAAGACACGTCTACTCCAGAATCTTCTGATCCAAGTTTAGTTACCACAACTTTCAGTCCAACAACACCAAGTCTTGAATGCCACGCTGAAGGAAGATTCCCTGTTCCCGGATCATCCTGCAAAAAATATTTATTATGTGTTTTATTGTCAAACGGGACGTATTCAGCAGCTGTCTATCCTTGTCCTGGACAATCGCACTTTGATCCCGAAAAACAAAAATGTACCATGAAGTACGAATGTTCTGAAAATCATTCGACAACTCCTGCTGAAGAAACATCTACTCCAGAATATTCTGAATCAAGTTTGGTTACTACAACTTTCAGTCCAACAACACCAAGTCTTGAATGCCACGCTGAAGGAAGATTCCCTGTTCCCGGATCAGCCTGCAAAGAATATTTATTATGTGTTTTATTGTCAAACGGGACTTATTCAGCAGCTGTCTATCCTTGCCCTGGACAATCGCACTTTGATCCTGAAAAACAAAAATGTACCATGAATTACGAATGCTCTGAAAATCATTCGACAACTCCTGCTGAAGACACGTCTACTCCAGAATCTTCTGAATCAAGTTTAGTTACCACAACTTTCAGTCCAACAACACCAAGTCTTGAATGCCACGCTGAAGGAAGATTCCCTGTTCCCGGATCATCCTGCAAAGAATATTTATTATGTGTTTTATTGTCAAACGGGACGTATTCAGCAGCTGTCTATCCTTGTCCTGGACAATCGCACTTTGAGCCCGAAAAACAAAAATGTACCATGAAGTACGAATGCTCTGAAAATCATTCGACAACTCCTGCTGAAGAAGCGTCTACTCCAGAATATTCTGAATCAAGTTTGGTTACTACAACTTTCAGTCCAACAACACCAAGTCTTGAATGCCACGCTGAAGGAAGATTCCCTGTTCCAGGGTCTAACTGTAAAAAATATTTGCTCTGTGTTTTTTTATCAAATGGAACATATTCACCAGCAATATATCCTTGCCCCGGAGATTCACATTTCGATCCAGACAAACAAAAATGTTCCATGAAATATGTTTGTTCAGAAATTGAATTAACGACGACTCTAAGAACAACCTCAACTCCAACATGTTCAGAATCTTCTACCCTTACAAGTTCTACAACACCTGAATTAGAATGTTACGCTGAAGGAAGATTTCCTGTTCAAGGTTCAGGCTGCGAGAAATATTTACTCTGCGTTTTGCTGGCAAATGGAACATATTCTGCAGCTGCTTATCCTTGTCCTGGAAGTTCGCTTTTTGATCCAGAAAAACAAAAATGCACTATGAAATATAACTGCTGTAATTAATTTTCAATTTTCACTTTCAGGCTGAAAATAATTACTTACATTGCTAATGTTTAATATATTTTCAATTTATATTTTGTAAATATGTAATAAGTGATTGTATAAAATTCAAATATTAATAAATAAAGCAATATTATTACTTTCCACATATTAGGCACCATTTCGTATATAAAAACAAAATTATTATACAATTATATTTTATTATTTTACAGAAATGTACTGTGCACAATATGACGTTAAAAAAATATTCCAATCGTAACATATCTTTGCGTTTCTGGAGACCTATTACCATTCCTTAGCTCTGTTGACTATATACAAATAAAATAAATTATGGAACACAAAATAATGGATATGAAAGAAAAAATTTCAAAATATAAAATACTGAACATTTTAAGAATTAGGTACATTTATTCGTAAATATTCCAACAAATAAATTAAGATAGAAATGTTATAGGAAAGAAGGATTGCAAACTTCTCCTCAACAAAACATTTAAAAAAAAAATGCCAGTGAGGCGACCTTAGTGTAACCCTTATTAAACTTAATAATAAATAAATAACCGGGTTACTTAAAAATTAAATAGAATTAATTGCTGCATGTAGGCATCAGTAATACAAGAAGGTTCTACTGTTGCCTAAACGCAGGCGAAAAAAATTAAAATACCTATCTCGCTTTAAGAGTCAAAACGCAAGTAATAATTTTACTGGGGGTCAGAGGCCCAAAGTTTTACGTTTGTGAGTTTGGCTCACTGATCGCTATACTTACTAACTGGATAGCTGATGCATATGGGAAAAAATATAGAACCAATATTGGTGGTAGCCAGCGCCGCACAATATCGGGCGGAGAACTAAAATGAATTTAAGTGCGCGAGCAATAAGCACTGATCTACATGGAAATAAGGTACATTTTAGTTACTGACCCGATATTGTGTGCAGTGTGGCGCTGATTACCGGTTCAATTGGGACAATGGCGGAATACAGGATCAGTTATCCAGCTAGTAAGTATAATAGAGATCAATGGTTTGGCCATACAAAATAAATAGATTGTATGTTTAGATACGTAATGGGGCATATTACGGCGAGTGATGACAGTATGTAAAAACAAGCGATAGATACGCGAGCCGTAATACCATTACGTACGAGACATATATGGTATTTTTTGACATACCCACTACAAAATACCTACTTTTCACGTCATTTTCACAAAAATGCTGACAGTTCATTTGCGTCGCCATCTTTCCTTCCAGTGTGCCGCGAAGTTCGTGCAAGTAAGTAATGACAGGCGCACGCAAGCGTATAGAGTGAACAAACAGAAGTTATTTTCTGCGCTAGTGCAGAAAGTAAACCATTTTCCGCACACCTGCCTGTTAAATGGGTCATTAATCAAAGAAGAGATTCGTGTTCCTTTTAGTCGGCTTAAAGTCATAAAAAATGGTCTTCTACCCATGGTTATCCGCTTGTTTAATAAACTGCCATCCAACATTAGATGTATTAATGAAATTTAAAAAATATCTTACAAAATTTTTACTTAATAAGATTTTAACTTTGTCGTGCCTTATCCTATACTGTATTGTCCTTGGATTAATAAATTTATTATTATGTTATTATTATTATATAGATGCATCGAAAGTAGCTATTTTCTAGTGGGTATGGCAAAAAATAAAGGAACAAAAAAGCAGCGAACATTGACTGAGTAATTTTCCATAGTTTCTATGTAATGACGACATTATTTAAAAGAAAACAGTTCTGAAAGATGTAATGGTAAGTGTCAATTTTTTTATAAAATAAGTGTAAACTATCAAAATATAATGACGAACTTCAGCTTTAATGTAAAACCACATAAATAAGCGATTTCTCTTCAAACATATTTCTTTTGTTCAACACCCGCAAGAAATAAATCATTTCGTGGCCCTGCTGAGCGTGGGCGAAATAATGAGTTCCCTGATTGTTGAAGTGCAGAGTGGGCGAAATAGCATTTCGCCCACGCTCATTACGGGGAACGTTTACGCAAGTGTTGGAGATTTTACGACCCAAAAATCACTTCCACCATAATCCCGATCAAGGGCTTTACCTCTGGACCCGTCTCTCTTGGACCTGACCCTTAACCTCTTTCTATATCTAGTATTTCATGACAACTCTGAGGGCGATAGTTTCGTCAATCAATCAGGTCACCCATTATTTCGCTCACGCTCAGCAGAGCCACGAAATGACATATTTCTTACGGTAGTTGAACAAAATATTGTGTGCGACTAATGGTCGAAAGAGGAGATTCCACTCGTGTTTTACAGCACTCGCTACGCTCGTGCGGCAAAATCCACACTCGAGGATTCTCCTCTTTCTCCCACTAGTCGCACAATATACTATTTATGATATTACAAATCGATTTTATCTTTTTCAGGACTTTTATATTTTTATCCTTTACATCATACTTTTTATGGAAAATTTATATCCAGTTAAATCGAAATTCAATTACAATTCTATGAAGAATCATCATCGGTTTGTAAGAGGATTAAACAATGCACACAAGAAGTTCCACTGTCGCTTTGCAGGACGCTTTCCAGACCCTTGTAATCCTTCTCATTTTTGGTGCTGTGATTTCAGCAAAGACGGAAAAAAACTTGTGGCCCGTCATGGGAAGTGTCTAAAGGACCACATTTTTGATACATTTTATCGCGAGTGTGTATTAAAAATGGTCAGAAATAAACGGTCTTTTAAAACTGAACCACCGTTGCAATTTATACCGATACGTCCACTTTCAATAAATGCAGAGCATTTCGAATCTAATTCTCGATCCGATTCGCAACCCGATTCGCAACCCTATTTGCAACCAGATTCTCAACCCAAAGCTCAACCCAATTCTCCAACAGATTCTCAATCCGATTCACAATCCGATTCTCAATCCGATTCTGCTGAACACTATTGTCCCAAAGCAGGTAATTTCCCAGATTCCAAAAATTGCGCATTGTTTTACATCTGCACCGTAAACAATGACGGTCAACATATTATGGTTAGATCTTCGTGTCCTGCCGGAATGGCCTTCGACAAAAGGAGAAGTTATTGCACGAAGAACGCTAAAGGTGCTTGCAAAGGTATTAACAGAACGCCTCACAAAGGAAACATTCATTTGAGGAAACGGAGAAGAACTTCATTGACTCGTGAAAGAAGGTATGCGAATAATGTCAGAAGGAGAAAAGGTTTAATTGATAGTAAAAAGACGGTGAAGAAAGTTACTGACGAAGCTAAGAAGAGAAGTAGTGCGACTGACATGAAAATTTCGATACTTGGTAGAAACAAGAAAATCTATACAGCAAACCAAAAAGAAGAGCGTGATGTAGGAAAGAGAAGTGATAACGAAAAAGGAAATGAGAAGAAAAAAATAAATACGGTTGATAATAAAAAGAATGATCATGTGAGGAAACGGAGAACTTCATTGGCTCGTGAAAGAAGGTATGCGAATGATGTCAGAAGGAGAAGAGGTTTGATTGATAGTAAAAAGAGGGGGAAGAAAGTAACTGACGAAGCTAAGGAGAGAAGAAGTGCGACTGACATGAAAATTTCGATACTTGGTAGAAACAAGAAAATCTATTCAACAAACCGAGAAGAAGAGCGTGCTGTAGTAAAGAGAAGTGATAATGAAAAAGGAAATGAAAAGAAAAAAATAAATACGATTGATAATAAAAAGAAAGAGCGAATTGATGGTAAAAAGAGAAGGGATGCAACAGATGTGAAAGGAGGAATTGGCAAAAAGAATTATAATACAACTGAGAAAGCTATGAAAGATAATAAAATAATTAAAGACAGCAAGGTTGCAAATGATAAAAAGACAGTGAATGCTGCGTACAAGAGTAAGGAAGATGACAACAATACCAAAAAAAGAAGGGGTGCCACTAACAAAAAAAACGAAAATGCAACTAGTGATAAAAAGAGAAGAGATATTAGTAACAGTAAGATGAAACAAGGAGCTTATTACGAAAAAGGAGATAATGGAAAAGAAAATTACAAAAAAGGAAGAGATACAAAAAATAATTTAAAAATCGTTAACAGAACTGCTGTCAAAAAGAAAAAAGAGATAATTAATAAAAAGAAAAGGCATGTAAATAAGACAGAAAGGAATACGGTTAGTAGCAAACAGAAGCGTAAGGTTCCATCCAAAAAAAATGCGACAGTTAAAAGAGATAATCATCATTTTTCGTTTCAATGTTCGGAAAATGGTCGTTACGCTGACAGAGAAGATTGTTCTTCTTATTATATTTGTTCCAGAAATTCTGATTCTAGTTTCATGAAAATAAAAATATCCTGTCCACAACAATATGTGTTTAGCTCTAGCCAAGGTCACTGTATACATGATAATCATTAATATTTTTCACATTTTATAATAAGAATATACTATTGTATTAAAAAGTTCACATTTGTCAGTTTGTTAGTTTTATATAGGTACCGCTTAATAATGATCTGTCTAATCTAAAATATACAAAATACTAAACAGTCAATTCCTTAAAAGATACAAGATACTTCGTAAAAGTATCTTATACAGCAGATACTTTTGAAAAATATCTTCATTCTCGGATATAGACACTTTCAATTATCTCAGTTATCGAACGTCTATAATTTACTATCATTATTCAAACAAAACAACCAAATCCCCAAACCGATTATAGCTAAACGCAGCGCTAATGTGTTGAAAATTTAAACTAAGTACTTCAGTAAAATCCCGTCTGATGTCACATACATGATTACAGTGAATTTGTACATTGTGGCGCTGCTTGTAATTTATTTTTAGGTTATTTTAATAGTGACATCAAACGTATTTTTTTGAAAGCTCTTAGTTCAAGCATACTTGCGCTGTATATATATTTATCTGCAAATGGCTTCAATTAAATAAAAATAAAAATAAACAATTCTTTGATAAAATTAAAATGTTTATTATTAAGATTAATTCTTAATTTTTAATTATTTTTGTATAAATAATACAACAATATAATTTTACAAACAGGTTTTCTAAAACTTTCAACTGCTTCTACTTCTACAACGGTCGTTAATTTATTTTATTAATATTTATTTTAACAACATGAACGATCAAAGATATAAAGCATTATTCATCAAGATCATAAATGACATAAAAAAGAAAACACAAAACCTACAACAAAAACAATGAAATACTTAATCAAAAATAGGGTCATCCCTGGTGGGGATCGAACCCACGACCTTTGGATTAGAAGTCCAACGCGCTATCCTCTGCGCCACAGGGACCGTGCTATGAACGCTTCTTAATACGGTAAATTTGCCATACGGTTTTTCAGCGGTATTAAAACTATTGAAATATATAAATATTTTTTTAATATTCTGAAAAAAATGAGATATTCTACCTACATTAATTTTAAATAAAGAACACTATTAAAAATAAACTGATACAAAAGTAATTTAATTTTTACACTGTAAGATCTCTATTAACAATAAATTTTTACATAAAATGATAATAAAATAAAATATATTAGGTATAATTTGTTTCATTTATACAATAATTGTTAGTCTTCATCAGTCAAAAACCGATTAGGATAAAACCTTAATCCTTCAATGGAATCATCACGACATGCCCGGCCATACTTTTCAGTCGTTAAAAGACGTTCCCTTGCAAGCATTACCGAAATGCCCAGCGATTGCGCCAACTGTTCAGCAGTCAAGCTCTCATGATCATCCAGCTAAAATAAATTAAGAAAAGTATAAAAAATATGTATTTTTGCCATACCCACTATAAAATAGCTGCTTTACACACATGTGTTTTTAAAATTGTGTTTTAAAAACCACCAACAGCTAAGGTTATTTGGGCCTAGCACCAATTCATATTTTCAATTCATTATTTTTTTAATAATAAATTGAAAATCCAATTGACACTTTTACCAACTCTCGAGATAGAACCCGGGAGGAACTTGTAATAGAGGAACCATAGCAACGCCATGTAAACAACAGCATTGCTACACTCTCAACCATTCTCAAGCCCTTACACACATGTATGTATGCATGAAAAGTGACTTTTGACATGTCGGTGTGCGGGAAAGTATGGGAAAGCAAACTATTTCCATAGTGATTTATGTTTATTCGCCCTGATCCGCCCGCAATTACCTACTGACTGCCACTCTCGGCCTACTATAGACTTGAAGTTGACGACACAAATGAACTGTCAAAAATTTTGAAAATGAAGTGGAAAGCAGCTATTTTATAGTGAGTATGGCAAAAAGTATGATATATCTCGTGCGTAATGATATTATTAAATAAAAGCTTGTAAAAAAAAGAATAGTCTTACCGCTTCAGCCGTGGCACTGACGACACTAGCCTCATTATGAGACTGCAATTGTAAAACCATAACGCCTGAATCAAACTGATGCAATCTAATAGGTTGATTTAATGGTTCCAACAACCGACAGGCATTCAACAAGTCTTCAGGCGATAACAATTCCAAACCTCTAGCTCGATTCACGCGACAATAGACATCCGTCAAAGACATCATTCCACCAACTTCAGTGATAGGTTCTAATAAAAAACTCGCCAACTGTCTCGCTAAATTCTTATAATACTGATTTTCAGTCTTGTAATCTTCTCGCGTAACCGGATCGTCAATACCTAAACTCATTAGATAAGATTTGAAACGAACGGTTTCGTCCTCAGTTATATCACCTTGTTTTTCTCTTATTTTGTTCGATATACTTCTCGATATAAGAACCATATCTTTAGCCATTGCCATAAGCTTACTCAAATCCTTAAACGCAGCCGATATGCTATCATCGGTAGCTTTTTGCTTCTCTTGCAAACTTCGTTCGATACCGATAATGCCTGTACGTGTTTTAATTTCGGGGCGTTGTTTGCTGGTCGTAGCCTGCAAATTTTCCCATTTCTTTTGTTGAACTGCATTGTTAAGCTGGTTTATAAAATCAGGATTCAGTCCCTCTTTAAAGGAGAGTTTAATGTAGTTGTTGGAACTTTCAGCTACCGGCCCTGGATTTTTACCTAAAAAAGAAATTGCGCTATCGAACTGGTAGTTTGATAATGAGATATTATTTACCTGTAGATGCTTCTGTCAGATGAACAATGACTTTATGTGATCGACTAAAACTGAAACTACTCGATGGCTCATCTTCGATAAATATTACATATTGAAGAGGCAATGAAAGACACGTCAGTCCACGAGGGATGTCACCCGGTCTTCCCCATAAGATACGATGTGTTGTGAGAACTACCTCACCACGTTCAAATGATGTCTGCAAACAAATTAATTAAACTTCAATTAAATGGAAAAAGTTGACCTTTATAATAGTTCTAACTTCTAACCTTATCATCTCCATCATACAGCTTTACTGATCTCTCACGGGTGATATAAGATTCGTTTTCAGACAGTTTGGATTCTGCATATTCAAAACGATCCATTATAAAATAATTATAATATTAATATTATTGTATTAATTTGTGAAAATGTGTAGCTGTCACATTTGACAGTTCCAGGGCCGTACTCAAAACAGTTTATAGCTTTTTCTCAGAAAACGTCAACAACATAATGATTGTTATATTATTTTTTATTCTTTCTCATAGTGACAGTTTTAACAATGGTTTTGGTAAGTTGTATGGCAATTTTATCAATTTTCTAAATTCATTTTTAAAAAATGTAATTTTTATTGATTTGTTCTAGCTTCAGGTTTGTTTACATTCCCTCAGAATTGTTTTTAAAATAACTTCATGCGAGTTCGAATTTTCAAAATTGACAAGTGCAAAATACATACATTTCTTAAATGTTAAAAAATAAATATCTAATTAAATATTAATTGTAAAAATTCAAGTGATAGTTCTTCATACTTGTGTTGTGTTTGTACATCAACAATTTAACATGGCGCATCAAGAAATAATTTCGGAAAAGCAATTAGAAGAATTATCTACAGAAGAATTTCAACAAAAATTATGTACTTGGTTTAGAGAGCGTGGTTTATTGTCGGATTTGCGTGCTTATTTAAGAAAACAAATGATATTTTTACTGCAAGAGACCAGTCTAGGTCAGAGTTTATCGGAAGCTATGCCTCGCACTATATCACCGAAGATGCAAGCGACAAATTTATTGATAGCGGAATTTTTATTACGTCAACAAAACCATTATACATTGTCTGTATTCACCAGTGAAATTCCATTCCTGCAAACATTTCCTGAATTTTCTGAAAGCGGTCAACTACAGCCAAGAAGAAAACGAATCGATCGTCTTAAAATTCTAGACGTTATCGATATTTTGGATACAATAGGTTTATCACAAGGAACAAACGAAGGTGAGAATATTCTCACAGTATATCAAAATAATGACGATGCGTTATTGACTTGTATAATTCGTTGCCTGTCGACGCTAACGACGCAGAAAAAAACGGAAAACGATACGTTTATCGACTTGGAACCAATTTTGGAAAAGAACTCACCTTATTTCTTAACCGCTTTACAGAACATTCTGATAAAAGGGAAGGTGAAAGGTCATATTTTTTTTTATTTAAAAGAACATATTAATTCACTTTTCGAAACGGAATTAAATAACATAAAAATCGAAGAAGAAAATAAATTAAAAAATGCAATCGACGAAAAAGAGAAAGAATTTAATTCGAAGTTAAACGATAAAGAAAAAGATACACTTAAAAAGATCACAGAAAGCGAATTAAAAATCAAAGAATATAAAAAGAAGTGTAAACAAGAAATGAAACTCAAACAAAAACAGTTAGAAAAACTGGCCGAACAATTACACGTCCAACATCGGCAAGTAAAAAGTTCCATGGAGGATATACAGACCCGTACAGATGATTTGAATACCAAAGAAAACAGATTGAAACAAATCTATGTACAGAAATCCGAAGAAATGTCTCAATTGAAAAGCGAATTGCAACTCCGTCATCAAATGCTATGCGTTAAAGAAGCGTCTATTATTAAACTAAAACAGGATTTGGAGAAATCTCAAAAAACGATTCACGAAGCTGCTTCATCGAAAGAAATCAGTAAACTCAAGGAACAATGTTCAGCGTTAAAAGAAGAACTTGAACAAACTAAATCAAAAATCCCTAAACCAAAAGCTACTCGTGATCAAGAAATTCAAGCTACGGATACTGTTGAGAATGTGCAGGCGTTAAAAGACAGTCTTGATCAGGTTCAGCGCGAGAATACAGAGCTCCGATTGAGATTAGATGCAATGTCTCAAAGGTGCGATGCATTAAATCGTAGCGTTCCGAGTACGATACGTTTTCGTATCCCGAATCAGACCGAATCGGGAGAAGCGATAACGATAGCTGCAAATCGACCGGCCTCTAGACGACGATTACGTATCGATAGTAGACAACTGGGTGGTGGGGAGGAATCACGTGTAATTGAACGCCCGGAAGCTTCTGGTGCTAGAGATAGAGGCGCCGCCAGGACAAGGGAACGCAGGGAGTGGCAAAGAAGAATAACTCGCGTTATACACCATTCCAGTTCATCTGATTCCAGTCCAACCGACGATGTCGTCCGCGATGCCAGAACGAGACTGCGACGATTACAAGAAGAAACCGACTCGATCCACAGGAGCTACCGAGAATTCAGACGGAGACAAACGCAAAATCCGTTTCCTGAATTGAACTCGTTTCGAAATAGTATGACACCGTCGTGTTCTCACGAGAGACCTCTCAGTGGATTGACTTTTGAAACTAATAGACAAAGAGCAATGTTCAATTTTCAGCAAGTAGATCAGATCACTCAACGATTCCACGATATCGGAGCAAGAGATATGCAGAATTTAAATGCAGTTCGGTTTAAATTTTCTTCAGCAAATCCTCTGAAAACCAGCTTTACGTTGCCTAAAATGGGAGAAACGAGTCAACCAATGAAGGGAAGAAGAAATTCTTTAGATAATAATGAAAGAGAAAATATTGCAGCAACGTTAGAACATGTTATTAATAAATTGGAATTTGCTGAAACTAAACTAGACACTTCTTTGAGTTCGACCCAACCAGAAATTGAAATAGAAAGAAGCCGGGAAAATAGTCCTAAAAGACAAATGAAAAATTTACAATCGAATACTGAACCAAACAATAAAGATCAATTACTCATAGAATTGGAAAATGACAACGAAGAGAATTTCAATGAACAATCCTTTATAGAGTTGATTGAATCGAGTCAAAATACTACCCAACATTTAATTACTGGAATTGAGAAACAAGATCAATCGATTGTTAGTTCAGATAATTTGATTGAATCAACAGTTGATGCATTGAAGCCAGAAATAATTTCAAATACGCAAGAAACAGTCAAAAATAGGCTAGTGATAGCTGAAAGTACGTCAGAAACAGTTGAAAGTAGACTAGAAACAGTTGAAAGTAGACTAAAAGTAGCGGAAAGTAAATTAAAAGCAGCTGAAAGTAAATCAGAAACAGCTGAGAGTAGATCAGAAACAAGTGAAAGTAGACTTCAAACAGCTGAAAATGAATCAGAAAGACCTGTAAGTAGACCGGAAACAACTGTTAGTAAATCAAAAACGGCTAAAAGTAGACCTGAAACAGCTGAAAGTAGACGAGAAACAACTGAGAGTTTATCCGTAACAGAAACAAAAGAAGCTCTTAGAAATGAGACTGTAGAATTAAATGATCAGTCAGATAAATTTGGAAAATCAGAGAATAATCAAATAAGAAAAGAATCGGTAAAAGACCCCGAAAAAGTTTATTTTGAAAATTATGAATTTAAGGCTGCAACAAATAGTTCACTTGAAAATGATGATAAAGAAAATATCGCTATTGAAATGTCTAAATCAAAACCGAACGCTAGTTCTGAAATTATTGTTGTCTCGGATAACGAAAACAAAAATGTTTCAAGAATTCTTATTGAAACTGTAAGAACTAAAAATATGGAAAATGATCCGTCTGAGACTCATATAAAAAAATCAATAGATTTTCCAGTTTTTTCGTATGAACTGACAAAAGACGAACAAAACAAAATGTATAAAACATCTGAAGCTTGCGAACAAACGACTCAAGGAAATGAGCCAATTGATTTAATTATCCCGCCAACAGATAAATCGTTCACAGAAAAGATTGAAAAGTTAAAATCCAGTTTATTAGAAATCGATGATGTTGAAAAGAAGTTTAACAAAACAATTGCAACCCCTTTCTTTATGCGCGAATATAATTTGACATCGATCGAAAATGAATTGTATAATATTAAATCATACAAAACATTCGATACGACAAATATCGGACTGACTGAAACCGAATCAAACGAAACTGAAGTTTCGGATCGTTGCATTCCGACTGCGGTTGAATTAACAAATGAAGAGGCGGTGCCCGGCCCGTCTCAGCCAATTAACGACGGCTTTGAAGTGATTTATAGCGCCAGAAGTGAATGGGCACAAAACCAACTTGACCCATGGGACGAAAAGCCATCGGTGTGTGGAATCGCTACGAGTAGTCTTACGGCAGAAGCTGCGGCGCAGAGCGATTCGTCTTTAGAATTAGAAATCCATCCAAAACCGTCTCTCATGGATTTGTCGATTTCAAGTGTTGATCCTCCGATTAGTGAACATCTATCTGCTGGATACGAAAGCAACAACGAGGACGATTTTTGGAATTAAAGGTAAGATAAAAAAACTCGGGTCGCAGTGCCAAACCCTGCCGACATATAGTGTATTTGCTAATACTGGCATTGTGGCTTTATTATGTGAACTTAAGTTTGTTTTTGGACAAAATAAAAAATTTAACCCCTTAATACATCCATTAAAACAATAATTTTTTTCTAAATTGCAATATTATTATCATTCCTAACATTTGTACCAAATTAAATACACCCTTCAGTAAGTTAATCCGTATCCGCTACTAATGTATTCATAAAATTTGTAAGTCCGGTCCTGCCGGGCCGATTTTATTAAAATTTTAGCAGCACATTTTAATCGTTACTACAGGGTTAAATTTCAATTTCGAAACGATTCTGAGAATTTTTTCGGTATTTTTGGGCCCAAAAACATTTTTCAACCCCTAAAAACCACCCTTAAAATGGTCCGATTGGGCCCATTTTAAATAGGTTCCGTGCGGTGATGAATTCCAACGTGTGTTCGTCTGTCTGTCGCAGTCGAATTTCTCTGAACTAAATAAAAGTATCAAGTTGAATTATTAGCATAGTTATAAAACTTACTAACCCGCATAATAGTCAGAACGTAAAAAATATTTACCTGTAAATTTGGGGCAACCATAGTTTTCTAAATTCAAAAACGAATAACATAGTTGACGGTACAGAACCTTCGACGCGCGAGTCTAACTCACACTTATCTAGTTTTTTTATTGTTTTACAAATATTTTAACACTTGACCGACAAAGTAGGAAATAAGGAAATAATCGATTAAATAAAACAAGTATGTCTTATTTCATATAATATTTTTATTTGAATCGTAATTTTTTATTACAATATAGAAAAATATCCAATCATTAGAAAAAAGTACATAGCTACATGTTAAATTGCATTTTTATACATTTTCTTTCTGACATAACAATGAGCCATTTTCCTGAGAGTAGTTCCTTCAATTATCCACAAAAGGCCGCACTTGTGGTAGGTACAAACATTATTTATTCCCCATTAGTGTCGTATCATTTTAGTAGTATAGATTAATTATTTAATTAATTTAATGATAATAATAATAATTTAATAATTAAGTTATATCACTAAAATGACACGACACTAATGGGGAATAAATAACGTTTGTACCTACAGCTACTACAAGTGCTGCCTCTCGTGGATAATTAAAAGATGTACTCCCAGGAAAATGGCTCATTGTATTTTTATACCTACATTTTTTTTCTGACATAACAATTGTGCATAACTATTAAATAGGGAAGACTACAAAAAACAGATTGATTTTTCTAAAAAATCATTCGAAAAGCATGCAAAATTAAATTTTTTTTTAATCACAGTTTTATCATAATTTTGAAGGCAATTTTATATGAGAATGAATAATTTAAATTTGTTTTTAAATAGGGTATCTATTTGCATTAAATCTTTCATCGCAGAATGAAAAGTTACGTTAATTTGTACAAACCTCTAAGATTTGGGAACAATGAGCCATTTTCCTGAGAGTAGTTCCTTCAATTATCCACGAGAAGCAACACTTGTGGTAGGTACAAACGTTATTTATTCCCCATTAGTGTCGTGTCATTTTAGTGGTATAAATTAACTATTTAATTAATTTAATAATAATAATAATTTAATAATTAAGTTATACCACTAAAATGACATGGTACTAATGGGGAATAAATAATGTTTGTAACTACTACAAGTGCTGCCTCTCGTGGATAATTGAAAGAAGTACTCTCAGGAAAATGGCTCATTATTAATTTGTTATTATAGTACGGAGCCCTCATGGCGCGAGTCTTACTCGCACTTGACCGGTTTTTTTAAGTTGCTGTGCTATTTAAACGACATGTGACGTCACTCAGATTTGCTGAAGTCAAATGATAAGAGCTGTAGTTATCATTGGACGAGGAATCCAAACGTCAATAAAGCATTTTTGAAGTCATCCGAGCTGAGTGACTGTGTGTTTTAAAGACCACCAACAGCTAAGGTTATTTGGGCCTAGCACCAATTCATATTTTCAATTCATTATTTTTTTTTTTTTAATAATAAATTGAAAATCCAATTGACACTTTTAGCAGTTCTCGGGCTAGAACCCGGGAACTGGGAACTTGTAATAAAGGCACCATAGCAACGCCATGTAAAAAACAGCATTGCTGTATGCTCGGCTATTCTCAAGCCAGAGCTGAGTGACGTCACAGCAACTTTAATAAATTATCGCGCTTTGAATCGTTCAGTGTTTCTCAGATTTTAGACTTTTGTTCAAAATGACACATGTTTTCAGTCGGAGTAAAAAAATAGATGCAATTACCCTATCGAATAAATTTTATAATAACAATTTTGAAGCGTTCGTTTTTATATAATTGCAGTTTTTTTTGGAATTTAAAACGTTGAAAAAGTACAGTTTTTTTAACGAATTTATCATTAATGTGAACGTTCGCGTTGGCTTTTCAAGGCTAAATATTAAGCTAAGTGTCCACAATTAAGACAAAACAGTCTCGAGAGTAGTCTCGAGACTTGACTCACAAATGGATAAGGGCCTGAGACCAGTCTTGGAGACAAGCAGGTGCAGGTTTTAGAGACTGCCCGTGTCACAAGTGGACATGCTCATTCCCGCTCTCGTGACCTAGTCTCAAGTCTTCCGTCAATGTTGGAAGACCTGAGACTTTTTCAAGTGACTGAAGTTAATTTTTATTCGCAATAAATATTATAATTCCTCAAAATGAGCGAGAAGAACCTTTACAAGCTTGTACTAGATTTTTTTTAACCCTTTTTAAGTTCTGGCACAACTACGAAAATTTTTTTGTAGAATCTTGGGATGGCTTTTTACCACAAATAATTTTTTCAAAACGATCAAATGGGTACGCGATACCTAAAAAAATAAAATGTTTTTTTTTTTAATTTTATTAAATTATGATACACTGAGGATAAAGTTGAAACTCATTGAAAAAGCAGATTCGACCAGTCGAACGTGTCTCAACCGATCCGCCGACCATACAAATCACTGAAACGCGTCGTATGATGCCGGCAACACGCAGAACTGTGAAAGCTCTAAAAGTTCACTTTTTTTTTTGTAAATTTTCACGTCTTCAAATTTGCGTAACATTTTGTTTTGGCATTGACTTTTTTTGCAAAATAACTAAACTGCAAAATTCAAGAAAGAATACGAAGTATATTAGGTTGGTATTAATGATTGAAAATAATTTATTATAAAAAAGAAATAATAATTGCAACTCAAAAAAAATTAAATAAATTCACTCGTACTTTTAAAATAAAAAAGACTAATGTTCTAAATTATTATAATAATTAATTAAATCGTGCGAATTATTTACGTAAGTAACAAAAAAACACGTGAAAAAATGAGGATGAGCACTGCCAAAAGCAATTATAACTTTAGGAACGTGCAGTACGCAGCTGGGATTCTAGATGGTAGCATGTATGGTAGATGGTGGCTGAAATTATAAGCGCTTATAGGTTTACACAACGAAGCTTTGATACGAGCTTAAGTCGCGTTTGAAATGTCAGATAGCGAAGACGAATATTTGTGTTCTTCTGCTACAAAGTGGTATATTTTAAATACAAATTTGGGTAGGAGCTATCATGTCCACCCTATTAATAGAAAACGATCTAAACATGGCGAATTTCATCATTTATACCAAGAATTAAAATTTTACCCAAACCGGTTTTTTGAATATTTACGTATGGAACCTAACACTTTTAAATACGTCTTAGAAAAAACTCAAAACAAATTAAATAAAAACTGACAAAATTTCACTTATTAAACTAGTCACATCTTGTAACGGCCATTTGACAGTTGTCACACGTTGATTGTAGTAGTCAGCGCGCTGAAAGAACGGTGAGATACATTCTTGAATCTAGCAGCTCTTGTAACAGCGCTTATACCTGCTACACTCACTGCTTCGTTGTGTACACTCGCATATAATATAACAATGCATTAATTTAAGCAAGCCCTGCTATGATCTATGCATCTAGAATCCCAGCTGCGTACTGCACGTATCTTTAAGTGGCTGTATACCTGATGCCATCTATATTACGTTTCTCATGTGCCCATATCTCCATTACGGATACCGGAACCAGATCCTGTTTCGAAAAATGGTCGGATACCAGAATCGGATCCAGATCCGGTCTTCATCCTTACATACAATATTTTTCCACTCTATTTATGTAGGAGAAATTCTCTAAGAAGCTGCACCCCCTAGGAAAGAGATTCCCTCCAAAACTTTCTATAAGAAAGACTTTTAAAGTGAATAATTTTGTGTTTTAGTTCAATAGCGATCATTGATCAACCAAAAATGATGTCGCGATCGACCGCTAGTTCACAATCGATGTATTAGCCGTCCCTGTTTAATAAAAACTAGAAGTTTCTCTCAAATAATTGAACTAGCAAAGTGTCAGTTTATTAAAACCTTGCAAACAAATGGAAAACCACAGAAAACAATTCTTATCGTGTTTTCAGCTGGTCAACTTTGTTACACTAGGCCGCACTAGTGTAAACTTTCACCGAGAACCGTGTTGGACTGGTCAGTGTAGAGCTCAATGCTACAGTGTATCGTGTTCGGCTGGGCAGCGGTGGGATGCTAGTGTGAACTTCAGTGTTACACTTTTACCACCGTCGCAGGAAGCCGTGTAAATAAAGTGTAACATGACAGCGGGAATAACAGAGCGATGGCCTACACGAAGAACGTGTACACTACTCAACACTGACACGGTACTAGTGTTACACTTTTACCACCGTCGCAGCGAGGTCGTGTAAATAAAGTGTAACATGACAGCGGTAATGACAGAGCGATGGCCTACACGAAGAGCGTGTACACTACTCAACACTGACACGGTGCTAGTGTTACACTCGTGCAAAACTACACGCCACTAGTGTGAATACCAGCTGAAAACGCTATTAAATAAAACGTGTATTGTGAATAGAGTGGAATAAATTGTGAAGTAATTATTTTTTCAATTGAGGGGTGAGGGTTAGGTTTAGTTCAGCCTTAACTGAACAATAATTAAATAATTAATAACTTTATACAGCTGGTCCACAAATTATTAAAAACTAACATTGTACATACAAACTGGGATATGAAACGTTGTCGAGTCTATTGGACGCTAACCGATCGCAGTTCGACCTCGCGCGGCGAAAGATGAAGCCACCGCGTCATAGTAACGTGAATGCATTGCGCCCGCCTTCTAGTTTGCTATTGGCTGTTTATTGTCATGAATAGCAGTTTGCCAAAATTGTACCTAACGTCATAAAACCCAATGTGCAGTTTTGTGTACACGGGGCACTGTCTGCGGGCAAGCAGGCGTTCACTAGCATATTATTGATGACGTGCCTGGCTTCATCTCTCACCGCGGGCACTTTAACTTGATATAGAGGGTGGCCAACTTGATGTACAGTAGCCCCAGTGTATTTTTTTTTTAAAGACCACCAACAGCTAAGGTTATTTGGGCTTAGCACCAATTCATATTTTCAATTCATTATTTTTTAATAATAAACTGAAAATCCAATTGACATTACCAGCTCTCGGGCTAGAACCCAAGAACTGGGAACTTGTAATAGAGGAACCATAGCAACGCCATGTAAACAACAGCATTGCTACACGCTCGGCTATTCTCAAGCCCTAGGACCAGTGTAGGCCTACTTGATATACAGGGTGGTGCCATCAGATGGTAGAAAAAAGTCCAGGAGCCCTCATTTTCGAGTAATGCAAAAGCTTTAGGGTTATCTAAATTTTGTTTGTTTCCGCGTCTGCGCACAGCTAGCATACAATAGTTTCAACAAAACATTAATAATGATAAAACTCAACATGCAAAAAATTGTGATAACCTCTAAGTTTGGTTTATTTACAAAACTTAACATAAAATTTGATCAACTGATAAAAAATATATTTGATCATAGCTTTGATACAAATTTAATTTTAAAAGAACAAGCTGGCGAATCACATTCAGTCTCAGAACAAAGATAACTCTAGAAGTGGCATATCACAGCTTTAGAGGTATGTACAACTAGGGAATGCAATCTCGATCTCGCGAGATCTCGAGCCATTTTTCGAGATTTAATCTCGTGGGCAGGCACTGTCGTTTTTTAAATCTCGTTCGAGATCTCGGTCTTATATGGTCGAGATTTCAAGAACGAACGCGCTTGAAAAAAAAAACTTGTAATAGTTTTTGACAGTCGCGCTAATTGATTCTGTTTGTTTCTCTGCATATATTGTTTTAATTATTGTTTTCTTGAGTAAAATGGACAGTTATTTAACTTATAACAAGCATTAGATGGCTAACAAATTATAAAGTTAAGTGAATAGTGAATATGTCTAAAGGTGCATTTTCATGTGACGCTAGACGCTGGCGTCTAGCGTCAAATGTGGTCACGTGACATAAACGCCATCTTGAAAAACTGTAGCGTCAAGTTCCAGCGTCAAATTTTAGCGTCAACAGACAGCAAGGTTTTGACAGTTGTAAACTTGTAAAGAGAGCGTCAAATAAAGACATCCATAAATCAAAACCCTGGTGAATTTGTTATAATAATTAATAAATAAGCTCTTTGTAAATTTATTAACAGAAAAGACAATGTCTGAATACGATTATCAAAAATGAAATTCCCATATTTTTGACTTAAATAACCGGCGAAAGTACACGAATTATAAGGAATAAAAATTAAAAATATAACTATGCTTACTTTTTTATAGGTAATTATATGCACTACCAGAATATGAGAAAAAAATAAATTGTATCTTGAGAAATTTTAATGTTTTTAGTATTCAATAAAAAAAAATTGTTTTGTTCTAAGTGAGACGGGAATTTTAATTAACCATCGAAAAACCATCAGGTGATAGTATTTTCCTTAATAAATAGGTACTTTCGAAGTAATAAAATTAATGGGTTAAATTCGTAGAATCAACCCCCTAGTAGCAACATAAAGCAATTCTTTAGCAAGCCTGTGTGTTGATACTTGATGCACAACTCAGTACCTAGCTGTAGAAAACTCGTATCATTAATGACCAGAGACAACTAATGACGCCAGCGTAAAAGCTAAACAATGTTTAGCTTTGACGCTACATTTTTTTCAATATGGCGTTTATGTCACGTGACCACATTTGACGCTAGAAGCCAGCGTCGAGCGTCACATGAAAATGCACCTTAAGAACAATTCAAACCAAATATCCGTGAACGTTACTAATAGTAACTTACCCTATGCTTCCTAAGAAGTTATTTCCAAAATAATTAATTGACATATAATAGTGTGCTGTGTGACTGTGTCACTGTGTGCGTGTGTAATTTGTTGCGTAGTGCACTGTGCAGATGATTATTATTCATTACTTTTCTTAAATAAACGTTGATTTTTTTGTTTCAAGATTCAATTAATGTTTTGTTTTATTTTCAAAATATAACAGCAATGGTAATAAGTAGTTTTCATTAAGTTTAAGCATTTTTGATAAAAAATAATACCTACGTTCTTTTTAAAAAAGATTTATCGAGATCTCGCCAGATTGTTCGAATGACCAATCTCGAACCCAAACTTACCTCGCGAGATCTCGATTTGCCAATCTCGGCTCGAGATTGCATTTCCTATGTACAACTGAAGCCAGCTGAGACGTGCGGGAAACAATTGAAAATATAATAAAATATTTTTACTTATTGAAGATAAGATACACCTTGATTTTGTATAAACGTTTTGGAAACTTTATTGTAAAATCCAGGCACACAACACGACATAAAGAGTAATTAACACTACGTAATACAAGCAACGAATGATCATAATGTGCCTGACAGGTCGTACTTTAGTGTATAGTTGTGGCTTCACAAGCGAAAATTGTTAAAATTGTGTTTTAAAGACCACCAACAGCTAAGGTTATTTGGGCCTAGCACCAATCCATATTTTCAAATCATTATTTTTTTTTAATAATAAATTGATAATCCAATTGACACTTTTACCAGCTCTTGGGCTAGAACCCGGGAACTGGAGACTTCACAAGTGTAGTGATATGCTGTTTCTATAGCTATCTCTATTCTGAGCATTCAGTAAACAAGCAAATTTAAAATTTCATTTTTTTTTTGTAAAATAAAAATTGGTTTTTAAAATATCACACTATGGCTTGACACATTGTTTGTACCTTCTTTTTAAATTTGAACACAAAAAACGAAACAAAAGAACAATATAAAAATCGGGTAAAATATTGAACATTTAAAACCGGAAGCCAGTTTAGTCAATCGTATAAAAATTACAAAAACTGTCTACTTTAAACAGCATTTCTTAAATTCATTTTTATTTAAAATTTTTGTATTTTGGAATTTTTTATTGGGATCTGTCAAATGGGCATATGACATCTGGTGGTAGAAAATTATACTCGAATAAGGTAACAGGGTAATAGTGTAAATTTATTGTGAAATTGTTTATTACACAAATAAAACAAGTAAAATAAACAAAAAAAATTATTAAAAATGGAATCCGCGACTTTTTCTAATACCATGGCATTAAACACTATCAGTTATTGCCCTGTAAAACTTACCTTACAACAAATTATTTTCTAATGAAATGTGAAGAAACTGTATTTATGAATAAAAAAATTATGTGATTGCATTTTTTTTAACCATAAAACCATAAATACAAATTTTAACACGGAGTACGCGACCAAATACATAATAAATGAATGCATAATGACTGCAAACAGTATACACAGTATACACAGCAGGTGTTTTCATATACTGTTTGCAGTCATTATGCATTCATTTATTACATAAAACCATAGCAACTATTGAAATTTTACCCTTAACTCCGCCATGTTTTTAAAGCCCCTCCCATTTGACAGATCCCAATAGAATGAGCTAATTTCCTGAGAGTAGTTCCTTCAATTATTCACGAGAGGCAGTACTTGTGGTAGGTACAAACATTATTTATTCCCCATTAGTGTCGTGTCATTTTAGTGATATAACTTAATTATTTAATTAATTTAATAATAAAAAAAGGGTGTGGGTCTCGGGACCCCCGACAGATGTGAAACATCAAAGAAAACGTTATTGAACTCGGTGGTATTCTCTATGTAGTAGTATATATTTTTTCAAAAGCAGCAACTAACTGTTATGCTGACGTAATCCTATATACTGCACTGTAACGTCTGTAACACACGCGGTTGCCCAAGCGCGCGGAAGTCGAGAGATAGTGCCGCAGTGGTGGGGAGAACAGCAGTGAAGAAGCAGACCAAACATTTTGTTGCATATTTCCCCTCACGCGGCTATTCACTGCCCGACATAAGATGTTTCACATCAATAATAATAATTTAATAATTAAGTTATAATAGTACTAAAATGACACGACACTAATGGGGAATAAATAATGTTTGTACCTACCCCAAGTGCTGCCTCTCGTGAATAATTGAAGGAACTACTTTCAGGAAAATTCTATTTGTGGCCAAATTGTTTTAAGAAACGCTATTTTCAAATATTAAAAGGGAATCTAACAAGATTTCATAAATTTAGCACAATGAAGTTTTTTCTATCGAACTTTGTCATTAAATAATCTCTATTTTTGGTATTAAATAATCTTTGAAATAGTTATTAGCCTACTTAGAAATCATTGAAAAAGGTCATAAATCTAAAATTAGTTAAAATAAAATAATAATTAACTTTCATAGGGTGCTTAATCGATGAAGGACAATCGCGTGACCGCCATTTTGGTTCCACGTGGAGAATGGACGCCCGTTATTCTTGACCAAGGATGAGGAGGTGTGAAAGGAGGCGTCGAACAGTTTTGACTGCTGCGGTCAGGTCGAGGCGTCGAAGTCAACGGACTCGAAGATTCGTAATGGACTACTGCAGGGCTCGGCCATCTATTAAATAAAAATGGTAGATATTTAAAATTATATACATTTTTATATTGTGTGCGAAATAAAAAATGTTTTTTCACCTCTCTCTGTCTTCTTCTGTGTGTAATTGGACAGCGTGTCTCCATCGATAAATACATGGATAATCGGCCGGTGTGATTTTTACGTTTCGTATCGCGTGGAAGACTGCCGTATCTATCCTGGTCGGTACATCCCTAAATAAAAATAATGGTGAAATATCGAATCTGGTGTTTTTGTTTAGTAAATCGTATAAAGCAGCTAGTCTTAATCTGGAATCCATCAATGCTTTAAAAAGAAATTTCTCAAATTTTAGATACCAACTAAAAAAAAAAAAAAGGGTGTGGATCTCGGGACCCCCGACAGATGTGAAACATCAAAGAAAACGTTATTGAACTCGGTGGTATTCTCTATGTAGTAGTATATATTTTTTCAAAAGCAGCAACTAACTGTTATGCTGACGTAATCCTATATACTGCACTGTAACACCGCGTGTGTTACTGATTCGAGATCTGTTTAAAATGAAATAAGGGAAATTTTTATATTGATTTTGATGTAACGTTTTTACCCAACTATTGTTGTGTTGAGCCAACATAATACTCTACATTGTCGACACAACATTGTTTTGTTTTGGCAGTTTCTATTAGCTACGCTTTTGAAGCAAACAAGTAATTCAAAATTATAATTTCGTTGTGATCAGACCTATTTTAGACTCGTCTTGATTCAATCAAATTTTGTTGTGTTTTATTTATTTATTATTAATTTTATATAAGGATCTACGATTTATTAAATCACGTCAAAAAGATCTTTATACTATGAAAAAAGGAGGGTTATGATTTTAATTAAGTTTTTTTGTGTTTGTCAAAAATATTGCAAAACTGATCAATAAACAAAACTTACCCTTCCAAAAAGATATCCAATCCACCGTCACAAGACGCGTCTAGCATTTCATCTTCGCTATCCGAACTGTCGTCAAAAATCGGACTTGAAGGCGGCGTGAAAAATATTTCTTCATCCTCAGCGTCTCCGCCTGAAATAGGACACGCAGTTCCTTGCGTTTCGCAAGTCTGAGATCTACCGACATCGCTCGGAGATTCGGAAAACAATTTTCGTGCCACTGATTCCATAAATCCAGTCGATGTACCCAAAACACATTTTTTACTAGTTACTCTGCTCAACGATGCTGTTTTTCTAGTATTTCTTCTAAAATGTTGTTCCTGCCAAACGCAACCACAAGGCGCGGCTTCGTTCCATTTTTGTACACAATTTTCTTCAGAATAAGTATTTTCTTTAGAAACATTTAATTCGGAAAGATCTGTTATTTTTTGTACTATGCACAAAGCATGTTCATCGATACACGAATTCAACATCGAATCGATACTTTTTCTAAAATTTGATTTTAACTCGACGATTATTCTACACAAAATCTCATCGGGAGATTTTCTATTTGCGCATTTATCATTAATCAAATGGTTTATGTTCGAAGCTATTCGTGAATGAACTACATGAAAATCTACCGATGAAAATCTAGAATCGTTCATGTAACTCGCTATCAATGCTTGCAGATGTTTTATTTCGGTTCGCAAACAATCGACATCTATATTTGTTAAACTACTGTGAATTCTAGTCGCGAAAACTTGGATCGATTTTTCAAGGCAAAGATATGGATTTAAGTTCGGATTGTGCAAAAGATGTTCTTCGTTTAAGTTATTGTTCGTATTAAATGAATTTAATTCACCGACAGATTTTTGTTTGTCTGATAAATTACAGGCACCAAAAGCTACACATAAATCAGTTATCGGGCTAAGATTTGTTGAGGTTAAATTTTCAATTTGATTACCTGTTTTTTTGACATCTTCAGTCGAACAGATAGAATTATCATTAGATGAGTAAATTTTCGATACGTTTTCATGAAATTTTTTATTTAGGAAATTTTCAAGTAATTTAAGACCTTCTTCCGAAGCTAAATTAGCAAATGTGCCCAAGAAATGCCAATATTCATTCCACCCTACTTGGTGTTCCTGCGCTAATTCCCTCCCCACTCTTTCCAAACCTTTTTCAGTATCTAACAATCTAAATGAGGCACTTGTGTTGGGCGAATGAACAGGACTACCGGGAGACATCATATTTCTTTGAACGCGTGGCGGAGTTTTCCACTTTTTGTGAAAAGTCACCGCTTCTTGTTTTTTCATGGGTCCGGCGAATGCGCGGATCTCAATACGAGGACTTAGCGGGTCTGCTTTAATTTTCTGTAAAAGAACAAAGCTATACACATTGAATCATCAATAGTATACAGATTGTGTCAAATTAAAGCTGTGCATAGGGAGTTCTGTGTGTAAGACAGAGATCGATATACAGGGTGAATTCGACCACCCGTATCAGTCGTTTTTTTCGAAAACGGTTAGTCGTAGAGAGTTGTGTCAAAAATTTGTATTATAAAAGCCCTAATAAAGAATGGAATGGTGATAATTTTTTTTTCCCGGGAAGGTCGGCTTCCCTATTAGTTTGCTCCAGAATGTCCAGAACTCCGGTATTATAAATGTAACGATAGGTCGAAAGTGGTATTGTTGAAAAGATCTTTTAAAAATTAGCAAGTTTTGTACGGATTTTTTTTTATTACTGCCACCCCTGTTAAGTAATATTTGTTTGAAATTACTAAATTAAAATGTCATAATAACGAACTTTTTAAAAGTCCGCATTTAAAATCTAGTTACCTATCTATCGACCATTAAACACTGAAGAAGTACACTCACAGTATAACCAGAAGAGCTCAGTAGTATGTATTAAAGAGTAAATGGAAGACAGTTTGAACACTTGTGACAATGTCTAAGGTTGCTAGATTTTTAATGCCGACTTCGATCGTTATTATGAAATTTTGATTTAATAATTTCAAACGATTGTTACTTAACAGGGGTGGCAGTAATTAAATAATTTTTCCTATAAAACTTGGCTATTTTTTAAAGAGCTTTTCAACAGCACCACTTTCAACCTATCGTGCTTTCTAAAATTTCGGAGTTTTGAACATATAATAATTTATATTTATACTTATAGACATTTACAGGGGTGGCAGTAATAAAAAAAATTTTCCTACAAAACTTGCTTATTTTTTAAAGATCTTTTCAACAATACCACTTTCGACCTATCGTTACATTTATAATTCCGGAGTTTTGGACATTCTGGAGCAAACTAATAGAGAAGCCGACCTTCCCGGAAAAAAAAATTATCACCATTCAATTCTTTATTAGGGCTTTTATAATACAAATTTTTGACACAACTCTCTACGACTAACCGTTTTCGAAAAAAACGACTGATACGGGTGGTCGAACTCACCCTGTATAAAGCAGTAAATAAGAACGAGATAAATGATCGCTAATAGGAAGCTTCTGTAGTTACTGTACATAAATAATACCCATACTAACCCATACAACCTGATAGCGTCATCTTTGTTTTGTGATTTTATCAATAATTTCTTATTTCAGTAGTCAGTAACTACAGAAACTTCCTATTAGCGATCATTTATCTCGTTCTTACTTATTGCTTTATATCAATCTCTATCTTACACACAGAACGCCCTATGCACAGTTTTAATTTGATACAATCTGTATATTTTTTTTGCAACACTTGCATCAAAAGTACAATTTTAGATGGCTGTGTACCGTTTGAAAAGTGATTCTTTATGGAAGCTTCTACTGCATTCGAACGGTAGTGTTTAAAGTAAATTTTAACGCACTCCTTTCTATAAAGTAATACTGTTTTGTTTTACTTAATAACACACGTGCGTAATAAAGTACTTTATAGATTACTTTGCTATAATGTCACTAATAAAATATTTATCCAAATTGTGTTTTATTTGCTTAAATTTGAACTTTTGATGCAGTTGTTGCAAAAAATATTGTAAAATCTTGTGGCTAAAGTGGCGAATCTGACAGTCGCGATTTTACAATACTCTCTTAAGGTTATGTTGCATTTATACCAATACCAGAACGAGTATGTGTTTACCGCGCGAGCCGAAGGCGAGTGCGGTAATCACATGAGTTCTGGTATAAGTGCAATATAACCTTAGGCTCGTATCGGAAAATCGCGACTGTCATATAATCAGTCACTTAAGCCACTAATTGCATAAATTACTATTATACATTCGATATATATTAAATTCAACAATGAGTTAAGTTAATGTGATTATAATATAATAATTAATAATTATAAATAGACAGTAGCCATTCCACAAACAAATACTTTTCTTAACGTAATCAGTCGGCAACTTGCCATCGTGATGTTAAACGTCAAACAATTAAGATATACAAGGAAAAAATCAGAAGCCACTGTCAGGACTTGAACCCGAAATTCCCAGTCTCCGGCTGGTTGAGTTACCACTTACTGTCTATTTATAATTATTAATTATTATATTAAATTCGTTCGAATTCTGTACAAAACCTATGTCGTAAGATAACTCGAATAAATGTAATTTGTTTTAACATTGGAAATGTTTATGTTCGTATATGGGGGCAGAGTTACGAGTTTTCGTTCAAGGCCAAAAGACAACGGTGTCGCGATCAAGTGAGGAGCAATCATGCAAAATTGAACAAGTGCAATTTTTTCGAAATGTGTTTTATATCATGTCTAGTTAATTGAGAGGTATTTGCGACGATCTGCGGTGTTATTTTTGAGCAAATGTTAATAAATACTGTAGAAAAATCCATTTAAAAGTTAAGTAATCAAGCAAAAGTGAACGCGTATATAACAGAAGAATAATAGGGTTATTCCTGACAAAACTAAACAGTGCATTGATAAATATTGTGTGTATAATAAACAGTTAATTATGTTTCATATATGCTGTTATCATTTCCAATGTCCTCGATGGTTGCAAGGATTGCGAAATCTGTGAATTTTTATTTATGACTATCTTACCGGTGGACTAGTCGTTGAAAAAGGAGTTCCGATTCTAGGTTGAATGGAGTTGTCTTCGGATCTTAAAACGGGAACGTAAAAACGATCTTCAAGTAAGGCAGCAATGTCATTTTTTAGTTTCGAGTCATTCTTATCACATCTTTGGCAGATCATCTAGAATTTTAAATTGTCATACAAATTTAAGCAACTGAATACCTAATAAAATTGTGTTTTAAAGACCACCAACAGCTAAGGTTATTTGGGCCTAGCACAAATTCATATTTTCAATTCATTATTTTTTTTTAATAATAAATTAAAAATCCAATTGACACTTTTGCCACCTCTCGGGCTAGAACCCGGGAACTGGGGACTTGTAATAGAGGAACCATAGCAACGCCATGTAAACAACAGCATAGCTACACGCTAGGCCAGGGGTCGGCAACCTGCGGCTCTTATGATGTCAAGATGCGGCTCTCCAGTTCTATGCGCAAATATTAATAATTATATTATTTTATTTTCAAAACTCATAAAAAATATTATACTGCAAAAAAAACTTTAAACAGGATACAAACACTCAACAGAGAACAGTGAGAATAGGTGGAGTAGAGAGTATACGGACAGCTGACATTTTTTAAATGTGGCAACACTGTTCTGTTTGTTTAGTTATTGGTGCACTGTGTAGCACTGCATAGCTAGCTAAAATACTTTAATATGTTTTGTGCGAAACATTTGTATGTTTTTATATGAATAAATATTATTTCATATTTAAAGCTATTATTTTAAATCAAAAATCAAATTTATATACCTAATCCTAATCAAATACCATAATATTGAAATAAAAATGTTAGTGGCTCTTTAAAAACTGGGAAATTTTGTAAATTGTAACTTTTGGCTCTTCCGTCTCAAAAGGTTGCCGACCCCTGCGCTAGGCTATTCTCAAGCCCGAATACCTAATAACTAATCGATTAAAAAAATATGTCAAAATCAAAAAATTCAAAATTAACGTTGCACTTAGAATGTCAATAAGATATTCGCAAGTTGTGTTTGCAGTTGCGCTATCTTGCGACTAAAATCAGAACTAATTTTAACAATAATTTGCAAATAACTGTTTATTATTTACTTACATCTTTCGGTAACTGGTTAAATTTGTTTTTGGCTTGTTTATCGCACTGAGGATACGACGTTAAAAGTTCTACACATGCTACTGAGCCAAATTTGACGGCAAAATGAAGCGGCGTCTCGTTCAAACCTTTATCGGGCGTATTCAAATACAAATCCATGAGTATGTTCGCACGATCCTGACACGCGACGATGTCATCTTGATCATACAATAGTTTTACAAACTCTGCCGAAGAAACTGTCCCTAATATTAGTTCGCACATTTTGGCGTTTGTCGCTTTTGTCGCGATATGTAAAGCATTATAGCGGGAACCTTCCTGCAAATTAGATTACAATAAATATAAAAATAATGTTTTTTATCCAGGTGTGCAAGCTTTCGCGGCCGGCATTGTTCCAAGTCTTCATGGTTTCCGGGCTTGTAGGCCGTGGTCCGGTGGTATTTCTACTTGACGTTTCGTCTACAACTGCGGTAGACATTCTCAAAGGCGATGTGGCAGCGGTCGAAGTGTCCTCCTTGGCGGCTCACAGGTCAGTGTGTCAGTGACTGGTGTCCTCCCTTCTTTTATGCCTAGTACCAGTGTAAAAGAAGGGAGGACACCAGTCACTGACACACTGACCTGTGAACCGCCAAGGAGGACACTTCGACCGCTGCCACATCGCCTTTGAGAATGTCTACCGCAGTTGTAGAAGAAACGTCAGGTAGAAATACCACCGGACGACGGCCTACAAGCCCGGAAACCATGAAGATTTTCAAAATTGTTTGACAGTTCATTTGTGTCGCCAACTTCATTCCTATAGTAGGCCGAGGCATGCACAGGAGTATGTAATAACGAGCGGATCAGGCGAATAAACATAAATTACTATTGAAATGGCTTGCTTTCCCACACTAGTGTGGGAAAGATGTTCCCGTACACCGGCCTGTCGAAAGTCATGTTACATGCATACATACATGCATGTAAAGCAGCTATTTTATAGTGGGGATAGCAAAACATATATTATATTAAAGTTTTATCTGTTTCAATTAGTTGTCAATTATTGAATTATAGCAATAATAGTTTCATTAGTAAAAAAATCAAAGTGAAGAGGGTCTGTGTGCTTCAAAATTACACATCTGATGCAATTTAAGAGCGATAACTATAGAAAATTAACAGTTAGAATTATCTTTTTTCTTACTTGTAAAATTGATGGAGTGTCACCACTGCTAACAAAATATCTGGGATTCTCCCAAACAGTTGTCTTAACAAACTCCAAATCGCCGGATTCGATAGATTTCCGCAGTCTAACAAGGTCCTGTGGCTTCGGGCCACGAAACGGGCTCGATTTTTCACCGACCACAATACAAGAATCTTGATCGATCGAATTACTTATCTGCTCCGATCCGTTAACTGCAAATTCTTCGGCTTCTTTTTGCGTTTTGAAAACTTTGAATCGTGCTTTTAATTTTTTTACTACTTTTAATGCTTCGGTTCTGTCCTTATATACGTGAAGTGCTTCGCCTGAAACAAAAAAAGTCGGTTACTACAATATGTGAAACTTTTTAACTGTTTACAAATAAATTTTAATATCATTCCATACCATAAAACTCGTCCACGTTACATGAAGGTGGCACATAGATACCGTAGTATTGTACAGAATTCTGTGCATTGCTAAAATCCATTATTTCTTATCTTTTTAAATAAAAACTGAGTAGTGAGGTTAAACACGTCAAAATTTAAAACCGTTATGGTCACTGTTTACGTTCATATTTTTAGCGATATTTGACCAAAACCTGAATCTCGTTCACTGTCATTTAAATAACAATGTATCAATTCATTAAAAATATGTTAATTATTTCAACAATAGTTCGCTAACCTTCTAATACTCCTACAGTTCAAAATTAAAATAAATTAAGCTGTCATAATACGTCAAGTAACCTAAACCTGTTTGCTTTTTTTAGTTATGCAATGCACACACAGATAGCTATAGTAGATATTTGAAGCTAGCGCTGAATCGCTTGAACTAGAAGCTTGTAAGGAATTCCGTCGGACGTCGCAGAGATCAATTTTGTATTGAAGGAAGGCACTTTTTAAATTTTGACGAATTACTATCCATTGACGACTAGTCTAAATGTTGCTAGAATCATTTCCGAAAGAAAGTCCCCCTTTAACTAAATCTGTTTCTGTTTCGATACCTTATCAAAAGTACTGCGATATCAGTTGAGTCTTAAGTATCGCAACAAAAGTGCTTATTGAATACTGAAATACTTAATATCGAAGCAAAAGTATCGATACCAGCTGTAATCATATCGATACAGTATCACAACATCCCTAGTTGTTCCCTTTATCCCCTCTGTCTGCTTTGTATTATTCCAGGACTCAGGAGTCTTGACTTTTGGTTTTGCGATGAATCGATGTTCGTTTCGTAATGAAATAAAAAAACACAAAACTATTTTATGATGTACATTTATTTGTTTTACAATTAAATCACAACATACAAATATAATCATATTATATATTTATATATTTTTTTCCTTTTTGTTTCAAAAAAATTGTTTTTTGTTCCACATACCAGATGCGAATAACTCAGTACTTGAAAAATCTCATAATAACAAAGAAAAATATACTATTCAACTCGAAAATATATAGTTTGATAACTGATAATAACAACACATTTTGATTATTTCTTTATAGAATTGTCGGTCAGCAATTATCTTCTTTTAAATCAAAAACCTTCCCGCAGTTTTCTGATTTGCCGTACTTATTTTCTTGTTCTGATTTACCATCGTCGGTATATATATTTGAGCCGATCAATTTTAAAGTCACTAAACTATCTTGACCTTGAAGTGCCAGCACAATATATTTGCCGCCCCGCGTTAATTCACAAGCCGTGACTTTTTCACGCGGTGTAAAAACCGCCATTAAATTTCCTGAAAAGAAAAAGTGACAATCAATAAATTAATTGTGGATTATAGACGCTCGACAACAGAGGTCGTTAGCGTCTGAAGTGACAATCAATAGTAATCATTAATCAATATATGTCTGTATTTTAGTTTTCTTGCGGGGAGATTTTTGGAGACACTTAGATGGGAAAACGTATTTTAATAATTTCTGTCTGTTTGTTTGTGCCAGTAATCAGTATTATTCGAGAACGACTGAACCGATTTTTATTGAATTTACATAGTATACTATCTGCTGATACCTAACCTTAAAGTATTAGGTTACTTTTTACCCGGGTACAAGATTGGGTTAAGATAAAGTTTCTACTTCTGTCAAATAAACTTAACTTTTTATCGATACAGTGCGAATGGAATAATCATATAAAATCAGAATAAGGTAAATAAATGACAATAGACTATGTGTCCGCTGTTTAATGTTTATATGTTTTTTTCTGTAAACCATGACTTACCCCTGTGTAAATCCCATAGTCGTATGGAACGGTCCCTACAACCGCTGTCGGATGACAGAAAACAGCTTCCGTCGGAATCGAGTCGTAAAAGATTTACGGGAGCTGTGTGACCCTGTAGGGACCATCTGCAGTTTCCTAAAAAAATAGAAACAGTTTTAACAAAAACTTCAGTGAACGTGCGGATCATTTAGTAGTCGATTTTCAGTGCAGTAGAAAGAAACTGTTGACCACGGAATAATTCAGGGGGGCAATTGGCCCCCCCTGAGCCATAATTAAATAATGATATTTTACCCAATTTTTTGTTTCATACACATAAATCACAAAATCAGAACTATAATCTCCTGGAAGATGGGTAACTCTCATAAAAATTGCCCTCCCCTCTCCCGAGTGAAAACCTGGATTTGCGCTTGAAGAGCAGTAGCCAACAAAGAGCGATGCGCTGGTAAAAGCTAGTCAATATATTGTTATCGTTGTTTTACCTGTGATTAAATCCCAGACAAGTATTCGGGCATCTTCGAGTCCGGATATGACGCAACCTTCCTGAGAACTGATTTCTAACGAAACTGTGTTGCAAGACGGCTTCCACTTTTTGAATAGCGTTCCACTTTGCAAATCGTAAACTACAATGAAATTTGGCGCCGGTTCGTCGATTTCGTGGCACACGCAACAAACATAATTTCCTGGGAAAAAAAAAACAAAAATTATGACATTTATAATTTGGGTACAAACTATAGGTCTATCCCATAAATGATATAGCAATAAAACTGCATGATCAGCATCTGATTGGTCGCTTAAAACTCAACGTTCACGTGATAACTATATCTGTTGGTGGGAAAGATTAGCCCGACCGAACATGATCTTTCCATCCGAAGCCAAACTTCGGTTTTTGTTGCACCTTCGGCCGTTGGCGTCTTGCTATCAACAGTAATGATGACTGACCGGCAGCCGGCTCTAACGAAAGCCAATCACAAGCCAACCGATCAAGCATCGTACCTATAAATACGGTCAGTCATCATTGCCTGCAGTACACTCTCGCCGAATTCGCTCGCAGGAGATCTCACCGAGAGATTAGGTAATGCAGGCGCTACACGATGCTACGAACGTTGACCCGAAAGTTTGATCGAATGTTGGACCAAACGTTTGAGTCCACCAAGTTCGACAGTTGGTGTACCAAATGTTTCTGCTACACGGAGTGTCGAATGTTAAAGCATAAGAATGTTTTCCTTCGAACGTTGGAGGAATTTCTTTGACTGGGTCAAGAATACCGACAACAGCCGGAACATGGTCAAACGCAAACGTTGGACGCTCTACATTGGTAGCTCGTAGGTTTGACCGTCAGCCACACGATGCGATGAACTAACGTTGGGAAAAGTTCGTAGCATCGTGTAGCGCCGGCATAAAGCGAGCGTCTACGAATGTGTGTGTGAACACACTCGGCGTGACTCGGGTTCAGTTGTCATTTAAACTACTCAATTCCATATAAACTACGCAGTTAAACACAAGAGCATACTGACTGCACTCGCACTCGCCGCTCAGTTCCTTTGACTCGCGGTCAAAAAACCGACTTTATACGGAGCGCTCCCGAAGCGAGACAGGGCGCTACGAAGTCGATCGAGCGTTGCCAGTACACTCTCGCGTTTGGGTAGTCTCGATATTCCTCGGCGAGAGTGTTTCCCGAAGTAGCAAGCGAAACGTCTGGAAGTAGAATTCGTCCCAGTACACCACGGCTCAAAAACCCGAAATATGTTATTGCTATAGATTTATGTTCATTTAGCACAATAATAAAAGTTACCTTCGTATGTTATTGCGGAGAGCGAGGTGATGAAATCATGATGTGGTATTCTCAAGTCATACATTAATTTTTTTGATGTTAGATTCCAAACTAACAACGGGAATGGTTTTTGTGTTTCATCTCCGCAGACTAAGACTCTGTAAAGAACAAATTTTTGGAATTTAATTTTGTTGCCTTTTATTAGAATGATAGACATGGAGGATACAGAAAAATGAAACTGATCTCAGCAAACAACAACCCGAAAATCGATGACGATAAGGGTTCGTAAAAACTTTACGCGCGGCACTGTAGCTATAAGGTCCCGAGTCTCGTGAATTGTTGCATCCTTCTGCATGGAACCAGTTTCCATGTTTCTATGAACGAACCGCCCGGTTACCCACTCTACTTGGGGTCTTACAGCTTCAACGCCTCTACCGCCGGAATAGGAACCCTTACTTTCCTCACTTCAACGGCGTATGCATGGAGATTAGTGTCCTTTCTCTCTATCCTACATTATGTTAGAATTGGAAAATGGAGTTTTAGAGGAAAGAGGAAAAAGCTGGTGTTGTCCTGATTCGGGTCTATAGGCCGTGGTTGGTTCGAATTGCTTCCTAACATCCTAAGGATCTCTGAAGAAGCTCGCTACTCGTGCTAGCGAAACGTTAGGAAGCAATTCCAACCAACGACGGCCTATAGACCCGAATCAGGACAACACCAGCTCATCAACTGGCCGCGAAAGTCTCAGCCAATTTGTCAAAGGGGAAAAAGATTATAAAAAAGAGCGTACCTTCCATCCCCCGAAACCAGCAGGGAATTTAAAAATCTATCTTCTCCGGCTTTGAAAGTGGTAACGCAATCACCTGAGAAAATAAAAAATCACTTTTAGAGGCTATCACTTAATAAATAAATAATAGAAATAGAAATCATTTTGACAACCATAGTCACGGCTAGGACTTTAACCTGAACCTTTCCACTATCGCGGCGGAATGAGCTTACATTATTCAACCGTGACAATATGATTACCAATTTAACATGCTCCATATAATACAAAGGAATCAATTTGCATTATATGGAGAATGTTAGATTGGTAATCATGTCACAGTTGAGTAATGTAAGCTCATTCCGCCGTGATAGTGGAAAGGTTCAGGTTAGGGTCCTGACTGTGACTATGGTTGTCAAAATGATTTTTTCCGATATTTGCAGGAATCAATAAATTATGTAATTGGCTGCTCTTCCAATAAAAATTTTCAATTGCAAAACAGCCGTATAAATCTATTTAATATAATAAAAATAGAGTTCTAGTCAGAAAACTTTGGCAAAGTAAAAATTTAATTAAGTTATTAGAACTTCTACAAGTATCTGTGTTATTCATATCATACCATTTAAATTTATTATTAAAAACAACAATAAATTGAAAATATGATGTCCTGGTTTTAAAAGAGAAAAAAAGATTTGAACATACCTGATGTTAGGTTCATTAAATTGACGTACATGCGATTTCTGCTTAGAGCAACTATATGGTTCTCATCGTGGAGTCCGTAGTAGGGCATTTTTTGGTTCATGACACCTTTGAGCTTGCTGACGAAAGCTCCTTCATTCAAATCGTAAATTCTAAGCTCTCTTCTACATAGTACAATGCATCTATATTGGTCGATTGTTATTAAATTTATGGGATGGGTTACGCCTAAAAGTGTCCTCACGCGCGTACACCTAAAATTTACAAAATAATTTACCACATACTCTTTCCAAACTCGATCGTGTCTCTTCAAGAGAGATGGAAAGAGATTTAAGAATTTAGATAATCACGCTCGACAGTCATTTGAGTCTATCTTTTATCACCTCAAGCAAATAATCATTTTCAGCTCTTTAGAATTCTTCAAAGTCGAAATTAAACTCGAGAAATGATGTAGTTTTATTGAGCTTATTTCAAATTGCATATTGAAATATTGTATAATATTTAAGATGAATTAATAGTCGATTTTTTTTAACGGACTGTAAAAAAACGGATCCGGTAGGTCCTTGAGATTTCAGTCCGCCCCTAATTATAAACGGGAATTCGACTTAAATTACAAACTTTTAAGTTCACTTTTTAGTTAGGGTCAAATTTTGTTATTCAATTTTGAACCACTTCCACATATCCGGTCGTCTTGAAACTGTGCACACATGTGCAGTTCAGAACACAATACATCATTGTCATGTTTTCGACCTGATGATGGAGAAACGTTACAATTGGCGACCGTGACAGGACACCTCTCGTTGGTGAACAGTAGATCTACCGATCAACATGAAACTTTCCACACATACATAGTTTCGATGACAATTCAATATTTTCATGTCCCATACCCAATGATGGAGAAACGTTACAATTGGCGACCGTGACAAGACACTTCTCGATGGTGAACAGTAGGTCTACCGTAATTTAGCTTAGTTTGGTGAAGAGTTTCCACATGGATTTTTTTAGGACTTGTTTTAGAACAATAATTAGAAATTTATTTTAATTTTACTTACGTTCTGACATCCCAAACGGAAATCTCTTCTTTTTCAGTCGAAACTGTAGCAACAAAATTATCGCTTCCATTGAGACGTGTAACAATGTCGAACACCTTCACTTCAAAAACGCAATTCGGACTGTCTGTTTCCCTAGGGTCTTTGCCCTCAACCAAGAAACCATCAATTGTCACCGGCAACAAAGAAATAACCGGCGGTCGTTTTGTTCTATCAATCATTTTTTCGACAAGAGTTTCATTATTTATTAAATCATTGTCAGAACCTTCGCCTTTCAAATTCTGTTTCAATTTCTTTTCTTCTAAATATAAGTTCAGTTGGGAATAAAATTGTCTGCCGTCATAATTTAAAGAAACCGCTGAATTTTCTAAAAAACCTTTAATTATTCTAATTAACGAAAGTACGTCTTTATCAATTCCATTATTCCTTTGAATATTTTCGGTTAAATTAATGTCTTCCAAAACTTGGAAGCAATTTGTGCCACAGATTTTATCGTAGATCCAATCTAAATCTGTGATGAATTTTGCCGTACAGAAATCTTTTTCACCTTTTAATCTATAATACTGATATGGTAGCTCTTCCAATTTTCTTCGATTGTAACTAAAAAAAAAGATGTTTTTAAAAACAAAGTACATTAGAACCTAGATTATACGAGGTATTGTTGACAGACCCTACCTCGAATAATCGAAAAATTCGGACAATACGGACTTTTTAAGGGTTTAAAAAAGGCTGCATATTTCTACGACAAAATCCCTTTAAAATATTTGTATCAATCGTGCAAAAACAATCGCATGACTCACGTAACCCAGGCTCTTACGCGTGAAGACTTGGTTAATACGGGGAGAAAAAAGATGTCGGATAAAACGGGCTCGGTTTTACACACGTAGATTTGAAATGGGCAAATATTTAAATTTATCTAAACAGGCTGAAATCGGAAAACCTGATTTTCGGGCGAAAGTAGAGTAGCCTTGCGCATGCAAATGCTAATAAGCAAGTAGGTATTGTAGTCAGTCATTATCGTTTGATTTTTTCGAAGTAAATATGTTTTTCGGTAATAAATATCGGTGATCTGGCAGGAACAAGGGGGCCCCTATCGATCGCGGGGCCCTTGGCACGTGCCCAGAATCCCCAGTGGCAAAGAGAGGCCTGGAGATCATTGATCAATTATATGCTATTTCAAACAATAATGTGACGATTCTGATTCGAGCAGTTCAGCTAATAGTGATATTAAAAAATACTACGACATCAGGTAAGAATGAATATCGTGCGAACTAGGCGTTCATTTGTTCGTCAGATTACGTCACAAGGGATCGTGACAAGTAAAGGTGGGACCTTGTGACCATCGAAAACAGTAAAGGGTGAAAAAAGAAGCGCATAAAGAAAATAATCAAAATACAGAATATCTGTAGGTTTTTTACGGTATTATAATTAATCAAGAAATTATTAGTCCTATCCGTAAATAAATTCACATATTAGTGAATAACACAATATATCAGACGACATATTATCGCCATGATATTTAATAGAAAGCTATAATATAAGAAAAATGTAAATGCCACTGTCGGGACTTGAACCCGAAACTCCCGATTACGCGTCAGGCAAGTTTTCATTTACTCCACAGTGCCAACGCAGTAGACAATTTTAATTTCTCTTATATATGAACAGTGTACCGCAGAAAAGCACATACTGCGAGAGCTATTTTTATTAATGGTTGGACGCCTTATTAAATCAAAATACAGAATATCTGTAGGTTTTTTTACGGTATTATAAAATAATGTTATTATTTTTTTCACAAACCATTTGCCTTGGTGAACATCTTGTGATATCAGTCTTGCTAAAACATTGCCTGGTTTTGTATTCCACCAGTGACCCTGTAAAAATACGTAGTTATACATTTAGTTTGCAAAAAGAACTCTTTAATTCACTTAGAGCGGTGACACACACAGCGGTTTGTGCCGAAGCGGTTGCCTAATCGGCACGTATGTTAATGTTTTTCAATGATTCAAAACACACACCGCGGCGAGAATTGCCTGCCGACTGAAAGCCGACTCTCAACCGCGTCGATCATCGTTTTCCACAAGAAACGCCTGACTGCTGAGTTGACACTGTTGTGTGTCATCTTCGAGTCGGCAACCGCCTCGGCTGCTGAGTCGACAAAAACCGCTGTGTGTGTCATCGACCTTAAGATACGCACTGTAAAATAATTATGCAACATTTCGTTCGCCCATTGCTCGTATTTTTTATATCTTTCCCTTACGGTTTCTAACAATATTTTGTCTCTCCATTGGATTGTTAAACCTTCGTTGGTTAGTGTCCATTGTAGGAACGGACCAAGATGTTTGGTTAATCGTGCCCAGAATAGACAAGCTGGAGCCCATGACACTGTAAAAAACAAAGGAACGTTAAGGAAGCAAATATAATTTAATATTATTTTATAAAAATAAAACTGTCGTTTTCCTTTGCCAAATCCTAACTAGATTGCGAAATATTATCGGCGAAAATCCGCTCGAAAATTAGTTTAAAACGGAACGTGTCATGGTTCAAAGTCTACAAAAAGCTATCAGTTCGTTTTGATTAGGTATTCTAAGAAGTTAAGAACATGATTAGAGTGGTCAGAGAGCTGAGAAATTCAAAAGCAGTAATTTCAAACGTATTCGTAACACCACTGCTCAAATTTCATAGACAAATCGGACAATGGTGTCCCAAATGCATTTGAATAAACAAAGAAGGAAAACGATAATTGAGGAAGTTAAGTTATTCAGGGACCGTATCACCATTTACTTTCCAGGTGTTACTTAGGAATCTTGACCTGGAACTTAATAATGAATAAAGTTATGATTTGGAGGAAATAATTCAAACCGCTAAGTAAAGAATTATTTGGATAGACAAGAGTACGATAGTCGGTGATGCTAACATTATTCAAGGACCATAACGTCTTTTACTTCACCATCCCAACTCTTAATCATAAACAATAAACATTAATTTCGATTTTCGAACTTACCGTATGTCTCCTTGCTTTGGAACACTTCATCGAACGCCAGCAAATCAAGCATCTCGCTATCGTTTATCCCAAGTTTTGTAGACACCAGTAATGCCAGTGCATGTTCAACACTTTCTTTTCCAACAATTAATTCCAGCTCTTCAAGCATTTGCGTTAGTTGGTCACGAACGTGTCCTTTCGGAACGATGTCATGATCTTTGTCACCCCACCAGGATGTCTGCCATGCCAAAACCTATAACAATATTTGTGATTATTTATCTTTCAATGCGACTGAAAACTTATTTTGAGACATCGTCTGGCAGATTCGTCTTCTCCATTAAATTTTAACAACGTAACACTGGGATCAGTACATTTATGTTCACTTAGATATTCCCTATATTACAGTATCTTGACCTAAAAAAATGTTAAGTCTTTTGAACGTCACACCTTAGCGTAAAGAGGTAGAGTGCATTCTTGCACTGATTTAAGAACGCAATCTTGTATCTTGGAATTAACGGAATGATTGTATTGCATAACGCTTGACATGAGGATGGTCCGCGCTTCAAAATCTCCGAGCAACGGCATCTTGATGAAACAATTTTCGCTCAACATCGACGCGATCTCCTTGTGGACTCGACTGTTCTCTGTTACGCTCAAGATCAATTTAATGTTCTGCGGCAATTGCTCTGGAAGCCATTCAAGGCTTGTTGAGCCGTAGTCTTTCACTTGGTCGATGCCGTCCAAAATGATGATCGGAGATGTTTCTAAACAGGAAGCCGATAAAATTTTCGGAAGAACTTCTTTATAACTTGTTATATTCTGTAACCAAAGAACCATGATTGATAGAATCATCTTGATTTGAAACGCTGTTTGTTGGAATATTCTAAGAGGACCAACTTTATGAAAAACATTGGGTTACCACCTGATATTTTAGTTAGTTAAGATGCAATGGTTTCATCTGTTTATCTATGGGTTTCATAGTTCAAGGATTTTGATAAGACTTGTAGGTACAGTTGGAAAATCAATCCGTTCTGGTAATTCTTTAAGGACAGAAGTTCTACTAATTTTGCACATGGCCCGTCCAAATAGATTGCAATTTTATTTTCATAGATTATTAAACTTTTACTGATAATTACTTACATGTGGGGCGAAGCACTGGTGGCCATGTATAAGAACAGAACATTGATTGGCAATAGAGCATAGAATTTGTTCCGTTGTACTTGACTGTGCGCTAATACCAACAAAACGGAATATCAAGAACGCTTCGGGTACCCATTGTTGACAGCACTGGCCGATCTTAGCCAATAGTGTCGTTTTGCCGCAGCCACCAGATCCAACAATCACTAATGGCTGGTTGCGATTTTCACCGGTTATGTAACTGAAACAATGATGAAGGTGCAATGGATTTAGCTATTGGGGAATAAAGTTTCAAAAAAAAAATTAATGCTCCCACTCTTTTTTATCATTTTTTAAATTTATTTAAAACCACAACCTGTCACGATTATTTGAGCCTAGTATTTTAAACATTAAATTGATAATCCGATTGATACTTTTAGCAGTCTTCAGATTAGTACCTGAGAACTGGGGGTTTGTAATAACCATGAAAACACCCTATACTACGCAAGTACAGCTCTACAAGTAATATTCATACTGTATGAGTGATATCGCGAAGTGAGGGTTACTTGTATGTTACTATAACCACATGGAAAAAGTCGAAATCAATTTCTCTTCTTAGCTTTTGATGGAATAAATCTTTCCGCATCTTATCCTTGGAATGGTTCAAAACATTCCTTCGACATTTGGTATGGTTCAAAACAAAACATACTTAAAACTTTAATTCTCAGAAACCAAGGATTTTCTTACTTTTTAATGTCATTAAGAACTTTTTCTCTATTAACACTGCATTGAGCAGCTCTTTGACAAAAACCAGTTTGTTGATTGAGCTCTTCAAACAACTGAGCGCTGACACCGTAGCTCGGTTTAAGAAGTGTTTTGTTTTGATGTTCGTCTATTATTGAATCGATTGTGGCAGTCAAATGTTTTGTAAGATGGCTAGTCACTTGTTCTATGTACTGTTGATGGTCAGGTATTTTTAAATTCAGTCCACCTTCCACGTATCTGACTGGTAGTCGGACGATGTGTTTTTCGCTTAGTTGGTTCTGTAAAAATAAAGATTATTTTAAACGGTAAAACATGGTACTTAATTATAGAGATTTAATTTGTATTGGAATTTGGAAAACATGTCGTTTATTTTTAATACGATACATGGAATCTTTGGAGCTAGCAATCTGTAAATTAAGATTAATAATGCAATCTTTCCAAGAATATATCAGTAGATATGATTACGTAAAATTTACGGAGGACTTAATGACAATGACGGACAGAACAAATAGGGACGTAACAGAATTGTACGTGTATCCAAGCATCATGCAAGTAGTGAGAGCGCAAATAGCAAGGTGGTTAGAATATATTGTGTACAGAATGCCAGAACATAGGCATGCAAAAAAGGCGCTCCTAGGCCGAAAAGGAGAAACAGAAGAAGAGGAAGACTAAAAAAGAAGTGGTTGGATGCTGTACAGGAGGATATAAGAATATTTGGAATACAGAACTGGAAAGGGAAAGCAAATGACAGGAGATAATGAAAAAGGTGATAAAAAATTGAATCCGTCAGCCTTTAAGGTCTATAACTTTGATATACATATATATCAGTAGATGTGATTTAAAGTTAAATGGAAGACATCGCGACCTAGAAGATCTGTTTTGTTCCCTTAATATTCCATCACTAAATTTTAGGATCCCCAGACTATGTACCAAGTCTTTGAAATCCTTTAGTAGCAATAATAGTGATCCAAAATGCTTATATCTTGTCTGAGCGATGACCTTACAATTACAAAGTGTATATACAGCTTTCTTCTGCTTCATTACTTACTATAGAGTGCATTATGCCATATTTAACACTTACTCTCAAGTCATTTTGTAGATTATTCAATCGTCTTTGTAATTCCAATTCGCCTGGTGAAATATTATCAGGTGTTTTCACACCAGGTGTATAAATCCTGTTTATCCAGATGCATCTTTTTGCCAATTCTTGACTCATTAAGACGGTGTTATGCACCTCCTGAAACAAAGTAAGGGAGGTAGAAATTGATTAATACTGAATAAAAATTGTAAAGACAATTGACAATCGCCATCTGATGACAGTTTTTTTTTCATACCTGTTCCACAACAGTGGTAAGATATGTGTCCCGTAGTTCCTGCGGGAAAATTGAAACCATAATATTGAGCATTCTTTCTATCTCGCTCCTCCATTCACCGAGCGCTTTTTCCCTCTCGCTCAGAGAGTTTTCTTTGAAACCGGGTATGTGCGAACTGATTGGTTGGAGCCGATAACAAGGCGGTTGAGCAGCACTGTCCAGTTGATACCTGTACGTAAATACAAAATGGAAGAATTAATTATCATTTTTATAAATGTATATTTTCTAAACGAAGCACGGAAAGGTGTAGCAAGAGAAAAAGAAGAAAAAGAGAAAAAATAAATAATTTAATTTTTAAAATAGGAACTTTGAACGTCTACCATTTTGAAAGTAATGATTGCGCTGTTTGATTCTCGGCACTGTCCATCGCCATTTTGAAATCTTGACTTTCAATTGTTATTGGCAACAATGGCGTCCCCAGTGAATTGTTTAAAAATAAAACTGGGATCGTATACGCTACTTCTGATTGTCCTGAAACACGAAATTCAAATATTAATTAACAAAAAAACATCGCGAAAAATGTGTGACTGTCTGATGACAATAATTATGCATATTACAGTCGATTCTCTGAATGATTCAACCCAATGGAATAGATTTCCAAGAATCTACAAACATCAACCGAGAAGGTCACTTAAAAAATGGATCAGTATAATTAAATTTATTAATACTAACGTGTCAATTCTCCGAGGCATAGTTCCGGAAATTCGTGGTCCTGCTGCTTCTCTAAGAAAGTTTTCCAGTGCAAGTCAACGATATGAAGTTCGTAACCTCTCTCGCGACAGTAAGCTCTGATTTGCGGGTAGACTGTATTGTGTAAACTGCCTTTCTCCACGCAACAATCTACGAAGAAATAGAAGTAATAAAATTAAACCATCGAAGGAGGAAAAGTTTCCACTGCAAGGGCTCATTGTGCCTCCCTGACATCTGAACATCCGAACGTCTAGAGACCCTGTGAGAAGGCGATCAGTTCATTCATCATAGACCTGAAGACTCTCTCTGAGAATCGAAGGAGGTAAAAGATCGAAGGAGGAAAAGTTTCCGCTGCAAGGGCTCATTGTGCCTCCCAGATGTCTGAACGTCCAGGGCCGCTGTGAGAAGGCGATCAGTTCATTCGTGATAGACCTGAAGAATCTCTCTGAGAATCGAAGGAGGAAAAATTTCCGCTGCAAGGGCTCATTGTGCCTCCCCGACGTCTGAACGTCTAGGGCCGCTGTGAGAAGGCGATCAGTTCATTCGTGATGAACCTGAAGGATCTCTCTGAGGATCGAAGGAGGTAAAAGATGGAATGAAATTAATGTCATCGGTTGAACAGGTTTTGAAAAAAACGGTACACAGTTACCTTGAGAGTCTGCAGCCGACACGTAAATAACGATCTTGTTGGTTTTGGAGTGCGTTTTGGCGGCTGTGACTCGACCCATCAGCAAGTTTTGAAGGTTATCGGCAAGTTGTTGAACCTCAACGGGAATGGTCGGCTCCAAGAGCTTGTCGAAGTCGCGCGGACTTTGCACAGCTGGAGGTGAACTTAATGACATCGAGTCTGCAAATGAACATTTGATGTTAAAAAAATAAGAATAGAAGTAGAATCTATCTAAAAATAGTTTCTTCTTTTCAAAATAATTGTGTGCTAAATCACCGTAACCAGAAGGCAATTTAGATTCCTGAATATGGAACTTTTACGATAATTTCCATCTGGCTTTTGGAAATGAAAGGAAGAAGAAAAATATTGCAGATTATAGACGCTCAACAGTTGAGGTCATCAGTATCGGGAATAAGCGGAGAAATAGCATATCCACAAGTATCATAATAATGTCTTCAGTATATAATGTTGGTTCAATGGAATGTCAATCGTCAAGGGAAAGTTTGATTGAGGATCAATAAAGAAAGCTTTACCAATGTTACTCCTCTGGGCGTAAGCGTAACATTGGTAAAGCTTTCTTTATTGTCCTCAAGAAAACTTTCTCTTGACGATTATCATAATAATATTTCAAGTCCACTTTAAATAAATAGATCCCCGTTATGGCACATTTATTAAAATTTCTCAAGATTTCTCGATGAAGAACTGTGAAAATGGTCGCAGAGAAATCAAATAGGGCGAAATAAAAAAAAAGTTGAATCGAGCGATGACATCTCTAGATCAAAATTAGATTAGTATCCTTAAGAAATGAGGGAACAAGAAAGGCCATAATGGAGAAAGTATAACGTCTTCAGTATATAGTAGTGTTGACCCAATGAATGTTGATAATTGAAGGAAGGTTGGGTTGAGGGTCAAAATAATGAAGCTTCATTATTGTTACCCTCAACCAAACCTTCCTTCAATTAGAAAGTATAACATGTAATTAAATTTTAAAAAAAGTCTTCAAATAAAGGGAATAAAAGGAAACTTCTGGTTCCTAGATGTTTGAAAGATTTTCAGACTTCTAATTAAAAATACAGAATACGATATTATCATATTAGAACCACATATAACTTTTATTGCAGACAGCACAAAAAATCATCGAAATTATTTCAACTGACCTGAAATGCTCGACGTAGCCACAACCCCTTTGAGTACTTTGAGTGGTCCCGTTTTCTTATCTTGAGGCGCCAAAGTAGCGCCTTGTTGGCCTGCCGTTGATGGTTCCAAGATAATGCCAGAATGTTGTTTGTTGTCGATCGGTACATTGTTAACAGTAGTTTGCAATTGTTTCTCAGAAGCATTCGACGGTTTCTTGCACGTAATCTGATAACTCGGTGATCTGAAAAATTGAAGAAAGGGTTGAAGAAAGGTTTTGCTTGCAGCGTACTGCAATCTAAGAAATATTTAATCTCCATCTTTACTTTTGTTTCCCAACATTATATTAAATCAGTTCATTCGTGATAGACCTGAAGAATCTCTCTGAGAATCGAAGGAGGAAAAGTTTCCGCTGTAAGGGCTCATTGTGCCTCCCCGACGTCTGAACATCTAGGGCCGCTGAGAGAAGGCGATCAGTTCATTCGTGATGGACCTGAAGGATCTCTCTGAGAATCGAAGGAGGTAAAAGATGGAATGAAATTAATGTCATCAACAAACTTTTCCAAGTCGCAAGTCGCAAATCCGAGAAACTTAAAGATTTTTTATAAAATATAAATATACTAATAAAGGTAAGACGTCCAGGGATAAAGACCCACGATTACACAGAATTTTTCACGGGTAAAGGAAAATATTTCGGGGGAAAAAGTTTGCATGAACTTGTGCGCAATACTGAGTTATTATTTACTAGCTTTCTGGCCCAACTTCGCCCGGGTGGATTTTGGTTTGACAAGCTGCAATTAAATTTCTCAAAAAAAAAACAATAAATTGAGGGCTTGAGAATGGCTGAGCGTGTAGCAATACTGTTGTTTACATGGTGTTCCGGGCTTGAGAATAACCGAGCGTGTAGCAATGCTGTTGTTTACACGGCGTTGCTATGGTTCCTCTATTACAAGTTCCCGGGTTCTAGCCCGAGAGCTGGTAAAAGTGTCAATTGGATTTTCAATTTATTATTAAAAAAAAATAATGAATTGAAAATATGAATTGGTGCTAGGCCCAAATAACCTTAGCTGTTGGTGGTCTTTAAAATACAATTTTTTTACATGGCGTTGTTATGGTTCCTCTATTACAAGTCCCCAGTTCCCGGGTTCTAGCCCTAGAGCTGGTAAAAGTGTCAATTGGATTTTCAATTTATTATTAAAAAAAAAATAATGAATTTAAAATATGAATTAGGGCTAGACCCAAATAACCTTAGCTGTTGGTGGTCTTTAAAACAGAATAACAATAAATTAAAAATATGTATTGTTAGTTGTTACTAGTCTCAAAAAAATTTTAGAGTTGGTGAATGGTAGCCTCAAATTTAAAGATGTGAAGTACCTATTGAGAATTCAAGCTTCCTTTTTTATTTTAATTTTTAAAACAATGTTTTCATAATTATTTTAGACATAGCATGAATGCCAATTTTGAAACGATTTATTTTGATTAAAAAATCTATGAATAATTGTGTTGATATTATATCTTATATTAATAAAAGTTTATTTTGATTCGCTTTAAAAAAATGTTTGAAGTACACCGTTGTGTTAAAAATAAATCTGTTTTATTTTTCCACATATTTATTCGAAGCACGTGATAATATTATTATATCATTTTTTTGCCAACTTTGTGTTGCTTTAAGTGCAGTGTGAAGATATTTTAGAAAAAAAGCACCGAAAAAGAAAAATACTGACTCATAAAATGAACAGACTATCCGTGAAAAGAATGACTCGTCTCAAACAATACTGCATTTCTATAAAAACTTGTCTCTAAAAAGTTTTTTTTACTATTTTATTTTTTCCTTTTAGACTTTCAAAATTTTTTCCCCTTTTGACCCCCGTAGGAGTTGAATTTCGAAAAATCCCTTCGTAGTGTGTGCTTACATCAAAAAAGGAACCTACTGTCCACATTTCAAGTTTCTAGCTTAAGCGTGTGTTTTTTGAAGACCACCAACAGCTAAGGTTATTTGGACCTAGCACCAATTCATATTTTCAATTCATTTTTTTTTTAATAATAAATTGAAAATGCAATTGACACTTTTACCAGCTCTCGAGCTAGAACCCGGGAACTGGGGACTTGTATTAGAGGAATCATAGCAACGCCATGTAAACAACAGCATTGCTACACGCTCGACCATTCTCAAGTCCTTCTAGTTTAAGCGATTTGGCATGGGCGTTGGTTAGTAAAAAAAAACAAAAAAAAACTACACCACCGTTTGACCCTTTTAAGGGTTGAATTTAATTCTAAAAACGATTGATTCGCATTGTCATCGGGAATGCATATGCGTACAAAATTTCAAATCGATCGGATATATAGAAGTCGTTCAAAATTGACTTGCAAGATTTGACCTAAACATACATAAGCGTTACAGAGGTCGCCAGCTTAACGAAGGTTTTACTGTATTTAATTTAATAAAATTAAAAACATCAATTTTCATGCATCAAAAAGTGTGCTGTTTTCCTGATAAAATGAATATTAAAATCGCGCATCAATTAATTAGCCATTGTTGCATGACCGCACAATTAACAGCACTTAAAAACCCATATGCGTGCCTCTTCTGTATGGCGTCACACAGATAACACTGAAGCCCACTGAAGAAGGCAATCTATACGTGCCTACCTATATTATAATAATTTAAATCATTTATCTCCTGGATTTAGATATATTTTTTTTTATAAAAACTGGTCCTTCCATCGCTAAATTTTATCAAATAACTGACCGCCCAATCCCGGCTTCTCCCGGGTGTAAATCGCTATTTTTGCTCACTGCTCATCCCTCAGTCTAGAAGACTACACTTTTAAATAGTGAAAGATAGATAGATAAATATAAATAATTTGGCGACAGGACAAACCTGCTGCTTTCAGGTCTACAAAGACCCATTGTACCTGCCCGACAACTAACTATTCCAAAATTTAAGATAGTGAGTCATGCGCTTACACTTCACTATTTATATAAGCGGCACAGTTTTTATGCATATGGGACGCGTACGTTTACATTGTTTCATTGGTTTACCGCTTAATTAACCTTGTTACGAACTCATGACACTATCTTAAATTTTGGAACTTGACTATAGGTTTCGAACAATCCTATTCACTTGTGAAAAGGGTCCATTCGTGATGAACCTGATGAACAAATTGGTTCTCCGATGCTACATCCAGCATCGGAGATGGAAGGACCTCTGAAGAAGCTCGCCACTCGTGCTAGCGAAACGTTAGGAAGCAATTCCAACCAACGACGGCCTATAGACCCGAATCAGGACAACACCAGCCCGAACCTGATGAATCTTTCGGTACCCAAATATTTGGTTTCCAAGGGCTAGAGTCTGAGGCGCTTGCGCAGGATCTGCCTATTTATTATTTTTTAAGGTAAGTCTCCGAACAGTCCAGAGCCTTCATAGAAAGCAATCAATCCTTTTAGGGTCACTCCCTGCAGATCATTTGTTCCCAGAGTATACACTATACAGGGCATCAAAAGTTTTGTGTCTGAGAACCACCAGGGCAGCAGACTGGCCCAGGGGGTGGGCACTGGTATAATACTTTTTGTGATTGTATTTCAATGCCGAGTATTGTCCCATGAAACTAGTTTTGAAGTTTACAGTCTTGACCGCAACAAAACAAACCTACATTATCGACCGTGGTCAAAATTATGGACTCATCTCCAGCTGTCAAATTCAAAAAACGACAGTAAATCTGTTCTCTGGATTGGCCGATTATATTCTGATTGGAGGGTTCGTCGTCTTGACCACACCATCTACACAAGGCACTCATTGACGTGACTAAGTTTTGAAGCTGAGGTGGGCCGGGTCCAAGTCTGTCTGTCTTTTCTTATGCGGGCGGTACACGATGCTACGAACGTTTGACCAAACGTTGGCGCAAACGTTTGAGCCAACTGAGTTCGACAGTTGGTTTGCCACATGTTTCTGCTATACGGTGTGTCGAATGTTAAAGCATTAAGAATGTTTTCCTTCGACCGTTGGAGGAATTTCTTTGACTCGGGTCAAGAATACCGACAACAGCCGGAACATGGTCAAACGCGAACGTTGGACGCTCTACATTGGCAGCTCATAGGTTTGACCATCGGCCACACGATGCGACGAGCTAACGTTGGAAGGTGTTCGTAGCATCGTGTAGCGCCAGCATTATAGGCGGCACTGCGTCGACAATTTGAGGGGTGAAATGCTGGGATGAAACGGAAGTATGGTAACGCGAATTACCATAATACTATATATACTAAATAATTCATATACATAAGGAGTTTTACTTCGGTCACAGGCACAAATGCTTTTCTTTTTATTAATCCTTATTTCTAGAGTAGGCTAGACGATACTTTGGGGTGGGTCGAGCTCACCAGATCCCCCCTCTAACCACTTCCAAACGCTCGACAACTGAGGTCATTAGCGTTTTATTTAATTTACAGCATCTCCATACCTATCCTGAATCCTGATGGGCCGTCACTGAATACTGATAAAAAAAGGGTGTGGGTCTCGGGACCCCCGACAGATGTGAAACATCAAAGAAAACGTTATTGAACTCGGTGGTATTCTCTATGTAGTAGTATATATTTTTTCAAAAGCAGTAACTAACTGTTATGTTGACGTAATCCTATATACTGCACTGTAACACACGCGGTTGCGGCGTTTGAGCACGCTTGAACCAGAAACGCAACTAAATACACAGCGAAGTATCTATATTGCATACCTACACGTGTATACATATACTTTTGCTTTACAGTACGTTCGTATGTATACTCTCTCTCTCTCTCTCTTCCCGTGCCCGAGCGCGCGGAAGCCGAGAGAGAGAGAGAGTGCCGAAGTGGTGGGGAGAACAGCAGCGAAGGAGCGGACCAAACATTTCGTTGCATATTTCCCCTCACGCGGCTGTTCACTGCCCGACATAAGATGTTTCACATCAAAAAAGGATAATCTAACTGTACTTACTCTTCGGACCTTTGGGACATATTGTCCTTATCCTTGTGTCCTTGACCACTGCTGCATGAATTGCCCATTTTGATATTTTTTTTTGTTTTCGTCCTCTCGCAATTCACATAAAAAACCGTTATTTTCAAAATGTATTTGTATTTCTCGATTCAGCCATTTTTATCAGTTTTTTGTATTACACTTATTTATTAAATTTGGCAACATTTTATTTTTTAATAGCATTATTATTATTGTACTATGAAATTTAAGATATTGTTCTATTTTTGTGCAATTTTGGAAATCACCTTTTTACGTTTTGTGCTTACAATTCTTATTTTTTTCATCATCATAGAACACTCTTCTATAAAGTAAAGAAAATAAAGTTTTTTTTATAAATTAAACATTTTCTTTTACAACAATTTTTTTTCAAAAACACGCCGTCATGAAGAATTTTTTTTTTGGACAGTAACTGCGAAATTACATCATTTAATAAAATAGGAATATTTATGTAAAGTAATTATTTTTTTATTAAGCGCTTGATTTATATATTAATAATATTTATTTAAAACATCCAACAAACGTTTTAAAATATTAAACATTTAAATCTACAAATACAATAATTAATATTTTATTTATATTTTATACACATAGTAATATGTATATAATTTGCGGCTCGTTTTTTCAGTAGCGATTTTATTTATTATTTATTTATATTTTTTTAAGCCTTAATGAATATTTGTTGGTCGTAAGAAGATTCATATGTTTACAATATTTGAATTAATATTAATTTTATTATGTTTCTATATTTTCTAAAATGTAAACGTTTTTAAACATGTTTTAATAAAAAGTTAATAAATCCGGTATATATTTCAAAAAAAGAACTCGAAAAATTTAACAAACTGCTATGTTTAAAATAATGAAAATCTGGAATATTTTGTGCGACAAACTTAACCCGATTAAATAAGACATAAATATTATCGATAATCTTGATCAAATCATTATTAATCTTGAAATGCACACCACTCAGTTGATTCTTTTGTTTTAAACTATTTGTAGTTAAAAAATGAACACATTTTTGTCATTAAAACAAATAAGCATCATGAGAAGATTTTGTTTTATTGAAAGGTCTTTTTTTTTGTATGAACTTTAATAGTTACATTTTTAATATCGCACTAGAAACGACTTCAAACTGTACAACTACATAACCAATATTAAAAAATAAAGTAATATAAAAATAATAAAAACTTAAAAAATTCTTTGTTTTAATATTTTCCCAGTTAATAATTTTACTATACCCCACCGAATAGTATTCCACCTAGGCAGTAAAATAATCAATGTTAAAGGTAATACTGACAAAGATAGATAATTCTTGTTGTACCCGGAGACGCTGCCTAGTTATCTCTTTCTAGACGCGCATGACGCTCGACGTCGCTCTCCAATCGAATCATACATAGATAAAACAAAAACAGACTGCTACGTTCATCTATTAATAAAACAAAGACACAGCTATTTAATAGACGAACAAGAAGCTGTTATAGTATTTTTAGGTAGTGGGATAGAGAGATCCAGTAAAAGTCGTTATCTATAAATATTTTCACTAAAACTCGCTCGAATATCGGAAAATGTGAAATAGATATACGAGTAATTTGTCGAGTTGAAAAGAAACAGATGAATATTTTGTCGACATCTCATATGCTGGCTATTTTAGAATAATTGGTGTGACGTCAGTTGGTATGACGTCAGAAGTGTCGACTTGCTCATTTGTTTTGCTTGTTTTGTTGTTTTTTTGCATTTGTTATTATTATATAGTATATTATACGTATGTGTACGGAAAAATTGGCACTTTTTAACGAACGTATCTGCATCATTTTTATTGTTTTACGTCGTTTGGTCGAAGTGACGATGAAGTAATTAAATTTCGCTGCTCACTGTATTTATTCCTTTTGGCGCCACGTAGCGGCGTTAGATTTTTCAGGTTATACATACTTTCAGGTGCTAATTCGTCCCGTTTTAGGCAGGACAGTCCCCAGTGGCGGACTAAGCCCGTCGGATGACCGGGGCGGCAGAACTAAATGAGACCCCCGGTCTGCTTAGAAATTGATGTATGTATTTGTAGTGTAAATTTCGTAAAAAATGAATAATATAGATGTAATGGCTGACAAAAAAAAATCAAATATTTATAATAAACGACCTACCTACGTTTATATTTTGTATACGTACGGGACCTCCAATCCAAACTGCCTTATTTTTACACAGAAAACTTCATAAAAACTTGGACTTTTACTGTAAAGTTAAACAAATTTGTGATTTTTACATAAAGTAAATTAAAATTACATAATTTGTGTAATATTCCAATAAAGTGTGTAAAAATTACAAAATAAAATGTATAGTTACATACATAAAATGGATGAATACAAAACAAATTAATGTAGGTATGCATGCGCAATGTGTTTTTATGGAATCTACGCGATGTGCAGGCGATACCTGTTTGCGACGCCATTGTCTCTGTGTGTGCCTATTACCAGATTAATCGCTGGCTACAAATGAACCATCGAAAATCTATGTAATTGGCCTTCTCATTTCTTACAGTGCAGAAGGCTCAGGTCCTCCCATTCCCCAATCCCAACAAATAACAAATTACTTAAGTCTCTTGCTCGGCCACCTATAAATGTTAGGGTCCCTAATAAAATATCAGACGCTAATAACCTCTGTTGTCGAGCGTCTATAATTTACAATTCATTCATTCATTTCCCTAATAAAATATAGCCAGACCGCGCCTGCGATCCAGTATTTTGTTCCTGTGTGTGTGTTTTTAAAGACCACCAACAGCTAAGGTTATTTAGGCCAAGCACCAATTCATATTTTCAAAATTTTATTCCTTATACTAGCTTGCACAAACCGTGAACTGGAAATTCCACCTTAGTTTGGGTCCATTTTCTGTTACACTCTGTATAAATAGAAAACTAGAGCATAGTCTAGATGTGAAACTGTTACACTCATTTCCGGTAAGTACTGAGTTAGATTTCCGGCGGATATAGACAGGGCCGGATTTGAAGGAACCCCGAGGCCTTCGCATAACACAGCTCTGTACAAATTTCCCGGCATTTGTTTTTAAAACTTTTTTTTTATGCAATTGCGCGCCCGGAATATGATTTTCGTCCAATATCGAGATTCAAAAAGAGGCTTGGTGTGTGGGTAAAACTACACTTCTAACTTCCCATTAGATGCCCACACACAGGCATCTCTCTAAAAACATAGATTCGGACTCTAGGGACCTCAAAACGTAGTCAACATTTTCCATTCGCAAAATCGGACCCATTACAATAACTTCCAATGGGAAGTTTATTTATTGTAAATAATTATAGACGCGTCAACAACTTAGGTCATCAGCGTCTTGATTACATCAAATAACAATCAACTTAAAACTAAATGACATCACAAAACATCCATGAGCGGAGGCGGGATTCGAACCCACGACAGTCTCAATGGGAAATTAATAAAGATATTTTTGAACTCCAAAAGAAGATTTGTCTGGAGTAGTAGATGTATAGGTAATTCCCCGAGAAGAACTAGACATTAAGGTTCCTGGACTTATCAGAAGAGATAGTAGGTGACAGTTAAAAAAAATGTGAGCCGTCATGGGACGCCTGGCAGATGTGAAACATTTTTATAGCTTTAACCCCCCCCCCCCACGCAACTTTATCAAAGTAAAATATATTTACCTTAATTTACCCTAATTCAATTCACACACACTTAACATAGCGACTGTGTAACAGTATAGTGTGGTAAGACGCGACGTGCGTTCTGAACGACGTAACATTAGTACGACGTTCCATGCGAACGATTTTACACCCGTGCCTAAAGATGTTTCACATCAACAAGTTTTTACATAATAATTTTTTTGTCAACACACGGTATATATTTATTATTAATTATCTTTGGTATACTACATCTGAGTACATCCTACATTTATTGATACATCAAATCTTGAGAATAGCCGAGCGTGTAGCAATGCTGTTGTTTACATGGCGTTGCTATGGTTCCTCTATTACAAGTCCCTAGTTCCCGGGTTCTAGCCCGAAAGCTGGTAAAAGTGTCAATTGGATTTTCAATTTATTATTAAAAAAAAAATAATGAATTGAAAATATGAATTGGGTCTAGGCCCAAATAACCTTAGCTGTTGGTGATCTTTAAAACACAATTTTCTAGATTAAAAGACGAAATAATTATATATTTTTTTATTTTAAAATAGGCAACACACATTTAATACATGATAGTATAGATAGTATAGATAAAAACATGTAGTAAAATGTGAATATAATATAAAAAATTTTGTTAAAAAATGACAGTCGATTAATTAGTTTCGACGTTCAGTTGTCTTGCAACTTCTTTGATGTATTGTTCCGGAACCCTGTTATCCCTGAAAATAATAGGAATAGTTATTGAAAATCATAAAATGAGTGCGAAATATTTTTACTGAAATATTTTAGGAATGGAAATCTACATGGAGAGTTGGATAAAACAGGATACTTAGTGTTCTAAGTCTCACAACTTTTTGAATGAAGTAATGCAAAGGACTATATTTTGGCTCCTGTTTCCCTTATAAATTGACTTTTGATTGCCACCATCCTTAATGAGAAAATAGAAGTCACATAAGAGAAAAAAATTTTTTTTGAAAAAGCAGGAAGTATCCCGTTTTAAGTCTTCATAGTTTCCGGGCTTGTAGGCCGTGGTCCGGTGGTATTTCTAGAAATACCATCGGACCACGGCCTACAAGCCCGGAAACCATGAAGACTTGGAACAATGCCGGCCATGAAAGCTTGCACACTTGGATATCCCGTTTTAGCCACCTAGTCGGATAAAACGGGAGTCATTGTCAAATCAGATTTTCTAACAATGCTTTCTGCAACCGAAGAAGCAAAATTTTACTCTCTCTAATGATTTTTTTAATGCGCTGCTATAACCGCGCTAGCGAATCCATCGGGCAAAAGATATTTGGAAATATTGAATTCAATTGAACGTACCTCAGTGCATGCACTTTTTTAGCAATGGCATCTTTGATGGTGCGATCCCTTGTAGACACCTCAAGTTTCAACGCAAGACCCTCATCAAACTTCTTCCTTCTTTGATCGATCCTCTCTTGTTCTTTGTCAGCAACTTGTTTCAATATTTCCTTGCGATGCTTCATTGCTCCTTCCTTTTTGAGAGCCCGTTTTTCGAGTTCTTTCTGCGGAACACACCAAAATTTAAATTAAATTTGGAAAAACACGTCTTGTAAGGCTCATTTCGCACCAAATCAGTCCAGTCGCGTCCAGTCAAGTTGGACGCTACTGGATTGGACATATTAACTTATCGTTGAAATAAAGACAATGTGTAAATCTGGTTTCATACTAAGCGCGTCACGTCCAGTCCGATCGCGTCAAGACTTGTCAAGACTGATTGCGACTCAGCCGGTTGAATTTTTAATGCCAGTCTGCCCAGTCTTGACACTCAGAATGGACGTAGAAACCTTAATTTTATTATTGCAAGCAAAAGAGGGTCATTTAATAAGTCCTGGTATGGTATGGTAGTAAGTCCTGGTATGTATGGGATGAACCCAAAACAGATTTCTTCGTTTCTTCATCCTTGTTCTGTGTAGCCGACGTAAAATTATGCCTTGGAGAAGTACGTCCATCTTGACACAAAATTCTTCACAAAACTGTGCCGCGGCGACCGCGTCGTTGCTGTCGCGAACTTCGATCGGAATTTGCGGGACGGCTGACGCGACGTATTCAGTGCGAAAGGAAATATTGACAAAACTTGACTGGACTGGACTGGTTTGGTGCGAAATGAGCCTAAGGGCGACAAAATAATTGTTTTGTCTTATCATCTGGAGTTAAAGACTTTGGACCATTAATCATGAATTAATGGGTGATCCTAGAACAGCCCAATGATGCACGCCATAAACTAATAGAACGAGTATTTTCTATTTCACAGCTGACTAACTTCATGGTGTTACTTTCGACTAACTTCATGGTGTTACTACCGAGTAACTTCATGGTGTTTAACGTAAAAATTCACTCTCATCATTTTTCCATAACGCGCCAAAAGAAGTATAACTTCAAAAAAATGTGAGCCGTCATGGGACGCCTGGCAGATGTGAAATATTTTTATAGCTTTAACCTCCCGCAACTTTATCAAAATAAAATATATTTACTCTAATTCAATTCACACACACGCGCGTAACATAGCGACTGTGTAACAGTATAGTGTGGGAAGACACGACGTGGCGAAGTGCGTTCTGAACGACGTTCCATTCAAACGATTTTACACCCGTGTCTAAAGATGTTTCACATCAAAAATTACGTTGAGACGCCATTTTGAAAATGGCATCAGAATTTATGTTTAGAAAAATCGTCTTCTTATAACGAAAAAAACAGTTATTTCGTTGTATCGTTTCGATTTAATATTTTTTAGAAAAATTGTGTGTTTAAAAATAAATAAAAATGTTCGTTAGAAGTAACATATTTGACACGAATTTCTTGTTTCTAGAAAATCGTTGAAAATGATCTCTTACCTCTAACTGCAAACTGCAAATACCCTAGAAGCAAGTTGTGGTACTTATTTAATAATAAAAAGTAAGAATAAAATCGTTGGAAAAATAAAATAACCTACATACCTTTAAAAAAAATGTAACTAAAAATTCAAAATTGAGTAGAAAATTAATAATAATTATAAAATTACGTTGTGTCATCCTAAAAAATAGATTTTCACGTCCGTTCGACGAATTGTTCATCAAAAATTGACCACATAAGTCGCGATTCTGAAAATAAGAAAGAAGTACGATTGTTAATTTCACCTCATGCAGGTTTTTCGTTATTTCAACAACTTTGTAGAACTCGCTCTCGTCTCGCGCAATCTCGAGTGCTTGCATCTTGCGCAAATCCTCTATCTGCTTCGCACGATCGGCTTTTAGCATGTTGTTGAGCGCAACGCGCTTTTCCGCTTTTTCTCTTTCCTGTTGGCGCCATTTCTTGTCAGCTTCTTCCTGGGCTCGCAATGCATTCAACTCGTCGGTTGAAGCCTGCAGACCTGCTTGACGTTCTTGCGTAGCACGCAACCGTTCAATTTCACGTTCCTTTGCCAATTTAGCCATCATCTGCCCTTCTGCGAACTCCTTTTCTCGTTCTTCTTTTTGACGCATGAATTCACGAACCTTTATCAAATTATTAAAAATATTAATACTGATAATAAAGAGTTTAGTCACGTCTAACCACAATAATTTTATTAATGAATGTACATTTCAAGAGCTATGTTCCCATCTTCAGCAAATACTAAACTGTAGTATTTGCAGAAGATGGGAGCATAGCTCTTGAAATGTATATTCATTAATAAAATTATTGTGGCTAGACGTGTCTAAACTCTTTATTATTAAATTAAACCACAGTGCTCTTAATTATTCTTATATTAATACTGGTCAACGACGGCTCTCAGGTCTTCCACCCCCCAGGGGGGACATTGGAATGTAGTTGCTATCGCAAATTGCATTCCAATGTTCTTTGGAAATTAGCGCTCCCAGGGACCCGAGCTCGTACCAGTCGGTTTATGTATGCCGGCTGGCGGATTCTAATACACAAATTGATTATTTGTTGTATTGAAGACGCTAATGATTTGAGTTGTCGACGCGTCTATAATCTACAATTAATTAATTAATTAATCAATCAAGTCTTCCAAGAAGATCAAGACCTTAGTGTCAGGTAGCAACCAACCGTAAAAGTTTATAGCCAATATTTATACTAATCAGGAGGCAAAAACGGAACCTCATGAATAGTGTGAGCAACTGATAACGCCTTGTTTTGGTGAATTAACGATAAACCTATAGATCCTGGAAGAAGAATATAGGCTCGCCCGAAACATTGACTTAATAAAAACAGGTAACAAAAAAAGTTGTCTGAGATCCGTAATCTTATTATCTACATATTTCCATCTAAAAAATTAAGCAGACAAAATATAATCAAAATACAAAAAAAAATATAAATGAATATCAAATGGAATATGGAATAGTTAAAAAAAAGAAACTAAAATTAGTGGTGCCACCGGGGATCGAACCAGCGACCTGCTGTCGTATAAAGCAGCTGCGATACCCCTACGCCACGCATCCTGTTGCGCCTACTGATATAATTATGTCTGTTTGGGATGACGCAGTATTTTGCAATAGTGTTGGGATATAATATACACGAATCTTCGACTGGACGTGACGTGACTTTGACATGCGTAACCGAACGAAAAAAACGAGGCTAAAAAGCATGCTAGAAAGTTTCACTTAAAAGTTCTACAAACCCTCATATCAGCGACTCGTTCTTCTTCTTCTTCGATTTGCCTATAATATTTACATTCGTCATTAAACTTATTCATGTCTTCACGTATCTTTCGCTGATTTTCGATTTTCTTTTTTATTGCATCCTGCTCTTCGCGCTGCATTTGAATCAAGGCACGATTGATCGAGCGAGCGTCTTCTTCTTTTTTCTCGGCCTCGTACAAGCGTTTAAGCTCGTTTTCTTTTACTTGAAGCAAAACCTATATAAAAGTGAATGTGAAAGATTAGAAAAACAAAAGTCATAGCATATTTTTACATTTTTTTAAGGCCACTAACAGCCATAATTATTAGGCCCGAGCATCAACATTTACAATTTATTATTTTTTGATAATAAAAAATTCCGAATAAGAAAGAGCTAGTCGTGCAGGGGTCGCCAATGATGTATAATAGATCTAGGAGCTAGTGACAATTTTTTGGTGTTATTTATTCAAGGTCTTATTTTTGTGAAGATGTTGAGGGAGGCATATTTAAGTGCCCTGAGTAAGGGATTTTGCTAGATAGCGGTATGGGAGGGATGCAGACCGCCCTCAACATGTAACAAAAAAATGGCCACAATTATTATTACTTCAAGGCTGAAATTGTTTGTATAGCCTGTCGGTGACCCAATAATGCCATTATAATATTTGCAGATCGATTGGTCAGTATTAAAGGGGTGGCAGATCATACTAAACGTGTTATACGAGTATGTAACCAACGAAATTTATGTTATTAGTTCAAGGTTCAAATTTTAGTATGTTGTTACGGCGACTATTTTAAGCATATATTTCAATTTGCAGAACAAAATATCGGTGTTAACCCTCTTGCAGAACGATATAAACACCTATGCGAGCAAGTTTCCCTCTAAGAGAGGGGGTTAATACCGACATTTTGTTCTGCAAATTGAAATATATGCTAAAAACAGTCGCCGTAACAAAATATTAAAATTTGAACCTTGAACTAATAATATAAATTTCGTCGGGGACATGACACGTTTAGGGTGATCTTCCACCCCTTTAATACTGACCAATCGATCTGCAAATATTATAATGGCACCGACAAGCTATACAAACAATATCAGCCTTGAAGCAATAATAATTGTGACCATTTTTTTTTGTTACATGTTCGGGGCGGTCTGCATCCCTCCCATACCGCTATCTAGCAAAATCCCTTTCTCAGGGCACTTTAATATGCCTCCCTCAACATCTTAACATCTAAAAATAAGGCCTTATATTTTAATAGCAGAACGAACGGTGCACAACTATGTCTTCTATCTCTTTCTAATGAATAAATGTTTATCTATCTAACCACCCCTTTCTCTCTCTCGAAAATAGAAAAACACACACACTTGAAAAATTCTACAAATTTTGTTTATTTAAACACTCGACGATCAGTTCGGACTATTAATCCATCTTCAAGGAGTACATGAAGTAATTAATAAGTACTATAACTTCATGTACTCCTTGAGGATGAATTAATAGTCCGAAACGACCGTCAAGTGTTTAAACAAACAAAATTTGTAGAATTTTTCAAGTGTGTGTTTTTCTATTTTATTAATCATGTTCTACCAAATGCCTAGCGAAGAATCAGTAAATTCAAGTAATAAAATAAAGTTATTATGCTTCGAAATTCCTTACTTCTTGAACGAACTTTTGGTGTTTTTCATGTTCAAGTTCCTTCCTGCGTTTCTCCTGTCTGAATTGTTCCTTGTTTGCTTCTTTCATCATCTTTTGCAATCGCAATTCCTCCTCCTGCAATTCCTTCTTGATGAGCTCCTTCTCAGCTACCTGAGCGTCTCGGATCGCATGACACTTGGTTGCCAATATCATTCTGTTGGCCCGTTTTACTTCCTCCTCCTGATCCTGTTGCATCTCGTAAGCCCGTTTCAACAAATGTTCAGTGCGTCTTTTCTCGGCCTCTTCGACTTCGCTCAACTTCGAACCAATCTTTGATTTCTGATCTTGCTGCGCTTTGAGCAACGCTTTTTTACGTTCTTCACTCTCTTCGTGGAGCTTGTTTTTTTGTCTTTCGACTTCTTCTATCATGTCCATGCGATCTTTACGCGATACCACCTTAAAATAGGTCTCGTTTTAAAGGCAAAGTAAAATAATTAGGAGTTATCGATTAGATATTTTTAAAAACTTTTATTTAACTTTACTTGTTGTATGTACTATATGTTTGTATGTCTGCTACAAATCTTGCCATTAAAATTTCGACTAGTTCTAAAAATTGTAAATTGTGTTTTAAAGACCACCAACAGCTAAGGTTATTTGGGCCTAGCACCAATTCATATTTTCAATTCATAATTTTTTTTTAATAATAAATTGAAAATCCAATTGACACTTTTACCAGCTCTCGGGCTAGAACCCGGGAACTGGGGACTTGTAATAGAGGAACCATAGCAACGCCATGTAAACAACAGCACCGCTACACGCCCGGCTATTCTCAAGCCCTTGACTAGTTCTAATTGAGCTAGAGGTGACAATGCAATATCGTTCTAAATCCAATATGGCGGACGCCCCAAGATGGCGGATAATTACCTTTTCTTTACAATCCCCTTGATATGGATATCGTAAAATTGTAAATTGTATTTTAAAGACCACCAACAGCTAAGGTTATTTGGGCCTAGCACCAATTCATATTTTCAATTCATTATTTTTTTTTTTTTAATAATAAATTGAAAATCTAATTGACACTTTTACCAGCTCTCGGGCTAGAACTCGGGAACTGGGGACTTGTAATAGAGGAACCATAGCAACGCCATGTAAACAACAGCGCCGCTACACTCTCGGCTATTCTCAAGCCCGATATGGATATCAAATGAAAGAGTTTGACGAGTTAAATACGATAAGCTATGTGTCGTCATTCTAAAGACTAAAAGTAAGCAAAGTAGGTAACTATGCATTAGTGTTATAAGATCGATCCAAAGCTTTTAGTTTCCAGATGTATGAAAATATTTTTTTACTTTTAAGTTACATTTTCTAAATAAAAGCCTTTTTTATAATTTTTTTTAAATGTTATTATGTATTTACGTGCGCTTGATTTTTAATCCTGGCAAATTCATCCTTTGGCCAAATAGCCGGATAGTTAATTGGTTCTTTGGCCGGGACGATCAATTCTCTGATAACATCGTGCGCAAAAATCTTGACGATCCCCTTGCCTTCGGTGGCATGTTCTGGCTGTCGATGAATTGGTTTGCCCTCGAGGATGTGATAGCAGTCTGCCGGTCTGAAAATTTAACGTTTTTATAATATATAATACAAATCTTTGAACGGCTTCCTTTTGTTGTTTACGATATTGCTGAAAGAATTCTTGTAAATTAAGTATAGACTTCGACAACTTATTTTTTTTTAAGAAATGACGTTTTTGTATACCACTTCTACTCATAACATAAAGAAATGTGGTTGGTTGTGTTTTCTGTAGTTTGTTTAATTTTTAACTTTTTTACCTGTGATGAGTGTATAATCCAGGAATTATTCCTCTAACTGGAGATTTTACTGGCCTATTTGGTCTTTTATTATCATTTGAAGAAGCCATTATTGTCTGCTCTCAATCTATAAAACTATTTCGAAAAACCCGAAAAAATAAAACTAAGTTTTTGACGCTTTTACGTTTGAAAATTAAATCAATAAAATTGGTAAACAACGGTGTATTGATCTTTTTGTTATAAAAACAATGCTTTGGTAACCATTTATGAAATACAGATTAAAACCGCTTTTTTAGTGAATACTTTTTTCGTTTCTTTTATAAATTTATGTATTTTGAATATAATTTACCTGCAATTTTGACACACGTGGAAGAAATATTCTTAGAAATTAGTTTTTTAAAAACATTTTAAAGATTTCCCGCATACAGTGTCGCAAACTAAACAAACTATACAACCAAAAAAATACAAATTACACTAGTATATAATATGGCAGAGTGTTTGATATGTCATTTTAGAGTGAAAAAATGTAATTTTAAGAAAGAATGGAATTTTCCACGGTTTTGTAATTTCGAAAAATCAAAATTATTTTAAAATTCTATTTATGTGATTTGTGTTGTGCAAATTCATAATAAAAGACATGCTGTAAAATAAGTGAGTTTTTATTTTAATTTTGTAAATAATGCTGAATCAGAATGGAAATTTCATGTTTTTCTTTTGTGGATTTTCACGTTTATAGATTTTCTTGAAATGTACTCTTATAATCGTTTTGTCTGACTCACAAGTACATTTTTTAAAGATGAATTAACCCGTATAATAAAAATATATCAAATTATAACCTTTTATTTGTTTATAATATATTTCTGTATGATTCAGAATAACTTAATCACTCCTGTCGATACATCGTTTAATAATAATATTCATGAAATTAATAGATTTTAATTTTTAAAGTTCCATTAGACTAAACAATAAATTCCCAACTGTGTTAGTAATAACAAAAATCGATTAATCATTTCATGATTAACAGTTTTTTAAATTTTTTTCAGCTCCGCAATGGCTTCTAAATATCAGTGCGTACATTTGGAAACTTCTACGGATATTCCTTTAAATGAGATTGCCAAATCCAGAGAAGTTAGTATTTGCTTAATTTTTTATTTGCATGATTTTTACTAAATTAGGCTAGAGATTATGGATATCAGTCCATAAAGTCATTCAAAACCTGTCAATAATTTTGACATTTCAGCACATTGACTTATTAAATGAAATTACGTTTTAAAAGATTCGGTTGAGATTGTACTTCCCAGCACATAAAAAAATACTTACCGCACCTCTGTATTCTCTTAATGAATTTAGTACGCTGCTGTCCACATAGCTTTTAAAAATTATTTTACTTACTGACCATCTAATATTTACGTATTAATGTGTGAATAAAATTTCAAGAATTTGGTGAAAATTAATTTAAGGTAGTTGTCGTGCTATGGGCATAGTGTCAGAAAATTCTAAATTTTCGTATACTCATTAAGGATACTATAATACAAATACCATTAAAATTTGAAGTTGATTGACCATCTCTAACTCGAGATAAACTTAATTAAAGTTCGGATAATTAACACGGAGAGCATAGGAAAGATTGTGTTTTTGACAAGTTTTTTAATTAAAAAAAAAAAATAACAGTCAGACATTTTCAAAAAACTAACTGTTCATTGATGTTTTTGTTCTGAGTTTAAAAAAGAAAATCCAAAAATTATTGACCTTTTTATTGTTGAGATATAATACAATTTATGAGAAAAGATTGACATTTTTATATAATCCAAGCGAACAAACTAAGTGAAATATGTGTTACTATGTGAACAACAGTTTAGGTACAATCTCTAACAAAATTTTTTTACATTTAACACTATACTTATTCATTGTTTTACAGCGTATTATGAACGAAACTTTTGGATGTTATTGTAGCACGACAACTACCTTAAGAATTTGTATTTAAGAATTAGTACTTTTTAAACTGACGTTTTCATATCAGGGGCGGACTAAGGCCTAGGCAACCTAGGCACGTGCCTAGGGCCCGTAATTTTTAGGGCCCGAAAATTAGGTTTTTAATTTTTATAATTAATTTTTATTTTTAATTAACAGAAAAACGTGATATTCATAATTATTGCTGAAACGTATCCAAATTATGCCGAATCGTTGATTGATAAAGTCTACAACTTGTAGACTTTATGTATACTTTTATGTGTCATGACTGAAAACTAGGCCCGGAATGTTGTCTAGGGCCCGCTTTAGCCTTAGTCCGCTACTGTTTCATATAAACTTCGTGTATTTTCGAAATAAATAATATTCTATTCTATTCTATTCATGTTTCTAGTAAAAGTTGTCATACTTACCTATCTTTTTTGAGAAACCTGTATAGGTTTCTTAAAAACATTCCAACTTTTAAACTAATTAGGTAGTGTATAGAAAAACATTCTGTTCTGAATCAATAAAATTTAAATAATCGTAACTTTGTACATAATTGTAACTTTTTCAACGAAATTTCAACTTAGACGTAAGTTTTAATTTACCTAAACCGAATTAGCTATTTTCCGAATTTTTGTCTGTCTCTTAGTTTGTTCCAAATTAACTAAAAAATTACGGAACTGGTTATGATCGGATATTTACTATAGTTTTGGTTAGACATCAGGGAATAGAACAGGCTATAAAAAACGACATTAACGCGTACGAGGCCGCGGGTAATGGCTAGTAATATATAATTTAACGTCATGGCTTCACTCACGTTAATATCGATTTTGACAGAAACATTCTGGTCATCCCTCTTGTAACAGCGTAATAATACATTATAGTATACTTCTATGACCTTCAGACGCTAATGACCTCTGTTGTCGAGCGTCTATAATTACAATTCATTCTATGACCTTCTACTTCCGATCAGTGAAATCCCAAATTGGTTCAGTCGTTTTTGCATCAATTCAGAACTAACAGAACAACATTATTTAATCGTCGACCGTATTGCCATCTCTTGGAAGAATTTGTATAAGACACTTGAAATCTAACCTAAAAAAATTAGATACAGATACTGTAAGAAGAATATCAAAGTATAATAAATATGCTAGAGGCTATACATAAATTTAACCTAAATTTTTCTGTACTTGTGTCTAGACACCAGCGTTGCAGAGTTATTGACATCTCTTGGAAGAACTTGTGTAATAAGACATTTGAAATCTAACCTAAAAAAATAAGATTCAGATAGTGTAAGAAATATAATATAAAAATGTTCGATAAATTTAAATTAAATAAAAGAATGTAGACTTTTACGGCCGGCGTTAATAGAATTAAGATAATATTCTTTCGGGCTTATGAGCCGTGGTCTACTGGAATGGCTTCTTCTTCTTCCAGACGTTTCGCTTGCCGCAGTTGCAAGCGAAACGTCTGGAAGAAGAAGAAGCCATTCCAGTAGACCACGGCTCATAAGCCCGAAAGATTCTTATCTTAATTCTATTAAATTAAATTCTTTTGTACTTGTATCTAGATTCCTTACAGCATTGCATATTTGTTGTTATCAAATGAAAATCATTAGTAATTTCATTTGACAGTTGGTAGTTTCTTGTCATTTGTCATTTCAAAATACAAAATCGTGAATTAGAACAGTCTTCCGCTTTCCGTAACGAATAATTTTTGTTTTAGGGGTCATCGTGTTCGGACTGCACTTGCTACGGACCTAACTTATGGATCTGTTTGCACAGAGACTGTTTGAGAATTGGTTGTTCGGAGAATTTCAACGATCATGGCACTAAACATTATTGTGTAAATCGTTTTTCTTTTTATATTTTTATAAAGTACTCTGTCTTTAATCGACCGCCTCGATTAATCGATGAACATTGTAAACCGCCGTTTTTTTTACTAGTTAAAAACATAATGGACAATCATTTAATCTGCTGGTTTTATGTATGTTATGTCCTGTAATCCGCCGCTTACGCCAAAAATACACTGTGCCGTCTGTCTCGCTAATTCCCAATTGACCGACTGAGCAGAGCTGCGCACTGCCTTAGATACCCGAGCTGTACACCGCACATCCCCTCATCTATAAGCTATACAGATTGTATCAAATTAAAGCTGTGCATAGGGCGTTCTGTGTGTAAGACAGAGATCGACATATAAAGCAGTAAATAAGAACGAGATAAATGATCGCTAATAGGAAGTTTCTGTAGTTACTGTAAATAAATAATTACCCATACAACCTGATAGCGTCATCTTTGTTTTGTGATTTTATCAATAATTTCTTATTTCAGTAGTCAGTAACTACAGAAACTTCCTATTAGCGATCATTTATCTCGTTCTTACTTATTGCTTTATATCGATCTCTATCTTACACACAGAACGCCCTATGCACAGCTTTAATTTGATACAATCTGTATATGTTTGGTTTAGGCAGGGGGGTCTTGCCTTACGGGAGAAGACAACTGTCTTATGAGCGCCTTTATTGAATGATTTGTGTCAATTTATGGAACTAAAAACATAAACAAAATAAAGTACTAAACCTTTGGTATTTATAGATAATATCCATTCCTGACACCTAATGGCAAAAATGGTAACCAATAAAATGATGCACAAGTCACAACTAATAAATATTGCAGTAAAAAATCACTGTAGTGCTAGCGAAATCACTGTATAATAAAATTATTGAGTTAAAAAAATACTCTTAAAAATCCCATAAAATTAACTGTAGAGGGTTTATTTTTGAATACATTTTCGGGGACTCCCCTGCAGAATGCCCATATAAAATTATCACGAGCCGCCACTGATCTTAGTAAACAGTACATTGAACATCGTTAAGATAAAAATATTTACCAATATTTGATTCGTAGAGATTAATAAATAGAATGTGATAAGAAAATTTATTAAATAAGATTTATAATAAGTATAGAACAAAATTTCGAGAATTACGTAAATCAAATACATTACTAGTTTAAAAGACAATTAGACGCTAATGACCGTAGTTGTCGAGCGTCTATAATGTGCAATAACTAATTTAATAAACAACATTACTTTTTAATTTACTTTAATATTATTATTTTCATATGCATTTTGATTTTTTACACTAATATGCGATTATTTATTGAAACAGAAAACACCAAGTCATTGCGTTCATATGAACCTCTCGACACAGAGGATATGGTGCTACATTTGTGAATCGGAAGTGTTTATGAATGAAAAACGACGTACGATTGTGTATCAGGACAGCGAGAATGAAGATGGCGTCTCAGTACATTATGTTGACAGGAGATCAAGTGAGTTATGCTTTTTTATTCAACCGATAAGTGATACTGAGGATCGATATCGGCCAATAACTGATACAGAGTTGTGATATCGACCATAAAACCATACACCAATAACCGATACTGAATATCGATATCGGTTCAAAACCGATACAGACTATTGATATCGGCTGACTACTGATACTGACACTATATCGGCCGATAATCGATTCTGAGTATCGATATTGCCCGATAACCGATACTGAATATCGGTATCAGTTGATAACAAATACAGAGTATCGATATCGGATAATTACCAATACTCAATATCGGTATCAGGCGATAACCGATTATGAGTATCGATATCAGCCCATAAGCAATATGGAGTATCAGTGTCGACCGATCACGAAAACTTAGTATTGTTATCGACTGATAACCAATACTGAATATCGGTGGTGGCCGATAACCGACACTGAGTATCAGTATCGGTTCAGCCCTAATAAAAATAGTTTTGATGCGACGTGTTGTACTGAAGGAGATTTATAAATTCGTTTGTAATTTTCAGGAGGTGGCAGTTATTCATCATTGAAAGATATAGAACGCAGGAGTAGCGGAACTTACGGTTTTGATAAGAACGTCGGATTAAACGTTTCGATGTCGGGCGATAGCGACAATAGCAGTGACGTTGATGAAACAACTGAATTAAATGGGAAACCTAGAGGTGAGTAGCACTAATAGAGCCATCGGGTACTCCCATGGGATTTTTTTGTTATGCAGTACGAAAATATACGTCAATGGAGATGGGCATATGAGAAACGTAATATAGATGGCAGCAGGTATGTAGCCGCCTAAAGGTACGTGCAGTATGGAGCTGGGATTCTAGATGGTAGCGTAGATCATAGCAAGGCTTGCTTAAATTAATGCATTGTTATATATGCGAGCGTACACAACGAAGCAGTGAGTGTAGCAGGTATAAGCGCTGTTACAAGAGCTGCTAGATACAAGAATGTATCTCACCATTCTTTTAGCGCGCTGACTACTACAATCAACGTGTGGCAACTGTCAAATGGCCGTTACAAGTTTCGCAATGGATGTGACTAGTTTAATAAGTGAAATTTTGCCAGTTTTTATTTAATTTGTTTTGAGTTTTTTCTAAGACGTATGTATTTAAAAGTGTTAGGTTCCATACGTAAATATTCAAAAAACCGGTTTGAGTAAAATTTTAATTCTTGGTATAAATGATGAAATTCGCCACGTTTAGATCGTTTTCTATTAATAGGGTGGACATGATGGCTCCTACCTAAATTTGTATTTAAAATATACCACTTTGTAGCAGAAGAACACAAATATTCGTCTTCGCTATCTGACATTTCAAACGCGATTTAAGCTTGTATCAATGCTAGTATCAAAGCTTCGTTGTGCAAACCTATAAGTGCTTATAATTTCGTCCACCATCTACCATACATGTTACCATCTAGAATCCCAGCTGCGTACTGCACGTACCTTTAGTTCTCATTGGTTTTCCCTTCTGGATAGCAAGTAACCACTTCTTTTCAGTTCCGAATTCTTTGGAAATACAACACTTCTATGATTTGAACATTGGTAAACACAGCACATTGGCATTTATTATTTTAAATAAACTTATTCTGTACACACTACTACGAACTGCCCACAGACCGAGGTGACTACATAGCTGGCGCCCCTAGCGGTCAAGTTTGCCAGTGCCCATCTCCATTCGAATAAAATTCTAAAATCTGAGAAACATTGAATGACTCGTCGCATCGTGATAATATTTTAAAAAACTCGTTTTTGAGTTTTTGGTGAATTTATACGTTTTCTAGTCCCATGAACCCAAAGAAGTTGGTTTTAAAAAGTGTTTTTTTTTTTAAATTAAATATAGGGTTGGTCGGCTTGTCAAACATCGGAAACACGTGTTACATGAACAGCGCCCTGCAAGCTTTGAGTAACACACCTCCGTTAACTAATTTCTTTTTGGACTGCGTTGCGGCCGTTCAGATCTCGAGTGAAAATAAGAAACCGGGTCTCAGCAGATCATACCAAAGACTAATTAGAGAAATTTGGAATAAAAAAACTAGAGGTTATGTCGTTCCTTCAGGAATTTTATATGGAATCAGAAGTGTGAGTCAAAAATGCATTAAACCTTCACATTATTACGTCACGTCTTTATCGCGTTCCAGGGATCAATCGTTCAATATTATTTTTCGAGCAGGATCGATATAAAATTCTGCACTGCTTGTCTTACGAAGAAATATGTGTGGTCGTAATCTAAGGTCATTGTCGTGTGTATGTTTTAAAGACCACCAACAGCTAAGGTTATTTGGGCCTAGCACCAATTCATATTTTCAAATCATTATTTTTTTTAATAATAAATTGAAAATCCAATCGACACTTTTACCAGCTCTCGGGCTAGAACCCGGGAACTGGGGACTTGTAATAGAGGAACCATAGCAACGCCATGTAAACAATAGCATTGCTACACGCTCGGCCATTCTCAAGCCCAAGGTCATTGTCAAAATAGATTGTATGACAATGCTTTTCGGTTTCCATTTTTCTAGCATGGCTGCGTTGCCCCTAACTTGTCATTTGTTTGTGCCAGGTACATCCGATGTTCAGAGGCTATCATCAGCACGATACGCAGGAGTTTTTGCGTTGTTTTATGGATCAGCTACATGAGGAACTAAAAGAGCCAGTAACAATGACCGCCGATGAACCCCATCTAAGGCTAACACCTAATATTAGCCCACCGGAAGACAATGGCTTAGATCCGGGATATAGTCACTTAAATACGTAAGTAATTTTTTATTAGTTGAAACTTGACGATGAAATTTAAATAACATAATTTTTTGTAGGGTTTTTTTTATTGGAAAAGCAGTCAATTACGTAATAATAAAAACTTTATTAAGGTGTTTTAGATACAACAGTACAATAAGGAGCCATTTTCCTGAGAGTAGTTCTTTCAATTATCCACTAGAGGCAGCACTTGTGGTAGTGACAAACATTATTTATTTCCCATTAGTTTCGTGTCATTTTAGTGGTATAACTTAATTATTTAATTAATTTAATAATTAAGTTATACCACTAAAATGACACGACACTAATGGAGAATGTTTGTCCCTACAACAAGTGCTGCCTCTCGTGGATAATTGAAAGAACTATTCTTAGGAAAATGGCTCATTCATATAGGAACGATAAATTATGCGACTATCCTGCAGAGATTCATATGAATCTGTGCGCTGGCCTGAGTTGATTATTAGAAAAAATCATTTCTTATCAAGTTTAAAAACGGATTTTTTCTAATAATGCAAAAAAATATTATGTAATTGGCTGCTTTTCCAATAAATAACCCTATAATTATTACAGGCGTATTAAACTCATATTTAATAATTTTTTGTTGTGACACTTTTAATCCGAATACAGTGAAATCTCCTTTGAGCCGACGCGATGCATCATATTTTGTCCGTTCCAGAGAGATGGCCGCCCATGGGAAAAGTAAACATACTGTAACAGAACTGTTTTTTGCGTGGGCGGACTAAATATTTATTTACAAGAATTAATGTTAACAAAAATAGATAACAATAAAATGCAACAACTATATGTCAATTCTAACAATCACCACAATAGTAATTCTTAAACAAAGTGAAACACTTCAATAACACTGAACAAATAACTAGATTTGTATCCTGTATTTATTTTCGCAGTTCAACACGACATTGACTCTGACTGCCTAATTCCCGTCGGCTCCCTGCTTATATAGAGCTACGTGGCTTAAACACAGCGCGTTCTGGTACTTTCCAGAACGCCTAGCAGGTACTCGTATCTTCGATACCACTCCACGCCTCGCCACTGTGACCTTCCCTTCTCTACGTTTCTATTGCAGGCAGTGGCGTAGCATCTTGGGGTTTGCTACAATACTCTTATGAGTCTCTTATTGTGGATTTTTTAATGGGTTGAATCATTGTCTTCTTCCACCATTACGTTTTTATCAATATTCAAAATTAGAGTCGACAACTAGTTATTACTTGTATAAAATAAGGAGGAATCCCGTTGAAATCGACGACACGCATGCGCGCACTATTCCCGTTATCCGAGAATAGACTCATCTTTTGGGCGTCTATAATCTACAATCTATCTGTACAAGAGAGATTTTAGTACAAGTTTAAGAGAATGTCCGTTTAAATTATATGCAAAAGCGATATGATTCGATCGCGACCTGCCAAACTGTCCGTTCACAAGAGGTGTTCGGCGTTCGCCCAAGGGAGGTGTTCGTTAAGGGAGATTTTGCTGTATTTAGATTCTTGACAATGAGAGCTACCAGACTTTTTTTACCACCTGATGGCAGCACTAGCTAGTGAGGTATATACAGATTGTATCAAATTAAACCTGTGCATAGGGCAGTCTGTGTGTAAGACAGAGATTGATACATAAAGCAATAAGTAAGAATGAGATAAATGATCGCTAATAGGAAGTTACTGTGGTTACTGTAAATAAATAATACCGAACAACCTGATAGCGTCATCGTTGTTTTCTGCAGTAAAAATAGTCACTACTGATATTATTGATAAAATGGCAATTTAAACTGTTTGGGAAAAAATCCAAATAATTAAATGGTTTTATGGTGGTAATTCAACCGCCGACATAATAAAATTATTTGTAGCTGCCTTTCAATTCGTTGACCATCAAATGTTAGCCAATGTGAGGGGAAATTTTTGTAATCGATTTGTACCAGATATAAATAATATTACGAATTAATATTGTGGTTAATTAGTTGCTTTAGTTGGTAAACTGGTAAAAGATTTACATTTTTACAGCATAGAAGGAACGAAAAAACAAAGATGACGTTATTAGGTTGTATAAATATTATTTATTTACGGTAACCACAGTAACTTCCTTTAGTGATTATTTATCTCATTCTTACTTAATACTTTATATATCGATCTCTGTCTTACACACAGAATGCCCTATGCACAGGTTTAATTTAATACACTCTGTATGTCATTTTAATGTAATTAAAATGTAAGTACTGTTTATATTTTACGCCACTTGATGGCACCACTTGCAAGCAAAGTATTTGTCATGGCAGCTTTCATTACATAGCACATATAAACCCCTTTAAAAATCATACCAATTCTCTATTGCCTGCTAGGTTAGGTTACAACACTAGTCAGGTCAGGTTACAACACTAACCAGGTCAGGTTATGAATTGTGGTGCGCAGGAGTAAGAGTTGAAACTTGAAAAGCAATATGGCGCTGGAGGGAAAATGCTGTAAGCTCTGACCAATCGAAAAGTTACTTTAAATGTTCGAATTTTTGTAACCCGACAGATTTGGTTTTTATTATTAGTAATACGATTTGTTGTAGTAGCTACGAAACATTATGGCGAGACAGTCCTAGTCCGAGCCAATCGGACGGCGAATATGAGACGTGCGACAGTGGCGTAAGCGAACGATCGAGTTTGAGCGACGACACGGAACGACAACAACTGTTCGCTACTATGGACATGACGATAACAAATGGCAGCGCCTCGCCCGATGATACGTTGTGCGACGAACAATCGCCCGAAGGTGACGGAGATGGCAATCCGGATAAAACTGTCGTTACGTCGTCGCAGGCCGCTAAGAGAAAACTGTCACCTACGAGATCGCCCATTCATAGGTGCAAACTGACAGCTGTGCAGTACAAAGGCAGCAATGTGATAGGTGAGTAGGAAATCAAACTGACAATCTCTACCCAACTAGTTCTTGCGAATTTGCTTACCTACAAATCTCACTTTATGTCTCTAAATAAATATTAAATCATAAATTAATTAAATATCGATCCGAGAAGCCAACTGTCAGAACTGCGTAATTTGTCGATCGAATTCTTGAACTGTTTAAACTTGGTTCCAGAAAGAAAACTAGTATTTTAGGTTATGTTCAATGGTTATGTTCGTGTTGTGTACACATAGAACTTCACCAAGCTAAGACAGTATAAAATTCTTTCACCTGCAGTTTGACAGCCAAAACTAACAAATTAGGTTATGTTCAATGGTTATGTTCGTGTTGTGTACACAAACACATAGAACTTTACCAAGCTAAGACAGTATAAAATTCTTTCACCTGCAGTCTGACAGCCAAAACTGACAATTTAGGTTATGTTCGTCGGTTGTGTTTGTGTTGTAGGATATGAACAAAAGCATTTGAGTAAATAAATTAAGCAATATTGGTCCCCGAGGTTCAAAATGAATTTATTCATCAAAATTCTTCACGGGACTTTGGCAGCTCGGCTAATTTTACTGACTTCTAAAATTTAAATTAAATTAATCTCTTATGTCGCACTTAAAAAAATCTTAATTGTTTTACTTAATATTACAGAATCTCAACCGAGTACAAGTAATTCTTCGAATAATACAGTATCTTCCTCAACTAACAAAAAAACCATCAAACATCGGTCGATAATTTCTGACATTTTTGATGGAAAACTTTTATCTTCAGTGCAATGTTTGACATGTGATAGAGTGAGTTCAATTTAAATTTTTGTTCCGCTAACAAGAAATTAAAATTCTTATCCAACTCGTTATTTTAGATATCGACACGAATTGAAACGTTCCAAGACTTAAGCTTGCCGATTCCGAGTCGCGACCACATAACGATGTTACATCAAACGACGTCCGGTGCTAAAACGACGACACAACAAAGTGCAGGAGCACAATCCGCCGGAGCTACATGTACGGAGGTAGCTAATCGTGACGGTTGGTGGCTCGGATGGCTTTGGGGTTGGGTCAGATCGTGGTTTTATGGACCTGCTATATCTTTGCACGATTGTTTAGCTGCGTTTTTCAGTGCTGACGAATTAAAAGGAGACAACATGTATAGGTAAACTTTTTTTTTGTATAGTTCGACGATTCTAAAATAATGATTTCAACTAGAGATACGCCAAGTACCTACTCGTTTAATACTCGGCTTATTCAGCCGAATAACCTGGTTTAAGTGACGAGTATTGTTCTTCAATTTCGTTCATATAATCTCCAGATTAGTGATCTTTTGCTTCCAGTTATTTTTCGAACAGTCACTATACAGTACTAGGGAATGCAATCTCCATCTTGCGAGATCTCGAGCCATTTTTCGAGATTTAATCTCGTGGGCAGGCATTCTCGTTTTTGAAATCTCGTTCGAAATCTCGACCCGATATGGTCGAGATCTCAAACGAGATTTCAAGAACGAACGCGCTTGAAAAGAAAACTTATAACTTATACGTAATAGTTTTTGACAGTCGCGCTAATTGATTCTGTTTGTTTCTCTGCATATATTGTTTTAATTATTTTTTTCTTGAGTGAAATTGACAGTTATTTAACTTATAACAAGCAATAGATGGCTAACAAATTACAAAGTTAAGTGAATATTGAATATGTCTAAAAACAATTCAAACCAAATGTACGTGAACGTTACTAATAGTACCCTATGCTTCCTAACTCCTAAGAAGTTATTTCCAAAATAATTAATTGACATAATATAGTGTGCTGTGTGAGTTGGGGTATTGGTGTTACATTTTGAAAATAAAACATTAACTGAATTTTGAAACAAAAAAATCAACGTTTATTTTAAGAAAGTAATGAATAATAATCATCTGCATAGTGCACTACGCAATGAATCACACACGTACACAGTGACACAGTCACACTGTCCCAAGTAAGTAGTTTTCATTAAGTTTAAGTATTTTAGATACAAAATAATACGTTCTTTTTAAAAGTAGGCGAAATCTCGAAATTGTCGAGATTTATCAAGATCTCGCCAGACAATCTCGTGAGATCTCGAATTGCCAATCTCAAACCCAGACTTATCTCGTGAGATTTCGAATTGCCAATCTCGGCTCGAGATTGCATTCCCTATACAGTACTAAACACAATCGAACCGGTAAATTTTTTTCCACTAAAAACATTTTTTAAACAATTTAATTCGTTTCGTGTATGATTTGTAAGCCAGATAACAAGTGACTGACGGGGAATTTTCGTCGGGGATGGGGGCGGAGAAGTATATCGCTCGCTCCCAAACCTACTTAAACGGAATTGAGTAATTCGGCCGAGTGCCGGGCTCAGCAAACAAAACGAAGTAATTACTCGGTTACACGATAAAACTTGTACTCGGCGCATCTTTAATTTCAACCAGTGAAATTATAGTATTGGCGACGAGAAGATTCGCATAAGCGCCTCTATCGGCCGATCGCGGAACTGGCGAGGCACAGACAGGCCTGTATAGTCATGTGCGAATCTTCTCATCACCCATTAATTATAGGTCTTTTGTGAGTTTTTCTCGACATAAACTTCACAAAATATTTTACGTCGATATTAATTTCTACAAACGCTTTTTCAGTTGTGAAAAGTGCAATAAATTACGAAACGGTGTTAAATTTTCCAAAGTAATAGAATTACCCGAAGTGTTGTGCATTCACCTGAAGAGGTTTCGACACGAGTTGATGTTCAGCTCGAAAATATCGAGTCAGGTATCTTTTCCATTGACAGGCCTCGACATGAGACCGTATCTTCATAAAGGTAATTTTTTTATATTTCTGGAATCATCTTCCATCTTGAAAACTACCTTCTCAAGAATTCAGTTCAGTCTTTATTTGAAACCGCGTTCGACACTAAATTTTAAAGGAAAAGTGAAAATTATTACTCATTAGTCATCACTAAAAATAATTGTATAGTTCGGAGATTGGTGGAAACAGTTTTCTTGTACACCCCTTTCCAATGACACTTCTCTATAAAGGGCATTTATCGTGGCTTTGTGGATGCCCGTTATAGAGAGGTTTCACCGTATTTGAAACTGCATTTGATTGAAATACTCTGGGCTCATTTATATTTGTTCGATAACTAACCCATGCCTTTATCGATTAAGATTATATATATATCGACCATCAGTTATTAATCTTTATCCATTTAGATTGTACATCGACCATATCGATGATTAGTAATTATTCTTTATCGATTTAGATTGTATATCGACCATAAGTAATTATTCATTATCGAGTGTGATATGTCACCATGGAACGGCGGGCGGCGGCCATTACACATGCTACGCCCTGAACAGTACAACAGGGGCGTGGTTTGAATTCGATGACCAATGCGTAACGCAAGTTCAACCTGAAACAGTCCAAGCATGCGAAGCTTATGTGCTGTTTTATAGGTGAGCGATTTATTTGTTTTCAATCGATCCTTTTTAAGGTTCCGTACCAGAAAGGAACCTTATTGTTGTGCCAACGATGTGTGTCTATTGTAAATATTTACTATTATTGTCTATTTTTACTAGAAAAAATTCTCAAGCGATGGTACCAATCCGACAAAAGGTGTACGAATTAATGGAAATGTCACAGAATTATATATCGAATTCCAGTTCTAGCAGTATTGCCGATATAAGATTTTATGTTTCGAAACAGTGGTTTAACAGGTGCGAAACAATTTTAATTTTTTTTTGTACGTACGCTGAAGACGGATAACTCATCTTTATAATTGTTTTACTATTAGGTTCAATACGTGCGCAGAACCTGGTCCAATAGACAACACAGACTTTTTATGTCCGCACGGAGGCGTACCACCGACCAGATTATTGTACGTCGATAAACTGACTGTTGTTATATCACAGTCGGTTTGGGAATATTTATACAACACGTAAGTAATTGTTTTTTTTTTTGCTAAAACTCGTGGTGGCAGCACCGTGCTTCTGACAATAGTTTAAATTTACATGACAATAATACAAAATTTGACAGATGACAATTTTAAGGTTATGTGACAAAAGCACTGAGCAAGGTGGTTATAGAAAGAGAAACGTTACAAGCATTTAAAAGTGGAGCAAGTCGCCATATTTAGTCAGTTCATTCATTTTATATGTAAGAAGAAGAGAAGAGAATAATATTCCCTAATCCATTCCCTGTTTGACCGCCATGTTTGTTAGGCCTGTGACGTCAGACTTCAACTTTGTATAAGTACAGCGTCTCTAAATTAGACAACGGAATGCAAACATTTGACATATAATTTGAGGTTTTGTAACGAATACAAACATTTGACAATAGCGTGCAACATTTGACAGATAATTTGAGGTTATGTAACGGTTAGAGTGCAAACATTTGACAGATAATTTGAGGTTTTGTAACAAGAGTACAAACATTTGACAATAGCGTGCAACATTTAACAAATAATTTGAGGTTATGTGACGATTAGAGTGCAAACATTTGACAGACGACGATAAGTTATGTGTCAAGTTGAATGTTTTAAAAGTATTTTTGAATAACAGCAATGTGGTTTATAATTTGTTATCAAAAATATAATGCTGATTTAATTTTCTTTTTTTATAATAGTTTTGGCGGCGGTCCGCCATGCAATCGGTTATACGAATGTTCAGCCTGCAAACAGCAAGCCGAAGCTATCAAGAGACGCATTCAGACAGAGTTCGATACTTTTGTCCAGCTTAATAAAGAGTTCCAGGTATTTATAACTCGATCTATTTTTTTTTTTTTTTTATTATTATGTAGGTTTTTCCGGACCTGCAAACAGGTAATTTATTTACCTCTGCAGGATTACATACATATGTATTAATATACTTTCTGTATTCTGGTTTAATAAATTTCTAAATTATTGAGGTTAGGCTATCAGGAAACTGTCAAAGGATCGATAATGTTTTTTCATGTCGCATTTAAAAAAACGATATAAAATATTTTTGAAAATAGCGAATGACATTTTGTAACCAATTTTATTATTTCAAAACAACAGAACATAGAATCGTCGTGTTATGCAATCAGTATGAATTGGCTTCGGCAATGGCAGTCGTTTGTTCGTGGTCAAACCGAAGATCCTCCGGGTCCGATCGATAACTCGTCTATCGTACTTCCACCGTCGAAAGGAGGATCTCACGAACAACCGACATTGAAGAACGGATCGGATTATGTTCAAATGAGCGAAGATCAGTGGTGGTTCTTCTATCGTATTTATTCAGGCGGTCCCGAAGTCAAATTGCGCGATTCTGTGAAAAATTCACCACCCGTGGCCAGTACAACAAAAACAAATGACAAGACTGATATAGTGCAAAATAGGGACGTTACCGAAAGTGATGCCGTCAAGAATCGTCAAGACTCAACCGAAATCTGTTCGAGTACGGTTTCGATCAGTAGCGGTGAAATGAGGAGCACCCACTTGTCGTCGTACGATTCGAGCTCGTCGACGCTCACGTGCAATCATAATCAAGAAGTCGACACTTCCAGTAGCGGAGTGTTCAGTTTGACCGATACAAGTATAATTTCAAACGAAGCTACTAGCACGGTCGATTCGAGTAAAATCGGTGGACATTATACCGATCAAATACCAAACGATACTTCGGTAATAAAAGTACACTCGCCGTCTCCCGATAACGGTTATAGTCAAAGTGAAACGTCGGGCGGTGAACAAAAGACTAACGGAATAGATAATAACGTACTTCGAAGTCCCGATAAAGTACCGGAATTCGTTATACCCGGCTTGAAACGACCGCCGAAGAAATATTATATGCAGAGTTCGGCACGGACAAGACATCATAAACATTCGAATCGATGGGATTCGAAATCGTCGGACGGACACGTATCGGAACAGTACATTCCAGAACAAAGTAACGGTTACAGCGACGATGATGCCAAAGTCGTTAGCACAACGCCGTCTAAATTTGAAAGCGGCACGTCTACGGAAAAGCGGCGGAAATCGTTCGCCGAAGACGGAATGCCGGCAGTGCATGGAAAAATGAGGAAGTCGACATCGAGAAGTGACGAGAGCTCTTTCGATAGCGTCGACAACGATGTCAAGGTCAACGGTACCGGGAGGAAAGGCTACAAGACTAAGAAAAACTATAGGTCGAAAAAGTCGTCATCGAAGAGTAGCAGTAATAGTTCTACGAAATATTTAGAAGTTGAAACTGACAAAAAAACAAAAATACCTTCTTCAAACGAAGGCGGCGATGTAGGGAATTTAAATTTATAATAAATGGTGTCTTTAGTTAGAAGTTTAATTGTAATACGACGCTGGAAACGAAAATTTTCTTTAAGGAACCGTAAGCAGACTTAATGAGGGCTACCGGACTTTTTTCCGCCACCCGATAGCGCCACTAGCAAACGAGGTATCTATCATTCAACTGTCAGTACTGTTTATACAGAATATATACAGTATGTAAACAGGTAAGCTGCACATAGGGAAATTAGCATTGGGAAAAAATGAATGGATCAGAGTGAGCCATGACTCATAATGCACGTAGTTATATAGAGTTGCTATGGTTTTGTCAGTGTTTTAAACGGCAAATAAAATAAAAATAATTGAAATTAAAATAATAACACTAAAATAACCATAGCAACCCTATATAAATACGTGCATTATGAGTCATGGCTCACTCTGATCCATTCATTTTTTCCCAATGCTAATTTTCCTATGTGCAGCTTACCTGTTTACATACTGTATACAGGTAAGGTGAACATGGGACGTTTAGCATTGGGAAAAAATGATTGGATCAGAACGATCCGTGGTTCATAATTTACATATTTATATAGGGTTGCTACGGTAATTTTAATGTTTTTATTTTATTTTCTAAAATTACCATAGCAACCATATATAAGTACGTAAATTATGACTCATTGCTCATTCTGATCCAATCATTCTTTTCCCAGTACTAAATGCCCTGTTTATATACTGTATACATAATTTAATGACTTAGTTTGACAAATACCTTACTTGCCACTAGCGTCATCTGACGATTAAAAAATGTAAACGTTTGACACATACCTTACTTGCCAATAGCGCCACCTGACGAATAAAAAATTGTAGTCCTCATTCTTGTAAATATTTAAATAGAAATTGTGTTAGTCAACTAATTTAAAATGATTCTATTCGGCACAAATATATTATAGTCAATTGTAGACTGAATTTTATATTATTAGGAGAGCCGAGACTTTTTTCAGACTTCACAGGTTCATACTCTATTTTTTTGTCAGTGAGGGGGCTACCAGGCTTTTTTGTATCTGTCATTCAAATGTCAGTACTGTTTATACAGGCTGTCCCAAAATTGCTGGGATACAGAGCTACCACGTGTTGTAGAGGTCAAAATAAGTCGATTGGCCCAATTTATTTATATACCAAAATGTACCGTTTGCCCGTGAGAAGAGTTCAAAGTTTACATAAAATTTTGTATTACAATTTTTTTAAACTTGTACTAGGAATATCTGTTAGCATTATTTAAGAAAACATTTTTTTCCTTCGGAACTATGCGGAATACGAAATTTTTACAAGAGTAACAAAATGAAGATAATTAATCAGTCTTCTCGCTAAAAAAATTTGAGAACCGTATTACCACCCCTAAGAAAGTTCTAAAAAAAATGTCAGGGGGTGAGGGTGGTTTTAACCCTTCTACATTTTCTTTTGGGTTTCTTTGATTACCGAAAGGAGAGTAATCCTCTAAAATGCACTTTTGTCAAATTTCATTCAATTTGTTTCACTCATTTCTGAACAGCGTACAAAAATGTGTTTTTTTATGTAAACTTTGAACTCTTCTCATGGGCAAACGGTACATTTTGGTATATAAATAAATTGGGTCCAATCGACTTGTTTTGACCTCTACTACACGTGGTAGCTCTGTGTTCCAGCAATGTTGGGACAATCTGTATATTTTTCGCCACTTGATGGCGCCACTAGTAAGTGAAATATCGGTCATTGCCTAAATCGCAGTTTTGCATTTTTTAAATTATTTATTCCTTAATAATGGATAAAACGTGCTATGGATCCATGAAAGTGGATGCACCAAAGTAATGAAGACACAAACCGTTTCCATAGATCAAGTAGGTAATTTACTTACTCAATGACTCCCGGTTATCCACTCTACTTGGGGTCTTACAGCTTCAGCGCCTTTACCGCCAAATAGGAACCCTTATTTTCCTCACTTTTTAGACAATGATGAATGCATGGACATAAATCTCCTTTCTCTCAATCCTCCATGTTCTTATCCAAGAACTGATTAAAAGTATCAATTGGATTTTTAGTTTATTATTAAAAAAAAAAGTAATAAATTGAAAATATGAATTGGTGCTAGGCCCAAATAACTCTAGGTGTTGGTGGCCTTAAAAAATGTTTCTATCGTCGAAGTTTGCCGTGGCGTACTCGTTTCCAGCCGTCGTATTCTTATTGTGCTTTTGTACAATACTGTATATTCATAGATAGACTGGTCAATAATCATTGTATATTAATTATTAATAATTGCAACAGTTTGTTTTTCCAAAGCACACTCGTAATAACAATCCATCTTATAATTCCAATAATTATGGCTAATTTTTTACGGTTGTAATTTTTATTGTTTGTTTTTTTTAACGAAGCGTGTGTTTTTAGATATAAATAAGTTTTTCTCTAAGACTTTTCCTTTATTGCTATTTTTTTTTTTGAATAAATTGATAAATCCAATATGGCGGCATTGCTGCACACTAGTTTTTAATTGTTAATTATTGTGTATTTTTTTATTTGTCTGGATACCTGACATATCTTGATCATGCGCATTTTACAGTCAAACTCAGTTGTTTCTAGATTGTTCAATTGTTTTTAAAAACAAAAGAACTAAAAACATTTGAAAGTGATTGATTGTCCAGTATTGAATGTTTCTATTACCTTCAATCACATTTACTATAGTTTCTTCGAAGAATTTTGGTTAATGATCGATTTTATAACCGAGTTTAACTGTAACTTAATTTTGTTTTTTATTTATTGTTGTGTGGTCCAAAAACTCGTTGATTGTTTTTCTTTGTTCTTTTTCTGTATTTTTTATTTATATTTAAAGAAATATTTCATTAATCGGATTTCAGAATAATTGAAACTCGTAATAATAACACCTAAAACAATATAAAAATATAATATCTATCTTTCAACTGTTTGTTACTATAAAACTGACGGCAGTGAATGTAACAAAGTATTCTACAGATTGTATCAAATTAAAGCTGTGAATAGGCCGTTCTGTGTGTAAGACAGAGATCGATATATAAAGTATTAAGTAAGAACGAGATAAATAATCGCTAATAGGAAGTTACTGTGGTTACTGTAAATAAATAATATTTATTACAACCTAATAGCGTCATCTTTATATTTTCGCTCCTTCTATGCTGTAAAAATGTAAATCTTTTACCAGTATACCAACTAAAGCAACTAAACCATAATATTTCGGAGATAGGCAACCATTTGATACAAATTCTGCTATGACAATGCGAATTGTTGTGACAGAAGGAGACGGTCTATTTTCAAAGGCAGCTACAAATAATTTTATTATGTCGGCGGTTGAAGTATCACCATAAAACCATTTAATTATTTGGATTTTTTTCCGACCAGTATAAATTGCCATTTTTTATCAATAATTTCAGTAGTGACTATTTTTACTGTAGAAAACAACGATGGCGCTATCAGGTTGTTCGGTATTATTTATTTACAGTAACCACAGTAACTTCCTATTAGCGATCATTTATCTCATTCTTTCTTATTGCTTTATGTATCGATCTCTGTCTTACACACAGAACTCCCTATGCACAGATTTATTTGATACAATCTGTATACATCATTTCTAATCATTTGTTTCCAATATTCTGAAATCAGTTTAATAATTTTTCGAACTTAAAAAAAAAAGCATTCGTTTAAATAATGTTTATGGTGATTTGCACTGTGTGGGGTTAACATTTGTCAGTGTAGCCAAATTAAAAGATGTGATATATTAAAAAAAAAAGAAAGTTGTTGACCAAGTAGCAGTTTTTAAAGTGTTGAAATTGCTATTTAAGAAAATATTATTTTTAATCGCTGAAAACGTTGCATTTATCGATAGATGCACAGTTTCAAATGGGTGGTGTCCTGGTTTATTATTAATGCTCGGTTTTTGGTACGACTTTCGTTGCTGAATTTACTTCCAAACTAGATTTAGCATTAACTTTCAGCTAAATCTGCTTTAAAAGTAGATATTAGCTATGTTCCAACCTGCTATAAATGGATCGTTTTGAAACGGTAACAAAACTGTTGTTATCGGTTTTGTGCGCATGCGTCAACCTTGTACGGTTCTGTGACGGTACAAACGTAGACATTGGTTGGAACGCTTTCGTGACCGTTTTGTGCATCAAATCATGGCCTCCATGTACCATGCATATGGTCAAAATATATCAATTGTCATTTGTCAAATGTAAATTCCTAATTTCAGGCTTTCTTTGTTGTTAAAAACATTTTGAAAATGAATAACTTATTTGATAGCTAGTCGTAAGAATAATATAAATAAATAAACGTACTAAATGTTTTTTAACTGTTATAAACATTTTTTGGTAAAATATGCTAGCTACATTTTTTTTTGGAAATAAAAAATAAGCGAATTATTAATTTGTAGTCGTGATGTTTTTGAGCATTTGTTAAAAATTGTATTTTTCGTCGTAACATTTACTTATTTTAAATTTTTAGAATTACACGAATATAAATATAATTAAATAACTAAGAAATCAAATATATATATTTAAATTAATAATTTTGCAAAAACAAACAAAACAAATAAATGAAGAATAAACAGATATTTGATTAGAGACGAGACAAAACAAAAACAAAACAAATTACAAATGAATAAACAACTGGCTCAAGTTGGTATTGAACAGAGACAAACGTAACAAAGTGTTTAATGCGCATATCAGTTTTACAGTTTCATTTTGGTTTCATGTCTAGAGCATGTACCGAAATGATCGTTCGGAAACCGTTCACAAACTATCACAAATCGGTTGGAACGCTTTAAGAATCGTCCACAAACGGTCACAAGGTCGGTTGGAACGCGTTCAATCCACTGCGCATGAGCGTGACGGTAATATTACGGTATTCAGAGTGGTTGGAACAAAGCTATGGTCTAGAGCATGACCGAAATGATCGTTCGGAAACCGTTCACAAACTATCACAAATCGGTTGGAACGCTTTAAGAATCGTCCACAAACGGTCACAAGTTCGGTTGGAACGCGTTCTATCCACTGCGCATGAGCGTGACGGTAATATTACGGTATTCAGAGTGGTTGGAACAAAGCTATTGTGTACCAGAAACCGAGTATTAATGTAGAGGACTTCAAGTCCACACAGTTCTAAAATACAATGTATTTTTCTAATGTCTTGGAAGAGTTTAATGGGTAATGGATGTTCACGAACCTACTAATCGTGCCGAGAGATCGAAAATCGAATGTATTGATCGTCGATCGATGCATACGTTTGCAGTACTAAAGCCGCGTGCAGACCGTAGCCCCAATGTAAGTCATTGGCAGCGCATGTAGCAATTTGCGTTCGGAAACTTATGTTGCAATCGTCCACAGCAAGCTGTCGAGCGTCTATAATCTACAGTATCTTTCGAAAGAAGCAACGATTCGCAACGGTTTTCAGTGAATAAAATCTCTATCGTTGTTTGACATTGTATTATTATATTTTTATTATTGTTTTCCAAACTTTAAGTAAATTTTGGTTCCGTGAAAATGAATTTTTAAATATTGGGATGCAGTGTGGTGAAGACGAGTGATACTAAAGTATTTCTTTTTATGACAGGTTCACTTCGATGTGTTCTAAATCTAGTTTAATCACCCCGTTGCTGAAATTGTTGTAGTCGTTATATGCAGTCGTTTCGTTTTTTTTTTTTTTGTAAATCTATTTTTGAAACGAAGTATTAAAAATTTTTAAAATAATTGTGACGTAACCGTAAAATATATTTTTCAAAAAGTTTTTAAAACCAAATAAATTATAAGATTAATATATTCTAAGATATTTCACATTTCTTTTTACCATTATTAAATATAATTTTGTTTAAATTTTTTTTTGGGAAAAACTGTTTTGAAAATAAATAAATTATATTATTATTATTAAAATAAATGTGTATAAAATAAATAAAAGTTGCTATTTTGATGATTGTGTTTATTTTGTGATTTCAAGTTTCTTCGATTATGATTTGAAATAGAGATAAGGGAACGTTCAACTATTACATAACGTTTTTTTTTTTCGCTATTTTTAAACCCCCCGTACTTCTTAACATATTTCACATCGTAACATTTTTAAGTGAAACTATAGCATATTTTTTTTCGGTTCGGTTATGCATGTCGCGCGTCAAGTCACGTATATCTATATTGTAGTATGACTGCATACAAGTGTGATGGTAGTTGACTAGACTACTACTCATCGAAAAGTAGGGCGTTATGTTCATAATTATATTGTACGTTTACATAACTAATGTTGTCGGGCGTCTATAATTTACAATTCATTCATTACATAACTAATATCGTACAAATATTCAGTCGAGCAGCGCATCAAATACCCATTGACCACCAATGATAGAGGACTTGAGAAACGTTTGGGTTCCTCGTCAAATAGGGCTTGAGAATAGCCGAGCGTGTAGCAATGCTGTTATTTACATAGAGTTGCTATGGTTCCTCTATTACAAGTCCCCAGTTCCTGGGTTCTAACCCAAGAGCTGGTAAAAGTGTCAATTGAATTTTCAATTTATTATTAAAAAAAATAATGAATTGAAAATATAAATTGGTGCTAGGCCCAAATAACCTTAGCTGTTGGTGGTCTTTAAAACACAATTACAATTTCAATACCCTACTACCTTGATGATAACTACCCTTCCACCCCTGAGAGAAACGTTACGTAATATTTGAATGATCGATAGTTTTCGATGTCTGATGGTCAGTACCCAAACTATCGATTAATATCGAAATTTTCGGTAGTTTTTGTAATAAAAACGGCTTATTTAACAATTTATTAGTAAGTGCACATAACAAATTTTATTTTATTTTATACAACACTACAAAGTATTGTTACAACCAGTAATTTTTATGTAGGTATAATGCCTCCTCTACACTATCGGCCATGATGGACGATTACAGACGATCGTGAATGTGTTGAGGGCGTAATTGCCCATGATCGGTGACGATCGAGCGTGATCGCCGCTGCGTCAGTTTTTCGGACAAACCTCAAAGGACGTTGGGTCATCAAATAAATAATGCGCGATTGTGTGGACAGCTGCGCAATGATTGTGGCAATCATGGCCCAATCGTGATCGTCCATCATGGCCGATAATGTAGAGGAGACATAATAGTAATGATATATCCAATTTCTTATCCTTTATTGATGTAAAGCGCCGCTCTGCAATTATTTAATGGGTGGTACCGAAAAGTGAAAACCCGTTCTGATTGGACAGATGCCCCAATAAAATAACAAAATAGTTACTAGACAAATCTGGTGAGATCGCAAGAAAGCATATTATACATTGTTTCAGTGAATATTGTAAAATAAAAACAATATCGATAATTCCAAGTCTTATGGTTTCCGGGCTTGTAGGCCGTGGTCCGGTGGTATTTCTACCTGACGTTTCGTCTACAACTGCGGTAGACATTCTCAAAGGCGATGTGGCAGCGGTCAAAGTGTCCTCCTTGGCGGCTCACAGGTCAGTGTGTCGATGACTGGTGTCCTCCCTTCTTTTATGCCTAGTGCCAGTGTGTTCTCTGTTCGGTTGTAGTCCGGCTCTCTGTAATTGGTCAACTGCGCTGTGTGTAGTGGTGGGGGTGAGTTCTCTACTCGGTCGTATTCTGTCCTTGTACGATTGGTCATTGGTTTTGTATGTCGGAGTGCTGGTGTCCAGGTAGAAATACCACCGGACCACAGCCTACAAGCCCGGAAACCATGAAGACTTGGAACAATGCCGGCCGTGAAAGCTTACACACCTGGATAATATCGATAGTGTTCGATAGTCAAAAACATCAATAGGTCTCCATCTCGTGTTTAAACTACTGTATAAGGTTTACGAGACCCCTAGGCAACTGAGCAGGGTTAGGCACTGTATTTTTTAATAAATGATTTTTTAAAATCAGCATTATTGAGTGTTTCAGTTGTCTGTCTATGCAGGTCTTCACACTAGTGTTGGTATTCTAGTACGACTTTCAGTCTTGAATCTGAATATCATTTGTTTTCAACTAAATAGAGATCTCTCTAGGTAGTTGAAAACAAAATGACGTTCTTAAATCTAGATTTAGGGCTGAAAATAAACCTTTATTTGTTAGTGGATTTTCAAATAATAACATCATTACATGAGATATTTTAGCATTATTATCTGTGGTTATTATGCAACTCTTGTTTATATGAAAAATACAAAATTACTCAATTTAATAGTTAATTATGTAACGATTGTGATATTTACGATAATTTTTGGAACATTTCGGAACAAAAATTTATTCAATTTAGTTCGGAATTCATTTTGTAATGCGACGCCATCATTATAGCTTTTCTGTTTTTCCAGCGTTGAACATTTAGTTAGTGCATAATTCGCGGGAGTGAAACAGGGACAATATTTTCTGAAGACTTTTTCATTACTTTTTTCAAAGTTTAACGGCCAGTTAATATAATTTGTGATAATTAACTTAGTGTTGAATTCATTTGAAGAATTTATGCTTTAATTTTCGCGGATTTTATGACTTTTTTTTTAATAATTAACCTAACCTGAACTTAACGAAAATTTCGTGAGTGGACAAGTCTTGTTAACTTCTTTTATATATTTTGCATATGCTGTGTCAATATTTAATGTTAGTGTTTTTATTTTAATAATGTGTAGTAATTATAAGTGTTAGTAACTGGAATCAACCCCGTTTGCAGAATTTTTACGAGCCCGAAAATTGTGGAACGTGTTAAATTGGTGAGTAAAAAGATATTTTTTAGTTGAAAGTTTTATAACCCCGATTACAAGAGTTTTACAAGTGTAATAATGTGTTTGTTTCGTTTCTTTGTAATAATCTAAATGGTAAAAATGTTCGTTATTTCAAATTACAATGTAAATTCCAGAGGTCTCAAAACAAAAGTAAATAGGTATGTCCTTGTATTTTCCAACGACGTCAATAAAGTATTTTCTAATTGGTAACGAACCCGGAAGCTTTTGGTATTTTTAATTCACTTGATGTAAAGTATAAATCAAATCTACAGATTATTCTATATCGTATTTGTGTACCATAAATGCCATAAATTCGTCACAGTGCTGGTTTGGGGGGTTGGTGGCAACCCGTGTGCCAGGGCTAAGGGGGCGCCGCGCGCTAGACAACACTGATTTTGTCCGCGAGTCGCGGAAATGCTGGTTATAAAAAAGCGTGCTGAAGAATATCGCGCTCGGATGGCTAGGTCGGCTGTATTTGAAATTTTCAATTGAGAAATTGAATTTTTATTTATATTTGTCAATTTTCAATGTATCGATGAATAGTTTCACGGTCTACGGACTGTATATATTTTTATCTAGTTGAGTTTCGGCTATCGTAGACTGTTATACGGTTATACTCAAGTAGAACTTTTATTTACTTATTTATTAATTAAATCTGAAACAATATTTATAAATAATATGCTCCGCAAATCGCAATCAGAGAACAAAAAGTTAGTGTTAAAGATTTATAAAAAAAATTCTACATAATCTTTTAACTAACAATATAAATAAACAATAAATTACGTTAAATACTAAGAATTGTGTACTAGAATGAGAAATAACGCTGTTTGAATTTTTAAACTAAAGAACTAAACAATTAAATATGTACATTGTTATGCATAAATTATCTTTAGTTCGTAATTCTGTTCAGAGATGTCTAATTCTATCCATGTGTCGCAAATCTGTCTGGTTTTTGGCAATTTCTGATTTCATCATTTTTGTTAACACGTGTTTTTGTACATATTACTAGAAAATAATTGAGGTAAGTAAAGTTTTTCGTATATATCTATTAAAGCCCTAGTTTTCTTTTTATTTGTAAGTGAAAATAACATTGTAAAAATTGGGTAACGTTCGTCAATACCGCTATAAAAACTCTAACCTCAAATTGCTTATTCAATCATTTATTTTGCCAGCTGCTAATTTAATTCCGAAGAATTTTTTATATTAACAAATAACAGAACATTTAAGAAAATCATGTAGAATCTGCCATTTTGACAGTTCAAGCACTAAAGTATTTACATAAATACAAGTAGTGCATCCCGTCAAAATGCTTTTTTATTAACGAACTATCGAATGAAATGAGAAAAATTTAACCAAAATATGTTAAAATTGCATCAACACTTACATAAAATATGATTTTCTACAGTTCTGTACTTTATATTTTATTTGAGTAATTTTGAACATTGACTTTGGTCAATGTTAAAATTACTGTTTTAAAAACATTTTATATTTTTTTTAAATATCACTTACTATATTTTAGACTGAATCTAAATTAACAACGTAACCGCAAAATGCCTCTATCGTGTCGATTTTATAAGGAGAAGTATCCCGAGGTGGACGATGTAGTTATGGTTAACGTCCGGTCCATAGCTGAAATGGGCGCTTACGTCCATTTGCTAGAATACAACAATATAGAGGGCATGATATTGCTCAGTGAATTGTCGAGGAGACGTATTCGATCCATAAACAAACTCATTCGAGTCGGGAAGACAGAGCCGGTTGTTGTCATTAGGGTAGATAAAGAAAAAGGTAATCCCTTTATTCATTTGTTAATGTCGCAGAATAATTATTTCATCGCCGCACAGATGGCACGAGAATGCACTCTTCTCGAATCAGTATAGAGAAACTACGTATCTCATTTAGGGTAAGTTCGGTTTTGCACTCGAATGATCGAGTCGAGCGAACAGATTTTTGGTGACGTGACAAGCGAGCAAATCGAGCCATCTAAACAATTCCGAACGTAATCTAGCAGATTTTTCCAAACATCAGAATAAAATGGCGCCAATAATTTAAATTCTTATTACTAAAGCCGAAATATATTCTTTATTGCTCCTCATTTTGATTTAATTCAACATTGTTATAATAATAAATCATGATTCACAATTTTTTTCGTTTTTATTCCTTAATTTTAAAATTAATAGTACTACCGGTTGTTGATTTTTTCGACCCATAGATATAATAAATATTTTATTTAATCATTCTGTGCGATATAGACTTATTGATTATTACTATTCTTTGAATAAATATTATTCGTGTGTTTTTACCTATTGAAAAATTATCTCATATAAATAAACTTCGAAATTTATCCATTCTCACAACAAGTGTTTCCGCTCATTTTTAAAATGAATGCTCTGAAGATGGTTGAATCTGCTTGCTCGCTCGCTTTCCTCGGAGCAAATCGAGCGCGCTCGATCTGCTCCAGATCTTAAAACCGAACGCAGGATAGAGATCTTTCAGAGCATATAAATGTTAAATTCGAACGTATTAGAGCACTCCGATCAATCTGAGCGTAAAACCGAACTTACCCTTAAACAACACGTTCTAGCCGAATTATTTTACAATTAGGCGCTTAACTTAAAAGTGAAAGTAGCTAGTTATTGTAGATTGTAGACGTTCAACAGCTAAGGTCATTAATGTCAAAAAGTACAGTAATAATTAGAATCTGACAGAAATTTCGGCTTCAAGTGGATTTCATTCAGTTAACAATAATAGGTATTTTTTAGTATTATACAAACCTTAGGTTTCGGCTGAAGATGAAAAAAATTCCGAAGTTTGGCTCCGGCTAAAAACTGGCCTTTGTCAGACTATAATCATTTCTTTTGACAGATGATTGTATTCGATTAGTTCCATTTTTAGTCGCAAGATAGCATAGTTGCAAAAAATACAGATGTTATTATTGTATTCGAGACAGAGGTGGGCAAAGCATCGAACTTAAATGCTTGAAACACTGAGCATTAAGCACTTTCATAAATGTTCGATTTAATCAAGCAACAAGCACTTTCCTAACTTCCGACATTACAGTACAAAAGTCCAAAGTTTAAAACATACATTTTGTTTATCAAATAAGCTAAGGATAGACGAAAACTGTTTTTTTTTTTCTAAGACCACCAACAGCTAAGGTTATTTGGGCACCAATTCACATTTTCAATTCATTATTATTTTTTTTTTAATAATAAATTGAAAATCCAATTGACACTTTTACCAGCTCTCGGGCTAGAACTTGGCGACTTGTAATAGAGGAACCATAGTTAGAAATTAAAATCGTTTATTATAAATGCTTATTAAGCATTTAAAACGCTCGTTAAGCATTATTAATGCTTAATAAGCTTGTTGAATGCTTATTAAGCAATTTATGATGCTTACGTACTTAATAAGTAGCAAGTCTTAGCCTCAAGCATCTGCTTTACAAAGTTCTTCAAGCATTATTGCAAGCACTAAGTTCTCAGTACAGCCCAGCTTTGATTCGAGAAGATTAACTGTTGGGGTTTTGTAGGTTATATAGATTTATCAAAGCGTAGAGTTTCTGCCGAAGACGTAGATAAATGCACTGAACGTTTTGCTAAAGCGAAAGCGGTTAATTCAATTTTAAGACACGTTGCCGAATTATTACATTACGAAAATGATACGCAACTAGAAGATTTGTATCAGAGAACGGCCTGGCTTTTGGAAGAGAAAAATGGCGGTGCTAAAGCTAGTGCCTACGATTATTTTAAACAGGCTGTTTTGTAAGTTCGAAGAAATCAAGTCGGTTAACGAGTTGTTTTGTTTATTAATAAATTGTTGATGGTTTTTTTTTAGAGATCCTAGTATTTTATCAGAATGTGGACTGGACGATAAAACAAAAGAAGTTTTATTGAGTAATATCAAAAGAAAATTAACCTCACAAGCGGTTAAAATAAGAGCAGATATTGAGTGTGCTTGTTATGGCTACGAAGGGATCGACGCAGTGAAGACTGCGCTGAAAGCTGGCTTAGCTTTGTCCACTGAAGAATTCCCAATTAAAATTAATTTAATTGCACCTCCTATTTATGGTATGGATTTACTTTTTCATATCCCTATATTATTAAACGAGCAAATCTTGTATATATGTACCTATATAAATATTTTCTCGAAAACGGCCCTAACGATTTGGATGAAATTTACTGAAAAGGGGTTTTGGGGGGCAAAAAATCGATCTAGCTAGTTCTCATCCCTGGAAAAATTCGTTTTCTTATCGATTTTATCATTTTAAAAAACAGTTTTTCTAACGTTATAAAACAGTGTCGTATGGTGAGTAGGCTTTGGAAAAAACAAACTATTTTCATTATTTATGTCAAATTACTCTGACAGTCAATATTTAACTTATTAAAATAATCAGTAATTATTTGAAAAGTAAAAAAATAACAACAATAAAATCTAAACATAATTATACTTACATAGTTATGTTTAGATTTTATTGTTGTTATTTTTTTAACTAATATTTAAATAAATAGGTATATTACTTTTATATTACCTATATAAAATATGTAGGTACATACGTTATGTAGTATGACGTATAATAATATTATCTACTTATAGGTATGTAATTTTTTTTCTTAAAAACGACTAACGATTTTGATGAAATGGGAACTTTAAGTACTATTTTTTTTGAACTCATCCGAGCAAAGCTCGGTCATCCAGATATTATGGAGTTAAAACTAGAAGTATTGGATAAAACAATAGTTTAGACACTTTTTGTCACAATAATTTTATTCGTGAATGTACATTTCAAGAGCTAAGCTCTCATCTTCAGCACATACTAAAGTTTAGTATGAAGATGAGAGCTTAACTCTTGAAATGTGCATTCACGAATAAAATTATTGTGGCAAGAAGTGTCTACACTATTGTTTTATTTTATCTAAAACCACAGTGCTCTTAATATTCCTAGAAGTATTGGATTCGTGAAAAAATTCTGTTTCGGTGAATTTACGTGTCTTCAAGTCACCTGAACACAAAAAAGTTATTTTAAAAAAATGCCTGTCATCTGTCTATGTGGTCGTAAATCAAAATCGCAAAATCGATCCTTACTCGAATACGGGAAAAACGACCTATTTTTTTTATTTTTTTTTTTTTATTATAAGTTTTTTTGGCCTTTACACTTTTGTGTATTTAGCCACAATCTAAAATCTTAATTTAATTCTAACTAAGATTGGGGATTTTACATACACACTTTAAACGGGGACACAAGAGGGATGGACCATCAGGATATAGGGATTAGGATAACGGTTGTACCTCGGACTCAACTCGACGAAAAACGACCTAAAAACTGGCTAGAAAACTATAAGTAGAAAATATTTTTTCCTCGTTTGCACATCGGGTCTGAGTTTGTGATGAATTTACAATTTTCAAAGTCCCTGGAATTTAAATTTTAAAATAAGACTCGTATGTCTGAGGCTGTGGTGGTATTCAATGTTTATGAAAACCTAGTTATATTGTGTCGTTTTAAATTATAAAATGGCCGTCATTTTTTTTTTTTTAGTTATGACAACGTCCACCCCTGAAAAACAAGACGGTTTAAAAGCGTTAGAAGTCGCTATTGAAAAAATTCAAGATAAGATAACGAGTTTGGGTGGCGTATTTTCGGTTAAAATGGCTGTAAGTTTTATAAAACATTGGGATGTGTTCAACAAGCTTATAATGCTTGATCAATACTCGCTAGTACAGTCGATACGCTATTCATGTTTGATTTTTAACTTCCCATTAGAAGTTATTGTAACGGGTCCGAAAATCGAAATCAAAATGTATAACAAATTTTTATGTTTCAAGGTCACTACACTATTTTTAGAAAGATGTCTGTGTGTGTGTGTGTGTAACGTATGTGTACATTTCTTTCTAAAACGAAATCTCGAGAATGAAAAATGATATCGACTACGTTAGGATGGCAATCGACGCGTATTAACGTAAATATGATCTGAAAGAAATTTTTTCAAAATCGGTTCAGCCGTTCTTTTTTCTTAACCAAATAGACTCCAAAAAAGTAGATTTTACACAATATCTCGCGAATAAAAAATTATATCGACTTCGTAAGGGAGTCAATCGAGGCGTGTTAACGTCATTTTGATCTGACATAAATTTTATAAAAATCGGTTCAGCAGTTTTTTTTTTTTTATTGTTAAAAATAAATAATTATTATGTGGTAATGATTAAAATGATTATTTTTCTGTGTAATATCTAATTTAATTATTATTATTAAATATTTATCAAACTGGGAAATTCGTCGTGTGGACCTCAAGGGTCGCACTTTAGTCCTAATAAACGACCCACCTCACGGCTTGTTTCTGTAGTTTTTATTGCTAGTTATGTATGTAGAGCTAAGGGAAAAAAAACTAAAAAATCACCTGGAAAAGTCAGGGAAATTCGTTCTAGAGAAAAAGTGGCCACCCTGATACTGAATCACCCTGTTTGGGTTATCTAGCACAAGCTTGTTGAACACGCATTTTATCGTACGCTTAGATAGCAAGGTATTAATTTTGATTCGAATGCAGCCTAAAGTCGTGACAGCGACCGACGAAGCCGAACTTGCCAGGCAAATGGAGAGACACGAGATTGAAAATGCCGAAGTCGCCGGCGACGATGACGATGAAGAAGAACAGGAGGAAGGCATGGTGTTTAATGAGGAAGGCGAAGAGAATGGTCACGACGGTCATCAAAACGATGACGACGACGATGACGCGGAGGATTAAAAAAAACGATCTTATAAACGTGTTAAAAACTTTTTGTCGCTGTGTCTGTTTTCATGTTTTGCAGTAATATATAAAATTATTTTATATACAAAATGCGCCAGTTGGACCTGATTTCTAAGTTCTTCAACTTAAAATGTATAACCACAAAATTTGAATTTTTTTACAGTGTAAAAAGTCGAAAATTATCCTTCCTAAAACCGGTGTAGGCTGCAACCAACCTGTTTACGAGCTTTTAAGTTCATTTGTTAGGGTCAAATCATGTATAAGACTATTATGAAGTATTAGAAATATCTTGTATTATGTCCGTCTTGTGATTTAACACTACGCGTTTCAGCATAGTGACTTGGAGACCCAATACTCTAAAAATGTATTGTATAAGACGCTTATGACCTCCATTATCGAGCGTTTATAATTTACAACATCTATTAAATCTTGTAATTGAATTTTGACCCACTTCCACCGTCCACGTAGTTCCGATGACAATACAATGTTTTCATGTCTCCGACCTGATGATGGAAAAACGGTACAATTGACGACCGTGACAGGACACCTTCCGACAGCAGCTCTACCGTGGTTATGCTCATTTTGTTTAGTTTGACGGAAAGTTTTCACAAGGATTTTTTCCTTTTTGGTATATTTTGATGCAAGTTTGTTTAAAAAAATATATAGTACACGTGACAAATAGACACAGTGAACATTTTTGTTCAAAATAAATAATTCAAGAGAAGTTTTTGAAGTGAATTACTTTTCAAAAACAAAACAGTATCTGCCCATTTAAAATTAATAATGTTTACAAGTGAATGCATTTTTTATAACGACAATTGAATCTTTTTTAAAGTAGATCGAAGATAAAAACTGCTAAATTTATGAATAAAATTTTAACGTCGTACAGGAAATGATGAGGGCTTTTTTCTACCACTTGTTGGTGCCACTGGCAAGTGAGGTAGCCGTCACTCTGATGTCAATTAAATGCCAGTACTGTTTCTATTTTCCGCCACCTGATAGCATCGCTAGCATGTGAAGTATCTGTCATTCAGTCAAACAAAGGGTAAGTTCGGTTTTACGCTCGATTGATCGAGCCGAGCGAACAGATTTTTGGTCACGTGACAAGCGAGCAAATCGAGCCATCTAAACAATTCCGAACGTAATCTAGCAGATTTTTCCAACGTCAGAATAAAATGGCCCCAGCAAGTTAAATTCTTATTACTAAAGCCGAAATACATTCTTTATTGTTCCTCATTTTAATTTAATTCAACATTATTATAATAATAAATCATGATTCACAATTTTTTTCGTTTTCATTCCTTTATTTCAAAATTAATAGTACTACCGGTTGTTGATTTTTTCGACCTATCGATATAATAAATATTTTATTTAATCATTCTGTGCGATATAGACTTATTGGTTATTACTATTCTTTGAATAAATATTATTCGTGTATTTTTACCTATTGAAAAATTACCTCATATAAATAAACTTCGAAATTTATCCATTTTCACAACAAGTGTTTCCGCTCATTTTTAAAATGAATGCTCTGAAGATGGTTGAATCTGCTTGCTCGCTCGCTTTCCTCGGAGCAAATCGAGCGCGCTCGATCTGCTCCAGATCTTAAAACCGAACGCAGGATAGAGATCTTTCAGGACATATAAATGTTAAATTCGAACGTATTAGAGCACTCCGATCAATCCGAGCGTAAAACCGAACTTACCCAAAGATGCCACTTAGCCGTTACATGGCTAATGTCCATATTCATAGTTAACCCTTAAGGTAAGTGATAAGGGTCCCTTCGCTGAGGGTCACTTAAGTGCTGAGGGCACCTTATTCAAAGGAGCGTTTCATAGTCGTTTCCTTGAGTGAGGAAAGATTTATAGGAAACCTCCATGATTTTTTCCTTTAGAACAGTTGGTCATACTGCAGACCGATTGTGTTTAGTTGTCATTTTTGATATAAATGCGTGTCTTTCATGTGTTTTACTGTTTTTACTTTTTCGACACTTAAGGGACATACTATCCACCCTTAAGGTGAGGGTGATGTAAGGGCCCTTACAGACGTCAATTTTGACTATGAAACGCATATTCGATTTGAGGATATGAGTAAGTGTCTCTTACTACTTAAGGGTTAACTATGAATACGGCCGTAAGTGGCATTTTTGTTTGTTTAATAACAGATAAATTAAGAATCACTAAACACAAATCGTTAATCTCGAAACGTTTGACATACCTGACTTGCAACTAGCGCCATCTGACGAATAAAAAATGTAAGCGTTTGACGTATACCTTACTTGCCACTAGCGCTGTCTGACAGACAAAAATATGGTAGCCCTCGTTTACTTGATCGCGTTTAGAAATAAACACTACATTATTGAAAATCGAAAGTGCATTTTGTTTTCCAAAAATATTTTGTGTTTTCGTCCTAAAAATATTTAGTGAGTTAATTTGAGAAATATAGAAACCGCGTTATTTTCCGAATCAAGCATTTCGGATGAAAAGAAAATATGTACAGTATTATAACACGAACAATAAAAAATAGCAGAAATACTTTGTATCGTTTCTCAACCGTATTATGGTGATCGTATAAAAAAAAAGATAGGAATCGTTATTCAATTGTCACTTTGTTTCAGTGCCGTAGCTAGGGCGTGGTAAAAGTCGTATTTTTCACAGGCGCACTAAGATCTTAGTTGTTGAGCGTTTATTATCTAAATTCTCTCGGTAAAATTCTGCAAGATGGGACACACGATTTTCCTCGCGGACTGCAGAGTTTCTAGCAGTCGGAGGGTTCCTTGCAACGTACCGTGTCGATTTAGCGCCACTCCGATGTATTTTTATTTTTTGTTCCTGCGCGTTTTTATAATTTTTTTTAGCTTGTTCATGGTAGGGCAGGCGCGGATCCAGTCCTTAAAAAAGATTGTGCTCACGGCCACCCGAAAATCGGCCAAGTGCGAGTCGAACTACGGACTCGCTCACGAAACGTCAAACAGTACAAACTACTAGACTAGTAGTCAAAATAAAAAAGTCACTCGCGTTCTTACCCGCACGGTTCGTTTTTTTTAAAATTTTATTAAGGCATTGCAGATCTAACATCAGCCTATCGACCTCAATTAGGGTTGTGGGCATGCCCACCGTGCCCACAACGGTGGATCCGCGCTTGTGGTAGGGGGTCAAAACTCGCTATTTGCCATAGGCGCCAGCCTTCTGTCTAGCTACAGCATTGCTTTGTTTAATTTAAAAACCAACTTAAATGGTGAAATAAGTAACACCTCTTCAATATCATCGAAGATTTTTTAACTTTAAAACACTTTAAAACAGACATTTTAAAAAAATAACTGATTTTTTTTCACTCTCTGTAGTGGTTTTTTCTCAACAGATATAGTTTATTGAATGAATCGTAGAAATATTGCAAAATATCACCGTACACAGTAACTATTAGATTATCTCGATTACTTCAACTGTTTTGAACGTTTTTTGTTTTGTACAGTCGACTGTCAATTTGCAAAAATTCGGGACCGAACGTGTGATTTCAGAGCTCAGTAAATATTGGGGGGACCAAAAGGCTAGAGCCTAAAGTGGCACGTTTCAAGGGACGGAAAATCCTAGATGAAAGCCAAAAAGGCGCAAATTTGTCTTGTAAACAATTGTTGATAGTTTTTGTAATATTTTTAAAAAATTATAAAATAAGTCCGATAAAAAATATAACTCCAGGTGTGCAAGCTTTCACGGCCGGCATTGTTCCAAGTCTTCATGGTTTCCGGGCTTGTAGGCCGTGGTCCGGTAGTATTTCTACCTGACGTTTCGTCTACAACTGCGGTAGACATTCTCAAAGGCGATGTGTGCTGGTGTCCAGGTTTTACTGAGATTGAGGCCTTCATTTCAACCGAAAAGATGAAGGCCTCAATCTCAGTAAAACCTGGACTAGCACTCCGACATACAAAACCAATGACCAATCGTTCAAGGACGGAATACGACCGAGTAGAGAACTCACCCCCATCACTACACACTGCGCAGTTGACCAATTACAGAGAGACGGACTACGACCGAACAGAGAACACACTGGTACTAGGCATAAAAGAAGGGAGTACACCAGTCACTGACACACTGACCTGTGAACCGCCAAGGAGGACACTTCGACCGCTGCCATATCGCTTTTGAGAATGTCTACCGCAGTTGCAGACGAAACGTCAGGTAGAAATACCACCGGACCACGGCCTACTTGGAAAAATATAACTCGCGAGAAGGGAAGCATCCGCGTTAGAGCCCAGGGGCGGACTGGCGTAGAATGGACCCAGTGGCGACCAATATTTTTGGCCCCTTATGTGTTGCCAGACTTTTACTTCGACATATTTCCCTATTTTTTGAGATCATAAAAGTAATTTAAAAGAAAAAATTATTTGTTGAAATAATGTGCCCCTGTTAGAGCCTAGGGGAGCCAAATGTGCTTTGAGTAGGTGGGAATATCTGTAAGATTTCTCGGTAACTCATTCGTTTTTGGCCTTGGCATATACATGATCGATTTGTTTAGCTCAGTCTAATAAAATTCGATTAATGAAAATGTTTTTGTAAAAATACCAACAGAATAGCTTCAAATATAAAATTTTACACTGCAAGTGGTGTCTAATTAAATTAGCAAATGATTATCAAAATTACTTTGCACATTGCACATGCAGTACATAAAAAAAATCATAAATGGTGTACAGAAGCGTTCTGAGATTTCACGTCCGGTCCTATGTGACACTCGACTTGCAAGTACCGATGCTTAAAGGTATGTGCAGTACGCAGCTGGGATTCTAGATGGTAGCATATATGGTAGATGGTGGCTGAAATTATAAGCGCTTATAGGTTTGCACAACAAAGCTTTGATACAAGATTAAGTCGCGTTTGAAATGTCAGAGAGCGAAGACGAATATTTTTGTTCTTTTGCTACAAAGTGGTATAATTTAAATACAAATTTGGGTAGGAGCTATCATGTCCACCCTATTAATAGAAAACGATCTAAACATGGCGAATTTCATCATTTATACCAAAAATTAAAATTTTACCCAAACCGGTTTTTTGAATATTTACGTATGGAACCTAACACTTTTAAATACGTCTTAGAAAAAACTCAAAACAAATTAAATAAAAAATGGCAAAATTTCACTTATCAAACTAGTCACATCCATTGCGAAACTTGTAACGGCCATTTGACAGTTGTCACGCGTTGATTGTAGTAGTCAACGCGCTGAAAGAATGGTGAGATACATTCTTGTATCTACCAGCTCTGTAACAGCGCTTATACCTGCTATACTCACTGCTTCGTTGTGTACGCTCGCATATATAACAATGCATTAATTTAAGTAAGCCCTGCTATGATCTACGCTACCATCTAGAATCCCAGCTCCGTACTGCACGTACCTTAAGTAGTGGGAAGGTACCTGAGTTGCGAAAAATGGGCATTGCACCCTCTAGTCTAGCAAATTCGTGTATATGTACAGATTTAATGTACACTTCGTGATTACACACCCGGTGCAATCTGATAGTTGCTCGGGTAGTGGGAAGGTACCTAGAGATGCGTGACTAGCAAAGCTGCGAAAAATGGAGGCCGCACTCTCAAGATAAATCCGTGTGTATCTATATACAGATTTAAGGCATGGCTTTGAAATTACACATGCAGTGTAATTTGACGATGAATTGATAAGCGCTGTTGCTAGAGTAGAGGAAATGTACCTAAAAGAGCATGTCGGGTGTTTGTGACGTTTTTGATGTGTAACATCTTAGCTCTCGGTATGCGACATTTAGTGGAACTAATTTCGTGAATGCGACGGAAATGTGTAACAGGAAGTAGTGAGAAGCGCGCGCTTTTCAATTTAATATATTGTTACACGCATCAATCGTTTTTTTTTTTTGGCAAAATATGAAGAATCAAAACATTTAAGATAATCTAATTATTATAAGTAAAGTACCATATTTAAATTATATGTAGGAAATTGTTTAATAATTATAAATAAAAATTTTGTAACCTTGTATTATTAAGTATATTTCTTTTTTTATTAAATTACTCGACAAATTTCATAAATAAGCATAATTTTATTATACTGCATTTTGTTTTTTTCGACCGTTCACTTTTTTTTATAAACGCTTATTAAAAAAAACGCACTCTAAATATAAATTTTTAATAAAAGATACAACACATGGTGGTAACAGAAAATTTATCTAAAATAAAAACTATTAAAAAATATTTATAATAGCACCTTATTAGTGGCTAAATTTGAGCTAACTTCAATAAATTAAAAGTTTTAGAGGTTATGTTTGCGTTGCCAGCACAGAGTAGAAGAGTGTAAAAATGACCCAACGGGCAAGCATCCGTTTCTACTAGGCCTTCCAATCGATTTTAAGGGTGCTTCTGGATCGGCATTACATTTACGTTGATCTTTTTTGACATAAATAATTAAAATGGCGACCTATATTCTGTGTTGATCGATTTCCGGGTTTTTTCGCTATTGTTGGTTGATAGTTCCAGTTTATTAATTCTTGGGAATGTTTTTAAAAAAAACTTTTCATTTTTGATTATGATGTGTCCAATTAGACATTAGTTCTACTTCTGATGATGATTTTAAATTAAATCGAAACGATCGTTATGAAATATATATGTTACGCTCAAAGATCGAAAACGCTCAGTGAGCGGAAAAATAGCTCACAACGCGTTGTGGTCACAGTAAAACATCCACATGGCGAAATTCGTGTTATGGCTCTAATGAAAACGCGCACGACGCGTTGTGGCAATCACAGAAAGACCAAATAGCGAAATTCGTGTCGTGGCTGACATGCTATTCGCTCTCAACGCGTTGTGGCAATGAAGAAAAGCCATGACGCGTTCTGAGCATTCATTGTTTTAACCATATCACGACGGACAGGTTGTAACTTGTCGGTGTCGGCTCGGGTGCAAAGATTGGTGATACTGAAAAGTTGGTTGAAGCTGGAATAGAAAGCTCAAGTTCAAAAATTCGATATTTCTGCAAAACAGATGAACTGTTTGATATTTTGGAAAAAGCACATACTAACGTCGGTCACAAACGGACTAGAGGTAGGTTATTTTTGTTCGAAATTATATTTTTGTTAGAGTTGCACAGTGAATCAGATCTATGATTTTAAGGGTATACACAGAGAAAAGGTTACCGGTATCAATATCCAGTACCAAGATATCCAGTACCATAATATCCAGTAATAAAATCTCCAGCATGAAAAATATCCAGCATAAATAATGTCCTGTATGAAAAATATTCAGTATAAATAATGTCCTGTATGAAAAATATCCAGTATAAATAATACCCTTAAAACGTTGATTTTTTTAAATATAAAGTAATCTCAATAAATAACAAATATCGTTTTATTTTAATTTATAAAATTATATAACATATTTAATAATGACAAACACGTTATGCAGTGATTTTATAAAATAAAAAATATTTCCTAAGGACATCTACCAAAACGTTTCCAGCCTAGGCCTAGAAGGATCCATATCGGAAAGTAGTGTGCGTCGTAATCAAATAATATTCCATACGCGTCATGGCTTTTCTTCATTGCCACAACGCGTTGAGATCGAATAGCATGTCAGCCACGACACGAATTTCGCTATTTGGTCTTTCTGTGATTGCCACAACGCGTCGTGCGCGTTTTCATTAGAGCCATAACACGAATTTCGCCATGTGGATGTTTTACTGTGACCACAACGCGTTGTGAGCTATTTTTCCGCTCACTGAGCGTTTTCGATCTTTGAGCGTAACATATATACTTAATTTTGGATTTGGTCTACAAAAATTTTTCTATAAATTTACGTAGTAGACGTAGGAAATAAATGGTTCGGAACAAGGCTATAAATAATATTTTATTTGAATTTAGTGCGGCTGTATTAATGTATCAATATATTTTTTATTGGAAAAGACAGCCAAATTTTATTATTCACACATTAGAGAAAAAAATCGTGACATAGGTTGATTAAAATGATTCTAGAAGAACATCTGAGATCGGACGAATCCCGCGGGACTAAAATATTAATACCTCTGATTTAAGCGTAGTTTCTACACTGTACTACACTACACTGGCATTACTTAAAAAACTGTTGACGTAAAAAATTAATGGTTTTTTTCGTTAATACATCCGTCGTTTTTATTAAGGCACTTTATAGTAGATTGTATGTCTAGATACGTAATGGGGCATATTACGGCGAGTGATGACAGTATGTAAAAACGAGCGATAGCGAGTTTTTACAGTCACACGAGCCGTAATACCATTACGTACGAGACATATATGGTATTTTTTGCCGTACCCACTACAAAATACCTACTTTTTACGTCATTTTCAAAAAATTCTGATAGTTCATTTGCGTCGCCATCTTTCCTTCCACAGTGTGCCGCGAAGTTCGTGCAAGTAAGTAATGACAGGCGCACGCAGGCGTATAGAGCGAATAAACAGAAGTTGCCATGGCAACCGTTATTTTCTGCGCTAGTGCAGAAAGTAAACCATTTTCCGCACACCTGCCTGTTAAATGGGTCATTAATGGCCGCTATACATACATCGAAAGTAGCTATTTTGTAGTGGGTATGGCAAAAATTATATTAACGCAGGTACAGATTTGAGCGCATATGCGGTAAGCTATCGCGAGCTTCCGTTTGGACGGTGAATTCGCATGCATGGTGACTGTAACTAATTGCCTAGTCCGACTTCGCCCCGGAACGTAATAATAGATGTGTTTTGTTGGCAAGTTCTGAACTACTAAGAGCGAAATTACACGGGCGGATTGCAACATAAACTGTGCAAATTTTACGATACTAGAGCTCACCGTTGGAAAGATTTTGTGTGACGGACAGATAGACGTAAAGAACAAATTAATAAAACTCTGCTCAAATCGAGACTTGTACCGCGCGTGCGCTCAAGTATGTACAGCTGCTAAATTCACATTTATAAAATCGGAATTACATGATTCAAAAAATCTCTTTTAAAACAACACTCCATTAGTCCAGCAGGCAGGTACTTTTTACCTGGAAAGTATTCCGAAGTTAATGATATTTTGGTGTGTTGTTTGCGGGTACTCTGTAGAGTAGAATTTGAGTTTTCGACCTCGAGGACCCTGTGCTAACGTGGGGGGAGCCGAAAAACCACGAAATTTTACCACCTTTTTTGCTTTTTTCGAAATCTCTCAGAAACGGTCGACTTAAGCAATTCTTTCATTATGTAATGTTTTTTAAAGAGGATTACATTTCCTACAATTTTCATTCCCACAACTTTTCTGTGGTACTAATGGTAAGCGCGCTGTAGCTTCTTGAAAATCACCCGCTCGGCTTTTTGTAACCTTCGTAATCAATGGTTAAAATGTAATGTTTTTTTCAATAGTTTTATTTATTTTGTTCTTCATCGAACTTTAAATTGAAAATACACGTTACACATTGGTTACCAAGGTTACAAAAAGCCGAGCAGGTGATTTTCAAGAAGCTGCAGCGCGCTTACCATTAGTACCACAGAAAAGTTGTGGAATGAAAATTGTAGGAAATGTAATCCTCTTTAAAACATTACACAATGAAAGAATTGCTTAAGTCGACCGTTTCTGAGAGATTTCAAAAAAAGCAAAAAAGGTGGTAAAATTTCGTGGTTTTTCGGCTCCCCCCACGTTAGCTCAGGGTCCTCGAGGTCGAAAACTCAGATTCTACTCCACAGAGTACCCACAAACAACACACCAAAATATCATTAACTTCAGAATACTTTCCAGGTAAAAAGTACCTGACTGCTGGGCTACATCCGTTTCCCATTTTAATTTGATCACATTTGTTTTTCTTTGCCATATTTTTTTTTGAAAAACAGGCAAGGGCCGCTAGTTTATAAAAAATCTGATCATGCACTAAGAAGCTGTGCTACGTTGTCACTAGCGAAGCTATAGCCAAAATAGGTGACTCCATTTTGTTTGTTTGCTCCGCTAGTGGTAGCACAGTCTAAATCCAGCGGACTGTGCTAATAGAAAAGCTGATATTGCAAATAGTTTGGTTTCTCTGCTAGCGGCGACACAGCACAGCTTCGCTCATGATGAACTTTTAACCCTATTACAAACTTACTGAATACAGGATCTACACTTTCCTTTTTCAAAATAAAATTTCTATAAAAAGTAACTAAAAGTTTACTAACGACCGCGATTTATTATCCGAATTTGATTATCGTACTTCCGATGGAATCCGGCGATTGTCTATGCGCAAGCGCTAATTCAATGTCGTCGGGTTTGTAGACGTGGTCGACGACAGACTGTAATTTACCCGTTTCAACTAAAGTACTTAAATAATCTAACGCCAGGTGGTTTATATGCGGTTCTCCAAAATTCGACAACTGGCTTGAAAATATATTCTGAAAAAAAAAATGAAATTATTAATAAAGCGTTTTGTTAACGTTTGGGTTCCTCGTTTAAGGTAGTTGTAGTGCTATGGGCATAGTGTCAGAAAATTCGAAATTTTCGTATACTCATTAAGGATACTATAATACAAATACCATTAAAATTTGAAGTTGATTGACCATCTCTAACTCGAGATAAACTTAATTAAAGTTCGGATAATTAACACGGAGACCATAGGAAAGGTTGTGTTTTTGACAAGTTTTTTAATTTAAAAAAAAAAGTAACAGTCAGAAATTTTCAAAAAACTAACTATTCATTGATGTTTTTGTTCTGAGTTTAAAAAAGAAAATCCAAAAATTATTGACCTTTTTATTGTTGAGATATAATAACGCAAAGTTCAACAATTTATAAAAAAAGATTGACATTTTTATGTAATCCAAGCGAATAAACTAAGTGAAATATGTGTTACTATGTGAACAAACAGCGTATTATGAACGAAACTTTTGGATGTTATTGTAGCACGACAACTACCTTAATAATATTGTATCTTTTCTGTATAAAATAACATGCATTGCTGTTTCAATTCTTTCTCCTTTTATGAAATTTCCGTGAGAAGGTTGCATATTTGGCCACTGACAGATATTTTCTATTTTTAACAAAATAAAAACTGGAAAAAAGCGATTATACATTTTTTGCCATACCCACTACAAAATAACTACTTTCGATGCATGTATACCGACCTGTGATGGGTCATTTAACTGGCAGGCTTGCGGAAAGTGTCTTACTTACTGCACTAGTGCGGTAAGTAACCAGTTGCCATAACAATTTCTGTTTATTCGCTCTACAGATTGTATCAGATTAAAGCTGTGCATAGGGCGTTCTGTGTGTAAGACAGAGATCGATATATAAAGCAGTAAATAAGAACGAGATAAATGATCGCTAATAGGAAGTTTCTGTAGTTACTGTAAATAAATAATACCCATACAACCTGATAGCGTCATCTTTGTTTTGTGATTTTATCAATAATTTCTTATTTCAGTAGTAAGTAACTACAGAAACTTCCTATTAGCAATCATTTATCTCGTTCTTACTTATTGCTTTATTTCGATCTCTATCTTACACACAGAACGCCCTATGTACAGCTTTAATTTGATACAATCTGTATACGCCTGCCATTACTTGCTCACGACCTTCACGCATACTGTAAAAGTAAAGATGGCGACGCAAATGAACTATCAAATTTTTTTTGAAAATGAAGTGAAAAGTAGCTATTTTGTAGTGGGTATAGCAAAAAAATACTTTACTAACCTGCGTAATACATTTGATTCGCATCCAATTCGAAAATAAAAATCCTAATAAAAAACCAAAATCGTCGCTATACAATTTCGGATGTAACGTTGAAATTATTCTATCTTGATCGGAATCTTTTACGTATTTTCTCAGTTCATGTTCTGTTAAGTCTCCACATTCTTCATTAAAAAATATAAAATCGAACTTTTCTCTCATATCCAACTGTTGATGTAATAAACTAATAATTGAATTCGACGTTTCTGAGATTTCGAAGCTCTTTTCTATTGTCACGTGATTTTGTTCTTGCGACGGTGTATTGTTTTTTGAGGCTTCGGCGAGGACGATGGTATCGCTTGAGCCCATGGCTTTAGCAACTGTTGCAGCTTTAACATCGTTTACTGTAGCAATTATGAACGCCTCCCACGATTTTAAAATTTGAGTTAAAACACAACCAACTGGGGAACACGAATTTTGAATAAATACTCTGAAAAAAAAAACAGTTTCGTAAAGAAATTAAAGTCGAAAAATCGTGTTTGAGATTAAGTCGGATTCTGATTGTACTATCCTCAAAATGTAAAGAAAAAGTAGACTGTATATCTAGTGGCGTAATGAGGCATATTACAGACAAGTAGTGACAGTATGTTAAAATGAGCGATAACGAGTTTTAACAGTCACACGAGTCATATCAATACGCACGAGATATATATGGTATTTTTATCCATACCACAATGAAATAGCTGGTTTTTCACTGCATTTTCAGTATTTTCAAAAATTTTTAACAGTTCATTTTGTGTCGCCAACTTTCACTCCTATAGTAGACCGAGAGTATAGCTGTCAAATTGTTAATTGCGGGCGGATTAGGGCGAATAAACGTAAGTTACTATGGAAATGGTTTGCTTTCCCACACTAATGTTAGAAAGATACGTTCCCGCACACCGGTCTGTCAAAAGTCACTTAATGCATGTAAAGCAGCTATTTTATAGTGGGTATGACAAAAATATGTATTCCTTATTCCTCACCTTTTCCCTTTTGCAGATTCTTTGGTCAGACCAGCTTTTTTGAGCGCATTCAATGCTAACGATCCGCTATACGGTAAACTCGAAGCACCCTCGAATCCCAATTGTTTCGGTTTCGCGCCGACGTGATTCTCTTTTGTCAGCACATATTTCGAAATTGTTCCCGGATACCAAAATGGCGCATATAACCAAACGACATCACCTATTTCGAATTTCGTTACTTTTGGACCTATTTCTGTTATTATACCGGCACATTCCCGTCCTAATATTACTGGAAATTCCGATCTGACTTGCTGAAACAGAAATTAATATCACGAATTTTTTCGATATTTCTTAAAATCGCATGCTCCATTTCTGAAATGACTGATTTTCGGGAACTTTACATAACTCCGAAATTCAGGATTTACTGTCAATGGTAAAAATAGTTTAACAGTTAACTATTTATCGAGCGTCTATAATTTACAATTCAATTCAAGTTAACTATTTAAACTTTTCATTGAAATTCCCAGAACTGATCATCTTAGAAATAGTCTTTGACTATAAATCCTGGATAAACTTACATGGAAATATCTATTCAAACACTTTCGTATATTTCTTCCGTAACCTTTTGTTATTTTTATATCGATTATTTGTACAGAGGCTGCTTTAACTTGAACTACTATATCATCAGCTTCTTTAACTGCGGGGGCACAAACGTCCTCTACATGAACTCCCTGAAACAAACATTTGACACTCAACAGGTGTGTTAATGGAGATCGGAACATGAAAAACGTAATGTAGATGGCAGCAGGTATATAGTCGCCTAAGTTATCATTGGTTTTCATAGAAAAACGCGCGAGAAATCAAAATGTTCCCCTTCTGATAGCATGCAACCACTTCTTTTCAGTTCCCGGTCATTTAGAAATACAAAACTTCTATGATTTGAACATTGGTAAACACCGCACATTGACATTGTTAATGATTTATTATTTTAATTAAACTTATTCTGTACACACTATTGTGAACTGTCCACAGACCAAGGTGGTTATATAGCTGGCGCATCTAGCGGTCAAGTTTAGAAGGACCCATCCTCATTGGTGCAGTTGACTGTTCTGAAGTAGTTCCATAAGTTCTAAGGCGTTCCACAGGGCTCATCAACAACGTGATTATTGGTAAAATTCTTGGACTCTTTTCAACTTGGTTCTAGCAGTTCCAGGTTTGGAGTTGGCACTCTCAGGACTGATTACCCCCTCCACAAGTAAATGTGTATTTTAAACGTAACCAGGGGCGAGCAAAGGGAAAATTGCACCCTGGGCATAGCATTAATTTGACGCCTTCACTCTTAATCATTAATCAAACAAATAATGGTAACAAAATACAGTTTCGGTAAAAGTATGCGATGCCGCGGGTTCCAGCTAGTTACTAGCTAAAATTTAAATTATCTTAAAACATTTTAAAAATATTCTTACATCGGGTCCTGTATAACTACTACAAATAACTGCTTTCATCAATGGATAACGATCACTTGGCCCCTTCATTGAAGAAGCTATGTAAAAGCCAACAACACCGCCTATTAAAAAGCCGCAACATCCGAAATACAGGCACTGTTTTGATCCTAGAATATAAAAATAAAATTATTCATGTTGTTACTTGATCAATCAAGGTCAAAGAGGGAATCTCTTCTGAAACATTAGTTGATCCAAAATCAGAACTTTATGAACTGCTAAAGCGTGTGTTAGCAATACAGAACTTTTTGGACACAACTGCGTGTTTGTTGGACAAATTCTCGGACTCTTTAGAGGATAATAAATCATAAATTCATAGCACCCAGTCGAAACCGGGCCGGGCCGCTAGCAGTGGCGGACTAAGCCCGTCGGAGGCCCGGGGCGGCAGAACTAAATGAGGCCTTCGGTCTGCTTAGAAATTGATGTATTTGTAGTGTAAATTTCGTAAAAAATGAATAATATAGATGTAATGGCTGACAAATAAAATCAAATAATTATAATAAACGACCTACCTACATACGGGGCCTCCAACTCCAAACTGCCTCTTACTAACTAAACATATTTTGGCCTTGTTTGGGATTTGATTAAGGACTTTTCGAGATTGGGAGGGCCCCCCTGGATCAGAGGCCCGTGGCGAGCCCCCCCTTAGTCCGGCACTGGCCGCTAGTATATAAATAGTATTTGACTATACCCAAGAAGCTTCAAGTTTCTAATACTAGATGTCACATACCTTTTTGATTTAAGAACCTTGAGATACGATGAACTAATATGTGTGGATTAATGATATTCAAGAATTCTTCGCGCGCCATCTCGGAAAATTCAACCACTAACAACCAAATTTCTCGAAATGTGTCTTGAACATAAACGCCTTTAGGACTGTTCCAAATTTGAGTAGCGGCAGTTTTTGCATCATTCGAATACTGGTTGAATAATACTTTACCATTCTGTGCCGCTAAACTCATTTGAACCTTAAAAAAAGTGAAAATCTTATTAAAAACAAAACTATACGTGTTTTTTAAATTATTTACTTCCGCGTTATGAATTATATTTCTTCGTCAGGTACTAACAGTAAAATGAAAATTCAAAAAAAAAATTGTAAGGGTTTTTTTTTAATTCCCGGCAAAAATTTAAAATAAATCTGCAATTTAAGGTTTGTTTCTTTGATAATGTTAACAAAGATTTATTCTTCGCTGTTTCAAATTTGTTATATTTTTAGAGCCAATTAAGCAAATATTTAGGTATTTAAAAATGAGAAAGGTGTTAATTTCTCACCTGCAAAGCTTCAATCCTCTGTGAGGTCCTAAAAATGACCTCATCCATTTTAGATTCCACTGCTTTTCTTATATTCGAATTCTTTTTATCAAATCATTTTATTTTTAATTCGTTCGATAACCAATCAATCACCTGCCGCATCGATCGATAACTGACAAAATAGATCAGTGGATCAAATCTATTTTAAAAATATAAAAATGTCATTATGTCACAAAGGTCGTGTTGTGTCATTCTATTTGGATAGTGGCAGGCAATGGACAAATATTTAGGTTAGGAATTCGTGTTATTTGTTCAACTCATTTGTTAAATTAATTGTTTCACCAAAAATATCAGCCCTGACCGCTATAGAAAATTATGTCCTGAAGTTGTATAATTCGTATGAATTAACCCTTTATTATTTTACGTATTTTGTACTTTTCAACTTTTTGACACATAATTTCCTTCAGTTTGTTAACCTGTGGTTTTTACTGGGACTTTTTGTAAAATTGTGTGGTAACGGTTGCGTAACATTTTTTAAGCGAACGATTGCATGTTTGTTGCAAATTTAAAACTGTTTATTTCACTGTTTTTAAATTGTTTAAATTTATAAAACAATGTGAAAATTTTAATGCAAAGATATTATTTTTCTGTAAGTTTGAATTGACTTCAGATTCAAACCAATTTTACGTAGATTGCAATTTATGTTTTGTCGTTTCATTCAGAGGTGTCACTGCGCACCTTTTCTCATCCAAAAGAAAAAAACTTTATGAATATTATGCAGACGTCTTATCATTCGATACCTGATTCGATATTTACACTGTATTGTAATAATTGTAATATGAATTATTAAATAAAATAGGTAAAAAAACTTTTAAGTTGAACGGTTTTATTTTAAATCATCAGCTGTACCAAAAACTTGAAAATAATTAGGACAGAAACCAAGTGTCATTTTGTGTCGCTGCGTCAGCGGAATAAGTAATAAAAACGTGGGGCGCATTTGAAATATTTCTGTTGGTGGGCTTGGAAACACATTTTTCTAGACAAGCCGTTTTTATTTAATAATAATACAGTCGTTATACAGATTTTTATGCGCCTTACGTTTTTATTACTTATTCCGTTGACGCAGCGACACAAAGTGCCTCTTGGTTTGTGTTCTAATTATTTTCTAGTTTTTGGTACAGCTGATGATTTAAAATAAAACCGTTTAATTTAAAAGTTTTTTTTCCTATTTTATTTTCTAGTTTTTTGTTTGATTTCTGGCCCGTATCATTATGCAAACTCCTCATCCTTTCAACTGTCCACCTCCTGATTCCATCATCAGACCTTCGTTACCAAGTTGAATTTATCATAATATTGTATTGTCACGGGAACTCAATGTGTGTGCAAAGTTTCATAAGAATCGGTCAAGTAGAAGTAGTTGAAAAAGCTGTCGCAAGATTTAAAACAAAGATAGTAACAAACAAATATACGGGGTCAAGCTAAATAAAACCGTTTAAAAAGAATTTAAGCTGATATAACTATTTAAGTATTTGTATGAGCGAAACTCAACTCTGAAGCGCAAAGAATAAAGCGCGTTCCGCTAGCGGAGTACCTATGCAATAATTGGTACTAGCCCAGGTGGCCTTGACAGTTGGTGGCCTTTAAAAAAATATTCAGCTGTTTTTTATATATTTATTTTCACGAACACATTGTTTATAATATTTTTACAATTATTTTTACATAAAAAAGGATTTTTGTAAAATAAGTTAAGAGGAGATAAAACTACCTAATATAATATTCCATACATTAATTATATATCTAAATAATGCATAAATCTATACATATATAAAAATTATTGTCTTATAGAATATTTTGGCAACGGCTGGAATTAAAAAATATCTTTTATCAATTTTCGTCCCGCGAAATCAAAATTCGAAAAAAAGCAAATCAAAAAAGAGGCTTGGTGTGTGGGTAAAACCACACTGCTAACTTCGCATTGGGTGCCCTTAGAGATTAGAGACGAGTCTACCGTATTGCAATACAGGTTAACATGTTTTTTTTTGTTATCAGGTGTTCATTATGCAATTATGTGTCGAATGAAATTGGTCCAGAGTCGATAACATTCTTTGTTCTCGAGATATGCGAGACGAGAAACATTTTACAACAATTTTACAGTAATTTTTTTGTTATATAAACAAAAAACCACTAATTGAAATGTCCTGCAAACCTAATCAGGTGTTCATTATGTAAATATGTGTCGAATTAAATTGGTCCAGAGTCGATAACATTCTTTGTTCTCGAGATATGCGAGACGAGAAACATTTTACAACAATTTTACAGTAGTTTTTTTGTTATAAGCAAAAAACCGCTAATTGAAATTTCCTGCAAACCAAATCAGGTGTTCATTATGCAATTATGCGTCAAATGAAATTGGTCCGAAGTCGATATGCGAGCCGAAAATAAGTTCACCAACGTACGTACGTACACATAGATACACAGTAGACATATCTCTAAAAACAGTAGATTCGAATATATCCAAATTTTTCATTCAAAAAATCGGACCCTTTACAACATCCAATGGGAAGTTAACAAATGAACGTAATTTAGGCCTTCGTTTTTTATGAAAATAGGCTGTAAATTGTGATGTATGAACCTAAATATGGTTTATTTATTTTGCGGGTCTCGGAAGGTTGGTTTGCAGGCCCGGACTTAAAGACCCAGGGCTCCTAGGCACTTAACAGTTGGGCCCCCAAGCCCAAAAAAAAGGGGAAAAAATGAAATTGGATGGAAATTTAGCAAAAAAAAAAGTTGCCAATTGGGTTATCTTACAAAATTTTTGGGCTTTTTTCCTTTAATTTCCATCTCCGCCCTGGCCGGGGCCTCCTCGGCGGCTGGGCCCCTAGGCCGGTGCCTTGTTGGCCTAGGCAGAAATCCGGACCTGTTGGTTTGTCCAACTCTCATTATAAACAAAATACGTTTATTTACTTGATAAAAAAATATTGTTATGGTTTATTTATTTTTCGGTAAAAATATATTTTGCGCGTCTCGGAAGGTTGGTTTGTTCAACTTTCATTAAAAAACAGTAGTATATTGTGCGACTAGTGGGAGAAAGAGGAGATTCCTCGATTGTGGATTTTGCCGTACGAGCGTAGCGAGTGCGGTAAAACACACGAGTTAATGGTTATATTGGATATGTTTTCTTATCTAACGAACAAACGTCTAAGCCCTAAAAGGATTACATTCCGAAATCATTTTTTTTAACTCAATATTTTTTGTCAAGTAAAGAAACGTATTTTGTTCAACTACCGCAAGAAATATGTCATTTCGTGGCTCTGCTGAGCGTGGGCGAAATAATGTATGACCTGATTGATTGACGAAACTATCAACACTTGCGTAAACGTTCCCCGTAATGAGCGTGGGCGAAATGCTATTTCGCCCACTCTCTACGTCTACAGTCAGAGAATTCATTATTTCGCCCACTCTCAGTAGAGCCACGAAATCACATATTTCTTGCGGGTGTTGAACAAAATACGTTTCTTTACTTGACAAAAAATATTGAGTTAAAAAAAATGATTTCGGAATGTAATCCTTTTAGGGCTTAGACGTTTGTTCGTTAGATAAGAAAACATATCCAATATAACCATTAACCAGGTTATTTATAAGGTTACAATGCAGGTGTAGGTAAACATAATTTTAAAGTATTTATTTATAAATTCTTGGAATGTTAAAAAAATAGTGTATAAAACAGTTTTTCGTCTATATGTATTTCGTTTACAACTATTTTTATTGAAAAACGGTTTCTTACAAAAAATAAAGATTATTAAATTCTTTATTAAAAAGGTGGAATTCACATTCTTTTAAATACAGTACTCTCTTCATAAATGCGCGATGAATACTGATCATTTTTTACAGGTAAGGACATAAAGTATTGGGAAAAAATGATTGGATCAGAATGAGCCATGACTCATACTTTACGTATTTATAATATAGAGTTGCTATTGTATTTTTAATTTTTTATTTTCTAAAATTACCATACCAATCCTATATAAATACGTAAATTATGAGTCATGGCTCATTCTGATCCAATCATTTTTTCCCAGTGCTAAATGTCCTATGTACATCTTACCTGTTTACATACGGTATAATAGTAATTTATGCAACTAGTGTCTCAAGTGACGGATTATATGACAGTCGCGATTTTGAGATACGAGCCTAAGGTTATGTTGCATTTATACCAGAACGAGTGTGATTACCGCATTCGCCTTTGGCTCGCGCGGTAAACACACTCGTTCTGGTATAAATGCAACATAACCTTAAGAGAGTATTGTAAAATCGCGACTGTCAGATTCGTCACTTTAGACACGCGTTACATACAATATTTTTTGCAACAACTGCTTCAAAAGTTCAATTTTAAGCAAATAAAACGCAATTTGGATAAATATTTTATTAGTGACATTATAGCAAAGTACTCTATAAAGTACTATTTTACGCACGTGTGTTGTAAAGTAAAACAAAACAGTATTACTTTATAGAACGGAGTGCGTTAAAATTTACTTTAAACACTACCGTTCGAATGCAGTAGAAGCTTCCATAAAGAATCACTTTTCAAACGGTACACTGCCATATAAAATTGTACTTCTGATGCAAGTGTTTCAAAAAAACCATTATAACTACGAAAAAAATACATAATACCTTTTTTATACAAAAATTTATCGATCTTTATTTTATATTTTATATTTTTTTCTATAAAATTAGCCGTTAACAAGATATATGATTATGCAACAAACAACAGTTTTTTCAAATGATTCATCATTAAAATAATTATTAGTGTCTACATACCTTAATCAAATTTCAGAACTTTGGAAATCACTATTTTTTTAAAACGGGTCTAATTTAACTGTTAAAAACGAAAACAAAATTTCAAAAAATTTTACTATAGTTCAAAATATTAAAATTTACTATTTTTTTTATTTTTAAACAAACGCCGGAAAGAAACCTAGGTACTGAAAATAATTTTTTCAACTTGCCTCGGACCAGCCAAGAGTTTTTATTGGACCCAAAATTGTTTTACAAAAAATAAATGCGATAAGTACTGGTCTCCGAAAAAAAAACGGATAAAAAAGTTATAATTATAATTAATTATTAAACAAATTAAGTAAACAAACATTATCAAATATATAGCTATAATTTATACAGCATTTCCTAAATTGGGGTCAATTTTACCCCAAGGGAGTTCGTGGACCCCTTGGGGTATAACCTCCTTTTTTGAAATCGGTTAAAATACGTCAGATGGCGCTAGTGGCAAGTAAGGTATGTGTCAGACGTTTAGAGGTTAAATGTTTGTGTTCAATTATTCTTCATTTATAAAGGAATAAATAATCAAATAATTGCAAAACTGCGATTTAGCCGTTAAATGATATACATAAACAGTACTGGCATTTTATTGACAGATACTTCACTTGCTAGTGGCGCTATCAGGTGGCAGAAAAAGGTCTGGTCGCCCTCTCATTATGTTATTATGAAACGTTCTGTATTTTCTATAAGTAATTAAGTAACCTTTATCAAAATGTCAATGAATCGTTACTATTAATACATCTATCGATAAAATTATCGATTGTTTTCGGTTTACAATCGGTAAGAAAGAGAGATTGTAGACGCTCGAAAACTCAAGTTTATATCCAATGGGTAAGAAATAAGAATCACTATTATGATTTTAAACCATATAGTTGATAATTTTATGGACTCACATATTAACAGCGTCGATGTTAAAAAATTATTATTGTTCTAAATATTTCTTTAAATATTTTTTACAAAAGCATAGATCCAGCTATACGTCTTAATTTATATAACCTATCGAGCAATTTCTTCAATTCAGGTTAATTTTATCTTTAGTTACTTAGAAGCAAAAAGGTGAGATGGGGCAAGTGCGACCCAAAAATGAAAAATGGATTTCAAATCGCTGAATAAAATGCAACTTAACATTACCAGTGAATGGAAGAATATGTTAGTTAGATACTTAATTCACAGATGACAGTGCAGTATATATTACGCAAGTATGTGAAACTGCATTTGCCTCGGGAATGCACTTGCCTCTCTTTACCTTACTTAAAAAATGAGAATTACCAATTTCGATCAACACTGTGCCAATAAATCGAACGGTTTTGAAAAAGAAAATAGAACCAAGGAAAAATTATTTAAAAATATATGTTGAACGTCGTCCATAAACCACGTAACGCAGTTGAGGGCAAAGTTTCTTCTAAGCTGCGCGGCTGCGCATTAATTTTTCGAAAGTTGCGCAGCCGTTTTTGTATTCTGCGCACAATGTTCACCATTTTTTTTATTTCATTTTATAGATTGCATCTAAAAATGGCAAAAATCTAAATTTCACAAAAAAAAGTAAAATTTAGAGGGTCAAAAATTTCTTGCCCCTAATAAAGAAAGAATATAAACAAAGATATGAACGATAATGTAAAAATCCTTTCTTGTTTGTGTGTTATTAAAATGCTATAAAAGGTAATTTTCAAGAGTATTTATTAAAAAAAAATTTTGACTTCAAGCACAGGCACAGGACCCCCCACTTGCACACTTTTACATGCGTTTTGAACATTTTTGCTCCTATATATATTTTTGTACCGCGCAGTCAGCAAAAAAAGTAGAGGGAAGGTTTAGGGGGAGGGAAATATTACCTCCAAAGTCTAAGTGGCGTTATGAAAAAATTGTGTTTTAAAGACTACCAACAGCTAAGGTTATTTGGGCCTAGCACCAATTCATATTTTCAATTCATTATTATTTTTTTTTTAATAATAAATTGAAAATTCAATTGACACTTTTACCAGCTCTCGGGCTAGAACCCGGGAACTGGGGACTTGTATGGCTTTGTGTTGTGTTTTTTAAAGACCACCAACAGCTAAGGTTATTTGGGCCTAGCACCAATTCATATTTTCAATTCATTATTATTTTTTTTTTAATAATAAATTGAAAATTCAATTGACACTTTTACCAGCTCTCGGGCTAGAACCCGGGAACTGGGGACTTGTATGGCTTTGTGTTGTGTTTTTTAAAGACCACCAACAGCTAAGGTTATTTGGGCCTAGCACCAATTCATATTTTCAATTCATATTTTTTTTTTTTTTTAATAATAAATTGAAAATCCAATTGACACTTTTACCAGCTCTCGGGCTAGAACCCGAGAACTGGGGACTTGTAATAGAGGAACCATAGCAACGCCATGTAAACAACAGCGCCGCTACACTCTCGGCTATTCTCAAGCCCGACTTGTATGGCGTTATGAGGGAGAGGGGTAATTAGTATATAGTTACTTCACACTATTTCCTCTTAAAAAGTTGATATAGGAGTTGATTTTTTGTCATTTTTCTGATTTGAATACTGGGTATGTGAAAAGTTACATAACCTTTGAGAGGGAAGAGGGAGGGTTCGAGGTGAATGTCTATGTGGTGTTACATAGAGGGGGGAGGGTAAAAAACGTCCGTAGTGTATGGACGACCCCTCGGTACTGAGCCCAGAACATTATATTTATTATACGGGTTATTGGCCTCGATACACCCTGACCAGTCTAGGCCTTTAATAATATTCTATTATTCTCCTTTAACAGGTGAATAAAATTACCTCTGAAACGAAGAAATGGCGTTTTTAACATTTATAATACAATTTTGCATTAACACTAATAATAATAATTATGTTTCATATTTTAACAATACTAATTAACCTATTCTAATTAGTGCTTCAGTTTATTACAGTAATTATCGTACATGTTGATTTAATGAGATCAGTAATTTAAAACGTTCGTACTTAATCGTCAGAACTCGTTCTTGCCGTAGTGCGTTGATCAACTATAGATAGTGCGTAGATGCATTATTGTGTCCTAACTATATACTGACTGCGATTGTCGGAAAATTATTAGCTTCAAAACAAACAATTTGGAACTTTGCACGTCATTTTTTTGGTATCCAGTGAGTCCGAAATTCTCTCGTTATTTTTCTCGAGAACGATTGCATTTATGAAAACAAAATATTGAACACTTTTCATAGAGAATTTAATGGTCTTCAACTTTTGTCTAAAATATTTCTTCATAGATGCAACCGTTTTTAACATATTCGCGAAAATCTTATTTTGTGACCTTTGAAACATAACCTTGTTTCCACCGTGGAACTTATAACAGCCATTTTTTCGCAAACGGCTAAATTTACGAAAAAATGTTGAAACTTTTTTGTAGAGAATTTACTGATGCTCTATTTTTGTGACTTTCCATGAGAGGTAAACCCGGGGTACGGAGAGTTCTGTTCGCCGTGCTAGTAGTGCAACGCAAGGCTAGGCAAGATCAACGTTATACCTATCTCTCTTTCGCTCTTTCATTCTACTTACATTTGGTGTAAGAAGTAATCACTTCAGCCGCGTGTAACGACACGCGCAGTACTTTTTTCCGTTCTACAATTTCTCAAGAAAAAAAAATTACAATTTCTCAATTAAGTTTTTTGACTAGATGCTAAATTTGATCAAAAATTCAAAGACGACTAATTTAATCTAAAAATATAAAAAACGACTAATTCTATTTATTCGAAATTTAAAGTGTTACCTCAAATAAAATGCAGGGCCGGTCATAAAGAAAACTGACATTTTTATTCCGTTCCAAAGGATGACATATCTTCCAAATCTTCATGGTTTCCGGGCTTGTAGGCCGTGGTCCGGTGGTATTTCTACCTGACGTTTCGTCTACAACTGCGGTAGACATTCTCAAAGGCGATATGGCAAGGGTCGAAGTGTCCTCCTTGGCGGCTCACAGGTCAGTGTGTCAGTGACTGGTGTTCTCCCTTCTTTTATGCCTAGTACCAGTGTGTTCTCTGTTCGGTCGTAGTCCGTCTCTCTGTAATTGGTCAACTGCGCAGTGTGTAGTGGTGGGGGTGAGTTCTCTACTCGGTCGAATTCCGTCCTTGTGCGATTGGTCATTGGTTTTGTATGTCGGAGTACTGGTGTCCTGAGAGAGACGAACTACGACCGAACAGAGAACACACTGGTACTAAAAGAAGGGAGGACACCAGTCACTGACACACTGACCTGTGAGCCGCCAAGGAAGACACTTCGACCGCTGCCACATCGCCTTTTGAGAATGTCTACCATAGTTGTAGACGAAACGTCAGGTAGAAATACCATCGGACCACGGCCTACAAGCCCGGAAATCATGAAGATTTGAAACAATGCCGGCCGTTAAAGCTTGCACACCTGGATGACATATCTGTTTGGATCTATATAGTCAAGTTCCAGAGACCACAATTTAAGATAGAGAGTAATGCTAACAATGTTAATGGAGCGGAAAAGCAATGAAAAAATGTAAGCATTACGCGTTCCACGCACAAAAACTGTACCGCTTATATAAATAGTGAAGTTTAAGCGCATGACTCACTATCTTAAATTTTGGAACGTGACTGTAGGAGCCAATTAACATATGTAGAAACCGGATATAAGGCTGGATCAAAGTTGAATTACTGGTCTAGGCGCCAAAATGTTTGGGGCTAGGGATTTATCATTGAAAAAAAAGGGGCAACATTTTTTGGGCACCATAGCAAAAAATTTAGGGTCGTGAAAACCTAGCGTCAGGGATTTGTAGTGTCATCTATTAACTTTAGTCTCTCTAAGCCTAGAAAAAAATATCACCGAAAAAAATACGATTTTTGGGCGATAGAATAAAACATTGGAAACTTTACGCCTTATATTTGTCGTCTAGAAACAGTTTATCGTCGAAAAAAAATAACTTTTGGGCGCCAGGACAAAATTTTTGGACGTCAGAACAATTTTAGGCGCAACGGAAATCTAACGCCTGAAATTTTGCGTGCTTTGAATTAATCAACAGTTTATTAAACTATCATTTAAAAAATCGGTCGTTTCTTTTTGAACGCCTGTATATTATAGGTAACAACAATGGAATTATAGACTACAATAGTTTACTATTTTTTATTATATTTAATAAACCTATCTATTTTTTTATCAATCACTCATACTTTTTTTATGTATATTAACCTAAAACTATTTTTGGTTATTTTTTCTAGAAAAAAACTGAAATAAGTGGCTGCCTTATTTCATTTTCTTGTTTATCTACAACCCGCGGTTTGTTTTTAGTACAAAGCGGAAGTTTATTTTAACCGTCAGCTTAATAATAAACACTACAAAAGTATTATTTTGAAAAAATACTGTTTCTTAATCTACCACAAATTTGTTTTTTTAAAAAACGCACTTTAATGTCCAAACTTCAAAAATCGATTTTTTTCAAAAACATTATTTAATCGATATTTTTTGAGGTATAATGTGTACAAATATTTTAAATTTTAACCCTTTCTCTGCCATCGAAGAAAGAGTTGTTAAAAGCTTATACAAGTAGTTGACCTTTAAATACGTCATTATCCGTTCTTGAGGACGTTTACTGCAATACGGAAATAGTAAGAGCGGATGATGCCGATTCATTTTTATAAAATGGCCGATAAAGTGTTACATACCTAGGAAATATTTATTTAAGTATTTTCAATACACCTAACCTACGCAAAATGCCAAATATAAATATTAAAAATTATCTTTAATATAGATTACATAATATTACTGTATTTCTATGTACATTTTTATATAAAGTATACATTTTTCTGAAGACAAATTTATTTACTTTTATGATTCACTATTTTTTTTAATATTTTCTAGCTATATAGTTATTTTGACATCTAGTAATACTGATTAGCGATTATCTATTACCAACTACTTAGACATATAACCAATGTTTGCATTTGAATCGCGAGACTTCTTTTGTTTCTCTTATTTTCTCGTGTTCTTCTATTGGTGAAATGCTGATAGCCAATTTCTGTACAGAAAAATAAAGCAAATTCATATAGGTATATGATAAAATCAATCGATTTTTAAACCCCCTTATATCCACACAATATTATTCACATAACAATTAGAGCTGAAAATAATAAATAAATATCTCAGACAGCAAGGCTGCCATGATTTGTAAGCTATATCACGGATGACATTGGCTATATCTAAGAAAAAATCAAATGACCACTGTCGGGACTTGAACCCGAAACTCTCAGTTTCCGGCTAGGTGAGTTATCAATTTGTCCACAGTGCCCGAGAATGAAAACTGATCCCTTCTTATATACAGGGTGTCCCAAAATTGCTGGGACACAGAGCTACCACGTGTAGTAGAGGTCAAAATAAGTCGATTGGACCCAATTTATTTATATACCAAAATGTACCGTTTGCCCGTGAGAAGAGTTTTCAAGCGCGATTTTAAAATGTTCCGCGGGCCGGATCAAAAGCCGGGGCGGGCCACATCCGGTCCGCGAGCCGGGCGTTGCCCATATATGTTTTACACTATTATGCTATATATTAAACGACCTATCGACTTGGAAACCGACTTGGTAAACGCTTCGATTGAACCGCCGTGTCTGTATTTGCCTTTAGTCATTGTCTACAATTTTCGAACTGAACATTATGTAACAATTAGGAGAGAAAAAACTCAGTGGCAAAAGGATCAAATAAAATTTGCAATACTGATGATTAAATCTGCATTTATAAGCTTACGTTTCGGTGCTCATTGCACCATCCTCAGAGCATCTAAAATTAAGTTTGATTTATAATCTGTTTAAAAATGTATGAATTTCACATTAAACAAAGCAAGCGAAAAAACTTACCAATGCTGTCAAAAAATCAGTAATAATGCCACTGAGTTTTTTCTCTCCTAATTTCTACATCATCTACGGATCACCATTTCTCTATATCGTAGAGTTCTTCAACATTATGTAACAATAATTGATATTTTTATTTATAGCACTGACCTCTTTGAAGGTTCCCGGCGTGCGAACCAGCTGGGCGATGCCGACAATTGGTATCATGATGATGGATGACATGGCGAGGCCCCAGCCGACCCATTCGGCCCAACCGGGGTAATGGTAGTCGTTGTATTGCAATGGCGGAGGGTTGAATAGGCCGAACATTACGACACCCTGCATACAGAAACAAGTAGGTAAGTCGTTGAATTTTAAATCTAAAAAAAGAGGCTTGGTATGTGGGTAAAACCACACTGCTAACTTCCCATTGGGTGCCCTTAGAAATTAGAGACCAGTCTGCCGTATTGCAATACAGGTTAACATGTATTTTTTGTTATAAAAAAAAGGGTGTGGGTCTCGGGATCCCCGACAGATGTGAAACATCAATGAAAACGTTATAGAACTCAGTGGTATTCTCTATGTAGTAGTATATATTTTTTCAAAAGCAGCAACTAACTGTTATGCTGACGTAATCCTATATACCGCACTGTAACACACGCGGTTGCGGCGTTTGAGCACGCCTGAGCCAGAAACGCAACTAAATACACAGCGAAGTATGTATACTCTCTCTCTCTCTCTCTCTCTTCCCGTGCCCGAGCGCGCGGAAGCCGAGAGAGAGAGAGCTGCAGTGGTGAGGAGAACAGCAGCGAAAGAGCGGACAGTAAATTTCGTTGCATATTTCCCCTCACGCGGCTGTTCACTGCCCGACATAAGATGTTTCACATCAAAAACCGCCAATTCAAATTTTTTGCAAACCTTATCACGCCGAGGTAATATTAACCATATTATTTGCTTTTGAAGTTCGAAAAATATCTAGCTGTTTGAAACATCGTAATAATTTTCCTGTAGCACCACTAGGTTTTGCGAAATTTTAGCTGTACTAAATCTAAAAAAAATCAGTTTTCGAGATGCCTTGTCAGGAAAATCTCGAAAATTACGTAACATAAAATTCCGAAAAGAAAAATTGTTTTGGGATCCCTACGAAAAGCCCTTTTAATTGAGACCTCACATGACCAAGTACAAAGACTTCTTTTGGGCGTCAAACTTTGCCCCCCTCTCAAATAAATTGGAAAATATTTTTGAAGTGAAAACTTCTTTAGGCGCGCTTTGCCTGGGCTATTAACAACATTGATGTGAAACGAAGCCGATGGTGACAATTGGGGCTACTCGGCTTAAACACGAATAGTGTGTAGTTTATAAGTGTGTTAATAGATGACACTAAAAACTTAATACGAGTAAAAAGTCATTGTAGTTCACAAGTGCGCTAACAGATGACACTAAAACTTAATATTATCGTTAAGGTATTATATTCATTAAATTTAATTATATAAGCAGATTTTAATATATCTATTTTTAAACTGTGTGATTAAAAAATTATATACCTATATATTTTAAAATTAGAAAATCTGAAATTTTCGCTTCTGTCGTGTGGTCATAAGCACACACCCATTTTTTTTAAGTTTTGACTATTGGAATATATATTGTTACGGATCACCCTGTATATAAACGGCAGGCAAGAGTTCTGAGAAACGGGGTCTGCTTACTGAACAACTGGTACCTGCGCGAAAGTTCTAGAGAAAGCGAAAACACACTAGGCTTACGCCACGCAGCGTATATAAACAGCCAGTACGAGTGAGTGAGGAATTCAGTCAACAGTGAGTCACGCATTCAAGTCTACGGTGAATCAGTAATGTAAATAATGCCGTGATATAAATAACCAAATTGATGAAATAAATACTAGTGTAGTGGTAATAATTACGAATTATTGTATATAGTTGTTTTGTTTTGCTTTGTAATTAATGTTTAGTTATTGTTTACTTGTGTTGATTGTTAGAATTGACTTTTCGTTGTTGCGTTCATTATTATTGTGTTTTTAATTATTGTAAATAAATATTTATTCCGCCAACTCAGAAAACAGTTTTGTAACAATATGGATTAGAAAGCTTTATAACTAAACCAATTTTCAGCTTGATGATACTTTTATTTAGTCCAGAGAAATTCGACTGTGACAGACATACGGACAGACAAACGAGTGATCCCATAGGCCATAGGGGTTCCACTTTTTCCATTTGAAGTACGGAACTCTTAAAATGTCTAGTATTTAATAGAATTACCACTTACTATTATAAACATGGGACTGATAAATTTCCAACAAATTCGCCAATAAAGATTTGGCCTAAATCCCAACATGTCGTACACATCTTGAGTAAATCTTTCCAGGCCTAAAAAAGCAAACAAATTTCAATTTTCGAAACGCCGTAAAAATACGATTTTCCTCCATATTTTCTAATGAGCCATTTTCCTGAGAGTAGTTCCTTCAATTATCCACTGGAGGCAGCACTTGTGGTAGGTACAAACATTATTTGTTCCCCATTAGTGTCGTGTCGTTTTAGTAGTTTACATAATTATTAGATTATTATTATGAAAATAATTAAATAATTAAGTTACCTATATCACTAAAATTACACGACACTAATGGGGAATAAATAATGTTTGTCCCTACCATACGTGCTGCCTCTCGTGGATAATTGAAGGAACTACTCTCAAGAAAATGGCTCATTCACTTAGACTAAATCCACTTGCTAATTTAAAATTTTTATCGAAAAAAAAATTACCGTAAAACCATGAAACAGCAACGGCTTCGAACAATGCTGAACAAAGTAGAGAAATTCCGGCTGAATATGTGTCGAATAAATTGAACATGTATATTCCACCCTGTAAAACAGTAAAGACGTTTCATTTTTTTTTCATTTTTTTTCTTTTGTTTTTTTTCTTTTTTTTTTTTGTTTTTGTTTTCTTTTTTTTCTTTTCTTTTTTTCTTATTCATGGCATACCGCACGACTTTCAAACATCTCCTGTATTGTATCAAAAGGAAATCGCAACAAATTTTTTTTGTATTATAGGCAATAGTGGTCACAAGCGACTAGGCCCTGAAGTCAGGGTCCATTCTGATTGGTCGAATACACTATCTTGATGTCATTTGACACACGCATACACACCTAAACGAACGTAACAACTAACTAGTGAACTCTGTATACTAATATGGATAGTTGATAGCGATTAAAAAATGGGTTTTGTATGTGGAGAATGTTCAAATACATATTCTTCAAGACAGGCATTAATGTTCACAAAATTAGAATGAAAATTTGAGATAAGGCTTGTAATCTAATTCTTTCTATAAAAGTCGTTCAATTTTCTGACATTTCAAAATAAAACAATTAAAATTTATTTTTCCATTCAAAATTCTCAAGAACACTGTTACTGTATAAATTTTGGACATCCTATAATATCTCAAAAAATAATATTAAATTAGGTTTTATTTTGAAATGTCAAAAAATTGATCGACTTTAATTGAAAGAATTAGATTACAAGCCTTACCTGAAGTTTTCATTCTAATTTTGTGAACATTAATACCTGCCTTGAAGAATATGTGTTTGAACATTCTCCACATACAAAACCCATTTTTTAATCGCTATCAACTATCCATATAAGTATACAGAATTCACTAGTTAGTTGTTACGTTCGTTTAGGTGTGTGTGCGTGTGTCAAACGACATCAAGTTGGGGTATTCGACCAATCAGAATGGAACCTGACTGCAGGGCCTAGTCGCTTGTATTGTGGTCGATAACTTACCGGTGTGACATTTATGAGTGCAACCGAAAAAGACACTAGGATCGCTACGAATGTGAAAATTTCTCGAGAATGTTTGACTCCGTGGAAGAATTTGTGGAACTCGTCCATCAGCCCCGTTATTACGCATTCAAGGCCACCCATCTGTGTGAAGATAAACCGTTTATCATTAATTAGTACCTATGTCGAGAATGAGCCATTTTCCTGAGAGTACTTCTTTCATTTATCCACGAGAGGCAGCACTTGTGGTAGGTACAAACATTATTTATTCCCCATTAGTGTCGTGTCATTTTAGTAGGTAGTATAACTTAATTATTAAATTATTACTATTATTAAAGTAATTAAATAATTAAGTTATACCACTAAAATGACACGACACTAATGGGGAATAAATAATGTTTACCTACCACAAGTGCTGCCTCTCGTGGGTAATTGAAAGAAGTACTCTCAGGAAAATGGCTTATTGTTGAACGTTTTGGTGTTTTGTGGTTATTTTTTACATTTTGCATCTTCACACCAATGCAAAGGTTTTATCACTCGTTAGCTTTGCTCCAACCACTCTGAAAACCGTAATATTACCGTCACGCTCATGCGCAGTAAATAGAATGCGTTCCAACCGAACTTGTGATCGTTTGTGAACGATTCTTAAAGCGTTCCAACCGAATTTGTGATCGTTTGTGGACGGTTTCCAAACGATCATTTCGGTATATAGTTTAGACATGAAACCAAAATGAAACTGTAAAATTGACATGCGCATTAATCACTTTGTTACGTTTACTCTGTTCAATACCAACTTAAGACAGTCCTTTATTCATTTGTAATTTGTTTTATTTTTTGTTTTGTCTCGTCTCTGTTCAAATCCCTTTTTATTCTTCATTTGAGATTTATTTTGTTTTTGCAAAATTATTAATTTAAATATTAATTTTGATTCCTAGTTAGTAAAATTTAATTTTAAAAATTTAAGATAAGTAAATGTTAGTCGAACAATACAATTTTTAACAAAAGCTCAAAAACATCACGACTACAAATTAATAATTTGCATATTTTTATTTCCAAAATAAATGTAGCTAGCATATTTTACAAAAAAATGTTTTTAACAGTTAAAACATTTAGTACGTTTATTTATTTACATTATTTTTACGACTAGCCATCAAATAAGTTATTCATTTTCAAAATGTTTTTAACAACAAAAAAAGCCTGAAATCAGGAATTTACATTTGACAAATCATAAATTTTGATCATATGCATGGTCATGGAGGCCATGATTTGATGCACAAAACGGTCACAAAAGCGTTCCAACCAATGTCTACGTTTGTACCGTCACAGAACTGTGCAAGGTTGACGCATGCGCACAAAAACGATAAAAACAGTTTCGTTACCGTTTCAAAACGATCTATTTATAGCAGGTTGGAACATAGCTTTTATGTAAGGAAATATACATCTTCACAACGCCGCTATTGAAAATTCGATTTTCGGTACCTGTTTAGTGGGTTGAAACTTGAAACTGAAAGTTTCAATCCTAGGGATGAAAATTTTCAGTTGTCGGTTTTCTCTGTTTTTTAACGTTGTTAAGAGAGAGATAGAGCGATTGAGTCGCGCCAACTTTAATTCGCATATATACTCGAAAACGTCAAAATGACAGACATAAAGTGTGGTCCAGTGGTTATAGCGTCGCGGCCTCTTGGATCAGACTGTCGTAGATTCGAATCCCGTCTCCGCTCATGGATGTTTTGTGATGTAATTTAGTTTTAAGTGAGTTGTTATTTAATGTAATCAAGACGCTAATGACTTAAGTTGTCGACGCGTCTATAATTTACAATAAATAAAAAATAAAAGACAGACATATCACATAATCCCACGTAAATTTCACATGGATCTGACATATCTAATATTTTTGCGGCTTTTTTGCGCGCCCAAATTGCAGGTACCTCAAATCGAATTGTCAATAGAGTTGTTGTGAAAAATAATATGCATTTACTCGGAACGAAACACAGCGTTTGCAACGCGTGTGAATTGCTGCCCTCGTTCCTCGGCTGCAGCTGCAAACTTCACACTAGTTGTAAACGCTGTGTTTCGTCCCTTGTAATGCAATATACTAAGTATATGAAAACAAAATTATATAAATCTGACTTACCGCAGAATCTAGACCTAACATGATCAACATGAAAAAAAATAACATCGCCCATAATTGCGACCCTGGTAGTGTTGCCACGGCTTCCGGATATACTTGAAATACTAAACCCGGTCCTGAAAATAATCGTCACAGAATATATTGGGTGTCCATGCGAAAACTTTACACTCATTTAATTGTTTTGTCTTTTGAGTTAGAAATTGTTTGCTGGGAGCGATTGGGGGCGGCCAAACGATTCGACATTAGCTATGTCAGATTGTGTCATTCTGTAGATCAATCAACCCCCCAAAGTTTCCAATTTTCAACTTAAAGGGCAAATCAATTAAATGCTTTAAAAGTTTTCGCTTGGACACTCAGGATTTTAGTGTTTTATTGGGAAAGAAACATTGCACCAAAAAAAATAATAATTTTTTGCCATACCCACTAGAAAATTGCTACTTTACATGCCTGTCAGTTAACAGGCAGGTCGACGCTAATGACCTGAGTTGTCGACGCGTCTATAATCTACAATAATAATAATAACAGGCAGGTCAGCAGGTGTGTTGAAAGTGTTATCAAAACACACTAGTGTGGTAAATAAAGCCAATTTCCATAGTGATTTATGTTTATTCGCTCTGATCCGCCCGCTATAAATGTAAAGTTGGCGACGCCAATGAACTGTTAAAATTTTTTGAAAATATTGTTACGGATCACCCTGTATATAAACGGCAGGCAAGAGTTCTGAGAAACGGGGTCTGCTTACTGTAACAACTAGTACCTGCGCGAAAGTTCTAGAGAAAGCGAGAACACACTAGGCTTAGGCCACGCAGCATATATAAACAGCCAGTGCGAGTGAGTGAATCAATCAGTCAACGGTGAGTCACGCAGTCAAGTCTACGGTGGATCAGTGATATAAATAGTGCCGTGATATAAATAAATAGATTGATAAAATAAATACTAGTGTAGTGGAAATAATTACGAGTTATTAGTTAAGTGCTATTTATTGTTTTGTTCAACACCCGCAAGAAATATGTAATTTCGTGGCTCTACTGAGAGTGGGCGAAATAATGAATTCTCTGACTGTAGACGTAGAGAGTGGGCGAAATGCCACTTCGCCCACGCTCATTACGGGGAACGTTTACGCAAGTGTTGATAGTTTCGTCAATCAATCAGGTCACCCATTATTTCGCCCACGCTCAGCAGAGCCACGAAATTACATATTTCTTGTGGTAGTTGAACAAAATATTGTGTGCGACTATTGGTCGAAAGAGAAGATTCCACTCGGGTGTTTTACCGCACTCGCTACGCTCGTGCGGCAAAATCCACACTCAAGGAATCTCCTCTTTCTCCCACTAGTCGCACAATATACTATTGTTTTGCTTTGTTTAAGAATTACTGTTTAGTTATTGTTTACTTGTGTTGATTGTTAGAACTGACTTTTCGTTATTGCATTCATTATTATTGTGTTTTTAATTATTGTAAATAAATATTTATTCCGCCAACTCAGAAAACAGTTTTGTAACAATATTGAAAATGAAGTGCAAAGTAGCTATTTTATAGTGCGGGTATGGAAAAAAATACTATATATGTATAATGTACATATTATAATAAATATTTATTTACAATAATTAAAAACACAATAATAATGAATGCAACAACGAAAAATCAGTTCTAACAATCAACGAGATATATCTCGTGCGTAGGTAATGGTGTGACTGTTAAAACTCGCTGACGCTCGTTTTAACATAGTCACTACTCGTCAGTAATAATATGCCTCATTACGTATCTAGAAAATATACAATCTTATTAACCTTCGGTGGCAACGGCGCTGATGTGAACGCCCTGCTTATATGACATGAAACCCAGATAGGTAAAGATGACGAAGCCAGAGAAGAAGCTCGTGAAACAGTTGACGGCCGTCGTAACCAGACAATCTCTGTACAGACACAAACACAATCATGTCACATGTGGTCGACTCTATAAATTATTATTATTATTATATTACTGATGAGACAATTTATTCTCTACCGGAAGTTACCCTCTGGCAGCCGTCGAAGTGTCCTCCTTGGGATACTTCGACCGCTGCCACATCGCCTTTGAGAATGTCTACCGCAGTTGTAGACGAAACGTCAGGTAGAAATACCACCGGACCACGGCCTACAAGCCCGGAAACCATGAAGACTTGGAACAATGCCGGCCGTGAAAGCTTGCACACTTGGATAAAACTGTAGACATGTCCGGAACTACCCAAGTCAAGGTTACAATATTGGATACTCACCTGTAGCAGTTGTTGTGAAAATTATTGTAACTGGCGTACGATAAATGGACTCCAAAACCGGCGCCAACTGAGTAGAAAATCTGGACGGCTGCGTCGACCCAAACCTATAATAAATGAAAATTGAGAAACATTTATTTCCGTTAAAAGTTTACAAATTAAAAATTAGTTTGGAGTGTGGAAGTCATATATCACGGTTCTCTCTATCGATTTTTAGAAGTTATACTCCTTTGTGTGACTCCAGGCGAGTTTACGCATAGCGTTAAACGATGCGTGCGCCCCACTGCAGGTAGTTGTTGAACTAAGAACTTTAGAAAAATTCCGTTAGATGTCACACCAAGAACATTTTGTATCTCGATTCATAGATTGCACTGCCTTAAGGTACGTGCAGTACGCAGCTGGGATTCTAGATGGTGGCATGTATGGTAGATGGTGGCTGAAATTATAAGCGCTTATAGGTTTGCACAACGAAGCTTTGATACTAGCATTGATACAAGCTTAAATCGCGTTTGAAATGTCATATAGCGAAGACGAATATTTGTGTTCTTCTGCTACAAAGTGGTATATTTTAAATACAAATTTGGGTAGGAGCTATCGTGTCCACCCTATTAATAGAAAACGATCTTAAACATGGCGAATTTCATCATTTATACCAAGAATTAAAATTTTACCCAAACCGGTTTTTTGAATATTTACGTATGGAACCTAACACTTTTAAATACGTCTTAGAAAAAATTCAAAACAAATTAAATAATAATTGGCAAAATTTCCCATTGCGAAACTTGTAATGGCCATTTGACAGTTGTCACACGTTGATTGTAGTAGTCAACGCGCTGAAAGAATGGTGAGATACATTCTTGAATCTACCAGCTCTTGTAACAGCGCTTATACCTGCTACACTCGCTGCTTCGTTGTATACGCTCGCATATATAACAATGCATTAATTTAAGCAAGCCCTGCTATGATCTACGCTACCATCTAGAATCCCAGCTCCATACTGCACGTACCTTTAGCCAGTAGCTATGTAAGGATTTGTTTTGTCCGCGCTAAAACCTAGCTTTTTATTACATATAGAAATAGAAATATATATCTTGTTCACTTTTTCTTACACATACTATAGATTTATAATACGGGACATACTTCGTATGTAAGTATGTCGTGTAGACCAGTTGACATCGATTTTAATTGGAAATTCCTGTCCGTAGAGTCTTTGATGTTTTCACTTTCTTTTATTCCGTACAGAGATGTATGTATATCCACCTTTATAATATTGTACACACGTCTCTCTACTACCCGTTCACTTTCGAAAGTATACTTTAGTCCGGCGGTAATAGCGGAGAAAACAGCTGTGACTTGATTTAATAATTATGGTTATATTAACATTGGAAATGTTTATGTTCGTATATGGGGGCAGAAATACGAGTTTTCGTTCAAGGCCAAAAGACAACGGTGTCGCGATCAAGTGAGGAGCAATCATGCAAAATTGAACAAGTGCAATTTTTTCGAAATGTGTTTTATATCATGTCTAGTTAATTGAGAGGTATTTGCGACGATCTGCGGTGTTATTTTTGAGCAAATGTTAATAAATACTGTAGCAAAATCCATTTAAAAGTTAAGTAAGCAAGCAAAAGTGAACGCGTATATATAACAGAAGAATAAAAGGGTTATTCCTGACAAAACTAAACAGCGCATTGATAAATATTGTGTGTATAATAAACAGTTAATTATGTTTCATATATGCTGTTATCATTTCCAATGTCCTCGATGGTTGCAAGGATTGCGAAATCTGTGAATTTTTTTTAATCTACTCTCAACGTCGTCCCAAAAATCGAGCATTACTAGCGTCCTTTGTGAAAGTGAACCGACAGTACGCGTGTAGATGATACCATGCCGTCTGTGAGTAGGCCTGCACTTATGACGAGATAACTCGTCCTTTGTGGTTTACAAGTGTTTGGAGACAGTTTAAGGTTCGGTTCAGAACGACGTGATGTTGTCGCTTTATTGTATGTCAACTTACACAGGGGTTTGTACAAAACTTGTAAGGTTTAACGAAATTTTGACTTAGATGTATAGTTTATAGAATGCCTAGGGGCTAAGCCCTAGAGTCTAGACCAAATTTGCAAGCCGTGAGCTGGGTCGTTTATTAGGACTAAAGTGCGACCCTTGAGGTCCACACGACGAACTTCCCAGTTTGATAAATATTTAATAATAATAATTAAATTAGATATTACACAGAAAAGTAATCATTTTAATCATTAAAACATAATTATTATTTATTTTTAACAATAATTAAAAAAAAAAAAAACGGCTGGACCGATTTTTATAAAATTTATGTCGGATCAAAATGACGTTAACACGCCTCGATTGACACCCTTACGAAGTCGATATAATTTTTTATTCGCGAGATATTGTGTAAAATCTACTTTTTTGGAGTCTATTTGGTTAAGAAAAAAGAACGGCTGAACCGATTCTGAAAAAATTTCTTTCAGATCATATTTACGTTAATACGCGTCGATTGGCACCCTAACGTAGTCGATATCATTTTTTATTCTCGAGATTTCGTCTTAGAAAGAAATGGACACATACGTACACACATACACACACAGACATCTTTCTAAAAATAGTGTAGTGACCTTGAAACACAAAAATTTGTTATACATTTTGATTTCGATTTTCGGATCCATTAAACTTCCAATGGGTTAAGTTAAAAAAAATGTCAAAAAATTAATCAAATAATTAATTGCTATAAAATCGAGCATATTTATTTATGCAACTTTTTTTAAACACATTGTTATAGGCTTTAGTATCTAGGCCTTTCCTTTGTGAAAATTTCTCGACGTTTCACATCGTCCTGAACAATTTTTATATTATGTCAACTGTCAGTATGTTTGGAGTCGGTCACGTCACCCCAATCGCCTGGAATGTTTTTTAAGGTAACTGTTCAACCCTGGATGAGTCAACAGGTCGATTGTGGCAACGTTGTTGTGAACCAAAACATGGACGATGGCTATTTAGTGCCACTATAACATCCCTTGCTCGGTTAAATTCATATTCGAAATATTTATAAAGGAAACTTTTGGGCTCAAAGAAGCCTTTGCAAACTTTTCGTCGCCATTATATCTGCTAATCTTTATTGTGAATGATTTCAAAGAAGAGACCGAGAGCTAGTGACAATTTTTTGGTGTTATTTATTCAACACTGTAAGAAATGAGAAGGCCGATTACATAGATTATCGGTGGTCCATTTGTAGCCAGCGATTAATCTGGTAATAGGTACACAAAGAGACAATGCCGTCGCATACAGGTATCGCCTGCACATCGCGTAGATTCCATAAAAACACATTGAGCATGCGTGGTTACTAATTTTACATTAATTTGTTTTGTATTCATCCATTTTATATATGTAACTATACATTTTATTTGTAATTTTTACACATTTTATTGGAATATTACATAAATTATGTAATTTTAATTTATTTTATGTAAAAATCACAAAATTGTTTAACTTTACAGTAAAAGTCCAAGTTTTTATGAAGTTTTCTGTGTAAAAATAAATAATAATGTAAAATCACTTAGAAAATCGAGCGAATTCTACCTTAACTTTCAAAGTATTTTTACATCCATTTTTTACAGTGAAGGCCTTATTTTTGTGAAGTTGTTGAGGGAGGCATATTAAAGTGTCCTGAGAAAGGGATTTTGCTAGATAGCGGTATGGGAGGGATGCAGACCGCCCCCAACATGTAACAAAAAATACAAAAGTACAAAAAGTACTCGACCGGGTACTGATTAGTACCCAAGGAAACCGGGTATACCCGTTTTATTCGTTATTTGGCCGGGTACCCGGTTTACCGGGTACCCGGTGCATCCCTATAATATACATTTTAGTGTTATTATTATTTCAATTGACGTAATATAGGTATAAATACAAGTTCAGGTGTATTTTATACTCTGACAGTTTCCAATTTTCGCGACTTACGCGCTCTTAAGTAGCGCATCCAATTAAAAGTTTGTGAATAGATTCGTATTTAATTATATATAACCATATACGGGCTGTTTCAAAACAAAGGTACATTATTCCAAATCTTCATGGTTTCCGGGCTTGTAGGCCGTGGTCCGGTGGTATTTCTACCTGACGTTTCGTCTACAACTGCGGTAGACATTCTCAAAGGCGATGTGGCAGCGGTCGAATTGTCCTCCTTGGCGGCTCACAGATCAGTGTGAGCCGCCAAGGAGGACACTTCGACCGCTGCCACATCGCCTTTGAGAATGTCTACCGCAGTTGTAGACGAAACGTCAGGTAGAAATACCACCGGACCACGGCCTACAAGCCCGGAAACCATGAAGATTTGGAACAATGCCGGCCGTGAAAGCTTGCACACTTGGATAAAGGTACATTAGCTAATACTTATAGGGCCGGCGCATACAATCAATTTTTAATCGCACAACTGTTTGGTTGTTTGTCAAAAGGCTATGGGATCAAATGCGCATACTATCGACACTATAGTTGTACAACAAAAAAAACATAAGACCGCATCGATCGTCTTTTGACTTTTCTGTTGAACAACTATCGTCGGCAGCTTATGTCCACAGTTCTGTATTGACGCTGGCATAAGGTAATTGGGGGGAAGATGCTTAATTGGGGAAGATGCCAAACGATCATATTTCAGAATTCGTTCAATAGATGTCGGCAAGATGCTTTCTATTAGTTTCTTTGTTATGTAAGTCGGTAAAGAAAATCGTATCAAATCGGTTTTGACATGTGATAGACATTTTTTGACAGAACATTTATTTCAACGTGTCTAAAAAGTTTTTGCAGCGTGAAACAAACAAACTCTTCAGCTTTATAATATTAGTATACAGTGTGTCCACAGACTCATCCTCAACATGGGGATCTCCGTTGTTATGGGAGATAGAGATTTGGTCAAATGAGACAAAATGTGCAGAATCTCCAGTACTACTACCCTGCGTAGTCAAACTTTCTGTATTTTGCTTGGTTCGCGACCGACAGTTGAAAAACGAGATTTACCCATTTTAGTTTTTTGTTTATAACTCGCTTATTAAGTAAGTTAGAAAAAAAATATTTTCACTTTCTCAAGGCCCTTTTTTATGAAGATTTCAAATCTCTTTTCATATTTTTATTTACTTTTATAGTTTTAGAGATACTTGTATTAACTTTGTTTTTTTAAATACACGTCAAAGATGGCCATGACACCACTCGAAAGAGAATTTTTTTCTCTTTAATTTGATATCAGGATTGATGGATTTATTTTTAAAAATAACAGAGTTATACGTAAAACACTGATTTTTAATAGTAGGCTATGCTAAATTAATTGATAAAACATAGAAGGCTTAGCAAACAGTTGAAATTCGCGTTGGCTTAGTAAACGGCTGTTTTGTTTTAGCTGTCAAAGTGTAGTTTGTTGCTAATTTGTCAGTTTACTAAGTGATTTATTAAATTTACTTTTGTTATCATGGCACCATTTTGTAACAATGAAAAATTTGTTATGTTATCTTGTTACATTCTAAGTCACAAAAATTCGACCAGAGCTGCAGAAATGTACTTCGATCAGTATCCAGAACGAAGACAAACTCATTCGTCTATTTACAGAAACTTATGAGTAAATTTAATAAACTATGGATCATTTAAAAAGCCGTTTACTAAGTCAACGCGAATAAGTGAAGAAGACAAAACTACTGTTTTACGATCAATTGTTGAAAATCGCTTATTTTTCATTGTTACAAAATGGTTCCATGATAACAAAAGTAAATTTAATAAATCACTTAGTAAACTGACAAATTAGCAACAAACTACACTTTGACAGCTAAAACAAAACAGCCGTTTACTAAGCCAACGCGAATTTCAACTGTTTGCTAAGCCTTCTATTGTTTTATCAATTAATTTAGCATAGCCTACTATTAAAAATCAGTGTTTTACGTATAACTCTGTTATTTTTGAAAATAAATCCATCAACCCTGATATCAAATTAAAGAGAAAAAAAATCTCTTTCGAACGGTGTCATGGCCATCTTTGACGTGTATTTAAAAAAACAAAGTTAATACAAGTATCTCTAAAACTATAAAAGTAAATAAAAATATGAAAAGAGATTTGAAATCTTCATAAAAAAGGGCCTTGAGAAAGTGAAAATATTTTTTTTCTAACTTACTTAATACGCGAGTTATAAACAAAAAACGAAAATGGGTAAATCTCGTTTTTCAACTGTCGGTCGCGAACCAAGCAAAATATGGAAAGTTTGACTACGCAGGGTAGTAGTACTGGAAATTCTGCACATTTTGTCTCATTTAACCAAATCTCTATCTCCCATAACAACGGAGATCCCCATGTTGAGGATGAGTCTGTGGACACACTGTATATTCATATTTCATTTAATACCGTTTAGGAAATCCTCATGCATTTTACGCTTATCTTGGACACCCAGTATACTCATTCAGCGTGAACTAAAAATAAAATTTACCTGTAGATATATCTAAATTAATAGGTCCTCGAGTGACGTGCCGACCCTGGAGGCATCTGAACTCTCACCAGCGGCTTTCGCCACGGCAAATTTCCAATCATCGGATTTGCTTTGATTCAAATTAATTAAATCTTTTATAATTGCGGTCTGATTAATTTATATAGCCTGATTCAAAAAACGGCCGTAATGATTTTATTATATGCAGATAATTAATAGCGGGAATACCGTTTTCTATTTAACTACTAGCTTTCAACCGCGGCTTTGATCGCGTTTATGTCACTTTTTACTTCCCACCTCTACTTTGGTAGGGAAGTAATGGATTTAGTCTGAAAAAAATATTTCGAGATTTTAACAGATCTTCACGTTTTGAGACCATAGCAATCGTTTAAGACTGATGTTTGTATATATGTGTGTATGTGTCGCCTTCGATATCGTAAAAACGGAACAACATACGGCCATGCCGATTGTTCTATTGTGTTTATCAGCCTTTAACTTAGATCTGATTAGATTTTGAGTCAAATCGGTTCAGTGGATCCTGAGATATTAAAAAAAACGTTCTCAATGTCACGTATTAACATAGGTAAAAAAAAATATAAATGAATTCTAGATGTTATAATATGAAAAAAATGTAAATATTTTTTTTCTCTAAAATGTACAGTTTTAGAAAAAAAAAATATTTTACTAAAAAAAATAAAATTTATACGTTGTTGAAAGGGTCCATAGAACTATTGCGCAATATGGCGTAATGAAATGTGTCCCTTAAGTATGCTTCAAGTATGACGCAACATAAAATACCACGTATCTGATCTCGATTAAATTTATTTGACACGTTTGAAGACTAAACAAACTTAATAATGGTAGACTGACTTTTAAATAAATAATGCGTTGAAAATTACTGCCTAGAATGTTATGTTTATATAAACAAATACTTGCTGACTGACAGAATTTTGACGATGCAATTTCTTCTGAATTTGACTACGTCATCCGCACGTGTCATCCAAAATTTAGAGCAAAGGCTCCAGGGGAAAAGGGACACATATCATATAAATACGAGAAATACCTTCCATCGCGGACGCACAACACAGAATACACGGGGACATTGGGGAACTTCGAACCAAGACGTAGAATCAAAGTACTTGTATATTTTTAAAGTTGAGTTACATAAAAAGTGTTAGTGTCGTCGATCAGAGATAGAAAAAAGGGGTAAGTCCAAATCATAGAAATTAAACTGAATTATTGTAACTAAAATTATAATACTATAATTTTATGTGGAACCTACTTATTTTTTGTTTTGTTTTATTTTTGTTAATAAAATATAATTTTTACACTGGATTGTTAAATATCTTAACCCTTGCCTGCTAAGATCACCAGTATCACATTCAGATCAAAAAGAACTCAGGGGTACCTAATACGCCTTCGTAACACTGATAGCAGTGGTGAAATATAATTTTGGGTATCCCGGTAACAACCTAAATCAAGGTAACTATGATTTTTGCTATATATTAAGCTAGCCATCACTCATCAGTAGATCACTAAACAAAAAAGAGGGCCATGTTTTTTTTTCAAAGAATAAAAAAAGAGTGTTTATTTTTTGCAAATATTTACTAGGTAGGAAGTATAGGACTGGTCATCAGTCAAATTTTTTTTACTGTTGCTCAGTCGACTTCAGAGTCAAGTAAAATGGAAAACGCCCAAATGTGTCTCGTCACATCGCATTGTGCCTCCATCATAAGTTATAACATCCATAGATAAAGAATAACATAAAAGCTGGATAGTGGCGTACAGTTGAAAGTATAGTGAAGAACAGGAGAAGAACTTATCGAGCATCGATTTAGTGGGAGGATACTGTACAGATTTTTAGGACTGTACTAATATAGTAGAACTAACCTGCGTGTCACCCAGTCTGGCCAGTTCCGGCTGCAGGTAGTATCTTATCCCGGACAGAGCTCCCGGCAACATCAGACCGCGTATCAGTAGTATCGTCAGCACCACGTACGGCAGCGTCGCCGTGGCCCACACCACCTTACCTGCACACCGAACACTCAATTAAATATATGTGACAGCGGCCGCGAGGCACTATCACTTATGTCACAGTTTTTTTAAACGACCCCAGGTACGCCATTTTTAATTTACAGTTTACCCCCCGGCAACGTCTTTCACTTTTTTTCTTTCAATTGTTTTACAATAAAGAGTACAAAAAGATACATAATATAATAATGGTCCCGTCGTCCAATGAGCCTGAATTGAATTGTGAATTATAGACGCTCGACAACAGAGGTATCCAATGAGCCATTTTACTGAGAGTAGTTCTTTCAATTATCCACGAGAGGCAGCACTTGTGGTAGGGACAAACATTATTAATTATATACAAGTTTGACACGGACGTCGTGACTAAATACACAATTAAATGAATGCATAATGACTGCAAACAGTATACGAAACACCTATTGTAAGAACAATGACGTAACACAATCAGGAAAAATTCATTAATTCAAACCTGTCACCGTAGGGATTCTAACCCTAAACTTTCCACTATCGCGGCGGACCTCAGGTGTTTCATATATACTGATTGCAGTCATTATGCATTCATTTTAATTATTAATTATTCCTCATTAGTGTCGTGTCATTTTAGTGACAAAACTTAATTATTTAATGCAATGCTGTAATCAGGAAAAATTCATTAATTCAAACCTATGTCACCGTAGGGATTCTAACCCTAAACTTTCCACTATCGCGGCGGACTGAGTTGTTCTACAATAGGTGTTTCATATATACTGATTGCAGTCATTATGCATTCATTTTAATTATTAATTATTCCCCATCAGTGTCGTGTCATTTTAGTGACATAACTTAATTATTTAATGCAATGCTGTAATCAGGAAAAATTCATTAATTCAAACCTATGTCACCGTAGGGATTCTAACCCTAAACTTTCCACTATCGCGGCGGACTGAGCTGTTCTACAATAGGTGTTTCATATATACTGATTGCAGTCATTATGCATTCATTTTAATTATTAATTATTCCCCATCAGTGTCGTGTCATTTTAGTGGCATAACTTAATTATTTAATTAATTTAATAATAATAATGATTTAATTAAGTTATACCACTAAAATGACACGACACTAATGAGGAATAAATAATGTTTGTCCCTATCACTACAAGTGATGCCTCTCGTGGATAATATAATTTTTAGAATCGGTTCAGTAGTTCTAGAGATAAGAATTTATGATTTATTACCCCATTTATTACCACAGCCCGCGAGAAACTCCCCCTGCGAAGGTATTGAAACAGCAATACACAGATAATCACACACACACGTAACATAGCGACTGTGTAACAGTATAGTGCGGGAAGACGCGACGTAACATTCAAACGATTTTACACCTGCGCTATAAGATGTCATAAAAAACATCTCAGGAAAATGACTCAGTGGCTGAAATTTTTTATAAAACTATGATGACAAGTAAGTTTTGCAAGCTGTTCGGAAGAAGGTGTGCTTCTTTTTCACTGAAAGATATTATTTTAATTAAAAGTTTGCAAATAATTTTACTCACCAGACGATTTAACGCCTTTGAACAAGGACAAGTATAGCATACAGTAGACGCACAACACGCACAGCACCAGCTGCCACTTCGGATAGCCCATGTCGTGCAATCCTTTGCTCCATTGCATCTCTAAAACTGCCCGACTGTAAAATAAATAAAAAGTTTTTTTTGTTATTTTTAGTGTTTCAAATATTTTCCGTATTAAATTTAATTAAATAAATTTTTAAAGTACAAAAAATATATATTAACAGATTATTCAATGAGTTAAAAAATAAATATTATTAAAAAAATGTGAGCCGTCGCGGGACGCCTGGCAGATGTGAAACATTTTTATAGCTTGAATCTTTTATTTATTGAACTTGACAAATTTATCAAAATAAAATCTAGCCTGTATCACTTAGGGATAGTGTAGCTTTCTATTAGTAAAAGAATTTTTTGAATCGGTTCAATAGTTCAAGATATAATAATTTATGATTTATTACAACGCCACGAGACATTCTCCCCCTGCGAAGATAATAAGTGAATGAATTTTTAGAATCGGTTCAGTAGTTCGAGAGATAAGAATTTACAATTTAACACAATATACCCAAATTTACCCAGTTATACCCTAATTTCTTGAATTTACCCTAGTTTTCCCTATAAATACCCTTTGCCTTAAGTTACCCCAATTTACCCTAATTTACTCAAATTTGCCCTAATTTACCCTAATTTACCCTAATTTACCCAAATTTTCGTTTTAAAAAAAAAAATTAATTTTTGGTGTCATGAAATTTCAAAAAATTATAATTATTGTCAAAGAAAGAATATAACAAAAATAAAAAATTTTATAAATAAATATGTAGAATTTAGGAAAAAAAACGTCAAAAATTGTACGATGCCATGAGTTTCCGAACTCAAGTCCCCATCCATAGAAGGCTAAAGTCGTACCACTACTCTACGGATGAACTTGTCTAGACAGCCGTTGTTACTGATATATGTATAACTTAATATACCCGGACAATTAATTTATATATTATTTATCCAGTACAATATAAGTGCCGCAGTGGTGGGGAGAACAGCAGCGAAGGGGAACATTTCGTTGCATTATTTCGTTGCATATTACCCCTCACGCGGCTGTTCACAGCCCGACATAAGATGTTTCACATCAAAAAAACTTTTTAGAGACCAGCTTTTATTTAAATGCACTAAAAAGGAAAAAATAATTTTTAATAATTTAGGTTCATAATTATAAAAGCGTGGGTCGTGAACTTTATGAAAGTTTATTAAAATTAGTTTATTAAAAATTATTTTTTCCTTTTTAGTGCATTTAAATAAAAGCTTGTCTCTAAAAAGTTTTTTTACTAATATTGATAATGTTCATTTTACTCTTTCAAAATTTTACCCTCTTTTGACACCCGTAGGGGTTGCATTCCGAGAAATAGTTTCTTAGTGGATGCTTACGTCAGAAAAGGAACCAACTGTCCAAATTTCAAGTTTCTAGCTTCAGCGATTTGGCCTGGGCGTTGATTAGTCAAAAAAAACCCTACATCCCCGTTTGTACCCCTTAGGGATTGAATTTATTTCTAAAAACGATTTATTCATGTATTGTCATCGGGAATACATATGTGTACAAAATTTCAAATCGATCGGATGCGTGTAAAATTTTGAAAGACTAAAATGAACAAAATAAAATATTAGTAAATAAAAACTTTTTAGAGACAAGCTTTTATTGAAATGTACTAAAAAGGAAAAAAATAATATTTAATAATTTTGGTTCATAATTATTATATAAGCGGGGGTTGCGACTAATAAACTATCATAGAGATTACAACTCCGGCTTTTATAATAATTTTGAACCAAAATTATTAAATATTATTTTTTCCTTTTCAATACATTTCAATAAAAGCTTGTCTCTAAAAAGTTTTTTTTTACTAATATTTTTTACCATTTCGCTACGAAATCCTAAAAAAATGCGTGCAAGGTTTACTTTTTCTGCGAATACTTACTGAAAGAATTCTGTGGCCGGCGTGTGCCTATTGGTCGGACTTGAATTAAGGTGCAGATACGCCGATGCGTTTCCGGTCGCTTCCCAACAATCCGGCGTATTCCACGTGTTGTTGCAGTGCATCCACGGCAACTCGTTCTGCGCGCTCGACACCAGGAAGTACAGTGCCCAGCCGATGATCACGTTGTAGTAAAACGACACGTAAAACGCCACCAGCACGGCACAGAAACCGACACCTGAAAAAATTTTCGAAATAATAGTAGATTGTAAATCTGGACCCTCTCTGCTGCTCTCTAATGGTTCTTAGAGCCCGATTATTCTTAGTATGACACGCATGTGACGTCATCAGCGTATCGAGCGAAGTGGGGCTTGAGAATGGCCGAGAGTGTAGCAATGCTGTTGTTTACATGGCGGTGCTCTATTACAAGTCCCCAGTTCCCGGGTTTCTAACCCGAGAGCTGGTAAAAGTGTCAATTGGATTTTCAATTTATTATCAACAAAAAAAAATATAATGAATTGAAAATATGAATTGGGGCTAGGCCCAAATAACCTTAGCTGTTGGTGGTCTTTAAAACACAGAATTTTCGAGCGAAGCGAGTGAGTAGTGTATTAATAAAATTCGAGCGAAAGAGCGTAGCGAGTGAGAAATGTATAAATAATATTCTTAGCACCCAGGCAAAGCCGGACCGGGCCGCTAATAATAATAATGTTTTTAGAGGGCGCCTTCTCAATGACTTTGCGCTTGACTACTTTAAATGCTTCCAAAAAAATGCTGCATGATATAAAAAAGCGGCCAAGTGCGTGCAGTCGGACCACGCACAGTGAAGGGTTTCGCAGTCGGAAACAACGTATCCGCCATGTTGGATTTTTAAAGATTTTTTATTTTTCTCGTAATTATCACCTTAAACACTGTCTATGTTTCAAATTTCGAAGGTCTAGCTTGAGTGGAAGTACCCTAGATTTTATTTCGTGTCAGAATCCGCCATGTTGGATTTTCATTTATTTTCGATTTTTCTTGTAATTATCACCTTAAACACTATCTATGTTCCAAATTTCAAACCTCTAGCTCTATTGGAAGTAGTATCCTAGATTTATGATGATCTATCATTCAGTCAGTATATCTGTGACATACGGACAGACAGACAGACGCACAGGACGAAATTATAAGGGTTCCGTTTTTGCCATTTGGTTACGGAACCCTAAAAACATCATCCAAATCCTTTCAGCTATTACTTAGTATTATTATCTGTAAATAGGTATCATGTAGGCTTTGGTTTGGAATACATCAGTACAGAGACGCCATGCTGTCAAGATGGGTTGAAATGCAAAAATTATCGATTAAATTTTCGAATTAGTGTCAACTGTTATAATAATCAGTTTATTTAAGTGTTTTAAATTGTTTTTATATTAATATCAACTGTTGAATCGTAGAATTTATCGTTTTTTTCTTAATTTGAAATATTGTGTGTTGTGCAATAAAATTACTCACGTGGTTTTTGACATTTGATGGTAAGTTTAATTTTGAGATTTTAGCTTTAATAGTTCTCATTTAACTTATAAATATGTATATTCGATTAAAGAAGAAATTTTTCCTTTTAAAATAAGGTATAGTTTGCCCGGTTTGATTTTTTTTTTTTTTGTGAAATCAATGCAAGGTTATGTTGGGTAATCGCTGGGGCTAGTTTGTGCTTACATGCATACGATACGGTGCTTATATTTTTTCTTTAGGAATAAGTGGTCATTTGATTTTTTCTTAGATATAGCTCAATAAGCTCAATAATCATGGCAGCCTAGCTGTCTGAGATATTTATTATTTTCACCTCTAATTGTTAAGTGAATATATGGTGTGGATATAAGGGGTTTTTAAATCGATTGATTTTATCATATACCAATTAATAAGTAGGTACCTAGTTAGTACATCACCGTGGGAATATTTTTAATATTTTACCTGTTTAACACCGTAATATCTGGGTGCCGAGCTTTGCTCGGATGAGTTCAAAAAAATAGTACTTGTATGCTGTGAGATATTATTTTCTCAAAATATTATTCCGAAACGAATTTATTTCTGAAACATAATTTAAATAATTGTTTCTGTTAAATATTTTAAATACCTATGTGTATTTTTAAGCGTAAAAACTAAGTAGGTATCAACTTGAATCAAGCATTTTTTCCTGTAAATATTACTTAGGTCGCCATTTTCAAATCTACCGCCGTTATTGTTTTGTTGACTGAAGAGCTCGCAAAAACCGATTTTCATAGATTGAATATCTTGTAAAAATGTTCGAATCAGATGAAATTCTGCTTGCCCGTTGCCGTTTCAATAATCCATTTTTAAACATTGATACCAAATATCAACTTTATCGAAGTACTTTTTCTCTGTGATGTCATCTTAGCAACTTTCAGTAAATTTCAAATATTTTTTTTGCATAGAAGGTACCTACTGAAAAACTCACAAAAATCGATTTTCGAAGAAATAGAATTCATATTATATCTTTTAATAACAAACGTCAGACTATAAACCTGCAGCGCAAAACTTTTTTGCATGCATCTTCACCATAGTTTTTAAAAATCGATGTGTTTTGATATACTGCATGCCTGCGTCGCTAGAAGTGCGGCCCTTCGGGCCGCCGTGCAAATTTTTAAACAAAACTTTTTTGTATGTATCTTAACAATAGTTTTCAAAAATCGATGTGTTTTTACACAGACTCGCGGTGCCAGAAGTGCGGCGCTTCGGGCCGCCTATTTGTCATTATTTACATATTGTGCAAGACACTTCTTATATTAGTGTTCATTTACAGTTTTCACCCTTGTGATATATTATACAAAATCTATGTAGAAATAGGCTTCGAATCGATCTGACAATTGACCGAGTTATAAATAAAAAAACTCTTTTTTTAAATTGCTCCCCCTGGGACCAAGATTCCTACCTAGATCGATTTCTCGCCCCGAAAAATCCCCATTCTGTAAATTTCATCAAAATCGTTATTCTTTTTTGAGAAAAAAAAGTCTAGGTAAGATTATACGTCATACTATATTTAACGTACATAATATACATATTTTATATAAGTAATATAAAAAAAACTCGGGTCGCAGTGCCAAACCCTGCCGACAATATAGTGTATTTGCTATTACAGGCCTTGTGGCTTTAATACGTGAACTTAAGTTTGTTTTTGGACAAAATAAAAAATTCAACCCCTTAATACATCCCTTAAAATAATATTTTTTTCTTAATTTCAATATTATTATCATTGCAACCTCTGTACCAAATTAAATACACCCTTCAGTAAGTAAATCACTATCCGCAAAACTAGTGTTTTCATAAAATTTGTAAGTCCGGTCCTATCGGGCCGATTTTATTAAAATTTTAGCAGCACATTTTGATATTTACTAAAAGGTTAAATTTCAATTTTGAAACAATTCTGAAATTTTTTTCGGTATTTTCGGGCGCAAAAACTTTTTTCAACCCCTAAAAACTACCCTTAAAATACTCCGATTGGGCCCATTTTAAATAGGTTCCGTGCGGTGATGGATTCCAACGTGTGTACCAAATTTCGTTCAAATCAATTAAGTCTTTCGAGAGTTATGCCGCGAACACATATATATATATATAAATAAATAAATATATAAATATATATATATATATATACATATATATATAAACATTTCCAAAAATGATGCCAAAGTGTTCAGGAGGCTATGAAACGTCGAGAAATTTTGGTCCGACCCCTAGGTCCCGCCATCCGACCGACGCCAATAGTGTATGTGCCATATGGCAAATACACTAATAACATACTTAGGTATCTATTTATTTAAATATTAGTTAAAACTACTTACATAATTACGTTTAGTTTTTATTTCTGTTATTCTTTACTATACAAATAGTTCACGGATTATTTTAAAATAAGTTAAAAATTCTGTCAGAGTATTTTGACATATAAATAATGAAAGTAGTTTGTTTTCTCCAAAGCCTACTCACGATATTACAATGTTTTGACAGGTCAAAAAACCGTTTTTAAAAATGATAAAATCGATAGGAAAACGAATTTTTCCAGGGATGAGACCTAGCTAAATCGATTTTTTTGCCCCCCGAAACCCCTTTTCGGTAAATTTGATCAAAATCGTTAGAGCCGTTTTCGAGAAAATATTTATATAGATACATAGAAACATATATATATACAAGATTTACTCGTTTAATAATATAGGGGGATAATAATATAGGGGGATATTGTTTTATTTCACCTACCATAATTTATTTTTAATTTTTTTATTGCCTGTCTTTGATATTGTAATCTAATTATGCTTTTTTTGTTATGAAATATTTAAAATTAGTTTTTAACAATATATAAAAGTGATACGTTCTGCTCGTTTGTTTGTTTGTTTGACGTTATTTCACGCTTAAACGGCTGAACGGATTTCAATGAAATTTTAAATATACATAATATACATCTCAGGTTAGAATACAGGCAATGTATCATTACGTTACCTGACCTGGCTTCGCCCGAGTGCAGTCAAATTCGATTAAAAAACCGTATAAAATATAATATATAGCTATTATTTTAATGTGTATTAATAAATTTAGATTATTATCATTACGCTTTCCTACCAGGCTTCGCCCGGGCGCAGTCGATTTGAATTAAAAAATCGAAATAAAATACAATATTATAACTTTATATTATTTTAATGTTTATTAATAGATTATGTAAATAAATAAATCTTTTTTTTATTTATTAACCCACTTCAAAAAAGGAGGTTCTCCGTTTGTCCTGTATATATGTAGTTCCACGATTATATCGAGAACCGTTGATCATATTTCGATGCAGTTTTCACTAATCGAATAAGCTATTTCCAAGGAAGGTTCTTGCGTACAAAGTAGTTCAATATTTAAATCGGTTCAGTAGTTTTTTTATTTTTAGTTTAGTAATATATTAAAACAGAAGTGGGAGTGGCGGCGCTAGGATTTTTTGTTAGGGTGGGTCAGACTTGCTATAGAATTTACAAGAAAAATTGTTAAAATTTCGAGGGTTAAAAACGTATTTAAAAGATAAACTAGAGATTGCGGATTGTTCCAGGGTGGGCCATGGCCCACCCTCTAACGCCGCCACTGGTTGCGATAACGTGCAAACTACGTATTGCAAAACCTCTAAAAAGTAAGAAATAAAAACGTTTTATAAAAAAAAACCGCTTTCAAAAAAACGCACTAACAAAGTTTATAGGTAAAAAAAACCTGAAAGTACATGAAAATATTTTTAACTTTCATGTTTTATTGTTTGACCCGATGGAAATACTGAAAATAAAATTATTTCTTTAATCTATCTCTCAGTTATTAAATAGACAGTAGCCATTCCACAAGCAAATACTTTTCTTAACGTAATCAGTCGGCAACCTGCCATCGTGATGTTAAACGTCAAACAATTAAGATATACAAGGAAAAAATCGGAAGCCACTGTCAGGATTTGAACCCGAAATTCCCAGTTTCCGGCTGGTTGAGTTACCACTTACACACACAGTGCCCCGAGAGTGGGATCTGTTCCTTTCCTATATATACCTATTATTTAGTGTTGAAATAGGTATATATAGGAAAGGAACAGATCCCACTCTCGGGGCACTGTGTGAGTAAGTGGTAACTCAACCAGCCGGAAACTGGGAATTTCGGGTTCAAATCCTGACAGTGGCTTCTGATTTTTTCTTTGTATATCTTAATTGTTTGACGTTTAACATCACGATGGCAGGTTGCCGACTGATTACGTTAAGAAAAGTATTTGCTTGTGGAATGGCTACTGTCTATTTAATAACTGAGAGATAGATTAAAGAAATAATTTTATTTTCAGTATTTCCATCGGGTCAAACAATAAAAACATGAAAAACCCCGTCCAATAGTAGTCATAAATCTCTTTGATATACCGCTCTTACAGCGATCACAAAATACGTATGTGTGCGCTGTGTGGTACTGTTTGTAAACACGTCCACACTAGTTTTTCGTGTATGCTATGTATTGCGTTTGTTGTGTGGTCATGTTTGCATTCTATGTGTCTGCGGATTTTAGAGCATCCCCGTAATCGGCGCCTATGGTGACCTTGGACGCCATGGCACTGTTGGAATGTTTGACCGCGTACGATATGTAATGAAACACTACATTGAAATGCTTTCATCCGTAGGTTATAGAATATTATACGGTTGCACTTTTATAATTAAAATTTGTACGGAATAATTGAATTTGTACCCAACTCGGATTTAAATTTGTATATAGTTCGACCGAGAGTTGATAACGGACATCGACTGGAGAATGACCTTCATACTAGAGATGATACAAAATACTAGGAACAGTTATTTTGGAACAGTTTCGAACGAGGAACAGATTGGAACAGTTGTCAGTTTAATAAAATACCTGTTCCGGGCTGTTCCAATGCTTCGACTGTTCCGAGTAACAAAACGGGCATTCTTCTGCGTTAAGAAACTGTTGGAATGAATCATATTATCATGTGCAAAAAACTAATCAGTTAAAATAATAATCTGGAGTCATGTAATATTTTTGTTTTTAGTTATTTTTGTTTTCATTTCTTTGTTGATTTTAAATAACGCTTTTTATTTAATGGTAAAATCCATTTTTCGCTATTGATTTTCTGTAAAAGTATATTTTTAATATATTGTCAACAAATTTATTTTGTTTTTTTTAATAATTAGGTAGGTACCTTAAATTATTAAACTTGAATAATAGAATTAATTCACGAAAAAATACAAATAATATACACTTCATAATTTCAAATTTTTATACGTTGCATGTTACAAGCTATTCCGAGAATGTCAAGGTTCCAGCGTCGGAACTGTTAAAAAGTAACAGGTTTTTAGAACTGTTCCGTAAGCGGAACAGGAACGGAACGGAACTGTTATTAAAAAATAACAGTTTGTACCACCTCTACTTCATACAGGGTTCGGCAATCAGTACTGGTGGTTTTAAACCACCTCCAGGGTTCATTTTCCCTCCTGCTTTCCCTACTAAAAAGTAGGAAAGTTGGAAAACTCCTACTTTTGGATAAAATCTCCTACTTCTCTTACTTTTTGGACATTTTCAGTGATTTCCATGCTTTTTTAATGTTTTTTTTAATTTTTTGCAAATTTGCACGATCATCTTCCTAAGATGAAGTCCACCATACCATATTATGAAGTGAAGAAATGTTTTACGAATTAAAATAAATAAAAACTCGGGTCGCAGTGCCAAAACCCTGCCGATAATATAGTGTATTTGCTAATACAGGCCTTGTGGCTTTATTATGTGAACTTAAGTTTGTTTTTGGACAAAATGAAAAATTTAACCCCTTAATACATCCCTTAAAATAATATTTTTTTTCCTAATTTCAATATTATTATCAATGCAACCTCTGTACCAAATTAAATACACCCGTCAGCAAATAAATCACTATCCGTAAACTAGTGTTTTCATAAAATTTGTAAGTCCGGTCCTGTCGTGCAGATTTTGTTAAAATTGTAGTAACACATTTTAATCTCTACTAAAGGGTTAAATTCCAATTTTGAAACAATTCTGGGTTTTTTCGGTATTTTTGGGCCCAAAAACTTTTTTCAACCCCTAAAAACTACTCTTAAAATGGTCCGATTGGGCCCATTTTAAATAGGTTCCGTGCGGTGGTAGATTCCAATGTGTCTACCAAATTTCGTTCAAATCAATTAAGTCTTTCAAGAGTTATGCCGCAAACAAACACACACACACACACACACACACACACACATATATATATATATATATACATTTCCAAAAATGGTGCCAAATTGTTCAGGAGGCTATGAAACGTCGAGAAATTTTGGTCCGACCCCTAGGTCCCGCCATCCGACCGACGCCAATAGTGTATGTGCCATATGACAAATACACTAAAAAGGCCATACCTCATCCAGGGTATTAGCTGATTTGTGTTATTTTAATTTATTAAATTTACTGAGTTTTATTTTTATGTATAGTTATGCAATAATCTATTTAAACAAGGTGCTGCAGTATTTGTTCTAGTTATTTTTATTCGTATAAAGCATTAATTAACAAGCCGTGAGGTGAACCATGACCATGTTCCTGCATGTATAAAAACTGTAAATAAATGATCACAATTTAAGGTCCTTGTCAAATCAGATTTTTTGACAATGCTTTCTGCAGCCCCGCATGACCCATTTCTATTTAACACCCGGCATACATCCAGCAACAATCGTATGATATATGAATTTATATCAAAAGTACAATATTGATGATAAAAAAAACACCTGTACTCAAAAACCCAACATGTTTTCATTAGACTAGCTGGCGCATTATTAAAATTGGTCTCGCTTTATGAAAATATGTACAGATTTTCACCTGAGAAGTTAATTTATTTCGTACAGTTTTTTTTATTTTCATTATAATAGGGTAAAGGCTCCAGTTTGTGAACACTTGCTTGTGCCTGGCCAACAATTTCTATATTAATTATGGTTTTCTCGTTCTAAAAGAAGATACCTGTGTGTAGCTTTAGCAGACAATAAAATTACTTTATTATTCAAAGAAAACTCCAAAAAAAATTGAATCTTAATTATTATTTATTAGATTCTAATTCTAATAATTAGAAAACGCATAAAAAACTACAAACAATACAAGGATGAGTTTGCTTTTCTGAGCATAACTTCTCAAATCGGGACTGGAGTTCTGAAATTGCGACTCCCCTAGGATAGCGCCGCGACGCCCCAAGCGTCGCAACGCACAATTAGAGAACATCTGCGGCGTAACAGATAATATACGGAATATTTATAGTTAACAACAGAATATCTGTATATTTAAACACAAACCGTTTTTTTGACAATCCACGAGCGGTAAACTGATTAACTTTTTTTTTATCGAAGCTTGCCCACAGATGTGTAATCACCATTTCTCTTTTTATTATGTATTGTTAATAAGAAATTATTACCGCTGAAACACTTGCAATCAGGGCCGTATTAACCATGTCGGGGCCCCTAGACAATGCAATTCTTGGGGCCCCTTTTCAGCCGTTTGAAGATGATCAGCTCTTTTCAAGTTGATGAAGGTAGCGCATTGTATGATTCATACAGTAAGCTACGTAACGCATCCTACCTTAGACATTCAGCTAAATAGCAATAAAATATTAATCTCAAACGAAGCAAAGTTTTTAGGTATTGTTGTAGATAATAAACTAAACTGGCATTTGCACATAGATACAGTGTGTAAAAGACTAAATCAGTCTTTTTACATAATAAAATCACTTTCAAAATATCTGAATGAAGAGCAAATAATAAATTTATATTATGGAACAGTATATTGTCACCTAAACTACAATGTTGTTGTATGGGGTCACTCTGCACATGTTGAAAGAATCTTCATCATACAAAAAAGAATATTACGCGTAATGTTCAAATTGGGATTTAGAGAGACCTGCAGGCCAGTTTTTGAGCAGAAAAAAATTTTAACGATATATGGTATCTACTTATACAAATTGTTGTCATACATTAAGACAAATATAAAAAAATATGAAACAGTGTCACAAAAACATTCTTATATCACCCGCCAGCGCAATTTGCTATATAAACAAACCTTCTCCAAAACATTCTGTTGTAAGTCCCCATCTATTGCAGGTGTTGATATGTATAATACATTGCCGGAAAGACTTAAAAATATCACAGATGTAAAATTATTTAAAAAGGAATTAAAAAACATGCTTGTTAAAAACCCGGTATATAAACTACAAGGATATATTTTTAGTGAGTTTTAATTATTTATAGCCATTTTAGTACTTTATATTATGTTTTATGACGCTTTGTATCTATATTGTATATATAGCCTCACAAATAAATTGCCTACCTACCTACCTACCTATTAGTTCTACTACTCGATACTAGATGGTTCTGTTCTGTAAGTATGAAGTATTTCATCAACTGACTGGATGCGCGTCGAAAAAAAGCAACACTACCTATTGTCATTGAGGATACAAATTTTCCAATTAAATTTTCACTCTATGAAACATTTTCAATTTCTTTTGTGCGCGCGCAGGGCCCCAAGCCGATGCGGGGCCCCTAGGCAGTTGCCTACTCTGCCTAATGGTTAATCCGGCCTTGCGTGCAATAATTGCGTCATCTTTGCTATCCATTTTGTTTAATGTTGGTGTATATTCGCTAAAAATTGGGTGTGCTAAGTTTGGTCAACGCTGACCAAACAGAATCCTGTGTGTGAATACTGGACATAGTGATGTGCGAATACGAGATGTTTTAGTCGATTGTCTCGATTGTTCAAACATTTCGATGATTCTCGATGGTGGTCACTTGGACTCGATTATTGTTGTTTCATACTTCACCGAGACCGAGTCGCATAGTATTGAATCGTACACTGTCGAGAGCCACATAATATACAATCGTTCATCACTCAACGACTGTGGTCGAGTTGATGGTCGATTGTGCAGTAATCGCGTAATACTATAGTGATGCGCGGATACGAGATGTTTTAGTCGATTGTCTTGATTGTTCAAACATCTCGATGACTCTCGATGGTTGTCGCTTGGACTATTATTGTTGTTTCATACTTCACCGAGACCGAGTCGCATAGTACTGAATCGTACACTGTCGAGAGCCACATAATATACAATCGTTCATCACTCAACGACTGTGGTCGAGTTGATAGTCGATTGTGCAGTAATCGCGTAAACGAATTCAATTATTGTGAAGAGATCACAGAGTAGTGAGTACCGACTGAACAGTGTGAACAGTGAACAATCAACGACGAGTCGCGTGAACGTCAGTCGACTAGCATGTAACCTTGAATCCCGATTATATCTATTCTCATTCGCTCATTTTGCTATAACCTATGTGGCAAATAATCGACTTGAATAATCGAACATTTCAATTGTAAAATCAAACTCCGAGTCGATTAGAGGACAGTGTGGTCCAGTGGTTAGCGTCGCGGCCTCTGGATCAGACTGTCGTGGGTTCGAATCCCGCCTCCGCTCATGGATGTTTTGTGATGTAATTTAGTTTTAAGTGAGAGTTGTTATTTAATGTAATCAAGACGCTAATGACCTAAGTTGTCGATGCGTCTATAATTTACAATAAATAAAAATAAATCCGAGTCGATTGTGGATTCGATTGTTATTATGAACGATTACAATTTTTTGGATTGTAAAAACATCTCGTAATCACCCATCACTAACTGGACATATTCAAATGAGCACATTTGCCCAACCAAACCCAACATTGGTCGCCAATAATTCGCCAACATTGGCATACGTTGGGTGGTTGATAACAGATGCCATTGCCCTACTTTAAACTCTTCAACTCGTGAAATAATCAAATATACCCATCTTCGTCCGACATATTGAAACCACATTTAATTAGTGTGGATGTAAATATTGTTGTCTCTTACTATTAAAGTATTTACGTAGGTATCTCAGTGTCTACATGTAAAAATTTTAAGTTATTTTTCCATAATTGCTAAAAAAATAAACTGACATTCACGATTTGAGATCTAAAAATCCAAATTTTGTTACGTGTAGCCCAGTGGAATTTTTTGATGTTTGTATTTAATAAAAATTTGTAGTGTTATGAAGTATTAGAAATACCTTGTATTTTTTGATGTCCGTCTTGTGACGTCCTGTGTTTTAACACGACGCGTTTCAGCAACAAGTTGCTATCTTCAGATGTGGTTAAATTTTTTTTAAAATTTACACATTTAGTATCCGTAACACGTTATAATATTAAGCACATGGGTATTATGTAGTGGATTGTCGAGTACTGATTTAAATTTCGAAATTTTATGACAAATTAACGTTAAAATCGAACATAATGTACGACACAATAATTAACAACACACAAACACCCAATACTCATTAATCGTCTACCTAAATACACACACTCACACGTCCATTGCATCTACCTACCTAATAGTAGGTAAATATATAAATAATATTTAAGTCAACTTGATAGCTTGAACTATGTTAAAATAATTTTTATAATTTTTAAAATTGACTTGAAATATGAAAGTTAAGATGCCAGCGACCTTGCATAATAGTCTATTTAATAATCTGTAAAAATGGCGTTATGTCACTGTACAGGACCGGTATCGTTACATACGAATAATAAAATCATTTCTAAAAATAACGCTAGACACAATATAAGTACACTAGCGGTATCCGTCCGGCTTCGCCCGGGTGCAATGCACTACTCACTCGCTTCGCTCGTTCGCTTGAATATTATAATTACGAACAAATTTGATTACCATAAAAAAAGTTATAGTGAGTCAACCTTAAAAGATAGACATATGCTGTCGCGGACTTTTTTTTAGAACTTTTAAAGGGGAACAATTCCGTCATACATGATTTTTGCGTAATTTTAACCGTTTACGCAGCGCACGCAACGAAAGCTCTTAAAAGGAATAATTTTTCCCGTTTTTGCAAACATTTTTCATTGATGCTCCGCTCCTATTGGTCGTAGCGTGATATTATATAGCCTATAGTTTTCCTCAATAAATGGGCTATCTAACAAAAAAAAATTTTCAAATCGGACTGGTAGTTCTTGAGATTAGCGCGTTCAACCAAACAAACAAACAAACTCTTCAGCTTTATAATATTAGTATAGATTTCAACGGGTCAAAATAAGTAATAACGGCTTATTTGCTAATAATTATCATACCTTTAAATAATGGACAGATTCTCCAAACACTGATGGGACCTTCCCGGTTGTATTGCCCCAGTATCAGCTCCATGTAGAATAGAGGCACAGCTCCAAATATCAACATCAAGGTGTAAGGAATTAGGAATGCGCCTGGAACAAAACAGGCTTTTTTATAACAAATTACTAGCTGTATCCGCGGCTTCTCTCGCGAACCTTCTTGTAAAAAAGTGTCTGTATATAAATCGAATAATTTAAAAACTTTTAATTTTATGTTAGTTCAGTCAGTAGGGTATTGAAAAAGGGGCTTGCCTTGCAAAAAGTGGGGTAAAAGATTTTTTTTATGTATTTGTATATATTGGTACCAACATGAAAAAAAAACACGTTATCCAACATGGCCGACCCCGGGACAACTTTTGGCGACCAAAAAACCACGAAATGTAACCACATTTTTTGCTTTTTGCGAAATATCTCAGAAACGGTCAACTTAAGCGATTCATCCATTATGTAATGTTTTAAAGAGGATTACATTTCCTACAATTTTCATTCCCACAACTTGTCGGTGGTACGAATGGTAAGCGCGCTGCAGCTTCTTGAAAATCACGCGCTTTCTGTAACCTTGGTAACCAATGCAGTGGTTAAAAGGTAATGTTATTTTCAATAGCTTTATTTACTGTGTTCTTTATCGAATTTTAAATTGAAAATATACAGTGTGTCCACAGACTCATCCTCAACATGGGGATCTCCGTTGTTATGGGAGATAGAGATTTGGTTAAATGAGACAAAATGTGCAGAATCTCCAGTACTAATATCCTGAGTAGTCAAACTTTCCATATTTTGCTTGGTTCGCGACCGACAGTTAAAAAACGAGATTTACCCATTTTCGTTTTTCGTTTATAACTCGCTTATTAAGTAAGTTAGAAAAAAAATATTTTCACTTTCTTAAGGCCCTTTTTTATGAAGATTTCAAATCTCTTTTCACATTTTTATTTACTTTTATAGTTTCTGAGATACGTGTATTAACTTTGTTTTTTTAAATACACGTCAAAGATGGCCATGACACCATTCGAAAGAGATTTTTTTTCTCTTTAATTTGATATGAGGGTTGATGGATTTATTTTCAAAAATAACAGAGTTATACGTAAAACACTGATTTTTAATAGTAGGCTATGCTAAATTAATTGATAAAACAACAGAAGGCTTAGCAAACAGTTGAAATTCGCGTTGGCTTAGTAAACGGCTGTTTTGTTTTAGCTGTCAAAGTGTAGTTTGTTGCTAATTTGTCAGTTTACTAAGTGATTTATTAAATTTACTTTTGTTATCATGGAACCATTTTGTAACAATGAAAAATAAGCGATTTTCAACAATTGATCGTAAAACAGTAGGTTTGTCTTCTTCACTTATTCGCGTTGACTTAGTAAACGGCTTTTTAAATGATCCATAGTTTATTAAATTTACTCGTAAGTTTCTGTAAATAGACGAATGAGGTTGTCTTGGTTCTGGATACTGATCGAAGTACATTTCTGCAGCTCTGGTCGAATTTTTGTGACATAGAATGTAACAAGATAACATATCAAATTTTTCATTGTTACAAAATGGTTCCATGATAACAAAAGTAAATTTAATAAATCACTTAGTAAACTGACAAATTAGCAACAAACTACACTTTGACAGCAAAAATAAAACAGCCGTTTACTATATCAACGCGAATTTCAACTATTTGCTAAGCCTTCTGTTGTTTTATCAATTAATTTAGCATAGCCTACTATTAAAAATCAGTGTTTTACGTATAACTCTGTTATTTTTGAAAATAAATCCATCAACCCTCATATCAAATTAAAGAGAAAAAAAATATCTTTCGAACGGTGTCATGGCCATCTTTGACGTGTATTTAAAAAAACAAAGTTTATACACGTATCTCAGAAACTATAAAAGTAAATAAAAATGTGAAAAGAGATTTGAAATCTTCATAAAAAAGGGCCTTAAGAAAGTGAAAATATTTTTTTTCTAACTTACTTAATAAGCGAGTTATAAACAAAAAACGAAAATGGGTAAATCTCGTTTTTCAACTGTCGGTCGCGAACCAAGCAAAATATGGAAAGTTTGACTACGCAGGGTAGAAGTACTGGAAATTCTGCACATTTTGTCTCATTTAACCAAATCTCTATCTCCCATAAGAACGGAGATCCCCATGTTGAGGATGAGTCTGTGGACACACTGTATACGTTCATAAAGTAAGGAACGCCGTAATTCGTGCTTTTTGTCCCATATCGATATCTTTAAAAATTGAGAAGTTATAGGCAGTCAAAGTTGAAATCATCATAGAATTTTACGTGTTTTTTAACATGCGTTACGAGTACCTTGTGAGTTCCCAATTTAAAAATTCTTAATCTAACAAAAATGGGGTCCAGGTGTGCAAGCTTTCACGGCCGGTATTGTTCCAAGTCTTCATGGTTTCCGGGCTTGTAGGCCGTGGTCCGGTGGTACACTTCGACCGCTGCCACATCGCCTTTGAAAATGTCTGCCGCAGTTGTAGACGAAACGTCAGGTAAAAATACCACCGGACCACGGCCCACAAGCCCGGAAACCATGAAGATTTGGAAATATGGGGTCCATTGGACTTCAATAGACCTAGATCAGTCTCTTGACTACTACAGCATATAAATAAAGATTTTAGAACTGAATTGAAAGCGAAAGTAAAAAAAAAAATAAACAAACCTCCGCCATTCTTGTAACAAAGATAAGGAAACCTCCAGACGTTGGCCAAGTCGACCGCGAAACCAATTATCGACAGTAAAAAGTCGGCGTTTGTGCCCCAGGTTTCGCGCGGCTCTTTTTTATATTCGCCGTCGCTTTTGAGCGTCGTATCGTCGGCCGCCGCCGTTCCAAGTCGGGCGTCGATGGTAGTCGGCGAATCTCCGCCCCCGTCGTCGTCTGTACTGTCGTCGCCGGCCGTCGCCGTCGTCTCTCTGCTTGGACTCGCGCCATTCGCCGAAAGAACGATGGTCGTCGTCACGGCGTTCGGCCCGTAATCGTCCTCCAACTGCACCTGCAGGTCTTCTGGAATGGAAAAAACAAGGCTTGCAGAGTGCCATTTGAAAAGTTCGACAGAACCACTTTTTAACCCCCGACGAAAAAAGTATTGTAGCTCCTAAACGGATGGACCGATTTCAACGTGGTTTTGTTTGTTTGAAAACTCGTATTTGCGAGTTAATTCTTAGAAATGTTTGAAATAAATCGGGTCAGCCGTTTCCAAGATCTATAACGGATGGGCCGATTTCAAAGCGGTTTAGTTTGTTTGAAAGCTGGTATTTGCGAGATGGTTCTTAACCATGTTTGATTGAAATCGGTTCAGCCGTTTCCAAGATTTTCAGCTTTCGTTAAAATTTGTAATCTGTCAAACGGATGGACCGATTTCAGTGCGGTTCTGTTTGTTTGAAAGCTGGTATTTGCGAGATGGTTCTTAGCCATGTTTGATTGAAATCGGTTCAGCCGTTTCCAAGATTTTCAACTTTCGTTAAAATTTGTAATCTGTCTGTGGTATTGTAGCTCCCAAACGGATGGACCGATTTAAACGCGGTTGTGTTTGTTTTAAAGCTGGTATTTGCGAGATGGTTCTTAACCATGTTTGATTGAAATCGGTTCAGCCGTTTCCAAGATCTTCAGCTCTTATTAAAATTTGTAATCTGTCTGAGGCATTGTGGCTCCCAAACGGATGGACCGATTTCAACGTGGTTTTGTTTGTTTGAAAACTCGTATTTGCGAGTTGGTTCTTAGAAATGTTTGAAATAAATCGGGTCTGCTGTTTCCAAGATCTTTAACGGATGGGCCGATTTCAAAGCGGTTTAGTGTTTTAAAGCTGGTATTTGCGAGATGGTTCTTAGCCATGTTTGATTGAAATCGGTTCAGCCGTTTCCAAGATTTTCAGCTCTCATTAAAATTTGTAATATGTCTGGCATTGTAGCTCCCAAACGGATGGACGGATTTAAACGCGGTTTTGTTTGTTTTAAAGCTCGTATTTGCGAGATGGTTCTTTGCCATGTTTGATTGAAATCGGTTCAGATAATCTTCAGCTCTCATTAAAATTTGTAATCTGTCTATGGCATTGTAGCTCCCAAACGGACGGACCGATTTAAACGCGGTTTTGTTTGTTTGAAAGCTCGTATTTGCGAGATGGTTCTTAGCCATGTTTGATTGAAATCGGTTCAGCCGTTTCCAAGATTTTCAGCTCTCATTAAAATTTGTAATATGTCTGGCATTGTAGCTCCCAAACGGATGGACGGATTTAAACGCGGTTTTGTTTGTTTTAAAGCTCGTATTTGCGAGATGGTTCTTTGCCATGTTTGATTGAAATCGGTTCAGCCGTTTCCAAAATCTTCAGCTCTCATTAAAATTTGTAATCTGTCTATGGCATTGTAGCTCCCAAACGGATGGACCGATTTAAACGCGGTTTTGTTTGTTTGAAAGCTCGTATTTGCGAGATGGTTCTTTGCCATGTTTGATTGAAATCGGTTCAGCCGTTTCCATAATCTTCAGCTCTCATTAAAATTTGTAATCTGTCTATGGCATTGTAGCTCCCAAACGGACGGACCGATTTAAACGCGGTTTTGTTTGTTTGAAAGCTCGTGTTTGCGAGATGGTTGGTTACTCACTTTTGATGACTGTACAATTAAGTATTGGTGATGACGTAGTAATGACTGATGACTTTGATCCAATTGTGTTTGTGGGCGTGTCTTTCGTTCGTCCTGAAACAAAAGAAAAAGAACACCTGTTAATTATCTTGGCAACACTGTCGTTTTTTTCATTCTGAGATACGGAACCCTAAAAACGACATAATAATGTGGTTTAATGGACAGCCTTGCAGAGGCGTAGCTAGGTACCCAAAGGCCCTTGTGCAAAAAATATCTTTCTTGTGTATACTGGAACTCGAATACATATAATTATTTTTTCAAGTAACAGTTTACAGAAAAAAATTTTGAATTGAAAATAATATAAAGTTTTCTATAAAAGGTTTTTGTTGTAATAAAGTTTTAATTTATTTAATGGATTATTTTTATAGACCGTTTCCTAATTATTGCCAACCCGCTAAATGTGACGGTGAATCTTTCAAGTTGGCAACACTGCACAAACAACAGAAAGAATACAGGGAAATTCCCCACAAGTTTCGAACAGAAGTCAGAATTCCCCTGTATTCTTTCAAATGAGTTGCGCTGTAAAAAATGGATGTAAAAATACTTTGAAAGTTAAGGTAGAATTCGCTCGATTTTCTAAGTGATTTTACATTATTATTTATTTTTACACAGAAAACTTCATAAAAACTTGGACGTTTACAGTGAAGTTAAACAAATTTGTGATTTTTACATAAAGTAAATTAAAATTACATAATTTGTGTAATATTCCAATAAAGTGTGTAAAAATTACAAAATAAAATGTATAGTTACATATATAAAATAGATGAATACAAAACAAATTAATGTAAAATTAGTAACCACGCATGCGCAATGTGTTTTTATGGAATCTACGCGATGTGCAGGCGATACCTGTTTGCGACGCCATTGTCTCTCTGTGTGCCTATTATCAGATTAATCGCTAGCTACAAATGGACCATCGATAATCTATGTAATCGGCCTTCTCATTTCTTACAGTGTGTCATGATTAAAATCGCGTTGCAACCTATTTTATTTACATTCTAAAGATGGGAGTATTTTTCGCTAGTTCAATATGAGGTTTGATGGTCAGTGTCCGAGGGCCCCCTGAGCTTTGGGGCCCCGGTAGCTACACCACTGCAGCCTTGCTATAGCTGAATCATTTAGAGCGCCGTCTACCCACAGTTACATACGCCAAACCCATGTTCGAATCCCGAAAGCTCATAATTTTTTAACTTCCCATTGGAAGTTATTGTAATGGGTCCGAAAATCGAAATCAAAATGTATAACAAATTTTTATGTTTCAAGGTCACTACACTATTTTTAGAAAGATGTATGTGTGTGTGTGTGTGTATGTACGTACGTACGTATGTGTCCATTTCTTTCTAAGACGAAATCTCGAGAATGAAAAATGATATCGACTACGTTAGGGTGCCAATCGACGCGTATTAACGTAAATATGATCTGAAAGAAATTTTTTCAAAATCGGTTCAGCCGTTCTTTTTTCTTAACCAAATATACTCCAAAAAAGTAGATTTTACACAATATCTCGCGAATAAAAAATTATAAGGGTGTCAATTGAGGCGTGTTAACGTCATTTTGATCCGACATAAATTTTACAAAAATCGGTTCAGCAGTTTTTTTTTTTTAATTATTGTTAAAAATAAATAATAATAATGTTTTAATGATAAAAATGATTACTTTTCTGTGTAATATCTAATTTAATTATTATTATTAAATATTTATCAAACTGGGAAGTTCGTCGTGTGGACCTCAAGGGTCGCACTTTAGTCCTAATAAACGACCCACCTCACGGCTTGTTTTGTTTCGAAAGGTTCTTCGTGCTTGTTCGCGGGGGCTCCTCTTGGTTTGATCTCTAGACTCTTGTGAAAATTTGTTGAGTGGCACCGGACTTCCCCGCACCACAAACACAAATAATGAGTTGTACGGGAGATGTGTACACAGAATGATGTGGGGAATGTTGTACAAGTTGTTGTGTAGTTACATAAGGTGCGTATGACAAAGTAAACAACAAAATGTCGATGGAACAAACCCGGTGTGTTGTTTGTTGTTGAGAACTCCGCACAACTATCTCGCACCGTTTTATGTCTATCAACTTTCACTGAAGTTCATTAACTAGAGAGTTGTACCTAGGAAATGCAATCTCGAATCGAGATTGGCAATTCGAGATCTCGCGAGATAAGTTTGGGTTCGAGATTGGCAATTCGAGATTTCGCGAGATTGTCTGGCGAGATCTCGATATATCTCGGCAATATCGAGATTTCGCCTACTTTTAAAAAGAACGTATTATTTTGTATCTAAAATATGTACTTATAATTAATGAAAACTACTTACTTGGGACAGTGTGACTGTGTCACTGTGTACGTGTGTGATTTATTGTGTAGTGCACTGTGCAGATGATTATTATTCATTACTTTTCTTAAATAAACGTTGATTTTTTTGTTTCAAGATTCAATTAAAGTTTTGTTTTATTTTCAAAATATAACAGCAATACCCCAACTCACAGAGCACACTATATGTCAATTAATTATTTTGGAAATAACTTCATAGGAGTTATGAAGCATAGGGTAAGTTACTATTAGTAACGTTCACGAACATTTGGTTTGAATTGTTCTTAGACATATTCAGTATTCACTTAACATTGTAATTTGTTAGCCATCTAATGCTTTTTATAAGTTAAATAACTGTTAATTTCACTCAAGAAAACAATAATTAAAACAATATATGCAGAGAAACAAACAGAAGAGCATTTTCAGTTTTGAATAACATTAATAAAAGCTATTGCTTTACAAACTTTCGTTTATGCAGCTTTCGTTAAATATGAGTTCGTACTCCAACACCCGTACTGTTTACATTATTATTTTTCATGATTATAATACCCTATTATATAGCACTGCTATGTAAGATGTGCGTGGTGTAACGGATAGCACCGCCGCGTCATACGCAATAGGTCTCGGGTTCGAATCTCAACATGCTTTTTTTTCTCTTTTTTTTAATAAATAATTAGATATAAATATAATAAATTAATGTATTTAATATCTTTATTTTATTATTTTATCGTCTTTTTTACAAACGTTTACTTTAGTATTGGCACGCGGGATAAAATTTTTGGAGTTATTTTTGTTTTGTTACGCCAAAGAAGTATAACTTTTGACTATTCCTAAATCTCCTGCCACCCTCGTAGTTTGGCTCATCATTAAACGATGCGGAGCAGTTTATTAATACGGCCGAGGTGACAGTGCCAAAGTGTTATGTCGAGCTCTCACTGCAGAGGTAGGTAAGTGGTAATAGCTTTAATAAGTTAATTAGCTATGAACACTAATTATATGGTGCAGTCTTCACGTTGCATTGGTTGTCATCAAACGCTTTAAAGATGAACATCATAATTACATGCATAATATTGTGTACGAGAGTCGTTTAACTTGAGCTAGTGTTGCCGCCTAGACAAGACAAGACTTTCAAAGTCTTGTCTTGTCTTGCCTTGAAATATCAAGACCTCACTAAGTCTAAGTCTAGATTAAAAAACTCTTGTCTTGTCTAATATCAAGACTATTTTCAAGAGTCTAGATTAACCGAGTGGTTTACTTTATCTACTACTACTTAGTTTATCTAGACTCCTGAAAATTGTCTAGAGTTTTGGCAAGAGTCTTGATCTAGATAAAGCAAGTCTTGTCTTGAAAATTTCTAGACAAGACTTTTACAAGTCTTGTCTTGATAATCTAGGCAAGACAAGACTTTCAAAGTCTTGTTTTGTCTTGAAATATCAAGACTTTACTAAGTCTAAGTCTAGATTAAAAAACTCTTGTCTTGTCTAATATCAAGACTCTAGATTATTTTTAAGAGTCTAAATTAACCGAGTGGTTTACTTTACCTAATAATAATAATAATAATAATAATAATGCGTTTAACGTCCGTTTCTCGACATTATGTCATAACAGACGCCATTCGCACCATTACTATTTTCCATTTTAGCACTTCCCGTTGTTTTCTACATATTTTAAACTTAAACTTTTTTTTTTATTAGCAATGTGCGAATGGAGGAATTATAGAAAAATTAGGATAAGGTAGGCAACTTTGGGAGCATAAGAGTTTGACAGGTAATCGGCCATGGCCTTGCTTAAGGAACCATCTCGATATTCATCTGGAATAATTAAGGGAAACCATGGAAAACCTCAAACAAGATGGCCGGTACAGGAACTTCCGTTTCTCGGCGTGAAACAGTAGGAAAAAGTCCTAGCCACATCTGCCCCCGCCGGGATTCGAACCCAGTATCTTCCCAATGCGAGTCTAGTGCTGTACCACTAAGCTACATCGCTGGGTGGTTTACTTTACCTACTACTACTTAGTTTATCTAGACTCTTGAAAATTGTCTAAAGTTTTGGCAAGAATCTTGATCTAGATAAAGCAAGTCTTGTCTTGATAATCTAGACAAGAGTCTAGAAAGTCTAGATCTAGAAGACAAGACAAGAGTCTAGATTCTAGACTCTTGTCTTGTCTTCTAGATCTAACTTGATACATCTAGTAGTTGGTTCAAATTAGTGTTGCCGTCTAGATCTAGACTTTCTAGACTCTAGAAAGTCTAGATCTAGACGGCAACACTAATTTGAACCAACTACTAGATGTATCAAGTTAAAATTAGTATCAAATACTATAATGTCGGGTTTATCGTACATTATTAATCACCAAGGTTATTAGAGTACAGGTTGCCTCATTCCATCTGACCAATCAGCGTAAGCGCGGGAATGACGTCAGCTAGAATTTAGTTTAAATCAAGTACAAAAATTGTTGAAGATTATGCTTATTTATATTAGGTGCTTCGTGCAGATTTTTTCTTAAAATTGGCAGGAGACAATAAATAGAAGAATAGATGTTAAAAAAATAGGATAATTTTTATTTTTATTACAAAATTTAGGTTTTAATATCTATAATATAAACAAACAAAAAATTAAATAATGCTCAAGAAATGCCAAATCTTGTTAATTACCTATTTTTTTAAATTTAAGAAACGAATAGAATATACTAACAAATTGATAAATTAATTATTTTATCTTTTATATTCACAAAATATTAAAAATAACCACAAAACACCATAACACTTAACAGCTATCGCAAAATTGACAACTTATCATATTTTTTTCATTAACAGAAGAATCATGTTTCTATTAGGTATTGAAAAAACATATCACACTACCATGGTTACTGTGATTTTTATTTCCAAAAATTAGCAGCGTCCATGGTCTGATCTTTTCTATTGAAGTGAGCAAGCATGGTATATTCTGAGTGACGTCATCTCCCCACTACTATCTATCGGAATGAGGCAACCTATACTCTACTAACCTTGATTAATCACGCTGTTATGTTCATTCGCTGTTATTTCTATGGTTACTATGGTTACTTCGTATGTCTTATGTGTAAAAATCTAACAGCGATTAACAACACAGCGCGTTAAATTACGATAAACCCGACATATGGTCTACAGCCCCGCATAGTCCTGTAAAAAATTGAAACTTTTAACTCAACGCAATAAGACGTAACTGTTTTTTAAAATATATTACATAGGTATTGTAATACTGACTCAATCATCAAAACCTATAGCGAAAGTGGCGTCATCCTATGCGATGATTGTAAACTATATATGGAAATTATTACGTGACAGGTTTCGTTCTTGAAGGAATTTTTCTGTTGTTCACATTCTTTTTGAGTCTATTTTTACTGTACTAAAGCTATAGGTATTTTCATTGAATTTTTTAATCGGTATTTTGTGTGTATAATCGAAAGGATGTATTTGATCTTTCTCTTAGACCAGGGGTCGGCAACCTTTTGAGACGGAAGAGCCAAAAGTTACAATTTACAAAATTTCCCAGTTTTTAAAGAGCCACTAACATTTTTATTTCAATATTATGACTGCGACCGTTGACGACACAGTGCATCAATAACTAAACAAACAGAACAGTGTTGCCACATTTAAAAAATGTCAGCTGTCCGTATACTCTCTACTCCACCTATTCTCACTGTTCTCTGGTTGAGTGTTTTTATCCTGTTTAAGTTTTTTTTGCAGTAAAATATTTTTTATGAGTTTTGAAAATAAAATAATATAATTATTAATATTTGCGCATGGAACTGGAGAGCCGCATGTGGCTCGCGAGCCGCAGGTTGCCAGCCCCTGTCTTAGACATATGTCTCTACTAAGGTTGATTTAATTTATAGCCGTGTTATTGTTGAACTGCCGAGGACAGTGTAGCCTAGTGGATAGCGTACTTGGTACCAGTCTCTAGACTAGACTGTCGTGGGTTCGAATCCCATCTGCGCTCATGGATGTTTTGTGATGTTATTTAGTTTTAAGTTAGTTGTTATTTATTGTAATTTAAGACGCTAATGACCTGAGTTGTCGACGCGTCTATAATCTACAATAAATAAAAATTGTTGAACTGCCCTACTATGTTTCCAACTATTTAATATAAAATAATGTGCCCAGGGCAATTAATCAGCGTCCGTAATCATTTAATTATTTTAGATTGGTTTTCGTATCACCAATTATCGACTCATTTTTGTTGATAATTATTTTAAAAATATTAGTAAAAAAACTAGCTTTTATTTAAATGCACTAAAAAGGAAAAAATAATTTTTAATAATTTAGATTCATAATTATAAAAGCATGGGTCGTGAACTCTATGATAGTATATTAGTCACGACCCACGCTTTTATAATTATGAACCTAAATTATTAAAAATTATTTTTTCTTTTTTAGTGCATTTAAATAAAAGCTTGTCTCTAAAAATTTTTTTTTACTAATATTTATTTTGTTCATTTTAGTCTTTAAAATTTTACCCTCCTTTGACACCCGTAGGGGTTGAATTTCGAAAAATCCTTTCTTTGTGGATGCTTACGTCAGAAAAGGAACCAACGCGATTTGGCCTGGGCGTTGATTAGTCAAAAAAACCCTACATCCCCGTTTGAATCTCCTTAGGAGTTGAATTTATTTCCAAAAACGATTTATTCATGTGTTGTCATCGGGAATACATATGTGTACAAAATTTCAAATCGATCGGATACGTGGAAGTCGTTCAAAATTGATTTGCAAGATTTGACCTAAACAAACACACAAACTAACTAACATACATTGCAAGTTAAATAAAAACTTGTAAAAAAGCACAGTTTTACCTCGATTTTTTTGTAACCGCTAGTTTAACGGAAAATTCAATATTTATATTAAAAACAAAAGAACCGATTCAGACAAGTCAAACTCACTTCGCGAGTTAAATATGTTTGCAATGTATTTTTAATAAAAAAAATGTTTTTATTTATTTTAAAATAATGTAATACAAAATAATATATATTTTAGCAAATGCAAGTTATAAAAGAAATATTAATTAATAATTTTGACTATTATTATGGAACGACCATATTCATTGGCCTCCAGAACAACAAGTAAATCAATGTTAAGGTTAAGCCTTGCATTTGCTTTACAAAAAGATAATCTTATCTAATTTGGCGAAATGCATCTTATTGGAATGTGATACATCAGCTATAATACATATATAACTCGCGGTCCGACTCATATACCCAAAACCAGATCCGAATCTGATACTAAAAAACCTGTTATAAGTGCGTGTCGGATACTCAAGATTTAACGTTCTGTAATTATGCTTTTCGTAAAATATTTTTAAGTTTTTTTCTGATTTTTTAAAGGGAAATTAGAGGATTTTCAAATTAACTTTTTTTAACTTCCCGCCGACTTTATCTTCCACGTGGTTTGCACCTATGATATACAAATAACCTATTACCAGCATACTACAATTAATACCTTTTCGTGTTTGATGTCGAGTGGAACCGAGTAAACCCGATTCAGCGTCACCAACCCGAAGCGTGACGGTTCACTTTCGTTCACTATTCAGAAAGAACGCAAAGTGCACCAAAAGGTACGTGCAGTACGCAGCTGGGATTCTAGATGGTAGCATGTATGGTAGATGGTGGCTGAAATTATAAGCGCTTATAGGTTTGCACAACGAAGCTTTGATACTAGCATTGATACAAGCTTAAGTCGCGTTTGAAATGTCAGATAGCGAAGACGAATATTTGTGTTCTTCTGCTACAAAGTGGTATATTTTAAATACAAATTTGGGTAGGAGCTATCATGTCCACCCTATTAATAGAAAACGATCTAAAAATGGCGAATTTCATCATTTATACCAAGAATTAAAATTTTACCCAAACCGGTTTTTTTAATATTTAATGGAACCTAACACTTTTAAATACGTCTTAGAAAAAACTCAAAACAAATTAAATAAAAACTGGCAAAATTTCACTTATTAAACTAGTCACATCCATTGCGAAACTTGTAACGGCCATTTGACAGTTGTCACACGTTGGTTGTAGTAGTCAGCGCGCTGAAAGATTGGCGAGATACATTCTTGAATCTAGCAGCTCTTGTAACAGCGCTTATACCTGCTACACTCACTGCTTCGTTGTGTACGCTCGCATATATAACAATGCATTAATAGCAAGCCCTGCTATGATCTACGCTGCCATCTAGAATCCCAGCTCCATACTGCACGTACCTTAAAGAAGTTTTCACTTCAAAAATTTATTTAACTGGTAGTAGGTCCGTTCGTCAATGATTTTTACGCATAAAATATACAGAGGAGTATAGTAGACAGCCGGGATTCCCCGCAGGCAGTGCACATAACGTGCCGGCGCGCGGTGTCTGTAATTAAATCTATAACAATCTTAAGCCGGGATTATTAATAAGACGTTAGACAAACGTAACTCGAGAAGAAAATTGTGCGATAAGCGGCTCTCGTCGACTTGTTTTAAATCGCTGCCTGCCTGCGCTGTTTTGTGTATTCATTGCGCCATTTCAGACTATTATTTTAAATCCGACAGGCCGCGTACAGCCTGTTCCGCGAAAAAATGCTCTCAAATTTTAAATTCTAATGCCGGAATTCTTCAATGCGTTGTCGAAAAAATAATCTTGAAACGATGCACTCCTTGTTAGACAGTGAACGTGGTCACCGACCCGAGCGCGCTTGATGTCGAATAGCGCCGAGTAAACCCGATTCAGCGTCACCGACCCTAGCGTGACGGTTCACTTTCGTTCACTATTCAGAAGGAACGCAAAGTGCGCCTAAAGAAGTTTTCACCTCAAAAACGTAATTCTTGAAACGATGCACTCCTTGTTAGATAGTAAACATGGTCACCGATTCGAGCGCGCTTGATGTCGAGTGGAGCCGAGTAAACCCGATTCAGCGTCACCGACCCGAGCGTGACGGTTCACTTTCGTTCACTATTCAGAAGGAACGCAAAGTGCACCTAAAGCAGTTTTCACTTCAAAAACCGGCCAAGTTCGAGTCAGACTCGCGCACCGAGGGTTCCGTATAATAATAAAAATAAGGAAGTAGGGGCAAAAAATTACAAAAATTACAAGACTTAAGTGAAGTCTTGTCTTGATATTTAAAGACAAGACAAGACTTTGAAAGTCTTGTCTTATCTTGTCTAGACGGCAACGCTATTAGATACTATATTAGAATTCTAGATTTAAAGGATAGATAGATTGTATATTATAGAATATAGACTAGGGTGGGTCAAAAATATCAATTATTTTTTTTTTACAAGTGACGGAAAAATAGGTTGCTAGACACCTTAAAAAAATTCTCACCAAATATGAGCTCTTAATTTTAATAGGAAGATCCTCCGCATCACAGTTTTTTATTTTTTTCTCAGTCCAATAGAAAAAAATTCATACCTCATCATTAATTGATTGTACAGAAAAATGTTTTAAGAGAATTTTGTAGGAAATTTAATACTCTAGAAAAAAGGCATCTTATATTTTTTCCGCAAACCTCACCATTTGAAAGATATTGAAGATTTAAGTTTAATTATTTTAAGACAAATTTCATTTTTGTTTATGAATTTTATAACTCGACAATAAATGACTATTATAAACTTCAATATCTTTCAAATGGTGAGGTTTGCGGAAAAAATATAAGATACCTTTTTTGTAGAGCATTAAATTTCCTACAAAATTCTCTTAAAACATTTTTCTGTACAATCAATTAATGATGAGGTATGAATTTTTTTCTATTGGACTGAGAAAAAAATAAAAAACTCGGAGGATCTTCCTATTGAAATTAAGAGCTCATATTTGGTGAGAATTTTTTTAAGGTGTCAAGCAACCCATTTTTACGTGTCACTTGTAAAAAAAAAAATAATTGATTTTTTTGACCCACCCTATTATAGACGCTTTATAGCTAAGATCATCAGCGTCTAAATTTTAAAGGAGACGTACCTCGTGCGATAACGGATATTTTCAGCTAATCAAGAAATTACCTACCTTTCAAATCGTACGATGTAATGAAGTAATAATTCATTGTATAAAAAATTGATAATAAAAATCATTTGGAGAAATTACACGAAACCGACATGGGAACGAGGCGCGGTGACGACAACGATGGGAGTGGGGCAGGTGTTCCTCCCTCGACGTGGAGGCGGTCGGTCGTGTATACCGTATAGAGTTATATAGTGAGAGCCGTTCCAGTATAGGTATAAAAGTACGACGAGAACGGTGGGACACATAAACACATTTCACGGCCCAGCGCTCGCTGATTGCTTGACGAGATTTAACTCTATTCAGCTTCAGATGTATGGCTATATAAGCCTTACCTGTCTATCCTAGTATATGTGTTGTCCTTGTCTATTTATTGTACGTACAGTGCTAGCCACGGCTTTGCCCATTTGACCGTTTTTAGGGTTCCGCACCTCCGTATATGATGTGTCTTTACTTATTGTGAAGATAAAAAAAGAGTGTGTGTGTACTTATGTACGCACGTGAGAAGTTATCTGGGGCCAAGTCGAGCAAACAACAGACGGTCGCTACCGTGTATACCTTTTCTCGAAGCAACTCAAGGCACTTTTCAACTTTCTATATCTCTGTTACAAATGCAAGCAGAAGGCTGAAAATTTCGCTAGAGATTGTACCTAACGGTCTTAACTAATTCCCCAAATTACAAGTTTCTAATAAATATAGTTCAGAAAATTTCAACCCTCAAAATTGTCTATTTTGTCATCACTCACTCACTGACATAGCGATCATCAAAAAGCTAGGGCACTTCCAGTAGTCCTAGAAAGCTGAAATTTGGTATGCATGCTGGGTTTCACGTACAAGTAACGAGAAAATTCAAATATTTGTGATTTTCCCTTTCCAACCTTACAAAAAGAACTGAGATCCCATCAAAAATATTCTTGTAAAGAAAAAAAAATGCCAAGTCTCGCAACACTTTCGCCGTAAAAAGTTTTGAGATCCCGAAAAGTACCAAGTCAGCCATTCTATTACCTTTGACTATGAAGTTAGCAAATTACTCGATAGTTGTCTTAAAACTACACAGGTAAAATAAAGAATAATTTATAAATAATATTTTATTACTGTAAACTTGTAGTACCTTTTGAACTTGGCAAACACGTAGCATCAGGATATATGATACCGTGCGATAAAGTTTTAATAAAAACAATATCTCATCACAGTGCACTATGCCACGAGATTGCCAATAATAAAATAAAGATATTAAATAAATTAATTTTATTTATTAAATATATTTATTTATTATATTTATATCTAATTATTTATTAAAAATAAGTTTTATAACTTTATAATATATCCACACAGGATGTATCACAGAATTGAGAAAATGGACAAAAATGGCTAGTACAGTCCTGTTCGATTGTAATACACTGTTATGTATTTTGTATTGGGTTATCTAATATTATACACAACTTCTTTTTGCCTTCAGCCGTCAGAGCGTCGTGTATGACTACTGACAACGCGACGCTGCCGACGTCAAAGTAGTGCGTCACCGCGAGCCGCACCTGTTTTATACAAACTTTATATTTTATATGTCTCAAAAATACATGAAGTTAAACATTTTATAATAACAATGAAAATGAACATCGAATATCGATAATTCGTTGAATACTTCTCACTTCGTATTTGACAAAGAACATAAAAGAAAGAATTTAACAAAAATTAAAAAATATGTAAATAAATATCATGCTCGATATCATGTAGAATTTAGAAAAAAAATACGTCGAAAATTCTACTGTGCCATCAGCTTACATCGCTATCGGTGCAACTGTGTGGCGTGCCGTTTTTATGATATATATGTCAGCCGCGTCACCGTCCCGTGCGAATGCGAACGATTCACTTTCGTTCACTACACAGGCAAAGAGCGCCTAACGCGCCTAAGGAAGTTTTCACTTCAATAATTATCCTAAGTGGAGCATATCTACGAAATGTTTAAACATCTTTCTATCTTTTGCTATGTTTTTTTTGATTTATAACCAGGTCATTTTTATTAAACGGTTTTATTTAGCTTGATCCCGTATATTTGTTTGTTTGTTTGTTAGTTGTTATTATCTTTGTTTCAAATCTTACGACAGCTTTTTCAACTAAGTACTTCTACTTATCCGATTCTAATGAAACTTTGCACACATATTGAGTTCCCGTGACAATACAATATTACGATAATTTCAACTTGGTAACTAGGACCTGATGGTGGAATCAGGAGGTGGACAGTTGAAAGGATGAGGAGTTTGCATAATGATACGGGCCATAAATCAAACTAAAAACTAGAAAATAAAAATAGATAAAAAAACTTTTAAGTTAAACGGTTTTATTTTAAATCATCAGCTGTACCAGAAACTAGAAAATAATTAAGACACAAACCAAGGGACACTTTGTGTCGCTGCGTCAGCGGAATAAGTAATAAAAACGAGGGGCGCGCATAAAAATCTGTATAACGACTGTATAATCATTAAATAAGAACGGCTTGTCTAGAAAAATGTGTTTCCAAGCCCACCAACAGAAATATTTCAAATGCGCCCCAAGTTTTTATTACTTATTCCGCTGACGCAGCGACACAAAGTGCCCCTAGGTTTGTATCCCAATTATTTTCTAGTTTTTGGTACAGCTGATGATTTAAAATAAAACCGTTTAACTTAACAGTTTTTTTACCTATTTTTATTATTTAATGGCAACACTCACCATCAACATTTTATTTGTCTGGGATTCCCCAAACTCTAGCCAAGTTATATATATGTTAGAGCAAAATATAATAATCCAAATCATAAGCCAGACTCAAAACGGGCAAAGTATTATTTTAACAAAATATAGTATATCGCAGCGTCTCGTTCGCTGGTCGACACAACATAATGATCTCTAGTCAGATGTAAAAATCCATACCCTCTGTGTGTCCTTATCTTAATGACTAGCGCTTATGACGACACGAATATTTCGTGATATAAACAAACATGGTAGACTGAACTTCTCGCAATGACGTTTTCGTCTTTCAATAAATTATTAAGTATTAATAACTAGACGGAACATAATTAATAATAACCAATAATAATATTTTTTCGCTAACATATATAACAAGAAAGGGTTTAATATGTCATATTTATACTTGAGTCAAAACGAGACAGCAGAAAATTGTTTATTAAAATTTCCCGAATTTGTAATGTTTGCGGGGATTTTCGAACAACGCCGTTGGCAACTCTGATTCGAATATCTCCGATATACAAAGTCCGATTATAGGACATCAACTGTACCAACAGTTGTAATTTCTGCTCGCGTTGCAGATCATATTTTTGCGACATTACAGTTAGTATATTTTAACGATCTCTATCATTTGTAGGAATGTTGACGGTGAAGAATGGATTCATGTAAACGTAACACGCCGTAATGTAAAAATAGCATGCGGTGCATTATGGGTAATCAATAGACGTTATTACACATACGGTGCAGTCACGCCGGAAATCACAACTATCCGGCGATCGAACGACATTGCGTGATTGATTTCAACAGACTTCAAAATAAAAATAGGTAAAAAAAGGCTGTGGGTCTTGGGACCCCCGACAGATGTGAAACATCAAAGAAAACGTTATTGAACTTGGTGGTATTCTCTATGTAGTAGTATATATTTTTTCAAAAGCAGCAACTAACTGTTATGCTGACGTAATCCTATATACTGCACTGTAACACACGCGGTTGAGGCGTTTGAGCACGCCTGCGAGCCAGAAACGCAACTAAATACACAGCGAAGTATCTATATTACATACCTACACGTGTATACATATACTTCTGCTTTACAGTACGTTCGTATGTATACTCTCTCTCTCTCTTCCCGTGCCCGAGCGCGCGGAAGCCGAGAGAGAAGTGCCGCAGTGGTGGGGAGAACAGCAGCGAAGGAGCGGACCAGAAATTTCGTTGCATATTTCTCCTCACGCGGCTGTTCACTGCCCGACTGTCCGACATAAGATGTTTCACATCAAAAAACTTTTAAGTCAAACGGTTTTATTTTAAATCATCAGCTGTACCAAAAACTAGAAAATAATTAGGACACAAACCAAGGGGCACTTTGTGTCGCTGCGTCAGCGGAATAAGTAATAAAAATGTGGGGCGCATTTGAAATATTTCTGTTGGTGGGCTTGGAAACACATTTTTCTAGACAAGCCGTTCTTATTTAATAATTATACAGTCGTTATACAGATTTTTATGCGCCCCACGTTTTTATTGCTTATTTCGCTGACTCAGCGACACAAAGTGCCCCTTGGTTTGTGTCCTAATTATTTTCTAGTTTTTGGTACAGCTGATGATTTAAAATAAAACCGTTTAACTTAAAAGTTTTTTTACCTATTTTTATTTTCTAGTTTTTAGTTTGATTTCTGGCCCGTATCATAATGCAAACTCTTCATCCTTTCAACTGCCGACCATAACGAAGGTGTATACAAAAATTGATCTACTTAACTGCTAATTATTCACAGATTGGTCGTTTTTTTGTCTAAAATGACTGGGCTATAACGTGACTGTAAAATGAAGGGAAAAAACTATTTTTTCTTATAGTTATATACGTAGGTATGTAAGTCCACTTGTCATTGGACAGACTTTAATTACATTTCGCATGAAAACACAGAATGCAACTCGCGTCATATTTCTAATCGCTGTTTTCACTTTATTTATGAAGCTTTTTACGCCCGCGCGTTTCTCTACAATTGATTGCAAAAAATAAAATTATTGCGCTTTAATAGTCTAGCCACGTTTACCGCCATTTATTTTATACTCGACGGTTAAAATATGTTTGGTTTCTGAATAGATAGATAGATATTTAGCACATACAGAAAAATTATAAATTTCTAATTAACTAGGAAGACTGTAGTTCATGAAACTCTTAATACATTATGATATAACAGTCAAAATGTTAACTGTTAACTATACAATTGTAACCATTACTGCTACAAAATAGTTTTAATGTAGGGTATAATTGACTACAAAAGACGGTAAACTATAAATAGACTTAATATCAAACGAATCGGGTCGAATTTATTTTTCAAAATTTTCACAAATTTGTACAAAGAGGGGGGTCTTCTTACTTTTGGCATTTTTAAGAAAACTCAAAAATCTCTCAGATGGTGTTTATATCTTTCAAACTAAAAGTGCGGGGTTTGGAGTCGATTCAGCGTTATTTTTTCTATAAATAGACTTAATATCAAACGAATCGGGTCGATTTATTTTTCAAAAATTTCGCAATTTTGTACAAAGAGGGGGGTCTTCTTACTTTTGGCATTTTTAAGAAAACTCAAAAATCTCTCAGATACTGTTTATATCTTTGAAACTAAAAGTGCGGGTTGTTGGAGTCGATTCAGCGTTATTTTTTCTATAAATAGACTAAATATATCAAACGAATCGGATCGAATTTATTTTTCAAAAATTACGTGCGACTGCTACTCTTAGCCTACTATTAGAAGTGAAGTTTGCTAAAGAATTGAAATGTCAAAAATTTTGAAAATATTGAAAACAAAGACAAAAACAACTATTTTATAGGAGGCAGGACAAAAAATACCGTAAATATATCTCGTGCATAATGATATAACTAGTGTAACTGGTAAAACTCGCTCGTTTTGACACACTGTCACTACTCGTCAGTAATATACCTCATTACGTGGAAATTAGGAGAGAAAAACTCAGTGGCAAAAGGATCAAATAAAATTTGCTATACTGATGATTAAATTTGCATTTATAAGCTTACGTTTCGGTGCTCATTGCACCATCCTCAGAGCATCAATGCTGTCAAAAAATCAGTATATTGTACACTGTTAATTTACAATTAAACAACCCCCAGGGGGGACATTGGAATGTGGTTGCAATCGCAAAATTGCACTCCAATGTTCTTTGGGAATTAGCGCTCCCAGGGACCCGAGCTCGTACCAGTCGGTTTGTGTATGCCGGCTGGCGGATTCTAATACACAAGTGGATTATTTTGTTGTGTTGAAGACGCTAATGACCTGAGTTGTCGACGCGTCTATAATTTACAATTTATTTATTTTTTTACAATTAAACATCATGAAATTTTTTTTGTGATTTTTTTTAAAAAGATATAAAATGGTCACTAGATAAAAATCTTAAATTGGCCACTTTCTAATGGTCGGTTATTCTCTATATCATAGAGTTCTTCAACATACCTCATTACGTCACTAAATATACAATCTACTATAAATTATATCCCTTTTCTCATCTTTTCCTCTCGTCATTCTCTTCAACGTTTGACAACTTCGGCACTCGACGCGACTCGTCCCGTCCGTCTGTCCGGTTTTATTTTCAGAACACAATGTCACCTAGATTACATTCATTTGTTATAAGAGGTCCGTTTTCGAACAAAGAACTCGTAAGGGAGACGCGAAAAAGTCTTCGCTTAAAGAGCCGGGGGGGTGCGCGTGGTTATTGTGTATCGGTTGTCATGGTGACGGGACTTGTGCGATGCGTTCTTGTTCTGATTTTTTACTGGTCAGTTCAGGGCAGGACCGGCGTCGGCTAACCGGGCCAATGTGCGATAGGCCAGTGGGAGAGCTAGGAATTAATTAATTGTAGATTATAGACGCGTCGACTACTCAGGTCATTAGCGTCTTCAACGTACCAAATAATACATTTGTGTATTAGAATCCGTCAGCCGGCATACACAAACGGACTGGTACGAGCTCGGTCCCTGGGAGCGCTAATACACAAAGAACATTGGAATGCAATTTACGATAGCAACCACATTCCAATGTCCCCCCTGGGGGGGGAGCTAGGAGCATAAATCTTTCGAGAGATAACACACTTTTAGAGAGCCGTTTCTCTCATTTTTGAGCTATAGGACCGATTTTGCAATTTCACCTCAAGGTATTCTCAGAACACATAAAATGGTCGTTTCCATGCGTCTTGATCCCCGAACAAAATATCCCCGACAAAATATCTCCGACAAAATATCCCCGGACAAAATCTTAGCATGAGGATATTTTGTTCGGGAATATTTTGTCAGGGATATTTTGTTCGGGGATCAAGACGCCTGATACCAAAATGGTCAGGGGCTTGAGAATAGTCGAGAGTGATAGCAATGCTGTTGTTTACATGGCGTTGCTATGGTTCCTCTATTACAAGTCCTCAGTTCCCGGGCTCTAGCCCGAGAGCTGGTAAAAGTGTCAATTCGATTTTCAATTTATTATTAAAAAAAATAATAATGAATTGAAAATATGAATTGACGCCCAAATAACCTTAGCTGTTGGTGGTCTTAACACAATTTTTTTAAAATGGTCAGTATAATTGTTGTGAACGCACTTTCAGGTACACCCTGTATAGCTACGTGGCAGTAAATCTGTTACCTGTCTTGTATTTTTCTTTTTTCCAGAACACGTCACATTGCCGATGATGCGTTTATCTGTCGCGCTTTTTGACAGATTTGATTATTGACAGGATGACAGCTGTGAATCTGCTTATATGTTGACATTTTGATGTCCGCATTTTATTCACACGTACAGACGACGGCACCTAAGCGAATGAGCAAAATTCGACACTGTCTTACAACCTTTATAAATGTTATACGTTGATTTTTAGTGTCTGTATACTGAGTAATGATTTATAACGAGTATAAAAAATGACAAGGGTGAAGGGTTACGTAGTCGGGAAGAACGTATCCGCCATGTTGGATTTTTAATGTTTTTTGATTTTTCTCGTAATTATCACCTTAAACACTGTCTATGTTCCAAATTGCAATGCTCTAGCTCGTTTGGAAATACCCTAAATTTTCTTTCGTGTCAGAATCCGCCATGTTGGATTTTTAGTTCGCCATGTTGAATTTTCATTGATTTTTGATTTTTCTCGTAATTATTATCACCTTAAACACTATCTATGTTCCAAATTTCAATGCTCTAGCTCGATTGGAAATACCCTAAATTTTTTTTCGTGTCAGAATCCGCCATGTTTGATTTTTAGTTCGCCATGTTGAATTTTCCTTGATTTTTGATTTTTCTCGTAATTATTATCACCTTAAACACTATCTATGTTCCAAATTTCAATGCTCTAGCTCGATTGGAAATACCCTAAATTTTTTTCGTGTCAGAATCCGCCATGTTTGATTTTTAGTTCGCCATGTTGAATTTTCATTGATTTTTTATTTTTCTCGTAATTACCACCTTAAACACTGTCTATGGTCCAAATTTCAAACCTCTAGCTGGATTGGAAGTACCCTAGATTTATGATGACCTAATCAGTCAGTCAGGATCTATGATGATCTATCTCTCAGGAGTGCCACCCCTAATTTTTTTTCGTAATTTCACTACAACATTAGCTTTGTTTCAACCACTTTGAATACCGTAATATTACCGTCACGCTCATGCGCAGTGGATAGAACGCGTTCCAACCGAACTTGTGATATATATATTTTGATCTGGTACATGGAGGCCATGATTTGATGCACAAACGGTCACAAAAGCGTTCCAACCAATGTTTACGTTTGTACCGTCACAAAACCGTACAAGGTTGACGCATGCGCACAAAACCGATAAAAACAGTTTCGTTACCGTTTCAAAACAATCCATTTATAGCAGGTTGGAACATAGCTATTGTATAACGGTTCATAGAAGACAATCACCCTCCAAATTTCATTTATTAGTGCTAATAGTCTCCGAGTAAAATGGTTGTGACATACGGACGGATGGACAGGCCGAAATTATAAGGGTTCCATTTATGCCATTTGGCTACAAAACCCTAAAAACATCGTTGCGTAACACATTTTCGTTGGATTGTTTTCATCACACATCATTTTACCGTGAAATGGACGGATGGTGGATGGACGGGTTTTTATGGTGGAAGTACATGCGCACCTTTGGTCGAAGAAATTCGTTTCTGTCTATTTCTACTTTCATAGGAAATAGTAGATTGTATATTAACTTCCCACTGGAAGTTATTGTAATGGGTCCGAAAATCGAAATCAAAAAGGAAAAAAAATTTTTATATTTCAAGGTCACTACACTATTTTTACACTACTTTTAGAAAGATGTCTGTGTGTGTGTGTGTGTGTGTGTGTGTGTGTACGTACGTACGTACGTACGTATGTGTCCATTTCTTTCTAAGACGAAATCTCGAGAACGAAAAATGATATCGACTACGTTGGGGTGCCAATCGACGCGTATTAACGTAAATATGATCTGAAAGGAATTTTTTTAAAATCGGTTCAGCCGTTCTTTTTTCTTAACCAAATAACCTCCAAAAAAGTAGATTTTACGCAATATCTCGCGAATAAAAAATTATATCGACTTCGTAAGGGTGTCAATCGAGGCGTGTTAACGTCATTTTGATCCGACATAAATTTTATAAAAATCGGTTCAGCCGTTTTTTTTTTTTTTTTTTTTTTTTTAATTATTGATGTTTTAATGATTAAAATGATTCCTTTTCTGTGTAATATCTAATTTAATTATTATTATTAAATATTTATCAAACTGGGAAGTTCGTCGTGTGGACCTCAAGGGTCGCACTTTAGTTCTAATAAACGACCCACCTCACGGCTTGTTTAGTAGTGTAATGAGGCATATACTGACGAGTAGTGATAGTATGTTAAATCGAGCGAAAGCGAGTTTTAACAGTCACACGAGTCATATTTTTCGCGCGGGGGATATTAAATTAACAATGTTACAATATACTAATAAGGTACTGGCGGCAAATATGGCCCAGAGGGTAATATGGCCCAACATTTGTCCTGCGCAAACTAAAATATCTGCCGACGATCTGACAGTGTCATAAAGTTGCTTATGTTACTCACTACTGACGGTTTTATTTCCCGCAGCCCCCCGCTACAAAACTTCCGACAATAGTTCATTCTTTTGTTTTTGCGGGTGTATTGACATGCTGTTGTTATTTGTTTAAGTTTTTTGTCAATTTTTTTATTCGTTGTTACGTCTGAAGTGGAAGATATGAAAAGTCAGGGATAAATGTCATTTTGTTAGGAATCTGTGCATGAAATATTTAATTGATACTGGACTCGCTCGCCTTATTTATCATGATAATGTTGTTCAGTTACCCTTTCGGATAATATGGCCCAATGCGTTGGCGGGTTATATGGACCGCTGGTCATATAATCCAACAGTGGGCCATAGTAACCAACTCCACTAAATAACATTCATAAAATAGATTTGCGAATTCTTCCCATTTGTTTTAGGTTTGCGATGGGAAAAATATGCAAAAATTTGATGAGTTTGAGTGCTGTTAATTTTAGACCCTAAAAATGTTCAATGTTATGTTGTTTTTAGTGCCCATGGCAGGATTTGTTTTCGTTTTTATTTTATTTTATGTGAGTTGTGTGCACTGTGGAATTAGTTTATTAAAATTAAAAAAAAAAACTCGGGTCGCAGTGCCAAAACCCTGCCGACAATATAGTGTATTTGCTAATACAGGCATTGTGGCATTATTATGTAAACTTAAGTTTGTTTTTTGACAAAATAAAAAATTTAACCCCTTAATACAGCCCTTAAAATAATTAAATTTTTCTAAATTTCAATATTAGACATGGATTTCATCAATACACCCAATTAAATACACCCTTCCATATCTAAGTAAATCCGTATCAACAAACTAGTGTTTTCATAAAATTTGAAAGTCCGGTCCTGTCGGGCCGATTTTATTAAAATTTTAGCAGCACATTTTAATCTTTACTAAAGAGTTAAATTTCAATTTTGAAACGATTCTGACAAATTTTTCGGTATTTTTGGGCCCAAAAACTTTTTGGAACCCCTAAATACAACCCTGAAAATGGTCCGATCGGGCCCATTTTAAATAGGCTTCTTGCGGTGATGGGTTCCAATGTGTGTACCAAATTTCGTTTCAATCGATTAAGTCTGTCGAGAGTTATCGTGTACACACATATATATATAAATATATATATATATATACATACATATATATATAAACATTTTTAAAAATGTAGCCAAAGTGTTCAGGAGGCTATGAAACGTCGAGAAATTTTGGTCCGACCCCTAGGTCCCACCATCCGACCGACGCCAATAGTGTATGTGCCATATGGCAAATACACTAATAATGTGAAAGCTATATTTTATAGGTTTTAAGATATTTTTTGTTGTGGGCCATATAATCCGAACAGATGGATAATATGGCCCAAATGTAAGGCTGATTATTTTTACACTTATTTCCGAAAAAAATCTTTTTTCACAAAATAAAATTATATCCCCATGACAAGTTCATAGTTACCTGTTATTTTGATATAAAAAATGTTCCATAAAAAATCAGGGTTAAAAGTAAAAATCATTTTAAATTAAGGTGGGCCATATTTGCCGCCAGTACCTTATATACGTAAGTGGAGCCACGGGTAGCCGCTAGTTTGTAATAAAACCTTCGTTTTTTTGCTATCGCATCGATCTTAAATGCTGGTAAGCATGCATTCAGTGCAGACGAGCTCAGCTGTGTCGGTACATAGAAATGCTATTTTTTATACAAATATTAGATTTATGTGTAGGTGCAAGTTAGATTCGGAACTATTCCAATGCGGTTTCTTGCTTCCCATTTCTTCATTTCAAAAATTGCGCGGGTTCAGTTCTGGTTTCCGTATAGTTACTACTTCTTTTGAAGAAAACAATTTATTGTACCTACATTTTTCGGTGCTTTTAAAACTATAATTTAGAAATTTATTAAACCAGAATACAAAAGTATAAGTATTACATAATATACCGGGTGTCCGAAAATTGCTGGGACACAGAGCTACCACGTGTAGTAGAGGTCAAAATAAGTTGATTGGACCCAATTTATTTATATACCAAAATGTACCGTTTGCCCGTGAGAAGAGTTCAAAGTTTACATAAAATTTTGTATTGCAATTTTATTAAACTTGTACTAGGAATACCTGTTAGCATTATTTAAGAAAACATTTTTTTCCTTCGGAACTATGCGGAATACGAAATTTTTACAAGAGTAACAAAATGAAGATAATTAATCAGCCTTCTCGCTAAAAAAATTTGAGAACCGTATTACCACCCCTAAGAAAGTTCTGAAAAAATGTCAGGGGGTGAGGGTGGTTTTAACCCTTCTACATTTTCTTTTGGGTTTCTTTGATTACCGAAAGGAGACTAATCCTCTAAAATGCACTTTTGTCAAATTTCATTCAATTTGTTTCACTCATTTCTGAACAGCGTACAAAAATGTGTTTTTTTTATGTAAACTTTGAACTCTTCTCACGGGCAAACTATACATTTTGGTATATAAATAAATTGGGTCCAATCGACTTATTTTGACTTCTACTACACGTGGTAGCTCTGTGTCCCAGCAATTTTGGGACACCCTGTATATGGAGCACAAATTGTACGTGCCGTCCCGTTCAGACGCACACATGGTCGACCACAAACGAGTAAACAAACGAATTAATATACAGGGTGGCACATCTTAAATACTGCATTGAAATATCTCGTAAACCGTACAAACCATAAAAAAATGTTTTATACAAAAGTTATAGAGTGTCAAGGGGGACAGAAGATTATGATATCAGATTTAACATGGATGGTGCTGTGAAAGTCAGACGAAGGTCAGCTTCGATTCTTTAATTATAACAGTGCATTTTTATTCCAGAATACGATAAAGTATTTAATAGTGAACAGTAAATTATTAAGGTACATATGAGCTAAAGTTAATAAATATCGACATATTTAGAAATTAAATAACAGCCAAAATAAACGACAATTAGATAAATTATGGCATAGCAGATAGCCATGATATTACGCACCGGCCTTCTTGGCTTGTATTCAATTTATAAAAGAACCGAATTGGGTTTTTAAACGAATTTTTTTTTTACTTAAATGGAAGGACCACATCAAGTTTTATAGCAAAACTGTTTTTATTTAATTTTTTTGCTTACTAATTAAAAAGTTATATTTAAATAAAAATTAATTTTTAAACTCAGTTCCGATGACGCGCCGAAAGAATCCGAACGCGTGTGACGTCATTATGTTATCTATGGTCTTTGTATCCATGGTTACCAAGTTAAAAATTTATTATTTTTAATAGTATGTGTAATACATATACACAAATACCAACAAATGCAGACACATTTTAACTTAACGACGTCACAAACATTCCTGGCGCGTTTTGAAGTCACGTGATATTTTTTAAATTTTTATACATTTTAATTAATTTTTAGTAATTTATCTATAGCTTTAAAAAAAATGTTCTTTTCGATTTTCAATATTATTTATGTTAAATTATTAGAAAAAATTAAAAAATTAATAATTTTTTTTAAACTTAAATACCTAATTGACTAATTAAATTTGTTATTTAATTTGTAAATATCTCAATATTTATTAACTTTAGCTCATATGTACCTTAATAATTTACTGTTCATTATTAAATACTGTATCGTATTCTGGAATAAAAATGCACTGCTGCAATTAAAAAATCGAAGCTGACCTTCGCTTGACCTTCACAGCACCACCCATGTTAAATCTGATATCACAGTCTTCTGTCCCCCTTGAAACTCTATAACTTTTGTATAAAACATTTTTTTATGGTTTGTACGGTTTACGAGATATTTCCCTACATTGTTTAAGATGTGCCACCCTGTATATATCTATTACAGCTGAAATATTTTGAAACTCATTTGGGTATTCGTATTAATTTCGGAATACAGCTGATAAAATCACATTTGCAATATACATTATATTATAAACTTAATGTAGGTATCTTTACAGTAGTACAACGGTAGCTGATTTTCACCGCCGACGAAAAATGGGAGGTGTTATAAGTTTGAAGCCTTTGTCTGTCTGTGTGTGTGTATCTGTCTGTGGTATTGTAACTCCCAAACGGATGGGCCGATTTAAAAGCGGTTTTGTTTGTTTGAAAGCTGGTATTTTCGAGATGGTTTTTAGCCAGTTTTATTGAAATCGGTTCAGCCGTTTCCAAAATTTTCAGCTCATAAAAATTTGTAATCTGTTTGTGGTATTGTAGCTCCTAAACGGATGGACCGATTTCAGTGCGGTTTTGTTTGTTTGAAAGCTGTTATTTGCGAGATGGTTCTTAGCCATATTTGGTTGAAATCGGTTCAGCCGTTTCCAAGATTTTCAACTTTCGTTAAAATTTGTAATCTGTATGTGGCAATTTAGCTCCCAAACGGATGAACCGATTTCAAAGCGGTTTTGTTTGTTTGAAAGCTGTTATTTGCGAGATGGTTCTTAGTCAGTTTGATTGAAATCGGTTCAGCCGTTTCCAAGATCTTCAGGTCTCATTACAGTTTGTATAGAAATCTCGGCCAGTATTACAGCTGGAAACTTCGAGTTTGAGTTCAAATATTCAGTTTTTGATTAGTTAATTTAAAAAGTATGAAATAAAAACTTAAAAAAAAACTGATTTTCAAAATTTTACATGTTGACATTTTCCATGTATAGCAAACTTCACTTCTAATATAGGATATAGATAATAGGCAGTCGCCATCTGTAGACACTAGTGTAGACTGTAGATTACGATCGATAATGTAGAATTCACAACTAATTGCAATAAGACAAAAATAGATGGCGGCACTACTTTTCGTATAAACCACAAACCACTTAGTACTAAGTGGTTTGTGGTATAAACATACGTACTAGTCAAGGTTAGTAGAGTATAGGTTGCCTCGTTCAGATAGATAGTAGTGGGGGGATGACGTCACTCGGAATATACCATGCTTGCTCACTTCAATAGAAAAGATTAGACCATGGACGCTGCTAATTTTTGGAAATAAAAATCACAGTAACCATGGTAGTGTGATATGTTTTTTCAATACCTAATAGAAATTAGAAACATGATTCTTCTGTTAGTGAAAAAAATATTGCAATTTTGCGATAGCTGTTAAATAATATTTATCAATTTGTTAGTTAATTCTATTCGTTTCTTAAATTTAAAAAAATAGGTAATTATAACAAGATCTGCCATTTCTTAAGCATTATTTAATTTTTTGTTTGTTTATATTATAGATATAAAAACCTAAATTTTGTAATAAAAATAAAAATTATCCTATTTTTAACATCTATTCTTCTATTTATTGTCTCCCGCTAATTTTAAGAAAAAATCTGCACGAAGCACCTAACATAAATAAGCATAATCTTCAACAATTTTTGTACTTGATTTAAACTAAATTCCAGCTGACGTCATTCCCGCGCTTACGCTGATTGGTCAGATGGAACGAGGCAACCTGTACTCTGAGAACCTTGCGTACTAGTGTACTGCGTAGTCAGACGTTGTCACGTCAAAATCCGTTTCGAATTCACCTTGATGAACTTATAAAACGCACGGTTACATGCGTACTGCTATACACAATATATTATAAACTCAAATATCCCTGTTTTATATTTATGTTTACTTTTCTCTCATATTAACATAAACAAATAAAACCAGATCACACAGTCTCGGCTCTGTTTTTTTTTTTCTTTATAAAAGGCTGACGTTTCTAACTAAGAGCGCCTGAAGCTTTTAAAATATATCGAATATGTTTTGTTTTCTTTTTCAACTTATTTTTTTTCGTATTAAATTTGCCATTAAAAGTTTCTCATCATCAGTTCTTTATATTTTTTTAGTGATGGAGTACTCGAGTACAAGAATCGATTCACTACTCGATTCTTCAAAGTACTCGCTGTACTCGAGTACATATAATTGGTACTCGAGTACACATTGCAGACGCAGTGCAGGGATTGAATTCTTCCTACAGTTGATGCGTTTTTATTATTATTATTTATTTTTACACAGAAAACTTCATAAAAACTTGAACTTTTACTGTAAAGTTATACAAATTTGTGATTTTTACATAAAGTAAATTAAAATTACATAATTTGTATAATAATCCAATAAAATGTGTAAAAATTACAAAATAAAATGTATAGTTACATATATAAAATTGATGAATACAAAACAATTTAATGTAAAATTAGTAACCACGCATGCCCAATGTGTTTTTATGGAATCACGCGATGTGGAGGCGATACCTGTTTTGCGACGCAATTAGGTATTTAAGTTTAAAAAAAATTATTAATTTTTTAATTTTTTCTAATAATTTAACATAAATAATATTGAAAATCGAAAAGAAAAAAATTTTTAAAGCTATAGATAAATTACTAAAAATTAATTAAAATGTATAAAAATTTAAAAAATATCACGTGACTTCAAAACGCGCCAGGAATGTTTGTGACGTCGTTATGTTAAAATGTGTCTGCATTTGTTGGTATTTGTGTATATGTATTACACATACTATCAAAAATAATAAATTTTTAACTTGGTAACCATGGATACAAATACCATAGATAACATAATGACGTCACACGCGTTCGGATTCTTTCGGCGCGTTATCGAAACTGAGTTTAAAAATTAATTTTTATTTTAATATAACTTTTTAATTAGTAAGCAAAAAAATTAAATAAAAACAGTTTTGCTATAAAACTTGTATGTGGTCCTTCCATTTAAGTAAAAAAAAAATCATTTAAAAACCCAATTGTCTCTTTGTGTGCCTATGACCAGATTAATCGCTGGCTACAAATGGACCATCGATAATCTATGTAATCGGCTTTCTCATTACTTACAGTGTGCTGTTATTTTTGATGTATCATGATTCCCATGAACCCCCGTAAAGTTAATAATTTAATGCCAATTAACGTTTTTTAAACAAATTATTAGTCAAATAATTATGCACAAAAATTTTGACAGGTCGCATACCTACAGATTTGTTTTCTTGAGGAGAAAAAAACGATGCTACCAAACTAACTTCCAATGATAGTTTATAGTAATATCAAATCCCGTCCGATGTCGTTAGTAGGTACTCAATTCACTATTTTAATATAGTTGTTGTGTCTTTTTGAGTCAACATTAATACTCTACATTGTCGACCACAACATTGTTTTGTTTTGGCAGTTTCTATTAGCTACGCTTTTGAAGCAAACAAAGAATTCAAAATTATAATTTCGTTGTGATCAGACCTATTTTAGACTCGTCTTGATTAAATCAAATTTTGTTGTGTTTTATTTATTTATTATTAATTTTATATAAGCATCTACAATATTATTAAACCACGTCAAACAGATCTTCGTGAAAATTCTAATCGTAAATAAAGACCCAGCCTATAAGGTATAGATCTGCAAATTTCCATTAAAATTTGTCCAGTAGTTTTTGCGTGATGCGCTAACAACACCAGTTATCAGTTTATTCCAAGTCTTCATGGTTTCCGGGCTTGTAGGCCGTGGTCCGGTGGTATTTCTACCTACAACTGCGGTAGACATTCTCAAAGGCGATGTGGCAGCGGTCGAAGTGTCCTCCTTGGCGGCTCACAAGTCAGTGTGTCGGTGACTGGTGTTCTCCCTAACACCGGACCACGGCCTACAAGCCCGGAAACCATGAAGACTTGAAACAATGCCGGCCGTGAAAGCTTGCACACTTGGATAAAATATCATTTTATTATAATGTAGTAAAGATTGACATCCCCTTATTTCCGATCACTCTTCGAATTGAATTGTAGATTATAGACGCTCGACAATCCAATCACTCTTCAAGGCCTTATTATTTTGTTACAAAAAACAGTCTCCTGTGAAATGGTTAGCAATTCGAGAGCTGTACAGAGACTTTTTGATCATCTGTATATGTATTAAACCCAAGAAAAAATACAAAAAAAACTCTGAGCATAAGTTTTAATAATGGTTTACAAAGTAAAAAAAAAAAACAAAATAATATACAGTTCTCTGTAGAAGAAAATTCACCTCGTAAATCGATAATCCGCCTTATATTGTACTTTTAAACATAAAATAGTTCCCATTCCCGTACAAAGAACGGGACAAGGCGTCCCGCTATCCAGGACGCGTGCCAGAGATAACGCCATGCTCACGTACTTAAAGTATGTAGTCAATCTTTAAATATATTGCTCTGTCCTCAAATACAGTCCAGAGATGGGCTACTTCGAGTAAATTGTCTACTTGCACTTTAGTCAAGTCAACTCCAGTTGGTCGGTTAATAACAAAACACTCCTCTATATTCCAAAACTTCATGGTTTCCGGACTTGTAGACCGTGGTCCGATGGTATTTCTACCTGACGTCTCGTCTACAACTGCGGTAGACATTCTCAAAGGCGATGTGGCAGCGGTTGAAGTATCCTCCTTGGCGGCTCACAGGTCAGTGTGTCAGTGACAGGTGTCCTCTCTTCTTTTATGCTCAGTACCAGTGTGTTCTTTGTTCGGTCGTAGTCCGTCTCTCTGTAATTGGTCAACTGCGCAGTGTGTAGTGGTGGGGGTGAGTTCTCTACTCGGTCGTATTCCGTCCTTGTGCGATTGGTCATTGGTTTTGTACGTCGGAGTGCTGGTGTCCTGAGAGAGACGGACTACGACCGAACAGAGAACACATTGGTACTAGGCATAAAAGAAGGGAGGACACCAGTCACTGACACACTGACCTGTGAGCCGCCAAGGAGGACACTTCGACCGCTGCCACATCGCCTTTGAGAATGTCTACCACAGTTGTAGACGAAACGTCAGGTAGAAATACCACCGGACGCTAATGACCTCTGTTGTCGAGCGTCTATAAGAGGACAGAGTGGTGTAACAGTTAGTGTAGCGGCCTTTGAATCACACTGTCGTAAGTTCGAATCCCGCCTCCGCACATGGATGTTTTATGGTGTTATTTAGTTTTAAGTGAGTTGTTATATGATGTAAACAAGACGCTAATGAAGTTGTCGACGTGTTTATAATTTACAATAAATGAGCGTCTATAATCTACAATTCATTCATTCATACAACTGCGATAGATAATGGCGGCTCACAGATAAGTGTGTCAATGACTGGTGTCCTCCCCTCTTTTATGCTAAGTGCCAGTGTGTTTTCTGCTCGGTCGAAGATCGTTCAATCACAGAAAGACGTACTACGACCGAGCAGAGAACACATTCCTTCTTTTATGCTAAGAGCCAGTGTGTTCTCTGCTCAGTCGTAGTTCATTCGATTACAGAATGACGGACTACGACCGAGCAGAGAACACATTCATTATTTTATGCTAGGAGCCAGTGTGTTCTCTGCTCGGTCGTAGTTCATTCGATTACAGAAAGACGTACTACGACCGAGCAGAGAACACACTGGCTCTTAGCATAAAAGAAGGAATGTGTTCTCTGCTCGGTCGTAGTACGTCTTTCTGTAATCAAATGAATGCTAAGAGCCAGTGTGTTCTCTGCTCAGTCGTAGTTCATTCGATTACAGAATGATGGACTACGACCGAGCAGAGAACACATTCCTTCTTTTATGCTAAGAGCCGGTGTGTTTTCTGCTCGGTCGTAGTTCATTCGATTACAGAAAAACAGACTACGACCGAGCAGAGAACACATTCCTTCTTTTATGCTAAGAGCATGTGCGTTCTCTGTTCGGTCGCAGGCCGTCTTTCTGTGATTGGTCAATCGTTTTTCAAAGGCGATGTGACAGCGGTCGAAGTGTCCTCCTAGGCGGCTCATGGGTAAGTGTGTCAACGACTGGTATCCTCCATAATTCTTCCAGGCTAAGTCCCAGTGTGTTCTCTGATCGGTCGTAGTCCTCCGTCCTTCTTTGATTGGTCAATATTATGTATTGAGTGTAGCAGTGTGCGTGAGTTCTCTGCTCGGTCGTAGTCCGTTCTTATGAGATTGGTCATTGGTTTTGTAGTTGGCGTGCTGGTTTGACAGAGATTCAGGCCTTCAATATCAGTATTTTAATTTTAGACATGCATGCCATCTGTCTGTACCCACGCGTTTTTACCATTCCAACTACATTTCTTGAGTTACCCGGAGTATAAAAGTGTTTTTGCAAAAAATTTCTTTATCACCAAACAGCTTATCGGATTGAAACCAAATTTTGGTTGGATGTTTGATATAGGAAGATTTCCATAAAAATTGTCAAAAATTTGACTTAAGCTTTTTGCCACGTAGTCACAGATATAAATAGTGGATGTCGATATATTGAAAGGATCAAGGACATCGCATTACGTGACAATATTCCCGCGACAAAAGGACTGCTGAATATCTGTGTAGTACAGCGTACGGTGCATTGTTGTGTACAGTATCGGTAAATGTTCACCGAAGCGATGTCCGCCTCGGCCGCTAGGAATCCGTACCTCCGAACAGACAAGCGACTAGGCCCTGCAGTCAGGGTCCATTCTGATTGGTCGAATACTCCATCTTGATCTCGTTTGACACACATACACACAGCTAAACGAACGTAACAACTAACTAGTAAACTCTGTATACTAAAATGGATATTTGATAGCGATTAAAAATGGGTTTTGTATGTGGACAATGTTCAAACACATATTCTTCAAGACAGGTATTAATGTTCACAAAATTAGAATGAAAACTTCAGGTCAGGCTTGTAATATAATTCTTTCTATAAAAGTCGATCGGTTAAAATATGTTCTCAGTGAGCGTATTCTTAGGGAGACCTGACTGTATATAATTAATTTAGTGGTATGTTTGTGAATAGTTCTTGCAGTTCACAAGTAATTTGCATATTTGGAACGTGACTAAGATACGGCAAGCCACGTGTTAATAATAGACCGAGAGCTAGTGACAATTTTTTTGGTGTTATTTTACTAGATAGCGGTATGGGAGGGATGCAGACCGCCCCCAACATGTAACAAAAAAAATGGTCACCATTATTTTTGCTTCAAGGCTGAAATCGTTTGTATAGATTGTCGGTGACCCAATAATGCCTTTATAATATTTGCAGATCGATTGGTCAGTATTAAAGGGGTAGCAGATCACCCTAAACGTGTCATGTACCCAACGAAATTTATATTATCAGTTCAAGGTTCAAATTTTAATATGTTGTTACGGCGACAAGCATACATTTCAATTTGCAGAACAAAATGTCGGTATTAACCCCCTCTCTTAGAGGGAAACTTGCTCGCCTAGGTGTTGAAATATATGCTTAAAACAGTCGCCGTTACAACATATTAAAATTTGAACCTTGAAATAATAATATAAATTTCGTCGGGTACATGACACGTTTAGAGTGATCTGCCACACCTATCAATCTGCAAATATTATAATGGCATTATTGGGTCACCGACAAGCTATACAAACAATTTCAGCCTTGAAGCAATAATAATTGTGACCGTTTTTTTGTTACATGTTAGCGGCGGTCTGCATCCCTCCCATACCGCTATCTAACAAAATCCCTTACTCAGGGCACTTTAATATGCTTCCCTCAACATCTTCACAAAAATAAGGCCTTGAATAAATAACACCAAAAAATTGTCACTAACTCTCGGTCTGTAATGCGGTCATATCATCATGATGCAAATAAGCTTTTATTGTTCTAATGTAAGAAACATTAAAATAACGCAAAATTATGATCAATTAAGATCATTTGCTAACGTCGTTCTTTTGTTTTTCTTACATCGTCAGCAGCTGCGCGATCGCGATGAAACTAGAATTGGCTGGTTTCTTGGCGCGTAGTATCAGCCGGTTAACAAGACATTCTAAGGTTCTTGGTCCATCCTTCTATTTTGTGTTTATTTTTATTTATTGTGGATTATAGACGCGTCGACAACTCAGGTCATTAGCGTCTTAAATACAACAAATAACATATAACACTTAAAACTAAATAACATCACAAAACATCCATGAGCAGAGGTGGGATTCGAACCCACGACAGTCTGATTCAGAGGCCGCGACGCTACCAACTGAGCCATACTGTCCTCCTTCTATTTTGTGTCCTTCTAATTTGTTTTAAAGTGAAAATAGTGCGTGATAGGTTTTAATTGAGTTAAATAATAAGTAGATTGTATATCTAGTGGCTTAATGAGGTATATATTTTCATAGTCACACAAGTCATTGAGTATAGAAGGTCTGGCAACCCTAACTGACAATTGCTAAGTTGGATTTGAAAATTCCGACATGTTATTTTCTAAATTTTGTATATTTTTATTTGGAAAAAATCATATTGTTACAAAACTGTTTTCTGAGTTGGCGGAATAAATATTTATTTACAATAATTCGTAACAATTAACTTTATACAATAATTGCAACAACGAAAAGTCAATTCTAACAATAAAATAAAACTTAAATGGTAATTATTGAACTAAACGAGCCACTTAAATAACACTTAACAAATATACAATATATTATATATACAAGGATTATTTATTTGTAATTATTTCTGTCACTGTATTTATATCAGATGTATTTCGCTGTTCAACACTGTCACAGTACAATCTACACTGACTGATTCCCGTTGACTGATCTCTGGTTACTGACTCGTACTTCGCTTATATAGGTCGCGCAGCCCAGTCTAGCACGTTCTCGCGTTCTCTAGAACATTCCGGCAGGTACTCGTATCTTCGATACCATTCCACGCTTACTACTGTGACCTTTCTTTCTCGTCGTTTCTATTGGAGGCAGTGGCGTAACATCTTGGGGTTTGCTACAATATTATAGGTATTTCGACCGCTCGCAACTAGCGTAATTAAATAAAATTATGTAACATTTGAGCAGTAGTGTACCGGCGCACGAGCTCAAATAATGTGTAATATAATAATATAAGATGAAAAAATTTATATTATGGGAGTAGAAGGATTAGGTTTAATATAATAATGCGATTCCTATCGACATGCCTGCAGTTGTGGTGGGGTATTGAGGAGTGCGGTTGGGTAACGGGGGGGGATCCGAATGGGTCAGGTCAGGGATATATCCCGTATATATACACACACACATACATATGTGCAAGTACTTACGTACCGGCATTATGGGACACAACAGCAGAAGTTCAACAATGCGAATATTATATGATATTTGTCGACATACCGCATGTTTCAGGGGTGTGTATTGATAACACACGTGCCAGGGGTGCCCCAAAACAGTCGGACTCAGATCGGTGCAGCTTATTTTCATTCAGGGGTTTCAAAATCGAAGTCTGACATTCAAGAAATGGGACTGACAAAACACGTTTATTAGCATTCATCCCAAAAATTACAATGACTCGATGCAATGTCACGGAAGTATCTTCGTGTGTCTCGGAAGTGACACTAAGCTCAATTGTCAGCTTATATTTCACCCCCCTCCCCCATACGACGCTAATGATCCTAGTTGTCGAGCATCTATAATCTACAATCTAAATTTCATCTTCGTTGCTTAGTTGTTAAAATTGTTTGAGGTTATGTGTAGCTGGTATCGTATTCGAATCTGAAAGTTTACACAGCTTTTGAGAGTAATAGAGATTTGTGTTTTTTTTTAATTGGCAACATTGTAAGAACGGCACCATTGTCGGTTGGTAGTAGACTGTGTAATGGGCTAGAAAAAAATGTCGCCCAGTACCTAGAAGAAAACAAGCAATGATGGTTGTTTTTCCATGTCCTTTTTGAATCAGATTCGGATCAATAGCCCCTGGACCAATAGCAATCACAGTAATTCAGATTCAGACTAATAGGGTTCACGTAGATTCAGATTTGAACCAACAGCGTTCACTGAATTTCAAACTCAAACCAATAGCGTTCACGGAGTTTCAGACTCAGACCAATAGCGTTCACGGAGATTCAGACTCAGACCAATAGCGTTCTTGTAGATTCAGATTCGAACCGATAACATTTACGGAAATTCAGACTCAGACCAATAGCATTCACAAAGATTCAGACTGAGACCAATAATGTTCACAGTAATTCAGAGTCGAACCAATAGTACTCACGGAAATTCAGAATAGCATTCACAAATATTCAGATTCAGACCAATAGCGTTCACGGAGATTCAGACTCAGATCAACAGCGTTCACGGAGATTCAGACTCAGACCAAAAGCGTTCACGGAGATTCAGATTTGAACTAATAGTCTTCACAGTAATTCAGATTCCAACCAATAGCACTCACGGAAATTCAGAATAGCATTCACAAATATTCAGATTCAGACCAATAGCGTTCACGGAGATTCAGACTCAGATCAACAGCGTTCACGGAGATTCAGACTCAGACCAAAAGCGTTCACGGAGATTCAGATTTGAACTAATAGTGTTCACAGTAATTCAGATTCCAACCAATAGCACTCACGGAAATTCAGAATAGCATTCACAAAGATTCAGATTCAGACCAATAGAGTTCACGGAGATTCAGATTTGAACCAATAGCATTCACGGAATTTCAGACTCAGACCAATAGCGTTCACGTAGATTCAGACTCAGACCAATAGCGTTCACGTGGATTCAGATTTGAACCAATAGCATTCACGGAAATTCAGAATATCATTCACAAAAATTCAGACTCAGACCAATAGTGTTCACAGTAATTCAGATTCGAACCAATAGCCCTCACGGAAATTCAGAATATCATTCACAAAGATTCAGATTCAGACCAATAGCGTTCACGGAGATTCAGATTTGAACCAATAGCATTCACGGAATTTCAAACTCAGATCAATAGCGTTCACGGATATATGCAGACTCCAGAAGTTAGACCAAATAAACGCTCACTGAAATTGGCACACAACGCGTACCCAGGTATTTATTTCAGTGAATTCATCCCTGAATTCCGCGGACACAAAAACAAATATTTTTAATGCCCTCCGCCGATCTAACGCAAGTGCACAAAAGTCCTCAGTATTTTGACAGCCCGTTTTGAATTCGCATGCACAAACACACACACACAGATGATAGCAGCAGCAGCAGCTGCTGCGCCGTATACGCACTGGTGTGTGTATATGATTTATCCCATATTATTAAATACGTCTTGGTATGCAAATATCGGTATGCCTCCTTGTATTGGGCATCCTTATCTTTCACTCTGTCGCACTCTTTTTGAAGCTCCTTGATGTACCGCGTGTTGATATCGGCACCGCAAGAGTTGATGAGGAAAGTCGCATTATTTCAATAATCGAATTCTGAGGTTATGAATGATTCTAATAATTCGATGTTTCATTCGAATTATATCAAACGATTCTTTTGAATTATGAGTACTGTATTTCATATAGATAATAGGCGGACCTATAAAGACTAATTCACTAGCCACTGTAGGGTAAAATTGCATTATTTCAATAATCAGATTCTTAGGTTATGAATGATTCTAAGATTTTTTCGTTGGAGAGCAGCCAATTATATAATTGTTTCGAAACATATAGGAAAAAATCATTTTACCAACCAGTGGTCACAGTCAGGATTCTAACCTGAACCGTTCCAATTTCGCGTCGGAATGATTCTAATAATCGGATGTTTCATTCGAATTAATTTAGAAGTAGGTCCCGTTGGGTGCACCAATTATTTTTCAAAAGAGACACGTGCTGCAGCATACCATGATCATGCAATAAACAGGATACCGTCGCGACGTTCGTCTTTCGGTACATCCATGTTCGACTTCTTCACTAATTCCTGACTTCCTCGTATGCTCCTTTCACATTCTGTGTCAGGAATGGCGTCGGATATTGCGTCGTTTGTGTCGTCCGTCGGATGCCAACTCGTCTATGGAACTCCGATACTACACGAGGTCATGCACTTTCTCTAAACCAGTCTCAATTAAAATCTCTGTTCAGGTTGGTATTTCCTGTACATATATTATAGACATTGGCGCCGGCAGGAAGAAGCGTCTGGGAATGGGTGCGTCCAGCTAAAATTGAAATTCACGTTTCTTGAATACAGATATTGTAAATTATAGACGTTCGACATAAGAAAAAGTGTATCATCAGTGTAGTGATAACTAATTGCTTTATGGAAATCATATACGTAGATATTGAAAGAACTGGTCCTAGAATGCTGCCTTGAGGTACTCCACTTTGTGTTCACCGTTACTTTTGTCAATTGAGAGCGATTAACTTGATAATTTTTGAACCACTGAATAAGAAAGCTATATTGTACATTTTTGCTAATAGTAATTCATAATTTAATATATCGAAAGCCTTGGAAAAGTCTAGATTTATTTTATTTCTATTTCATTCTTTATTGAACTTGTGACTGACGATTTCTTGTAGTGTTGCCGTCTAGATCTAGACTCTTAAGTGAAGTCTTGTATTGTCTTGTCTAGACGGCAACACTAATTTCTTGGCAAAGGTATACTGTTTAGCATACATGATATGGATCACAATTATATGTGAGATTAAAATTATAAGTAAAAATTAATGGGAAATAAGGACATGATAAAACTGTGCAAAAATATGTTTTATTGATGTGAAACATCTTATGTCGGGCTGTGAACAGCCGCGTGAGGGGAAATATGCAACGAAATTTATGGTCCGATCCTTCGCTGCTGTTCTCCCCACCACTGCGGCACTCTCTCTCTCTCGACTTCCGCGCGCTCGGGCACGGGAAGACAACCGCGTGTGTTACAGTGCAGTATATAGGATTACGTCAGCATGACAGTTAGTTGCTGCTTTTGAAAAAATATATACTACTACATAAAGAATACCACCGAGTTCAATAACGTTTTCTTTGATGTTTCACATCTGTCGGGGGTCCCGAGACCCATACCCTTTTTAACTTCCATTAGAAGTTATTGTAATGGGTCCGAAAATCTTTTTATTTCCAACGTTTCGTCTAATAATATATGTCGGACGAAAAAAACAATTATATGAATTAAAATTATAATATGTTTACTAACAGTCCGATTCGATTTACCCCGTGTGTTATGAATTTATGATTTATTGATTCATTACTCACTCGCTTCGCTCGTTTGATCCAGTTAATAAAGTCTATATGTCTTAAAGCAAAGTATCACCTATCGAACAGTGAAAAAAAAATTGAAACCGGTTCAGTAATTTGTGAGATTACCTCTGATTTTTACTTGGGTGTAAAATAATAACTTCTATTAATTGACGTACTAAATCCTATATCTTCTGAAAAATAATCAAGTATATATTATCTCAGGATCTGAAATACAAAACTAAGATGTTAACAAAAATTTAAGAGCGTTAGATATCTACAAAATATACCCCCTGCACTCTTCATATCAAATTCTTTCCCGTGGCCTAAACACGGTTATGGCTCTCCCCGACGCTATTTTTAAAGCTAGAGGGATCGGGTAAACGTCAAATGAAAGAATGAAGGATTATAGACGTTCGACAACAGAGGTAATTAGCATCTGTCAAATGAAGGAAGAAAAATAGCCGCGTGAGACCTGTAACCGTTTTTAGGCGAGGGAAAAGGATTTGAGATGAAGAGTGCAGGGAATAACTTCCGGTAGAGAATAATCTTTAGATAATTTTCCAAACGAGAAATCGACTATATCGAACCGATAACGTTATCGATTCGCTATCTGAGCGGGAAGTAGTGTACAAGGTATGCAAGGTAGTAAACCGCCGCGCGACTGTGGAATTTTTTAATTACGGACAGCCATGGGAGACGAAGTGGAGTAGAAGGAGACGAACACGATGAAGATGTGCTCTCGTGCACGACGCTAGCGCCGCGGCGCCTATTGTCGGCACGGGACGTTTACCTGATGCCGACTTGTTAACGGAGAAATACGTCGTAGATCTGGATAAATGTTTCACTGCTTTTATTATCTTTAAAACTGAAATCTTCCAAATTTAGTTTGTAACGCAGATTAACCTAAGAATAAATACGGCTTTACATGCTTCATTGTCCTCTGAACAATATGATAAGGTTAATTAATTATGCCACTCGTTTAAATATAGATATTTACACATTGCAGATTAATGAATTCAAAAATAAAATTATTGAAAATATTGAGGATATATCATTGTTTTTTCAGTGATTATTACTTGATTTTTTTTCCTCGCTCTTATCTTTGTATAATATGCGTAATTTGTATTTACATTTTTTTTTGTATTTGTTTCCTATTTGTAAAACAGATATTTGGTATGTCTGTACTTATTACTATGTACCAGTAATTGGTTTTTGTAACTGTTGGTATTAAGTAAATAAATAAATATTTACTCATTTGATCGGTAACGAATAATTGTAAAAACGCTCACGTGCGTGTCGAGCCACGCAAAGAGTAGGGTTCCGTATTTTGTATGTTATGCTAAACCTACAATTTTGATAAAATTAATAAAATAAAAACACATTCATAATCTACTCAAAATACACTTTTTAACGATACCCCCCACAAGAATAGGTACTTACTAAAAAAAATGTGTGTGTCAGCTCCGACGCACGACTGGAATTTACTCCTTAAGTACGATTGTCTTTGACTATGCAGTAGGCAAACATACATACAAAACAAAACGTAACGCTTTTTAGTTAACGCAAAAACGTAACGCTTTTTAGTTAACGCTTGTATAAATTTTATTCCTCATAAAATTTCCATACCGGAGGCCTTATATGAAAATTCTTAAGGAGTAAACTTCAAAAAAACATTTTTTTACCCCCGTTTGCATGTATGGGTAACTTATCACTGGATATAATTACGGCGGGCTGCGATCTGTAAGACTTATGTTTTTGCATATACAATGACGTAATTTGTGACCATTTCACAAAGACAAACGGTAACCTTTTTAGTAATTAAAAAGTCCACGGGCGACAGGACAACAATTGCAGGCAAATTTTCCTTTACATAATATGTATAGATGAGTGTTAACCTAAAACAAACTGACCATAAAAAAAATGATGAAAATGATCTAAGTTGTTGATCATCTATAATCAACAGTCTTTTTCTCTACACAGAAATAAATTATCAGGAATACCTGAATGGCGCAACTCAAATTTAGTGTTGCCGTCTAGACAAGACTTTCAAAGTCTTGTCTTGTCTTGAAATATCAAGACAAGATTTCACTTAAGTCTTGTCTTGAAATAGCAAGACTTCACTAAGTCTAAGTCTACATTAACAAACTCTTGTCTTGTCTAATATCAAGACTCTAGATTATTTTCAAGAGTTTAGATTAACCGAGTGGTTTACTTTACCTACTACTACTTAGTTTATCTAGACTTTTGAAAATTGTCTAGAGTTTTGGCAAGAGTCTTGATCTAGATAAAGCAAGTCTTGTCTTGTCTTGAAATTTTCTAGACAAGACTTTTGCAAGCCTTGTCTTGAAAATCTAGACAAGACAAGAGTCTAGAAAGTCTAGATCTAGACGGCAACACTACTCAAATTAGTAGAGCGAATGCACGATCAACAACTCTGATGACGCGGGAACAATCTTAATATCAACGAACTATTAATTAATATGTCTGAAACCCTAAAATCACGCATTTGTAATAATTTAACTGTTACAATAGTACAATAGTAAAATAAGATGCAGATGATATTGTTTTAGTTCGATGAATGACCACCTTACGTCCAAACTGAACGTCTGAGAAATCGAGAGATATCGCAGAAAATGTGTTCTAGATATTCTAAATTTTCAGCTTTAATGCTCAATGAGTGGATGTCGATGTCCGTTCGGTGTCTGTTCGATGTCCGTTCGGTGTCTGTTCGATCTCCGTTCGGTGTCTGTTCGAATTCCTGTGATTCCTGAGGTGCCAGTCCCCATCTTTCACTTCTAATTGGATGTCAGAATTGCAAAAAAAATGAAATATTTTAGGCCTATCATAACCATTGATTTAATAGGATTGTTAACCCTAGGGCGTCAGATGCCGCTACCTCATAAATAATTATTACTATCGCCCCGTCAAGAGTTGCTATTTTAGACGAAAAGTTTTATCTTGAAAAAAAAAAACTTCTGTACGGTAGTTGCGAACAAATATTCGAAATTTTTTCGACACCGTTAGATAGCCTAAAGATAGGTCTATAATCCCTACATGGGAATTTAATATTTACTGCAGAATACCATTCTTACTAGAGTCCTTCGCGTCAAGTGTTTTCATTTTTAGTACTATTTTGATAAAATTGCATCTGTAGGGTAGCCTCTTTGGATATTTCTAATTTTTTTGACGCAGTTAGATAGCCCATTAATAGGTCTATAACCTCGATGTGGGAATTTAATATTTCTTGAACACTTCAAACTAGAGCATTTTGCGTGAAGGGTTTTTATCGAAAATTTCAAAAAATGTTAAGTGATTTTAACAATTCAACAGAATATGCTTCAATTATTTCGATCGAATTTTCATTTTTTGACCAGAAATTCATTATCAGCAACCTTAAAATCCCGAATTCTAGAAACAGCGTTTTTATAATATTTGCTCAATTTTCAAAAAAACAAGTCGTGAGGTGGGTCGTTTATTAGGACTAAAGTACTACCCTTGACTTCCCAGTTTGATAAATATTTAATAATAATAATTAAATTAGATATTACACAGAAAAATAATCATTTTAATCATTAAAACATAATTATTATTTATTTTTAACAATAATTAAAAAAAAAAACGGCTGAACCGATTTTTATAAAATTTATGTCGGATCAAAATGACGTTAACACGCCTCGATTGACACCCTTACGAAGTCGATATATTTTTTTATTCGCGAGATATTATGTAAAGTCTACTTTTTTGGAGTCTATTTGGTTAAGAAAAAAGAACGGCTGAACCGATTTTGAAAAAATTTCTTTCAGATCATATTTACGTTAATACGAGTCGATTGGCACCCTAACGTAGTCGATATCATTTTTCATTCTCGAGATTTCGTCTTAGAAAGAAATGGACGTACACGCACACACAGACATCTTTCTAAAAATAGTGTAGTGACCTTGAAACATAAAAATTTGTTATACATTTTGATTTCGATTTTCGGACCCATTACAATAACTTCCAATGGGAAGTTAAAAAAGTAATTTTCGAAAAGCGACAATTTTCAAAGGGAAATCAATGAAAAAAAATTCGACTGATGACCAGTCCTATACTTCCCACCTAGTAAATATTTGCAAAAAATAAACACTCTTTTTTTTATTCTTTGACTAGGCCCAAATAACCTTAGCTGTTGGTGGTCTTTGAAACACAGTTTAATTTTTATTCTTTGAAAAAAGCATGGCCCTCTTTTTTGTTTGGTGATTTACTGGTGGCTAGCTTAATATAGCAAAAATCATGGTTACCTTGATTTACGAACAAATTTTTATTTTTTTTTAGTAAAATATTTTTTTTCTCGAAAACTATACATTTTAGAGAAAAAAAATATTTACATTTTTTTCATATTATAACATCTAGAATTCATTTATATTTTTTTTTACCTATGTTAATACGTGACATTGAGAACGTTTTTTTGAATATCTCAGGTTCCACTGAACCGATTTGACTCAAAATATAATCAGATCTAAGTTAAAGGCTGATAAACACAAGAGAACAATCGGCATGCCCGTATGTTGTTCCGTTCTTAAGATATCGAAGGCGAAAAATTGCCACACACATACACACACACACACACACACATACAGACAGACATCAGTCAGAAAATGATCTTAAACGATTGCTAGGGTCTCAAAACGTGAAGATCTGTTAAAATCTCGAAATATTTTTTTCGGACTAAATCCATTACTTCCCTACCATAGTAGAGGTGGGAAGTAAAAATCATGAAAATCCATCCACCATAACTGCAGGGCTCCGAGATTTTTGAATTTTTTAGTCTAAATGAATTCCACTAAATAGGTATTATCTAACAGTAGATCATTATATGGGTTGATGATTGTGATGATGAAAGTAAAGTAGGATAGGATTGCAGATTATAGACGCTCGTCAACTGGAGTCATTAGTGCCTATGGATGATGAAAGTAAGTCGTTTGATATTTCGAGACCGGATCGACAAGGCGCGCTTGCGACATACAATGAAAATAGTTGAATGTCGAGTTGTCGTTGATGCGACGTTATTATGGTTATAGACAGTCGTTTGTCATCTTTATTATTACCGGCGCTCAGCGCACGCGCCAATCATCACTTATTCATGCCTTAAATATTGAGACGTCTGACCTAATCTAAAATACGTGAGCATGCGCTTTAATTGCATTCCAAAAATTATGAAATTAATTTGTTTCTTAAAGTTAACGTCAAGAAAGTCCGCAATTTTAGAAAAGCATGGCGTGGACTGATTAAAACGAACCGACATAAAAAAATGTAATTAATTTGCTCCGTGCACGAAAAAGTAATTTGCCAAGAAAAACGTGATTTCCTGGAAGCCGAGGAATTCCAGGGACTTCTGAAGAATTCCTGTTGTCTTTTATAAATGGTAACAGGGATGAATAGAAGAATGAATGGAACGTGAATGAAGAAGGATGAATGAAGAATGTTTGAGGTTTAAAAAAAAAGAAATAATTAGTTCCGCGTAAACAAATAAAAACTTTACCGCCTTAGGGGATGAATTTCCAAAAATCCTTTCTTAGTGCTTACCTACGTTATATAAGGAACTCCTATGCAAAATTTCATGCTTCTAGACCCACCGGTTTAGGATGTCTGCAGTGCGTTGTCTGTCAGTCAGTTGTTAAAGTTTTATTAAGCAGATAAAAATGGGGATCCTATATGATCGTTAACTGTTTTCACGTTTTTTTAACCAACTCTTCAAAAGGTGCTTTCATTCAATTTCGAAACTAATTAATGAAAGCTGACGCTAAATGTCGTATAATTATTACAAGTTTTATTACTTCCCACCTCTACTATGGTAGGGAAGTAATGGATTTAGTCCGAAAAAAATATTTCAAGATTTTAACAGATCTTCACGTTTTGAGACCCTAGCAATCGTTTAAGATCATTTTCTGACTGATGTCTGTCTGTGTGTGTGTGTGTGTGTATGTATGTGGTCAATTTTTCGCCTTCGATATCTTAAGAACGGAACAACATACGGACATGCCGATTGTTCTATTGTGTTTATCAGCCTTTAACTTAGATCTGATTAGATTTTGAGTCGAATCGGTTCAGTGGATCCTGAGATATTCAAAAAAACGTTCTCAATGTCACGTATTAACATAGGTAAAAAAAAAATAAATGAATTCTAGATGTTATAATATGAAAAAAATGTAAATATTTTTTTTCTCTAAAATGTATAGTTTTCGAGAAAAAAAATATTTATTAAAAAAAATAAAAATTGTACGTAAATCAAGGTAACCATGATTTTTGCTATATTAAGCTAGCCATCAGTAAATCACCAAACAAAAAAGAGGGCCATGCTTTTTTCAAAGAATAAAAATTAAATTGTGTTTTAAAGACCACCAACAGCTAAGGTTATTTGGGCCTAGTCAAAGAATAAAAAAAGAAGAGTGTTTATTTTTTGCAAATATTTACTAGGTGGGAAGTATAGGACTGGTCATCAGTCGAATTTTTTAACTTGCAATGTATGTTAGTTTGTTTGTGGGTTTGTTTAGGTCAAAACTTGCAAGTCAATTTTTAACGACTTCCACGTGTCCGATCGATTTGAAATTTTGTACACATATGTATTCCCGATGACAATACATGAATAAATCGTTTTTAGAAATAAATTTAACCCCTAAGGAGTTCAAACGGGGATGTAGGGTTTTTTTGACTAATCAACGCCCATGCCAAATCGCTGAAGCTAGAAACTTGAAATTTGGACAGTTGGTTTCTTTTCTGACGTAAGCATCCACAAAGAAAGGATTTTTCGAAATTCAACCACTACAGGTGTCAAAGGAGAGTAAAATTTTGAAAGACTAAAATGAACAAAATAACTCATATCAGTAAAAAAACTTTTTAGAGACAAACTTTTATTTAAATGCACTAAAAAGGAAAAAATAATTTTTAATAATTTAGGTTCATAATTATAAAAGCGTGGGTCGTGACTAATAAATTATCAGAGTTCATGACCCACGCTTTTATAATTTTGAACCTAAATTATTAAAAATTATTTTTTCCTTTTTAGTGCATTTAAAAAATAAAAGCTTGTCTGTAAAAAGTTTTTTTACAAATATTTATTGAATTTAGACTTGGGATATATCTCTAGGTTTGGCCCACAGGTCGGTTTGTTCCCAGCAACGCATCCCGTCGACGGCTTATGTAACGTACAATAAAGACAAATTATTTCCTGGAGACTTGTTTTCCCCCCAACGGTGATAACCGACTGTCCAGATGACGGACAGGAATAAAAAGATCGTCGTTTAAAGGATAAAGGGAAGTAACAGGCGTGCGTTGAGCTGTTCAACTGTTTCACATTGCCTTCTTCTGTTTTACTTCACAGACTGCTGCGATCTCGTCTCCCGTTGCGCGAATATATAAAGCGCTTTTAAATGAGTAATATATTATCGTATACTAGTACCTATACACAGGTACTTTAAACGTATGCTTACGTTTGTAAAATACAGCGTTCTCTTAAGCGATCAATCTTTTTTTTTTGTCGCTAAAAGTTCAATAAAAAATGGTGGAACCTTTGGTGTAAAGATACGAAATGTTATAATTACCACAAAACACCAAACCATAACAAACACTCTCGACGTACTTTTCGCCAACCAAGTTGGCATCATCAGGAGATGATTAAACAAAGGCCCAATTCCAGGTAGCCTGCTTTTTGATTTAGTAAAATAGTTTAGTTTTCAGGTAATAAAAATTAGGTAGTCTATAAATAGGCAGTAATTAGTGTTTAGTTTTAATCATCTCCTGATGATGCCAGCTTGGTTGGCGAAACGTACGTCGAGAGTGTTTGTTATGGTTTGGTGTTTTGTGGTAATTATAACATTTCGTATCGTTACACCAAAGGTTCCACCACTTTTTATTAATAACTATTCTTGGTAAATGATAAAATCAATCGATTTAAAACCCCTTATATCCACACCATATTATTCACATAACAATGACAAAACAGACTTAACTTTAGACATTTTTAATTCTTTCCATCCTGATATAAAGTTTACTTTAGAATCTGAGTTACAAGGTTTTATTTCCTATTTAGATACTAAAATCATTCATCAAAAAGATGGCAGTTTAATCATAGATTGGTTCTTTAAACCAACACACTCAGGAAGATACTTAAATTATTATTCCACGAGCCCTTTCACTCATAAAATCAATGTCATACAAAATCTTGTACATAGAGCTATAGGTATTTCAAGTCCACAGTTTATTTCAAAAAATGTATCCATTATAAAATCCTTTCTTGTTAGTAACAATTACCCAGCAGATTTAATAAATAAAATTGTAAACCAGACTATAAACAAGCATAATCTTCATAATCAAGAAAAAAACAATAACCAGGATATTCTTAAAAAGTCCATAAAAAATAACAATAATACATCAGATTCAAATGTTGTAACAGCAATAAAACCATATTTTTCCATTCCATATTTCCCTTTTCTATCGGACAAATTAAAATTAATTTTTAAATCGGAACCAATACGCATTTCTTTCAAAAATACTAACACAATTTATAAAATGTTTTTCTCAAAAATTAAAACTAAAACAAAAAAATTTCAAAATTCAAACTTAATCTACAAAATTGATTGCAAAAACTGTAATGCTATATATGTGGGACAGACATCTCAGTATTTACTCATGCGTTTGAAACAACATAATGTGGGCGTCAAAAACCAAATAAAATCTAATTTACATTCTCAACTTTGTTTTTGCACTTCTTTAGTACAACATAGCGTCGCCAACAATCACGAATTTGATTTTGAAAATACCTCCATTATGGCTCTAGAAAGTAATTATCAAAAACGCCTTTTCCTTGAAATGGTTTACATATATAAAACAAAAAATTGTATAAACAAACGCACAGATATTGATAACCTGTCACATATATATAGTAAATTGCTCAATGAAATAAAAATTGTCCAAACTTGAATAAACATACTACATTTTTGCAATAACAACTTAAAAATCAAAAATTATTTCACTTAGTTTCTAGCTTATAGCACGTAAATATAAAACAGTTAATCTGGCAAATAAAAAAAAAAAATTAAAAATTTTCTACAATAAAAAATAAAATCAAATTCTATAAAACATAAAGTTTTGAGTATTTCTGTGTACAAAATCAAATCAATAAAACAAATTTTTTTACACTTCAATAAAAACCAAATAAAATGTTAGTATGTTTTTTTAAAAAGTTTTTTGGACAATTTTACTGTCATGTTTGACGGCATTTGGTAAGTTAATTAATATTTGTTATATATTATTTTTTAAATATTTTTTCCTAACACAATTTTATAATTTTTATACAGAGCTCTGAGGATGAGAATATAATTCTCGAAACGTCAGCTTAATAAATGCAATATTAACAGTATTTGCTTATTATTTTTGGATCCTTAAGCCATTTCAAAGCTGTCTTCTTTCATAACAATTAGAGGTGAAAATAATAAATATCTCAGACAGCTATGCTGCCATGATTTTTGAGCTATATCTAAGAAAAAATCAAATGACCACTGTCGGGACTTGAACCCGAAACCCCCAGTTTCCGGCTAGGTGAGTTACCGATTTCTCCACAGTGCCCGAGAGTGGAAACCAATCTCTTCTTATATATAGCAATTTCACTACAATATTACAATAACTATTCTGTCCAATTTCAAGGGTATAAATATTTATTCGCCTAGTAAAATAGGATGGGCACAAATTACTTTATGATCTGGCGACCTTTACAGGTAAATATTAATTCCATATCTTTCAGGTAAAGGCTTTTTTAGTCAAATAAAATAAATTTACATTTTCGATCGATGCGCCATCGGTCGGATCTTTGGTAAACGTGTTTTAGAACCAAAATATTTAACAAAATGTCGAAGGTGTATGTTTTATTTATTGTGGATTATAGACGCGTCGACAACTTAAGTCATTAGCGTCTTAAATACAACAAATATCATATATCACTTAATCACTTAAAACTAAATAACATCACAAAACATCCATGAGCAGAGGTGGGTTTCGACCCCACGACAGTCTGATTCAGAGACCGCGACGCTACCAACTGAGCCATACTGTCCTCTCCAAGGTGTATGGTATATAAAGTAAATTTGTACCTGAAGTTACTATTCTATCGAATGAATTGCTTGGTGATTGAAAGTTAATTTTATTCCAAGGAATAAATTTATTCTAAGATTAGTAACTTCTATCTTTAACAGTGTTTGGTGAATACGGGCCTAAAAGAAATGTTTTTGACAGAAGACGACGTACCAGGAGCAAAATCAAAATTTGCAAAAGTCAAGGATAATAATGTAGTAACATTAAATTTAAAACGTTGACTACCTTGGCGTAATTTAAAAATTTCAGGAAAACATTATTTCAGGATGGACTATAAAGTATCGATTACACGAATCATGTACAGTTGTTATAAAGCATTCCAAGAAAAATGAGTGTAACTTTTATTTTTTATTAACTGTTCCATGAAATGAATGAATCTGTATTTTTCTGCGATAAGAAAATAAATATCGTTACAGTCAACATAAATCTGTTAATATGGCGAGAACTTTTTAGTCAGAATTTCATAATGATTATTTAACTTAGTTTAATACAGGGTCCTGCAAAATGTGTGATGACTGAATTAAGAATGTTAGGCACGTATAGTCACGGGCACAAATATGTATCTAAATTGTGTTTTAAAGACCACCAACAGCTAAGGTTATTTGGGCCTAGCACCAATTCATATTTTCATTTTATTATTTTTTTTTTAATAATAAATTGAAAATCCAATTGACACTTTTACCAGCTCTCGGGCTAGAACCCGAGAACTGGGGACTTGTAATAGAGGAACCATAACAACACCATGTAAAAAATTGTGTTTTAAAGACCACCAATAGCTAAGGTTATTTGGGCCTAGCACCAATTCATATTTTCAATTCATTATTTTTTTTTTAATAATAAATTGAAAATCCAATTGACACTTTTACCAGCTCTCGGGCTAGAACCCGGGAACTGGGGACTTGTAATAAAGGAACCATAGCAACGCCATGTAAACAACAGCATTTCTACACGCTCGGCTATTCTCAAGCCCAATATATATCTAAGTAACTATACTAAGAGATACCAGCATACTGGATTTTTTAGCTAAAACTGTTACCCCGGTACCACCAACACATAGATATAAATTATAATACATATGACTGCATACTAATATAGCAGAGACATGAGCACCGTCGAATTTGAAAGAGAACAAAATCTATCAGTTTCATTTAGTTCTCAAAAGTGGGCTGTAATAATATGTCAAAAATGTTTATGTGTGAGAGCGCTATTGCCAAGTGTCAACACGCATTTTATAAAGTACGCCATTTGTTTGACACTTTTCAGCAATAATTATTATTTTTCTCGTCCTTGACATTGGTGACCATAGATAAAATTTTGACCAAAGCTTGTTAAATATGTAACGAACATATTCTAAAAATTACAAATTTTTCTCGGTGGTATTACCTACTATGTGCTTTACCGGTATTAAATTATGAAAGCGCGATTTTCTATTAAAGCTCATGTTAATTTTATAATTATATATCTTTTTAAACTATTCGGTATAAGCCGTTCTGAAATTTTGTGTACTTATTTCAGATATATTAAGAAATAAGTTTACAAAATTTCATTCATTTATCGGTGATTAGAGATAGGTGCCATACATTCTTAAATTGAATAAATTTGTCAACATAAAAGACGCGATGTTCTGTTGACCAATGTTCCATTTTGTCAACTGTCAACAATGAGCCATTTTCCTGAGAGTAGTTCCTTGAATTATTCACGAGAAGCAGCACTTATGGTAGGTACAAACATTATTTATTCCCCATTAGTGTCGTGTAATTTTAGTGGTATAACTTAATTATTTAATTAATTTAATGATAATAATAATTTAATAATTAAGTTATACCACTAAAATGACACGACACTATGGGGAATAAATAATATTTGTACCTAACACAAGTCCTGCCTCTCGTGGATAATTGAAATAACTTCTCTAAGGAAAATGGCTCATTGTGAGTTGTGACATAAATGTTGTTCCAGTAAATCGTTGATTAGTTTTGATCCTATTAAAGAAATAAAATGGGTCATACATTTTGCCGGATCTTGTATAATTAAAATTCACTTGAATGCAGTGAAACGCAGTCAAATTTATTTATTTTAATAAACTTTATCTTTTTCTGTGGAAGTCTGGATATTTTAAAGCCCTGTCTTTTTTCAACTGTTTATATTTTCTTATTGAGATTAACCATTTTGCTATTCTATAATCAAGAATTTTCGTTTCTGCAATATTGTTACAAAACTGTTTCCTGAGTTGGCGGAATAAATATTTATTTACAATAATTAAAAATACATAACAATGAACGCAACAACTATATACAATAATTCGTACCAATTAACTATATACAAGGACTATTTACATCACTGTATTTATATCAGATTTATGTCTAACGTTTATTTATGTCAGTCATTTACTCAGTTACTTCAGTACTATTTATTTCTATCCACTCCACTATGTATATCACTGTACTGACTGATTGACTGATTAATATTTATATCCACTTGACGGCACGAGTCACTATTGACTGCCTAATATTTATATCAGACGCACTTGATTGCATGAGTCACTAATGACTGCCTAATATTTATATCAGACGCACTTGATTGCACGAGTCACTAATGACTGCCTAATCTCCGTTGAACTGATTACTTGCGTGAGTCACCGTAGACTGACTGACTCCCGTCGACTCGCTGCTTATATAGAGGCTGCGTGGCTTAAGCACAGCGCTTCTAGCGTTTTCCAGAACGTCTAGAATTTTCGCGCGGTTACTAGTTGTTCGGTAAGCAGACACCGCTTTCTCGGAACTGTTGCCTGTCGTTCATATACAGGGTGATCCGTAAAACTGTGTACTGTTTTTCGCGAAGCTAGTCGATATTAAAGTTGCAATCTAACAATGTGTAAACTCACAGTTTCGATTGTTGCGTTTTAAAAACCTTTTTCCTTACATTGTAAACAGACATCTACGTCAGACAGGTATGATGGTATATCATAGAACGAATTGTACGTACGATTTAGCTGTATCATCAGATTTTAAAAGAGACATTTCTTAGATGTTTAGAGAAACGGTTTGTGGTTTAATCTATTACCTATCTGTCTGTCGGTTCTAGACCTCAAGTATCCCGCTTCTGCTTTTCTCTGTTTGTGTTCATATTCTCCTGATTGTCGTTTCTATATCATCAATACATTTCCCTCATATCAGGACCGTAGCTAGAAACAAATGTTAGGTAGGGCATCAGAAATTTGAAATTAGAGTGGGTTTGTCTGTCGGTTCTAGACCTCAAGTATCCCGCTTCTGCTTTTCTCTGTTTGTGTTCATATTCTGCTGATTGTCGTTTCTCTAATATCACCAATACATTTCCATCATATCAGAACCGTAGCTAGAAACAAATGTTAGGTAGGGCATCAGAAATTTGAAGTAGGACGTGAAATTAAAGTGGATCTGTCTGGCGGAATATTACTGTATGTTCGATGTTTTAAGATAGTCTGTCTGTCGGTTCTAGACCTCAAGTATCCCGCTTCTGCTTTTCTCTGTTTGTGTTCATATTCTGCTGATTGTCGTTTCTGTAATATCACCAATACATTTCCCCCATATCAGGACCGTAGCTAGAAACAAATGTTAGGTAGGGCATCAGAAATTTGAAGTAAGACGTGAAATTAGAGTGGGTTTATCTGTCGGTTCTAGACCTCAAGTATCCCGCTTCTGCTTTTCTCTGTTTGTGTTCATATTCTGCTGATTGTCGTTTCTCTAATATCACCAATACATTTCCATCATATCAGGACCGTAGCTAGAAACAAATGTTAGGTAGGGCATCAGAAATTTGAAGTAGGACGTGAAATTAAAGTGGATCTGTCTGGCGGAATATTACTGTATGTTCGATGTTTTAAGATAGTCTGTCTGTCGGTTCTAGACCTCAAGTATCCCGCTTCTGCTTTTCTCTGTTTGTGTTCATGTTCTCCTGATTGTCGTTTCTATATCACCAATACATTTCCCTCATATCAGGACCGTAGCTAGAAACAAATGTTAGGTAGGGCATCAGAAATTTGAAGTAAGACGTGAAATTAGAGTGGGTTTGTCTGTCGGTTCTAGACCCCAAGTATCCCGCTTCTGCTTTACTCTGTTTGTGTTCATGTTCTGATGATTGTCGTTTCTATATCACCAATACATTTCCATCATATCAGGACCGTAGCTAGAAACAAATGTCAGAAATTTGAAGTAGGACGTGAAATTACAGGGTCTATCTGGCGGATTATTACTGTTTTAAGATAGGGCATTGTCATTTTAAGGTAGGGTATTGGCACAGAATACCAGATAGTAAACAGACCTGTCACTACCCTACACCTGCAGTGAGTTTCAATTCGGTGACCTTGAATAGTAACGTAAACAGTCTAGGACTGTAACTATGAATATTTTTGTTTGCGGAGTTGTGTGGGTGATTTAAAAAAAATAATATTCGATTATTCAGTAAATTCGGCTTCGAAGAACTCTTGGGCCTTATTTTGGTCGAAACCGATTTTTTGCGGAAGGTGTAATTTTTGGTCGAATTTAATCGAAGCCGAAACCTTGGTCGAACTCTAGAAATAAGTGATTTATGCTTGCTGAAAAGCACAAATTGCCTATATATTATACTCGTTTAATATTTATTGATTTATACAAATTCCCGAGCTGAGATTCATTAGTAGGTATTATATTATAAGAACATATGTAGAAGATACGCTATGTTAAAAATAAAGGATGGAAATTTTAAATTGGTAGAAACTGGATGAATGAATTGTAAATTATAGACGCTCGACAACTGAGGTCATTAGCGTGTAAAGGTAGAAACTGGATATGGAGGATGATAATGAATTGAAAATATGAATTGGTGCTAGGCCCAAATAACCTTAGCTGCAGTTGGTGGTCTTTAAAACACAATTTAACAATGATCTGGTTTAGGGCTTGAGAATAGCCGAGCGTGTAGCAGTGCGGTTGTTTACATGGCGTTGCTATGGTTCCTCTATTACAAGTCCCCAGTTCCCGGGTTCTAGCCCGAGAGCTGGTAAAAGTGTCAATTGGATTTTCAATTTATTATTAAAAAAAAAAATAATGAATTGAAAATATGAATTAGCGCTAGGCCCAAATAACCTTAGCTGTTGGTGGTCTTTAAAACACACAAAGGATGACCAGGCAAACATTAACAGAGATTGGCAACCCACCGCTGGTTCTTCAACTACAACTAAATGACAGAGTCCAGGCATGTCCCTGTCAGATATATATTGTAAATTATTATAGACGCTCGAAAACAAAGACGTCCCTGTCAATCGTTGTTGATAAAAATTTCTAGCGGTATTTACACCTCCATCAGCGACAGGCTGTAGGAGGCGTTTGCGACCATGCGGGTTTGCTAACTCTAATTGATTGCCTGTTAACCTCCTAGAAATTTGTACCTATAGTCTTTCCCACCAACATATATACTGAGGATACACGTGTATCGTATACGTACTAACAAATTTTCGCAAGTGCAATAAACGATATAAAATGTGAAAATCCAGAGAAAATTTTTACTTCCCACCTCTACTATGGTAGGGAAGTAATGGATTCAGTCCGAAAACAATATTTCGAGATTTTAACAGATTTTCACGTTTTGAGACCCTAGCAATCGTTTAAGATCATTTTCTGACTGATGTCTGTATGTGTGTGTGTATGTGTGTATGTGTGTGTGTGTGTATGTGGTCAATTTTTCGCCTTCGATATCTTAAGAACGGAACAACATACGGGCATGCCGATTGTTCTATTGTGTTTATCAGCCTTTAACTTAGATCTGATTAGATTTTGAGTCAAATCGGTTCAGTGGATCCTGAGATATTAAAAAAAACGTCCTCAATGTCACGTATTAACATAGGTAAAAAAAAATATAAATGAATTCTAGATGTTATAATATGAAAAAAATGTAAATATTTTTTTTCTCTAAAATGTATAGTTTTCGAGAAAAAAAATATTTTACTAAAAAAAATAAAAATTGTACGTAAATCAAGGTAACCATGATTTTTGCTATATTAAGTTAAGATCACCAAACAAAAAAGAGGGCCATGCTTTTTTCAAAGAATAAAAATTAAATTGTGTTTTAAAGACCACCAACAGCTAAGGTTATTTGGGCCTAGTCAAAGAATAAAAAAAAGAGTGTTTATTTTTTGCAAATATTTACTAGGTGGGAAGTATAGGACTGGTCATCAGTCGAATTTTTTTCGGTTTCGTCTCCGCTTTAACTTCTGACATTTTACTCCACGTGAACAATAAGCACGCAAATTGTCAGCCTTGCACCGAGTCAGTTAAAAAACACGTATAGCCTAGCTCTTGGTCTATAATGCCTAGTTTTAACATTTACACCCTGTATAATGTATGATGGGTTTTAATCAGTTAATTCTGTTCTTTGGAACCAATGATGATGATGAGATGGCATCGTTTCTCTGGTCTCCATCTACCGATATTACAGAGCGCCTTTTATCTCTTGGCTCCCTTTGAAATACGCACTCGTGTTTTTTTTTTATATTGTACTCTTTTAGGATAATTGAAATTGAGGCATTTCCAAGAGATTTTCGTCTGTCTAACAAGATTCGTTTCTTTCAAGAAAACTGACTTTTTAAATCATAATTAATTATTTTATAGCTTTTCTTCTTCCCGTTGGATTTTAAAGAAAGTTTTACCTTTTTTAATAAATTTGTCTGTTATTACAGATGTTACGGCTTCTTTAGATTTAATATATTATACAAAAAAAGTTTAAGAAAATTAAAAATGTGTATTTTGAAAAAAAAAATGTTTTTAATATTTTTAACCGATTGTCAAACAAGGTGAAAAATTCTTCCGGGCTGATGAGCCCTGATCAACTGGAGTTTTTCATCTCTAACTGTGAGAGATTAAACGTTTGGAAAAACTCCAGTTGACCACGGCTCATCAGCCCGGAAGAATTTTTCACCTTGTTTGACAATGGAAACCGGTTGTGAAAGTCTACACAATTTTATTTTTAACCGACTTCAAAAAAAAGGAAGTGGTTCTCAATTCGGTTGTATTTTTTTATGTTTGTTGCCTCATACCTCGAAGTTGGTCCCATATAAATTTTACTTAAATCGGTTCAGTATAGTTCGGCTGATTTTAATAAAAGTGAGTAGCGGCGTGTGATTCCATTAAGGTAAATGTCACTTTTTGACACATCACACAGCGTTAGAAATCGCTTTAATATAAAATAAAAAGTGAGTAACGGCGTGTGATTCCTTCAATTAAAAAGTAAAAAATAAAAAACTTTTTAACAAAAAAAAACCTTCAAAAAGCCACAAAAAGAGGAAAATAATAAAACTTGGGGGTCTGCGCCATTTTAATAAAATATGAAGTCGGTTAAAAGTGCCAATTTAATTAATATCTACTTTTTAACCGACTTCATATTTTATTAAAATGGCGCAGACCTCAAAGTTTTATTGTTTTCCTCTTTTGTGTGGCTTTTTGAAGGAGGTTTTTTTTTGTTAAAAAGTTTTTTTTAATGGATTTGTTTGTTAATACAGGCTTCGTTAGATTATATATTATACAAAAAAAAAGTTTAAGAAAATTAAAAATGTGTATTTTGCAAAAAAGTGTTATTAATATTTTTTGCAATATACCCACTGCAAAATAGCTACTTTCGATGCATGTAATGGGTCAAGCGTGCTGAAAGTATTTTACTTACCGCTAATTCAATTTTTTTCCAAACCTTATCAGGTGTTCATTATGTAATTATGCGTCGAATAAAATTAGTCCGGAGTCGTTATCATAATTTGTTCTTGAGGTATGCGAGCCGAAAAAAAGTTCACCGACGTACGAACGAACGTACGTACGTACACACACGAACATCTCTCTAAAAACAGCAGGTTCGGACTCTAGAGATCTCAAAACGTGCAGATATGTCCAAATTTTTCATTCGAAAAATCGGACCCATTACAACTACTTCCATTGGGAAGTTAAAAATACGTGAGTCACAACCACATTATCTATTATTAAATATTTCAATATTTTGTACAGGGTTCGGTAATCAGTATTGGTGGTTTTAAACCACCTCGTATATGGTTATTGTTGAAATGTGAGAAATAATAATAAATAATAATGCGTTTAACGTCCGTTTCTCAACATTATGTCATAACAGACGCCATTCGCACCATTACTATTTTACATTTTTACCACTTCCCGTTTTATACATTTTTATACTTCAGCTTTATTATAATAGCAATGTGCGAATGGAGGAATTATAGGAAATTAGGATAAGGTAGGCAACTTTGGGAGCATAGGAGTTTGACAGGTAATCGGCCATGGCCTTGAATAAGGAACCATCTCGATATTCATCTGGAATAATTGAGGGAAACCATGGAAAACCTCAAACAAGATGTCCGGTACAGGAATTACCGTTTCTCGGCGTGAGGCAGTAGGAAAAAGCCCTAGCCACATTTGCCCCCGCCGGGATTCGAACCAAGTACCTTCCCAATGCGAGTCTAGTGCTGTACCGCTACGCTACATCGCTGGGTGAAATGTGAGAAATAACAACGACTTTATTTTTATTTTCGGTATCTGCAATTTATTAGTTTACGGTATTTTTTGAAAATAACAGCTCTTAAGTGAGGGCCATTGCACTTTAAGTGTGTGTGGACGCTACCATGCACTCGGAACTGACCTTCCTAATTCAAAATTTTGTCCCGTGCCTGGCAACTTCAAATTCACGCCTAAAATTCCTTTAAATCTGCACAATGCTCTGTGTTCGAAAAAAAATTTCAACAACGAAAGCACGCTGATTTAGACCTCGCGCGGCGAAAGATGAAGCCACCACGTCATAGTAACGTGAATGCATTGCGCCCGCCTTCTAGCTTGCTATTGGCTGTTTTGGAGATCCATGAGCGTCGAGTGTTTTCTAGAGGTGGAATTATAAAACCCAATGTGCAGTTTTGTGTACACGGCACTGTCTGCGGGCAAGCAGGCGTTCACTAGCATATTATTGGATGACGTGCCTGGCTTCATCTCTCACCGCGGACACTCTACTGGAAAATGACACATAACTGGACAAATTGCATGAAATAAGTTTAACAATTACGGGCATTTGACAGTCGTACATCAATTATTTTTCATTTCATAGGCTACTCAAATCTACCGGTACTGATTGCCGGACCCTTTATAAAAACTCTTGTAACAAAACAAAACCGTGTAAACCAGTCTAACGTGGCCATTGTTAACTCAGGCATGAAATGAAAGCGAAGAAAAATGAAACGTACGAACGCGTTTTCCGTAGAAAATTTAAAAGCTTTTCATTAAAAAGCTGATGTTTTAGTTTTTAACCGTGGTTCCGTCACATTATTCATTTTAGTAGCGCAGCTCGAAGGTCATTGACTTGTCGAATATAGTTTGCGTTCTCCATCCCACTCCTTAAGTCCTTACAAGTCTATTATTGCTGGGTTATAGACAGACTTTCTCCAAAAATATGTTTTTGAAGGGGGATAAAATTTTGAAAAACTAAAATGAACAAAATAAATATTAGTATAGAAAACTTTTTAGAGACAAGCTTTTATTTAAATGCACTAAAAAGGAGAAAATAATTTTTAATAATTTAGGTTCATAACTATATAAAAGCGTGGGTCGTGAATTCTATGATAGTTTATTAGTCACGAGCAACGCTTTTATTAATTATGAACCTAAATTATTAAAAATTATTTTTTCCTTTTTAGTGCATTTAAATAAAAGCTTGTCTCTAAAAAGTTTTTTTACTAATATTTATTTTGTTCATTTTAGCCTTTTAAAATTTTATCTCCCTTTGACTCCCGTAGGGGTTGAATTTCGAAAAATCCTTTCTTAGTGGATGCTTATGTCAGAAAAGAAAGCAACTGTCCAAAGTTCAAGTTTCTAGCTTCAGCGATTTGGCCTGGGCGTTGATTAGTCAAAAAAACCCTACATCCCCGTTAATTGAACCTCTTAGGGGTTGAATTTATTTCTAAAAATGATTTATTCATATATTATCATCGGGAACACGTATATGTACAAAATTTCAAGTCGATCGGATACGTGGAAGTCGTTCAAAATTGACTTGCAAGATTTGACCTAAACAAACACATAAACAAATAAAAGCTTGCAAGGAACCGATGTTCTAGAAAATTCCCCATTAAGTAATCACTCGGTAATTTGTGTTATTATGCATTGTATTTAGTGCGGTTCTGTAAGCGGGCCAATATATTCTGAACTTAGTTAATGAAATCGCTAATTTTCAAGTTGAACATATCGCTTGATGAATGATGCAATCGTGATCTGTTAAATCCTAACAGACCGTCATAACTTCTATGAATAACGACCGCTTGATACTGTTAGATGATTACAGGTATCACCAGGGCCTTCCTAGCTATACAGGACTAAATGGGTTATTATAGCCCGGAGCGATAATTAGTGTTGCCGTCTAGACAAGACAAGACTTTCAAAGTTGAAATATCAAGACAAGACTTCACTTAAGTCTTGTCTTGAAATATCAAGACTTCACTAAGTCTAAGTCTGGATTAAAAAACTCTTGTCTTGTCTAATATTAAGACTCTAGATTATTTTCAAGAGTCTAGATTAACCGAGTGGTTTACTTTACCTACTACTACTTGGTTTATCTAGACTCTTGAAAATTTCAAAGTCTTGTGTTGTCTTGAAATATCAAGACTTCACTCTTGTCTTGTCTAATATCAAGACTCTAGATTATTTTCAAGAGTCTAGATTAACCGAGTGGTTTACTTTACCTACTACTACTTAGTTTATCTAGACTCTTGAAAATTGTCTAGAGTTTTAGCAAGAGTTTTGATCTAGATAAAGCAAGTCTTGTCTTGTCTTGAAAATTTCTAGACAAGACTTTTGCAATCTAGACAAGACTAGAGTCTAGAAAGTCTAGATCTTGACGGCAACACTAGCTTCCGCACTCAAATCAGTTTAGGAATGAAGGCCATCGCCAAAGGCTTGACGGCTGGAATCCAGCCCTCGTGAAAAAGTATTTAAAACTTTTTTAGAAAATATTGGATATTTAAGAGCACAGAAATGGAGGATTGCATTTTTAAAGCTATTATCTGATTCAGATATTAACTTGCAAAATTAGAAAACAATGTTATGATAATACCTCCAACGTGTTGGGTATATACAGGGGCCTCCAAGGACCTTCTGCTTCCCATCTCGTGTGTTTTCTTGTAAAGAAGAACTCATTATTGTTTGTAGCCCACGGGCGGCAAATATATTAGGACGGCCTAGGTTTCACTCTACCGGTCAGGTTTTTATAAAAACCACTGGACCACACTGTCCTTAACGCTGGTTTAAATAATTTATGTAATTGTGTTTTAAAGACCACCAACAGCTAAGGTTATTTGGGCCTAGCACCAATTCATATTTTCAATTCATTATTTTTTTTTTTTTTTTAATATTAAATTGAAAATCCAATTGACACTTTTACCAGCTCTCGGGCTAGAACCCGAGAACTGGGGACTTGTAATAGAGGAACCATAGCAACGCCATGTAAACAACAGCGCCGCTACACTCTCGGCTATTCTCAAGCCCAAATAATTTATGTCGTAGGAACGAAATCTATACCCGTGTTGATGAGCTATGCACGCAGCATACCTTTAATTTCGTCGGTAGCAGGGAGTTGTGTGGTTTTAGGATGAATTGAGTAAGATTACCGGCACAGTACGTGACAAACCGGAACTAAACTGTTTCCGGACTACTTCCTATACTGATTGTACACTGTTAAGCATGTATCAAGGGTCGATGCATACGTATAGAGACACAATTTACCCGGTTGGGGTTGCATAACTAATGCATTCATACAAGACTAAGAGCGATGACATACACAGCGGTTTGTGACAATTGGGGCTACTCGGCTCAAACACGAACACGTATTTGCAATATGCTGGCAATAGTGTGTAGTTCATAAGTGTGCTAATAATATTTTGTAGTTCACAAGTGCGCTAATAGATGACACTAAAACTTAATTGAAAAATGTTTTCGTTGGAGAGCAGCCAATTATATAATTGTTTGGAAACATATTGGAAAAAATCATTTTACCAACCAGTGGTCACAGTCAGGATTCTAACCTGAACCTTTCCACTTTCGCGGCGGAATGAGCTTACAATACTCAACCGTGACATGATTGCTAAATTAATATTCTCCTTATATGCTTCAGAATATTAATTTAGCAATAATGTCACGGTTGAGTATTGTAAGCTCATTCCGCCGCGAAAGTGGAAAGGTTCAGGTTAGAATCCTGACTGTGATCACTGGTTGGTAAAATGATTTTTTCCAATAGATTTCGAAACAATTATATAATTGGCTGCTCTCCAACGAAAAAATTTTTCAATTGCATTTCAGCCGTATAAAACTATTATTTATCCTAAAACTTAATATTATCGTTAAGGTATTATATTCATTAAATTTAATTGTATAGGCCGATTTTAAAATAATTATGCTTAAACTGTGTGATTAAAAAATTATATATATTTTAAAATTAGAAAAGTTTTCACTTCTGTCGTGTGGTCATAAGCACACACCCATTTTTTTGGCCTACAAATTTCGGATATAATTTTCTTATTTAATTAATTTAATAATACTTTGTTTTTCGTTGGTCTTTTTTCTTCTCGCAATTTTCATCGTCAGAAATCACCAAAAAAATTATTATTGAGTCACGTGTCGATTTTGACCCTCGGGCGTATGTTGTGATTTATTCAATGAAAAGAATCTATTTTTATCAATGAGTTGACATCATGATACGCGCATATTAATTTCTATTAGAACTTATTATAAGTACATGAGGTTGTAACCTCATTATTTATTCGTGACATTTGTCAGCAATATACTGTGATTTCAGCTTATTGGTGGCCGTTTTCTGATATGACTTTCAAAGTTTTAAGATAAAAAGAGGCTTGGTGTGTGGGTAAAACCACACAGCAACTTCCTATTGGGTGCCCTTAGAGATTAGAAACCTGTCTACCTCAGAGAAACTATTTGCAATACAGGTTAACATTTTACAGAAGTTTTTTTGTTATAAAAAAATTCGACTGATGACCAGTCCTATACTTCCCACCTAGTAAATATTTGCAAAAAATAAACACTCTTTTTTTATTCTTTGAAAAAAAGCATGGCCCTCTTTTTACTTCCCACCTCTACTATGGTAGGGAAGTAATGGATTTAGTCCGAAAAAAATATTTCGAGATTTTAACAGATCTTCACGTTTTGAGACCCTAGCAATCGTTTAAGATCATTTTCTGACTGATGTCTGTATGTATGTATGTATGTATGTGTGTGTGTGTGTGTGTGTGTATGTGGTCAATTTTTCGCCTTCGATATCGTAAAAACGGAACAACATAAGGCCATGCCGATTGTTCTATTGTGTTTATCAGCCTCTAACTTAGATCTGATTAGATTTTGAGTCAAATCGGTTCAGTGGATCCTGAGATATTCAAAAAAACGTTCTCAATGTCACGTATTAATATAGGTAAAAAAATATAAATGAATTCTAGATGTTATAATATGAAAAAGATGTAAATATTTTTTTCTCTAAAATGTACAGTTTTAGAGGAAAAAAAATATTTTACTAAAAAAAATAAAAATTGTATGTAAATCAAGGCAAATATGATTTTTGCTATATTAAGCTAGCCATCAGTAGATCACTAAACAAAAAATTCGACTGATGACCAGTCCTATACTTCCCACCTAGTAAATATTTGCAAAAAATAAACACTTTTTTTTTTTTTTTATTCTTTGACTAGGCCCAAATAACCTTAGCTGTTGGTGGTCTTTAAAACACAATTTAATTTTTATTCTTTGAAAAAAGCATGGCCCTCTTTTTTGTTTGGTGATCTACTGATGGCTAACTTAATATAGCAAAAATCATGGTTACCTTGATTTACGTACAATTTTTATTTTTTTTAGTAAAATATTTTTTTTCTCGAAAACTATACATTTTAGAGAAAAAAAATATTTACATTTTTTTCATATTATAACATCTAGAATTCATTTATATTTTTTTTTACCTATGTTAATACGTGACATTGAGGACGTTTTTTTGAATATCTCAGGAACCACTGAACCGATTTGACTCAAAATCTAATCAGATCTAAGTTAAAGGCTGATAAACACAATAGAACAAACGGCATGCCCGTATGTTGTTCCGTTCTTAAGATATCGAAGGCTAGGTGGGAAGTATAGGACTGGTCATCAGTCGAATTTTTGCAAACATTATCAGGTGTTCATCATGCAATTATGCATCTCAAAGTTAAATTCTTAATACTTTTTTACTTCCCACCTCTACTATGGTAGGGAAGTAATGGATTCAGTCCGAAAACAATATTTCGAGATTTTAAAAGATTTTCACGTTTTGAGACCCTAGCAATCGTTTAAGATCATTTTCTGACTGATGTCTGTATGTGTGTGTGTATGTGTGTATGTGTGTGTGTGTGTATGTGGTCAATTTTTCGCCTTCGATATCTTAAGAACGGAACAACATACGGGCATGCCGATTGTTCTATTGTGTTTATCAGCCTTTAACTTAGATCTGATTAGATTTTGAGTCAAATCGGTTCAGTGGATCCTGAGATATTCAAAAAAACGTCCTCAATGTCACGTATTAACATAGGTAAAAAAAAATATAAATGAATTCTAGATGTTATAATATGAAAAAAATGTAAATATTTTTACTTCCCACCTCTACTATGGTAGGGAAGTAATGGATTTAGTCCGAAAAAAACATTTCGAGATTTTAACAGATTTTCATGTTTTGAGACCCTAGCAATCGTTTAAGATCATTTTCTGACTGATGTCTGTATGTGTGTGTGTGTGTGTGTGTGTATGTGTGTGTGTGTGTGTGGTCAATTTTTCGCCTTCGATATCTTAAGAACGGAACAACATACGGGCATGCCGATTGTTCTATTGTGTTTATCAGCCTTTAACTTAGATCTGATTAGATTTTGAGTCAAATCGGTTCAGTGGATCCTGAGATATTCAAAAAAACGTCCTCAATGTCATGTATTAACATAGGTAAAAAAAAATATAAATGAAAATTCTAGATGTTATAATATGAAAAAAATGTAAATGTTTTTTTTCTCTAAAATGTATAGTTTTCGAGAAAAAAAATATTTTACTAAAAAAAAATAAAAATTGTAATTACGTAAATCAAGGTAACCATGATTTTTGCTATATTAAGCTAGCCATCAATAGATCACCAAACAAAAAAGAGGGCCATGCTTTTTTCAAAGAATAAAAATTAAATTGTGTTTTAAAGACCACCAACAGCTAAGGTTATTTGGGCCTAGTCAAAGAATAAAAAAAAGAGTGTTTATTTTTTGCAAATATTTACTAGGTGGGAAGTATAGGACTGGTCATCAGTCGAATTTTCTTCCATGAGACCTCGTCCCCTTGTAATATAAACAGACCTTAAATATGCAACGGACACGGTGCCAACCTACTGTTGCTAATAATTACAAATGCGGAGAATATTTTTTTCTATTTTGTTTGTGAAATCAATTGACCACAACTAACACACAGCGCCACAAGTTTTGAACGGCAGCCAAGTTAATTATTTACTAAACATTCGTGTTAGATAAATTAGATATGGGATTGGTTTGTACAGTGGTGTGCCGATTGTTGAACAACCAATATCTTTACAAAAAAATAAAAATCAAAAATCAAATCCTAACTTAAATTTTGTTTGTTTTTACGCCTCAACTACTCAGCCAATCTCTGTGACATTTTTAACACGGGTAGCTTCCGCAATGGAGATGAACATAGGCTATAATAACTAGCCGGCCCGGCTTCGTCCGGGTGGGGGGTAATCTCTCCGCAACTATACTGAACGGATTTTGTTCCGGTTTTCACGAGGAAGTTTAAAATGTATAATTGAAACTGGCCGACCCGGCTTCGTCCGGGTGAAAATCGGAGGTAATGTCAGAAGACCTTATTTATTTATTTATTGTAGATTATAGACACGTCGACATCTCAGGTCATTAGCGTCTTTTAACTACACTAAATAACAACTTTCTTAAAACTAAATAACATTACAAAACATCCATGAGCATAGGTGGGATTCGAACCCACGACAGTCTACTCTAGAGGCTGCGGTACCAAGTACGCTATCCACTAGGCTATACTGTCCTCAATGTCAGAAGACCGATTTCAAAAATTTTTCACTGTTCGATAATCGATACTTTGTTTTAGAGTTTAGGACATAGGCTATATTAACTGGCCGACCCGACTTCGTCCGGGTGGAAATCGAGGGTAATCTCAGAAATTACTGAACCGATTTCAAATTGTTTTTCACTGTTCGATAGGTGATACTTTGCTTTAAGACATATAGGTTGTGTGCACGAAGTCTACTAGCGCCGCTAGCGGGCAATAGTGTACGATTGAACTATTTTTTATTGTTGTCTTATATCGGGAAATTTTTTAATAAACGATTACCATTTTATCTAGCTGTGTGTAAATAGTATAAATAGCATAGCATAAAAGGGTACGTAAAAATTATTGATCTTAAGTTTTTTTCTTCTTCAATTTTGACGTTTAATAAAAAATAACTGATTAATTTATATCAGACATGGAGGTGTACCGTGTGCCTATACCTATGTCTATGCTTTATATTGACAGACGGAATATAACCTAAAACCATGGCGCTTGTAATCTTGCGACCGGGTTTAAAAGTGTCAAATTTATCAGATTTATAGTAATAATTTCCAAATAAGTTAGAAGTAAAATCATGGTTTTACTTACGTGACTTTTTGAACAATAATGCTCACTGACAGTTACAAAAAATGGCAGTTCAGAGTTTACAACGGATGTCACAGCAAGCGCTCGCGTCGATATTATTATAACTCCGCCCCCCTGCACACAGTCTATAGACTTTAATAACTGAAGCGAACGAGCGAAGCGAGTGATTAATGTATCAATAAATCATAAATTCATAGCACTCGGGCGAAGTCGGTCCGAGCCGCTAGTAAGTCTATAAACGTGTCTTTTACTGATAATCGCAGACTATTTTTCCGCTAGTCGTGTCACATTATGTATAGATTGTTTCACATGCGACTTTGGTATTTCAAAGAAGTGACATTTATTGGAATAATATTTTTTTGTTGCATTTAACCTGTTAGAAACCACTTGTACTTATTTTATTATTTTTTTTTGTGTACAACATTAATTTATTGAGATAAATGTTTTAATTTAAAAGTTTCGCACCAAATCTATACTAATATTATAAAGCTGAAGAGTTTGTTTGTTTGTTTGGTTGAACGCGCTAATCTCAGGAACTAGCAGTCCGATTTGAAAACATTTTTTTTGTTAGATAGGCTCATTTATTCAGTGGCGTATCTACCACAGGTGTTCCAGGTGGCAACCACCGGAGCCCCCTAACCTCGAGGGGCCCCCAATTTTTGGGTCAACTACTGATTGATTAATCCTTACACTATTTGTAATAATAGTTGACATTACTGTAATAAATTTTCTTAGCAAACTCTATATCGTTTATGCCAATAATTATGATTTGATGAAGACGACTGGAGGATTTATTTATCCTTAAATATAAAAGAGCGCAATATTATTATCTGAAGAATACCAGTAGAACTTCTTTTAATTACAGAGTCGTTTATATATGACGTAGAACATTTTGAGAATACAATCAATTGTTGATGGGATGATGATGTCATGAATAATTTGAAATTTTTCTTAGTTGAGTAAAGTGGGGGGACGGGGGGCCCCAAAAAAAATTTTACACCTGGGCCCCGTGAAGTAAAGTTACGCCACTGCATTTATTGAGGAAAACTATAGGCTATATAATATAACGCTACGACCAATAGGAGCGGAGCATCAATGAAAAATGTTTGCAAAAACGGAAAAAATTATTCCTTTTGAGAGCTTCCGTTGTGTGCGCTGCGTAAACGGTTAAAGTTACGCAAAAATCATGTATGACGGAATTGTTCCCCTTTAAAAGTTCTAAAAAAAAGTCCGCGACAGCATATGTCTATCTTTTAAGGTTGACTCACTATAACTTTTTTATGGTAATCAAATTTGTTCGTAATTATAATATTCAAGCGAACGACTGAAGCGAGTGAGTAGTGTATTTATAATATTCAAGTGAACGAGCGAGGCGAGTGGGTAATGTAATTATAATATTCAAGCGAACGAGCGGAGCGAGTGAGTAGTGTATTTATAATATTCAAGCGAACGAGCGAAGCGAGTGAGTAGTGTATAGCACCCGGGATTTCTTAGCACCCGGGCGAAGCCGGACGGGTACCGCTAGTTGATAAATAAACGGCCAAGTACGCAAAGAGCAGGGTTCCGCACTAAATAAGTTATGCTAAACCTACAATTTTGATTAAATAAAATAAAATCACATTCATAATCTACTCAAATGGCCCCTTTCAACAATACTCTACAAGAATAGGTTCAAAACAAAATTTTTGTTGCCCCCCGTTTGCATGTATAGGCGCTTTCTTTTTTTCGGTTTTTAATATTTATTGATTAACTAGAGGATATGAGTGATACTTGACGTGAATTACGCAGCTTTATAGGTAATGGCGTTGTTAAGATAGACCTGGTAACCTTCTCTACGTAATTACAAAAAATATTTTTTGTCTATTTTTGGACTAAAAATGGATGATACATTTTTTCACATTTAAAAAGGTCGATTTTATAATATCCATGGGTCGACACCGCGCCAACAAAATTTTTAGTGCACAGAACAAATTAATGCAACTGATTGAATGAGTCATTTTCCTGAGAGTAACTCTTTCAATTATCCACGAGAGGTAGCACTTGTGGTAGGTACAAACAGTATCTATACCCCATTAGTGTCGTGTCATTTTAGTGGTATAACGTCATTATTTAATTAATTTAATAATAATAATTTAATAATTAAGTTACAACACCAAAATGACACGACACAATGGGGAATTAAATGTAATGTTTGTACCTACCACAAGTGCTGCTTCTCGTGGATAATTGAAAAAACTATTCTCAGGAAAATGGGTCATTCGATACACATAAATTAAGAATACTTATTTTCGTTATCAATCGAGGTTTCACGAAGGAAAACAAATGAATGTTGAAATATAAATGACAGGTTTAAGATTTATTAGTCTTTTAAACGGCATAAATTGTATAAAAAGAAGTTCCAGCGGACAATTAGCATTGCAAAATGGCGGCTGAAAGTTGAGCACCGTTCAACTTTGTGCAATAATTAAAACGCAACTATCTTCGTATTTGCCGATAATAAACTATTCTAACATACCGACGCTTTTCAAGTTGAACTTTCGTAAACTTGAGAACAATTGAACTCGGCGCTGCAAACAGTTGAATGCGTCACGACAAACAATTGAAAACAAAACAAAAAATATGACAGTCGTTTTTCATGCAGCGACGGAAGTTAAAAAGTTTTTAACAAAAAGATATTATATTCTTTTGTAGTTTTTTAAACAGCTAATTTTTTATTTTAGTTATTAAATTTGGTAAAGTTTTTAGTTATTTTGTAATAGAAGACATATTGAAATTTTAAAATTAAGTATGCTTGAGGGATTGAATGAAACAGATTCAGAGAAAATTGAAATTCGACACTAATGTCAGGTTGTGTCCCATTATCGATTTACCCAACCCGCCAAAATTTCCAGTTTCTAACAAAAAAAAACAAAAAAATGATATACCTGGAAATTTTTGGCGTGGACTGTTGGACGCCCTGTATAAAGAAACACCAGTGCTCGGTTTCTACTTTCTGGTACCCCAAATTTACTTTGAAAGTAGGTTTAGCGCTTAAAGTCAATGCTAAATCTATTTTGAATGTAGATTTAGCGATAAAAATCAATGCTAAATTTATTTTGAAAGTAGATTTAGCGATGAAAGCCAATGTCAAATCTATTTTGAAAGTTATAGATTTAGCAATGAAAGTCAATGCTTAATCGATTTTGAAAGTAGATTTAGCGATAAATATCAATGCTTAATTTATTTTGAAAGTAGATTAAGCGATAACAACCAAAGCTAAATTTATTTTGAAAGTAGATTTAGCAATGAAAGTCAATAGGTACTAAATTTATTTAGAAGGTAGATTTAGCGATAAAATTCAAAGTTAAATCGATTTTGAAAGTAGATTTAGCGATAAAAATCAAAGCTAAATTTATTTTAAAAGTAGATTCAGCGATGAAAGTCAATGCTAAATCTAGTTAGAAGGTAGATTTAGCGATGAAAGTCAATGTTAAATCGTTTTGAAAGTAGATTTAGCGATAAAAGTCAATGCTTAATCTACTTTGAAAGTAGATTTAGCTATAAAAACCAAAGCTAAATTTATTTTGAAAGTAGAATTAGCGATGAAAGTCAATGCTAAAGTTATTTTGAAAGTAGATTTAGTTATGAATATCCTACCAAATATCTAGCATAAATAAATCAAACAACAAATCGACTGTATGCACATTTTTGTACATTTTACGGAATCAACCTGTATATATTTGGTAGATATAATGAATGCAAAATGTTCGACTTACCGGAACTGTGTGGAGAACTTGTCGAGCTTCCGTATCCATCGTCCAGACCGGAAGTGGTGCTGTGATAGCGCTGTATGGAACTGATGTGTTTGTCTGTCGGCGACATGTTCTTCTTCTTCTTCTCGGGCAGGGTCGAGACCTGCTGCTCCTTGACGGCGCCATAACTGTTTCCGGTCGTCGATGTAACGACATCTTCCATTATGGTCGACGCCGACATCTCGCACACCGGTATTTTCGCTATAAACTTATTGTTTACTAAACTATTGGACGAACACGATTGCGCGGCAAAGAATCTAGCACGTTCTAGATCATTCTTTTTAACGACCGGTTTCTCGCCGAAATCAACACAGGTTATCGGAATTTTTGGTAAAATTCTTTTGACAATTTTTTCGTTTATTCTTTCACCATTTTCAGATGGCAAACCGTTTGATTGTTGTATTAATAACGCGTTTCTTTTGTTACTAACCGCTTCTACATTGTTTTTTAATTGTCGATGTTCCATATCTTAGTGACGCACGCGTTTTTGAACACTTTTGTTTTTTACGAGTTCGCCCGTGAGTTTAAAGTGTAAATTCGTTTTTTCCATTTTCGACTGAAATTTTATATTTTTTTTAAAAAAGATTAATAGGGTCGTCCCACATGTTTTTAGGGTTGGAATCTACGTTACAAATAGATAATAAAACAATTTTTTGAGAATTTTTCGGAAGTTTTTTATACAAGAAAAAAAATCTAAAAAATGCGTATTTTCAATGTAATTTTAAACATAGAATTATACCACCCGGGAATACGTCATTCACAGGCATTCATTGATTGGCTGCTGGAGTCGAATCACGCCCACTGATCCATAGATAAAGAGAGCATATTATAGTATACTGATTTGTTTATGTACAGTTGACAGACCGGCAGTTAGAATTTAGGTTAGGTTCTTCACGAGTTACGAGTGATGAGTAAGTTCCTTTCTTTCCATAGACATATCTCTCTTTATCTATGCGTGGACGTATGTCTAGCTTCAATGCTCTGGTTTTGACGTCATCATTATGGCGGCTAAGCTCATCCGTTTGAAATGAACATATTTTTTTTTCTCGTTTGCAATATTAAGAGGAAGGATATAAGAACGAAAAAGTTGGTTTACATTATTTGTTTATTTATGTATGAGGAATAACACACACTATTCAAAATTATCAAAATTCGGTACGTAGGACACCCTATTGATATGAAAATTGAAGAAAAACGTACGGTAAGTTTTCCTTCAATTTTCTTAACAATTCTAAAATCGTACCTACTTACTGTTTTTATTATTCATTTTTAATTTACTGAAATTAACGGTTCGCATACAAAGCAGTTGTTGAAAAAATCTGAAAAGTGCTAATTAATTTTAACCTTATGTAAATTAGAAGTGTTTACTGGAAAAAATCCAAAAGATAATTGGACATAAAAGGAAACCAGTGTTTAAGGTACGCGGCACTCTCTACTGTTGTTTTGCTTGCAGTTTGTAAGGAAATTATCATACATTTTTAGAGTGTTGGGTCTCTAAATTATCATTTTTTAAGTGAAACTTCTTTATAGCGAGACTAATGAATCGAAATTACCTCGACACAAAAAAATGGGTGTGTGCTTATGATCGTACACTACCCGTGATATTAGCTCCCGCATGTGACGTGGTACAACCTACAGTAGTACCTAGCTTAAAATCAGCTCTCGTAGGTAATGATATTTCAGTGACAAATTGCTTCATTAGGAAACAATTGATTGTTTAAAAACGTGTCACTGTAGAGTAATTGTCAACTCAGCCACCGCGAAAGTGGAAGTTTCGGGTTAGAGTCCCGACGGTGACATAGGTTTGAAAAATGAATTTTTCCATTGTTGAATCATATTGTTAAATCATTTCGATGGGTGTTTCTAACACAAATGCAAACTTTGCATTCATTTGTATGCATTTCTATAGTGTTTTACTACTCTCGGCCTACTATAAAAGTGAAGTTGGCGACACAAATGAACTGTCAAAAAATTTTGAAAATCCTGTAATTGAAATGAAAAGCAGCTATTTTATAGTGAGTATGACAAAAAATACCATATATATCTCGTGCGTAATGATATTATGACTCGTGTGTTTTAACGTACTGTCACTACTCGTCAGTAATATACCTTATTACGCCACTAGATATACAATCTACTTCTAAATGATTCATAAAAAAATTCAAGGAAACCCATTATGACGGTTCATTGTAAAAAATCCAGCATGTATAAAAATGTTCGCAGCCACTGATTCAGTATACTTTATTATTTTTTAACATTATTTTAATAAAACAAACGAACATAATATGCTAACTTTGTTCTACTCACATTTTTAAGGCTTATTTTCAATGTCAGGGTAGGGAATGCAAAAACTAAAAAAAAGTCAAAAGGTGTCATGGGACACCTGACAGAAGCTATGCTTTTTACGCATTGTATATAAAACCGAATTTATCAAAGTTATAGACAATACAATTGAAAAGTTATTATTTGACCGCCATTTTGAAATCTGATGCAATTTTATTTTTTTGTGTCTTATAAAACTCTTAAATATCAATTTTCAAAAAGATCGGATAACTTTTACAGAAGTACATATGGCCGCCATTTTATTTTTTTGTGTCCTATAAAACTCTCAGATATTAATTTTCAAAAAGATTGGATAATTTTTATAAAAGTACATTTGGCCGCCATTTTGAAATCTGACGCCATTTTATTTTTTTGTGTCTTATAAAACTCTTAAATATCAATTTTCAAAAAGATCGGATAACTTTTACAGAAGTACATATGGCCGCCATTTTGAAATCTGACGCCATTTTATTTTTTTGTGTCCTATAAAACTCTCAGATATTAATTTTCAAAAGGATCGGACAGTAGATATACTTTTAACATGAGCATGTCGGTGACGTGACGCGAAACCATAAGTTTTTCCCCTCCCAGAAATCGTCTTAACGCGCCTATAGAAGCATAGCTTCAAAAATCACCTAGAAAACCGGGAAAAGTCAGGGAAATTTGTTCTGGAGAAAAATTGGCCATCCTGTGACTATATTCGTGAACAGAACAATTTGTTACAGTCTGTGCATCCCTAGTTTTGCTTGGTGGTTTGAATTTCAGTTGCATAATAAAAGAAAACTTATAATGAAGAACAACAAATTGTTAAATTAATAAAGTTAGTGTAACTAGCTGACGGTTGGCACTCGTGAAAAACGTTTCAACAACGAAACTTTCCCTAGATGTTTGAAAACAGTCCGTTTTTTTTTTTGTTGCTCTACCTCATCAAACAAACTTAACATTGACAAGATACGTATATTTCATATTTTAATGAGACATTTTAAGGTTAGAATTGGATTATTAAAAGTATGTTGCATAGTAATATTCAAATTGGAAGAGGCGAGGGCGTGGCTTCGCTTTCGCGGTTACACTTGCGATAGAGCCGTACCTCACCGGGATGCCACGGCACACTGTAAGAAATTAGAAGGCCGATTACATAGATTTTTGATGGTCCATTTGTAGCCAGTGATTAATCTGGTAATAGGCACACAAAGAGACAATGGCGTCGCAAACAGGTATCGTCTGTACATCGCGTAGATTCCATAAAAACACATTGCGCATGCGTGGTTACTAATTTTACATTAATTGGTTTTGTATTCATCCATTTTATATATGTAACTATACATTTTATTTTGTAATTTTTACACACTTTATTGGAATTTTACACAAATTATGTAATTTTAATTTACTTTATGTAAAAATCACAAATTTGTTTAACTTTACAGTAAAAGTCCAAGTTTTTATGAAGTTTTCTGTGTGAAAGTAAATAATAATGTAAAATCACTTCGAAAATCGAGCGAATTCTACCTTAACTTTCAAAGTATTTTTACATCCATTTTTTACAGTGCGACGTAGCCATGGCCCATGGCTACCCTGGCAACCGAAGGTCGCCAGATAGAGTCTCTCTCTCTCCACGCATAACTCTTTACAGAGTGGTCCGATTTTAATGATTCTGTTTTATTTGATAGGTTATACCTCGAAGTTGGTCCCATATAAATTTTACTTAAATCGCTTCAGTAGTTCGGCTGATTTTAATAAAACCGAGTAACGGAGTGTGATTCCTTTAAGGTAAATGTCACATTTTGACACATCACACAGCGAAAGCAGTCAGTTAAGTTTGTAGAAGTGAAACTATTGGCAAGCGTCTAAACTACGTATTGTAAAGCCATACTAAAAAAAGTAGAAAATACAAAACTTCCTTCGAAAAGCCTCTAAAAAGAGGAAAATAATGAAATTTTGAGATCCGCCAATTTAAGAAAATATGAAGTCGGTTAAAAAGTACAGTATAGTGATTAATATCCTCTTTTTAATCGACTTCATATTTTGTTAAATTGGCGCAGATCTCAAAATGTCATTATTTTCCTCTTTTTAGTGGCTTTTTGAAGGAGGTTTTTTTTGTTAAAAAGTTTTTTATATTTTTTTAATTTGAGCACAAAAATATTTTCAGTGATGATAAAAAATAATTTGAAATAATAACAATAAAATCTGCAAAGATCAGCTTTCAGCCACAGAAAGCGTAATTCGCATAAAAAGCTCACAAATTAATTAGTGTAATGGACTACCTACTAATTTAGTTATTTATGTATTTCCATTTAAAGCAGGAAAATAATATTATTAATATCATAGATAGCAGCACATACGCCTAATTGTGATCATCATCATCATGCTTAATTACGTGCTTGCAAAGGCACTAATGGAATACCTTGTTTTTTTCAAAACGTTCAAGAAGCTGTAGCGTTCTTACCATTCGTACCACAGAAAAGTTAGGTAAATGAAAATTGTAGAAAATGTAATCCTCTTTAAAACATTACATAATGGAAGAATCGCTTAAGTCGACCGTTTCTGAGATATTTCGAAAAAAACAAAAACAGTGGTAAAATTTCGTGGTTTTTCTGCCGCCAAAATTTTCCCGGGGTCGGCCATGTTGAATAACTTGGTTTTTTTCATGTTGACACCAATATATACAAATACAAAAAAAATTTCTACCCGATCTTATGCAAGGCAAGCCCCTTTTTCGATACCCTATTGCCTGAACTATAGATATGAATCATTAAAATAACTAATACAAATAAAAGAACAGTTTGGTGTAACGGTTAGAATGCTGGCCTTTGGATCAAAGTGTCGTAGGTTCGAATCCCCCACCTCCGCTCGTAGATGTTTTGTGATGTCGTTTAATTTTAGACGCTAATGGCCTTAATTGTCGAGCGTCTATAATTTACAATAAATAAAAAGTATACAAATAAAAAAAATGGGTACGTGCGACCCGTAACACGGCTAAAGAAGTTTGACTTCATTGAAATCATAATTTTGTCTGTGATTGTAAGTTTTTTACGAAATTTCGATTTAAGCCGGCTCCAGACGACATGGCCAACATATACCAATATTGGCTAATGTATTGGCGACCAATCTTGGGTATGACTGGGCATGTGTGGTCTTTTGAATATGTCCAATATCTGCACACGACAGAATTCTATTTGGCCAGCGTTGGCTAAGCTTAGTATACACGCGATGTTTAGCGAATATACACCAACATTAAACAAAATGAATAGCGAAGATGACGCAGTTATTGCAAGTGCTTCAGCGGTAACAATTTATGTCCAAGTAGCCACACGACAGGATTCTGTTAGGCCAGCGTTGGCTAAGCTTAGTATACACGCGATGTTTAGCGAATATACACCAACATTAAACAAAATGAATAGCAAAGATGACGCAATTATTGTAAGTGCTTCAGCGGTAACAATTTATGTCCAGTAGCCACACGACAAGATTCTGTTTGGCCAGCGTTGACCAAGCTTAGTACAACCGATGTTTAGGGAATGTACACCAACATTACACAAAATGGGTAGCGAAGATGACGCAATTATTGCAAGTGCTTCAGCGGTAACAATTTATGTCCAGTAGCCACACGACAAGATTCTGTTTGGCCAGCGCTGACCAAGCTTAGTACAACCGATGTTTAGGGAATGTACACCAACATTAAACAAAAATGGATAGCGTAGATGACGCAATTATTGCAAGTGCTTCAGCGGTACCAATTTATGTCCAGTAGCCACACGACAGGATTCTGTTAGACCAGCGTTGGCTAAGCTTAGTATACACGCGATGTTTAGCGAATATACACCAACATTCAACAAAATGAATAGCAAAGATGACGTAATTATTGCAAGTGCTTCAGCGGTAACAATTTATGTCCAGTAGCCACACGACAAGATTCTGTTTGGCCAGCGCTGACCAAGCTTAGTACAACCGATGTTTAGGGAATGTACACCAACATTAAACAAAAATGGATAGCGAAGATGACGCAATTATTGCAAGTGCTTCAGCGGTACCAATTTATGTCCAGTAGCCACACGACAGGATTCTGTTAGACCAGCGTTGGCTAAGCTTAGTATACACGCGATGTTTAGCGAATATACACCAACATTCAACAAAATGAATAGCAAAGATGACGCAATTATTGCAAGTGCTTCAGCGGTAACAATTTATGTCCAGTAGCCACACGACAAGATTCTGTTTGGCCAGCGCTGACCAAGCTTAGTACAACCGATGTTTAGGGAATGTACACCAACATTAAACAAACATGGATAGCGAAGATGACGCAATTATTACAAGTGCTTCAGCGGCAACAATTTATGTCCAAGTAGCCACACGACAAGATTATGTTTGGCCAGCGTTGACCAAGCTTAGTACAAGCGATGTTTAGGGAATCTACACCAACATTAAACAAAATTAATAGCGAAGATGACGCAATTATTGCAAGTGCACTTCAGCGTTAACAATTTATGTCCAGTAGCTTTACGACAAGATTCTGTTTGGCCAGCGTTGACCAAGCTTAGTAAACCCAATGTTTAGGGAATGTACACCAACATTAAACAAAATGAATAGCAAAGATGACGCAATTATTGCAAGTGCTTCAGCGGTAATAATAATTCTTGTGTCCAGCTCTTAATACATGTTTCATGCAACTCATAAATCACAATAATAAACACACACACTGACAGACACTGCGTAATGAAAACTGTCCAGTCGTCTGGACGAAAACAAAGTCATATTTGCAAGCCGAGACCAGCGTTGGCCAATCGCTTTGAAATTTGTTCAAAAAACCGCCCTCAAAGCGAATGTCTTCCAAAGCCAACGTTGGTGACTGTTTAAATATTGGTCATATAAATACCATCCACACGGCATGAAAAATGCCCAAATGTCAATATTGGTCGACATTTGCCATGTTCTCTGGAGTCGGCTTTAGCAGTATATGGTTCTAGGATGCCTAGACCGAATGATCCTAATTGTGTGTGTTTTAAAGACCACCAACAGCTAAGGTTATTTGGGCCTAGCACCAATTCATATTTTCAATTCATTATTTTTTTTTTTTTTTAATAATAAATTGAAAATCCAATAGACACTTTTACCAGCTCTCGGGCTAGAACTGGGGACTTGTAATAGAGGAATCATAGCAACGCCATGTAAACAACAGCGCCGCTACACTCTCGGCTATTCTCAAGCCCGACCGAATGATCCATTTTTAATTTTTATCTGGCTGTCTTCTTTCGTGAGCTCAAAAATAAAACGCTTAATTCAAGCATTTCCGATAAAAATATGCATTTTCACGGAAAAATCCACCTGTTGAAATAGTCACAAACGAGGTATACTAACCATTTTCCGCAGTTCTCAGTATTTTATACATCGAAACGCGAATTATTATATTTGCATATCGGCTCGATTATCATTTAACTGTCGTTAAAATTAACGATAGGGAAGCAAAATGACTAATTATTGAATCTCTTGAAGAGGAATAGAACCTTTGATGTGAAGACAGTTTTACTTATAGAACGAGAAGTAGTGGCAATTGTCGGTATTAACCCCCTTGCAGAACGATATAAACGCCTAGACGACCCAAGTTTGCCTCTAAGAGAGGGGGTTAATACCGACATTTTGTTCTGCAAATTGAAATATATGCTTAAAACAGTCGCCGTAAGAACATATTAAAATTTGAACCTTGAACTAATAATATAAGTTTCGTCGAGTATATGACACGTTTAGGGTGATCTGCCACCCCTTTAATACTGACCAATCGATCTGCAAATATTATAATGACATTATTGGGTCACCGACAAGCTATACAAACAATTTCAGCCTTGAAGCAATAATAATTGTGACCATTTTTTTGTTACATGTTGGGGGCGGTCTGCAACCCTCCCATACCGCTATCTAGCAAAATCCCTTACTCAGGACACTAATATGCCTCCCTCAACATCTTCACAAAAATAAGGCCTTGAATAAATAATACCAAAAAATTGTCACTAGCTCTCGGTCTATTAGTGTTCAGTAAAATTTGCTAATGTTTAGTTTTGATAGGTTTTAAGGAGTACCAAAATGACATAAACGCTAAGTTCTTGGTATGAGTCCGTCCGTCTGTCGAATTTGTGACGTCATATAGGCCTGTAATTTCTAGACGACTATAGGCATAGTACTTATGTCGAAATTTGGCATGCCGATATATTTATATGCTCCGATGATATTTTAGGGATCGTTTTTCAAAACAGCGGCCTTAATAGGAGGGTCGATAAATTCGTCGTCAATCTCACAAAAACGTGGCCTATCTCATTTTTACAAGTTTTTATTTAACTTGCAATGTTTGTATATTAGTTTGTTTGTATATTTGTTTGTTTAGGTCAAATCTTGCAAGTCAATTTTGAACGACTTCCACGTATCCGATCGATTTGAAATTTTGTACACATATGTATTTCCGAAGACAATACATGAATAAATCGTTTTTAGAAATAAATTCAACCTCTAAGGAGTTCAAACGAGGGTATAGGGTTTTTTTGACTAATCAACGCACAGGCCAAATCGCTGAAGCTAGAGACTTGAAATTTGGACATTTGGTTCCTTTTCTGACGTAATCATCCACTAAGAAAGAATTTCTCGAAATTCAGCCCCTACGAGTGTCACAGGGGGGTAAAATTTTGAAAGACTAAAATGAACAAAATAAAATATTAGTAAAAAAAACTTTTTAGAGACAAGCTTTTATTGAAATGGTATACAAAAAAGGAAAAAATAACATTTAATAATTTTGGTTCATAATTATTATAAAAGCGTGTGTTGCGACTAATAAACTATTATAGAGTTTACAACCCCCGCTTTTATAATAATTATGAACCAAAATTATTAAATGTTATTTTTTCCTTTTTAGTACATTTCAATAAAAGCTTGTCTCTAAAATGTTTTTTTTTACTAATACATATTTTATTTTGTTCATTTTAGTCTTTCAAAATTTTACCCCCTTTTGATCCCCCTTGGGGCTAAATTTCGAGAAATCCCTTCTTAGTTGATACTTACGTCAGAAAAGGAATCTACTGTCCAAATTTCAAGTTTCTATCTTCAGCGATTTGGCCTGGGCGTTGATTAGTCAAATAAAAACCCTACACCCTCGTTTGAACCCCTTAGGGGTTGAATTTAATTCTAAAAACGATTTACTCATGTATTGTCATCGGGAATACATATGTGTACAAAATTTCAAATCGATCGGATACGTGGAAGTCGTTTAAAATTGACTTGCAAGATTTGACCTAAACAAACAAACACACAAACTAACATACAAACAATGCAAGTTAAATAAAAGCTTGTAAAAAGTATGCAGATCTGCGGTCGTATCTCAAAATCACAATTTTTGTAGACACGTCACTTTGTAAGATTGACGACGAATTTTTCGACTGTAATAGGGCTGTGTTTTGCCTATCCATTTAATTAATTAGGCGGGAAATGTCACCCAGTACGATTATATATAGCTATATATAATATAATGTACCTACAATAGTAAATCTGTTTGTAGGTGCGGTTTGGTGCGATTAAAGTTCTATAGTTAATGGTTCAGAAATATGTAATGCGAACATATAAATGCTATTAAAAATAGATATTTATGTAACGTGTCCGCAAAATGACGATTTACCGACAGTTGCGACGTGAGCTGGTTTGTGGCGCATGTTTACGAAAACTCGTGTAATTTATTGCACGAGCTGAAGGCGAGTGCGTCAAATTATACACTCGTTTTCGTAAACACGCGCCACACATCTTAGACAAATGGCGTAAAATCGTAACTACCGCCACTTTGCCGACAAAGTTGCATAAAATATTTATTGTTACTACACTGTAAGAAATGAGAATGCCGATTACGTAGATTATCGATGGTCCATTTGTAGCCAGCGATTAATCTGGTAATAGGCACACAAAGAGACAATGGCGTCGCAAACAGGTATTGCCTGCACATCGCGTAGATTCCATAAAAACACATTGCGCATGCGTGGTTACTAATTTTACATTAATTTGTTTTGTATTCATCCATTTTATATATGTAACTATACATTTTATTTTGTAATTTTTACACACTTTATTGGAATATTATACAAATTATGTAATTTTAATTTACTTTATGTAAAAATCACAAATTTGTTTAACTTTACAGTAAAAGTCCAAGTTTTTATGAAGTTTTCTGTGTAAAAATAAATAATAATGTAAAATCACTTAGAAAATCGAGCGAATTACCTGCCTTAACTTTCAAAGTATTTTTAGATCCATTTTTTACAGTGTAGTGTTTAGATTTTAGAACATTTATAATTTGAAAGAAATAGAAGCTTAATAAAGATGTATTCAGAATCATCGGTCGATAAAGTAGGTGAAAATTAATAAATTCATTTTCACCTACATGAATAGCTCTCGCTATTACGATGATTCACATCTACAACCTAGCTATAATTAATAACACTCGCATGTAGTGGAAATCTATTGATTTCTTTACATATATGAAGAATGTTGGATTAGTAATCATGTCGCGGTTGAGTAATTGTAAGCTCATTCCGCCGCGATAGTGGAAAGGTTCAGGTTAGAGTCCTGACTGTGACTATGGTTGTCAAAATGATTTTTTCCGATATTTGCAGGAATCAATTATGTAATTGACTGTTCTTCCAATAAAAATTTTCAAAAATTATGATTGCATAGAAATAGCCTCCATGTTATAGTAAATGTAGGTATAGGTACGTCTTTAGTCTATTCACTTTCAAGGTAGAGTGACCTGTGTGCGTGATCAGTTCGTGTCCCTTTGTTTACTTGACTTGTGATCGGTCGATCGGGTGAATTTCAAATCTTGCAAAGGAACCGTATTTACCTATTTATTTTGTTGTAAGCTGTAGGTAAGCGACACTCTTGGAATGTATTTTTTCAAATTACTCTATCTTGGAAATGAATAGACAATAAGTCGAAATGTCGTTAAAAATGTACATTTACAAAGTTACGATTTTATATAGTTAGATATTGTAAATTATAGACGCTCAACAACATAGGCAGTAAGCGTACACTGTAAAAAATGGATGTAAAAATACTTTGAAAGTTAAGGTAGAATTCGCTCGATTTTCTAAGTGATTTTACATTATTATTTATTTTTACACAGAAAACTTCATAAAAACTTGGGCTCTTATACTGTAAAGTTAAACAAATTTGTGATTTTTACATAAAGTAAATTAAAATTACATAATTTGTGTAATATTCCAATGAAGTGTGCAAAAATTACAAAATAAAATGTATAGTTACATATATAAAATGAATGAATAGAAAATAAATTAATGTAAAATTAGTAAACACGCATGCCCAATGTGTTTTTATGGAATCTACGCGATGTGCAGGCGATACCTGTTTGCGACGTCATTGTCTCTTTGTGTGTCTATTACCAGATTAATCGCTGGTTACAAATGGACCATCGATAATGTATGTAATCGGCCTTCTCATTTCTTACAGTGAATGATTTTGTTTATTTGCATTGATAATTTGATTAGTTCAGGCCAATTTCTTGTAAAAATACTATACGTATTTACATATGAAACTACTAATTAATATCCGTGAAAATGCACTGAAAATCTGTTGTGTGAAAATTCGATACGAGAATAGATTGTGTTTTCATGTGAAAATAATTTACTGCTGCCGAGTGGCAGCGCTAATCGTTTTTTGGTTAAGGCTGCGCAATAATAATTTATTTCCAACTAAATGATGGCCCAATAACGGATGTTACTGTTCCCGTTCTAGTCCAGCAGTCAGGTACATTTTACCTGGAAAGTATTCCGAAGTTAATAATATTTTGGTATGTTGTTTGTGGGTACTCTGTGGAGTAGAATCTGAGTTTTCGACCTCGAGGATCCTGCTAACGTAGGGGGAGCCGAAAAACCACGAAATTTTACCACCTTTTTTGCTTTTTTCGAAATCTCTCAGAAACGGTCGACTTAAACAATTCTTTCATTATGTAATGTTTTAAAGAGATTTCCTACAATTTTCATTCCCACAACTTTTCTGTGGTACTAATGGTAAGCGCGCTGCAACTTCTTGAAAATCACCCGCTCCGCTTTTTGTACCCCCCAAGCCCAAAAAAAAGAGAAAAAATGAAAAAATGGAATTGAATGGAAATTTAGCAAAAAAAATGTCGCCAATTGGGTTATCTTACAAAATGTTTGAACTTTTTTTTCTTTAATTTCCATCTCCGCCCTGGCCGGGGCCCCCTCGGCGGTTGGGCCCCTAGGCCGGTGTCTTGTTGGCCTAGGCAGAAATCCGGGCCTGGACATTACGTCACCGAATAGCGTGACAGACAGAAATTGCGAATTACACGAACGAGCGACAAATAAACCATGCAGCCTTAAAATTATTCGAGCGTTTTTCTCAGAAAGGGAGAAATCTTTAAAATTCGATTTACCTATACGTTACAAAGAATTTATTTCGAAGAATAAAATAACATGATTTATACATTTTCGTAATTTACTCTTTTTGTTTTACTTAAATACATAGAATTTATGTTTTTGTCATAAATATTTTCATTTAAATACTTATATACAGTGTTAACCCGAACATAGGAAAAAAAATTCGACTGATGACCAGTCCTATACTTCCCACCTAGTAAATATTTGCAAAAAATAAACACTCTTTTTTTATTCTTTGAAAAAAAGCATGGCCCTCTTTTTTGTTTAGTGATCTACTGATGGCTAGCTTAATATAGCAAAAATCATGGTTACCTTGATTTACGTACAATTTTCTTTTTTTAGTAAAATATTTTTTTTCTCGAAAACTATACATTTTAGAGGAAAAAAAATATTTACATTTTTTTCATATTATAACATCTAGAATTCTTTTATATTTTTTTTTATCTATGTTAATACGTGACATTGAGAACGTTTTTTTTAATATCTCAGGATCCACTGAACCGATTTGACTCAAAATCTAATCAGATCTAAGTTAAAGGCTGATAAATACAATAGAACAATCGGCATGGCCGTATGTTGTTCCGTTTTTACGATATCGAAGGCGAAAAATTGACCACATACACACACACACACGAACACATACATACAGACATCAGTCAGAAAATGATCTTAAACGATTGCTAGGGTCTCAAAACGTGAAGATCTGTTAAAATCTCGAAATATTTTTTTCGGACTAAATCCATTACTTCCCTACCATAGTAGGAGGTGGGAAGTAAAAAGGTGTGAGCCTTGGCTCACGGTGAAAGTGAAAACTTTATTAGAATATTTTTTAGAAAAATTATAAAAAATATTTGTAGTCCAGTCACGAGAGGAAGTCCACCTTGCGTTTGGTGCAGCAAATGATTTTATTTTTTTGTGTCCTCAAGCATGTTTAGGAGATGTCAAATCCAAGTTTGCGACCTCTAAAACAGGGCGGGGGAGTTTTGGTGGGCTACAAACCACGATTTTTTTGCACTTTTTTCGATTTCTTGCTTATAATATGGAAACGGCTGGTCCTATCGAAAAAATGGTCCTATTCAAAATTAAAGGGCATAAAATTTACCTCAAAGTGCATTAGTCAAATATGTTAATGTTCCCATTTTTACATGCTCTACAGAACTTAGAAAATCTTCAAAATATACCAAAATGAAAAAAAAGCATTGTTTCAAGCTTTTAACTATTGTAAAACTCGAATAGCCTATAACCTTCCTTAATAAACGGGCTATCTAACAAAAAAAAATTTTTCAAATCAGACCGGTAGTTCCTGAGATTAGCGCGTTCAAACAAAAAAAATAAATTCTTTTTTTGTTTGAACGCGCTAATCTCAGGAACTACAAGTCCGATTAAAAAAAATTTTTTTTTGTTAGATAGCCCGTTTATTAAGGAAGGTTTTAAGCAATTGATCGAGTTTTTTTAAATCAATCCCAAAGGGGGTAAAACGGGGGTGTAAGATTTTTTGTTATTACAAAAAATCTTACTCCCTTGTTTTACCCCCTTCGGGGTTAAATTTAAAATAAACTCGTATATCCTATAACCTTCCTCAATAAACGGGCTATCTAACAAAAATTTTTTTTTTTAAATCGGACTTGTTGTTCCTGAGATTAGCGCGTTCAAACAAAAAAAGAGTTTATTTTTTTTGTTTGAACGCGCTAATCTCAGGAACTACAAGTCCGATTTAAAAAAAATTTTTTTTTGTTAGATTGCCCGTTTATTAAGGAAGGTTATAGGCTATTCGATTATTTTTTTTAATTCAATCCCACAGGGATTAAAACGTGGATGTAGGATTTTTTGTTATTACAATAAATCCTACACTCCCGTTTTCACTCTTTGGGATTGAATTTTTAAAAAACTCGTATAGGGTCTCATTGATTAGTACTTTGCTTCTTTTACAGACTGGTAGTTCCTGAGATTAGCGCCTTCAAACAAAAAAAGTACTTTTTTTTTTTTGTTTTTCTAAGTTCTGTAGAGTCGGTAACATCGGAACAAAAACATATTTGACTAGTGCATTTTGAAGTAAATTTTGTGCTCTTTAATTTTGAATAGGACCATTTTTTCGATAGGACAAGCCGTTTTTATGTTATAAGCAAAAAACGTAAAAAAGTGCAAAAAAATCATGGTTTTTAGCCCACCAAAACTACACCGCTCTGTTTTAGAGGTCGCAAACTTGGATTTGACATCTCCTAAACAAAAAAATAAAATCATTTGCTGCGCAAAACGCAAGGTGGACCTACCTTTTTAAGCTCTCGTGACTGGACTATTGCTGTTTATATAAATTAAAAGGTCAAAATAGGTAGGTTACCTAGGTGATACAAATTTCCCCTTTTTTGAAGCCTTTCCCCTTTATCTGCTGATTATAATGTCAAAATGTGTAGGTTACCGAGGTGATACAAATTTCCTCTCTACTGAAACATTTCCCCTTTATCTGCTGTTTATATAAATTAAAATGTCAAAATAGGTAGGCTACCTAGGTGATACAAATTTTCCCTTTATTGAAGCCTTTCCCCTTTATCTCCTGATTATAATGTCAAAATGGGTAGGTTACCTAGGTGATACAAATTTCCCCTGTATTCAAGCATTTCCCCTTTATCTGCTGTTTATATAAATTAAAATGTCAAAATAGGTAGGTTACCCAGATGATACAAATTTCCCCTCTATTCAAACATTTCCCCTTTTATCGTTACATAAGATTTCAAATAGATACGTCGCTAAAGATGTTTTCACTTAAAAAATATTTGTGTGGTCACAATCTAACGTCATTGTCAGACCACATTTTCTAACAATGCATTTTCTGCAACCCAACATCAATCTTTCAGTTTTACAAACAAACTAATTACAAGTAAAATTTTGACTGACAGTCTGTAGAATTAAGTATTTAATTTTTTGGTTGATTAAAAGATCTCGCTTATTAAGTTTGAATTGCACAGTTTTAGTTAAGAAGAGTTCAAGCGGCAATAATTACAGTGCAGTTGTGCTAATCAGAAACTCGTACAACTTACAATAGACTAAACAAGCCGTGAGGTGGGTCGTTTATTAGGACTAAAGTGCGACCCTTGAGGTCCACACGACGAACTTCCCAGTTTGATAAATATATTTAATAACAGAGCTCCCAGACGGTCACTTTTTAAGGGTTTAGTCCTTTTTTTAAAGCTTCGTCCCTTTTATTTCCTTTTTTTGTAAAATGTCCCTTTTACTCCCTTTTTTCGTTGTTTACAATTTGATGTGCATTGAATATTGAATATTATAAATACACTACTCACTCGCTTCCCTCGTTCGCTTGAATATTATAATTACGAACAAATTTGATTACCATAAAAAAAGTTATAGTGAGTCAACCTTAAAAGATAGACATATGCTGTCGCGGACTTTTTTTTAGAACTTTTAAAGGGGAACAATTCCGTCATACATGATTTTTGCGTAATTTTAACCGTTTACGCAGCGGAAGCTCTCAAAAGGAATAATTTTTCCCGTTTTTGCAACATTTTTTATTGATGCTCCGCTCCTATTGGTCGTAGCATGATATTATCTAGCCTATAGCCTTCCTCAATAAATGGGCTATCTAACAAAAAAAATGTTTTTCAAATCGGACTGGTAGTTCCTGAGATTAACGCGTTCAACCAAACAAACAAACTCTTCAGCTTTATAATATTAGTATAGATGTACATTTCGAGAGCAAATACTTTAGTACTTTAGTTTAGTATTTGCCGAAGATGGGAACATAGCTCTCGAAATCTACATACATAAATAAAATTATTGTGGTTAGACGTGACTAAACTCTTTGTTATTAGAAAAATTGGTTAATAAAAACATTATTTCAAACAATCTGCGACAATAAACAACATCAACAAAGCAAAAATATTTTTTTGCTTTTATTTTGAATTTCTTTCTCTTATACTTACTAATTTTTAAATTTTAACACTAAATAACATATGCGGCACACGTTCAATAAATAATAATATAAACTCTATAGTCTATAAACAATATAATTATCTTTCATTGTTGGTATAATATTTAAAGTGATTTTTGTTGTTTTTTTTTCTGTCAAATTTACGTCTTAAACCAAATAATGCGTGTCAATGACTGTTTTTATGGTTAGTTTTGTTCCTTTTTTGGTCCCTTTTTTTTGGACTGACAAGTCCCTTTTTCCTTTTTTTTGAGGTAGTAAGTCGCTGGGAGCCCTGTAATAATAATAATTCAATTAGATATTACACAGAAAAGTAATCATTTTAATCATTAAAACATAATTATTATTTATTTTTAACAATATTAAAAAAAAAAAAACGGCTGAACCGATTTTTATAAAATTTATGTTGGATCAAAATGACGTTAACATGCCTTGATTGACACCCTTACGAAGTCGATATAATTTTTTATTCGCGAGATATTGTGTAAAATCTACTTTTTTGGAGTCTATTTGGTTAAGAAAAAAGAACGGCTGAACCGATTTTGAAAAATTTTTTTTCAGATCATATTTACGTTAATACGCGTCGATTGGCACCCTAACGTAGTCGATATCATTTTTCATTCTCGAGATTTCGTCTTAGAAAGAAATGGACATAATATACGTTCGTACGTACGTACACACACAGACATCTTTCTAAAAATAGTGTAGTGACCTTGAAACATAAAAATTTGTTATACATTTTGATTTCGATTTTCGAACCCATTACAATAACTTCCAATGGGAAGTTAAAAAGGATTATTATGTGTTTGCGGACACACCCGCTTTTTCAAAAAGTTTTTGAGTCGTATTTTTCCATCTGTCGCCACTTATGAGTCCAAGAGATCGTGATAAAAAATTGCAAGAATTTTGTGAACGCTAATGTTTTGAAATTAGCTAGTATTTGGGGCGTAAATAATTAATATTATAATAGGTCGACTCTATCAAAATGAGGTCTAACTGTTTTTTGGAGTTCCGTCCCTCCGAACGGAACCCTATTACTGAGCCTACGATGTCCGTCCGTCCGTCTGTCACAAGGCTCTATCTCACAAACGGTAAAGAGGTAGCTAGTTGAAATTTTCACAGATTGTGTGTTGTTGAGACATCCTGGAAAATAATAATTTATCCTTCACATAATTATAATAATTCTTTATTAACCTCCCACTGGAAGTTATTGTGATGGGTCCGAAAATCGAAATCAAAATATATAACAAATTTTTATGTTTCAAGGTCACTACACTATTCTTAGAAAGATGTCTGTCTTTGTGTGTGTGTGTGTACGTATGTACGTACGTATGTGTCCATTTCTTTCTAAGACGAAATCTCGAGAATGAAAAATGATTTCGACTACGTTAGTGTGTCAATCGACGCGTATTAACGTAAATATGATCTGAAAGAAATTTTTTTAAAATCGCTTCAGCCGTTCTTTTTTCTCAACCAAATAGACTCCAAAAAAGTAGATTTTCCACAATATCTCGCGAATAAAAAATTATATCGACTTCGTAAGGGTGTCAATCGAGGCGTGTTAACGTCATTTTGATCCGACATAAATTTTATAAAAATCGGTTCAGCCGTTTTTTTTAAATTATTGTTAAAAATAAATAATAATTATGTTTTAATGATTAAAATGATTACTTTTCTGTGTAATATCTAATTTAATTATTATTATTAAATATTTATCAAACTGGGAAGTTCGTCGTGTGGACCTCAAGGGTCGCACTTTAGTCCTAATAAACAACCCACCTCACGGCTTGTTATATTTATACTTACCTATATATAAAATGAACGTTGCACATCCTTAATCGTGAGAACGCGTGTGATAAATTATGTATTTACCATCTCTATAATATACTATGTATAGGTATATAACTGTAAAATAGGTATCTGATAATTCGGTTCTCTTTGTCAATACTACTCATATATAAGTATGTGAAAGATAGAGAGAGAGCATTCAATTCTGATAGACCACAATATATTAGTTGTACTATTATGACTGGAATGTTACTAAATATTTCCTCGCCACATACCGTAAAATACAAGTTCCCCTCGAAGATCGGCAAAATGTAGTGTTTTTACACATGTTTTGTTCTCAATACAACAAGTTTTGATAGTTCTTTCATCAGAACACGTGAAGTGAAGCTAATCAGTTCAATTTGGAAATTAAACACTTTTGTTCTAAAAGTTCAACTTGAAAATTATTCCAGGTAAAAGATATTTTCTTTAGTTTATATTTAAGTTAGTTTAAAAACGCTGTCAGATAGATTTTGTCGACTATAGACGGTCGACATTGAGGTTATTTCATGCTGTCGAAGACAGCATCGTAGCTAGAATCATCGACGCCCAGGGCAAGGTTCTGATTTCGCGCTCTTTGCTTGAAAATAATCATATTCGCATCGCTGATTGCGCTCTTCTCCGGGGTTAGCGCCCCTAGCGCGGGCCCTGATTGCCAGACCCTAGCTGTTGTTGCTATGGAAAATTGTTTATAAAATTCACTGTACTATTTTTTTCTATGTAAATCCACTACATATTATTTACATTAGATCTTACGACTCATAGCCTACTACAAAGTTTTTTAATTTTCTCGATGTTATTTTCCCTATATTGGAGTTTCATGCTTTCACGGCCGGTAGACATCTTGGTAGCAAATGTTTCCGGGCTACGTAGCCGTGGTCTAATGGATTTTACTCCGTATGTTTCGCCCAAAGCTCCGTTGGGCATCTTCAGCGGCGATTGGATCTTCTTGCCGGTCGACTGGTGACTATCAGTCACCAGTCGAGCTTTGGGCGAAACGTACGGAGTAAAATCCATTGGACCACGGCTACTTAGCCCGGAAACATTTGCTACCAAGGTTATTTTCCCTATGTTCGGTAATACCGTTTACATCACTGTATTGTTGCTATAAGCTTGGTAATAGGTGGTGATATACCTACCTGAGGAATCTTTTGGTTCATCAGGTCCATCACGAATGTACTGAATGCCTTCTCAAGAGGACCCAAAGATTATTCGGGACCTAATCAGTTGTCGGGGAGGCACAATGGGCCCTTAAAGGTGTGAAACCTGAGTTCAACGGGTAATTCCTGCCTCCTAATTTGCTTATCAACCTTGTTTTTTCATAAACTCATAATAAAATCATAACTTTGTCTATAATTCTAAGTATTTAACGAAATAATTTAACCTAAACTGACTGAAAAACAAACAAACAAGTGAAGTTGAATAAAAGTTTGTAATCAAACACTAGCATTTTTTTACTACAGATGGATAACTTAACCGATTTCTTACTGAACGACACCTCGAACATCACCCAAACCGATGATCACGACTCTTCCAACAAATGGGCCTATGTTCCATTTTACATAGCCTTCGTGATCTTGACGATCTTCGCAATCATTTTCAACATCGTTACGATAATCGTAATCATACGTCACAAATCGCTGCACACGACAACGAGTTATTTTCTTTTCAGTTTGGCGATAACGGATTTGATCGTGGCATTGTCGAATCCGATGACAAGGGCAGGTCTTCTGATATGCTCTTACCACGACATGGATTGCGAAACACTGTCCTGGCATAATTTTAATTGGTTGACCAGGATGGCGGACTTTGGCATAATTACTTCATCACTGACGATCACCTTGTTTACGGTCGAACGATACATGGCCATCTGCCATCCGTTGTATTTTCTGAAATGGTCGCAGAAGAAAAGAGTTCTTCAATATATTGCGATTGTTTGGGCGTTCTCGCTGGTGCTTAACATCTTTTACCATTTCGTGGTAGGTTATCGCAAAAAATAAATCTTTATTTACGAAAATCTAGGGTGCGGTTTTGTGAAACCACTGTGCAAATGAAACTTTATTGCCATAACCCTAAACGCTTTTAACCCGAAATCGCCGAAAGTTTTACGTGGTTCTGGTAATGTAATTTGAACCTTGATCCCCGCACCGGCACGTAACGGACCGACAAAACATTGAGCAATGTATTGTATATGGCGCAATCCCCACCTATACTGCCGGCTCCGCACAGACACAGCACGGAACAGCACAGCGCCCGCCGGAATTCTTTGAAAGAATGTTTTGTCGGTGCCGGTGGGTATCTGTAAATGCATGCATTTACGGAAAGCAAGACTAGCCGTACAGCCAGTTGCTGCAGTTTAGGAGCCGTTCAAAAATTACGCAACGCAGTTTTTGAAGATTTTTGACCCCCCTCTTTGTAACGTACTGTAACGTTTCGCTTTACCCTCCCCCCTAAACGTAACGTAACACCCAAGGGAACATTTTTAACTAAAAATGTCATTTATGTCGCGCAAAATACCGGAAAATCACTAAAACAACGTTACACGTAACACGTTGCTTGACCCTTTATCTAAAAATTTTTTTTTTGTTTGTTGCAAGGAATTTTCGGATAGTGTGAATTCTCTAATAGTCTATTTACATTTTCTCGTACCATTTGTAACAATAACGATTTTATGCATTTTGATGATTTACAACATAAAAAAATCAAAAATGGTACCGGGAAAGAGTTCCAAGGACAACAAATCAAGTGAAAAACCGTTACAAATTCTTGGTAAGTATATTTGGTCTATTATTTTTCACGTATCGGTCGCGGATTATCAGTGGCGTAACTACCATGGGGGGGGTAGAGTGAGCAAATGCCCCCGGGTTCGGAATTCTTGGAGGCCTTGAACCATCTTGTATTATTATTACTCTTTGTAACTGTTACGAAATCGCATTCTATAAATTCGCATTTACATAACTGGGGCATTTTGACCCGGAGTCTTTCTTACTGACTAATAGAATATTTTGGGGACGAAAAATACTACATAGAATGTGAGGCTTATTTTTCAAAAATTTCCCTATCTATTTACCTACCTATATTTTAAAAGGGTCCCTTCAAGAATTCTTGCCCCCGAGCCAAAATTTTGAAGTTACGCCGCTACAAATTATCGCAAGCACTATCCGATTTAGAGTAGATTTGGATAGTTCCGGACATGCATAGCTCCAGGAAACATGTCCTCTGAGATGTTTCTTTCCTTAGAACGCATCTTAACATGTCCATACTCCGGCATATTCTTAACATGTCGATAATGCGGCATAAATACAGTTCGATTTCATCACAAGATCTGTCGATTCTTCAAGTCCAACAACGGCCACATTCGTTCGTTCCCAAATGAGAGTGCATATTGAGCGTCTGGCATGTTCGGGTAGGCTCGGCGTTTTACGCTACGAAGCATACTCATGTCCGTTTAAACTTTAAGAACAGTGGAACGAGATCGTTCCTCGGCCATGTTTCTCGGAAACGTTCCATGTTCGTGTCTTTCGAACTGTTTAGCGTAAACCTAATTTTGAGATAGGTTACATTAAAAAAATTAATAACAATAGATAGATATGTCAAAATTTAATTTACTTCTTTTTTTCAGTGGCTATCATAATAACATTTTTCATGTGCTGGTCTCCATTTTCCTTCAATGAATTTTTGAATTTCTACTTTGAATTCAACAACGAGTATTTTGTTTTGATGGCTTTGTTTTTCTTAAGCCTGACAACAATTTTAAATCCATTGATTTACAGTGTATTCTCTACAAAGTTTCGAAAAGCATTATTGGTAAGATTTAAATTTAAAACTATGCTATAGTTCATCCGACCGTACAAAAGTCTACTGGACGACACTACTAAAATTTTAATATTGAATTTAACATAGATAATCTTCTAATATATAAAATTCTGGTGTCGCGGTGTTTGTTGCCAAATTTCTCCGAAACGGCTGGACCGATTTTGATGAAATTTTGTGTGCTTATCGGGTAGGTCTGAGAATCGGCCAACGTCTATTTTTCATACCCCTAAATGTTAAGGGTGGTCCACCCCAAAAAATTTTTTATTATTTTTTGGACAAAATTTTTTGTTTTTATTTTTTCATGATTCAGCATTGAAAAATACATACAATTCTAAATTTTCACCCTTATACGATCAACCCCTGATTTTTAATCGCGATTTTTATATTAAGCTTTAAAAAATACATATATGGCGAACGAGCGAAGCGAGTGAGTAGTGTATTAATAAAATTCAAACGAACGAGCGAAGCGAGTGGGTAATGTAATTATAATATTCAAGCGAACGAGCGAAGCGAGTGAGTAGTGTATTTATAATATTCAAGCGAACGAGCGAAGCGAGCGAGTAGAGCATTTATAATATTAAAGCGAACGAGCGAAGCGAGTGAGTACTGTATTAATAAAATTCAAACGAACGAGCGAAGCGAGTGAGTAATGTAATTATAACATTCAAGCGAACGAGCGAAGCGAGTGAGTAGTGTACTGCAGTCTGGGCGAAGCCGGACGGGGCAGCTAGTATTATTATAGAAGACATCAAGTCGGTAGCAGACTATTCATTTTTTTTATCGTTTTTTGTTGCAAGTATCTTGAATACGGCTCAACCCTACTTGATTAAATTTACACAATTTAAGAAAAGTATAAATTATTTGCAATTATCATCGTCTGCCTTACAATTTTTTTTGCTTTTCTGGCAGACCTGTTAGGTATGCAAGAATATTTTTACTGATAATAATTGTAAATAATTGATACTTCTCATAATCTATACTATAATAATCTCGTTAAGTAGTTCTAAGCCATATTCGAGATACTGATAAAAAAACATTGAATTACTCTGCCAGCGATTTGTTATTTTTAATCATAATAATAAGTACTCGTCTATAATTTAGTCTAAAAAAATGACATAATGTCGAGAAACGGACGTTAAACGCTTTATTATTATTATTATTATTTATTATTAATTTAGTTTAAAAATCGCCCCAAATATTTTTTTTGTGAAAAAATATTCAAAAATATTTTCGTGTATTTTCACTGTCTCGAAATTGATAGAAAAAATATTTTCTGGTTATTATTTCCATTACAATTTACACACAGAAAAAATACACCAATTTGGCAATGCCAGTGCTAGGGTAGGAATTAAATTTTGAATAGTGATCGGGCATTTTTATTGATGTAAGAGAAAAATGTGTAAAATATAAATAAAAATCAAATAAAAGAAAAGAGATCCATAAAAAAGAAAAATACATTGCAGAATTATTACAGAATATTTTAATTAATTCAGTCATTTTTTTTCAGGAATCTTTCAAGAGAGGAAATGCAAATGTCAGTTCACACGAGGACTCAGGTCCAAACACTGCGTCTCAGCAAACTATTTTTACCATTGAAATGAAGTAATAAATATAGGATCCCCGTATTTTTATAGCATAATCAGAGCTCATGTCCAACCTGGAATATTGTAAGAGTTATATGCTCGCCGAACTCTTATTTTGTGACAAAACGTAATTTAAAATCGTCAATAATAATAGCGCACTTAACAACGCGCGTTAAACGTGACGTAATCTGACGAAAAAACGAACGCCTAGTCGCATGTCGTTCATTGGTTTAATGCCTTATCGTTTAATCAAAATTCTTGCATTTTTTGACCACGAGCTCTTGGACTATTTATCTTTAAGTGATCAATCTCGCTTGTTTGCTCATTGAGGTTTCTCTGTCCAAAAGCCAAAATGGGAATGCTGATAAAATACTTTGTTTTGTGCCGTCCTAACCGTTACCCGAGAGATCGCAACAGAAACTTTAATTTTATTTACCTATTGAAGTGAAAACTTCCTTAGGCGCGTTAGGCACTCTTTGCCTGGGTAGTGAAATAAAGTGAACCGTTTGCGTTCGCACGTTCGCATTCGCAACCCGACGGTGAGATTCGCTGAATCGGGGTTACTCGGCTCAAACACGAACACGTATTGGCAGTATGCTATGAATACGCGACTGGGTACTGACTGGTTACTCTCTTTATATCATAAAAACTGCACGCTACACAATTGCACCGATAGCTAAGTAAGCAGCGTCTTTGCGTTGTATGCATAGAAACCTTGGTTCGAAACCTGATGGCACCGTAGAATTTTTTACGTATTTTTTTTCTAAATTCTACATTATATTTATTTATATATTTTTAATTTTTGTTATATTCTTTCTTTGACAATAATTATAATTTTTTTTAAACCAAGGTGGAATTAATTAAAAATACAATTTTAGTAATTTAGTAATAAATTATTTTTAGTTCATAAATGCGCTAATAGATGACACCAAAAATTAGAAAATCTGAAGTGTGGTCATAAGCACACACCCATTTTTTATATTAAATCAACTCGTGTGAACCCTCCCCCAGGGGGAACATTGGAATGTAATTGTTCTCGCAATTGCATTCCGATGTTTTTTGGGAATTGGCGTTTCCAGGAGCCCGAGCTCGTACCAGTCGGTTTGTGTATGCCGGCTGGCAGATTCTAATACACAAATAGATTATTAATTGTTGTGTTGAAGACGCTAATGACGTGAGTTATCGACGCGTCTATAATCTACAATAATAATGTAGCAAAACTCCAAATGATACGCCGCTGGTGACAATAGAAGCATCGAGAACAAGTAACAATGGTGAGGCGTGACATGATATCGAAGACACAGGTAACCACCAGAATGTCCTGGAAAGCGCGCGAGCGTGGGGGGGGTCAAGCTGCTAGCTCTATATAAGCAGGAGCAGTCACCGGAGAGAACAACGAGAGTCGTGTGACAGTGTCGATTTGAAATCAATACAGTATATAAATTGTTCAGTGCTTCAGTTCGTTTAAGAATTGCTGTTCGTGTTATTATTATATAAACAGTGTTGACTGTTAGAATTGAGATATAATTGTTACAGTTTATTGTTATCTATTGTTGTTACATTTTTTTAATTATTGTAAATAAATAATTTATTCCACCCACGTAAGAAAACAGTTTTGTTACAATAATAATCGAGTGAACCCTGTTATAAATTCGAATATAATAATCCCTGCAGCACGTTTAGCGCGACTGCACTGTAACGCGATTGTCAATTGTTCATTTATTACGTAAGCAATTAATGAAATGGGTGTGTGTATGTATGTATTGGTGTGTGTATTGTCGAGAATTTAATAAATACGATTTTTTTACGATTGTCTCACGGCCTTGGTTCAACTTGGCAATTTAACGCTGCGGCCCGACGTTTCGAAAGTAGTTCGAACTATGAAAAAAAATTCGACTGATGACCAGTCCTATACTTCCCACCTAGTAAATATTTGCAAAAAATAAACACTCTTTTTTTATTCTTTGAAAAAAAGCATGGCCCTCTTTTTTGTTTGGTGATCTACCTACTGATGGCTAGCTTAATATAGCAAAAATCATGGTTACTTTGATTTACGTACAATTTTCTTTTTTTAGTAACATATTTTTTTTCTCGAAAACTATAGATTTTAGAGAAAAAAAATATTTACATTTTTTTCATATTATAACATCTAGAATTCATTTATATTTTTTTACCTATGTTAATACGTGACGTTGAGAACGTTTTTTTTTTTAATATCTCAGGATCCACTGAACCGATTTGACTCAAAAACTAATCAGATCTAAGTTAAAGGCTGATAAACACAATAGAATAATCGGCATGGCCGTATGTTGTTACGTTTTTACGATATCGAAGGCGAAAAATTGACCACATACACACATATAGGGGTCGCCAAATTCTTGAAAATTTCAAGATCTTGTCTTGATCTTGTCTTGATTTCAAGACAAGATCAAGACAAGAAGTAATTTTAGATTTCAAGACAAGACAAGAAATGTTATGTCAATACCAAGATTTCTTGTCAAAAAAACAAGAAATCTTGAAATATCTTGACTAACAATGAAAACGCTAAAACGTATATTTATTTGTGAAAAAGATAACATATTTTAACATAACATAACGTATTATTTTAATTTATTGAACACATTTTTTGCTAGACCGATTCACAAAAATGTAAATTAAAAACAATAAGTGAAAAAACTCGGGTCGCAGTGCCAAACCCTGCCGACAATAATATAGTGTATTTGCCAATAAGGTCTTGTGGCTTTATTATGTGAACTTAAGTTTGTTTTTGGACAAAATCAAAAAATTTAATCCCTTAATACATCCCTTAAAATAATATTATTTTCCTTAATTTCATTATTAATATCAATGCAACCTCTGTACCAAATTAAATACACCCGTCAGCAAATAAATCACTATCCGCGAACTAGTGTTTTCATAAAATTTGTAAGTCCGGTCCTGTTGTGCCGATTTTGTTAAAATTTTAGCAACACATTTTAATCTCTATCAAAGGGTTAAATTCCAATTTTGAAACAATTCTGAGATTTTTTTCGGTATTTTTGGGCTCAAAAACTTTTTTCAACTCCTAAAAACTACCCTTAAAATGGCCCGATCGGGCCCATTTTAAATAGGCTTCGTGCGGTGATGGGTTCCAATATGTGTACCAAATTTCGTTAAAATCGATTAAGTCTGTCGAGAGTTATCGTGTACACACACACACACACACATATATATATAAGCCATGAATTAAGGCACATAAGATTTCTTATGGAGTCAACGCCTAGCCAATTTCTTGGCTTTGTTATTGTTAAAGCTGGTCTTGAAAATAGCCTTTCCGCAGGTACCTACAGATGTAAGATGTTGCTGGCGTTCCGAGAAAATCCTTGGCCATTTTCGATAACGGCGGGTAGACATTTTCGTGTCTTCTCCCCCAATCAAGTATATTCTCAGAATTTTCTGTCCTAGGCTCATTTAAGTATTTTTCAATTTCATACTTCCAAGATTCTGAGTTATTTGCGTTCGTCAGAAAACAAATAAAGATCGGGGAACCACCAGATTGCCGTGTTAGCACGCAACGCAATAAAAAGTTCGCCGGCGAGGAATCACCATGTACGGTGTCACCGGTTAATCAAGAAATTTCAAGATCTTGAAATTTCTTGAGTCAAGACAAGACATAAGATGTCAAGAAAACGTCAAGACAAGATTTTTTAAGATTTCTTGATTTTTTTTCAAGACAAGACAAGAAGTTATTGTCAAGACAAGAATTCTTGTCTTGTCGACCCCTACACACATACAGACATCAGTCAGAAAATGATCTTAAACGATTGGTAGGGTCTCAAAACGTGAAGATCTGTTAAAATCTCGAAATATTTTTTTCAGACTAAATCCAATACTTCCCTACCATAGTAGAAGTGGGAAGTAAAAAAGAACAGGGCCGCAGTAAGGGTAGGGCGGAGGGGGCGACGGCCCCGGGCGCATCAAGTTATGGGGCGCCAAAGGCGCGCCAGTATTTTATGTGCCTGCAGGCTGATTACTACTAGACAAAACATAAAATATACAATAAATAAAAATATTGCAAAATATAATTACTAAAGATAGAAATTATGAAATATTTGGCGATAATTTCTATAGAAATATCTATAGCAAAAGACTTGAATTATGAACTTTTAATAAACCAATTTGCTCAATTGAAGGCCAGAAAAGTGAAGTTGTGATTTTTCGTAGACCGTAGTTAGGTAATTTTTTTATAACGTTTATTTTGCAGTTATTAGTGAACATTTTTTATGTTTTTTAATTATTTATGTTGAAATCTCTTATAAAAATCTCGTATCATGCATTTTTTGTTTTTTTGAGGGAGGGGGCGCAAATTAAAATTTTAGCCCCAGGCGCAAGATTTCCTTACTGCGGCCCTGAAAAAGAATGTGTGCGTACTTATGTACGCACGTCAGAAGTTATACTTCTTTGGCGTAACAAAGCCAAAATAACTCGAAAATTTTTTTCCCGCGTGTCAGTACTAAACGTTTGTAAAAAAGACGATAAAATAATAAAATAAAGATAATAATCAATAAATTAATTTAATTTTTACTAAATTATTAATTTATTAAATATATTTATATCTAATTATTTATTTAAAAAAAAGCATGTTTGTGTTGAGATTCGAACCCGAGATCTATTGCGTATAATAATAATAATAGTAGTATATGACGCGGCGGTGCTATCCGTTACACCACGCACATCTTTACATATAGCAGTGCTATATAATAGGGTATCATAATCATGAAAAATAATAATGTAAACAGTACGGGTGTTGGAGTACGAACTCATATTTAACGAAAGCGGCATAAAAGAGCGTTTGTATAGCAATAGCTTTTATTAATGTTATTCAAAACTGAAAACGCTCTTGTCACATTGTGACTGGTGATAATAGGGAATTATAATTATGAAGTTCCGACTAACTTCATGGTGTTACTTTCGACTGACTTCATGGTGTTGTTTTCGACTAACTTCATGGTGTTAAATGTAAAAATTTACTCTCATAATTTTTCTATAACGCACCAAAAGAAGTATAACTTAAAAAATTGGAAAATTAATCTGTCTGCAATTTTAAATTTTATTTGATCGATGAATTAACACAAATGGATTATTAATTGTTGTATCGACGCGTCTATAAACTACAATAATAATAATAATCATATTTTATTAAGTTGGCGTCGACCTTAAAATTGTATTATTTTCCTCTTTTTAGTGGCTTTTTTGAAGGAGCTTTTTTTTTTGTGAAAAAGTATTTTATTTTTTTCTTTTTAGTGGCTTTACAGTACGTAAGTCTGCACGTTATTAATCGACTTCTGTCTTGGTATTTGATTACTAAACTAAAAAAAAAGAAAACCATTGAACCGATTTTAGGAAAATGTATGTGGAACCAGCCCGTGAAGGTATACCCTATTAAATAAAATAAGAATAATCAAAATCGGTTCACAAATGCAGGAGATATGAGGTGACATACATAAATAACATACATAAAAAAATACATAATAACAAAAAATCAGTCGAACTACTGCACCGATTTAAATAAAATTTATATGGGACCACCCCACAGGTATGCCCTATTAAATAAAAGAATAATCATCAAATTCCCGAATATAGAAATCCTCAAATAAATAACAATATATGAGTTAGGTAATTGTGGACAACAATATAATAATTATTAATTAATTCAACAATAAATTTTTAATCCACAAGGCATCCACTAAGTAGTGAATAAGTATTTCTTAACATATCAGTCAGCATATTATGCCATCATGATTGTTAAACGTCAAACGATTGTTATAAGATATATAAGGAAAAAATCAGAAGCCACCGTCGGGACATGAACCCGAAATTCCCAGTTTCCGGCTGGTTGAGTTGCCACTTACTCACACAGTGCCCCGAAAGTGAAATCTGTTCCTTCCCCATATATACCTATTTCAATACTAAATCACATCTCATGCGAGAGCCGATTTATTTTTAAGTTACAATCGAAACCGACAGTGGCTTCTGATTTTTTCCTTATATATCTTATAACAATCGTTTGACGTTTAACAATCATGATGGCATAATATGCTGACTGAAATGTTAAGAAATACTATTCACTACCTAGTGGATGCCTTGTTGATTAAAAAATTCATTGTTGAATTAATTAATAATTATTATTTATTATAGAAAACCTCTTCCTTTTTTGAAGTCTGTTAAAAATTGTTAATGTTCTCAATGTTATTTTTCCTATGTTGGGTAAAACCGTTTACACATTGCATGAGAAGTTTAACTTCAGTCGTGTGTTTTGTTTCATACAAAAACAAAATTATATTCACGCGTAATAATTTATTCAAATGCCACAAATACAATTTAATTAGCAAATACACTATTTTGTCGACAGGGTTTTGCGCTGCGACCTGAGTATTCTATTTTTGCGAAAGTGACTCAGTTCTGAACAGTTGAACATCGAATATATTTATTTTTTGTTTATTTGTTGTGTCGGATGATTCTAATGTAGGTATTTATTTTTGTTTCAGGTGTTAATTGAAAAATCTTCTCGCGGTTGTAATTTTCACGGAGCTGAAACATTTATTGCTGAAAACGACGTTAATTTTCTACGACGCGACGCGACGCGACGTCGAGAATTCATAAATCAAAAAAAGTTTTAAAATTTCCTGCTGTCCGTGCCTGTCAAGGTAAATTGTTTTATTTACTTATTATTGACTAGTGGTTACCCGTGGCTCCGCTCACGTATATACAGGGTGTCCCAACATTGCTGGGACACAGAGCTACCACGCGTAGTAGAGGTCAAAATAAGTCGATTGGACCCAATTTATTTATATACCAAAATGTACCGTTTGCCCGTGAGAAGAGTTCAAAGTTTACATAAAATTTTGTATTACAATTTTATTAAACTTGTACTAGGAATATCTGTTAGCATTATTTAAGAAAACATTTTTTCCTTCGGAACTATGCGGAATACGAAATTTTTACAAGAGTAACAAAATGAAGATAATTAATCAATCTTCTCGCTGAAAAAAATTGAGAACCTTATTACGACCCCTAAGAAAGTTCTGAAAAAAATGTCAGAGGGTGAGGGTGGTTTTAACCCTTCTACAATTTCTTTTGGGTTTCTTTGATTACCGAAAGGAGAGTAATCCTCTAAAATGCACTTTTGTCAAATTTCATTCAATTTGTTTCACTTATTTCTGAACAGCGTACAAAAATGTGTTTTTTTATGTAAACTTTGAACTCTTCTCACGGACAAACGGTTCATTTTGGTATATAAATAAATTGGGTCCAATCGACTTATTTTGACCTCTACTACACGTGGTAGCTCTGTGTCCCAGCAATTTTGGGACACCCTGTATATGTATAGATTTTTGTGTGCCCTCCCAAACAAACTTCAAAACCCCTTTGCACCCCTCCTTAGGGGTTGTCTTAAAAATCCTAAAATACGTCTGTTATTATTTGTTTTGAAAAGTATTTATACCAAGTTTCAAATTGATTCGCTCGGGGAATACGATTTTCTATAACCCCCCCTTAGTGGTTGATTTCCGAAAAATTCTTTCTTAAGGCACGTCTACACCCTGTAAAGGAATATAACTTCCAAATTTCATGTTTCTATCTTCAGTGGTTTAGGCTGTGCTATACACCCTCTTTTTACCCCTTAGGGGTTGAATTTCGAAAAATCTCTTCTTAGTGAGTACTTACGTCACAAAAGGAATCTATTGTCCAAAATTCAAGTTTATAACTTCAGCGATTTGCCTGGGCATTAATTAGTCAAAGAATCCTACACCCCCGTTATAGCAGAACAGACAGACAGAAATTTTTGAAAATGACCAATTATGAATTTAATATCATGCAAAATTCCTAAAAAATGTTTGTTTTTTAAGTAATTTTCAGGAAACTTCCTTTTAGAATATTATTATTAATATTATTGATAATAAATACTTCTATAATAACGTTTAACACGTTAAACTATATACAGGGTGGTGACCGTGACTGCTGCACATAGCGATTTAACCCGTAAAATCAAACTTTCGCGATTTCCTGCTTCCCTAATTATTTTAGGAAAAATATCGTCAAATAAAAGTTTTAGAACGTAAAATTCTGCATATAAATCATTAAAAAAAATTAATTTTGCATGTTTTGTAACGGCAGAAATTTGATATGAAAATGTCAAAATTACCTCAAAAACAGATAGCGATAGCCATGGAACTTGAACAAAATGATGACGTTTTAGCTGTCAGAATAATTTCTAATCATTTTGTTCAAGTTCCATGGCTATCGCTATCTGTTTTTGAGGTCATTTTGACATTTTCATGTCAAATTTCTGCCGTTAAAAAGCATGAAAAATTAATTTTGTTTAATGATTTAGATGCAGAATTTTATGTTCTAAAACTTTTATTTTACGGGTTAAATCCCTATGTACAGCAGTCACGGTCAACACCCTGTATATGTAGATATAATTATGGATTTAGTTTCGTTGTACATAGTTTTTAAGTTAGTTTAAGTTAGTTAGGTATCCGGATTTGCAAACAGGTAATTTTTAAAATTACCTCCGCAGGATTACAATTACAACTATGTAATATACTTATATGTATTCTGGTATTAATAAATAAATAAATATTGATTTATTTCCAATAATATATCCAAGAGAAAAATATATAAAAGATTTTCCTGCCAAGTGCTAGGGCAGGACATACAAAACATAACATTTTTTCAAACAAAAAAATACATAAAATTCTTCTAATATATTTACCTTAATTTTTTCACTAGAAAAAACCTCTGATATCTTTAAAACAAACGAGGTACTTATACTTGTAGATTATAGACGCTCGACAACTGAGATCATTATCAAACAAATGCGAATTCTGACTTCTATAAAAGTTATGCAAAAACAACTGAAATGCCGTAAAACAAACGACAAACTGAAACAAAACAACGGTATAGAGATTATAATTTTGAAACAAAAAGTCAACGTGCCGCGTCCACTTGTTTCATACTTTATTATCAAAAAAAAATTGAACAACGGAAAACAAACGACAAACTGAAACAAAACAGCTTTATACCTGCAATATTGGAGAAGACCGTTCGACTAAAATATTTTGACTACCATAACCCTCCTTTTTTCCGTAGTCGGGTCAAAAACACTTGTGGATAAGTTTTAAAAACTGTCAAAGACGCGATCGAGAGCGTCGTTCGCGGGCGTCGCGACGCTCAGTGACACAACACGTGCGTACCACGGGACAGACGCGCGTCGACTACCTCTTTTGCTGGTGCGACCAGCCAGAGAGGCACAGCCATCGTGGAACTGTCCAATGTTGGTAGAGGTACCTATATGATATGATTGTACATATATATGTGTTATACATAATATTATGTATTATCGTATATATATAACTGTACTCACAAGAGAAAATCGTCTAAGTCGAATTTTTAATATTTTTTTCACAAGCGACTAGGCCCTGCAGTCAGAGTCCATTCTGATTGGTCGAATATTAGTCCAAGCGGCAGGTAATAAATGAAGAGGGTTACCTGGAAAGTATTCCGAAGTTAGTGATATTTTGGTGTGTTGTTTGTGGGTACTCTGTGGAGTAGAATCTGAGTTTTCGACCTCGAGGACCTTGTGCTAACGTGGGGGGAGCCGAAAAACCACGAAATTTTACCACCTTTTTTGCTTTTTTCGAAATCTCTCAGAAACGGTCGACTTAAGCAATTCTTTCATTATGTAATGTTTTAAAGAGGATTACATTTCCTACAATTTTCATTCCCACAACTTTTCTGTGGTACTAATGGTAAGCGCGCTGCTGCTTCTTGAAAATCACCCGCTCGGCTTTTTGTAACCTTGATAACCAATGTGTAACAGGTGTATTTTCAATTTAAAGTTCGATGAAGAACAAAATAAATAAAACTATTGAAAAGAACATTACATTTTAACCATTGGTTACCAAGGTTACAAAAAGCCGAGTGGGTGATTTTCAAGAAGCTGTAGCGCGGTTACCATTAGTATCACAGAAAAGTTGTGGGAATGAAAATTGTAGGAAATGTAATCCTCTTTAAAACATTACATAGTGAAAGAATTGCTTAAGTCGACCGTTTCTGAGGGATTTCGAAAAAAGCAAAAAAGGTGGTAAAATTTCGTGGTTTTTCGTCTCCCCCCACGTTAGCACAGGGTCTTCGAGGTCGAAAACTCAGATTCTACTCCACATAGTACCCGCAAACAACATACCAAAATATCATTAACTTCGGAATACTTTGCAGGTAAAAAGTACCCGACTGCTGGACTATACCCTATATCTTGATGTCGTTTGACACATACAGACACCTAAACGAACGTAACAGCTAACTAGTAAACTCTGTATACTAATATGGATAGTTGATAGCGATTAAAAAATGGGTTTTGTATGTGGAGAATGTTCAAATAAATTTTCATCAAGACAGGCATTAATTTATATTAGAAATCGTGTCCATCGTGATTATAATAAAATTAAGCAAAATCGCAATTATATTATGAAATTATACTAATTTTTGTATTATTATTATTATTGATTGTTAAAATTTATAGTCAACATAATTTGTTATCATGTTACCATGTTTTTGTCTTATGTACCCTATCTTATGTTAATTGCTATGGTTAGTAATTAATATTAATTTTCATAAATATTGTTATTTTTATGATTGTACTTGAAAAAGTCTAAATCTATAGACGAAACGTCGTACATTTAATTTAATAAATCAAATTATTTTGTCCACTATCCTGCGATTTTGCTTAATTTTATTACAGGCATTAATGTTTACAAAATTAGAATGAAAACTTCAGATAAGGCTTGTAAACTAATTCTTTCTCTAATAGTCGATCAATTTTCTGACATTTCAAAATAAAACTTAATTAAAATTTATTTAACATTTTGAATAATAATAAAACACAAGGTTTTTTAAAATTTACACTATAACTTTATTTTATGACAATTGTTTCGTCAACACAGTGACTTCTTCAGAAAATATCTTATACTAAAATAAAATACAAAACGTACAAATAATATATAGGTTCTTATCAGGTAAGAAATAAAGTTAAAACTACTAGCAAATCTATAGACTAAGTAAAAGAAAAAGAAGAGAACAACCAACTAAAGTATACATTCAATAATTATAATTTATATTAAGGAGGGGTGAACTATTCAAGTCTAATTGATCGTTTAGGAGATATCCTAACTTTTTGTGTTTATTAATTTCTAATGATTCTAACAAGTTTAATTTCATGCTTTTATTTTCCATATGTAGAATTTTGAAGTCTTCTTGATATGTATGTCCTTCTTCTAGTAAATGATTGGCGTACGTGGAATCCTGTTTTTTCATTTTATAGCTCTTTATGTGTTCTCCAATTCTTCTTTTGAAAGTTCTACCTGTTTGACCGATATAATATTTAGGACAATCCTTGCACATTAATTTATAGACACCAGATTTATTATTTTTATTTGCTCTATCTTTATTGTTTTTTATTATTTTACTCAGTTTATTATTTGTTTTAAATGCTATTTTTAAGTTATGTTGTTTTAATATTTTTGAGGCTAATGTTTCCGAAATTCTTCCTGTATATGTGATTGATTTATAATTATTATTCTTGTCTTTAATAGGGATAGGAAATATAAGCTTAATAGCATCTTTAAATAATTTATTTGTCAAAATGTTATTAACTATTGATGGGTTAAATCCGTTGTTAATCGCGATCTGTTTTATTAAGTTTAATTCCTTATTATAATTTTCTATGGACATAGGTATATTGATGAGTCTATAATAACAAACTGATAAAAAATTTTGTATATTGGTATAGGTATGTTGATGATATTTTGACATGCTTTATTGGAACTACTAGACAGTTAGATTCATTTTTAGCGTTTATTAATAATATCCACCATAATATCACTTTCACTATAGAAGAAGAGTCCAATAATTCAATTAATTTTCTAGACTTAACTATTACAAAGAAAAATAATTTACACAGTTTTGCTATTTACCATAAACCATCATATTCAGATGTAATCATACATAATAGTTCTAACCGTCCATAGAAAATTATAATAAGGAATTAAACTTAATAAAACAGATCGCGATTAACAACGGATTTAACCCATCAATAGTTAATAACATTTTGACAAATAAATTATTTAAAGATGCTATTAAGCTTATATTTCCTATCCCTATTAAAGACAAGAATAATAATTATAAATCAATCACATATACAGGAAGAATTTCGGAAACATTAGCCTCAAAAATATTAAAACAACATAACTTAAAAATAGCATTTAAAACAAATAATAAACTGAGTAAAATAATAAAAAACAATAAAGATAGAGCAAATAAAAATAATAAATCTGGTGTCTATAAATTAATGTGCAAGGATTGTCCTAAATATTATATCGGTCAAACAGGTAGAACTTTCAAAAGAAGAATTGGAGAACACATAAAGAGCTATAAAATGAAAAAACAGGATTCCACGTACGCCAATCATTTACTAGAAGAAGGACATACATATCAAGAAGACTTCAAAATTCTACATATGGAAAATAAAAGCATGAAATTAAACTTGTTAGAATCATTAGAAATTAATAAACACAAAAAGTTAGGATATCTCCTAAACGATCAATTAGACTTGAATAGTTCACCCCTCCTTAATATAAATTATAATTATTGAATGTATACTTTAGTTGGTTGTTCTCTTCTTTTTCTTTTACTTAGTCTATAGATTTGCTAGTAGTTTTAACTTTATTTCTTACCTGATAAGAACCTATATATTATTTGTACGTTTTGTATTTTATTTTAGTATAAGATATTTTCTGAAGAAGTCACTGTGTTGACGAAACAATTGTCATAAAATAAAGTTATAGTGTAAATTTTAAAAAACCTTGTGTTTTATTATTATTCAAAATGTTTAATATTAATTTACATCAAGTAAGCACCCAATCTATAATATATTTAAAATTTATTTTTCTATTCCAATTTCTCAAAATCACTGTTATTGTATAAATTTTGAACATCCTAATATCTTAAAAAATATTAATAAATTAGGTTTTATTTTGAAATGTCAAAAAATTGATCGACTTGTATAGAAAGAATTGGATTACAAGCCCTACCTGAAGTTTTCATTCTAATTTTGTGAACATTAATGCCTGTCTTGAAGAATATGTGTTTGAACATTCTCCACATACAAAACCCATTTTTAATCGCTATCAACTATCCATATTAGTATACTGAGTTTACTAGTTAGTTGTTACGATCGTTTAGGAGTGTGTGTCGAACGACATCAAGATGGGATATTGGACCAATCAGAATGGACCCTGACTGCACGGCCTAGTCGCTTGTATTTTTACTTCCCACCTCTACTATGGTAGGGAAGTAGTGGATTTAGTCCGAAAAAAATATTTCGAGATTTTAACAGATCTTCACGGTTTGAGATCCTAGCAATCGTTTAAGATCATTTTCTGACTGATGTCTGTATGTGTGTGTGTGTGTGTGGACAATTTTTCGCCTTCGATATCGTAAAAACGGAACAACATACGGCCATGCCGATTGTTCTATTGCGTTTATCAGCCTTTAACTTAAATCTGATTAGATTTTGAGTCAAATCGGTTCAGTAGATCCTAAGATATTAAAAAAAAACGTTCTCAATGTCACGTATTAACATAGGTAAAAAAAATATAAATGAATTCTAAATGTTATAATATGAAAAAAATGTAAATATTTTTTTTCTCTGAAATGTATAGTTTTCGAGAAAAAAAATATTTTACTAAAAAAAGAAAATTGTACGTAATCAAGGTAACCATGATTTTTGCAATATTAAGCTAGCCATCAGTAGTTCTCCAAACAAAAAAGAGGGCCATGCTTTTTTTCAAAGAAAAAAAAAGAGTGTTTATTTTTTGCAAATATTTACTAGGTGGGAAGTATAGGACTGGTCATCAGTCGAATTTTTTTCTATATCTCCAAACCCAATCGATGGGAGGATAGAAACTGGATTGGGGTTGCACAGGACAGGGAGGCATGGAGTGCAGGTGTACATTCGGCTTTCAGAAATCCTAATAGCTTCCGAATCAAAGTCTACCCGGTTGAAACCGGGAACGCAACGCTTATTTTATCAGATCTGTCATAAACCATTTTGCTTCTAGGCTACAGATATATTTCACATAGGTGTGTGTGTGATAGAACCATAATCGCTGAGTACATTATTATTATTAAAAGGCGAGACTTTACACTCACAGTTTGCAAGCAATCAACTCGATTTGTCAAATTAGGCGCCGCGACGCCGTACTCCGAGTTCTTTGTCGTGTTAAATCGAATGCAATCTTTTTGATGTGAAACATCTTATGTCGGGCTGTGAACAGCCGCGTGAGGGGAAATATGCAACGAAATGTTTGGTCCGCTCCTTCGCTGCTGTTCTCCCCACCACTGCGGCACTCTCTCTCTCTCTCTCTATCGGCTTACGCGCGCTCGGGCAACCGCGTGTGTTACAGTGCAGTATATAGGATTACGTCAGCATAACAGTTAGTTGCTGCTTTTGAAAAAATATATACTACTACATAGAGAATACCACCGAGTTCAATAACGTTTTCTTTGATGTTTCACATCTGTCGGGGTCCCGAGACCCACACCCTTTTTTTCCAAAAACACGCTCGCTTACGAACGACGCTCTCCACAATGAGGCTATATAAATAAATTTTAAAAAATCCAACTGCGTGTAAATAAAAATGGTGTGGGTCTCGGGACCCCCGACAGATGTGAAACATCAAAGAAAACGTTATTGAACTCGGTGGTATTCTCTATGTAGTAGTACATATTTTTTCAAAAACAGCAACTAACTGTTATGCTGACGTAATCCTATATACTGCACTGTAACACACGCGGTTGCGGCGATGTGAAACATTAAAGAAAACGTTATTGATCTCGGTGGTATTCTCTATGTAGTAGTATATATTTTTTCAAAAGCAGCAACTAACTGTTATGCTGACGTAATCCTATATATACTGCACTGTAACACACGCGGTTGCGGCGTTTGAGCACGCCTGAGCCAGAAACGCAATTAAATACACAGCGAAGTATCTATATTACATACCTACACGTGTATACATATACTTTTGCTTTACAGTACGTTCATATGTATACTCTCTCTCTCTTCCCGTGCCCGAGCGCGCCGAAGCCGAAAGAGAGAGAGATTGCCGCAGTGGTAGGGAGAACAGCAGCGAAGGAGCGAACCAGAAATTTCGCTGCATATTTCCCCTCACGCGGCTGTTCACTGCCCGACATAAGATGTTTCACATCAAAAAGCTGACTTAAAAAATTGAAACAAGATCAAATGACAACATGCAGTCGGAGGCATCAGATATTTCTGTTCAACTTGTTACTATATGTATGTCTCCGACTGCATGTTATCATTTGATCTTGTTTCTATCTTTTTAGTTGGAACCTTCAGTTTGTGTTGTCCAGCGACTCAGTCAGTCCGTCAGTGAGTGAAGTTTTCGACTGTATGTATGTGCTGTGTTCACTCACATGGTACAGCGTTTACACCGTAAATTAGTGTTTATTAAAAAAAGAACGACAATACACTTATATAAAGTCATTTGTTTTGAGTGGACTTATGGTTTATTCTCTCAAGTATGAGGAGCGCATATTGTCGACCAACAGTGTGCCGCTTAACTCGCCACTGCCCGTCGCCTCGCGTGTACCGGGTACTCGTTTTTAATCGACTTCAAAAAAGGAGAAGGCTCTATATTCGGGACCTATGTTTTTTATGTCTGTTCACCGATTGGCGCCGACCTGAAAATTTTATTATTTTCCTCTTTTTAATGGCTTTTTTGAAGGAGGTTTTTTTTTGTTAAAAAGTTTTCTCGTGTACCGTTCAGGCATTCCGATCTCGGAAATCCGAAAAAATCTAACGAGTCGCGTGAACGTCAGTCGACTAGCATATAACCTTGAATCGTGATTATATGTATTCTCAGTCGCTGCTATTGCTATAACCTATGTGGCAAATAATCGACTTGAACAATCGAACATTTCGATTGTAAAATCATCCGAGTCGATTGTGGACTCGATTGTTATTATGAACAATTACAATTGTTTCGATTGTAAAAATATCTCGTAATCAATCTGCGACACAGTGTATTGGGATCCGTCAAATGGGTGGAGCTTAAAAAACATGGCGCAAAGGGGGGAAAATTCTATATACGGGGTATACTTTTGCGTGTAATTTTGTGATTTTCAAATTGATAAGAAGTAATAAATATAAGTGCAATTTGCAATTGGGCCGGTACGAATCCTGAACAAAGGAATTTCGTTGAAGGAGAACGGATTCTCAAAGCCGGACATATTATCTAAATGTGTGAAAAAAACAAGATAACTGAGCTGTCAAAAGTAGTAATCTTTACGGCATATTGCTTAAAAACATCAAAATTAAAAGGAAATCTCCACGAAATTAATCATCCGTTCAATGCTTCTTTAAGGCAGGGTTAGGTGAATAATGTAAACACATAATTGCAACATAATATGTTATATTGTAATAAGTAGGTAAGTTACTAACCTCAAAATATTTGTATACAAAGTTAGTCCTATAAATTTGTTAATCATCAAATGATTTTACAATGATAATAAGTAGGTACATCTTATTATTAATATAAAATATTTTTTTAATTCATAAATACAGTTTTTCCACATTTAATTAGAAAATAATTCGCTGTAAAGTAAGTTTTACAAGGCAATAACTGACAGTGTTTAATGCCATGATATTAGAAAACGTCGCGAATTCCATTTTCGATAAACTTTTTGTTTATTTTACTTATTTTATTTTTGTAATAAATAATTTCACGATAAATTTGCACTGTTACCATGTAAAATTTTCCCTCGTTTTGAGTACAATTTTGTGCCACCAGATGTCATATGCTCATTTGACGGATCCCAATAATTTATGCAATATTCTAGACTCGGTATGTGATGTGCTCTTTGATGATGCGGGACGGGACGCCATTTTCGCGTCAGTCTATACGCATACCGGCACGGCGACCGCCAGATAGAACTGTGTCAGCAATTTAATAAACAGCTGCAATCGTCGTCTTCACATCGTGAGATGCGTTTACAGGATAATGCGGCTTCTCCTTGACACGGTCGAGAAGCGAGCCTTCACATTTATATAATCCCCGCTCAATTGTTTAACTCGTCCGTTGTGTTTTTGAACTCACCCTGCGCTCTGACGCTTTTCATCTTTTTGTCATTAACGATATCACCCAGCGTTGCCACATACTTAAATAAACAGTTCCTGGCTAGTCTTGTAGAAAATCTTCAAAATTTTAACTGTTGGTATTTTAAAGGTAATCTAGTAGGCCGACACGGCTACAGTAATCTGGCGATTTTCTTTTGTATTTTAGATTTTTTTTGTATCTTAGATTTTTTTATATCTTAGATTTTTTTGTACCTATCTTAGATTTTTTTGTATCTTAGATTTTTTTATATCTTAGATTTTTTTGTACCTATCTTAGATTTTTTTGTATCTTAGATTTTTTATATCTTAGATTTTTTTGTATCTTAGATTTTTTGTATCTTAGATTTTTTTATATCTTAGATTTTTTTTGTATCTTAGATTTTTTTGTAGCTATCTTAGATTTTTTGTACTTTAGATTTTTTTATATCTTAGATTTTTTTTGTATCTTAGATTTTTTTTGTATCTTAGATTTTTTTTGTATCATAGATTTTTTTGTATCTTAGATACTTATATCTTAGGTAATTGTATCTTAGATACTTTTTATTAAAAATATCTGTATCCAAAAATTAAGATTTTTCACAAAAGTATTTGGTACCTATCTAAGATACCGTTTAAAAGTATCTAAGATACTAAGTGTAGAGTATCTTTTTTTGTAAATACTTTCATACAAAGTATCTTGTATTTTAAATCTTGAAAATTTGACTGTTTAGTATCTTGTATCTAGATACTTCTTTAAAATGTCAGATGGCGCTAGTGACAACTAAAGTGTGTGTCAAACGTTTACAGATTAACGGTTTATGTTCATTCATTCTTCCTTTATCCATTATTAAAAAATAAATAATTAAATAATAACAAAACTGCGATTTAGCGGTTAAATGATGTACCTACAAAACCAGTACTTACATTTGAATGGCAGCCATCCGGTGGCCGAAAATATAAACAGTAGATACTGACATTTGAATGACAGTTAATTTAATGGTTAGTGGCGCCATCAGGTGTCCGAAAATATAAACAGTACTAATATTTGAACGACATATACGTCTGCACTTGCTAGTGGCGCTATCAGGTGGCAGAAACTGTTCTGGTATGAAATTTGATAAGGGAATTTATTTAACTACGCAGTCGACGCTCTCTAAGAACGGCGTTAAAAAAGGTGCGATATACTCACCGGGATTCGAACCCGCAGTATCTCTCGAATATGAGTTTAGTCGCTCACCACTATTTCACCGACTCGGTATTAAATTTGTTTCTATTTAAAACTGGCTTAAGAGAGGACGCAAGTCAGGGACTTTCGTGTACCAGGGCCGTAGCTAGGGGGGGGGGCATTAAGGGGCAATGCCCTACCTTAAAACATCCAGTGCCCTACTTTAAGGAATTATAAACAAACCGCAAAGTCTGTCACGACAGAATGACAGACTTGATCTATCTGGCATTTGGAAAAACAAGATTAAATTCGTTGGACTAAATGAAGTTCTTCGGAAATTTGATAACATGGCAAGTTCTGTATTTTTTATTTTTTTTTTTTTGAATAAATTGTCATTTACCGTTTTCTTGCTTTTGTAATTTGATATCACCAGATGAGGTGGGCAATCCAATTAAAAAATTGTAGTCTTTTGCTTCAGCCCTACTTTAAACTTTCAGTGCCCTATCTTGAATTCAGCTCTAGCTACGGCCCTGTCGTGTACTCATACTGTATTTGTGTTTTATTGATAATAAAAACTTCTGAAACTCATTATCTATCGAACTTACTATTTACTAATAAAATTGTTGAAAAGTATAGTTACTTTGATTGGTAATCGATATAAAGGTTTTTTATCAACCAACAATTTTCATAAGGCATACGGTAAATAAATAAATATATAGTAGTGATGGGCGAAATACGAGATGTTTTTACAATCGAAACAATTGTAATCGTTCATAATAACAATCGAGTCCACAATCGACTCGGAGTTTGATTTTACATTCGAAATGTTCGATTGTTCAAGTCGATTATTTGTCACATAGGTTATATTCGTAGCAATAGCAGCGAATGAGAATTCATACAATCGCGATTCAAGGTTATATGTTAGTCGACTGACGTTCACGCGACTCGTTGATTGTTTGAATTTTTTTTTTATTTGAAAGGATATACTTTCAGATTGGTCCCATAGAAATTTTATCAAAATCGGTTCAGTAGTTTTAATAAAAGTGAGTAACGGCGTGTGATTCCTTTAAGGTAAATGTCATTTTTTGACACTAAAAAGTAAAAAATAAAAAACTTTTTAACAAAAAAAAAACCTTCAAAAAGCCACTAAAAAGAGAAAAATAATGAAATTTTGAGGTCTGCGCCAATTTAATAAAATATGAAGTTGGTTAAAAAGAAGATATTAATCACTATACTATACTTTTTTACCGACTTCAAATTTTATTAAATTGGCGCAGACCTCAAAATTTCATTATTTTCTTCTTTTTAGTGGCTTTTTGAAGGAAGTTTTTTTTTTTGTTATAAAGTTTTTTAAAAATGAATTGAAAATCCAATTGACACTTACCAGCTCTCGGGCTAGAACCCGAGAACTGGGGACTTGTAATAGAGGAACCATAGCAACGCCATGTAAACAACAGCCTTGCTACGCGCTCGGCTATTCTCAAGCCTTATAACACTTAGTAGGTAAGGTAGTAGGTACTATGTGATCTTTCCATTTATGTGGAAAAAAATTCACAGATTTCGCAATCCTTGCAACCATCGAGGATATTGGAAATGATAACAGCAGATATGAAACATAATTAACTGTTTATTATACACACAATACCTCTCAATTAACTAGACATGATATAAAACACATTTCGAAAAAATTGCACTTGTTCAATTTTGCATGATTGCTCCTCACTTGATCGCGACACCGTTGTCTTTTGGCCTTGAACGAAAACTCGTAACTCTGCCCCCATATACGAACACAAACATTTCCAATGTTAAAAATCAAAAACCCAATAAACCTACCCAACTTGGCAAGGACAGTGCTAAAATGTCTCTTTTGATAGTTAAGAACTGAAATAAACCAATCATACCAAGTGATGAAATAAGCTTTATGATTGGTTTACTTCAGTTTTCAACTGTTTGTACTTTCAAAGGAATAATGTTCACTCGTTTGATCAAAATCGTTGCCGTAGAAAATTCCGTTCAGTGTTTTCTGTTCTCTTTCAGTCACTTCGGGATTTGTCCGTTTCTAGTCGAAGTCTAAAGAGACACCTTCACGCAAAACAAATGACTGTAAATAATGAGGGTTGCATAGTACAAAATATAAACCAATCAAATCTAAATGAAAATATATAAAGGTTATTGGAAGTCAACCATTTATATATAATTTTACATATTGTTACAAAACTGTTTTCGAAGTTGGCGGAATAAATATTTATTTACAATAATTAAAAATACAATAACAATAAATGCAACAACGAAAAGTCAATTCTAACAATAAAAAAACTTAAACGGTAATTATTGAACTAAACGAACCACTTAAATAACACTTAACAAATAACTATATATACAAGGATTATTTATGTCACTGTATTTATATCAGATTTATTTCGCTGTTCAACACTGTCACAGTACAATTTACACTGACTGATTCCCGTTGACTAATCAATATTTATTTCACTGTACTGACTGATGGCACGACTCACCATTCACTGACCGATTCAACACGACACACTCCTGTTTATATACCTGCGTGCGGTGTACGCTCAGTGCGTCCTCGTATCCTCTAGCGTTGTCTGGAATCTTCGATACCATTCAACGCTTTACTACTGTGACCTTTCTTTCTCGTGGTTTCTATTGGAGGCATTGGCGTAACATCTTGGGGTTTGCTACAATATATTAATATAGAAAAATTCATTTTAAACAACCAATGCCAATGTCGGGACTCAAACCCGAAACTTCCTCAATTGGGTTTTTAAATGAATTTTTTTTTTTACTTAAATGGAAGGACCACATACAAGTTTTATAGCAAAACTGTTTTTTTTAATTTTTTTGCTTACTAATTAAAAAGTTATATTTAAATAAAAATTAATTTTTAAACTCAGTTCCGATAACGCGCCGAAAGAATCCGAACGCGTGTGACGTCATTATGTTATCTATGGTCTTTGTATCCATGGTTACCAAGTTAAAAATTTATTATTTTTGATAGTATGTGTAATACATATACACAAATACCAACAAATGCAGACACATTTTAACATAACGACGTCACAAACATTCCTGGCGCGTTTTGAAGTCACGTGATATTTTTTAAATTTTTATACATTTTAATTAATTTTTAGTAATTTATCTATAGCTTTAAAAAAATTTTTCTTTTCGATTTTCAATATTATTTATGTTAAATTATTAGAAAAAATTAAAAAATTAATAATTTTTTTTAAACTTAAATACCTAATTGCGGAGGATGCGAGTTATCAGTTACTCTACTGTGCCACGATTAATCAAATTAAATATTTCTATATGTAGTAAATTGTAGTGATGAGCAAAGCAAGACCAAGACCAAGACTTGGACAATCTTGGTCTTGGTCTTGCTGATTCAGCCTTGGTCTTGGTCTTGCTCAAATATGTCTGATCTTGGTCTTGCTCATTTTATCTGTCTTCTTTTAGTTTTTTACTTCTGAAGATCATCATAGTTATAAATTAAAAATAATTCACAATCTATTATTACCTAACAAAATACTTTATTTTATTAAAAAGTTAAAAAATATCAAAATTACATCATTTTTAACACGCTTGTTCATTCGGTCTTGGTCTTGGTCTTGCTTTTTCGCAAGACCAAAACCAATTTTGCTCATCACTAGTAAATTGTCACAAATAAATCACAACATGCGAGTATTAATATAATTTTATATTTTGATACCAGAACTCGTGTGATTATCGCACTCGCCTTCGGCTCGCGCGGTAAACACACACTCGTTCTGGTATAAATGCAGCATAACCTTAAGCTCGTATCACAAAATCGCGACTGTCATATAATCCGTCACTTTTGCCACTAGTTGCATAAATTACTATTAAAAATGAGTAGAATACTAAATCATTATGAAAAATACACCAATGTAATAAAAAAAAACAAAGTTATAGCACATAATATATCTTCTGCGCATGCACCGATTTTCCCTAAATACTAACAGACGAACAGACTCGCCCGAAACGTTTTGAAAATAAGGTACTTTTTCTGAATTGGTTGGGTGTGTTTTTAAAGACCACCAACAGCTAAGGTTATTTGGGACTAGCACCAATTCATATTTTCAATTCATTATTATTTTTTTTAATAATAAATTGAAAATCCAATTGACACTTTTACGAGCTCTCGGGCTAGAACCCGGGAACTGGAGACTTGTAATAGAGGAACCCATAGCAACGCCATGTAAACAACAGCATTGCTACACGCTCGGCCATTCTCAAGCCCGGAAGTTGTTGTAATGGGTCCGATTTTGCGAATGAAAAATTTGGACATATCTGCACGTTTTGAGGTCTCTAGAGTCCGAACCTGCTGTTTTTAGAGAGATATCCGTGTGTACGTAGGTTCGTTCGTTCGTACGTTGGTGAACTTTTATTCGGCTCGCATATCTCAAGAACAAATTATGATAACGACTCCGGACTAATTTTATTCGACGCACAATTACATTACCAGCTCTCGGGCTAGAACCCGGGAACTGGGGACTTATATTAGAGGAACCATAGCAACGCCATGTAAACAACAGCATCGCTACACGCTCGGCTATTCTCAAGCCTCTAAAAATTAATTGCGTGGACAAGTTGCGTACCTATATGAGGAGTTATCAAAGGGGCGCAATATTTTAAGGTAGGCCTGTATATTACATAATATAGACATTACAGATACATTAATAGAAGGAAAAGCGATGTTTCCCAAGTTTTCCAGACAGTTGAATATTCATGACAATAAACGGGGAAAATATACATAAGAATATAATCTCAGTAAACCGGAGAAAAAGAAAGAACAGATAATAATATTATAAAGTAAACTAATTTAGCAAAAATATCGTATCGCTTACGTCTTTTGCAAAGGCGTTTAACTTGCCGACCGACGCGACGTATGTCTGGTCTCTTGGTAGTAATTTAGGGTTAACCCTTAAGCTCTGTTTCTGATACAACATTAAACTTTGAATCTAGATTTAAGAAAGAAAAAATCTTGGATTTCCCATAACTTCTAAACCAAGAGATACAGTAATCAGCGTATTTTTTTTTTTGCAAAAGTTCTCCATTTGAAAAATGTGTTAACAATTTCGATTTTTCCTATTTTTTAAGGCAATATACCTTAAATTGTCCGTTTTTATACCATTTTCTCACCATATAAACCCGACTTCTCTACCACTTTTAAGAAGATTACTTTAAAAACCACTAAACCCATTTTCTCACCATAAAAACCCGTTTCACCACTATATAAACCCGATCCACCATTTTTAAAGAAGTATTATTTTAACTTTAAAAAAATACCTTTAAAAACCACTAAATCCGTCTTTACATCATATATGTACGTTTTCCCAACTTAAAAACCCGACTCCTCCACCACTTTTGAAGAAATGTCATTTTTAGCTTGAAAAAATACCTTTAAAAACCACTTAACCCATCTTTATACCATATAAACCCGTTTTCCCACCATATATACTTGTCTTCCCGCCATATAAACCCGACTTCTTCACCACTTTTAAAGAAGTTTTTTGTTTTAACTTTAAAAAAAACACCTTTAAAAAACCACTAAATCCGTCTTTACACCATAGACGTCCGTTTTTCCACCATATAAACCCGACTCCTCCACCATTTTTGAAGAAATGTCATTTTTAGCTTGAAAAAATACCTTTAAAAACCACTAAACCCGTCTTTACACCATTTAAACCCGTTTTCTCGCCATATATACTCATCTTTCCGCCATATGACCCCGTCGTGCCACCATATAAACCCGGTTCCTCCACCACTTTTAAATAAGCGTCAATTTTTAACTTTAAAATGACCATTCTTAAGTCGAAAGAACTGCGTACGCAGGTACAAAAACTTAATCACATTATACTTCATCGTGAAAAAACCGTCGTATCTCGACCAGATATTCTTTTTAATCGGGCGTTAGTCACTTGTTTGGCTTTAAACAATTAATTCACGCGTGGGCGACTCTCTTTTGTTATATTATACTTGAAATTAAATTGAATTTTCATTTGAATTTATAATGTTTATTCAAATTTATTTCGCGGTATGTTGTACCTGCTTTCCAGTTCTCTTATTTGAATTCTGAAAAAAAGTCTTTTTTTTGATTAAAGGGTTTAAGTGGAAAATCTTTTAGCGAGATTACACGTGTGGATCAAAAATTTAAGTTTACTGCTGGGTTTTTTAAAACAAAATTTTATTTGTAGGTACTATTTCATTTTTCATAGTAAAATTTTGAAGGTTTTTGAAGTGGAAACTTCCTTAAGGTACGTGCAGTACGCAGCTGGGATTCTAGATGGTAGCATGTATGGTAGATGGTGGCTGAAATTATAAGCGCTTATAGGTTTGCACAACGAAGCTTTGATACTAGCATTGATACAAGCTTAAGTCGCGTTTGAAATGTCAGATAGCGAAGACGAATATTTGTGTTCTTCTGCTACAAAGTGGTATATTTTAAATACAAATTTGGGTAGGAGCTATCATGTTCACCCTATTAATAGAAAACGATCTAAACATGGCGAATTTCATCATTTATACCAAGAATTAAAATTTTACCCAAACCGGTTTTTAGTCACATCCATTGCGAAACTTGTAACGGCCATTTGACAGTTGTCACACGTTGATTGTAGTAGTCAGCGCGCTGAAAGAATGGTGAGATACATTCTTGTATCTAGCAGCTCTTGTAACAGCGCTTATACCTGCTACACTCACTGCTTCGTTGTGTACGCTCGCATATATAACAATGCATTAATTTAAGCAAGCCCTGCTATGATCTACGCTACCATCTAGAATCCCAGCTCCATATTGCACGTACCTTTAAGCGTGCTTTGCCTGAGCTGTTAACAACATTGACGTGAAACGCACCCGACGGTGACAATCGGGGCTTCTCGGCTCAAACACGAACACGTGTTTGCAATATGCTGGTAATAGTGTGTAGTTCATAAGTGTGATAATAGATGACACTAAAAACTTAATACGAGTAAAAAGTAATTTGTAGTTCACAAGTGCGCTGACAGATGACACTAAAGCATATATTTTGTAGTTCACAAGTGCGCTAACACTAAAACTTAATATTATCTTTAAGGTGTTATATTCATTAAATTTAATTGTATAAGTCGATTTTTATATATTTATGAATAAACTGTGCGATTAAAAAATTATATATATACAGTGCAACTCGATATTACAAAACTGAAGGGAATTAGAAAATATTCGTTATACCAAGTAATTTGTTACAATGAGGTTTGTTATATAGAGATTAGGTTGGAGTACGATTCGTTTTAACAAGGTTTCTCAGCCATTGCAACTTTAAAGCTAACAACAGTGACAAACAGCAGTGTTTACATTACTTAGCATTAAACAACAATGATTTGTCTTACGAAAAATTTAACGTGTCTGAACCTGTCGAGACATGAATTATTGCGGAATTATTGTGGAATTGAGTGTGAATAATTGATAGGATACGTTATGTAAAGGTTATATATAGAGGTAAATAATACTTTCTATTTATATTTTGCAATGGTTGAAAATTCGTTATAAAGAGGTTTTTGACAAATATATTCGTAATGTAAAGGTATATTTTGCATTAACTCTTACGGGCAATTCTAGGGGATTTCGAAAAATTTGTTAAATCGAGGAAATCGTTATATTGAGGGTCGTTATATTATAAATTTTAAAATTAGAAAATAGTTTTCACTTCTGTCGTGTGGTCATAAGCACACACCCATTTTTTTGTTAGAAAGTTTTTCGATCAAATGATTCTGTCTGCAAGTTTAAAACTCTTTTCGACTAGAACTCGATAATATTTCGAACCGTGTGGTGCTTCACTGTTGGCGACATATCGTTTCTGTAACAGCATCGCTTGTCGCCGAGCGGAACACACATACGGGGGACGGCGGCGGCGGCGGCAACATACTGTCACAATGTTGGAAACAGGAAGACGATGAGTGTATGCGTATGATGAACGTCTTTGATGATCGGGTGAAAACATAAAAGCTCATTTCCGGTTTATCTTGTCAATTTCCGGCCGTACCTGTGCGATGTGTCGTGCTTACACTTTGTATACAGGGTAACAGAATGTCTTGTAAGTCAAAATTTTAGATTTGTCGAGTGAATAGCCCAACTATCCGAGAGCTAGTGACAATTTTTTGGTGTTATTTATTCAAGGCCTTATTTTTGTGAAGATGTTGAGGAAGGCATATTAAAGTAAGGGATTTTGCTGTATGGAAGGGATGCAAACCGCCCCCAACATGTAACAAAAAAAAATGATCACCCGACGAAATTTATGTTATTAGTTCAAGGTTCAAATTTTAATATGTTGTTTTAAAGTAAAAGTATAACGATTTTATTAATTATTTCCATTAAAACAGAGTTGTACGATGGTTGTACGTGTTAGTTTTAATGAAAATAATTAATAAAATCGCTATACTTTTATTTGTAAATAATAAGCATTATTAATTGTTCTCCAATGTATTTTCATTATTTAAAAAAAAAATAATTATGAGCTCTTGGGTTTCGAGCCTGGGCTTGGCGTGAAGGTAACTGATGTTGGTCAACGCGCTAGCCGACTAAGCTATTTGCGACGTTGAACACTGGTATTATACAACTGGTATACAAAGCAAAGATTGTGATTTATTTTTAAAAAATGTGATTTTATTAATTTTTAAAGACATTTAAATAAAAATAAGTCTACAATATCATTACTGGGGACATTTAGAACCAGATCGTAAAATAAAAATAACAAAAACAGTTAACGGGGAGCAATTATTAACAAATTATCGTAACACCATGTTAAAATGTTATGTCTCAGTTACGGTGGGACACACTGTATATATAGTGAAGTATAAGTGCATGACTCACTATCTTAAATTTTGGAAATTAACTATAAGCTGAAGTTTTCTGAAAATAGCCAACGTCTAACGGCACTATACGATGCCCGAATTTAAGGGACATCTGTATATCCAACGACCACATCTAGTATGCTGTGATAGTCGTGGTCCAGACTTGAGAATTTAAAATCGACTTTTAACCTTTTATTGGCCAACGCTCCCAATTTGAGAACATCGTTTTATTAAATTTTTAAAGCTATGCTTCTATAGGCGCGTTAGACGATTTCTGGGAGGGGAAAAACATGGTTTCGTGTCACGTCACCGACATGCTCATGTTAAAAGTATATCTACTGTCCGATCCTTTTGAAAATTAATATCTGAGAGTTTTATAGGACACAAAAAAATAAAATGGCGTCAGATTTCAAAATGGCGGCCATATGAACTTTTGTAAAAATTATCCGATCTTTTTGAAAATTGATATTTAAGAGTTTTATAGGACACAAAAAAATAAAATTGCATCAGATTTCAAAATCACGGTCAAATAGTAACTTTTCAATTGTATTGTCTATAACTTCGATAAATTCGGTTTTATATACAATGCGTAAATAGCACAGCTTCTGTCGGGTGTCCCATGATACCTCTTGACTTTTTTTTACAAAGGGAATTAAATTTTTTCAAGTTTTATTATACACTGAATAATGAACTACACTAGCCGTCCTGTTGCTCTAAAACTCAAGCAAATTTTTTCCCCTTTGTATTCAAATAATTGACTCCACTTTAAATTTCGCGCTCAAATTAGGACTGCCTACTTCTGTAGTCTATTTCGCTGAATAATTTGTTTATGTTAAAAGGAAAAATAAATACACAAATTTCGAAAACAAAACTATAGCTAGGTATTTTTTATTATATAATAATTCTTGCTGTGTAGTTTTCAAAACAAATTTGTATAAAAAAGTACGTTTTTATAACTATTTAACAAAAATAAGACGTACAGTAAAATTTGATATATTACATAAATATTTCTCTATTATGTTTTGAATTCTTAACTGAAAAATATAATAGTACTTAATAAGTATAAAAAAACAAATCTTGGTGTAGAAAAAATCAATATTTTTCAAAATTCCAATTTACAAATATCAGAGCTGGATTCAATCGCAAAATTGCACTTTTCAATTTTGTTGGACAAAATTTTATTACGTAATTTTAAATCATAATTATTTATTTTGCTAAAATTAACTATGCGATTTTGTCTATTAACCCTAGAACACCCTAAAGGACCCTGCCAAAAATCATCGTAAATCAGGGCATTTTCACTTCCTTTCTTAAAAAAACCAGGCGTTTCTTATACATACTTATTTTATTCTAACATTTTTTAAACTTCAAAAAATAACTCTAAATGAAAAATAAAATGTGGTGAAATAGCGTTTAAAGTTATGGGGTTTTCTGGGCCCCACTGCGATTTTAAGGTTGACTTTTGAAGGGGTGTTGGGCTTGAGAATGGCCGAGCGTGTAGCAATGCTGTTGTTTACATGGCGTTGCTATGGTTCCTCTATTACAAGTCCCCAGTTCTCGGGTTCTAGCCCGAGAGCTGGTAAAAGTGTCAATTGGATTTTCAATTTATTATTAAAAAAAAAATAATGAATTGAAAATATGGATTGGTGCTAGGCCCAAATAACCTTAGCTGTTGGTGGTCTTTAAAACACAATTTCAATTTGAAGGGGTGTTAGAAATAGAAATAAGTTCACTAAATTATTAAGTAACCCTACCATTATTTACCTTTTGTCTTTTGAACTTAAAAAATGTCTTAAATTACTATTTTTTATCATTTCTACTATAAATTAATGTTTAATCCAGCTCTGATACAAACTTTTAGTTCATTGCGAAACAAAATGCAAACGATTCTAAAGCGCAGTTTAAAACCGTACTTATTTAACGTCGCTGCTGCTGCTGGCTCCACCTTTCGTATCGCCACTCGAACTACTATCGTCGGCCAACAGTTTTTGGAGATCAACACCATCTATCTTCACGTTCTGCGAACTACTCGCATGGGCCAGAAACAGTTCCTTGAGGAACCCCAATTCTTTTGTGAGGGTTTTCACTTTTTCTTCTAGTATCGAGTTTTCATTTTTGAGCCGCGTAACTCTTTCAAGTGTTTGCTGAGTTTTCATTTTTGATTTTACTCGGCTTCTTTTTACTGCCTGGTTATTTCTGTCCCGCTTTTTTCTGTAATCATCCGATGCGTCGTCAGATTCTAGACTGTCGAGGGAATTTTCCCCTTTTCCGGACGGTTTTTCTGTGGTTTTTCTTGGCGACATTTTGGATCTGTTTTACTGAAAAAAAATGAACTTATTAATTAAATTCGTAATATTTAATTGGTATATGATAAAATCAATCGATTTAAAACCCCTTATATCCACACCATATTATTCACATAACAATTAGAGGTGAAAATAATAAATATCTCAGACAGCTAGGCTGCTATGATTTTTGAGCTATATCTAAGAAAAAATCAAATGACCACTTTCGGAACTTGAACCCGAAACCCCAGTTTCCGGCTAGGTGAGTTACCGATTTCTCCATAGTGCCCGAGAGTGGAAACCGATCTCTTCTTATATATAGCAATTTCACGTTGAAAACACACTACATGCGAGAGTCGACTATTTAAATAAACTGCAAAGCATAGTACAGCTATTAAACAGTCGAATCATTATACATGCGAGAGTTAACAATTTATAAGTTTTATCAACTTAATAAACTCGTTAGGCCGGGAAGCCTTAGGTTTTACCTATAGATAAACAACGTTTTGAGTTTCTGTGGACAGTAATTAATTGGTATATGATAAAATCAATCGATTTAAAACCCCTTATATCCACACCATATTATTCACTCTAATTGCTATGTGAATAATATGGTGTGGATCAGTGGCGGCGCGTGAACATTTTAAATGGGTGTTCTGCAGAGTCAACCCGGAGATTGGAGTAGCCCCCCCCCCTAATGAGGGAACCTCGAAAAAAAAATTCAAAAATACATTTGATGCAATTTTTAAGTGTATTTTTTGATCTGAATAATTTGTCTATACATTATACAATGATTTCGCTAGCGCTAAGATCGTAAATAAAGTGATTTTTATAGCAATATTTTTTATTGTATTAAAAAAAAAGAGTGTGTGTGTACTATGTACGCACGTCAGAAGCTATACTTCTTTTAAGTAACAAAACAAAAATAACTCCGAACATTTTATCCCGCGTGCCAGTACTAAACATTTGTAAAAAAGACGATAAAATAATAAAATAAAGATATTAAATAAATTAATTTAATTTAATAAATTATTAATTTATTAAATATATTTATTTATGATATTTATATCTAATCATTTATTAAAAAAAAAAGTATGTTTGTATTGAGATTTGAACCCGAGACCTATTGCTTATAGAGCCACTACGTTACCGCTACACCACGAAGACACCTTACTGCATTGCTATATAATACGGTATTATAACCAAGAAAAATAATACTGTATTAGGTTCTGCGGACGCGTTTCAGCTTTTACGCGTATAAATCTATCTCATTTTTACTAAGTCATCTCCCTTTAACACATTGGATTTTGGTTGGATTTAGGTGCAACACAAACTGCAGCACCTCCTTCAGGACTGTTTATAGAATATAGGCCTGCGGCGTGCCGTCATTCATAATAATGCTATGTGATTATGAAACTAAAACATATTATGCAGATTTATACAATATTTTTTTTAATTGTGCGTTATTTTCTGGCAGTGCGGCAGCTCCGCAGCTCTCATAGAGGAGCCGCCACTGGTGTGGATATAAGGAGTTTTAAATCGATTGATTTTATCATATACCAATTAATTACTGTCCACAGAAACTCAAAACGTTGTTTATCTATTCGTAAAATTTAGTTTGAACTTTTGACATTAATCTATGTCAGCGTTTCCCAAAGTATGGGTCGCGACCCACTGGTGGGCCCTGAAAAATAGGACGATACATCGACTGACCGACAACTACATCCTTCTCATTGAAATGGCACTCCTTAAGTATTAAAATTTTCAATTCACACGAATCGTAATACCATTACGTACGAGACATATATGGTATTTTTTGCCATACCCACTACAAAATACCTACTTTTTACGTCATTTTCAAAAAATTCTGACAGTTCATTTGCGTCGCCATCTTTTCTTCTAGTGTGCCGCGAAGTTCGTGCAAGTAAGCAATGACAGGCGCACGCAAGCGTATAGAGCGAATAAACAGAAGTTGCCATGGCAACCGTTATTTTCTGCGCTAGTGCAAAAAGTAAACCATTTTCCGCACACCTGGCCTGTTAAATGGGTCATTAATGGCCGCTATACATACATCGAAAGTAGCTATTTTATAGTGGGTATGGAAAAAAATTCATTAAGTCGACGACTGTACATGTTGAAATTGAAATTGTGTTTTAAAGACCACCAACAGCTAAGGTTATTTGGGTCTAGCGACAAATCATATTTTCAATTCATTTTTTTTTTATATAATAAATTGAAAATCCAATTGACACTTTACCAGCTCTCGGGCTAGAACCCGGGAACTTGTAATAGAGGAACCATAGCAACGCCATATTAACAACAGCACTGCTACACGCTCGGCTATTCTCAAGCCCGACTGTACATGTTAATAGAAGTGTTACAAGTGTGACACTTTTTATTACACATTCAATCTACGACTTTTTTTGTCACTAAGAACTTTCAGCTACGTTTGATATTTAATCATACTTATAGAAAAAATCACGCTGAATCCATTGCGACCATCCGCAGCCGTGTATCGCTTTTTGATTAGGAGAAACAGGCGTTTAAAAAAATTCGAAATGTCATGCTAAACTATAATAGAACTACTGAAGACTTACCCAGCTCCGTTTTTATAAAAAAATATATATATTTTATTTATTAATAGAAGCTTACATTTGTAATATTTTTGTTGATTGAATAGAAATTTTTTTTCTTCTATTTACTTTCTAACTTTCTAAGAACACTAAAAAATATGTAGACAGTTACATTGCAGTCACCAATTTGATTTATCTTATCTAATATCCAATAATCCACATGATAATAATTTACTTTATATATTTTATTTACGTCACGACGCCCAAACAAAACTTGTTACACATTTCAAACAAATGAAAAATGTTCTTGTTATTATATTGTCAAAAAATTCTAACCTCTAAAACTACATTCACGAATATCAACGTTATAAAAACAGGTATTAAATTCCATGTCAACTTACTTGAATTAGATTTCACTGAATTGTTGAATATTTTGTACTGTTTGTTCGACTCCTTTTTTGTCGAAAATTGCAAAATATGACGTAATAATTCTCGTGCAACTTGTATTGTCAAGATAATTTCCCTGTGACCTAACCCAACCTTTACTTTCCTGTTCTGTTCTATTGTTTCGTCTCTCTCTAACAGGGTTGCCAAATCTACTATTTTTAATACCAATCTACTATGTTGAACTTTCATCTACTATCTCTTATTGAAAAGTGTATAGGTACAGTGTATAAACGATTTTACCAAACAAGGAAAATAAGATTGAGAACATTTACAATTTTGTAATAGGCTATGGGCCATAAGATCTAATGATATGTGGACATAGAAAAATAGCACAGTGAATTTTTTAAACGATTTTCCATAGCAACGGTTAATTATTAAGACTTAAAAGAGTAAATCGGAATCTGCTAAATAAAACAAAAAAAAAAACAAAGCATTTCTACATATTTACATTAGGTCTTATAGTCGGGCTTGAGAATAGCCGAGCGTGTGGCAATGCTGTTGTTTACATGGCGTTGCTATGGTTCCTCTATTACAAGTTCCCGGGTTCTAGCCCGAGAGCTGGTAAAAGTGTCAATTAGATTTTCAATTTATTATTAAAAAAAAAAATAATGAATTGAAAATATGAATTGGTGCTAGTCCCAAATAACCTTAGCTGTTGGTGGTCTTTAAAAACACACAAGGTCTTATAGTCCATTTGGCTAAATTGATACCAAACTTTTAAGAGACTTCAAGCAGTAAAAAATATAAACAAATATTTGAGTTCTTGTGGACAGTAATATTAGGTAAATGATAAAATCAAACGATTTTTTAACCCTTTATATCCACAACAATATTATTCACATAACAATTAGAGGTGAAAATAATATATATCAGACAGCCAAGCTGCCATGATTTGTATAAGCTATATCTAAGAAAAAATCAAATGACCACTGTCGGGACTTGAATTCGAAACTCCCAGTTTCCGGCTAGGTGAGTTACCAATTTCTCCACAGTGCCCGAGAGTGGTAACTGATCCCCTCTTATATATAGCAATTTCAGATATGAAAACTCACTACATGAATAATATTGTTGTGGATATAAGGGGTTAAAAAATCGTTTGATTTTATCATTTACCTAATAGTAAAAAATATGATTAAGTGAGTTTTGTTTTCGGTTTTCTCTAGATTTTTATAATTTGTTTAATAACTATTTGCTCATACAATTTCAGTTTTATTTGGTGTTTTTGTCTGTAACATATCTTAAATAATTTAAATTTAAACATTGTATGTCAAAAATATATATCATTATTAAAAATTCATTATTATTGTTTCTACAAAACTACTACTTATATTTTTTTCAAATCTACTATATTTTTACCATTTTATTTAGGATTTTATAAATCTGGCAACCCTGCATTCTAGTGACGAAAAATCTATAAATATGGCGCTTAGGAAGGTTAACTTGACAATTTTCCTACAAAATCGGACTTCGTCATGACAGTATTATTTAGTATAATATTTAACAGAATATTTAAAAAATGGACATTTTCACTGGAGACATAAGTACATATTATTTATATTTTATAACTTATATACACACTATTTTTCTGATATAACCTAACCTTTTGACAATTTCTGTAGAACTGTTACCTGTATGTAAAACCGCAAAATACCACAAAACTCAATCGCATGAAAATAGATTTTATAAATAATAGACGCAGTCACGCGAGTCATAATAATGTATTTTTTGCTATACCCACTATAAAATATACTACTTTTCAATTTTTAGTATTTTCGAAATTTTTGCCAATTCGTTTTGTGTCGAGAGTATAGCTGTCAGTAGGTACTTAATTGCGCACTGTAAAAAATGGATGTAAAAATACTTTGAAAGTTAAGGTAGAATTCGCTCGATTTTCTAAGTGATTTTACATTATTATTTATTTTTACACAGAAAACTTCATAAAAACTTGGACTTTTACTGTGAAGTTAAACAAATTTGTGATTTTTTCATAATAGTAAATTAAATTTACATACTTTGTGTAATATTCCAATAAACTGTGTAAAAATTACAAAATAAAATGTATAGTTACGCATATATAAAATGAATGAATACAAAACAAATTAATGTAAAATTAGTAACCACGCATGCGCAATGTGTTTTTATGGAATCTACGCGATGTGGCGATACTTCTTTGCGACGCCATTGCCTCTTTGTGTGCCTATTACCCGATTAATCGCTGGCTACAAATGGACCATCGATAATCTATGTAATCGGCTTTCTCATTTCTTACAGTGCGGGCGAATAAACATAAAACACTATAGAAACGGTTTGCTTTCCCACACTAGTGTGGGAAAGATACGTTCCCGCACACCGGCCTGTCACTTTACATGCATACATAAATGTATGTAAAGCAGCTATTTTATAGTGAGTATGGCAAAAAGTATTTTTTCGTAACAGCTTTTTTTTATTTCGAAACGCTTAAATTATTTTTATTACAGTATTTTTTTTAAAAATAATTAGTTAAACGTTTCAAAAGTCATCGTTATGAGATGCTGATAATAATTCAAGGACTTATCATTACATGAACTTTTATCAGTGAATTTACAGTACACTCGCGATAATGTAGAGCCCCCTGTAGAGTGTACAAGCAAAGTTGTTTGCAATTTTGGCGATTCCGCGACGATATCAAAATGAGATCGAGTTGTTAACGTTATGTAATTAACACGAATGTTACGGATTTCCGATTACGTATCCGAAATAATTATAACGGATGTTAAACGTCTTTATTTTTTAACCGACTTCAAAAAAAAGAGGTTTCTCAATTCGACCGTATATATTTTTTATTTGGTTATGTTTTATGTGTGTTCGCGGATAACTTCGTCGTTTATGAACCGATTTTGAAAGGATATACTTTCAGATAGGTCCCATAGAAATTTCATCAAAATCGGTTCAGTAATTCGGCTGATTTTAATAAAAGTAAGTAACGGCGTGTGATTCTTTAAGGTAAATGTTACTTTTTGACACTAAAAAGTAAAAAATAAAAAACTTTTTAACAAAAAAAAACCTCCTTCAAAAAGCCACTAAAAAGAGGAAAATAATGAAATTTTGAGGTCTGTGCCAATTAAAATATGAAGTCGGTTAAAAACTATAGTATAGTGATTATTATCTTCATTTTTTTTTAACCAACTTCATATTTTAATTGGCACAGACCTCAAAATTTCATTTTTTACCTCTTTTTAGTGACTTTTTGAAGGAGGTTTTTTTTTTGTTAAAAAGTTTTTATTTATTGTAGATTATAGACGCGTCGACATCTCAGGTCATTAGCGTCTTTCAACTACACTAAATAACAACTTTCTTAAAACTAAATAACATCAATGAGTGCAGGTGGGATTCGAACCCATGACAGTCTGGTCTAGAGGCTGCGGAACCAAATACGCTATCCACTAGGCTACACTGCCCTCGTTAAACGTCTTTCGTTGATGTTGTCGATCGTTGCTTGCGATGAACCTCGCCCGATGCGATTTTGATTTGGAAAAAAATCATGCGTAAAAAGTTAAAAAACTACTATTTTGTAACAATAAAATAGTAAATTGCTGTACAAGGGACGAAACACAGCGTTTGCAACTAGTGTGAAATTTGCTGCCTAAGGAACGAGGGCAGCAATTCACACGCGTTGCAAACGCTGTGTTTCGTTCCGAGTAAATACATATTATTTTTCACAACTCTAGCAATTTCACAACTCTATTGCAATTTGGGCGCGCAAAAAAGCCGCAAAAATATTAGATCTGTCAGATCCATGTGAAATTTACGTAGGGTATCTACGATTTCATATTTAATTTTTAATGTTAAATTGAATTGACAACTTTCCGGAAAATCAGGGAGTCATAGAAATGTCAGGGGAGCTCAGAGGGGGAGGATTTTTTTTCATAAGCAGTGCGGACACCCTGTTAAATAATCTAACTAACGTACCTGTACAAAAAAAAACAAAGACATTCTTTTAAATGGTAAATGTCCGAAGGAAGACACCGGCCACCTCGATCTAAAAGATGTATTACAAGTATTAGAGTGCCCGCGGTGAGAGATGAAGCCAGGCACGTCATCAATAATATGCTAGTGAACGCCTGCTTGCCCGCAGACAGTGTACACAAAACTGCACATGGGGTTTTATGACGTTAGGTAATTTTGGCAAACTGCTATTCATGACAATAAACAGCTAATAGCAAGCTAGAAGGCGGGCGCAATGCATTCACGTTACTATGACGCGGTGGCTTCATCTTTCGCCGCGCGAGGTCTACGAAATTCTTATGTTGGCTTGCACAAAGCATTGTCAGAAAATCTGATTTGACATTGCTTGTGACCAAACATAACTTCTCCATGAGAATATAGAATTTTAAATCGATCCTGCTCGAAAAATAATGGATCGATTGAAACGCTATTTTTTTTAAACTGTGTCTACACGTGTTTAACATAATTTTTTTGTACAATTTCCATTTCGAAACAACATTTTTCTACGCATTTTGATCAAAATTTAGCTTGAAAAACGATCTTTTTCTATCTAGATCAATCATTTGTGTTTGTGTGAGTACAATCTAATGTTCTACATGACAGGGCGTTTCACAACGACATTAGACTGCTCCTGAATGTATAAAAACTGTAATTATATGATCACAATCTGAGTTCATTGTCAAATGAAATTTTTGACAATGTTTTCTGCAAGCCATTATTAATTAAATAGATTTATACGACTGTTTTGCAATTGAAAATTTTTATTGGAAGAGCAGCCAATTACAGAATTGATTCTTGCAAATATCTGAAAAAATCATTTTGACAACCATAGTAACAGTCAGGACTCTAACCTGAACCTTTCCACTATCGCGGCGGAATGAGCTTACAGTTACTCACCCGTGACATGATTACCAATCTAACATTCTCTGTATATGCAATCATGTCACGGGTGAGTAATGTAAGCTCATTCCGCCGCGATAGTAGAAAGGTACAGGTTAGAGTCCTGCCTGTGACTATGGTTGTCAAAATTATTTTTTCCAATATTTGCAGGAATCAATTATGTAATTGGCTGCTCTTCCAATAAAAATTTTCCATTATTAATGTAGTTGTCGTGCTATGGGCATAGTGTCAGAAAATTCTAAATTTTCGTATACTCATTAAGGATACTATAATACAAATACCATTAAAATTTGAAGTTGATTGACCATCTCTAACTCGAGATAAACTTAATTAAAGTTCGGATAATTAACACGGAGAGCATAGGAAAGGTTGTGTTTTTGACAAGTTTTTTAATTTAGAAAAAAAAAGTAACAGTCAGAAATTTTCAAAAAACTAACTGTTCATTGATGTTTTTGTTCTGAGTTTAAAAAAGAAAATCCAAAAATTATTGACCTTTTTATTGTTGAGATATAATAACGCAAAGTTCAACAATTTATGAGAAAAGATTGATTTTTATATAATCCAAGCGAACAAACTAAGTGAAATATGTGTTACTATGTGAACAACAATTTAGGTATAATCTCTAACAATTTTTTTTACATTTAACACTATACTTATTTAATGTTTTACAGCGTATTATGGACGACACACTTTTGGATGTTATTGTAGCACGACAACTACCTTAATCTCCAACCCCTTGTTTAAATTAATTCGCATTCAGACGGCTGGGGTTCGTATTATCGCGACTGTACGGTACTGTAGTAATTTGAAGTGACGTTTCTATGGTGTGCATACGTTGAAATGTTTGTTATTGTGTTATCAGTGCTTGATTCTTTTTATTTTAGTGTATTGCTTATCTGTCACGCACTCAAGTTGAAATTTTCTAAGGCAAAATTGAAGAGTGACAGTGATTTGTGTTTAGTCCAAGAGTTACTTTACAGTTTACAACCGTTTTACCTGCAGATTATTCGTTACTAAGAAAGTCAGGTAAGTGCAACTATTTATAGTTTAATCCTTTCAAATTTAATCTATGTAACCTAAAAGACAAACATTTTTTACTTGGTATTTTTACGATAATTATTTTTTACTTGAAAGGTAAATATTAAAAAAAGAACTTAATATTTTCGTTTAGACTAAAGTGACCATCCGTCCCGATTTAGGCGGGACAGTCCCGATTTTGAGCCACGAGTCCCGATTCAACAAGCGTCCCGCTTTTGTCCCGTTTTCATTAAATCACGTGCATTAAGAATGTTTATTTTTTGTCATTAGATATTTTTACCCACTCAAAGTATTTTATTTATCAATAATTATATAATTGATACCAACCTTAAAAAATAAATAATATTTAAAATAAAAATATTAGCGAGTTTTTGGGGATTTCTAGCTAGTTTTTGGGGGTTTCAAGCGAGTTTTTGGGGGTTTCTAGCGAGTTTTTGGGTGTTCCTAGCAAGTTTTTGGGGGTTTCTAGCGAGTTTTTGGGTGTTTCTAGCGAGTTTTTGGGGGTTTCTAGCGAGTTTTTAGGGGTTCTTAGCGAGTTTTTGGGGGTTTCTAGTGAGTTTTTGGGTGTTTCTAGCGAGTTTTTGGGGGTTTCTTGCGAGTTTTTGGGGGTTTCTTGCGAGTTTTTGGGGGTTTCTTGCGAGTTTTTGAGGGTTTCTAGCGCGTTTAAGGCTTTTTTGGGCGTGGAACCCAACGGTTGCCTGCGCCGGGTTTTTATAAACCTTGTCCCGCTTTTTGATATTCAGGATTTAGTCACTTTAGTTTAGACTTTCCTGTAAACTATGAGTGGGGCCCTATATTCCCCATTTTTTTCAAAATTTTAGGCTCAGTAGTTTCGGAGATAGTGGGGGGGGGAATCTCGATTTTCGTATATTTTCTTTAATATCTTTTAAATCATGCATTTTAAAATTATAAAAAAAATATATTTGTATTTCTCATAACGAGCTCTTTCATTTGATACGTCAAATGATGCACTTGAAAAAAATTTAAATTTTATTTGCCCCCCCCCCCCAAAATTAACCTACAAAATCAGAAATCGTTTATATACGCTATACGTCTGCGATTGGGTCACCTAACTCTATATATGATGTACCAAATTTCAACTTTTTTCGTCCTAGATTCGGAGAAAATAAACTTTGACAGACAGATAGACACGAGAGTGATCCTATTAAAGTGTTGTTTTTTCATCGAATGTACGGAACCCTAATGTGATTCCAAGTTTTGACCCAAACAGACAGAGAGGCAGGATTATGAGTAAAATAAAATCGTGTAAAAAATCAGATGATTGATTTGTTGTTTCTTTTTTAAAAATTATTTATTCATGTAATCTAAGTGTCGAAACGTTTACGCTTAGTAGATATTTTCCAAAAAAAAATGTTTTTGAAAATTTAATAAACAATTTCAAAATTCAATTTCAACGCAGCTATGTGTAGCTTTTTTTGGAAACGTTTTTGAATATTTTTTCGCATTACGTAATTTCCAACGCTTTTCCAATATTTTTATTATACCTCGACTAAAATATATTATTATTTATATTAGTTCAATATTTCTGAATGTATTTTTCAAAATCAAGTATAACTTTATAAAATAATTTTGACTATGGTGACATCTTTACTAAGTTGGTAGAAGTTTCACTTGCATGTTGGCACTCCTGAACCGATTCAAATTATGAGTTTTCGATGTATCATTTTCTTAACTTACAACTCATCATTTCTGAATATATTTTTCAAAATAAAACTCTATAAATTACTGGTGACATTTTTACAAAGTTGGTAGAACACGTTTACTTGCATGTTGGCACTCCTGAACCGATTCAAATTGTTTTGAGTTTTCGATGTACCATTTTCTTCGAGAAAAATTTACAACTAATCATTTCTGAATACATTTTTCAAAATAAAACTATAAATGACTGCAGGTGACATTTTTACAAAGTTGGCAGAACTGCATTTACTTGCATGTTGGCACTCCTGCGAACCAATTCAAATTGTTTTTGGTGTACCATTTTCTTCGAGAAGGACTTACAGCTCATTATTATTTCTCTAAATCGATTTTTATTGTAAATAACCTAACGTAAATATTTATCGAAATATATTTAGCTTTTTAAATTTCTATGCTCGTTTGTTTTCTACCACTTCGCGCTAAGCGTGATTTGGAGGTCAAAGACAAAAAACTAGCACAGTGGCGACTGGCGATTGTTTCTTCGCTTAACAGCTCGCATATTTATAATTATTAACAATATTTCTGTGCCGTTTTTAGTTTCAGTTTATTGTAATTTTTTTTAATAAATAAAAACAATGCATGCGTTTATTTGGTGTTACAACAATATGAAGCTATTACATGCTTTTTACCTGGTCTGCGTAAGTTCGATACGTGTTTGTTTTTTTTAATTCCAGTGCAATTTGCACAGATGGCTTGAATAATGTTATTCGTCAAATAACACTGCGTTTTTTTCGTAGAGCGTCTTAATAAGTAGACAGAACGTAACGGTTGTTTGTTTGAAGCCAACATCTATTTATTCTTTTCGATTAGTTGAACCGTGGTCAATGGGTCCATAATTTAGTGATGTGCCGGATGTCCGTATCCGTATCCGCGGATATCCGAGGGAAAAGAAAGATCCGTATGTATCCGTTAGTTTTTTGGCGGATCTTTTACGGATCTTTTACCTTATCAATTTTCAATTCATAGATAAAATTTTATATATATAGGTGATTAGGTAATAATGAAAAACAGTTAAATTCCATTCAGATTATTTTTTATTTTTTAATATCGTGGTCAATAACTTTTTCCCATAACAGATAGTCTCTTTCCAAAGGTCGATGTGCAATATTTAGTATTTACCGCCGCGTACTCTAAGAAAGTTAAGATCCGTATCCAGATTCGCGGATCTTGAGACCAAATATCCGTATTCAGATCCGTATCCGCGGATATACATTTTTAACGATCCGGCACATCACTAGTCCATATACATGACGTTGCAAAAAAAATTTACAGTGCGAATGGTATTTGGTAACCCATAATCAAGGTTAGTACTCCACTAACCTTGACCCATAATATTATAAAGAGTTTGTTTCAAAAGCGTGGCTCCTAGAAACTGTCAAAACAAAACAATGTTGTGGTCGACAATGCGTAGAGTATTAATGTTGACTCAAAAAGACACAACAATGTGTTAACTCCTTGTAATTTATAATTGACTGTTCTTATGTATTATATGATGACCTTGGGCAAGGCCGGTCTTGCCCAAGGCTTAAAGGGCAAAGATAGATAAGGCGGTTTACCGAGTCTGTTTTCAAATCGGATAGGTCGTTTAATATAGCATAATAGTGTAAAGCACACACAGCTGTACCGTTCGGTGCGTTCCTGCGGCGGTTTTGAAACAGCTGTGTGTGTTTTACACTATTATGCTATATTATATAACGACCTATCGACTTGTCAATAATTCACCGACGCTACTAGGCTCTGCCCACAAGTGAAATAGCGTATTAGCGCAAGTACCTCTGTTCTAGGTTATGTTGGCTTCTAACAATCAATGAATTGCTACTGTTCCATCTAGGTACTTTTAATATATCAATGCGGATGTTCATATCAGCGTAAATTTTGTGCCTATCCTGTGTGAACATTCAATTTTCACTTGATTGCGAAATTTAATATATCTGGATCATGTATTAATAATGTAAAAATAATATCTGTTTTAATTTGAAACCGTTTCCAAAGAAAATATTGACGCCATCTATTGAAAAAAAAGCAGCATTTAAGGCCTATACTATTTCTTGTCCCAAATTGTTGAAATAAAAATTATATAGAGGCCTGTGACAGACGGACAGACAGACATTGTAGACAGGGTAATAAGGTTCCATACGGAGGTACGGAATCCTAAAAAAATGCCTGTATGGCAGACAGACAGACAGACACCGACGTGATTCGATAAGTGTTGCGTTTTGCCGATTTAGGTACGGAACACGGAATACGGAAAATATAAGCCCTTAATAACTCTAACTATTAATGGCCTTAATATTAACAATTGATTTAGGCTAACACAATGAGTTGTTGTTGCGGTCCAAAAATTACTGTGGTGGTGACGGGTGGTGGAGGTTACGTCGGCTCGCACACGGTGGTGGGATTGTTGAACGACGGCTACCAGGTTATCGCCCTCGACAACATGGTCAATTGTTTTTCGTCGGGTGAGGGCGATAAACCGGAAGCGATTAAACGCGCCGAAGAAATCGCCGGCAGAAAAACAATCTTTTACAATGTCGACATTAAAGACAAAGCGGCGCTGGAAACCGTCTTCAAGAAAGTAAGTTCAAGCGTCGGCGTCGAAAAATCAGCCGAAATCTTTTAATTTGTAGAAATAATAAATTGAAAATATGAATTGACGCTAAGTTCAAATAGCTGCGTTGAAGCAAATTTTTTGAAGTTATACTTCTTTAGCGAGGGTAGCGAATTGGAATGACCTCGAGCGTTGACCTTCAGTCGACGCCTCGAGTCAAAAATTACCGACTGAAAAATTAATATAACGCTCTAACGATTTGAATGAAATTTACTAAAAAGGAGTTTTGGAGGCTAAAAAATCGATCTAGCCTAGGTCTCATCCCAGGAAAAATTCGTTTTCTTATAGATTTTATATATTTAAAAATCTATTTTTTTACGTTTCAAAATAGTGTAATATTGTAAGCAGGCTTTGGATACTTATGTACAGACATTATGATATCCATGGATTTTATAAAAATTAATAAACAAACACTTGAAAAATTCTACACATTTATTCATCTCAACGATCGTTTCGGGTTTCTAACCCATCATCAGAAGTTTAAACTCCTGATGATGGGTTAGGAACCCGAAACGATCGTTGAGATGAATAAATGTGTAGAATTTTTCAAGTGTTTGTTTATTAATTTTTATTCAATCATGTTCTACCGAGTGCCTAGCGATAAGTCTATAGAATTTATCCATGGATTTTATTTAATAATGATTATTAATTGTAAAAATTTAAAAGCAAAAATGTAAATGTATGAGGTATAACTTCGACCGTGCGCTTATGTGGGTGAGACACATACGCTTTTTTTATTATTCAGAGATATTCATTTACGTTTAATTGATTTCATTGATTATTTTAGCACAAAGTCGACTGCGTCGTCCATTTCGCAGCACTGAAGGCGGTTGGAGAATCATGCAAAATGCCGCTAGCTTATTACCAAAACAATATCGTCGGAACCAGTATGATACTTGAGGTACATGTGATAGCGTTTTAGAGGACAGTGTGGTCCAGTGGTTAGAGTCGCAGCCTCTGGATCAGACTGTCGTCGGTTCGTATCCCGCCTCCGCTCATGGATGTTTTGTGATGTCATTTAGTTTTAAGTGAATTCTTATTTTATGTAATCAAGACGCTAATGACCTAAGTTGTCGACGCGTCTGTAATTTACAATGAATGTGAGATACGATAAAATGATGTCGAAATCATGCCTAGCCTCTTTTATTTTTCTAATAGTCCGTTTTTAACACCATGTAGTTTCTAAAATACAATTAAGCGAACAATTTTTAGGTTATGAAACAACACAACGTGTCAACATTGGTGTTTTCCTCGTCTGCAACTGTTTATGGCACTCCACAATTTCTACCAATAACAGAAGAACATCCGACAGGACTCGGTTGCACGAATCCGTACGGAAAATCTAAATATTTCGTCGAGGAAATTTTGAAGGATATTTGTGCTGCTGATAAAGTAAGCCTCAATGCTGGATTTCTGGTACGACTTTGGAAGTCGTGCCAGAAACCGAGGATAAAAGTAACAAAATCGGTAGTCTTCGATCCAAATTTCAATAAAATCGTTCCTTTCAGAGTTGGAAAATAATTTCTCTGCGATACTTCAATCCTGTTGGGGCTCACGAATCGGGACGCATTGGCGAAGATCCTACAGGAACTCCTAACAATTTAATGCCTTATATAGCTCAGGTATTTATTCGCGAATATTAATTAGACTACATGTGACAGACGCTAATGACCCTTGTTGTCGAGCGTCTATAATTCACAATTCATTCGTTCATAGACTACATGTGACTTCAGTATACAGGGTGAGTTCGACCACCCGTATCAGTCGTTTTTTTCGAAAACGGTTAGTCGTAGAGAGTTGTGTCAAAAATTTGTATTATAAAAGCCCTAATAAAGAATCGAATGATGATATTTTTTTTTCCGGGAAGGTCGGCTTCTCTATTAGTTTGCTCCAGAATGTCCAGAACTCCGGAATTATAAATGTAACGATAGGTCGAAAGTGGTATTGTTGAAAAGATCTTTAAAAAATTAGCAAGTTTCGTACGGATTTTTTTTTTATTACTGCCACCCCTGTTAAGTAATATTTGTTTGAAATTACTAAATTAAAATGTCATAATAACGAACTTTTTAAAAGTCCGTACTTAAAATCTAGTTACCTATCTATTGATCATTAAACACTGAAGAAGTACACTCACAGTATAACCAGAAGAGCTCAGTAGTATGTATTAAAGAGTAAATGGAAGACAGTTTGAACACTTGTGACAATGTCTAAGATTGCTAGATTTTTAATGCCGACTTCGATCGTTATTATGAAATTTTGATTTAATAATTTCAAACGATTGTTACTTAACAGGGGTGGCAGTAATTAAATAATTTTTCCTACAAAACTTGCCTATTTTTTAAAGAGCTTTTCAACAGCATCACTTTCAACCTATCGTGCTTTCTAAAATTCCGGAGTTTTGAACATATAATAATTTATATTTATACTTATAGAAATTTACAGGGGTGGCAGTAATAAAAAAAATTTCCTACAAAACTTGCTTATTTTTTAAAGATCTTTTCAACAATACCACTTTCGACCAATCGTTACATTTATAATTCCGGAGTTCTGGAGATTCTGGAGCAAACTAATAGGGAAGCCGACCTTCCCGGAAAAAAAAATTATCACCATTCGATTCTTTATTATGGCTTTTATAATACAAATTTTTGACACAAATCTCTACGACTAACCGTTTTCGAAAAAAACGACTGATACGGGTGGTCGAACTCACCCTGTATAGTAGTGTTGACCTAATGAATGTTAATAATTGATGGAAGGTTTGGTTGACGATCACAATAACCCTCAACCAAACCTTCCTTCAATTACTACATGTGACGTCACTTATCCGCTCTGACGTCAAAAGTGCTTTGGTAAAGTCACCGTTTTTGTAAGAATCACCATTGATATCAGTATTGAAAAGTGCGCTATAACCAAGAAAAAGTTTTACCAATGTGACTGACATCAGCGCGAATCGTTCGATGTTTGTCAGGTTTTGGAATTTTGTGCAATTTGACGTATGCTTTCTTCCTGCATCACAAAAAAAAGGTATAAGATGGGAGGAAATCTCCCGAAACGTAAGCAATAAATATAAATTTGAAACATCACCATTAGACGAAGAGCTAGTGACAATTTTTCAGTGATTATTTATTCAAGACCTTATTTTTGTGAAGATGTTGAGGGAGGCGAGTAAGGGATTTTGCTAGATAGCGATATGGGAGGGATGCAGACGGCCTCCAACATGTAACAAAAAAAATGGTTACAATTATTATTGCTTCAAGTCTGAAATTGCTTGTATAGCTTGTCGGTGAACCCAATAATGCCATTATAATATTTGCAGATCGATTGGTCAGTATTAAAAGGGTGGCAGATCACCCTAAACGTATCATGTACCCGGCGAAATTTATATTATTAGTTCAAGGTTCAAATTTTAATATGTTGTTACTGCGATTGTTTTAAGCATATTATTTCCATTTGCAGAACAAAATGTCGGTATTAACCCCCTTGCAGAACGATATAAACACCTAGGAGAGCAAGTTATCCTCTAAGAGAGGGGGTTAATACCGACATTTTGTTCTGCAAAATGAATAAATAATCACTGAAAATTGTCACTAGCTCTTGGTCTATTACGCCTCGGTTTTAAGAAGATATTTTCTCTTCAAAATTTCACATCTGAAAACACTTTAAAAACGTGGGTAGTGCATCAAAGCCTTCTACCATTCAATATCAAGTTGAGTTGACGCTAATGACTTCTGTTGTCGAGCGTCTATAATCCACAATTCAATCAAGTTGAGTTAATATGCATTTTTTTCTTCGTCTGATACCTTTTTGTTAGTCCGTTGTCCACACTGTGATTTCATAATCTGCCGTTTTTTCCTGGATACAAACCATTTACAGGTGGCGGTCGGCAAACGACCAGTCCTTCAAGTGTACGGCAACGACTATGAAACACCAGACGGCACTGGCGTGCGCGATTATATCCACATCACCGATTTGGCTACCGGCCACTTGAGAGCGCTCGACAAGCTATTCCATTCGACCTACCCCGGTGGTTTCAAGGCTTACAACCTTGGCACAGGCAAAGGCAACTCCGTGCTCGAAGTCATTAACGCGTTCGAACGCGCGTCCGGTGCAAAAATTCCGTACGAGTTCGCACCTAGAAGGAAAGGCGACATCGCAAGCAGTTATGCGGACGCCAGCCTGGCCACGAAGGAATTGCGCTGGAAGGCGGTGAAAACCCTCGACGACATGTGCCGCGACACTTGGAACTGGCAGTCGAAGAACCCGAACGGTTACGCGAACAAGTGATGTTCCCCAGGGGAATCCCCTCGGACCCTGATCTTTCCTCAACCGGTGCGCGACACACAAATGTGTCGATAATGCTGTGTCGGGTTATCAGCGAGTACTATTGAAAAAGCTCTACCGGAAGTGATCCCCCCCCTGCGCTCTTCATCTCGAATTCTTTACCGTCGCTTAAAAACGGTTACAGCTCTCCCGACGCTGTTTTTAAAGCTAAAGGGTATGGGTAAACACCAAATTAAGGAACATGACACACTACAGATCTTCAGGCGAAAAATTGAAAAAAAATTTCATGGAAAAACTTACAACATTTTAAAAATTACGTAGCCAAAACGGGCTTGAGAATAGCCGAGAGTGTAGCAATGCTGTTGTTTACATGGCGTTACTATGGTTCTTCTATTACAAGTCCCCAGTTCCCGGGTTCTAGCCCGAGAGCTGGTAAAAGTGTCAATTGGATTTTCAATTTATTATTAAAAAGAAATAATGAATTGGTGCTAGGCCAAATAACCTTAGCTGTTGGTGGTCTTTAAAAAAACACACACAACACGTAGCCAAAACTTTTTTTTTAATTCGCCTTGGTCCTTCATTTGGCGTTTACCAGAATTCAACTTTAAAAATAGCGTCGAGAGAGATGTAACAGTTTTTAGGCGAAGGAAAATATTTTAGATGAAGAATGCAGGGGGTAACTTCCGGTAGAGAATGCTCTGAACAAGCACTATCTATTTCTTAGAGGGCCGAAGCGCAGGGAGCATAGAGGGGTAATTCCCCTTATTTTCACGCGTCCAATCGAACGTAATCAAACAAATGATGTCTGAGACAAGCAACTGTCGACACAAACAAGTGATATCTAAACATATTATTATAGGGACTGTTTTTTTTTTCTTCTGTACAATTATCGGGTAGCTGTAAGTTGTTATGTACGTATATAATTTTTGCTTTGTTTTTAGGGAAGAGAATAATTTGAGAAATGAGTATTGACTATATTTTATCAACTTTTTATTTATTGCTTAATAAAATTACTCTTAAAAAAGATCATGAAATTTCTTACCTGCTAAAAAATACTTTTCGTTCAGGGTTTGAGAATAGCCGAGCGTGTAGCGGTGCTGTTGTTTACATGGCGTTGCTATGGTTCCTCTATTACAAGTTCCCAGTTCCCGGGTTCTAGCCCGAGAGCTAGTAAAAGTGTCAATTGGATTTTCAATTTATTATTATAAAAAAATAATAATGAATTGAAGATATGAATTGGTGTTAGGCCCAAATAACCTTAGCTGTTGGTGGTCTTTAAAACACAATTTACTTTTCGTTCAATTACAGCATAGGTGTAAATACTTGGGGGGGGGGTCGCAAAACCATCCCAGGTCCATTCTTCTCGGACTTGAAAATGGCCGAGCGTTTAGCAATGCTGTTGTTTACATGGTGTTGCTATTTCCTCTGTTACAAGTTCCCAGTTCCCGGGTTCTAGCCCGAGAGCTGGTAAAAGTGTCAATTGGATTTTCAATTTATTATTTAAAAAAAAATTATGAATTGAAAATATGAATTGGTGCAAGCTCAAATAACTTTAGCTGTTGGTGGTCTTTAAAAAAACACAAACACAAGTCTAAGGGCTTTCTACTGAAATTTTTCTTAGGCATAAAAAAATATTTTGAAAAATGGCTTTTTGAACATGGATAAAATATACGGCTTTCCAGTTCAAATTCTTTGCTCCAAAGGCAAAAGAAAACTCCAGAGGACAGGTGGTCCAGTGGTTAGCGTCGCGGTCTCTGAATCAGACTGTCGTGGGTTCGAATCCCGCATCCGCTCATGGATGTTTTGTGATGTCATTTAGTTTTAAATGAGTTGTTATTTAATATAATCAAGACGCTAATGACCTAAATTGTCGACGCGTCTATACACTGTAAGAAATGAGAAGACCGATTACATAGATTATCGATGGTCCATTTGTAGCCAGCGATTAATCTGGTAATAGGCACACAAAGAGACAATGGCGTCGCAAACAGGTATCGCCTGCACATCGCGTAGATTCCATAAAAACACATTGTGCATGCGTGGTTACTAATTTTACATTAATTTGTTTTGTATTCATCCATTTTATATATGTAACTATACATTTTATTTTGTAATTTTTACACACTTTATTGGAATATTACACAAATTATGTAATTTTAATTTACTTTGTGTAAAAATCACAAATTTGTTTAACTTTACAGTAAAAGTCCAAGTTTTTATGACGTTTTCTGTGTAAAAATAAATAATAATGTAAAATCACTTAGAAAATCGAGCGAATTCTACCTTAACTTTCAAGGTATTTTTACATCCATTTTTTACAGTGTAATTTACAATAAATAAATAAAAAGAAAACTGCATAGGGGAAGTCAGTTTTTTTGATTTTTTTAACGCATTGATTCGCGACTGTATAACGAAACTTTATTCCGGGCTTGAGAATAGCCGAGAGTGTAGCGGCGCTGTTGTTTACATGGCGTTGCTATGGTTCCTCTATTACAAGTCCCCAGTTCCCGAGTTCTAGCCCGAGAGCTGGTAAAAGTGTCAATTGGATTTTCAATTTATTATTTAAAAAAAAAAAAAATAATGAATTGAAAATATGAATTGGTGCTAGGCCCAAATAACCTTAGCTGTTGGTGGTCTTTAAAATACAATACAATTGAAACTTTATTCCTACAGACGCTAATAATGTGACAGTACCTACTTAAAAACAACTACCGATCGAATATAAAACAAATGATACTTAAATAGTAGTATAGTTAAACGCTGATTGGGTGAAAACAAAACAGAAGAAATAAGAAGCGCACATCACGGTTGACAGTTACCTGTTTGTGCGCAACAACGTGTAATAAGTTAAAACACAAGACGAACGACAAATAAAAAGAAAAGAAATACGTACGGCAAACAAACGACAGTCGATGCGGCGCGTTCGAGTTGCGCGGCGTTAGCGTAAGTGTGTCGCTGCTTGAACACCTGCAGCAGGAAGTTTAGTGTCTATTTATTTATGTGAACGAGGAGAGGGCATTGTTTAAAATGTGGGTCGTTGATTTTTAATATATCAGCCAAGTTCAATGGACACCAGCACCGCAATACCTTGTTCCCCGTCGCATTCGATACTAATTTAAAAAAAATTCGACTGATGACCAGTCCTATACTTCCCACCTAGTAAATATTTGCAAAAAATAAACACTCTTTTTTATTCTTTGAAAAAAAGCATGGCCCTCTTTTTTGTTTGGTGATCCACTGATGGCTAGTAAAATAGCAAAAATCATGGTTACCTTGATTTACATAGGTACAATTTTTATTGTTTTTAGTAAAATATTTTTTTCTCGAAAACTGTACATTTTAGAGAAAAAAAATATTTACATTTTTTTCATATTATAACATCTAGAATTCATATATATTTTTTTTACCTATGTTAATACGTGACATTGAGAACGTTTTTTTGAATATCCCAGGATCCACTGAACCGATTTGACTCAAAATCTCATCAGATCTAAGTTAAAGGCTGATAAACACAATAGAACAATCGGCATGGCCGTATGTTGTTCCGTTCTTAAGATATCGAAGGCGAAAAATTGACCACACATACACAAATACAGACATCAGTCAGAAAATGATCTTAAACGATTGCTAGGGTCTCAAAACGTGAAGATCTGTTAAAATCTCGAAATATTTTTTTCGGACTAAATCTGTTACTTCCCTACCATAGTAGAGGTGGGAAGTAATAAATATTAGTAAAAAAAAACTTTAAAGAGACAAGCTTTTATTGAAATGTACTAAAAAGGAAAAAATAATATTTAATAATTTAGGTTCATAATAATTATAAAAGCGTGGGTTGTAAACTCTATGATAGTTTATTAGTCGCAACCCCCGCTTTTATAATAATTATGAACCTAAATTATTAAATATGATTTTTTTCCTTTTTAGTACATTTCAATAAAAGCTTGTCTCTAAAAAGTTTTTTTTACTAATATTTTATTTTGTTCATTTTAGTCTTTTAAAATTTTACCCCCCTTTGACACCCGTAGCGGTTGAATTTCAAAAAATCCTTTCTTAGTGGATGCTTACGTCAGAAAAGGAACCAATTGTCCAAATTTCAAGTTTCTAGCTTCAGCGATTTGGCCTGGGCGTTGATTAGTCAAAAAAACCCACATCCCCTTTTGAACCCCTTAGGGGTTGAATTTATTTCTAAAAACGATTGATTCATGTATTGTCATCGGGAATGCATATGTGTACCAAATTTCAAATCGATCTGATACGTGGAAGTCGTTCAAAATTGACTTGCAAGATTTGACCTAAACAAACACACAAACAAGCTAACATACATTGCAAGTTAAATAAAAGCTTGTAAAAAACGGACCACGCACAGTGAAGGATTCACTAGTCTGGAAGAACGTTCACGATTAAAATTCAAAGTTAATATTTTAATAATATAATTTATAGTTTTTTATTTTAAGTTGAACAAAGTTTTTTTTTCAGAATCGCGTAACAAACATACCTACAAAAAAAAATTCAGTCGAACAGAGAACCTCCTCCTTTTTTTTGAAGTCAGTTTTAAAATAAGTTTGTAATTCGGGCCGCAATGCAGAACCCTCCTTCCCAGAAGGGCTTGAGAATAGCCGAGCGTGTAGCAATGCTGTTGTTTACATGGCGTTGCTATGGTTCCTCTATTACAACTCCCCAGTTCCCGGGTTCTAGCCCGAGAGCTGGTAAAAGTGGCTATTGGAGTTTCAATTTATTTTAAAAAAATAATGAATTGAAAATATGAATTGGTGCTAGACCCAAATAACCTTAGCTGCCGGTGGTCTTTAAAAACACAATTTTACTCGTTCATGACTGGTGATTTTCAAAAGCTTATCCTGGTTTCATCAGAAAAGAGGACAGTATAGCCTAGTGGATAGCGTACTTGGTACCAGCCTCTAAGACTAGACTGTCGTGGGTTCGAATTCCACCTGCGCTCATGGATGTCTTGTGCTGTTATTTAGTTTTAAGCTAGTTGTTATTTAATGTAATTTATGATGCTAATGACCTAAGTTGTCGACGCGTCTATAATCTACAATAACTAAAAAATAAAAATTTCATCAGAAAAAAAAATGTATTTCCAATCAAATAATTCCTTCATTATAATAACAGAAAAATTGAGTGATGCTTTAGTTTTGACCAGGAGTGTACAAAAGGAAACTAAAAATATAATGATCTGGTTCACTTGAATTCTTTACGGGTAAACCAGCAAATAAATGATTCGTGAGTGTACTTTGATTAGTTTTGCATAACCCTGCGTTGTTATTGATTTGTAGGTCACAATTGCAATCGATCGAGGTATTCAGATGCTTGCCCTACATGCAAACGTCTCGCTTTTGTAATTTGTATAATCCTCCAGCTAGTGCATCTTGCACTGGTGCCAACCTCTCGGATTGTGCTTCTTGTTCTGGAGGAATACGGTCAACAAGTTAAAAAAATCTAATTTAAAAAATCTAAAAACCCGGCTGCATCAAATGCGAACTAAAAAAATCGATTTATTAATGACGTAGTTCTGAGGTAACAAACATAAAAAATACAATCGAATTGAGAACCTTCTCCTTTTTTTGAAGTCGATAAAAAATGGAGACAAACCCCACTGCCAAAGGAGGATAATGTTTTTCGAGTTATCCTTTTTCGTCGGCGCCTTCTCTAGACTAAGCGGCTTGACTGATTTTCAAAAATGAGGTGTCTGTAGATTCGTCATAGGCTCACGAGTGCTACTGAGTATATGACGTTACGGAAAATTCAATATGGCAGACACTAGACGCCATTTTGTCATAATGAAAAGTAATTTTCCTTCAAAATACATCGATATGGGTATCAAAAGAAAGATTTCGTTGAGAAGATTCCAAATAGGGTAAGTGACGCCACGAAATATTGAATATGGCGGACGCTAATAGACGCCATTTTGTCAATACGCAAAAATAGGTAGATAAAACCTTTTGTGTGGGGTATTAAATGAAAAGGCTTCATAAGGAAGAAAATAAAAATAAATTATTTTAAAAAAACAGAAAACCTGACTGCGTAAAAAGTAAACTTTAAAGATGGAACAAGGTCAAATGATAACATGCAGTCGGAGGCATCATAAGTACATATTTCTGTTCAACTTGTTACTACATGTAATGCCTTCGACTGCATGTTATCATTTGATCTTGTTAACTTCCCACTGGAAGTTATTGTAATGGGTCCGAAAATCGAAATCAAAAAGGAAAAAAAATTTTATGTTTCAAGGTCACTACACTATTTTTACACTACTTTTAGAAAGATGTCTGTGTGTGTGTGTGTACGTACGTATGTGTACATTTCTTTCAAAGACGAAATCTCGAGAACGAAAAATGATATCGACTACGTTAGGGTGCCAATCGACGCGTATTAACGTAAATATGATCTGAAAGAAATTTTTTCAAAATCGGTTCAGCCGTTCTTTTTTCTTAACCAAATAACCTCCAAAAAAGTAGATTTTACACAATATCTCGCGAATAAAAAATTATATCGACTTCGTAAGGGTGTCAATCGAGGCGTGTTAACGTCATTTTGATCCGACATAAATTTTATAGAAATTGGTTCAGCCGTTTTTTTTTTTTTTTTTTTTTTTAAATTATTGATGTTTTAATGATTGAAATGATTACTTTTCTGTGTAATATCTAATTTAATTATTATTATTAAATATTTATCAAACTGGGAAGTTCGTCGTGTGGACCTCAAGGGTCGCACTTTAGTCCTAATAAACGACCCACCTCACGGCTTGTTTCCATTTTGTTTTGTTTTTTTTTTAATTATGTTATCATTTTATAAGTGGGACATACCTATACATGATTTAAGAAGGATTCTACACTATAAAAAATGGATGTAAAAATACTTTGAAAGTTAAGGTAGAATTCGCTCGATTTTCCAAGTGATTTTACATTATTATTTATTTTTACACAGAAAACTTCATAAAAACTTGGACTTTTACTGTAAAGTTAAACAATTTTGTGATTTTTACATAAAGTAAATTAAAATTACATAATTTGTGTAATATTGATAAAGTGTATAAAAATTACAAAATAAAATGTATAGTTACATATATAAAATCGATAAATACAAAACAAATTAGTGTAAAATTCGTAACCACGCATGCGCAATGTGTTTTTATGGAATCTACGCGATGTGCAGGCGATACCTGTTTGCGACGCCATTGTCTCTTTGTGTGCCTATTACCAGATTAATCGCTGGCTACAAATGGACCATCGATAATCTATGTAATCAGCCTTCTCATTTCTTACAGTGTATTGGGTATACCTAAGTAGTTGATTTAATTAAATTGACAATCGAATTCCCTTCCAGGGGGACATTGGGATGTAGTTATTATCGCAGTTGCATTCCAATGTTCTTTGGAAATTAGCGCTCCCAAGGACCCGAGCTCGTACCAGTCGGTTTGTGTATGCCGGCTGGCGGATTTTAATACACAAATATGTTATTTGTTGTGTTGAACACGAAAATGACCTGAATTGTCGACGTGTCTATAATCTACAATAAATAAAATAAATAAGACAATCGAATTAAGTAATTGTGTTTCATGTCCAATTTATTTAAAATACCATTTTATTTGATATTACAAATTCCCACTGTAGATAATTGTATCTAATCTTTTGCACGACAAATCAAAAAAAAAAAAAAAAAAACAATTCCCCTTACATAATTCAGTTCATTTTTTATCTAAGACAATAACGCATTAAAAACAACATACAGTAAAAGAAATTATTTTATGTGAATTTCATGCAATGGCAATTATAAAACTAATAAATAAAGTTTATTGTTATAATAGTTAATTTACAGTTAAGTACTTATTTATTGTTCACTCACTTGATGTGTAATCATACCTCGATTACATAAATGTTTAATGGTATTACTATTAACAAGTTCCAAAATTTAAGATAGTGAGTCATGCATAGTTCGTAACATGAAGAAATGAGAAGGACGATTACATAGATTATCGATGGTCCATTTGTAACCAGCGATTAATCTGGTAATAGGCACACAAAGAGACAATGGCGTCGCAAACAGGTATCGCCTGCACATCGCGTAGATTCCATAACAACACATTGCGCATGCGTGGTTACTAATTTTACATTAATTTGTTTTGTATTCATCCATTTTATATATGTAACTATACATTTTATTTTGTACTTTTTACACACTTTATTGGAATATTACACAAATTATGTAATTTTAATTTACTTTATGTAAAAATCACAAATTTGTTTAACTTTACAGTAAAAGTTCAAGTTTTTATGAAGTTTTCTGTGTAAAAATAAATAATAATGTAAAATCACGTCGAAAATCGAGCGAATTCTACCTTAATTTTCAAAGTATTTTTACATCCATTTTTACAGTGTGGAATAAAAAAGCAATGAAACAATGTATTTTATTTATTGTAAATTATAAACGCGTCGACAACTTAGTCATTAGCGTCTTGATTACATCAAAATAACAATCAACTTAAACTAAACGACATCACAAAATATCCATGAGCGGAGGCGCGACTCGAACCCACGACAGTCTGATCCAGAGGCCGCGACGCTAACCACTGAACCAGACTGTACTCTGAAACTATGTAAGCATACGCGTCCCATGCATAAAAAATGTTTCGCTTATATAAATTGTGGAGAATAAGTGCATGACTCACTATCTTAATTTTGGAACTTGACTATCAGGCCGGTAAATCTAATAATTTTTAAAAATGATCTTAGACTCGAATGACAGTAAAGAAAGAAACCTTCGTGCGAGTTTAATGATTGATCAGAACGGAAACCTTTAGGAATATTATGAGTAGGTAATTATAGCATTACAAAGTTTATCCCGTCCTACTGGGACGGTTGTTTAAACTTTGAATAGTTGGCGATTTATTTATAATATTTTTGCTAAGGGCAATATGGTCCAGTGGTTAGCGTCGAGGCCTCTGGATTAGACTGTCGTGGGTTCGAATTCCGCCTCCGCTCATGAATGTTTTGTAATGTCATTTAGTTTTAAGATAATTGTTATTTAATGTAATCAAGACGCCAATGACCTAAGTTGTCGACGCGGGATTGAGAATAGCCGAGCGTGTAGCAATGCTGTTGTTTCCATGGCGTTGCTATGGTTCCTTTATTACAAGGTCCCAGGTTCTAGCCCGAGAGCTGGTAAAAGAGTCAATTGGATTTTCAATTTATTATTAAAAAAAAAAATAATGAATTGAAAATATGAAATGGTGCTAGGCCCAAATAACCTTAGGGGCCATCCATAAATTACGCCACACAAATTTGACGATTTTAACCCCCCCCCCCTCCGTTCTTGTCACAGATGGTCACATTTTTAAAGCCCCCCCCTTAGTGTGACGTCACATATTTTTTAATTTTATAATTAGAAATAATTAAAATAAAACAGCAGTTAAAAATTTTTTTTATTTCTTAATTTCTTAATAAAATCAACATCAAATCAAATAATTTAAATAATAGTAGGGCAGCGCCTTTTAATATTTTAAATTTTAATATGTGACGTCACAAAACTTATGACCCCCCCTGGCCCTTGTCACACGATGTCACATTTTGTTGACTCCCTCTCCCCTATTAACGTGTGACGTAATTTATGGATGGCCCCTTAGCTGTTGGTGGTCTTTAAAACACAATTTAACAATTTTTAAGTTGTCGACGCGTCTATAACTTACAATAAAAATAGTTTCGGTTACGATTACGGAGCGCCATATAACTCCCCTGCTTTGGAGTTAAGAAGTTAAGAACGGAAATGCAGCTATCATATTGTTGTGTCATTTTGAGTCAACATAATACTCTACATTGTCGACACAACATTGTTTTGTTTTGGCAGTTTCTATTAGCTACGCTTTTGAAACAAACAAGTAATTCAAAATTATAATCTCGTTGTGAGCAGACATATTTTAGACTCGTCTTGATTAAATCAAATTTTATTGTGTTTTATTTATTTATTATTAATTTAATATAAGGATCTACGATATTAATAAATTAGATCAAAAAGATCTTTATAATATTAAACTGTTAAATAAGTACGACCAACATCTTGCTAATATTGACTTAAGAAATTCAAAACATTCTCATTACCTATTATAATATTATTATGTTTTTTTATACGATCTCAAAACCCGGAAAGAAGAGTCTTTCAGAGTGAGTACTGGTTGTTAAAAGTCAGTATGATTCTATGTCAGACGCGGGCATTATTATTTATTGCGTTTTTACTATTGGCTAGCGTGCACTTTGTTACTTTTAGGTTAATTACATACTTTACTGGTGTTTGTGCTTGAATTCTCCAAGCAGGCAACCGATAAAAACATTGCAATGCCATCAGGCTCGGATTTAGAAATTTGCCGCCCCTAGGCAGTTGCGAAAATTGCCTCCCCCCACCCCCCTCGAAACTTCTTCAATAATGGAATAAGTTTAGTATACGAAAAGTTTTTCAATAAATAAAATGCACCTTTCTGAGAGCAAATATTTTATTTTATAAGATGATTTTCGATACAGAAACTTATCGAATATTCGATATTAGACCAATATCGAGACTTGCATAAATCGATGCTTTTCTCGATTCGGGCATTGTCCACTTATAATGTTGGTACGCGTGCCAACGAAATAGGCGGGAAATTCAATTCCCACGAATATATAACAAGTTTTCAAAGTTTCCGTCAAAATTTGCCGCCCTTCAATTCTTGCCGCCCTGGGCAACTGCCTACTCTGCCTGCATGGTATATCCGGGCCTGAATGCCATTAAAAACACCTTAAAAACCTGTAAATCTGTATAGGTACTAATATTATAAAGCTGAAGAGTTTGTTTGTTTGTTTGGTTGAACGCGCTAATCTCAGGAACTATTGGTTCGAATTGAAAAATTATTTTTGTGTTGGATAGTCCATTTATCGAGGAAGGCTATAGGCTATATAATATCACGCTACGACCAATAGGAGCGGAGCATCAATGAAAAATGTTGCAAAAACAGGAAAAATTATTCCTTTTGAGAGCTTCCGTTGCGTGCGCTGCGTAAACGGTTAAAGTTACGCAAAAATCATGTATGACGGAATTGTTCCCGGAAGGTTTATATATATAGCGAACGAGCGAAGCGAGTGAGTAATGTAATTCCTAAACCACGCAACGGATTTTGATGCGGTTTTCACCATCAGTTAGATAATTTTTCACGGAAGGAGATAATTTTTCACGGAAAGTTTATATATATAGCGAACGAGCGAAGCGAGTGAGTAATGTAATTATAATATTCAAGCGAACGAGCGAAGCGAGTGAGTAGTGTATTAATAATATTCAAGCGAAGCGAGTGGGTAGTGTATTGCACCCGGGCTTTCTTAGCACCCGGGCGAAGCCGGACGGGGCCGCTAGTAATATAATAACACAGAGGCACTACCGATGGGTGTCCATGAGGATTTCCCATGCTCGGCAAGAAAAAAAAATGGGTGTGAAGTGAAAACTTCAGATTTTCTAATTTTTGGTGTCGTCTATTATAACGCATTTATGAACTAAAAATAATTTATTACGAAAATACTAAAATTGTATTTTTAATTAATTTCACCTTGGTTTCAAAAAATTATAATTATTGTCAAAGAATATAAGAAAAATTAAAAAATATATAAATTATAAATAAATATCATGTAGAATTGAGAAAAAAAACGCTAAAAATTCTACGCTGCCATCAGGTCTCGAACCCAGGTTCCTATGCATAGAACGCAAAGACTAAACCAACTGCGCTATGAATGCTAATGTCTGCGTACCGTTTTTATGACATAGCTATGGTAGCCGCGTCACATTTTTGTGAATGGTTCCCTTTTTTTAACTACCCAGGAAAAGAGTGCCTAACGCGCCTAAAAGTACGTGCAGGTGCAGTATATGAAGCTGGGATTCTAGATGGTAGCGTAGATCATAGCAGGGCTTGCTTAAATTAATGCATTGTTATATTATATGCGAGCGTACACAACGAAGCAGTGAGTGTAGCAGGTATAAGCGCTGTTACAAGAGCTGGTAGATACAAGAATGTATCTCACCATTCTTTCAGCGCGCTGACTACTACAATCAACGTGTGACAACTGTCAAATGCCTATTACAAGTTTCGCAATGGATGTGACTAGTTTAATAAGTGAAATTTTTCCAGTTTTTATTTAATTTGTTTTGAGTTTTTTCTAAGATGTATTTAAAAGTGTTAGGTTCCATACGTAAATATTCAAAAAACCGGTTTGGGTAAAATTTTAATTCTTAGTATAAATGATGAAATTCGCCATGTTTAGATCGTTTTCTATTAATAGGGTGGACATGATAGCTCCTACCCAAATTTGTATTTAAAATATACCACTTTGTAGCAGAAGAACGCAAATATTCGTCTTCGCTATCTGACATTTCAAACGCGATTTAAGCTTGTATCAAAGCTTCGTTATGCAAACCTATAAGCTCTTATAATTTCAGCCATCTACCATACATGCTACCATCTAGAATCCCAGCTGCGTACTGGACGTACCTTAAGGAAGTTTTCACTTCAAAAAGACGTATAGAAGCCTAGAATGCTGCATTTTTGACAGATTCTTGATCCCGATCTTGATGGATCGAACCAACCAATGATTTCATCATGTATAGCTATGTAGATATACCCGCATTAATATACCTGCATGATGTTTTATGTTTACTTCAAGTGCAGTTATGCCATCTTCCGTTTTTGTGCTAAAGAAAAGTCGCAGATTCCATTAAATCCAATTTCCGGTCGCGTGTTTGCAAGGAAATTAATTATCATCGTGACGTTTTAAGTAGGCTATGAATTAGAAATACGGAATACGGGCTGATGTTGTCAGGGTACTCCAACGTTTTTGGGGCGGTAGTTGGGCTTGAGAATGGCCGAGCGTGTAGAAGTGCTGTTGTTTACATGGCGTTGCTATGGTTCCTCTATTACAAGTCCCCAGTTCCCGGGTTCTTAGCCCGAGAACTGGTAAAAGTGTCAATTGGATTTTCAATTTATTATTAAAAAAAAAATTATGAATTGAAAATATGAATTGGTGCTAGGCCCAAATAACCTTAGCTATTGGTGGTCTTTAAAACACAATTTCACAATTTTTTTTGGGGCTGTAGTTGATAAGCGTGCAGATGCAAAAATTTCATGCTTGGGGTTTATAAGAGCAGATATTCTCTACCGAAAGTTACCCCCTACACTCTTCATCTGAATTCCATTCCACTCGCCTAAAATCGGTTACAGCTCTCCCGACGCAATTTTTAAAGAGTAAACGCCAAACTATTAAAAAAAAAACTTTAATTTTCTTCAAATTTTAACATCCTGTATCTGGAAAACAAATCCGTTGCGGACCCAGATTTATATGAAGGTTTTGTCTTAAAATTAATCATAGATTAATTCCTTAAAGTTTGTTCATATTGTAACAAAACTGTTTTTCTTGGCTGGTGGAATAAATATTTATTTAATATAATTAACAATTCAATAACAATAACCGCAACAACTATATGTCAATTCTAACAATCAACACAATAATAATAACGAAACAATAATTCTTAAACAAAGTGAAACACTTAAATAACACTGAACAAATAACTATATTTATATACCAGTGCTGTATTTATATTCGCAGTTCAATACGACACTGACTCACGACTGACCGACTACTGACTCACTCGTACTTCGCTTATATAGGTCGAGCAGCTTGGCCCCCCAACTAGCACAAGCAAAATTATTAGTTGCCACAACCGAAATTGGGGTTGTCACAGCTTTGTCGCAACCGTCATTTGGTTGTGATTCGGTTAGCAGATTTTTAGCTTAAAACTGAAGTTGTGAAACAATTGTTTTCACAAGTATTTAGCTGTCTAAACCAAATATTTCGTAATTTAGTTGTGCGAAACTACTCACAACTGACCTATCAAACTATTTGGTTGTGGTTCCTGGTTGGTTTTCGTCTTAGTTGTAACAAGGTTCTCACAACTCCGTTTGCGAACTGTTTAGTTTGTGGTTCTTGATGGGTTGTTCATGGAACCAATCTATAACCAAACGGTCATAGAATGTTTCGCATAACAAATAAAAGCTTGTATACTTTTTAAACGCCATATTTATTGAGGAAAAAGTAATCGCTATATTGAAAGAAGTGTTCGTCAAAAAATCAGTAATATTTAAAAATTCATTTTCGCCAAAAGGAGTGATTTTTTTTGTTTGAAAAATAGTTATTACCACATTTTTGAATATTTTCTAGACAATTGGGTTTTTAAATGAATTTTTTTTTTACTTAAATGGAAGGACCACATACAAGTTTTATAGCAAAACTTTTTTTTTATTTTTTTTGCTTACTAATTAAAAAGTTATATTTAAATAAAAATTAATTTTTAAACTCAGTTCCGATAACGCGCCGAAAGAATCCGAACGCGTGTGACGTCATTATGTTATCGGTGGTCTTTGTATCCATGGTTACCAAGTTAAAAATTTATTATTTTTGATAGTATGTGTAATACATATACACAAATACCAACAAATGCAGACACATTTTAACATAACGACGTCACAAACATTCCTGGCGCGTTTTGAAGTCACGTGATATTTTTTAAATTTTTATACATTTTAATTAATTTTTAGTAATTTATCTATAGCTTTAAAAACTTTTTTCTTTTCGATTTTCAATATTATTTATGTTAAATTATTAGAAAAAATTAAAAAATTAATAATTTTTTTTAAACTTAAATACCTAATTCAAGCAATTTTACTGATTTGTTTAAGTGAAATTAAATTTCCAAAATGTTGCGTTTAAATAATTTTTTTTAAATAACTCGATTTTTGTGAGGCGAATCGCTATTTTTCGACCTATCTCATCCATTTTCACAGAAAATTTGTATTTCTCTTAACTTTTTACAATATCCAGATGAAAAAAAAACGATTTATAAAGTGCAAATAATGTAAAGTACCTACTTAATAATTATAGAATATGTATAAATTCTTTTACAAATAAAAATTTGCCATTCGGTTGTAATCGTCATTCGCAAACAAATATTTCTCTGGTTGTGTCCACAACCACAACCTTCTCACAAGCTTGTCGCAACCGAAAAATTACGCCACTTTAGTTGTGACAAACTTGTGAGAGTGGTTGTGATAAATTTTTTGAGCGGTTCGCAGAACCAAATGGTTGTAGAAAATTAGTTGTCACAAGCATGTGAGAACCAATTTACAACTTTCTGTGCTACTTGGGCCAGCACGCTCGCGCGCTCTCCAGAACATTCCGGCAGGTACTCGTATCTTCGATACCATTCCACGCCTCACCACTGTGACCTTTCCTTCTCGACGCTTCTATTGCAGGCAGTGGCGTAACATCTTGGGGTTTGCTACAATATACTCAATTAACACCCTGTAGGTATATGAAAGTCTTACGTCATAATGTTGTAGTGCACAATATTATGATTTCCTATGTTAAAAAAAATGTGTTTTAAATACCACTAACAGCTAAGGTTATTTGGGCCTAGCACCAATTCATATTTTCAATTAATTAATTTTTTTTAATAATAAATTGAAAATCCATATATGACACTTTTACCAGCTCTCGGGCTAGAACCCGGGAACTAGGGACTTGTAATAAAGGAATCATATGAACGCCATGTAAACAACAGCATTGCTATACGCTTGGCTATTCTCAAGCCCTATGATTTCCTATGAGTGACTCGCAGACTCGATAAAAATATGAAGCATTTTTAGTGACGAACGATAAATCATTACTCGCATACTTCTTGTCAAACGAGAGATAATAAATAAAGACATTTTGTGTTGGATTTAAACACGTTGTTGTTCTTGCTCACAGAAACCAGTGTCTAGATGGTGTTTTTTTTTCTAATTGATCTCGACACCGCGCTTCAAATAGGCGCTGCGTCGTTGATGTCCGTTCAATAATTCTTGCAGAAGATCGACCACTAGTCCCATTAAAGTAAATATTAACTTTCTCCCCTTTTAAGTACGCCCCTGGGCAGAACCACTCTTTTTTCACGGACTTGAGAATAGCCGAGCGTGTAGCGATGCTGTTTACATGGCTTTGCTATCTTTCCTCTATTACAAGCCCCCAGTTCCCGGGTTCTAGCCCGAGAGCTGGTAAAAGTGTTGATTGGATTTTCAATTTATTATTAAAAAAATCACAGATTTCGCAATCCTTGCAACCATCGAGGACATTGGAAATGATAACAGCATATATGAAACATAATTAACTGTTTATTATACACACAATATTTATCAATGCACTGTTTAGTTTTGTCAGGAATAACCCTATTATTCTTCTGTTATATACGCGTTCACTTTTGCTTGATTACTTAACTTTTAAATGGATTTTTCTACAGTATTTATTAACATTTGCTCAAAAATAACACCGCAGATCGTCGCAAATACCTCTCAATTAACTAGACATGATATAAAACACATTTCGAAAAAATTGCACTTGTTCAATTTTGCATGACTGCTCCTCACTTGATCGCGACACCGTTGTCTTTTGGCCTTGAACGAAAACTCGTAACTCTGCCCCCATATACGAACATAAACATTACCAATGTCAAAAAAAAATAATGAATTGAAAATATGAATTGGTGCTAAGCCCAAATAACCTTAGCTGTTGGTGGTCTTTAAAACACACACACTCTTTGTTAACGTCATCATTGTAATATATACGGACTGAACCGGTGTGTATTAATATGTTGGTTACGCGGCACGGCTGGACTTGAGCAGTCTGCGTTAGGTCGAAGAAAATAACCTAAGTTTTTTTAAAAGTAAAAAATCGGTCAAGTGCGAGTCGGATTCGCGTGGATAGGGTTCCCGTGGGAATTAAAAGACGGATTTAGGTTTTCCTGTAAACTATGAGTGAGGCCCTATTTGCCCTATTTTTTCAAAGTTTTAAACTCAGTAGTTTCTCGATTATTGTATAATTTCTTATTTTAACAAGCCGTGAGGTGGGTCGTTTATTAGGTTAGGACTAAAGTGCGACTCTTGAGGTCCACACGACGAACTCCCAGTTTGATAAATATTTAATAATAATAATTAAATTAGATATTACACAGAATCATTTCAATCAGTAAAACATAATTATTATTTATTTTTAACAATAATTTAAAAAAAAACAGCTGAACCGATTTTTATAAAATTTATGACACCTTTACGAAGTCGATATAATTTTTTATTCGCGAGATATTGTGTAAAATCTACTTTTTTGGAGTCTATTTGGTTAAGAAAAAAGAACGGCTAAACCGATTTTGAAAAAATTTCTTTCAGATCATATTTACGTTAATACGCGTCGATTGGCACCCTAACGTATAGTCGATATCATTTGTCATTCTCGAGATTTCGTCTTAGAAAGAAATGGACACATACGTACGTACATACAAAAGTACGTACATACATAAGTACGTACATACGTACACACACATATACACACACACATATACACACACACACATACATCTTTCTAAAAATAGTGTAGTGACCTTGAAACATAAAAATTTGTTACACATTTTGATTTCGATTTTCGGACCCATTACAATAACTTCCAATGGGAAGTTAAAAATTATAAAAAAAAATATATTTGTATTTTTCATAATGAGCCCTTTCATTTGATACGTCACTTGATGTATTTGAAAAAAATGTTTTTTTTTTAATTTTCTCATTTGCCTCCCAAAATTAACCCCCAAACCCGGAATTCGTTTAATTACGCTATACGTCCGTGATCGGCTCACCTAACTCTAAATATGTACCAAATTTCAACTTTTTCGTCCAGTAAATTTCGGAGAAAAAAGCTGTGTGTGACAGACGGACGGACAGACAAACAGACACGAAAGTGATCCTATAAGGGTACCGTTCTTTCATCGGATGTACGGACCTTATAAAAAAATGAACGCCCAAGTGACAGATAAAATAAATGCAATATTTCTAACAAACTCAAAGTCAGAGGTCAATCGATGTATACCTTACAGTTTACATGATAGCTGTCGATCAGTCAATGTGGCGTCGATAATTGATCAATTATTATTATTAGCAGCTGAGCACTCCCATGTAGTACATATCTCCATTGCAATTCAATTTGGCATGACACATGTGTTATGTTAAATTGAATTCCAATGGAGATTGATGAGATATTGAAACTTGTCTCTATGTTATTAGTTATTGAATTTTTCCACTGTGGGAGATCGAATTGCATGTTATTATTATTGTAGATTATAGACGCGTCGACAACTCAGGTCATTAGCGTCTTTAGCACAAAAATTAATAATCCATTTGTGTATTAGAATCTACCAGCCGGCATACACAAACCGACTGGTAAGAGCTCGGGCTCCTGGGAACGCCAATTCCCAAAGAACATTGGAATGCAATTGCGAGAACAACTACATTCCAATGTTCCCCCTGGGGGAAAATTGCACGTTAACCACGACTGATAGATATTGTAAATTCTGGACGCTCAACAACAAAGGCAGACAATGATAATTGTAAATTAATTAATATTTGTGTTTAATAATATAATATCTGGATGACCGAGATTTGCTCGGATGAGTTTAAAAAAAAATAGTACTTAAAGTTCCCATTTCATCAAAATCGTTAGTCGTTTTTAAGAAACAAAATTACATACCTGTAAGTAGATAATATTATTATACGTCAGTATACGTCATACTACATAACGTATGTACCTACTTATTTTATATAGGTAAGTAAGTAATATAAAAGTACTATACCTATTTATTTAAATATTAGTTAAAAAAATAACAACAATAAAATCTAAACATAACTATGTATGTATAATTATGTTTAGATTTTATTGTTGTTATTTTTTTACTTTTCAAATAATTACTGATTATTTTAATAAGTTAAATATTGACTGTCAGAGTAATTTGACATAAATAATGAAAATAGTTTGTTTTTTCCAAAGCCTACTCACCATACGACACTGTTTTATAACGTTAAAAAAACTGTTTTTTAAAATGATAAAATCGATAAGAAAACGAATTTTTCCAGGGATGAGACCTAGCTAGATCGATTTTTTGCCCCCCGAAACCCCTTTTCAGTAAATTTCATCCAAATCGTGAGGGCCGTTTTCGAGAAAATATTTACATAGGTACATATATACAAGATTTGCTCGTTTAATAATATAGAGATGTATTAAATTTCATCAAGTATAGGGTTGACCAGTAGGTATAGGTACGAAATAGACATTAGACAATACAAAAATCCAATTAATCTGCCATTTGACGTTTTCCATCCTCACTCCTTATTGTTATTATTGTACAAAACCCGCGATGCGCGAGGCTGTGGCACTATTTGGCCGGTTTTTAAACGGTTTTATTTAGCTTGACCTCGTACATTTGTTTGTTTGTTACTATCTTTGTTTCAAATTTTGCGACAGCTTTTTCAACTACTTCTACTTAACCGATTCTTATGAAACTTTGCACACACATTGAGTTCCCGTGACAATACAATATTATGATAATTTCAACTTGGTAACGAGGGTCTGATGATGGAATCAGGAGGTGGAAAGTTGAAAGGATGAGGAGTTTGCATAATGATACGGGTCAGAAATCAAACTAAAAACTAGAAAATAAAAATATGTAAAAAAACTTTTAAGCTAAACGGTTTTATTTTAAATCATCAGCTGTACCAAAAACTAGAAAATAATTAGAACACAAACCAAGGGGCACTTTGTGTCGCTGCGTCAGCGGAATAAGTAATAAAAACATAGGGCGCATAAAAATCTGTATAATTATTAAATAAGAACGGCTTGTCTAGAAAAATGTGTTTCCAAGCTCACCAACAGAAATATTTCAAATGCGCCCCACGTTTTTATTACTTATTCCGCTGACGCAGCGACGCAAATTGCCCCTTGGTTTGTGTCCTAATTATTTTCTAGTTTTTGGTACAGCTGATAATTTAAAATAAAACCGTTTAACTTAAAAGTTTTTTTACCTATTTTTTTTAAAGAACAAAGTCCCGACGCAAAGCGGGGACTTGGTGTAAATTATGTAGATGAGAAACTTTCTCCGGTCAGTTATTCGGAGCGGAGACAGCTTAAAACTAAGATACGGGGTTGACTTGTTGACAATGCGCAGCACCGTTGAGTTAATGTAAATCAATCAGACCCAACACAGAGCTCCGGAAATCCGCTCTCTACTGAGCGACGGATCTGTTGCATTTCAAACATGCCTTATATACGTCGCAGCCATCTGGTGTTAACCGATCACTTCGTTAAATGTCTATTCATTTCCCAGATAGAATAATTTGAAAAAATTCGACTGATGGATCAGTCCTATACTTCCCACCTAGTAAATATTTGCAAAAAATAAACACTCTTTTTTTATTCTTTAAAAAAAAGCATGGCCCTCTTTTTTGTTTAGTGATCTACTGATGGCTAGTAATATAGCAAAAATCATGGTTACCTTGATTTACGTACAATTTTTATTTTTTTAGTAAAATATTTTTTTCTCGAAAACGACATTTTGGAGAAAAAAATATTTACATTTTTTTCATATTATAACATCTAGAATTCATTTATATTTTTTTTTACCTATGTTAATACGTGACATTGAGAACGTTTTTTTGAATATCTCAGGATCCACTGAACCGATTTGACTCAAAATGTAATCAGATCTAAGTTAAAGGCTGATAAACACAATAGAACAATCGGCATGGCCGTATGTTGTTCCGTTTTTACGATATCGAAGGCGAAAAATTGACCACATACACACACACACACATACACATATTCTCGTAATGTAAAGCATATTAGCTAAGGTCCTAGAGCCGACCGTCTCGAATATACAGATAAAGTATGTGTGGGTTAGCAATGGGGTAGACAAGTGGGGAGCCACAATTATTACTATTTTTATTCTCCCAGAAATTCAATAAACGGCCAAGTGCGTGTCGACCCACGCAAAGAGTAAGGTTCCGTACCATGTAAGTTATGCTAAACCTACAATTTTGATAAAATAAATAAAATAAAAACACATTCACAATCTACTCAAAAGGCCTTTTTCAACGATACCCCACAAGAATAGGTACAAAAAAAAATTTTTTTGACCCCCGTTTGCATGTATGACAGTAAAATTGTAAAAAGTGAATTTTGACCCAAATTAGTAACTACTATTTCCCCGTTATGAAGTTGCCAAAAGGAATAATAAAAAAAATAAAATATTTGACTAATTAATGCTAATCTTCGGTGCGTCTGTTCTGACGCATCGTTGATGTCTCTGAAACAGAACACAATCGTGCACGCATTTAAACATAACACGTGCGACGCATTAGTTTATTACCGATGTAAACAAAAACGCAGCGCTATATATGAAGCAAATAGACACACGTATTGGATACTACTAGGAATGTGTGTTGTTTGACGGCGACGCGATATCCACCAATCACGTCTCTTGAACAGATGAATGACGCCGCGATCTTCGCCTGTTTTAATTGGAAATTTATCTGCAGGGCATTTTTGTTGCCAGACGTCGAGCTTTCCCGCAATTTTAAATTTTGACACACATTCGACGATTTTCATCGATTTTGGTTTTTTTTTGTAGATTAAAAACGCTCGACAACTAAAGTCATCTGTATACTATACAATGTCCTTATAACTATAAGAATGTCTATTATATTATACTAATATTTATGTACACGGCACTACTTTATTTATTTCTAACGTTTATTTATGTCAAACAGTCAAACAATCTTATTTGTGAATGGCTTTAGATTTTGACCACACATATTTCCCCATAAGAAAAGCAATGTAGAATTTCAAATCAATCCTGTCCGAAAAATAATTGATGAAATATTTATGTACACGGCACTACTTTATTTATTTCTAACGTTTATTTATGTCAAACAGTCAAAAAATCTTTTTTGTGAATGGCTTCAGATTTTGACCACACATATTTCCCCATAAGAAAAGCAATGTAGAATTGCAAATCAATCCTGTCCGAAAAATAATTGATGGAATATTTATGTACACGGCAATACTTTATTTATTTCTAACATTTATTTATATGGCAAACAATTTATTACATCAAAATTCATCAAATTAAATTAAACGACATCACAAAAGTGATCATACAAATGGAATAATGTGTTCTAATAAAAACTATTATGCTGGATTGCAGGAAGAATTGTCAAAAAATCTGATTTGACAATGACTTTAGGTTGTTATCATAATATAATTACATTTTTTATATATGCAGGAACAGTCTAATGTCGTTGTCACAGCCTCTGGACTAGACTGTCGTGGGTTCGAATCCCACCTGCGATCATGGATGTTTTGTGATTCTATTTAGTTTTAAGTTAGTTGTTATTTAATGTTAAAAAATGGTGGAACCTTTGGTGTAAAGATACGAAATGTTACAATTATCACAAAACACCAAACCATTACTATGGTTTGGTGTTTTGTGGTAATTGTAACATTTCGTTATTTAATGTAATTTAAAACGCTAATGACCTAAGTTATTGACGCGTCTATAATCTACAATAAATAAAAATAAATAAATAAATGTCGTTGTCAAACTTGTCATTACATATTCACACAAAAACTAATCGACATAGAAAAAAATCGCTTTTTAAGCTAAATTTTGATCTAAATGGGTAGAAAAATGTTGTTTCGAAGTGGAAATTGTACAAAAAACTATATTAAATAGATGTGTTTTAAAAAAATATCATTTCAATCGATCAATTATTTTTCGGACAGAATTGATTTGCAATTCTACATTGCTTTTCTTATGGGGAAATATGTGTGGTCAAAATCTAAAGCCATTCACAAATAAGATTTTTTGACTGTTTGACATAAATAAACGTTAGAAATAAATAAAGTAGTGCCGTGTACATAAATATTCCATCAATTATTTTTCGGACAGGATTGATTTGAAATTCTACATTGCTTTTCTTATGGGGAAATATGTGTGGTCAAAATCTAAAGCAATTCACAAATAAGATTTTTTGACTGTTTGACATAAATAAACGTTAGAAATAAATAAAGTAGTGCCGTGTACATAAATATTCCATCAATTATTTTTCGGATAGGATTGATTTGAAATTCTACATTGCTTTTCTTATGGGGAAATATGTGTGGTCAAAATCTAATGCCATTCACAAATAAGATTTTTTGACTGTTTGACATAAATAAACGTTAGAAATAAATAAAGTAGTGCCGTGTACATAAATATTCCATCAATTATTTTTCGGACAGGATTGATTTGAAATTCTACATTGCTTTTCTTATGGAGAAATATGTGTGGTCAAAATCTAAAGCCATTCACAAATAAGATTGTGTTGACTGTTTGACATAAATAAACGTTAGAAATAAATAAAGTAGTGCCGTGTACATAAATATTAGTGTAATATAATAGACATTCTTATAGTTATAAGGACATTGTAAAGTATACAGACTTTAGTTGTCGAGCGTCTTTAATCTACAACCTAGCATAAATCTGTCAAAATGACATAAAAGGCAGCTTTATTTAATCCCGAACTTTCCAAATCGAAATAGAATTTATGTCTTGTGATTTCTAATCTATATCAATGCAATTGACGATAAACCGAATTATTTGGATCAACTTAAAACGCATTCATTACATCCGCGCAGATCTACCGGACATATTATCTGTGACCAAAAGACAAAAGCACTTATTAAATAATTAAATCATTTTTGTTCTCTTATGTCCTCACCATATTCATAACAATTAAGTAGTGAACAATACCTATCTATCAGGCAAGTGTGGACATAAGCGAACAAAAATCGTTATGATTTAATTATTTATTTAGTAGCTGTCCACCGTAACTCAAAAAATCACGGATGTCTAAGTTTTCGTATTTTTATCGATATCTTTCGAAAATTATTTAGTTAAAATGAATTTTGTAATACTTACCTAAAGGCACTACAAGCGGGTTCCTTTCTGTTACGGAACCCTAAAAAAAGGCTTGAGAATAGCCGAGCGTGTAATTGTAATTGTATTTTAAAGACCACCAACAGCTAAGGTTATTTGGGCCTAGCACGCCGAGCGTGTAACGATGCCGTTGTTCGTATAACGTTTCCATGGCTCCTCTATTACAAGCCCCCAGTTTCCAGCGACGTCAGTATCCCATGATCCGACAGAATAATAACTGTGCGGTTCCCTATTTGTCTACCCCAGTAAATTCACGCAGACTTTACCTGTATACTCGATACATAGGAAATCTGACAGTGGGCTCTCCGTCTATCACACTCGCTATAGAAGTTTCACTTCGCAACATTCGTCATGGACGCTTTTGCATTTTCACCGCGGATATGTTATATTAAACATGATGTGTGTAGATCTTATATTTTTTTGATCTAGAAGCATATGTCGAACAAATGAACGAGCCAGCAAACGAGATCAAAGTAGGTTGTGAGATGCACACACATATTACATACAAACAGTATCGCATCGGTCCAATGGCCGACTTCTGCGGTCTGAGCAGTGATAATGCTGCCGATAAGTACGATTTCTAACCGATGCAGATAAAAAAATGAATTGATATGATACTCTTTTTAACATTGTCTAATTTATAGTAGTGATGGGCGAATGCGAGATGTTTTTACAATCGTTAATAATATAAATCGAGTCCACAATCGACTCAGAGTTTGATTTTACAATCGAAATGTTCGATTATTTGCCACATAGGTTATAGCAATAGCAGCGAATAAGAATACATATAATCGAGATTCAAGGTTATATGCTAGTCGACTGACGTTCACGCGACTCGTTGATTGTTCACACTGTTCAGCCGGTACTCTGTGATCTCTTCACTATTGAATTCGTATTACGCGATTACTGCACAATCGATCATCGACTCGACCACAATTGTTGAGTGATGAACGATTGTATATTACGTGGCTCTCGACAGTGTTGAGGCCGAGCGTGTAGCAATGCTGTTGTTTACATGGCGTTGCTATGGTTCCTCTATTACATAGTCCCCAGTTCCCGGGTTCTAGCCCGAGAGCTGGTAAAAGTGCCAATTGGATTTTCAATTTTTTATTAAAAAAAAATAACGAATAATAATAATAATAATAATAATAAAAATTCTTTATTAAAAAAAATCCTTATTGGATATTAATAGTGTCAGGTTTACAATAATTACAGGTTACTGTACAGATAAGACGCGACGGTATAATAATTTTTTGTTAACAATATATTTTTAAGTTGGGTTTTAAATTTATCATACATTTTTATGTTACGTATTTCTTCCGGAACTTTATTATATATTCGAATCATGGCATTGCGAGCACCATCGCGAGCAACGCTTAGATGTGTTTGATTTGTTTTTAAGTTCTTTTTATTTCTGGTTTCATATTTATGTGACTGTATATTAATTTCAAAAAGGCTTGAATATTTTTTTATAAAGCAAGCACAGTCTAAAATATATTGATTTTGAAGTGTTAAAATTTTAAGTGAATAAAACAAATTTTTGCAGTGCTCCCGATATCTCGCACCTGCCATGATTCGAATACATTTTTTTTGCAATTTAAAAATCTTATTTGCCGTTGTACTATCTCCCCAAAAAATTAACCCATATTGCATTACGGAGTGAAACATTGCAAAATAAATTTTTAATAGGGTCTCGATATTAAGGTTATTATATTTCATCAGCCTTATAATGTAAGCTGCTTTTGACAATTTGGGTATTATGCTATCAACATGTGATTTCCAATCTAAATTTTTGTCAATTACAACGCCCAGAAATTTTGCGCTGTTTTGTATTTCAACAGTTGTACTTAGAATATCTATGTGACTGTACATATTAAAGTAATTTCCAAATTTTATAATTTCTGTTTTGTTTTCATTTAATTTTAAGCCGTTTTTCGTGAACCACTCATTTAGATTGGACATCACAAGTTCTAACTTATATTTGATCAGCGCTGGATCATTTGACTCACATATCACAGCAGTGTCATCAGCAAATAAAAACATTTGTTCTGTAACTACCTTCGGGAGGTCATTGATAAATAATAGAAAGAGGCTTGGAGCTAGAACACCTCCTTGTGGTACACCTTTTTTGATATTTTCCCAGTTTGATAAGGATTCTCCGATTTTTACACATTGCTGTCTGCCTGTCATATATGAGTCAAACAGAGCCAGCGCTGTTCCACGTATGCCATATTTTTCCAATTTGCTGATAAGCAAGTTCTTGGTGCTAGGCCCAAATAACCTTAGCTGTTGGTGGTCTTTAAAACACACACACACACTGACAGTGTTGAGTGTACGATTCAGTACTATGCGACTCGGTCTCAGTGGAGTATGAGACAACAACAATCGAGTCCAAGTGACAACCATCGTGAGTCATCGAGATGTTTGAACAATCTCGTATCGCGCATCACTAATTTAAAGGACGGTATCGGATCTAACGTTCTGTATATTTGACGGTTTGGCTCGAGGGCTAGAAAATAAAAATGTTTGCACGATTTTAAGAATCAATCATTTAATAATATAATGCGAGTATTAAATTGGTCATTACCATTACTGCTTATAGACGCGATTTGATGATACGCAGCCTCCGGGGCTTTTGAATAATTTGATAGCCGATTGTAAAAGATGATTTATTTATTGGATCGTAGATATCTGTGTAATTCGTTTGCAATAATTATTTTAATTGTTGCCTGGAAAAGTAGTGGGAAAATTATTACACAGTGCCGAATTTAAAAGTCAGGGCCCAGGCCTTCACCAAGAATTATAACAGGAGTCATTATTATAACTAGAGGATTTATTTATTGGATCGTAGATATCTGTGTAATTCGTTTGCAATAATTATTTTAATTGTTGCATGGAAAAGTACTGGGAAAATTATTACACAGTGCCGAATTTAAAAGTCAGGGATCAGAGCCTTCACCAAGAATTATAACAGGAGTCATTATTATAACTAGAGGATTTATTTATTGGATCGTAGATATCTGTGTAATTCGTTTGCAATAATTATTTTAATTGTTGCATGGAAAAGTACTGGGAAAATTATTACACAGTGCCGAATTTAAAAGTCAGGGATCAGAGCCTTCACCAAGAATTATAACAGGAGTCATTATTATAACTAGAGGATTTATTTACTGGATCGTAGATATCTGTGTAATTCGTTTGCAATAATTATTTTAATTGTTGCATGGAAAAGTACTGGGAAAATTATTACACAGTGCCGAATTTAAAAGTCAGGGCCCAGGCCTTCACCAAGAATTATAACAGGAGTCATTATTATAACTAGAGGATTTATTTACTGGATCGTAGATATCTGTGTAATTCGTTTGCAATAATTATTTTAATTGTTGCCTGGAAAAGTAGTGGGAAAATTATTACACAGTGCCGAATTTAAAAGTCAGGGCCCAGGCCTTCACCAAGAATTATAACAGGAGTCATTATTATAACTAGAGGATTTATTTATTGGATCGTAGATATCTGTGTAATTCGTTTGCAATAATTATTTTAATTGTTGCATGGAAAAGTACTGGGAAAATTATTACACAGTGCCGAATTTAAAAGTCAGGGCCCAGGCCTTCACCAAGAATTATAACAGGAGTCATTATTATAACTAGAGGATTTATTTACTGGATCGTAGATATCTGTGTAATTCGTTTGCAATAATTATTTTAATTGTTGCGTGGAAAAGTACTGGGAAAATTATTACACAGTGCCGAATTTAAAAGTCAGGGCCCAGGCCTTCACCAAGAATTATAACAGGAGTCATTATTATAACTAGAGGATTTATTTACTGGATCGTAGATATCTGTGTAATTCGTTTGCAATAATTATTTTAATTGTTGCATGGAAAAGTACTGGGAAAATTATTACACAGTGCCGAATTTAAGAGTCAGGGATCAGAGCCTTCACCAAGAATTATAACAGGAGTCATTATTATAACTAGAGGATTTATTTACTGGATCGTAGATATCTGTGTAATTCGTTTGCAATAATTATTTTAATTGTTGCGTGGAAAAGTACTGGGAAAATTATTACACAGTGCCGAATTTAAAAGTCAGGGCCCAGGGCCTTCACCAAGAATTATAACAGGAGTCATTATTATAACTAGAGGATTTATTTACTGGATCGTAGATATCTGTGTAATTCGTTTGCAATAATTATTTTAATTGTTGCATGGAAAAGTACTGGGAAAATTATTACACAGTGCCGAATTTAAGAGTCAGGGATCAGAGCCTTCACCAAGAATTATAACAGGAGTCATTATTATAACTAGAGGATTTATTTACTGGATCGTAGATATCTGTGTAATTCGTTTGCAATAATTATTTTAATTGTTGCATGGAAAAGTACTGGGAAAATTATTACACAGTGCCGAATTTAAAAGTCAGGGCCCAGGCCTTCACCAAGAATTATAACAGGAGTCATTATTATAACTAGAGGATTTATTTACTGGATCGTAGATATCTGTGTAATTCGTTTGCAATAATTATTTTAATTGTTGCATGGAAAAGTACTGGGAAAATTATTACACAGTGCCGAATTTAAAAGTCAGGGCCCAGGCCTTCACCAAGAATTATAACAGGAGTCATTATTATAACTAGAGGATTTATTTACTGGATCGTAGATATCTGTGTAATTCGTTTGCAATAATTATTTTAATTGTTGCATGGAAAAGTACTGGGAAAATTATTACACAGTGCCGAATTTAAGAGTCAGGGATCAGAGCCTTCACCAAGAATTATAACAGGAGTCATTATTATAACTAGAGGATTTATTTACTGGATCGTAGATATCTGTGTAATTCGTTTGCAATAATTATTTTAATTGTTGCATGGAAAAGTACTGGGAAAATTATTACACAGTGCCGAATTTAAAAGTCAGGGCCCAGGCCTTCACCAAGAATTATAACAGGAGTCATTATTATAACTAGAGGATTTATTTACTGGATCGTAGATATCTGTGTAATTCGTTTGCAATAATTATTTTAATTGTTGCGTGGAAAAGTACTGGGAAAATTATTACACAGTGCCGAATTTAAGAGTCAGGGATCAGAGCCTTCACCAAGAATTATAACAGGAGTCATTATTATAACTAGAGGATTTATTTACTGGATCGCAAATATCTGTGTAATTCGTTTGCAATAATTATTTTAATTGTTGCATGGAAAAGTACTGGGAAAATTATTACACAGTGCCGAATTTAAAAGTCAGGGCCCAAGCCTTCACCAAGAATTATAACAGGAGTCATTATTATAACTAGAGGATTTATTTACTGGATCGTAGATATCTGTGTAATTCGTTTGCAATAATTATTTTAATTGTTGCCTGGAAAAGTACTGGGAAAATTATTACACAGTGCCGAATTTAAAAGTCAGGGCCCAGGCCTTCACCAAGAATTATAACAGGATTCATTATTATAACTAGAGGATTTATTTACTGGATCATAGTTATCTTTGTAATTCGTTTGCAATAATTATTTTAATTGTTGCATGGAAAAGTACTGGGAAAATTATTACACAGTGCCGAATTTAAAAGTCAGGGATCAGAGCCTTCACCAAGAATTATAACAGGAGTCATTATTATAACTAGAGGATTTATTTACTGGATCGTAGATATCTGTGTAATTCGTTTGCAATAATTATTTTAATTGTTGCGTGGAAAAGTACTGGGAAAATTATTACACAGTGCCGAATTTAAGAATCAGGGTCCAGGGCCTTCACCAAGAATTATAACAGGATTCATTATTATAACTAGAGGATTTATTTACTGGATCATAGATATCTGTGTAATTCGTTTGCAATAATTATTTTAATTGTTGCGTGGAAAAGTACTAGGAAAATTATTACACAGTGCCGAATTTAAAAGTCAGGGTTCAGACTCCAGGGCCTTCACCAAAAATGATAAGAGGAGTCATTATTATAACTAGAGTCCAGAAGACGTTAATCTTTGAAATCACTGACATAGTTTTATTACGGTCCTGGGGGAGTCGCCAGATTTTTTGAAGTTATACTTCTTTTGGCGCGTTATGGAAAATGAATGAGAGTGATTTTTTACGATGCGCGCGCATCGCATCACGAAAATTTAACACCATGAAGTTAGTCGGTAGTACCTAACACCATGAAGTTAGTCGGAAGTTCGTGATTCTAATACCCTATTATATAGCACTGCTATGTAAGATGTACGTACCGTAACGGATAGCACCGCCGCGTCATACGCAATAGTTCCCGGGTTCGAATCACAACACAAACATGGTTTTTTTTATTAAATAATTAGATATAAATATAATAAATAAATATATTTCATTATTTTATCGTCTTTTTTACAAACGTTTAGTACTGGCACGCGGGATAAAATTTTTGGAGTTATTTTTGTTTTGTTACGCCAAAGAAGTATAACTTCTGACGTGTGTACATAAGTACACACACACTCTTTTTTTTACTTGTAAAGGGGTCGCTTATTCAAGAAGGTTGAAAAATACTGATCTAGAACAATAGAAACAAGGTGGCCACCCAGGATAACAGATGACTGTATTCTGCGAATTTTATGAAAATACAAGTCATATTATAAAGGCGCCACTTTTATTTTTATGTTTTTTACAATAAGCCCGAAGCAAAAAGCAAAAAGAAATATGCGTATACCTGCGGTCACGTGATAAAATCGTTCATGTCGAATTTTTTGCATTTAGATAGTAGGTGTTTTAGGATTCAGTACCTCAAAAAAAAAAATGAAACCCTTATAGGATCACTTTGTTGTCCATCTGTCTGTCTGTCCCGGGAACGGCTAAAGGTATCAAGTTGAAATTAATATCAAATACTAAGAACTACAAGCCCATCGTGCAAGGATGGGTCAAAAAAATCAATTATTTTTTTTTACAAGTGACACGGAAAAATGGGTTGCTAGACACCTTAAAAAAATTCTCACCAAATATGAGCTCTTAATTTTAATAGGAAGATCCTCCGCATCACAGTTTTTTATTTTTTTCTCAGTCCAATAGAAAAAAATTCATACCTCATCATTAATTGATTGTACAGAAAAATGTTTTAAGAGAATTTTGTAGGAAATTTAATGCTCTACAAAAAAGGTACCTATCTTATATTTTTTCCGCAAACCTCACTATTTGGAAGATAGTGAAGATTTAAGTTTGATTATTTTAAGACAAATTTCATTTTTGTTTATGAATTTTATAACTCGACAATAAATGATTATTATAAATCTTCAATATCTTTCAAATGGTGAGGTTTGCGGAAAAAATATAAGATACCTTTTTTATAGAGCATTAAATTTGCTACAAAATTCTCTTAAAACATTTTTCTGTACAATCAATTAATGATGAGGTATGAATTTTTTTCTATTGGACTGAGAAAAAAATAAAAAACTGTGATGCGGAGGATCTTCCTATTAAAATTAAGAGCTCATATTTGGTGAGAATTTTTTTAAGGTGTCTAGCAACCTATTTTTCCGTGTCACTTGTAAAAAAAAATAATTGATTTTTTTGACCCACCCATTAGTGCTGTAAAAAATTCAATCTTCTAGCTCAATGCAATAAAAAGACAGGGCCTTTAAAAAAATCACGTATTTTAATACTGACTCGTTCATCAAAAACGGTACTTTCCGTTGATCTAGAATCTTGAAATTTGGTACGAAGGAAGGTTTCATAGCACACGTAAAGGAAAAAGTTCAAAAATCTTTAATGTCTTATGTGGAATTATTACGTAACAAACTTAATTTTTCATTGTTTGTCAATTAGGAAGTTTCCATTGGACGAAAATACTAATTGTGATACTGTCACATCATTATAATAAAGATAACTTTAAAAATTCTGAAAGAATTATTTTGATATCTTTAATTTCAACGGAGATATTCAATTTATTGTACGTGGGGTCGCAAACGAAACTGATTTTTGAATATGACGTCAGGCGGTACAAGTTTGCTGTTTTTTAGCTTTGTGAGTAATTAGAACCTAAGTTACTTAGTAACTATTTTGTTGTAATACAGACTTTTCTATTTATATTAAATTAAAATTAACTGTCAAAAATTTAAATATGTCAATATTTTCCGTCATCAACTGGTTTGTTTTTAGTGTTTCCATAACAATTTACGAGTTTATAGAAAGAGATTTATCGGACGTTACCATGTTAAATTACCACACATACAAACTGAAAATAACTTTTAAAAATATCGTGCCGCGTGACGTCACCCGGACTGAAAATGGAATTTCGTTGGAGAACTTGTCAATTCAAAGCTTTGAAGTAGCATAACGCTCGTTGTTGCCGCTTTCCTTAAAGATATTTCAAAAATTCTTCCGCCATTAATGTTTATATTTTTTTGAACTATGATTTAGACCCAAACAAAATAAAAATGGGCAAGAGCGTTCCTAAGTTGTCAACCTCAACAAAGCTAGTTGCTCATCAACGGCACAGAAGCCGCTCCAGAGCGCGACGCTCCCCGTACTGTGTACTTGTCCGTCTTTCTTTTTGAACCCGTTATCACCTTCCTTTTGCGCGCGTTCAGTGGAAAACATGATGCAGCAGCGAACGCTCTTTTAGCCGCTCCTTAGAGCGACCATGACACCCGTCTGTGTCGGAAGTTCATGATTATAATACCCTATTATCACCAGTCACAATGTGACAAGAGCGTTTTCAGTTTTGAATAACATTAATAAAAGCTATTGCTGTACAAACGCTCGTTTATGCCGCTTTCCTTAAATATGAGTTCGTACTCTAACACCCGTACTGTTTACATTATTATTTTTCCTTATTATAATACCCTATTATCACCAGTCACAATGTGACAAGAGCGTTTTCAGTTTTGAATAACATTAATAAAAGCTATTGCTATACAAACGCTCGTTTATGCCGCTTTCGTTAAATATGAGTTCGTACTCCAACACCCGTACTGTTTACATTATTATAACCTTCATCAATTGTATATTATAATACCCTTATTATATAGCACTGCTATGTAAGATGTGTGTGGTGTAACGGTTAGCACCGCCGCGTCATACGCAATAGGTCTCGGGTTCGAATCTCAACACAAACATGCTTTTTTTTTAATAAATAATTAGATATAAATATAATAAATTAATTTATTTAATATCTTTATTTTATTATTTTATCGTCTTTTTTACAAACGTTTAGTACTGGCACGCGGGATAAAATTTTTGGAGCTATTTTTGTTTTGTTACGCCAAAGGAGTATAACTTCTGACGTGCGTACGTAAGTACACACTCGTTTTTTCTTTATAGCTCACGACCCCTTGGATTTTTATTTCTTGTAAATTATAGACGCGTCGACAACTTAGGTCATTAGCGTCCCGACCCCTTGGAATTGCTTCACGATCCTCCAGGAGATCGCGACCCACACTTTGGGAAACACTGCCATAAAATTATGTTCTTTTTTATGCAGGCCTATATTGGATATAACGTGCTGCTGTGTCCATAAATGATCTGAATGATTATTCATTTTGTTTTCCCGTAAATCTAACATAACCCGTTTTGCCTTGTAACCATACATATATAGATAGGTACATTAAATTAAGATAACACTGTATAATGACCATAACAACAACAACGGATTGACCAAAATTGGAATAATTACCAAGAGCATAGAAAGTTCCTTTGGGCCTCCGGGCGACCCGCGGCACCACCTGTAAGTGGACCTGTATTGTGTGGTGCACACCGTCCCGATAGGTCCGTAAACGGAGGCTGTAAAACCAGTAGTTAAATCTGTAATAAACAAATGTTCCGATAATGAAATTTGCATAAACAAATTATAAAATGTCTACGAAAATGTAGGCTAAATACTTAGGTACTACGCACTGCTACAAGGTTTCACCCAATTATGAACAAAGGTACGTGCAGTACGCAGCTGGGATTCTAGATGGTAGCATGTATGGTAGATGGTGGCTGAAATTATAAGCGCTTATAGGTTTGCACAACGAAGCTTTGATACTAGCATTGATACAAGCTTAAATCGCGTTTGAAATGTCAGATAGCGAAGACGAATATTTGTGTTCTACTGCTACAAAGTGGTATATTTTAAATACAAATTTGGGTAGGAGCTATCATGTCCACCCTATTAATAGAAAACGATCTATAAACATGGCGAATTTCATCATTTATACCAAGAATTAAAATTTTACCCAAACCGGTTTTTTGAATATTTACGTATGGAACCTAACACTTTTAAATAAGTCTTAGAAAAAACTCAAAACAAATTAAATAAAAACTGGCAAATTTATTAAACTAGTCACATCCATTCCGAAATTTGTAACGGCCATTTGACAGTTGTCACACGTTGATTGTAGTAGTCAACGCGCTGAAAGAATGGTGAGATACATTCTTGAATCTACCAGCTCTTATAACAGCGCTTATACCTGCTACACTCACTGCTTCGTTGTGTACGCTCGCACATATAGCAATGCATTAATTTAAGCAAGTCCTGCTATGATCTACGCCTACCATCTAGAATCCAGCTCCATACTGAACGTACCGTACTGCGTGTTATTACGCGATCGCATATAAAAACTGATTGGATAAAGAAACAACAGGATACAAGGCTTATAATTTAAAAACAGTTATTCACTAATCATTTTTTGCCTTCCTCAGGACCTATAACCAAAATAGTACAATGAATTACTCTAAACTATACCTAAATCTTAAATGTAGAAAAAAATTATTTTAAAATTTTTTAAAAAGTTTTTGGATATCAAATAAATAATTTTTAATTACCTTAAATATTTTAGTGAACCGTCACAAATTTAAAACATGCATTAGTTTAAAATTAATTTTGTCCAAATAAAACTTTTTAAGAGTATATCTCATTAATTAAAAATTGAAATCTAAAAATTTTTTGAAAAGTTTAAAATATAAAACTATGCTTTCGCTAATTTAAAAAACTATGAAGTAAAATGCTAGTTATTTGATACACAAAAATTGATGTCTTAACCCCAATAACCTCTATTATAAAAATTTGTCCTTCAAATTGTGCAGTCAGTATATATTGGTCAAACAATCATTTTAGGATGCTGTCATATACATTGCTTAGTTTTTCAATATCAGTTTTTTTGTTGATTGCAGTATTATTATGTTTTTTAATGTAAAACATTTCTAAAAACAGTCTTTTTGTTAAATTGTTTTCCTTATGCAATATTTTCACATTTTGAAAATCGAATGTGTGGTCATTTTCTATACAGTGTTTAACTAAGCTAGTTTTTTCTTCAGTGTTATCCATGCCATATTGTAATTTATATTTAAAAGCCTTATTAACATCATATGTGTGATTCTTGATTCTGTTTTTTAGATATTGAGATGTTTGGCCAATGTATACTCCCTCACAATTATTACACTTAATTTTATAAATTACATGACTGTTATCAAACTGTAAATCTCTTTCTTTTATTTTTGAAAAGCAATGTTTATAAATAGTGTTCGTCGGTTTAAATGCTATTTTAACTGTATTAGAAATATTGAAAAGTCTTGCGATATTTTCTGAAAGCCCTTTAATATATGTAATTGAATTATTATTTTATTATAAAAACTGATGTCCTACTACGCTCTGCTACAAGTGTTTCACCCAGTCATGAATAAGTACTGCGTGTTATTACGCGATCGCATATAAAAGCTGCTGTCCTGGTAGCAGGAAATAATTTCGGAATCATTTTAAACTTATTCCTTTTAAATGGGTCAAAATAATTTTCGTCAACTTGTGTTCTTTCCCTCCAGAACATGTTTTGATACTGCCGTTGAAAACTTTTAATTTAAAAAATTATTTTGGAAGACAACAGCCACGTACGGTTTTTCATACCGACTTTTTTTAAACAAATGTCACTTCTTTATAAATAAAACACCGTCTGCTCTCAGCTGTAACAAAATACACTCGTTTGTAACAAAATACTGTCGGTTTATGTTATGTTAAACAAAACGACGCTGTTTGATTCATTTATTTCGACGTATAAATAAATAAAACGCTTTCATTTATTTTAAGCAATTATTTATGTTGTTTTATAAGAGAATTTATTTCCAGTTTCTTGTTTTATAAATCATGTCGTTTTTTTAATTAAATTGGTGACAAAATAAATTTGGTGAACGGAAATTCTGTTTTAGTTCAAACTTCAAAGAGAAGAAACAAATCAGTTAATTAATTGTTGGAATTTTATCGTTGATTGTAAACAATCATTAATTGTCATTCATTAAAAACAGAACTATTTTTATAGAACTTTTTTGCGCCACCGACAACTAGGCTTATTTGGGCCCAGTTAGGGAATGCAATCTCGAGCCGAGATTGGCAATTCGAGATCTCGCGAGATAAGTTTGGGTTCGAGATTGGCAATTCGAGATTTCGCGAGATTGTCTGGCGAGATCTCGATAAATTTCGACAATATCGAGATTTCGCCTACTTTTAAAAAGAACGTATTATTTTGTATCTAAAATACTTAAAAATGAAAACTACTTACTTGGGACAGTGTGACTGTGTCACTGCAGTGTACGTGTGTGATTTATTGCGTAGTGCACTGTGCAGATGATTATTATTCATTACTTTCCTTAAATAAACGTTGATTTTTTTGTTTCAAGATTCAGTTAATGTTTTTTTTTATTTTCAAAATATAACAGCAATACCCCAATTCACACAGCACACTATATGTCAATTAATTATTTTGGAAATAACTTCTTAGGAGTTAGGAAGCATATAGGGTAAGTTACTATTAGTAACGTTCACGAACATTTGGTTTGAATTGTTCTTAGACATATTCAGTATTCATTTAACTTTGTAATTTGTTAGCCAAATGCTTGTTATAAGTTAAATAACTGTCAATTTCACTCAAGAAAACAATAATTAAAACAATATATGCAGAGAAACAAACAGAATCAATTAGCGCGACTGTCAAAAACTATTACGTATAAGTTTTTTTTCAAGCGCGTTCGTTCTTGAAATCTCGTTCGAGATCTCGACCATATCGGGTCGAGATCTCGAACGAGATTTCAAAAACGAGATTGCCTGCTTGCGAGATTAAATCTCGAAAAATGACTCGAGATCTCGCGAGATCGAGATTGCATTCCCTAGGCCTAGTACGCTAACCATTCCAATCGATTCCATATCTTCTGTTAACACTAATTATAGATTGCAAGTAGTGGTTGTAACACAACGCCTTGTGCTAATTTAAGTAGTGTAAATGCAACAGCTTAAGTGTACTGTATAATGAATTGCAAATGAACCGTGCTGCGGGTCGACCGCGTCGGAATCCACGCTGTGCTACGGGTTCGTTGCGGTCGTATGATTGGCTGCAATGCCACCGTTTCGGACATCGGAGGTGGCAGGGTACACTCAGAGACTTGTATAAAATAGTTCAGAGATGGGACATTTCTTTAGGAGGGCAGTATAGCCTAGTGGTTAGCATGCTTGGTGCCGCAACCTCTAGACTGGACTGCCGTGGGTTCGAATCCTACCTGCACTCATGGATGTTTTGTGATGTTATTTAGTTTTAAGTTAGTGTAGTTGAAAGACGCTGATGACCTTATAGATGTCGACGCGCCTATAATCTACAATAAATAAATAAAAAGACGTTTCTTGACGTGAATGCGCAAGAATAAGAGCGACGACACACACAGCGGTTTGAGCCGATTCGGCACCCGACTCGACGATGACACACACAGCGGTGTCAACTCGGCAGTCTTAAGGCGTTTCGTGTGGAAAACGATGTGTCGAGGCGGCTGAGAATCGGCTTTCAGTCGGCAGGCAATTCTCGCCGCGGTGTGTGTTTTGAATCATTGAAAAGCATTAACATACGTGCCGACACGCGCCTTGGCACAAACCGCTGTGTGTGTCATCACTCTAAAATAATTTTTACAAGCTTTTATTTTAGTTGCAAAGTATGAATTAGTTTGTTTGTTTAGGTCAAATCTTGCAAGTCAATTTTGAACGACTTCCACGTATCCGATCGATTTGAAATTTTGTACACATATGCATTCCTGATAACAATACATGAATAAATCGTTTTTAGACATAAATTCAACCCCTAAGGGGTTCAAACGGGGATTTTTTTGACTAATCAAGGTCTAGGCCAAATCGCTGAAGCTAGAAACTTGAAATTTGAACAGTTGGTTCCTTTTCTGACGTAAGCATCCACTAAGAAAGGATTTTTCGTAATTCAACCCCTGCGAGTGTCAAAGGGGGGTAAAATTTTGAAAGACTAAAATGAACAAAATAAATATTTGTAAAAAAAACTTTTTAGAGACAAGCTTTTATTTAAATGCACTAAAAAGGAAAAAATAATTTTTAATAATTTAGGTTCATAATTATAAAAGCATGGGTCCTGACTAATAAACTATCATAGAGTTCACGACCCACGCTTTTATAATTATGAACAAAAATTATTAAAAATTATTTTTTCCTTTTTAGTGCATTTAAATAAAAGCTTGTCTCTAAAAAGTTTTTTTTTACTAATATTTATTATTTTGTTCGGTTGCAATCTTTCTGAGAGTAATTCGGTAAGTTTCCATCCGACCATGCTCTCGGCTTGGCACGAATTTAGCTTCGTTTTCAAAAGAACTGCAAATATTTTCGATAACTTTGTTCTATTATAAAGCACAGTCTCTATACCCGCCTGTCTCCTCTTTTGTAGATGTACAACACACATTTGACTTGAACTTTGCATAATATGTGTAATGCAACAACCTAGGGTTCTTGAATGATATAACATTTTAATGGAAGACCCACAGAATTAGCCGATTTCAGTCAATTTTTAATATACGTTGGGCATCATATATCATCCATGCAAAACTGCATTAATACAGATTCATGAGTTTCCTTTTAATGTACCTTAGGAGAGTGTATGATAGGTATATAATATAGTAAACTGTGTTTGTCTAGCAGTAATTTGTGTTACTTCCGTAGCGACAATACACACAAATGAACTCAGTTGCAGCGCGTTTGTAATCTTTATCTTTCCGTAGCGGCATTATCTCTATGCTTAAAATTACTCTGAAGAACTTTTTTATTGTGCAATAAGCTTCCAAAAAATTCTCAAACAAGCCGTGAGGTGGGTCGTTTATTAGGACTAAAGTGCGATCCTTGAGGTCCACACGATGAACTTCCCAGTTTGATAAATATTTAATAATAATAATTAAATTAGATATTACACAGAAAAGTAATCATTTTAATCATTAAAACATAATTTTTATTTATTTTTAACAATTAAAAAAAAAAACGGCTGACCCGATTTTTATAAAATTTATGTCTGATCAAAATGATGTAAACACGCCTCGATTGACACCCTTACAAAGTCGATATAATTTTTTATTCGCGAGATATTGTGTAAAATCTACTTTTTTGGAGTCTATTTTGTTAACTAAATGTGTCATGTACCCGACGAAATTTTTATTATTAGTTTAAAGTTCAAATTTTAATATGTTGTTTCGACGACTGTTTTAAGCGTATTTTTCAATTTCCAGAACAAAATGTCGATATTAACCTTCTTGCAGAACGATATAAACACCTAGGCAAGCAACTTTCCTTCTAAGAGAGGGGGTTAATACCGACATTTTGTTTTGAAAATTGAAATATATGCTTAAAACAGCCGCCGTAACAACATATTAAAATTTGAACGTTGAACTAATAATATAAATTTCGTCTGGTACATGACACGTTTAGGGTGATCTGCCACCCCTTTAATACTGACCAATCGATCTGTAAATATTATAAAATGCATTAATGGGTCACCGACAAGCTATACAAACAATTTCAGCCTTGAAGCAATAATAATTGTGACCATTTCTTTTGTTACATGTTGGGGGCGGTCTGCATTCCTCCCTTACCGCTAACTAGCAAAATCCCTTACTCAGGACACTTTAATATGCCTCCCTCAACATCTTCACAAAAAAAAGGCCTTGAATAAATAACAACAAAAAATTGTCACTTGCTCTCGCTCTAATACATGATACAATGCACAAACTATGACGTAACTATGGTAGTTAGTGTCACACATTTTTTTGTAACGCATCATTTTTTCGTCTCGCATCATTTTATCCCCCTCTATACCACCTGGAAAGACGTAGTTCTACACGTCAAAAAATGTGAGACGATTAAACAATTATTATATCGTCTAAATAAAGACTGTCCAAAATCTCTGTCACCGACTAGACTTCGCAGGAACAAAAACTATTATTTGTTTTACGTGTTCCACATTTGTTTCTAAGGTCCGCCGCACACCTATACAGTTAAGTTTGCGGTTGGACTTGTGCATGCCAATCGTTAGCAAGGCCGTTACTGCATGCATGCTTTCTGAACGAATTCACTCAGGTCTGGCGTTTTTTTTTTCTTTTTTTTTGCTCGTAGACCATTCCGCGGTTTTGAGTCATATTTCAGAATCTATTGTCGTATCATTAGTTTAATTATAACTAGTCGTTACCCGCGTGTCTTCACTCGCATTAAATCAAGTTTTGACAGGAACCTTGTCTTTCGGAACTGTGTAGTAAAAAAATCAGACAAAAACCCAAGGGTTCCGTACGGCGTACCATCAGCCCTATTGAATTTCAAAAACAACAGCTGTTATAAACATCGTTATATTTTATTTATTTATTGTAGATTATAGACGCGTCGACAACTTAGGTCATTAGCGTCTTAAATACATTAAATAACAAGCCGTGAGGTAGGTCGTTTATTAGGACTAAAGTGCGACCCTTGAGGTCCACACGACGAACTTCCCAGTTTGATAAATATTTAATAATAATAATTAAATTAGATATTACACAGAAAAGTAATCATTTTAATCATTAAAACATAATTGTTATTTATATTTAACAATAATTAAAAAAAAAAGAAACGGCTGAACCGATTTTTATAAAATTTATGTCGGAGAAATTTTTTCAAAATCGGTTCAGCCGTTCTTTTTTCTCTTAACCAAATAGACTCCAAATAAGTAGATTTTACACAATATCTCGCGAATAAAAAATTATATCGACTTCATAAGGATGTCAATCGAGGCGTGTTAACGTCATTTTGATCCGACATAAATTTTATAAAAATCGGTTCAGCCGTTTTTTTTTTTTTTAATTATTGTTAAAAATCAATAATAATTATGTTTTAATTTATTAAAATGATTACTTTTCTGTGTAATATCTAATTTAATTATTATTATTAAATATTTATCAAACTGGGAAGTTCGTCGTGTGGACCTCAAGGGTCGCACTTTAGTCCTAATAAACGACCCACCTCACGGCTTGTTTTCTTTTGAATAATGGGCAGAATCCGATGAAAACCAATGGTCTTCAAAATCTTGTAAAGAATGTTCTTTCACAGATAAAACTTTACTTATAGTCATTTGTTAGAACTCTTCAACTGTTCTATTCCCGTAGCCTACTTCTAGATAAAACGCAACATTTTATTTTCTGCGCACACGCAACAAAACATAGATTTACCCAGAAAATGGTAATGATATTATTTTGCTTTGTTCTCACATTTTAAGTATTATATTTATTTTTGTATGTGTTACGTAATTATCGGGAAATTATACATTTACGGCCAGGGCCGTCCTAAGATATTTGGCACCCGTGAGCCAGGGCTGGATTAAGGGTCTAAGAGACTCGGGGCTATTGGAAAACTGCCCCCCCCCCAAAATGGGTGTGTGCTTATGACCACACGACAGAAGTGAAAACTTCAGATTTTCTAATTTTTGGTGTCATCTATTATAGCGCATTTATGAACTAAAAATAATTTATTACTAAAATACTAAAATTGTATTTTTAATTAATTCCACCTTGGTTTCAAAAAAATTATAATTATTGTCAAAGAAAGAATATAACAGAAAAAAAAAATATATAAATATATATCATGTAGAATTTAGAAAAAAAAAGCCAAAAATTCCACGCTGTCATCAGGTCTCGAACTCAGGTTCCTATGCATAGAACGCAAAGACTAAACCAATTGCGCTATGGGGTGGCAGTGTGTACACGGCCGTTTTTATGATATAAGTATGTTGCGAATTCTTACGCAAAATTGCGAACGCTTCACATTTTTTTAGTACCCAGGCAAAGAGTGCCTAACGCGATTTATTAAATAATGTATCTATTAACTGTCGTTTATAATTTTTAAAATGTGTGCTCTACTTCAAATTTATGATGCCCTACCAAAAATTTTGTTCTAGCTACGACCTTGGTTCTCCTTCAGACATTATCAGGAAATCAATCCTTTGACAGTTTTGTCATAATAATTGCAAAGTTACCTAAGAGCTGCTACCAAATATTACCAATCATAAACAGAGATAGCAATACACTATAACATCAATATTGCATACAGCTTTCTCTTTCTGCGAGACCGCTTTTAGACCACATTCAGCCCCGTTTTAAATGAGTATATGTATCACAGCATTGGATAACATTACCTTAGTCTTTCACTGGCTTCAGTCAGAATAGCAACTGTCTTTTTTTTAAACAAAAGCAGTTCGTTACTGCAAAAACATCAACTGTTTTAACAAAAGCAGGATCGTTTAATATTCCGACTTTTTAATTATGATAAATTATTGAAAAATAATCGAATTTGTTACGCGTTTGTTTTGGTTTTTTCGTGTCTTTCATTTGATGAACTTTTTGAGTGCAATGATGAAAAATTTTAGTTTGTTTGTGGTGACATTTGCTGTACTTTTCAAATGTAAGTTTTGACCATTTTTTAATTATGTTTTGATGAATGTCTGCTATTGTTGTCATTTGAAAATACACTGGCATTTTAAAGAAAATGGATTTTTTTTAAAATGTTTCAGAAAATATATTTTATTTTAAATAATCAACACTTTTGCGCGCTTGTTTTTCCACCAGAAGATACTTAAATTACAATAGATAAAAAATAAAAGAACGTTGAAAAAACAAGTTTTTTTGTAATGGGACCCTCCTTAATTTTTACTTTTGGTTTTTTTATTATTTGTTAGGATATCCGTCATAGTAACACATATTCTGTGAAAATTTCAACCGGATTCCTGTTACGGTTCAAAAGATACAGTTTTTTAAAGGTAGAACGGACGGAACCCTAAAAATTATCTAGATAGGAGATATCAAACTGTCAGTTCCCCAATAGAATACAGGATACTTTGTAATATGACAATATCTAAATAAAAGATGCAATAAAAATTGTATGTATGAAAATATGTATAGTCAATTCATTTTCATGATAGAGTAATAAACTCGTGTCCCTTTGTTTCTTGAGTTGTGATTGATCGATCGGGAGAATTTTAAATTTTGCAAATGTACTGGACCATATTTACCTATTTATTTTATATCAAATAGATTTAGCTATAATTAAAACACTCGCATATGTAGTGGAAATCTATTGATTCGTTTGCATATATTATGGAGAATGTTAGATTGGTAATGATGTCACGGTTGAGTAATGTAAACTCATTCCGCCGCAATAGTGGTTCAGGTTAGAGTCCTGACTGTGACTATGGTTGTCAAAATGATTTTTTCCCGTATTTGCAGGAATCAATTATGTAATTGGTTGCTCTTCCAATAAAAATATTCATTTCTTATTTATTTTGTTGCAAACTGTAGATAAGTGACACTGTTGGAATGTATTTTTTCAAATTACTCAATCTTGAAAAAAAATAATTAATTTAAGATTGTTGACTATCAGATACTTCATACCGACAGATACTCTAAGATAATATTTAAGTAGTTATCTAACTTATCTTTTATAAGTATCTTAGATACCTACTTCAAAAATATCCTAGATACCAGACACCTTTGAGAAGTATCTTCATTTTCGTATACAGATGCAATAAAAAGTATCTAAGGATACAAAACATAATCTTAGATACAACAAGATATTACCCCAGTTCTGCTTTCCACTACATAAACGTCGCAAATGACACATCGAACGAAATTTACTTACCAACTTATATTTGTTAAATCACGTTTTGACGGTCTAATTAGATTATTGTGTAGACGCTCGACAACTGAGAGCATTAGCGCCTAAAACTACGGTACGAATTTATTTATTTAGAATGTAGGTACTTAGGTGAATAATTTCTTTTCACTAATCGCCGAAATTCGTGTCGTCTCTATTCATTGAAAAATTGAAAAAAAACGGGAGAATGCGTTATTCAAGAAATATATTTTTAATTTACCTATTTTTTGAAAACAAAAAGTATTGTAAAGCGATTTAAAATATATATTATATAATTATAATATAATGACTGTATGACTCAACTGGGTCAGAACTCTGTGTAGTATAAATGTTTTGTTTTTGATTTATTCTTTTTCATTTCCGTCGAAGATTATTTTTCAATCAAAAAATCTACAGTCATTTTGTTTTGTTATTTAGACATTTCCATTTTCGTGACTTGAAAATATTGCGTAACAGACGTTTTAACGCGAAATATCCAATTTAAAAAGTTAATTTGTGAGATGAATATTAGTTACTGTATTTTTACTTCCCACCTCTACTATGGTAGGGAAGTAATGGATTTAGTCCGAAAAAAATATTTCGAGATTTTAACAGATTTTCACGTTTTGAGACCCTAGCAATCGTTTAAGATCATTTTCTGACTGATGTCTGTGTGTGTGTGTGTGTGTGTATGTGTGTGTATATGTGGTCAATTTTTCGCCTTCGATATCTTAAGAACGGAACAACATACGGGCATGCCGATTGTTCTATTGTGTTTATCAGCCTTTAACTTAGATCTGATTAGATTTTGAGTCAAATCGGTTCAGTGGATCCTGAGATATTCAAAAAAACGTCCTCAATGTCACGTATTAACATAGGTAAAAAAAAATATAAATGAATTCTAGATGTTATAATATGAAAAAAATGTAAATATTTTTTTTCTCTAAAATGTATAGTTTTCGAGAAAAAAAATATTTTACTAAAAAAAATAAAAATTGTTCGTAAATCAAGGTAACCATGATTTTTGCCATATTAAGCTGGCCATCAGTAGATCACCAAACAAAAAAGAGGGCCATGCATTTTTCAAAGAATAAAAATTAAATTGTGTTTTAAAGACCACTAACAGCTAAGGTTATTTGCGCCTAGTCAAAGAATAAAAAAAAAAAAAGAGTGTTTATTTTTTGCTAATATTTACTAGGTGGGAAGTATAGGACTGGTCATCAGTCGAATTTTTTTGAACGTATTGAAAAGCGTAAACTCCCTTTTATAAATTACTAGCGGTCCCGTCCGGCTTCGCCCGGGTGCTAAGAAAGCCCGGGTGCAATACACTACTCACTCGCTTCGCTCGTTCGCTTGAGTATTATAAATACACTACTCACTCGCTTCGCTCGTTCGCTTGAATATTATAATTACATTACTCACTCGCTTCGCTCGTTCGTTTGAATTTTATTAATACACTACTCACTCGCTTCGCTCGTTCGCTTGAATATTTTCGCCTACTCACTCGCTTCGCTCGTTCGCTTGAATATTATAAATACACTAGGTACTCACTCGCTTCGCTCGTTCGCCATATATGTATTTTTTAAAGCTTAATATAAAAATCGCGATTAAAAATCAGGGGTTGATCGTATAAGTGTGAAAATTTAGAGTTGTATGTATTTTTCAATGCTGAATCATGAAAAAATTAAAACAAAAAATTTTGTCCAAAAAATAAAAAAAAATTTGGGGTGGACCACCCTTAACATTTAGGGGATGAAAAATAGATGTTGTCCGATTCTCCACCCTACCCGATAAGCACACAAAATTTCATCAAAATCGGTCCAACCGTTTCGGAGGAGTTCAATAACGTACACCGCGACACGAGAATTTTATATATAAGATGTACTTAGTACTTTATTTGCAGATAATGTATAATAATGTAACAAAACTGTTTTCTTACGTGGATGGAATAAATTATTTATTTACAATAATTAAAAATGTAACAACAATTTACAGATAACAATAAAATGTAACAATAACAACTATATCTAATAATGAGAACGAACAGTAATTCTTAAACGAACTGAAACACTTTAATCACACTGAACAATGTATATGCTGTATTTATTTCAAATCGACACTGTTACACGACTCTCGTTGTTTTTCCGGTGACTGCTCCTGCTTATATAGAGCTAGCAGCTTGACTCCTCCACGCTCGCGCGCTTTCCAGAACATTCTGGTGGTTATCTGTGTCTTCGATATCATGCCACGCCTCACCATTGTTACTTGTTCTTGATGATTCTATTGTCGCCAGCGGCGTAACATCTGGGGTTTCGCTACAATAACAAATTAATGTCTCATCATTTGTAGAGCCCTGAGGAAGGTAACAAAGTTAACGAAACGTCGGCAAGATAATATAAACTTTACGCATTTATAATTGGTCCTTATTTCCCGTTAAAAAATTTTCAACATTATATAAGATATGATGGATGTAAGCAACACAAATAATATTTTAAATAGATTTATATGGCTGTTTTGCAATTAAACATTTTTATTGGAAGAGCAGCCAATTACATAAATGATTCCTGCAATTATCGCCTACATGAATATAGCTCTCGCTACTACGATGATTCACATCTACAACCTAGCTATAATTAATACCACGCATGTAGTGGAAATCTATTGATTCCTTTTCATATATGGAGAATGTTAGATTGGTAATCATGCCACGGTTGAGTATTGTAAGCTCATTCCGTCGCGATAGTGGAAAGGTTCAGGTTAGAGTCCTGACTGTGACTATGTTTGTCAAAATTATTTTTTCCAATATTTGCAGGAATCAATTATGTAATTGGCTGCTCTTCCAATAAAAATTTTCAACACAAATAATAATCCCTTTTTAATTTTCGATTGAGACAAAAAAGTTTCTCTAAACTGCGGTAGAAATAGTTTTAACATTGGAAATGTTTATGTTCGTATATGGGGGCAGAGTTACGAGTTTTCGTTCAAGGCCAAAAGACAACGGTGTCGCGATCAAGTGAGGAGCAATCATGCAAAATTGAACAAGTGCAATTTTTTCGAAATGTGTTTTATATCATGTCTAGTTAATTGAGAGGTATTTGCGACGATCTGCGGTGTCATTTTTGAGCAAATGTTATTAAATACTGTATAGAAAAATCCATTTAAAAGTTAAGTAATCAAGCAAAAGTGAACGCGTATATAACAGAAGTATAGTAGGGTTATTCCTGACAAAACTAAACAGTGCATTGATAAATATTGTGTGTATAATAAACAGTTAATTATGTTTCATATATGCTGTTATCATTTCCAATGTCCTCGATGGTTGCAAGGATTGCGAAATCTGTGAATTTTTTTAAGACAATTCAAATGGTTTTTAGGCATGAATGAAGATTGAACAAATTTGCTTGCTAGGTTTTAAGAAATGACAAATAGAAAATAAATAATTTATTGTATTTGTATGTAGAAAAACATCCCGGGATTTTTTCTAGAAAAACGCAAAAATTAGTAAAAATACAGACAAGTAGTGATACGCAAAGCAAGACCAAGATCAAGACTGTGGTAGTCTTGGTCTTATGCCCATATTCATAGTTAAGTGACGGTCGCTTGAGTGCTAAGGGTACCCTATTCAAAGGAGCATTTCATAGTCATTTCCTTGAGTGAGGAAAGAATTATAGTAAACTATAGTAAACCATTAAACGCTCGTGAAGGAATTATTGAACCGCGACTCCTCGAAGTCTATCCTTAAATGTTAACATTATTGGAGATGAAATTGCCGAGATAAGGACGTTATAGAAATCTTTAAATCGCCATAAGCGATGGCGGAGTCTGTGAAATATTTGCAAACACCGAACTGGTAAATGGTTATTAAATATGCGTGGACAATCTGCATAATGAAATGCATCGTGCATAATCTTTGAATCGCTGCATGATTCAACATTGACCTTCACGCTTCAACTTCTTCGCGCAGAGAATGGACTATTTTTTAATTTTTAAAACAACGATCATTGTCTTTTTTATGATGGATTTAATTTTTACTGTAATGCATGAATTAACACGGTGGGAATCAGGTTCTGATTTTATTTTCTCAAAGTTGGTAGATTTGGAAAGTAAGTTGTCTATATAATCTTCAGAATTCTAAAGTTTTCAGGAAACTAATATTGAAAAAAGTTTTCAGAATGATTTCTGAGATATTTCGAGGATGCTGAGTACCGTGGTGGTGGTAGAATTTCTCTTTGGAGTTGCACAGCCCCCCAATTGGCCAAAAACCATCCTCAAAAAGGGTCACCACCGTACTCAGAATCCTCGAAAATGGGGGGAGGAGGTAGTCTCATTCCAGTGCAAATTATTTGCATTTTTCGGGGTTTATTCCGACTCACACTTCACTAAATGTAGCGAGCGGCTGGGGGTCCACAACAAAATTCTAAAATCAAAAGGGTCCGAGATCAAAAAAGTTTGAGAAACGCTGCTCTACAGAGCAGCATCGGTAATAAATAAATGGGCCCCGTATTTTCTTTGGTTCGGAATGTTTGAACGGAAGCCACGCTAAGAAATGGCCTCGAATCCCCTCCAAACTGACTTTTGTGTGGCATCTGCACAATTAATGAACTTTCCTCTACAGAGTAGCATCGGTAATAAATAAATGGACGCCCCGCGGACATTCGGTAATTATTCATCGGTTAAATTGAAATGAACGTGTAAATTGATACTTCTGTTTCCGTTTGCTAAAAAAAAGAACTGAGAAAATATGTTAATTTGTCTTTCTGTCAATGTGGTATGTCTTACTTTAATCAAAGACGCATTAATGTTCTCCATGAAACTCCTGTTGAATTAACTTGAGGACCTCATTATCAGAAAATCTGATTTGATTAAAGGCACACATATTTCTCCATAAGAAAAGCATTGGAGAATTTCAAATAGATCCTGCTCAAAAAAATATATATTTCAATTTGCAGAACAAAATGTCGGTATTAACCTCCTTTCAGAACGATATAAATACCTAGGCGAGCAAGTTTCCCTCTAAGAGAGGGGGTTAATACCGACATTTTGTTCTGCTAATTGAAATATATGCTTAAAACAGTCGCCGTAACAACTATTAAAATTTGAACCTTGAACTAATAATATAAATTTTGTCGGGTACATGACAGTGACACGTTTAGGGTGATCTGCCACCCCTTTAATACTGACCAATCGATCTGCAAATTATTATAATGGCAACATTGAGTTCACCGACAAGCTATACAAACAATTTCAGCCTTGAAGCAATAATAATTGTGACCGTTTTTTTGTCACATGTTGGGGGCGGTCTGCATCCCTCCCATACCGCTATCTAGCAATATCCTTTACTCAGGGCACTTTAATATGCATCCCTGAACATCTTCACAAAAATAAGGCCTTGAATAAATAACACCAAAAAATTGTCACTAGCTCTCAGCTACTTGGGTCATTTTGGCTCGCCTGTATAGTTTGACATCGTCATCGGACCCATATGAACATTAAACATGATGGATAAAAATAATATTCGAACTCGAGAATAAACTTAACAAACAAAAGTATCGAATAATGTTGTTGTGATATAATTTGTTAAAATGAATTTGATAGATCGTCTACAAAGGTGAAGATGTTTAAGAAGAAAAAAAATAATAATAAATGTAGCTTTTAACGGCCTGTTAAATAATGACTTCAATCAATTCTTGTCTTAATCTACAGAGGCGCCAGAAAAGAAAATATTATTACAACACATCTATTGAACCATCCAGCTGTGCCTAGTACAGGCTCAAACTCACTTGATTTTGATCCACGTGTTAAGTCCAGCCAACACAAATGATCTGATTTTGAGTTTTTTCTTTCGACCATCGCACCATAGACTAATGATGAGCAAAGCAAGACCAAGACCAAGACTTGGACAGTCTTGGTCTTGGTCTTGCTGATTCAGTCTTGGTCTTACTCAAATATGTCTTGTCTTGGTCTTGCTTATTAACTTCCCATTGGAAGTTATTGTAATGGGTCCGAAAATCGAAATCAAAAAGGAAAAATTTTTTTTATGTTTCAAGGTCACTACACTATTTTTACACTACTTTTAGAAAGATGTCTGTGTGTGTGTGTATGTGTGTGTGTGTGTGTGTACGTATGTATGTGTCCATTTCTTTCTAAGACGAAATCTCGAGAAAGAAAAATGATATCGACTACGTTAGGGTGCCAATCGACGCGTATTAACGTAAATATGATCTGAAAGAAATTTTTTCAAAATCGGTTCAGCCGTTCTTTTTTCTTAACCAAATAACCTCCAAAAAAGTAGATTTTACACAATATCTCGCGAATAAAAAATTATATCGACTTCGAAAGGGTGTCAATCGAGCCGTGTTAACGTCATTTTGGTCCGACATAAATTTTATAAAAATCGGTTCAGCCGTTTTTTTTTTTTTTTAATTATTGTTAAAAATAAATAATTATAATATGTTTTAATGATTAAAATGATTACTTTTCTGTGTAATATCTAATTTAATTATTATTATTAAATATTTATCAAACTGGGAAGTTCGTCGTGTGGACCTCAAGGGTCGCACTTTAGTACTAATAAACGACCCACCTCACGGCTTGTTTAGTCTTGGTCTTGGTCTTGCGTATCAAGTCTTGCTCATTTTATCTGTCTTTTTTTTTAGTTTTTTTACTTCTGAAGATCATCATAGTTATAAATTAAGAAGTAAGAATTTTTAGTTTAGTCTTGTGTATTTGGTCTTGGTCTTGCATATTCGGTCTTGGTATTGGTCTTGTTCTTGTTCATTCGGTCTTGGTCTTGGTCTTGCTAGTCTAATGATAGTCTTGGTCTTGCTTTTTCGCAAGACCAAGACTAATTTTGCTCATCACTACCATAGACTGCCCAAGTCGTATTTCGTCTAATAGAACCACGCGTAAATTAAATTAAGTTTTAGTGTCATTTGTTAGCGCACTTATGAACTAAAACTTAATACCAGCATACTACAAATACGTTTTCGTGTTTGAACCGAGTAAACCCGATTCAGCGTCACCGACCCGAAGCGTGACGATTCACTTTCGTTCACTACTCATGCAAAGCGCGCCTATAAGGAAGTTTTCACTTCAAAAACTAGGGTGCCGTTTTATGAAACCACAATGCAAGTGAAAATTTATTGCCATAACCCTAAACGCATTATCAACGACAGGCAGCACTTGCGGTAGTATTTTAGTGGCATAAGTTAATTATTTCAATAATTAAGTTACCACTAAAATAACACGGCACTACATGGGGAATAAATAATGTTTGTCCCTACCACAAGTGCTGCCTCCCGTGGATAATTGAAAGGACTACTCTCAGGAAAATGACTCCTTGGTTTAGATGCATGCAACAAACACAGACAACAAATCGCATACGACATTAGGCGACAAGTGTCGCGTGTGACATTGTAAATTTTGTGGCATACCTAAGGAACCGGCAACACTAGATGGCATGTGGCATGCTACATGTGCCTAAAGGTACGTGCAGTATGGAGCTATAATTCTAGATAGTAGCGTAGATCATAGCAGGGCTTGCTTAAATTAATGCATTGTCATATATGCGAGCGTACACAACGAAGCAGTGAGTGTAGCAGGTATAAGCGCTGTTACAAGAGCTGGTAGATTCAAGAATGTATCCCACCATTCTTTCAGCGCGTTGACTACTACAATCAACGTGTGACAACTGTCAAATGGCCTTTACAAGTTTCGCAATGGATGTGACTAGTTTAATAAGTGAAATTTTGCCAGTTTTTATTTAATTTGTATTGAGTTTTTTCTAAGACGTATTTAAAAGTGTTAGGTTCCATACGTAAATATTCAAAAAACCGGTTTGGGTAAAATTTTAATTCTTGCTATAAATGATGAAATTCGCCATGTTTAGATCGTTTTCGATTAATAGGGTGGACATGATAGCTCCTACCCAAATTTGTATTTAAAATATACCACTTTGTAGCAGAAGAACACAAATATTCGTCTTCGCTATCTGACATTTCAAACGCGATTTAAGCTTGTATCAAAGCTAGTATCAAAGCTTCGTTGTGCAAACCTATAAGCGCTTATAATTTAACTCACCATCTACGATACATGCTACCATCTAGAATCCCAGCTGCGTACTGCACGTACCTTTATGCTGTCTCAGTGGTCTTGGGCCGTAAGGTACAAGTATCTTAAATACAAGATACTCCCCAGCTTTGCTGTCGAGCGTCTACAATCTAAACATATTAAGCCGTTCCTGTATTTTAACACCTTTTAAACAGTACTCTGTTACTTCACACAGTTGGTATTATTAAAAGACAGCCTTCTAATTAGTTCCACCATTTCTGCGATGTATTACAGTTTGTATGATTGCTGTGCTCGATTTATTGGCTATTTGTGTTTCACTCTAACGCGAGCCAACAAAGTGAAACGAAACATTTTTACCTGAATGATATTAATTTACCTCGTTGAAGGTGAAGAGGTCAGCCATTGCACACGATTTTATTTTTAACTTTTATTGGTTCAATGAATTTAATTTTTTTAATTCATTTATAAAATTCTGAAAACTTTTAATTTATGATATTTATAATATAAAACAATTTATTGCATTCGTTAAAATCTATTACGGCCCGGTCCGACTTCACCCGGGTGCTATGAATTTATGATTTATTACTACACTAGCGGCCCGTCTCGGCTACGCCCGGGTGGTATGAAATTATGATTTAATAGCAGTAACAGTTTTTTTTTGCCATTTTCAGCTATTTTTTACAAAATATTTACAAATTATATATACACAAACCTTCCTCGTTTATCGCTCTTTCTATTAGTAAAAACCGTTTCAAAATCCGTTGCTTGGTTTAGAAGAAGTAAGCGGAGAAACAGACAGAGGCAGACAGCAACTTTGTTTTAAACTATTCAGAGATTTAGAGATTACTCACTCGCTTCGCTCGTTCGCTCCAGTTATTATAACCTATGTTTTAAAGCAAATTCACTTATCGAACAGTGGAAAAAATTGAAATCGGTTCAATAATTAATTTCTGACATTACCCCTGATTTTCACTTGGGCGAATCCGGGTCAGCCAGTTATTATAGCCTAAGGCAGGGGTCGGTAACCTGCGGCTCGCGAGCCGCATGCGGCTCTTATGATGTCTCAAGATGCGGCTCTTATGATGTCTCAAGATGCGGCTCTCCAGTTCCATACATAAATATTAATAATTATTTTCAAAACTTATAAAAAATATTATACTGCAAAAAAAACTTTAAACAAGATAAAAACACTCAACAGAGAAGAGAACAGTGAGAATAGGTGGAGTAGAGAGTATACGGACAGCTGACATTTTTTAAATGTGGCAACACTGTTCTGTTTGTTTAGTTATAATCCTAATCAAATACCATAATATTGAAATAAAAATGTTAGTGGCTCTTTAAAAACTGGGAAATGTTGTAAATTGTAACTTGTGGCTCTTCCGTCTCAAAAGGTTGCCGACCCCTGGCCTAAGGCAAAGTATCACATATCGAATATTGTTAAAAAGGGCGCAAATGTGCCATTGCCACTCCGGCTCACTACGCCCCTGACTAGAATAATGACATTTCTACGTTTCCGTGCTGTCATTTTCGACAAATTGAGTCAAAAAACACTAATAGAAGCCATTATATAATAATGTAATGTTGTCCGTCGAAAGGTTATCGTAATGCAAAAAGTATTTCTTACAGTTTTTGATCATTTCCGGTTAAACGCGGCAGTCGTTTGTTTTTCTGTACCAAAAAACAAAAAAGCATCTGCATCCTGTGACACTTAAGGTACCTGGAGGGCCCTAATTGAACATTTCAACGAACCAGTTCTTGATTCAACGGGCACATGAAGTGTTATAAAAAATAGATCTGCCTTCAAAAAAAGTCGCCAAAAAAAAAAAATAATTAATTTTTAAATTCGGCGCTAATTTAATTATTAAACTTACTTTTTATAATAAATTGGCGCCAACTTTAAATATAAATTATTTTTCTCTTTTTAGCGGCTTTTTTGTTATATTTTTTTTATAAAAAGTTTTTTTTTTTTCAATGTTTAGTTGATTTTTATATTACCTAAGTATCTATATTTGCAATACGTCTTAGTTATTTCTTGATATTTGATTATGTATCTACTAGAAAAAAACTACTGAACCGATTTAAGTAAAAATTATATGGGACACCTCGACATCTTCCTGAACACAACTGAGTCAAAACTATAATAGCGTTTTTAGCTGGTTACACTTTGTTACACTAGGTCGCACTAGTGTAAACTTTAACTAAAAACCGTGTTCGACTGGTTAGTGTAGAGAGCAGTGCTTACAGTGTATATCGTGTTCGGCTGGACGTCGGTGGGATGCTTTTTACCACCGTCGCAGGGAGGTCGTGTAAAGAAAGTGTAACATGACAGCGGTAATGACAAAGTGATTGCCTACACGAAGAGCGTGTACACTATTCAACACTGACACGGTGCTAGTGTTACACTCGTGAAAAACTACGCGCCACTATAGTGTTAAAAATGCATACCAGCTGAAACCGCTATAAGTGGATTATAGACGCTCGACAGCTGAGGTCATTAGCGTCGCAATCTGAGTATGAATAATATTGGCAGGGAGGTGTTGCATTACGGGAGAAAACGACAGTCTTATGAGCGCCTTTATTGAATGATTACTGCGTCATTTTATGGAACTAAAAACATAAACAAAATAAAGTACTGAACCTTTGGTATTTATAGAATAATATCCATTCCTGGCACCTAGTGGCAAAAATGGTAACTAATAAAATGATGCGTCAATAAAAAATTTTAATATATAAGTAATTATAATAGGCATGGTAATTTTTTCTTGTTCTATAGTTCAGTGAAGTTTAATTAGGGGAATGTTTCATAAATGTCAGCAAAAGAATACATTATTATCTAAATATTATCCCGCGACTAAAGCGACATATACATTTTAATAGAATTGAGATTGTTTTAAGTGTGTAGGATCAGAACCACTCTTATGTTTTTAATCAACTATAACTCACACATACTTATTTCAAGCTTTTGAATTCTGCTAACAGATGCGACGGTCAAATCTGACCTTCAAAAGGTTGGTCGCTCGTTAACACAGCCACAACTTATCTGCATTATATGTTATCTGTGATATTGGTATTCCCACGATTGATATCAAAACGTCTGCATAAAAATTTTATTGTGAAATAAAATGTGAACAAATTCGCAATAAATACTTGCAATTTTTTTCTTTTTTTTTAATCACCGAGTGATAATTAGTGCAATAAAGAAGATTATAAAATAAACGGTAAAAAAGCGTCTAATAATATGATTAACCTGGTTAATTGGCTGTGCGCTTTATTGTCGACTTTTATTTTTACATCGAGATTATTATAATTTTTTTACATAAAACAGGAGTGTTAAATGTAATTAACTCGGTTAATTAGGCATACGTTTTTCTTGTATATATGTTGTATAATCTTCTACATTTAACTCCGGTGGTCGTATACCACCGCACTTAAATGTAGAAGATTTTTTTGACGTGAATTACGTCTAATGGATCATTGTGTGTTTTTAAGACCACCAACAGCTACGGTTATTTGGGCCTAGCACCAATTCATATTTTCAATTCGTTATTTTTTTTTTAATAATAAATTGAAAATCCAATTGACACTTTTACCAGCTCTCGGGCTAGAACCCGGGAACTGGGGACTTGTAATAGAGGAACCATAGCAATGCCATGTAAACATTGCTACACGCTCTCTAATGGATCATACTAGCTGGGATGGCATTTTAGAAATATTAGATTAGTCGGAAATGGCTGACATGTGAAACAAAACACAACATGTATAAATATCTTAAGATCTCAGACGCAGTAAGCCAGATGGTCGTGTGGAAATGGCTTGCTTTCCCACACTAGTGTGGGAAAGATACGTTCACGTACATCAGCCTATCATAAGTCACTTTACATGCATGTAAAGCAGCTATTTTATAGAATGGGTATGGCAAAAAGCAATATCACAGATTACATATAATACAGATAAGTTGTGGCTGTACTAACGAGCGACCCACCTTTTGAAGGCCAGATTTGACCGTCGCATCTGTTAGCACAATTCAAAAGCTTGAAATAAGTATGTGTGAGTTATAGTTGATTCAAAAAATAAGAGTGGTTCTGATCCTACACACTTAAAACAATTCTATTAAAATGTATATATCGCTTTAGTCGCGGGATAATATTTAGATAATAATGTTTTCTTTTGCTAGCATTTATGAAACATTCCCCCTAATTTAAACTTCACTGAATTATAGAACGAGAAAAAATTACCATGTCTATTATAATTACTTATATTAAAAAATTTTGTTGACGCATCATTTTATTAGTTACGATTTTTGCCACTAGGTGCCAGGAATGGATATTATCTATAAATACCAAAGGTTTAGTACTTTATTTTGTTTATGTTTTTAGTTCCATAAAATGACACAAATCATTCAATAAAAGCGCTCATAAGACGGTCGTTTTATCCCGTAAGGCAAGAGACCCCCCCCCCGCCCATTAATATTAAATTCAGTACCAAAGTTTTTACTCTTAGCAAGCTACTTGTGTTAAGTACTTTTTTCCATAAAGCTTGCGGGCATCGTGCAAAAATATTCTAAGAAATTATAATTGATATATTATTATATTATAATAATATTGCAATTATGTAAATTAAATGGTTATTTAGACAAATAATAATTGTGTTAAATTTAACATATAAAACACCTTTTTATCTACTTTCTTAATAATTTATGTGTTATTGTTAAACACTTTGTCACTCAGTAAATCACCATAATTTAAGAAAGAAGTGAGAATTTTAGAAACTCAAGTTTTTTTTGATTTAGTGTCCAGGAAGTTAAATAAACCGGTTATTAAATCATTTTAATGAATTATTTTATTATGCACTTTATTCAACAGTGTTTTAGGTTCCTATATTAATTTTGTAGAAATTTCTTTTAAAATTTATTTAGACGTCTCAAATACCTTTAATTCTAACATAAATAAAACTGAAAATATCTCAAGATAAGTTTATAAGTGGACTTTACTTGCGGATTCGCTCGCGTTATTGTTGATTTATATATTTTTGAAAACCTTTCGTCAAGCTCTTTCATTTGATACCCCCTTTGCTGACATTTTATTTTTACGTTTTCACAATATGGCATCTGACGTCCGCCATATCTAATTTTACGTGACGTCATATACTCAGTGTCACTCGTGAGGCTATGAGGATTCTATTTTTAATTTTTAAAAAGTAAACTTTTTTGTACTCATTGTTTAAAAAAAATCATGAAAATTCATCCACTTTAACTGGGGTCCGAAGTTTTTCATTTTTTTAGTTTCATTGAACACTATAGCTAAATTTAATTTTTTGTGAGGGCAGTATAGCCTAGTGCCGCAACCTCTAGACTGGACTGCCGTGGGTTCGAATCCCACCTGCGCTCATGGATGTTTTGTGATGTTATTTAGTTTTAAGTTAGTTGTTATTTAGTGTAGTTGAAAGACGCTAATGACCTTAGATGTCGACGCGTCTATAATCTACAATAAATAAAATATACTGAGATAGCACATTCAAACTATTGGTTTCAAGCCCATATTCACCAAACACTGTTAAAGATAGAAGTTACTAATCTTAGAATAATCTTTGGAATAAAATTAACTTTCAATTCACCAAGCAATTCATTCGATAGAATAGAAACTTCAGGTACAAATTTACTTTATACCATACACCTTGGACATTTTGTCAAATATTTTGATTCTAAAGCACGTTAACCAAAGATTCGATCGATGGCGCATCGATCGAAATTGTAAATTTATTTTATTTTACTACAAAAGCCTTTACCTGAAAGATCTGGAATTAATATTTACCTGAAAAGGTCGCCAGGTCAAAAAGTAATTTGTGCATTTCGTGTCCATCCTATTTTACTAGGCGAATAAATCTTTATACGAGTGACGAGCTTCTTCAGAGGTCCTCTGAAGAAGCTCGCCACTCGTGCTAGCGAAACGTTAGGAAGCAATTCCAACCAACGACGGCCTATAGACCCGAATCAGGACAACACCAGCTCATCAACTGGCCGCGAAAGCCTCAACCAATTTGTCAGAATAGTTATTCTTACGATTTATACCTGCCGTAATCTTAACTACGTTTGGTGAATTGAATTATCGCTATTTATTCCGAATAATAGTTACCACGGGAATAAATCAACGGAAGAAATAACTAACTAGGCTCGATGAATACGGGCCTCAGTGCATTTTAAATACAGTATTGCTAGTTATGAACCGGCACATAGGTGGTACCTATTGTCGTGGATATATTCTGATGAATCGTTTGAAGTCATTATCGTGAACAAAACACAACCTTTATTGGTCACTAGGTCGAGACCAACGGACTCTAGTATCAATATACAGTATATTTATTTATGCACTAAGAAGTAAAATATATACATTTAGTAGGTACAAGAAGAAACATAATACTTGCATTAACTGCGCATGCCCGGGTGTCCTAAGAAACACGTTCCATAGATAGTTTCACATAAATCATCTACTAATTATAATAATACTAGCGGTCCCGTCCGACTTCGCCCGGGTGCTAAGAAAGCCCGGGTGCAATACACTACTCACTCGCTTCGCTCGTTCGCTTGAATATTTTCGCCTACTCACTCGCTTCGCTCGTTCGCTTGAATATTTTCGCCTACTCACTCGCTTCGCTCGTTCGCCATATATGTATTTTTTAAAGCTTAATATAAAAATCGCGATTAAAAATCAGGGGTTGATCGTATAAGGGTGAAAATTTAGAGTTGTATGTATTTTTCAATGCTGAATCATGAAAAAATTAAAACAAAAAATTTTGTCCAAAAAATAAAAAAAAAAATTGGGGTGGACCACCGTTAACATTTAGGGGGATGAAAAATAGATGTTTTCCGAATCTGCACCCTATCCGATAAGCACACAAAATTTCATCAAAATCGGTCCAGCCGTTTCGGAGGAGTTCAATAACGTACACCGCGACACGAGAATTTTATATATAAGATAGTGGACTAGTGGCCAATTCCGGCTATACACCCGGAAACGAAAACAGTTTTTTTTGACAAAACACCGTCATAGTTCAGCCATTTTTTACAAAATATTTACAAAGCATTTAGGCCCGTATTCACCGAGCCTAGTTAGTTATTTATTCCGTTGATTTATTCCCCTGATAACTATCACTCGGAATAAATAGTGATAACTCAAATCACCAAACATAGTTAAGTTTACTGCAGGTATAAATCGTAAGAATAGTTATTCTGTCCAATTTCAAGGGTATAAATATTTATTCGCCTAGTTAAATAGGGTGTGCTTGAAACGCATAAATTACTTTATGGCCTGGCGACCTTTGCAGGTAAATATTAATTTTATATCTTTCAGGTAAAGGCTTTTGTCAGTAAAATATGTCAATATTCATCATTTTACATTTTCGATCGATGCGCCATCGGTCGGATCTTTGGTAAACGTGCTTTAGAATCAAAATATTTGACAAAATCTCCAAGGCGTATGGTATATAGTAAATTTTTACCTGAGGTTACTATTCTATCGAATAAATTGCTTGGTGAATAGAAAGTTTATTTTATTCCAAGGAATAAATTTATTCTAAGGTTAGTAATCTCTATCTTTAACAGTGTTTGGTGAATACGGGCCTTAAAGCTTGATTTATATAATCCGGTCAGACACGGTGCGGGAACGTAGCGTTTCCGGCAAGACAAACATTTTACATGCATTTCAAATACGAGTATTGATACGTGTCTGAACGGACGGTATCCGCTAAATATAAAATATTCGTATTTGAAATCCATGTAAAAATGTTTGTCGTGCCGGAAACGCTACGTTCCCGCACCGTATCTGACCGGATAATATAAATCGACCTTTATTTGGCGAGGTACGAAATACTGTACCTTACTAAAAAAATTCACAGATTTCGCAATCCTTGCAACCATCGAGGACATTGGAAATGATAACAGCATATATGAAACATAATTAACTGTTTATTATACACACAATATTTATCAATGCACTGTTTAGTTTTGTCAGGAATAACCCTATTATTCTTCTGTTATATACGCGTTCACTTTTGCTTGATTACTTAACTTTTAAATGGTTTTTTATACAGTATTTATTAACATTTGCTCAAAAATAACACCGCAGATCGTCGCAAATACCTCTCAATTAACTAGACATGATATAAAACACATTTCGAAAAAATTGCACTTGTTCAATTTTGCATGATTGCTCCTCACTTGATCGCGACACCGTTGTCTTTTGGCCTTGAACGAAAACTCGTAACTCTGCCCCCATATACGAACATAAACATTTCCAATGTTAAAAATTTTGGAGCATACAAGTAATTCAAGAATTACAAGGCGCGATATTCATGTAGGTACTGTGTGTAAACGGTTTTATTGAACATGGGGAAAATAACACTGAGAAGATTTATAATTTTGTAGTAGGCTATGAGCCATAAGACCTAATATAAATATGTATTGGATTACATAGAAAAAATAGTACAGTGAATTTTTTAAACAATTTTCCATAGCAACGGTTGACTATTAAGCGTTACTCGGAACCGGCTAAATAAAAAAGTCATGATGTCTCGTAAGACACCCGACAGAAGCTATGCTTTTTACGCATTGTATATAAAACCGAATTTATCAAAGATATAAATAATACAATTAAAAAGTTATTATTTGATCGCCATTTTGAAATCTGACGCCATTTTATTTTTTTGTGTCTTATTAAATTCTCAAATATCAATTTTCAAAAGGATCGGATAATTTTTACAAAGAAATAAATACCTATGACCGCCATTTTGAAATATGACATCATTTTATTTTTTTGTGTCCTATAAAACTTGCAAATATTAATTTTCAAAAAGATCGGATAATTTTTACAAAAAAGTACATATGGCCGCCATTTTGAAATCTGACGTCATTTTATTTTTTTGTGTCTTATGAAACTCTCAAATATCAATTTTCAAAAGGATCGGATAATTTTTACAAAGGAGTACTACATATTTCCGCCATTTTGAAATATGACGTCATTTTATTTTTTGTGTCCTATAAAACTCGCATATATCAATTTTCAAAGGGATCGGATAATTTTTACAAAAAAGTACATATTATGGCCGCCATTTTGAAATCTGACGCCATTTTATTTTTTTATGTCCTATGAAACTTTCAAATACTGATTTTCAAAAGGATCGGATAATTTTTACAAAAAAGTATATATGGCCGCCATTTTGAAATCTGACGTCATTTTATTTTTTTGTGACCTATGAAACTCTCAAATATCAATTTTCAAAATGATCGGATAATTTTTACAAAAAAGTATATATGGCCGCCATTTTGAAATCTGACGTCATTTTATTTTTTTGTGACCTATGAAACTCTCAAATATCAATTTTCAAAATGATCGGATATTTTTTACAAAAAAGTACATACGGCCGCCATTTTGAAATCTGACGTCATTTTATTTTTTTGTGTCCTATAAAACTCTCAAATATTAATTTTCAAAAGGATCTAATAATTTTTAGTGTGCTTTATTTCCTTAGTCTGATTTTATTACATTTATCCGAAACGTTACCGGAGAAAGACCTTTTGCCTGTGAAAATTCAAAAGTACGATTTGCACCCGGACGAAACTCGGGCCGGTCAGCTGGTTACCATAATATTGTATTGTCACCGGAGCTACACATGTGTGCAAAATTTCAACTCAATCGGATCATGGGAAGTGGGTAAAAATTCAAAAGTACGATTTACACCCGGACGAAAGCCGGGCCGGTCAGCTAGTTACCATAATATTGTATTGTCACCGGAGCTACACATGTGTGCAAAATTTCAACTCAATCGGATCATAGGAAGTGGGTGAAAATTCAAAAGTACGATTTACACCCGAACGAAAGCCGGGCCGGTCAGCTAGTTACCATAATATTGTATTATCACCGGAGCTACATATGTGTGCAAAATTTCAACTCAATCGATCGCAAGATTTGTAACAAATATACGGGATCAAGTTAAATAAAACCACCGTTTAAAAAACAAAGCATCTACTACCTACTTATTTTTGCGTGATGCCAGAACATACGTTTTTATTTGAGAATCAGTTCGGTTGCTTTTGCGTGATGCCAGAATATTTTAAAACTCGCAGTCGCATAAGAAGTTATTTACTTGAAAAAAAAAATCATGTAAATCGGATCAGTGGTTCTCGAGTTATAAGCGTACAAAGGGACATAGAGACAGAGAAAGTCAAATTGTTCGGGAAGGTATGACGAACGTCGAGAAATTTTGGTCCGATCCGATCGACGTCAATAATTAGTTACACGTCATTTTAACTCAGTAGGCCAGGGTTTTTAAACTTAAATTCAAACATCAGCAGTCAAAAAATTGAATAACTATATTGAAATAATGCAATATAAGACAGAGCATACGCTATTTTCCAATATCCATATCACACTGTGCAACAGACAAGGACAACCGAAACAAGTTCGCGATTTATTAGATAAAGTCGCATTTATTTAGTTTAATAATCATATAAATCTGTATAAAAAAACTGTTTTGACACAATATTATACATGAAATTTATCTAAAATTTTCTGCTCTTTCGTTTAAGACAGGTTTCGAATCGATCTGACTTAAATTGAGCAAACTATAAGCAAAAAACACCGTTTTTTCTAATTTGCTCCCCTCTGGGGCCAAAATTCAAAAATCGGGCGACGTTAGGATCAAATAGACCCCGAGAGGAATCGAACAAAAAAAAGTTTTTTAAAATCGGTTAACCCGTTTGGGCTGTACGACTGATACAAAAAATCCGTTACAGATTGACAGATTGACAGATTCACAGATTCACAGATTCACAGATTCACAGATTCACAGACGTACAGACAAAGCGAGTGTATATAGGCGCTTCTAGCTTCGCTAAGATCGCGCCTAAAAATAAAACACCAATGTAGGTTTTAATCGTAAGTACTTATTTAGTATTATTATTAGAAGAACTTTAATGGTAAAATCACGTAATTTATTGAATACCTACTAATAATGTTATTATGTTTTATACCTACTGTTTAAGTATTTCAAATTGATATTTACTGTGTTTTTGGAATTCTTTGCGGAAATGAGACTTAATAATCTTGGTCATCAGGTCGAATCTTTTGCTTTGTTTTTCGTTGTTGAAAAGTCTTCATACACAGAAGAAGAATTGATCAAATATTTGTTTAAATATAGCGAAAGAAATATCGTGTGTATTTTAAAGACCACCAACAGCTAAGGTTATTTGGGCCTAGCACCAATTCATATTTTCAATTCATTATTTTTTTTTTATAATGTTACAAAACTGTTTTCTGAGTTGGCGGAATAAATATTTATTTACAATAATTAAAAACATAATAATAATGAATGCAACAACGAAAAGTCACTTCTAACAATCAACACAGGTAAATGTCACTTTTTGACACTAAAAAGTAAAAAAGAAAAAACTTTTTATCAAAAAAAAACTCCTTCAAAAAGCCACTAAAAAGAGGAAAATAATGAAATTTTGAGGTCTGCGCGAATTTAATAAAATATGAAGTTGGTTAAAAAGAAGATATTAATCACTATATACTATACTTTTTAATCGACTTCATATTTTATTAAATTGGCGCAGACCTCAAAACTGCATTATTTTCCTCTTTTTAGTGACTTTTTGAAGGAGGTTTTTTTTTTCGTTAAAAGTTTTTTTAAAGTGTGATAACATACCTAGTTATTTGTACAATTTCCACTTCGAAACAACATTTTTCTACGCGTTTCGATCAAAATTTAGCTTCAAAAGCAATCTTTTTCTATGTAGATCAATCATTTCTTTTTCTGTGAGTACAATCTAATGTTCTACATGACAGAGAGTTTCACAACGTCATTAGACTGTTCCTGCATGTATAAAAACTGTAATTATATGATCACAATCTAAGGTCATTGTCAAATCATATTTTTTGACAATGCTTTCTGCAATCCAAACATAAGGCTTCTGAAAAAAATGTATGTCGCCAAATTGTAGACTGATGAACGAACTCTGTCGATGATAAGTAATTTAGGTCTTCATTCGCGGAATTTTGCTCAAACACGTTGCTCTTATTTGTGTATGCAACAGGTCATTAACATTCCGATGGCGTGTGTTTCCCGGAATCTGTAATACCGACAGTGAGACACAACCTCGAACAGTCTCGGTCGATGTACAATCTTACTTTAAAATTGACTTGGCTATAAGTCAAACACCATTTAAACTAAATATTCAAATATTTCTTTGCATTCAAATACTTCTTTGCATTCAAATACTTCTTTGCAATCAAATACTTCATTGCATTACATAGTTTGTCATAAACTAGCCAATACCCGCGGCTTTGCTCGCATTAATGTATAAGAGCAGCCAATTATATAATTGTTTCGAAACATATAGGAAAAAACCATTTTACCAACTAGTGGTCACAGTCAGGATTCTAACCTGAACCTTTCCACTATCGCGGCGGAATGAGCTTACAATACTCAACTGTGACAAGATTGCTATTGTAAGCTCATTTTGCCGCGAAAGTGGAAAGGTTCAGGTTAGAATCCTGACTGTGACCACTAGTTGGTAAAATGGTTTTTTCCTATATTATGTTTCGAAATTGGCTGCTCTCCAACGAAAAAAACATTTTTCAATTGCATTTCAGCCGTATAAAACTATTATTTATATTAATGTATAAGGTTTTGATAGAAATTTTATATTAACTCGTTTGTTGCCTGATAAAAATTAACCTATTAATTAATTAATTGTAGATTATAGACGCGTCGACAACTCAAGTCATTAGCGTCTTCAACACAACAAATAATTAATCCATTTGTGTATTAGAATCCGCCAGCCGGCATACACAAACCGATTGGTACGAGCTCGGGTCCCTAGGGTTTTGTGATGTTATTTAGTTTTAAGATAGTTGTTATTTAGTGTAGTTGAAAGACGCTAATGAGTAATAACTTGAGATGTCGACGCGTCTATAATCTACAATAAATAAATAAATCGGGTCCCTGGGAGCGCTAATTCCCAAAGAACATTGGAATGCAATTTGCGATAGCAACCACATTCCAATGTCCCTCCTGGGGGAAAAATTAACCTATACCTACCTAATTGGTATATGATAAAATCAATCGATTTAAAACCCCTTATATCCACACCATATTATTCACATAACAATTAGAGGTGAAAATAATAAATATCTCAGACAGCTAGGCTGCCATGATTTTTGAGCTATATCTAAGAAAAAATCAAATGACCTACTTTAAGTTTGGATACCAGTATATAGAGTTTCTTCAAAATCGACCCAACTGTTTTGAAGTTATGCTGGTACATGGTTAGTGGAAAAATGTTAGTGGATATTTTTAATATTCAGTGTCTTCATCAAACTACAAAGGTTCAACATCTCTTTTCAACAGATTCATGAACCTATTCTCAAGTTAAAGACTAGAATCTGCATTAGAGTTTATAGATCGAGAGCTAGTGACAATTTTTTGGTATTATTTATTCAAGGCCTTATTTTTGTAAAAATGTTGAGGGAGGCATAGTGCCCTGAGTAAGGGATTTTGCTAGATAGCGGCATGGGAGGGATGCAGACCGCCCCCAACATGTAACAAAAAAAAATGGTCACAATTATTATTGCTTCAAGGCTGAAATTGTTTGTATAGCTTGTCGGTGACCCAATAATGCCATTATAATATATGCAGATCGATTGGTCAGTATTAAAGGGGTGGCAGATCACCCTAAACGTGTCATGTACCCGACGAAATTTACATTATTAGTTCAAGGTTCAAATTTTAATATGTTGTTACGGCGACTGTTTTAAGCATATATTTCAATTTGCAGAACAAAATCTCGGTATTAACTCCCTCTCTTAGAGGGAAATTTGCTCGCCTAGGTGTTTATATCGTTCTGCAAGGGAGTTAATACCGACATTTTGTTTTGAAAATTGAAATATATGCTTAAAACAGTCGCCGTAACAACATATTAAAATTTGAACCTTGAACTAATAATATAAATTTCGTCGGGTACATGATACGTTTAGGGTGATCTGCCAACCTTTTAATACTAATCGATCTGCAAATATTATAATGACATTATTGGGTTCACCGACAAGCTATACAAGCAATTTCAGCCTTGAAGCAATAATAATTGTGACCATTTTTTTTATTATATGTTGGGGGCGGTCTGCATCCCTCCCATACCGCTATCTAGCAAAATCCCTTACTCAGGGCACTTTAATATGCCTCCCTCAACATCTTCACAAAAATAAAGCTTTGGATAAATAACACCAAAAAATTGTCACTAGCTCTCGGTCTATTAAACTCAATCATAGACACCATATAAACTGACTGAACTTATTCTTAAAAACTCAGTTCAATTATTTATTCGTCTAATCAAATTTAATGAGCCTAAACCGACCAGTCGAGAAAAAAAACTCCTTTACATGATTAGAAACGAAATTATAGAAAACGAAAATGTAATTGTAATTATTATAATGGCGGCTGTTTTGTGTGAACGAGTCAATTATAGTGATTTGGTGTTTTCACTTTCGTTTAATTAGAAAAATAATACAAAACATAGCAAAAACTTTATATTAACGCCTTGCAATACATGCATGTGGTTTTTTGACTCGGATACAGTGAGTTACAGAAGTTACATATGATATAAATAATGGCCATAATACAGGGGTCGGCAACCTTTTGAGACGGAAGAGCCAAAAGTTACAATTTACAAAATTTCCCAGTTTTTAAAGAGCCACTAACATTTTTATTTCAATATTATGGTATTTGATTAGGATTAGGTATATAAAATAAAAGTTCTGACTGCGACCGTTGACGACACAGTGCACCAATAACTAAACAAACAGAACAGTGTTGCCACATTTAAAAAATGTCAGCTGTCCGTATACTCTCTACTCCACCTATTCTCACTGTTCTCTGTTGAGTGTTTTTATCCTGTTTAAAGTTTTTTTTGCAGTACTTATAATATTTTTTATGAGTTTTGAAAATAAAATAATATAATTATTAATATTTGCGCATGGAATTGGAGAGCCGCATCTTGACGTCATAAGAGCCGCATGCGGCTCGCGAGCCGCAGGTTGCCGACCCCTGCCATAATAGGATCGTCCTATGTATCAAAAATTGATATAGTTTCGAACACAAGCGACTAGATCCCGCAGTCAGGGTCTATTCTGATTGGTCGAATACCCCATCTTGATGTCGTTTGACACACACACACAGACACACCTAAACGAACGTAACAACTAATTAGTGAACTCTGTATACTAATATGGATAGTTGATAGCGATTAAAAAATGGGTTTTGTATGTGGAGAATGTTCAAACACATATTCTTCAAGACAAGGCATAATTGTTCACAAAATTAGAATGAAAACTTCAGGTAGGGTTTGTAATCCAATTCTTTCTATACAAGTCGATCAATTTTTTGACATTTCAAAATAAAATCTAATTTAATATTATTATTTGAGATATTAGGATGTCTAAAATTTATACATTAACAGTGTTCTTAAGAAATTGGAATGGAAAAATAAATTTTAATTAAGTTTTATTTTGAAATTTCAGAAAATTGATAGACTTTTATAGAAAGACTAGCGGACCCGGTCCGGCTTCGCCCGGGTGCTAGGAATTTCCCGGGTGCAATACACTACTCACTCGCTTCGCTTGTTCGCTTGAATATTATAAATACACTACTCACTCGCTTCGCTCGTTCGCTTGAATATTATAATTACATTACTCACTCGCTACGCTCGTTCGCCATATATGTATTTTTTAAAACTAAATAAAATAAAAAATTCAAACAAAATTTTTCTTAAAAAAAATAGATAAAAAAATTCTGGATAGGGACACCCTCATCACCTAGCGGTATGAAATATACTTTACGGCCTATTCTCATACCTACCAAATACACACAAAAAGTTTCATGATAATCGGTCAAGCCGTTTCGGAGGAGTATGAACACAAACACCGTGACACGAGATTTTTATATACAGAGTGTCCCACGACATGACTGCCATAGCCTGCGACTGTGTTGCTGGGGTGATTTCATGTCAAAAATGTCTAATGAACATATACCCGGAACGCTATCCTAACTGAGCTAGAAGCATTTGAAATTTTAGATAAGTAGTAGTAGGAATTCCCTACTAATTTAAAAACCATTTAAAAAGAAATCGCTTTATTGAATTAGTTGCTCAAAATGTCCACCCAGTTGCTGTATACATAGTCTAGCTCTTCTTAGAATTGAAGTGGTAGCTCTGCAAAGAGTCTCAGGACAATAAATACTAATGGTGATTCACAGCCACCTGGTCTTTTTAATAATAACAAAACCAACATCGAAATACCTGCATTTATAGTGGGCTTGATTATTTAAAATTTCAAATGCTTCTAGCTCAGTTAGGATAGCGTTCCGGGTACATTTTTGATTTGAAATCACCCCAGCAACACAGTCCCAGGCTATGGCAGTCATGTCGTGGGACACCCTGTATATAGAATTAGATTGCAATTTACAAGCCTTATCTGAAGTTTTCATTCTAATTTTGTGAACATTGCCTGTCTTGATTATTAAACAACTAAAGTTTTGCGGTTTATAATTTTGTTGCCTGACTGTATATTGACAAAAAAAATACAATTACGTATCCAGCTAAAATTTAATAAAGATGTCGAAATAAAAGAACTACTTGGCAGGAAATTATAGTGCAGGTTCCACGCGGTGCGGCAAGGTACTTTGGAACCCTCCCGCTGTTCTCAGAAGTGCATCTAATCAAATCATTGTATAAAGTTTTTCTGCCATCTATTGAACAGCTAATTAACTGTTTTTGCGCTCAAATAATTTGATAATAAGCAAGAAATATTCGTATTCAGAAATAATTATTTAACAAAGCAATGCGAAGAAAGGTCGATTCATACAAGAGTCGGCATTAAACCAAGTCTGTAGGTAGAGTAGTATTTTTTAGAGAAGACGCCAGCAAATATGGCCGATCTCACTGTAAAAAATGGATGTAAAAATGCTTTGAAAGTTAAAGTAGAATTCGCTCGATTTTCTAAGTGATTTTACATTATTATTTATTTTTACACAGAAAACTTCATAAAAACTTGGACTTTTACTGTAAAGTTAAACAAATTTGTGATTTTTACATAAAGTAAATTAAAATTACATAATTTGTGTAATATTCCAATAAAGTGTGTAAAAATTACAAAATAAAATGTATAGTTACATATATAAAATGGATGATTACAAAACAAATTAATGTAAAATTAGTAACCACGCATGCGTAATGTGTTTTTATAGAATCTACGCGATGTGGCAATACCTGTTTGCGACGCCATTGTCTCTTTGTGTGCCTATTACCAGATTAATCGCTGGCTACAAATGGACCATCGATAATCTATGTAATCGGCCTTCTCATTTCTTACAGTGTGCTGTAAAAGTAGTGGGGAGAGCTCTTAGTGGTAGAATATGGACTGGTCCGACACGAAAGACGCGTGTCAAGTATGTTGTGGGTCACGCGAGACCCCTTTAAACAGAATATGGACTCGCCCGGTACTAAGTCGTTTGTACGCATGTATGACGCTGGTGTCTTCTCTGAACAATATTACTCTGTAGTTCTCTCTTAATTCTCCAAAAATATGACATGTTTTGGCATCTTTGATTATCACACCATCTTAAATAAAGGACGATTAATATACTGATGGTAGACCCATGAAATAACAAGCCGTGAGGTGGGTCGTTTATTAGGACTAAAGTGCGACCCTTAAGGTCCACACGACGAACTTCCCAGTTTGATAAATATTTAATAATAATAATTAAATTAGATATTACACAGAAAAGTAATCATTTTAATCATTAAAACATAATTATTATTTATTTTTAACAATAATTAAAAAAAAAACGGCTAAACCGATTTTTATAAAATTTATGTCGGATCAAAATGACGTTAACACGCCTCCATTGACACCCTTACGAAGTCGATATAATTTTTTATTCGCGAGATGTTGTGTAAAATCTCTTTTTTTGGAGTCTATTTGGTTAAGAAAAAAGAACGCCTGAACCGATTTTGAAAAAATTTCTTTCAGATCATATTTACGTTAATACGCGTCGATTGGCACCCTTACGTAGTCGATATCATTTTTCATTCTCGAGATTTCGTCTTAGAAAGAAATTGACACATATACGTACTTACATACGTAAACACACACACATACACACACACAGACATCTTTCTAAAAATAGTTTAAAAATAGTGTAGTGACCTTGAAACATAAAAATTTGTTATACATTTTGATTTCGATTTTCGGACCCATTACAATAACTTCCAATGGGAAGCTAACAATAAATTGAAAATATGAATTGACAATGTGCCCATAACCCTAGCTGGTTGGACAAATCAATTATTAAATAAATTATGCATTTTATATTATTACTTCAAACTTTCTTGACAGCAAATATCCAAAATAAAAACTCGTATAACGGTTATAACTTTTAAGTTGTTTAAACAAGTAATGAAGTGTACATAATAACAATATTTATTGCAAATATTTATGACTTTTAATGGTAAACAAATTTGTCCAAATTTAATATATTATCCCTCATATTGCCTGTTTAATTATAAAGAATCCGTAAAAATCTCTGAAAACATAAAAGTCCAAATAAATTCACAATATTGTGTATGTACGGTATCATTTGTTTCATTGTGGCGGCATTTGTTTCTTTTACGGCTTTCGCGTGACCCCTGTGGGTTTGTGGAGTGTCGTGTGTCGTTATATGTGCAGGAATGTTATGTTATATGGAGCTCGTGCAGCTGCAACTTTCTGTTACACTTATTATATGCCATGAGAATTGAGAATATTCTCAGAGGATAACTTCTGTACTGTTTCATAAGTTCTCGAAAAATGAGAAATTTTAATTATCTCAAATAGAAAAGTTTCGATGAATAATAATGTAATGTTCTACAAGAGTTTCACAACGTCATTAGACTGTTCCTGCATGTATAAAACTGTAATTATATTATCACAGTCTAAGGTCATTGTCAACCCAGATTTTACGACAGTGCATTCTGCAACCAAGCCTTTATATTTGCTAAACTTAGATAAATCATTCAGTAAGCTTTGGTCATGTACCCAAGCTTTGTATGAGTCATTTTGAAGCCTCGCCTAGATTATTCAACGTATAGTCATCGATGTATAATTCCATGGCTGTACCAATTTTTTATGATTAGTAAACGTCTACCGGCGCCTCCTAAAAATTTCTAATATCATTAATAACGAATTTTTCAAATGGGGCCTTCCCGTATTTTTTATAGACCGAGAGCTAGTGACAATTTTTTGGTGTTATTTATTCAAGGCTTTATTTTTGTGAAGATGTTGAGGGAGGCATATTAAAGTGCCCTGAGTAAGGGATTTTGCTAGATAGCGGTATGGGAGGGATGCAGACCGCTCCCAACATGTAACAAAAAAATGGTCACAATTATTATTGCTTCAAGGCTGAAATTGTTTGTATAGCTTGTCGATTACCCAAGAATGCCATTATAATATTTTCAGATCGATTGGTCAGTATTAAAGGGGTGGCAGATCACCCTAAACGTGTCATGTACCCGACGAAATTTATATTATTAGTTAAAAGTTCAAATTTTAATATGTTGTTACGTCGACTGTTTTAAGCATATATTTCAATTTGCGGAACAAAATGTCGGTATTAACCCCCTCTCTTAGAGGGAAATTTGCTCGCCTAGGTGTTTATATCGTTCTGTAAGAGGGTTAATACCGACAAAATTATTTTCTTCTGCGTGATATATATCATGTATATGTATATCTTAGGCAAGTAAGAATAGCTGGACTATTATAAAATCGAGAATTTTAATTTAACGAGCTAATTTTTCTTAATAATAGGCGGTCTCAAAGATTGAAAAAAACGTGATTTATAAAAATTGCAAAAAACTTGTTTTTTTGGCTTAAATTATTGAGTGCTGCAGCTAGATAATTTAGATAACGAATATATTAAGTCGATTCCTAAAGTCGATCACAAATAATCAAGGTAGAGTGCCCGCGGTGAGAGAAGAAACCAGGCACGTCATCAATAATATGCTAGTGAACGCCTTATTGTTTAAAATTCCATCTATCGACGTTCATGGATCTCCAAAACAGCCAATAGCAAGCTAAAAGGTGGGCGCAATGCATTCACGTTACTATGACGCGGTGGCTTCATCTTTCGCCGCGCGAGGTCTACGCCACTGATTTTAATCTCTAATCTACATCGCTAACTGCCTACGCGTTATCCATAATGTGTGTTGTTGGAGCTGTGCGTGGCTTGAATGGACAATATTGCATAATATACTTACATTGTTATTGCTTGGAACTACAGGGAACCAAATCAGCTTCTTGCATATTATGCCGGTTTATTGTAAATTAAAAAATGACAAAAGCAGTTATGAATTGTACGGATCCACTTAATTAAACTAAGGTCATTGTCAAACCAGATTTCCTGACAACACGTTCTGCAACCCAGCTTTTGTGTCTGTATCTCAAAAATCGAAATCTTTCATTAATTTTCAAATTGAGTATTTTTGATGTGAAACATCTTATGTCGGGCTGTGAACAGCCGCGTGAGGGGAAATATGCAACGAAATTTATGGTCCGCTCCTTCGCTGCTGTTCTCCCCACCACTGCGGCACTCTCTCTCTCTCTCAGCTTCCGCGCGCTCGGGCACGGGAACCGCGTGTGTTACAGTGCAGTATATAGGATTACGTCAGCATAACAGTTAGTTGCTGCTTTTGAAAAAATATATACTACTACATAGAGAATATCACCGAGTTCAATAACGTTTTCTTTGATGTTTCACATCTGTCGGGGGTCCCGAGACCCACACCCTTTTTTCTTAGAACGAATTACGCTGATCCTAATGAGCACAAGCAAATGTCTTAGATATATTTTTTAGTTCAGAGGGCAGTGTAGCCTAGTCGATAGTGTACTTGGTAGCAGCCTCTAGACTAAACTGCCGTAGGTTCGAATCCCACCTGCGCTCATGGATGTTTTGTGATGTTATTTAGTATAAGTTAGTTGTTATTTAATGTAATTTAAGACGCTAATAACCTAAGTTGTCGACGCGTCTATAGTCTACAATAAATAAAATAAGATACGACCATTCAAAGATTTTTTGTGATTTTCTAAAATTTTTAAACGCATACAACTTCTAACCCAGAAAAGATGCCGATCGGAATCAGCGCGTCTTTTACTATAGATGAATGAATTAATTTCTTATAGGGGTGGTTCTAGAACAGCCCAACGATATGCACGTCATCCTATAATGATTTTTGTGCTATCCCTTATCCTGGATCCTCCAATAATATGGATCTTTTCATGACCTCCGGAAGATTGACGACTAGATTTTCCTGTGGAATTACTCCGTCCTCGTCTATGTATACCCAAAGGATGGTTGGTCTCCTGTAAGCCTCGCAATCGAACAGGAAATGGGTGGCTGTTTCGTCCTCAGTTTTACAGAATTTACACAGTGTCGATTCCTGATGTATCCCCATCGTGTGCAGGGTGTTTCCTCAGGGATGCGTAGCCGGTAAAGAGTCCGACCACTTTCCTGAGGTTCGGTCTGTACTGAGTCTAATCAAGTACTCTGTAAGTCTATTTGAAGGACCCGCAATCTCATCTTCTTCCAATTTAAGTTACTCCAGAAGATTAGCGACTAGATTTTCCTGTGGAATTACTCCGTCCTCATCTATGTATATCCAAAGGATGGTTAGTCTCCTGTAAAACTCACAATCGAACAGGAAATGGGTAGCTGTTTCGTCCTCCATTTTACAGAATTTACACAGTGTCGATTCCTGATGCATCCCCATCGTGTGCAGGGTGTTTCCTCAGAGGTGCGTAGCCGGTAAAGAGTCCGACCACTTTCCTGAGGTTCGGTCTGTACTGAGTCTAATCAAGTACTCTGTAAGTCTATTTGAAGGACCCGCAATCTCATCTTCTTCCAATGTAAGTTACTCCAAAAGATTGGCGACTAGATTTTCCTGTGGAATTACTCCGTCCTCATCTATGTATATCCAAAGGATGGTTAGTCTCCTGTAAGCCTCACAATCGAACAGGAAATTGGTGGCATTTTCGTCCTCCATTTCACAGAATTTACAGTGTCGATTCCGGATGTATCCCCATCGTGTGCAGGGTGTTTCCTCAGTTCGGTCTGTACTGAGTGTGGCGTTGAGGCCACATCGAAACGAGCAAACAGGTGACAAATAAAAATACAGAGTCGCTGGGCCCAAATAATAATATTTGTTCGATCAAAAAAAAACAAATTATAATTCCAAAACACACAAAATAAGAACGAAATAAACGATTTAACCCAAAAGGTAAGTATATTTAAAACAAAATTAATAACAAAAGAAAACACAAAATAAATACAAAAATGTATACAGGAATCAAAATTTAAACAATAAAATTAAATACAAGAAAACAAAAAAGATTATTGAAAATTTAACTATTGGTGAGGAAACGAATATACAATTATCTCAGGAAGACAGGAGGTACGCGACTGACAAAAAATATCTTTATTTTTTTTAATAACCAGCCACCAAGCGAATGGATTAAACATTGTACAGATTACATAAACGATCTAAAATTATGCAAAACGGCTACACTCAAAACAGCAGGTTAAATGAGTTGCCGTTATACAGGAGACAAAAAAACAAAATAAGACAATTGCTAAAAACAAAGGTTCAACAAACATGCCTATTGTTGCAGTTTCCCCCGGTGAAATGAAGCGCTTCAGCGGCTTCTTCTCTTCTAACGAAAGGCTTCAATTGACTAACGTGAGTTTTAAATCGCTTAGTGGGATCGTCGTCGCTTGCCACGAGGCAGGATGAAGGTGTAGTGAACCGGATGATTCGTCTGGGCGTGCTCCACCTTGGGATGAATTTTTGAGCCTCTTGACTGCCCTGCGGGACGATTCGGTGAAGGCGCTGCACCACGAGCTGACCAACGTGGAGGCGATGTCCAGCAGGTTGCTTGAGGTCGAATAAGGTCTTCACTTTACGATGGGCTTGCCTGAGTTTCAACTTGATTTCTTCCGGCGTGGCGTCTGGAACAGGATCGACAAATTTCTCCAATTCCCATTGTCGATCGAGAGGACGGGGCAATTCACGACCCAGAAAGATGCTGGCTGGCGACTGATTTGTCACTTCTGAAACATTGGCGTTATGCGAGTACGTGAAGAGTTTGAGATACTTGTCCCAATCTTTGTGATTGTCCTTGGCGCACGATTGAACCATAACGGTCAACGACTTCTTCAAATCGCGCATAGAGCGCTCCACCATGTTACTGGACGGTTGGTAAGGGGCGGTGAATACGTGTTTTATACCCCAAGCGAGCGTCATCCGCCTGAACAGATCGCTACGGAAGACTGTCGCATTATCGGAGACGACGACTTCCGGAGGGCCGTACGTACTCCAAATGTCCACCAGTTTCTTCACGGTAACGGCCGCCGTGGCACGTCGACAAGGGATTGCGTCAATCCATTTGGAGAACCCGTCGAGCACGACTAGCGCGTAACGATTGCCCGAAGATGACGGAATCAAAGGACCGCAAAAATCGATATATACTCTGGAGTACGCCGACGTCGGTATAGTCGACGCCATGGGAGCTCCAAGTCGGCGGTTGGCTGGATTAACCCTCTGGCAGATTTCGCAAGATCTAACGTACTGGCGAACGTCCTTAAACATTTCAGGCCACCAAAAACGTCTAGCGATCGCTCGGTAGCTCTTCGTTATTCCGGGATGAGAGGCGTCAAGATCATGGAAGTAGTAAAGAATCATATTCCGCACCGAAGAGGGAACGACCACTCTCTTCAAGCGATTTTTTCCCACTAGCCGCATCAAAAGGCCTTCGCGCTCGACATACCCTGTCACATCTTGATTGCTTCTCAAACGTTCTAAGATGAGGTTAGTCTCCGCGTCGGATTCTTGATGGGTTCTGAGGGATAAAAAGCTCTGCGGAACTTCGTGTAGCAGGTGGATTTCTTCTTCATGTACTTCAGACGTCCCGTAAAGACGGCTGAGCGCATCGGCAACGGAGTTTAATGGACCTCTTATATGCTGAACTTGGAAATTGTACTTCGATAGCTTGAGGACCCATCTTCCGACTTTACCAAGTTGTTTGGGGTGACGAATCATCCAAGTTAGTGCCTCGTTGTCAACCTGAAGAAGAAATTCTTGACCCTGGAGGTAGTCGTTGAATTTATCAAGCGCAAAGATGATTCCCAGGGCTTCTCTCTCCATAATGGCGTAGCGCTTCTCGGCGTTTGATAGCTTGCGGGAGGCGTACGCAATAGGGTGAGTGCCGTCTGGAAACTCTTGCAGAAGAACTGCGCCTAGTGCGAGATCCGACGAATCGCTCCGTACGATAAATTTGGAGTCAAAGTCCGGGTATTTCAGCACAGGAGCGGTCGAAAGTGCTCCTTTCAGCGCTCGTACGGCGTCCAGCTGAATCTTGTCCATGCTGAATTTTACATTTTTCCTTTTAAGGTGATTCAACGGAGCAGCCAATTCGCTAAAATTCTCAATAAACCTAGCGAAGTAGGCGGTCATCCCAAGAAAACTTTTGACTTCCTTAAGGTTCGACGGCACCGGAATCTCTTGAATCGCCTTAATTTTATCGGGATCGATATGGCAGCCTTCAGCTGAGACTACGTATCCAAGACATTTGAGTCTCGACTTGCACAGGTGAGCTTTGTCCGGATTGACTGTAAATCCTGCAGTGTGTAGGCGAGTAAGTACTTCACGTAGGTGCCTTATGTGATCGTCGACGTTAGACGAATAAATCAATAGGTCGTCGAAGTAGTTCACCACGAATTTATAGTGTAGGTCGGCGAAGACGGAATTCATTATTCGGTTTAGTGCGGCTGCCGAAACGGATAGCCCAAAGGGCAAATAATTATACTGGTAGGAGCCAAACGTGGTAGAAAATGCAGTAATTGGCTTGGAATTTTCCGTTAGAGGCAGCTGGTGGTAAGCCATATTTAAGTCCAGTTTAGAAAAGATGACTGCGCCATTGAGACATTGAAATATCGACTCGGGTCTCGGTACAGGATAGGCGTCGTAATGGATGCGTTGATTCACCCTCCTGTAATCGACTACCAGTCTCTGACTTCCGTCCTTCTTCGGTATCAAGAAGCAGGGGCTGGAGTACGGTGATTGGCTAGGCTCGATAACGTGCAATTCGAGAAGCTTGTTGATGTGGAGTTTCATGGCTGTCGCTTTAGGTGGAGTCAACGAATACGGAGCCTGGTGAATCGGAGAAGGGTCCTTGAGACGAATTTCATAAAAGAAATCTCTGACTCGGCCAAGATTATTAGTAAGCGTGCTTTCAAATTGTTGCGTTAATTGTTGCAACTGTAGATCGTGATTCGGTGACAACTTGTACGAAGATTCGACGGTAGTAAATAATTTCAAGTCGGAATTATCAGAAAGGTCAATAAAGGGAATGACAACGTCCGGACGAAAGTTGAACGAAAGGTAAGACTTAGAAAAATTCAGGACGGCTTTCATTTGACGTAGTGACTTAATTCCGATGATAAAAGGGAAAGACAGGTTACGGATAACGATGAAATTTAGTTTCCATGTGAAACTGGAAATCTTCACGATGACTGATATTTTCTTTTCAGCGGAGACCATGGTATTGTCGGCTAGACGTATTCTGGAGTAGGTCTTTGAAGAAGATGCAGATCCGTACCGAAGAAGCATGTTGCAAACGCCTTCATCGCAGAAATTTGCCGACGCACCCGAATCTAGGAGTGAATGGAAAGGTGAATTACCAATATAGATTTGGATAACCGGTAGGGTACAATTGTCATGTTTGGGAATTTGACTTGATTGGAAACCAAGTCGTAGGTTTAGGAGTTTTTTGACGGTTGATTGTGTGACGAGTTGGCTTCGTTCGCTCTTTGTCGACGACGACATTCGGTAATGTGATGTCCCGGCAGCTTACAGTAAGCACATTGACCGTTTGTTGTGTTTGAAGGGCGGGCCTCCGATGACGACTGCTCACGTTGACAAGCTAGCTGGATAAGTAAATCGGACTGGTTCATTCGACGGGCTAATTCCTCCAGCTCGGTGAATGCAGTGGGCATCGGTATATGCTTCAGTTCAATTAATGTGTTAACGTTGGCATGGGCCCATATTTGGCAAATAAGTTCGGACTCGGGAATTTCCGCATTTAAGGCTTGAGCCTTTCTTGAAATGTCACGAATGAAATCGCTGAACGATTCTGTCTGTCGCTGAAACCTTCTTATAAGGGCGTTAATCAGTTGCAATCGTATTGTAGCCGGAACGAATCGAATTAACAATTCCCTTTTCAGCTCTGACCAGGTTTGAAATTTTGACGTTGCTTCCGGCCACCAAGTTAAAAGTTCACCTTGGAGACGACTGAGGAGAGCAAAAAGAATCGAAGTCTCTGGCTGTATCTTCAAATTGACGAGATCTTGGACTTCCTCAATAAATGCAATTATTTTTGTAGGTTCGGTACCGCAGCATGTGGAGATTTTAGACACAAAATTTGTTAAGTCATGCTTGAATTCAGTGTCTTTCTTTATTAAATGTTTCGTCAAGTTCTCTGACCACTGTGATAATTGCTGCACCACGTCGTGTATACCGGCAGTCAGTTGCATATGAACTGCCGTTGCTTGGACCAAAGCAGACGGCTGTTCCGCAGAGGTTGAAGGTGTAAGATTAGCCGTCGTACGCTGATTGCTTGCTGAAGTAGCGGCATCTTCTTCGGTGGATGGATTGCTTTGCGATCTTGTATTTGTCGGCATTGTACTCACTTTAACTGAATTGCACTTATTCGCGAAAACAAACTGTACGCGAGGATGTGGAAACGACCGGTAAGGTTGACAGGAATAGAAAAAAAAGGTAAAATAATAAATTTTCAAAAATACGGTCCTTTAAAATTTACAAAGGAATGCGGTACGCAACATAAAATTATTAAAAAGGTTGCGTAAGAGAAAGCAAGGATTATATAACCCCAATGAAACACCGTTGTACTAGAGAGCACTATAATACTGTATTAAAAATGAAAAATAAAAAGAATTGCGTTTTAGAAAAAATTAATAATTACGATCTGCTACCATTCTGTGGCGTTGAGGCCACATCGAAACGAGCAAACAGGTGACAAATAAAAATACAGAGTCGCTGGGCCCAAATAATAATATTTGCTCGATCAAAAAAAAACAAATTATAATTCCAAAACACACAAAATAAGAACGAAATAAACGATTTAACCCAAAAGGTAAGTATATTTAAAACAAAATTAATAACAAAAGAAAACACAAAATAAATACAAAAATGTATACAGGAATCAAAATTTAAACAATAAAATTAAATACAAGAAAACAAAAAAGATTATTGAAAATTTAACTATTGGTGAGGAAACGAATATACAATTATCTCAGGAAGACAGGAGGTACGCGACTGACAAAAAATATCTTTATTTTTTTTAATAACCAGCCACCAAGCGAATGGATTAAACATTGTACAGATTACATAAACGATCTAAAATTATGCAAAACGGCTACACTCAAAACAGCAGGTTAAATGAGTTGCCGTTATACAGGAGACAAAAAAACAAAATAAGACAATTGCTAAAAACAAAGGTTCAACAAACATGCCTATTGTTGCATGAGTCTAATCAAGTACTCTGTAAGTCTATTTGAAGGACCCGCAATCTCATCTTCTTCCAATGTAAGTTACTCCAAAAGATTGGCGACTAGATTTTCCTGTGGAATTACTCCGTCCTCATCTATGTATATCCAAAGGATGGTTGGTCTCCTGTAAGCCTCGCAATCGAACAGGAAATGGGTGGCTGTTTCGTCCTCCAGTTTTACAGAATTTACACAGTGTCGATTCCTGATGTATCCCCATCGTGTGCAGGGTGTTTCCTCAGGGATGCGTAGCCGGTAAAGAGTCCGACCACTTTCCTGAGGTTCGGTCTGTACTGAGTCTAATCAAGTACTCTGTAAGTCTATTTGAAGGACCCGCAATCTCATCTTCTTCCAATTTAAGTTACTCCAGAAGATTAGCGACTAGATTTTCCTGTGGAATTACTCCGTCCTCATCTATGTATATCCAAAGGATGGTTAGTCTCCTGTAAAACTCGCAATCGAACAGGAAATGGGTAGCTGTTTCGTCCTCCATTTTACAGAATTTACACAGTGTCGATTCCTGATGTATCCCCATCGTGTGCAGGGTGTTTCCTCAGGGATGCGTAGCCGGTAAAGAGTCCGACCACTTTCCTGAAGTTCGGTTTACTGAGTCTAATCATGTACTCTGTAAGTCAATCTCATCTTCTTCCAATGTAAGTTTCCTGGAATCAGCTCCAGTCAGAGGCATGGTATAAGTTTGAAAAAGTTGCAAGGCGAATATATTTCGTCCCTCATCTCACTTAAAGACGCAACTGACAAAAATTTAAAAAGTGAGATACGCCATCGAACAACCTCCCTTATAAGTCCTGACTTTCTTCTCACGAAGTGGGGTAATTATGGTGTAAATGGCAGATACGTCTTTACTTGAGATGAGGGACGATTTCTGTCAAGTACACCAATTGAGGGATTTCGCCTTAACATTTCGAGAGTGAACACACCTGGGTAATATTTATATAACAACAATTTATCAAACAATTTAATCGCTTTTTTATAATAGCGGGATTAAAACATGAAACTACACTTTGAACAGTTAATCCGAACTAATATTAAAATTTGTTACATCTATTAGTTTCCATTTCTTATCTCGAATTGATCAAAAGCACAGCGAAGTCATATTAAAATGAAAAAAACTAAACATTGGACGATTTCAAAGCATCTTGTTTTTTATCATAGCTCGGAATCTGTTGAACTTGACAGACCGATGCCAAAACTCAACTAATAAAATTGTCTTGTGTTCATTAGGCATTCTTCGTAAATTAATTAATTAATTAAAACGAAACTTCTTCAAAAATCTTCTCAACGGAATGTTATTAAAATCTTTTCTCTTTAAGGCCAGTAACTGGCAGGAATTGCCATTTTTCCGTACATGTCCGTGATTCTACCAATTTGCCCGAAATGTGGACGGGATTCAAAACGTGTCCGAAATGTTTGTAAGCCGACAGTACACTCTCGCCGAGGGATACCGGGACTACCCGAACGCGAAAGTGTATTGGCAAAGCTCGGCCGGCCTCGTAGCGCCCTGTCTCGCCTCGGGAGCGCTCCATATAAAGACCGTGGTAGTCTTGCTCTTGCGTATTTAATCCTGGCCTTTGTCTTGGTCTTGCTTTTTTGCAAGACCAATACCAATTTTGCTCATCACTACGCAGAAAGGATATTTCTTCCTAACTTGATTAACAAGTGCTAGAGAAGGAGTTACTATACAGGGTGTTTTCGGTGTACTTATTTTATTTTTAATGGGTGATAGTACAGGTCAAAAGAAGACAATAAGTGTTCAAACACCTTAGTAAACGTTGTAGGATAATTTTGATGCTTCCCCATAAATTAGCATCATGTCAACTAATTCAATTTTAACGATTTATAAATCATTTTTCTCTCTAATCATACAACTTTTACTCAAGTTTTTTAACATTACTTTATCGTCTTCTTTGGACTTGTACTATCACCCATTAAAAATAAAATAAGTAGATCGAGAATACCCAGTATATCTAAATTACCTACATGTAGCGCATACCAGAAATGAGGGATCGGGAGACCTCATTATCCGAAGTCAAACAATGCGTATACACGGGATATTAAGAGATACTCACTTTCTATTGAAACAGTAGAACGTCGTGACATGGCCACGGGTCAGATTGTAGGTACACGTCAGTCTTAATTAGATATCTGACATACCGACACTGTGTGATACATTACATGATTGCATGCCATCTCATTGCGACCAGGGCCGATGACCCATTTCCTCGTGCGTGGCCCCATCATCAACGTATGCGTACATCATGATTGCATACCGAACCATATTTTCGTTTTATTACCGATTTTTTAGAGCGATGACACACACAGCGGTGTGTGCCGACTCGGCAGCCGAGGCAATTGCCGATTCGACGATGACACACACAGCGGTTTATGCCGACTCGGCAGCCGAGGCGGTTGCCGACTCAACGATGACACACACAGCGGTAGCAACTCGGCATTCAGGCGTTTCTTGTGGAGAACGATGTGTCGAGGCGGCTGAGAGTCGGCTTTCAGTCGGCAGGCAATTCTAGCCGCGGTGTGTGTCATTGAAAAACATTAACGTACGTGCCGACTCGGCAACCGCTTCGGCATAAACCGCTGTGTGTGTCACTGTTCTTAGATCCGTGTTTCTTAAAGCCTCCCTCCCTGGGGGCCTTGAGCGATCCAGGAGGCGCTATAGTATCCTGAGAAGCAATTAATTAGTCCATTGAAATGTTACATTTGGTTTGCATTTTGGATAGGACAAGGTTTTTTTTTCGTTGTGTAGGGGAGACCGGTGTAAATTTAAAATTGAGTTTTCGGGGTCAGCGACCACCCAATTTGACCGCCATCTTGGAAAAGAGATGCTAACAGGTTTTGCACTATATCTCCGTAAGAGTACATCTTACAGAAAATTTGTAGAGAGGTTTTTTGTTTAGAATCGAATTCTCTACAATCGATCCTTCAGAGGAAATATTGGAATTAGCGCTCCCAGGGACCCGAACTCGTACCAGTCGGTTTGTGTATGCCGGCTGGCGGATTCTAATACACAAATGGATTATTTGTTGTGTTGAAGACGCTAATGACCTGAGTTGTCGACGCGTCTGTAATCTACAATAAATTAAAATAAATCTACAATCGATATGAACGTGCGTACAGAGAGAAAGAGAGAGACAGACAGACAGACATCTCTCTAAAAGCAATAGATTCGGACTCTAGGAACCTCAAAACGTCCAGATATGTCAACATTTTTCATTCGCAAAATCGGACCCATTACAATAACTTCCAATGGGAAGTTAATAAAAAACTTTTTAACAAAAAAAAACCTCCTTCAAAAAACCACTAAAAAGAGGAAAATAATGAAATTTTGAGGTCTGTGCCAATTTAATAAAATATGAAGTCTGCAGTTAAAAAGTATAGTATATAGTGATTAATATCTTCTTTTTAACCAACTTCATATTTTATTAAATTGGCACAGACCTCAAAATTTCATTATTTTCCTCTTTTTAGTGGTTTTTTGAAGGAGGTTTTTTTTTGTTAAAAAGTTTTTTATTTTTTACTTTTTAGTGTCAAAAAGTGACATTTACCTTAAAAGAATCACACGCCGTTACTCACTTTTATTAAAATCAGCCGAACTACTGAACCGATTTTGATGAAATTTCTATGGGACCAATCTGAAAGTACATCCTTTGAAACAAAAAAAAAATTCAAAATCGGTTAATAAATGACTGAGTTATGAGGTAACAAACATAAAAAAAATACAATTGAATTGACAACCACCTCCTTTTTTTGAAGTCGGTTAAAAATAAATATCAAAATAAGTTAGACATAAATCAATGAGGCAAAAATAAACCATAAAAAAACACCTTGTCTTTGCTGTCGCGGGTTCGGGTAAAATCAACTGTGGACAGACCACACCAAAAACCAACCTCTGCCAATCAAGCAACAACAAAGCGCACTAAAATATGTCTGATAAATTGATAACTTTATTAACGTCGAGTAAAATACAAAACATGTATTCAAGTCGGATTATTAGCTGTTGGGTGATTATTGCACCATAGAACACAAAAGACGCTCGAGTCCACCGTTTCCTACGTCATTGTGTGCCCGCGGCCTGCATTATCTCTTCGTTGTTAATGTGTATAATGTCCAGTTCAATGCCCACGTATATTTATTATTACTTCAAGTACAATATAATATGCATCCATTCATTATTGCACAGTGGGGCTAAAATTCGGAAAAGTGATCAAAAATCTAATTTTTAACCGACTTCAAAAAAAAGAGGTGGCTCTCAATTCGGTTGTATTTTTTTATTTTTTTTTTGATGTGAAACATCTTATGTCGGGCTGTGAACAGCCGCGTGAGGGGAAATATGCAACGAAATAATACAACGAAATAATGCAACGAAATGTTCTCCTTCGCCTCCCCACCACTGCGGCACTTATAATGTACTGGATAAATAATATACAAATTAATTATCCGGGTATATTAAGTTATACATATATCAGTAACAACGGCTGTCTAGACAAGTTCATCCATAGAGTAGTGGTACGACTTTAGAGAGGGCAGTATAGCCTAGATGTTAGCGTGCTTGGCGCCGCAACCTCTAGACTGGACTGCCGTGGGTTCGAATCCCACCTGCGCTCATGGATGTTTTGTGATGTTATTTAGTTTTAAGTTAGTTGTTATTTAGTGTAGTTGAAAGACGCTAATGACCTTAGATGTCGACGCGTCTATAATCTACAATAAATAAATAAATAAATAAAACGACTTTAGCCTTCTATGCATGGGGACTTGGGTTCGGAAACTCATGGCATCGTACAATTTTTGACGTTTTTTTTTCTAAATTCTACATGATATTTATTTATAAAATTTTTTATTTTTGTTATATTCTTTCTTTGACAATAGTTATAATTTTTTAAAATTTCATGACACCAAAAATTAATTTTTTTGTTTTTTTTTTTTTAAACGAAAATTTGGGTAAATTAGGGTATTTAGGGTAAATTGGGGTAACTTAAGGCAAAGGGGGCTAAATAAGAGTAAATTAGGGTATTTAGGGAAAACTAGGGTAAATTCAAGAAATTAGGGTATACCTACTAGGGTAAATTTGGGTAAACGAGGGAAAATTAGGGTAAATTGTGTTATATTGTAAATTCTTATCTCTCGAACTACTGAACCGATTCTAACAATTCTTTCACTTATTATCTTCGCAGGGGGAGAATGTCTCGCGGCGTTGTAATAAATCATAAATTATTATCTCTGGAACTATTGAAGCGATTTAAAAAAATCTTTTACTAATAGAAAGCTACACTATCCCTAAGTGATATAGGCTAGATTTTATTTTGATAAATTTGTCAAGTTCAATAAATAAAAGATTCAAGCTATAAAAATGTTTCACATCTGTCGGGGGTTCCGCGACCCACACCCTTTTTTTATGTTTGTTACCTCATAACTCAGTCATTTATAAACCGATATTGGAAAAAAAAATTTTATTTGAAAGGATATAGATACTTTCATATTGGTCCCATAGAAATTTCATCAAAATCGGTTCAGTAGTTCGGCTGGTTTTAATAAAAGTTAGTAACGGCGTGTGATTCTTTAAGGTAAACGTCACTTTTTGACACTAAAAAGAAAAAAATAATAAACTTTTTAACAAAAAAATACCTTCAAAAAATCACTAAAAAGAGGAAAATAATGAAATTTTGAGGTCTGTGTCAATTTAATAAAATATGAAGTTGGTTAAAAAGAAGATATTAATCACTATACTATACTTTTTAACCGACTTCATATTTTATTAAATTGGCACAGACCTCAAAATTTTATTATTTTCTTCTTTCCGCTTAAAGTGAGATATCTAGTAGGCTTAAAGTGAGGCACTCGCTAAAGGGACTGACGCATACACAACGAGATCTCGTGCGCTTACCCCCACTCGCCTAACGGCTCGTGGGAGTATACAGCGCACTCGATCTGGTTGTGTATGCGTCAGTCCCTTAGCTCGTGTCTCAATTTAAGCCCACTAGAATACCCTCACTTTACGCACATGTATCGAAAAAAAATAAATAAATATTACACTTTAGTAAGTCAGGTCATTACGGGTCACATAATATTATAACCGGGTTACATGCCATATAAGTTTCACTTCAACTTCACTTTTAGAAGTTATACGCACCCATTTTTTTAATTCTTTGTCTCATTGTTCGACGTTATTATTTTGTTACAACCTTTATGCGAGTACATAACTGTCTTTAACAAAGGTAATAAACTAATAGCAAAAGATTGTATTTTTTTCCAAAGCACACTATACATAGACAAACATAATTTGCATACGTTATTGTCGCGTGCAAATAAAAGGTCTATAATTAAATTCTTAAACGTTACGATGCCTGCTGCATATTAATTAACGGCTCTGTAATTAGATTATGCGCAGTACGAATTTTTTTATTGCCTATTATTTCACTATTTTACGTTTTTCAGTTATTCCATTTATTACCACAATCCAATCATACTTATAAATTAAGTGGTAAAGTTTGTAAAGATGTAAAGATGTCTTTCTGTGTGTGTACGTACGTACATTCGTTCGTTCGTACGTTGGTGAACTTTTTTTCGCCTCGCATATCTCAAAAACAAAAAATAATATCGTCTCCGGACCAATTTCATTCGACGCATAATTTCATAATGGACACATGATTAGGTTTGTATAGAAAATTTCAATTAGCGGGGTTTTTGTTTATAACAAAAAAACTACTGTAAAATTGTTGTGAAATGTTTCTCGTCTCACATATCTCGAGAACAAAGAATAATATCGACTGCGGATCAATTTTATTCGACGCATAATTGCATAATGAACACCTGATAAGGTTTGCAAAAAATTTGAATTGGCGTTTTTTAACACGCTTATATTAGTTCCACCTGTATGTATGTATGTAATGGATTCTTTGAACGCGATTTTCACCCACTTCAAAACTTCAGATTGAACTGAAACTTTGCACACTTATCAAGGACCGATGACAATACAATAATTCAATAAGTTTGTTCAATTATCCTGACCAGGATCTCCAGGACTAAAAAGCAAATATAAATTATAATTTAAAAAAACTAAAAAACACGCTTTAATGGTAAACTGAGCTAAAAAGTAAAAAATAATTTTTATTGTAAAAAAGCGTGGGGTGCTTTGTACCATATTTTCATACTTTATAACAACTGATATCGAGCACCCCACGCTTTTTTACAACAAAAATTATTTTTTACTTTTTAGTTCAGTTTACCATTAAAGCGTGTTTTTTAGTTTTTTTAAATTATAATTTATTTATAACAAAAAAATATGTTAACATGTATTGCAAATAGTTTCTCTACGGTAGACTGGTAACTAAGGGCACCCAATTTGAAGTTAGCAGTGTGGTTTTACCCACATCAAGCCTCTTTTTATTAGTAGGTGTTAATTTGTTGTTCTTTATTATTTCGCTGACTTATACGGTCACTTAATCGCACGTTTTCTCGAACTGTTAGTCCACTTCCTATTCCTTATTTCCCGTGCATAATGTCAAGAAACAATTGAAACGAGGTGTGGAGCGAGGCGAGATGAACCGTGACCGAAGTGCAACGCCAGCGCATGTGCAATGATGCACGCCGGTTATGGGAAACACCGATTTAATCGACCTTAAAACAGTATATCAACTGTTTTTATGATTATTATTATTGATTCATAGTGTTGTTGAGTTGAGAACGTTTTCCCCGTTTTGCATATGTTTTATGACCATCGCACATTGTCGACAACAATAGCTGGAATTTAATGATCGATTATGAAATCATAACCGCAGAAAACCTTTCGATCTCTCTCTCTCCCTCCCTCTCTCTCCCTTCCTCCCTCTATCTCTCTCCCTCCCTCCCTCTCTCTCCCACCCACCCTCTCTCTCCCACCCTCCCCCTCTCTCCCACCCACCCTCTCTCTCCCACCCTCCCTCTACCTCCCACCCACCCTCTCTCTCCCACCCTCCCTCTCTCTCCCACCCACCCTCTCTCTTCCACCCTCCTTCTCTCTCCCACCCTCCCTCTCTCTCTCTCTCTAATGGCGTTAGCTGTCAAGCGTCTATAATTTACAATCTATCTATTTTTAAGCCTGACAGGCAACCTTTGATAGCACAATTATTCGGTCGACCAATCGCAGGTCAACGCAGGCAGACCTAGCTAAATGATTCTAAAAATACTTGCCGAGCGTGTAGCAGTGCTGTTGTTTACATGGCGTTGCTATGGTTCCTCTATTACAAGCTCCCAGGTTCTAGCCCGACAGCTGGTAAAAGTGTCATATGGTTTTTCAATTTATTATTAAAAAAATTATTGAATTGAAAATATGAATTGGTGCTAGGCCCAAATAACCTTAGCTGTTGGTGGTCTTTAAAACACATTTTTTTGACAGGTAATAGACCATGAGGGCTTGAGAATGGCCGAGCGTTCAGCAATGCTGTTGTTTACATGGCGTTGCTATGGTTCCTCTATTACAAGTTCCCAGGTTCTAGCCCCAGAGCTGGTAAAAGTGTCGATTGGATTTTCAATTTATTATTAAAAAAAAAATATTTAATCGAAAATATGAATTGGTGCTAGGCCCAAATAACCTTAGCTGTTGGTGGTCTTTGAAACACAATTTATTTATTTATTCACAACAGTTGGCTGACCAAAAATTGTCTAATTAATTAGGATTTAGGACTCATAGGTTGAGTTTGAGGATAATGTTAAAGAATTGAGTTTCCTTTGACAGGCGAAAAGCTACATCGATATCGATTGTCCCTTTTTTTAGTTAAAAATGTTTATTACTTAAAATTGAAAATTCAAAATCTTTAAATTACGCAAATGTAAAATTTAAGACAAATTAAAAATAAAAATATAATGGCTAAACTTGGATCGACCAACGAATTAAAAAAAAAATTAGAGTTATGCGGATTAATTCCAATATTCGACGGAAATGGAAATCATAAAATATACAGTACAGAATCAATAAAAGCAAAAACGCAGCAAAAAACAAGCGCATGATTAAAAAAAGTTTATTTATATGTCTACATATTATTTTAATGAGCAATAATTAACTCTATAAAATATTTAATAAGTATCTTCATTAAAAAATTAATATTTATACATATGTACTATGCTATGTTATATCTAAGATCACGAAGTAAAATGGCTTATGTAAAGTTTTTGGTAATTTACATACTAGTCCAAGCGGCAGGTAATAAATGAAGGAATTGAATTGAATTGTGAATTATAGACGCTCGAAAACAGAGGTCATTAGCGTCTGTAAAGATACAAAGTGTAAACAAAACAAAAGTAAAAACAATAAATAAATGAAGGGGGTTACCTGGAAAGTATTCTGAAGTTAGTGATATTTTGGTGTGTTGTTTGCGGGTACTCTGTGGAGTAGAATCTGAGTTTTCGACCTCGAGGACCGTGTGCTAATGTGGGGGGAGCCGAAAAACCACGAAATTTTACCACCTTTTTTGCTTTTTTCGAAATCTCTCAGAAACGGTCGACTTAAGCAATTCTTTCATTATATAATGTTTTAAAGAGGATTACATTTCCTACAATTTTCATTCCCACAACTTTTCGGTGGTACTAATGGTAAGCGCGCTGCAGCTTCTTGAAAATCACCCGCTCGGCTTTTTGTAACCTTGGTAACCAATGTGTAACATGTGTATTTTCAATTTAAAGTTCGATGAAGAACAAAATAAATAAAACTATTGAAAAGAACATTACATTTTAACCAATGGTTACCAAGGTTACAAAAAGCGGAGCGGGTGATTTTCAAGAAGCTGCAGCTCGCTTACCATTAGTACCACAGAAAAGTTGTGGGAATAAAAATTGTAGGAAATGCAATCCTCTTTAAAACATTACATAATGAAAGAATTGCTAAGTCGACCGTTTCTGAAAGATTTAGAAAAAAGCAAAAAAGGTGGTAAAATTTCGTGATTTTTCGGCTCCCCCCACGTTAGCACAGGGTCCTCGAGGTCGAAAACTCATATTCTACTCCACAGAGTACCCACAAACAACATACCAAGATATCATTAACTTCGGAATACTTTACAGGTAAAAAGTACCTGACTGCTGGTATACGTGTTCCGTAAGTAAATGGAAGTATATCAGAGGACAGTGTGGTGTAACGGTTAGCGTAGCGGCCTTTGGATCACACTGTCGTGGGTTCGAATCCCACCTCCGCTCATGGATGACTTGTGATGTCAGTTTTAAGAAAATTGTTATTTAATGTATTTAAGACGCTAATGACCTAAGTTGTCGACGCGTCTATAATCTACAATAAATAAAAAAGGAAGTATATCAGACTCAGCGAGCCAGCAGGTCGACACTCAGGAAGTCATGCTTACATGTGATGGGGATACATCAGGAATCAGCACTATGTAGATTTTGCGAAATGAAGGATGAAACAGTCACCCATATCGTGTTCGAAAATGAGGCAATAGCCTACAGGAGGACAACCATTTTTGGTTCCATAGATGAGGACGGAATTATTCCATAGAATAATCTAGTGGCAAATCTTCTGTAGCTCATAAGATGTATTTGCTATAGGCTCAGAGATATTTTTACTCACCATAGACACACGACAAAACCGTCCATGAATGAATTGTGGATTATAGACGCTCGGCGACAGAGGTCATTAGCGTCTCCAAAACCGACCATCCATTTAAACTTAATCGTATTTTATTAAAAATTTTAAATGAGCCACTTTATCCAGCTACCTCAGATTTGTGAATATGATTGGATTAATTTATTTTTTTATATCAACAGCTTCAGCAAAAAATCTTGTTAAATGTGTATTTATAGTTCCAACCGCGAGGGCACAAAAACTGCCATTCCGTTAGAGAATTCTTGCGTGATGTGTGCTGTGTACAGTAGCTGGCAAAATATTACTAAAATTCAAACGAACGGACGTGTTTTGTGGAGACTTTTTCAGATGAAACTTATGCAGCCGCGATGAGAGTAATTTTGTTCAACAGCGTAACGAAAACGAACAAGCCGTGAGGTGGGTCGTTTATTAGGACTAAAGTGCGACCCTTGAGGTCCACACGACGAACTTCCCAGTTTGATAAATATTTAATAATAATAATTAAATTAGATATTACACAGAAAAGTAATCATGTTAATCAATAAAACATAATTATTATTTATTTTTAACAATAATTAAAAAAAAATGTTTTTTTATTCGTGAGATATTGTGTAAAATCTACTTTTTTGGAGTCTATTTGGTTAAGAAAAAAGAGCGGCTGAACCGATTTTGAAAAAATTTCTTTCAGATCATATTTACGTTAATACGCGTCGATTGGCACCCTAACGTAGTCAATATCATTTTTTATTCTCGAGATTTCGTCTTAGAAAGAAATGGACACATACGTACGTACGTACATACGTACACACACACACACACACACACACACACACACACACAGAGACATCTTTCTAAAAATAGTGTAAAAATAGTGTGGTGACCTTGAAGCATAAAATTTTTTTCTCAATTTTGATTTCGATTTTCGAACCCATTACTTCCAATGAGAAGTTAATAATTAATTAACATATGAATATAGTAGGTTGTATATCTAGTGGCGTAATGAGGTATAATACTGACGAGTAGTGACAGTATGTTAAAACGAGCGACTAAACGTCGAGTTAGATTACACATAATTTCATTACCCACGAGATATATATGGTATTTTTTGCCACACCCACTATAAAATAGCTACTTTTCACGTCATATCCAGTATTTTCAAAAAATGTTGACAGTTCATTTTGTGTGGCCAACTTCACTTCTATAGTAGGCCGAGAGTAGCTGTCAATAGGTAATAGCAGGCGGATTAGGGCGAAAAAACATAAATCACTAGTGTGGGAAAGATACGTTCCCGCACACCGGTCTGTCAAAAGTCACTTTACATGTATACATTAGGGTGGGTCAAAAAAATCAATTTTTTTTTATATACAAGTGACACGGAAAAATGGGTTGCTAGACACCTTAAAAAAATTCTCACCAAATATGAGCTCTTAATTTTAATAGGAAGATCCTCCGAATCACAGTTTTTTATTTTTTTCTCAGTCCAATAAAAAAAAATTCATACCTCATCATTAATTGATTGTACAGAAAAATGTGTTAAGAGAATTTTGTGGGAAATTTAATGCTCTACAAAAAAGGTATCTTATATTTTTTCCGCAAACCTCACCATTTGAAAGATATTGAAGATTTAAGTTTGAATATTTTAAAACAAATTTCATTTTTGTTTATGAATTTTATAACTCGACAATAAATGACTATTATAAATCTTCAATATTTTTCAAATGGTGAGGTTTGCGGAAAAAATATAAGATATCTTTTTTGTAAAGCATTAAATTTCCTACAAAATTCTCTTAGAACATTTTTCTGTACAATCAATTAATGATGAGATATGAATTTTTTTCTAATGGACTGAGAAAAAAATAAAAAACTGTGATGCGGAGGATCTTCCTATTAAAATTAAGAGCTCATATTTGGTGAGAATTTTTTTAAAGTGTCTAGCAACCCATTTTTCCGTGTCACTTGTAAAAAAAAAATAATTGATATTTTTGACCCACCCTAGTATACATACATGCATGTAAAGCAGCTATTTTTATAGTGGGTATGGCAAAAATATATTTTTTACAAAACTGCTTTTGAAGCTATATTATGTATTACAAACTGTACGATGTGAATAAGGATATTTTTGTGATTGTTATTTAGTCTGAAGAAACAATAAAGAGACGGCCGACGGGGCTCCCCAACAGCCCCTAGGCCCTAATTTAATAAAAGTCGACTCTATTAACAAGACTTCGCACTTCATAATTCAATTATCATAACCGCCCATTTCGCAATACAAAATTTATAGTCTACAGTCGCAAAACTTGCGTAATAATTAGTGGATATGATTTGAAAAATGATAGCCGTGAATTTAAATTACTTAATTATTTTTTTAATTATAACTATCGCATCAGATGTATAATTAGTGTTTAAATACCGCGTTAAATGATTGCTTCATTTAATGTCACGATGGATTTTGATTAAAAACAGTACTGAATTATTCTTCACATAATTAACTTCCCATTGGAAGTTATTGTAATGGGTCCGAAAATCGAAATCAAAATGTATAACAAATTTTTATATTTCAAGGTCACTACACTATTTTTAGAAAGATGTCTCTCTCTGTGTGTGTGTGTGTACGTACGTATGTGTCCATTTCTTTCTAAGACGAAATCTCGAGAATGAAAAATGATATCGACTACGTTAGGGTGCCAATCGACGCGTATTAACGTAAATATGATCTGAAAGAAATTTTTTCAAAATCGTTTTAGCCGTTTTTTTTTTCTTAACCAAATAGACTCTAAAAAAGTAGATTTTACACAATATCTCGCGAATAAAAAAATTATATCGACTTTGTAAGGGTGTCAATCGAGGCGTGTTAACGTCATTTTGATCCGACATAAATTTTATAAAAATCGGTTCAGCCGTTTTTTTTTTTTTAATTATTGTTAAAAATGAATAATAATTATGTTTTAATGATTAAAATGATTACTTTTCTGTGCAATATCTAATTTAATTATTATTATTAAATATTTATCAAACTGGGAAGTTCGTCGTGTGGACCTCAAGGGTCGCACTTTAGTCCTAATAAACGGCTCACCTCACGGCTTGTTTTATTCTGTAGTGAATATGGCAAAAAATACCATATAAAGGGTCCGACAATCAGTACTGGTGGTTTTAAACCACCTCGTATATGGTTATTGTTGAAATGTGAGAAATAACAACGACTTTCTTTTTAATTTCGGTATCTGCAATTTATTAATTTACGGTATTTTTTGAAAATAACAGCTCTTAAGTGAGCGCCATTGCAATTTAAAGTTTAAACATTCTTGGCATCTTTCTAGAAAGTTTTCCATTACTCTTCGTAATAAATCAGGTCCAAAATTTTTAATTTCATCTCGAATTGCGTTTTAGATCTTGAAGTGTGTGTGGACGCTACCATGCACTCGGAACTGACCTTCCCAATTCAAAATTTTGTCCCGTTTTGGTATTCTTCCGTGCCTGGCAACTTCAAATTCACGCCTAAAATTACTTTGAGTCTGCACAATGCTCTGTGTTCGAATAAAATTTTCAACAACGAAAGCACGCTGATTTACTGGAAAATGATCCATAACTAGACAAATTGCATGAAATAAGGTTTAACAATTACGGGCAACTGACAGTCATACGTCAATTATTTTTCATTTCATAGGCTACTCGAATCTGCCGGTACCTACTGATTGCCGGCCCCGTTATAACTCGTGCGTTAATGGTATTATGCCTGTGACTGTAAAAATTCGCTTCCGCTCGTTTTTACATACTGTCACTACTCGTCAGTAATAAACCTCATTACGCATCTAGATATACAATCTACTATTAATTTCTCTGCATAATCTGATACGAAAAGCACAGCAGTCTGGCAGACATTCGAATATGGATTTGGCGTGAGAACGGAACCTAAACTGTGGGAACCTGTTAAAGGTACGTGCAGTATGGAGCTGAGATTCTAGATGGTAGCGTAGATCATAGCAGGGCTTGCTTAAATTAATGCATTGTTATATTATATGCGAGCGTACACAACGAAGCAGTGAGTGTAGCAGGTATAAGCGCTGTTACAAGAGCTGGTAGATTCAAGAATGTATCTCACCATTCTTTCAGCGCGCTGACTACTACAATCAACGTGTGACAACTGTCAAATGGCCGTTACAAGTTTCGCAATGGATGTGACTAGTTTAATAAGTGAAATTTTGCCAGTTTTTATTTCATTTGTTTTGAGTTTTTTCTAAGACGTATTTAAAAGTGTTAGGTTCCATACGTAAATATTCAAAAAACCGGTTTGGGTAAAATTTTAATTCTTGGTATAAATGATGAAATTCGCCATGTTTAGATCGTTTTCTATTAATAGAGTGGACATGATAGCTCCTACCCAAATTTGTATTTAAAATATACCACTTTGTAGCAGAAGAACACAAATATTCGTCTTCGCTATCTGACATTTCAAACGCGACTTAAGCTTGTATCAATGCTAGTATCAAAGCTTCGTTGTGCAAACCTATAAGCGCTTATAATTTCAGCCACCATTTACCATACATGCTACCATCTAGAATCCCAGCTGCGTACTGCACGTACCTTAAGTCGTCGGTTCCTTTCTCTACAGCTTCGTAGTCGGGCGTTTAACAGTAGGACTACTGTACACTGGTTATACATTGTGTTTGTCTGCCATGACTAAAGACCGTGTGTGGTCGCCTTTAACTGTCAGAGGTCCGTTTTTCCATTTATCTATTTCAATAGCCAATGAAAATTTAATAATTACTATGCATTGTTGTCCCACAATAGACGACCGCTTTTTGTTACGTGAAGCAATTATTGGGATCGTATAAGTTCAAATACGAGGACCATTTGGATTCTTTCTTTCATTAGTGTTATGTTCAGAACGGCGATGTGTTGCCGATGTTCGCTAATTAAGAGTAAGTACTTCAAAGTCGGATCTATTCGAAACTCTCTTTTTAACACGCTTATATAAGTTCCACCTGTATATATGTAACGGATTCTTTGAACGCGATTTTCACCCACTTCAAAACTTCAGATTGAACTGAAACTTTGCACACTTATCAAGAACCGATGACAATACAATAATTCAATAAGTTTGTCCCATTATCCTGACCAGCAAAAAGCAAAAATACGACCCACGCGTTTATAATTATATGAAACTAAATTATTTAAACTTATTTTTTTTTCCTTTTTAACACGCTTATATTAGCTTCACCTGTATGTTTGCGGGCTTGCGGGCTTGTCAGTTTGTAACCGACATCTTTTAACTTGATTTTGACCAACTTTGAACGGTCAGATTTAGTTTAAACTTTGCACACTTATCAAGGACCGACGACAATACAATAATTCAATAAGTTTGTCCCATTATCCTGACCAGGATCTCCAGGACAAAAAAAAAAAGCAAAAAACTTCAGATTGAACTGAAACTTTGCACACTTATCAAGGACCGATTACAATACAATAATTCCATAAGTTTGTCCCATTATCCTGACCAGGATCTCCAGGACTAAAAAGCAAAAATAAATTATAATTTAAAAAAACTAAAAAACACGCTTTAATGAACTAAAAAGTAAAAAATAATTAATTTTATTGTAAAAAAGCGTGGGGTGCTTTGTATCATATTTTCATACTACCCCACGCTTTTTTACAATAAAATTAATTATTTTTTACTTTTTAGTTCATTAAAGCGTGTTTTTTAGTTTTTTTAAATTATAATTTATTAGTACATTTAAATAAAAGTGTGTCTTCAAAGAGTTTTTTTTACTAATATTTTTTTACTGCCGCCGCGTCGTAGGAATGTATTTAAACTGTCAAGAGTTGCACAGAATCCGGCTACAGGTAACATTTCCATAGAAACTCAGCATCAGAGGTCGCATCGTGATTCGTGACAATCGGTTTACGAGTTATGCGACCCAGATACACTTTAAAGAATAATTTGTTCAACACTTTCACCTCCAAACGGAGATCAAATGCACATTGTTTAATTAAAATCGAGAAAAAAAAGTGCAAAAAGTATATTGTTTTACAAAAACAGATGTGTGTTAGAATATATAAGACATTCTTCGAGTAGTGCGTCACCTCAACTCAAAGACCGGCTGAACTGATTAAAGAAATAACAAGCCGTGAGGTGGATCGTTTATTAGGACTAAAGTGCGACCCTTGAGGTTCACACGACGAACTTCCCAGTTTGATAAATATTAAATAATAATAATTAAATTAGATATTACACAGAAAAGTAATCATTTTAATCATTAAAACATAATTATTATTTATTTTTAACAATAATTTAAAAAAAAACGCCTGAACCGATTTTTATAAAATTTATTTCGGATCAAAATGACGTTAACACGCCTCGATTGACACCCTTACGAAGTCAATATAATTTTTTATTCGCGAGATATTGTGTAAAATCTACTTTTTTGGAGTCTATTTGGTTAAGAAAAAAGAACGGCTGAACCGATTTTGAAAAAATTTCTTTCAGATCATATTTACGTTAATACGCGTCGATTGGCACCCTAACATAGTCGATATTATTTTTCATTCTCGAGATTTCGTCTTAGAAAGAAATGGACACATATACGTACACACACAGACATCTTTCTAAAAATAGTGTAGTGACCTTGAAACATAAAAAATTGTTATACATTTTGATTTCAATTTTCGGACCCATTACAATAACTTCCAATGTGAAGTTCAAAAACACGTGGGTCAATCCCATTTATGTAAATTATTATTATTGTAGATTATATAAATTAATAGATTTTTTATACGGCTGAATTGCAATTGAAAATTTTGTTGGAAAGCAGCCAATTATATAATTGATTCCAAACATGTTGGAAAAAATTATTTTACCAACCATAGTCACAATCAAGATTCTAACCTGAACCTTTCCACTTTCGCGGCGGAATGAGCTTACATTTACTCAACCGTGACATGATTACTAATCTAACATTCTCCTTATATGCGAATTAACACTCGCATGTGGCAGCGGTCGAAGTTTCCTGCTTGGCGGCTCACAGTTCAGTGTGTCAGTGACTGGTGTCCTCCCTTCTTTTATGCCCAGTACCAGTGTGTTCTCGGTTCGGTCGTAGTCCGTCTCTCTGTAATTGGTCAACTGCACAGTGTGTAGTGGTGGGGGTGAGTTCTCTACTCGGTCGTATTCCGTCCTTGTACGATTGGTCATTGGTTTTGTATGTCGGAGTGCTGGTGTCCAGGTTTTACTGAGATTGAGGTCTTCATTTTTTCGGTTGAAATTCTGTGTGTGTTTTTGTATTTCTATGGCCTCTCTGTATATTCGTGGGTAATAACTCAACGTTCTGTCTATGGCTCGGGTTTCTGCGAAGAGGATCTTATGATTGTCCAGAGTCAAAGTGTGTTCGGCTATAGCTGATTTTTCTGTTTGTCCCAGTTTACAGCTTCTCTTGTGCTCTGCTATACGTGTGTTGATGCTTCGTTTCGTTGTCCAAATGAGAATGTCTACCGCAGTTGTAGACGAAACTTCAGGTAGAAATACCACCGGACCACGGCCTACAAGCCCGGAAACCATGAAGTTCCGGGGGATCATTGGAATGTAGTTGTTCTCGCAATTGCATTCCAATGTCCCCCCGGGGAACATTGGAATGTAGTTATTCTCGCAATTGCATTCCAATGTCCCCCCGGGGAACATTTGGAATGTAATTGTTCTCGCAATTGCATTCCAATGTCCCCCCGGGGGAACATTGGAATGTAGTTGTTCTCGCAATTGCATTCCAATGTCCCCGCGGGGAACATTGGAATGTGGTTGTTCTTGTAATTGCATTCCAATGTCCCCCCGGGGAACATTGGAATGTGGTTCTTCTTGCAATTGCATTCCAATGTCCCCCCGGGGAACATTGGAATGTAGTTATTCTCGCAATTGCATTCCAATGTTCCCCCGGGGGAACATTGGAATGTAATTGCATTCCAATTTATTTATTTAAAGGTCCAAGTTCAAGGCCCCCGGGTGCTCCGCCACTGCACCGTTTTGCAAACGGTACCTGCATTCGGATACTGTCTATAATTTTATCACGGCAGTCGCTGATATTTAACTGCGTATACATAAAATCAATTAAATTTTTAAATTGTGAATATTATTGCCGAGCAGGAAATGTCTATAATGGCACGGTAAAAATAAACGAAATATCTTAAAAACAACGGTACAGTTCTTGTACCGCATCATATCTCTCTGTCTTGTGTTACACACAGTGCATGTATATATTCACCATATATTTGTAATATTATGTGTGCTCAGTGCATTTTATTGATTGCCCGTTGCAGAACTAGACTTCGATCAAAACCCCAGTGTAAATTGTGTTTTAAAGACCACCAACAGTTAAGGTTTATTTGGACCTAGCACCAATTCATATTTTCAATTCATTATTAACTTCCCATTGGAAGTTATTGTAATGGGTCCGAAAATCTAAATCAAAATCTATAACAAATTTTTATGTTTCAAGGTCACTACACTATTTTTAGAAAGATGTCTGTGTGTATGTGTGTGTATGTACGTATGTATGTGTCCATTTCTTTCTAAGACGAAATCTCGAGAATGAAAAATGATATCGACTACGTTAGGGTGCCAATTGACGCGTATTAACGTAAATATGATCTGAAAAAAATTTTTCAAAATCGGTTCAGCCGTTCTTTTTTCTTAACCAAATAGACTCCAAAAAAGTAGATTTTACACAATATCTCGCGAATAAAAAATTATATCGACTTCGTAAGGGTGTCAATCGAGGCGTGTTAACGTCATTTTGACCCGACATAAATTTTATAAAAATCGGTTCAGCCGTTTTTTTTAATTTATTGTTAAAAATAAATAATAATTATGTTTTAATGATTAAAATGTGTAATATCTAATTTAATTATTATTAGTAAATATTTATCAAACTGGGAAGTTCGTCATGTGGACCTCAAGGGTCGCACTTTAGTCCTAAAACGACCCACCTCACGGCTTGTTCATTATGGGGTACGGAACCCCAAAAAGACGGACAATGTTAAATTTTCAACCTCCTTAGTGCACCTCTTAAATTGAATAAATCTTAAAAACAGTAAATATTTTTAACCGTTTGAATACATTTTACGAACAAAAAACAATCCGTAAAAAATAGAATGTTCAAACAGTAGTTTAGATACCTACCTCTTATTTAGAGGTTCCTGTCTTTATTGACCGTTCATGTCTCCATATATAATTTTTGTTTGATGGCTTCCCAACTAGGTAATTATTAGAGCTACAAAAAATTAACACGTTATAAAAATTATAGTTTAAAGAACTTACTGACAATCATAATATATCAAGTATATAAAGCCGCGTTTACAAGAGATGCGGTATAACAAAATCTTTAATCTTTCAGTAAAGTAGTTATTAAAAAAGTATTGAGAGCACAAAATTATGTCAGAAAAGACTAGCTAAAATAAATCAACAAACCGACTCTGTCGAAGATGGAGGCAGGAGGACAAGTCTGTTTCCAGGGTCGTTCCGTACCGAGTGTCAGGGGGGCAGCGCATAGGGGACACGGACGTCGAGAAAAATAACAAATATAATAAAAATTTTATGTGAAAGATAACTTCAAATTTCATAAACCTAATTTTATTGTAAAGGAAAGCAGTTTATCAAAAATAGTAAACAAAAACTTTTTAACAAAAAAAATCCTCCTTCAAAAAGCCACTAAAAAGAGGAAAATAATGAAATTTTGAGGTCTGCGCCAATTTAATAAAATATGAAGTCGATTAAAAAGTATAATATAGTGATTAATATCTTCTTTTTAACCAACTTCATATTTTATTAAATTGGTGCAGACCTCAAAATCTCATTATTTTCCTTTTTGAAGGAGGTTTTTTTTTTGTTAAAAAGTTTTTTATTTTTTACTTTTTAGTGTCAAAAAGTGACATTTACCTTAAAAGAATCACACGCCGTTACTCACTTTTATTAAACCGACTTTCTTACGCTGTCTGATGTGTCAAAAAGTGACATTTACCTTAAGGAACCACACGCCGTTACTAACTTTTATTAAAATCAGCCAAACTACTGAACCGATTTTGATGAAATTTCTATGGGACCAATCTGAAAGTATATCCTTTCAAATAAAAAAAAAATTTTCCTAATCGGTTTATAAATGACGGAGTTCTGAGGTTACAAACATAAAAAAAAATACAATCGAATTGAGAACCACCTCCTTTTTTTGAAGTCGGTTAAAAATAATATTATATTCGAGTTACTAGTAGATAGATATTTAATAAATTCTGATTGTTGTGTGTGTGTTTTAAAGATCACCAACAGCTAACGTTATTTGGGCCTAGCACCAATTCATATTTTCAATTCATTATTTTTTTTTAATAATAAATTGAAACTCCAATTGACACTTTTACCAGCTCTCAGGCTAGAACCCGGGAACAGGGGACTTGTAATAGAGGAACCATAGCAACGCCATTTAAACAACAGCATTGCTACACTCTCGTCTATTCTCAAGCCCAAATTCTGATTGTTAGTTAAGCTAAGTTTAGGCAGTATTACGAAATGGTGGCAGAGTTTCATATTATCTCTTATTATATATTTTTTTACGTAATTTACTATATTGTTACACGCATCAAGAGCCGTGGCGCTTCAGTTCGGCTGATGACTATTGTACTACCGATTTAGGTTCACTGGCGTATAACCATAGACAATAACAACAAGGCGTATGTATTAGCCTAGCGGCACTGGCGAGAACTAATTGTGCCAACACGGCACACGGTGAATGGTCTCCAGGCGGATGGGGAGAGGTCAGGGGCATTCCGGCGTACGGCGACGCGCGTTCCACACGTGTATAACTACGTATAGCTAATAAAAGTGTATTTTTACGGACATAATAAAACGGTATAAATAATTTCCGTAACAATATAATAGAAATTATCTGGACGGGGGGGATTGCAATCTTGCACAAGGGTGCTGATTACCCTGAGAACAGCCCTCAGCCCTGTCTGTTTCGGTACTTCTTCTTGAGACACATGACAGTTACTTACCATACGCGTACCGTTTCATCTTTTGGAATTAACGCCTCAGTTGAGAACATCGTTCCGTTGCCACCGACATAATGCAAATTTTTCAGTCGTCGAACGTGCGGTTATCGAGCGACGCGCAGCTGTTCTGAAGCTCTGAATTAACGGCGCCCAATTATACATTGAGAATCGAGTAACACAGTCAATTATTTCTCGATGGATCAATACATGCGCACAAACATCGATGAATCGGACCGTTCTTTTCCCACGGTTTATTACCTGTTGACCGCGTTCGCTGTTTTTGTACAACTAATTAATATGTTTTAATGCTGCAACGAAATGAATTACTTCTCTGTTGAAACTTGCCTTTTAAGATCGACTTCTACTCAGAGGGAAGCTGAGCTGCGCATCCGTTAGTTGAGCCAGTAAATTACGGAGGACAGAGTGGTGTAACTATACACTGTAAGAAATGAGAGAAGGCCGATTACATAGATTATCGATGGTCCATTTGTAGCCAGCGATTAATCTGGTAATAGACACACAAAGAGACAATTACGTCGCAAATAGGTATCGCCACATCGCATAGATTCCATAAAAACACATTGCGCATGCGTGGTTACTAATTTTACATTAATTTGTTTTGTAATCATCCATTTTATATATGTAACTATACATTTTATTTTGTAATTTTTATACCTACACTTTATTGGAATTTTACACAAATTATGTAATTTTAATTTACTTTATGTAAAAATCACAAATTTGTTTAGCTTTACCTACAGTAAAAGTCCAAGTTTTTATGAAGTTTTTTGTGTAAAAATAAATAATAATGTAAAATTACTTAGAAAATCGAGCGAAATCTACCTTAACTTTCAAAGTATTTTTACATCCATTTTTTACAGTGTAGGGTTGCCAGATCAAAAACCAAGATTTTTGGGACATTTTTAAGGCGAAAACAATTTATTTCAGGAGGGAGTTATTGTGAAAAAAATGTTTTATTATTTTACTATTTTTTGTATTTGTCTAATTTTATTCATTTATCACACACCAGTACACGGTGAGATGTGGGACGCGCTACTGAGTGTGTAAATCACACATAATTTCGTGTAAATCTTTAATAATTCTTTTTATTGTTCCCAATAAATTTGTCTTTACCGACATAGAGTACAATTAAATACATGTAAAAATATATATAATATGTACAGAAATTGCAGATAGTGCTAAATAAATAAGTACTACTTAGCATGTAACTTAGTGTCGTTTCTTGCGATTGCTGCACGAATTCGTTGAACTTATGTATGTCCAGGATAGAAGACTTAAATTCCGGGACGCGGGACAAACCAACAAATTCCGGGACATTCCCGGAAATCCCGGCCATCTGGTAACCCTAGGTGTAACGGTTAGCGTAGCGGCCTTTGGATCACACTGTCATGGGTTCGAATCCCGCCTCCGCTCATGGATGTTTTGTGATGTCATTTAGTTTTAAGTGAGTTGTTATTTGATGTAAACAAGACGCTAATGACCTAAGTTGTCGACGCGTCTATAATTTACAATAAATAAATAAACAGTAAATTACGGGCCACGAATTTTTTTAGGCACGGGTGTAAAATCGTTTGAATGGAACGTCGTTCTAATGTTACGTCGTTCAGAACGCACGTCGTCACGTCGCGACCTCCCGCACTATACTGTTACACAGTCGCTATGTTACGTGTGTGTGTGTAAATATGTGTGTATTGCTGTTTCAATACTTACACAGGGAGATCGTTTCTCGCGGGGTGGGGACCGGGAATAATAAATCATAAATTATTATCTCTGGAACTACTGAATCGATTCTAAAAATTCTTTCACTAATTATCTTCGCAGAGGGAGAATTTCTCGCGCGGGGTGGGGGGTAATAAATCATTAATTCCTATCTCAAGACTCTAGATTATTTTCAAGAGTCTAGATTAACCGAGTGGTTTACTTTACCTACTACTACTTAGTTTATTTAGACTCTTGAAAATTGTCTAGAGTTTTGGCAAGAGTCTTGATCTAGATAAAGCAAGTCTTGTCTTGTCTTGAAAATTTCTAGACAAGACTTTTGCAAGTCTTGTCTTGAAAATCTAGACAAGCCAAGACAAGAGTCTAGAACATCTAGATCTAGACGACAACACTAGGTACTGAAGATCTAAAGGCCTCTGAGAAAGTAAAAGAAATCTGATTGCACGCCACTGTAGTCGGATTTCAGAACACACATAACTTTAACAGTAATCGCCAGGAAGTGCCACTGGTCTTCTTGCATATTTGTGTTAAGTCTGCGATTCGAAACACGAACACATAATATACCAAATCAAACAGAGATGTTCGGGTCATTCCAGATTTCTATTTTAGGCGTTAAACACTGCAATATTACCGTTTAATGAATATACGTCTGATGTTTAACGATATTTCGGTAATTATACTGTTGTTACCCAGAATCCGTTACACGAAACTCGACTGTTATTATGTCTTTAATTATTTCGATACATGCCACACGCATTCGAAACGCACACAGAAATTAAAGTTAATCGTTAATAATTAAAAGACGAGCGTAAGCTGTTCTGATGTCTTTGCAACATTCCAAAAGGTGACATTCGTGCGTGCTTCAAGTTCTATTGGTGTAGATTATAGACGCTCAACAACTGATATCAACAGCGTCTATACAACGTGTCCCAGAAAGAATGGTACATAAAGTAACAGCTGATTCCTTACAAAAGAATATTGCGAAACTACTAGGATAGACAAAACATGGAATCCAGCACTACGGCAGTGTCTCACAAAGCCCAGTTTACTTCGGACCCATCAGAAGGTACCTGTTCCGACCCAAGCCAATCAGAGCCTACCTGACCCAGCCCCGATCAATCAAATGCCGCATACCTACCAACCGCCCCTTATAAATACAGACGCAAACAGTGTCTCCAGGGATGTGAAAAAATAATCGATTTTTATATTAATCGATTATTTTTTTCTTATAATCGATTTTTAACAATCGATTTTTTAATAATAATAATCGATTTTTTATAAATCGATTAATTATTTAATAATAATAATCGATTTTTTATAAATCGATTATATAAATTACACTTTTAAATTGATTATATAAATTAAACTTTTTTAATTTATTTTTATTTTTTTTTTATTAATATTAATATTAAGAAAGAATATAGGCTTTGGGAAAACCAACGCCATCTGTGCGACGGATGAAAAAACGTAAAATAAGTTCAATAAACGTAAACTAATCAGTCGGAAAACGGCGCCATCTGTATGACTGTTTTCGAATAATAGAAAAAATCGATTTTTCCACAAAAATCGATTATTTCTTCAAAAATCGATTTTTTACAAATCGATTTATATTGAAAAGAGAAAAATCGATTATTAAATAATCGATTTATATTGAAAAAAGAAAAATCGATTATTAAATAATCGATTTTTTTTACTCAATGTCACATCCCTAAGTGTCTCAGTGCCACCAGTCGACCGGCAAGAAGATCACATCGTATTGCCAATCGCCGCTGAAGATGCCCAACGGAGCTTTGGGCGAAACGTACGGAGTAAAATCCATTGGACCACGGCTACCTAGCCCGGAAACACTCGCTACCAAGATGTCTACCGGCCATGAAAGCATAAAACTCCAATTTATTGCGATAGACCCCAACTTGTCTATTCCGAAAGTTGATATTAAAAGAGATACAGGGTGTCAAAGTTTAATTTTTATTTTTGATTTTCTTAAATAACTTTTAAAATAATCTAGGCATTTTAATGAAATTTGGTATATGGGGATTGTTTGACATGAGAAATTCAAATCTGACCTTGGTATGGCTCTTACTTGTAGGGGGCGCCACTTACACACCTTTTCACTCATTCAAATAGTCGTAACTTTTTTGTACGCACTCGTACTATTTTTTTGAATTAAAAAATTGATTTTTCCGTCATTTTTACGTAAAAAAGGTATACTTTGTAAAAGTGGCTAGGAGTAACCTTTTTCAAGATATTTGCACTTAAAATAATCGATGCAATGTGGTTTTAAATGGCAAATTTTGAAAATGAACTTCAAAAAAAGGAGGTGGTCCTCAATTCGGTTGTATTTTTTTTTATGTTTGTTACTTCAGAACTCCGTCATTTATAAACCGATTTGAAAAATTCTTTTTTTATTGGATAGGGTATACCTCGAAGTTGGTCCCATATAAATGTTACTTAAATCGGTTCAGTAGTTAGGCTGATTTTAATAAAAGTGAGAAGTGGCGTGTGATTTCTTTAAGGTAAATATAATTTGACACATCACACAGCGTAAGAAATCGGTTTAAGATAAAATACAAAGTGAGTAACGGCGTGTGTTTCTTTAACTAAAAAGTAAAAAATAAAAAACTTTTTAACAAAAAAAAAACTCTTTCAAAAAGCCACAAAAAAAAGAAAAATAATTAAACTTTGAGGTCTGCGCCATTTTAATAAAATACGAAGTCTGTTAAAAAGTGCCAATTTAATTAATATCTACTTTTTAACCGACTTCATATTTTATTAAAATGGCTCAGACCTCAAAGTTTCATTATTTTCTTCTTTTTTGTGGCTTTTTGAAGAAGTTTTTTTTTTTGTTAAAAAGTTTTTTTATAAACAAACAACTGCAATAAAAAAAATCGTCACAATTTTGCTAAATGGAATTTTATATTTATTAAAAAAAACATAATTTACAAAATAACTAATTTAATAATTTAATCAGCTGCTTCTTCAGCCGCGGCATCTTCGAACGCAATGTCGTCGTCTTCAGCTTGTTGATCTTCCGGTGCGACCGGCTCGACGTCGGCTTCCTCTTCAGGTTTTCCTTGTTGGTCTAAGTTTTTTCTTTCTTCCTCATGTTGTTGTTCGGCCGTTTCTTCCTCTTCAAGAATATATTTTTTGGCCATTTTTTCTGCGTCCTCTTTGGCTTTGGCCTGATCCAACCATTTGAATTTCAAATTGTAAATCGGAATGTAATCCACCACCAGGCGCCAGTCTGTCGATAAATCATAAATTTTAATCAGTACGTCCTACTTTCACGCCTCTTAAGGTACGTGCAGTACGCAGCTGGGGTTCTAGATAGTAGCATGTATGGTAGATGGTGGGTGAAATTATAAGCGCTTATAGGTTTGCACAACGAAGCTTTGATACTAGCATTGATACAAGCTTAAATCGCGTTTGAAATGTCAGATAGCGAAGACGAATATTTGTGTTCTTCAGCTACAAAGTGGTATATTTTAAATACAAATTTGAGTAGGAGCTATCATGTCCACCCTATTAATAGAAAACGATATAAAAATGACGAATTTCATCATTTATACCAAGAATTAAAATTTTACCCAAACCGGTTTTTTGAAAATTTTTGTATGGAACCTAACACTTTTAAATACGTCTTAGAAAAAAACTCAAAACAAATTAAATAAAAACTGGCAAAATTTCACTTATTAAACTAGTCACATCCATTGCGAAACTTGTAACGGCTATTTGACAGTTGTCACACGTTGATTGTAGTAGTCAGCGCGTTGAAAGAATGGTGATAGGTATACATTCTTTAATCTACCAGCTCTTATAACAGCGCTTATACCTGCTACACTCACTGCTTCGTTGTATACGCTCGCATATATGACAATGCATTAATTTAAGCAAGTCCTGCTATGATCTACGCTACCATCTAGAATCCCAGCTCCATACTGCACGTACCTTTACAGATGCCTCGTTTTCCTACCCGTGGAACATGATACCCGGACAGTGTAGCCCGAGCAGTGCAGGCTGCAACCCGGACTGTCACAATGCGGGATCATCCAATAATACAATCAATCCTAAGAGTATTCTCTACCGGAAGTTACCCCCTGCACTCTTCATTTCAAATTCTTTCCCTTCGCCTAAAAACGGTTACAGATCTCCCCAGTGGCGGACTTTCCATAAGGCCGACTAGGCCCAGGTCGGCCAATCTATGGCCGGCGGCAGCGAGCGCCCACTATCTAGCTCAAGCACGTGCGAGGCGCGGCGACGTGCACTGAGAAAACTCTATATGATCTTATAACTATCAGAGACAGACTATAGTTTCTCTAGCTATATATGAATATGGGTGCCTCAATCAAAAAATATAACTATGACAGTCATTTCATATGGCTCTGGGACACATTCGTTTATGGCCCCTGTTATAGAGACTTATAACAAACTATAGTTCGCAGAAAGGGACAGCTGGTACTGAACGGCCTAGGGCGGCGCCCGCTATCTAGCTAAAGCACATGCGGGACGCGGCGGCGTACACTGAGAAAACTCTATATGGTCTTATAACTATCATATAGAGACAAAATGTGTAGCTCTCTAGCTATATGAATATGGCTGCCGTACTTTGTCTCTGATAAATAAAAAATATAACTATGACAGTCATTTCATATGACTCTGGGAGACATACGTTTATAGCAGCTATTAGAGACGTATAACAAACTATAGTAGTGACCAGTTGACTATAGTAAGTTCGCGAAAAGGGACGGTGAACGGCCTAGGGCGATCAGGACTGCTAGTACGCATCTGGATCTCCCAACGCTATTTTTTAAGCTAAAGGATTCGGGCGTTCCTTCATACACAACGATTCGGGTAAGCGCCAAATTTAGGACCAATAATTACACTACACATCCTACAGGTGACTTTATTGAAAAAAAATTAGGTTACGTGTGAAAGATTACGTAATTTTTAAAATGTCATTAATATTATATTATTAATATTAACTATTTTTAAACGGTCTTATTTAGCGTGACCCCGTATATTTGTTTGTTTGTTACTATCTTTGTTTCAAATCTTGCGTCACCTTTTTCAACTACTTCTACTTAACCGATTCTTATGAAACTTTGCACACACATTCCCATGACAATACAATATTATGATAATTTCAACTTGGTAACGCGGGTCTGATGATGGAATCAGGAGGTAGACAGTTGAAAGGATGAGGAGTTTGCATTATGATACGGGCCAAAAATCAAACTAAAAACTAGAAAATAAAAAATAGGTAAAAAAACTTTTAAGTTAAATGGTTTTATTTTAAATCATCAGCTGTACCAAAAACTAGAAAATAACTAGGACACAAACCAAGGGGAACTTTGTGTCGCTGCGTCAGCGGAATAAGTATTAAAAACGTCGGGCGCATAAAAATCTATATAACGACTGTATAATTATTAAATAAGTACGGCTTGTCTAGAAAAATGTATTTCCAAGCCCACTAACAGAAATATTTCAAATGCGTCCCACGTTTTTATTACTTATTCCGCTGACGCAGCGATACAAAGTGTCCCTTGGTTTGTGTCCTAAATCCTAATTATTACTATACCTATAGGATAAGTGCTAATTGTTAATGAAAAAGTATTAATAATTTATGATAATAATTCAATTTTTGTGGGTTCTCGACACTTGGGGACCCAGGGCTTAAGCTTTATTGTCATGTAGATCCGCCTCTATCTAAGCCCCCCCCCCCTGTAAATACGCCTTTGAGAGGAACAAATATATCGTTTCATCAATATTAAATTAATAACAGCTCAAGTTATGGTTTGGTGGTTTGGGGTAACTCCTCGTTGTGTTTAGACATTTTCATATTACAGAAAAAGGCTATTAGAATAATCACAAAATCTAGTTATAATGAGCACTGTAGGCCATTTTTTATAAAATTAAAAATATTATCATTTCCATCTTTGGTAGTATATAAAAATCTAGTCTATGTGAAAGAACACATAAGAGAATTTTCTATCCTAAATAGTACAGTACAGTACACTGTACAGTACAGTACACGTAATAACAATATAATTTCCATACCTAATCATAGATTAGCAGTATCGGATAAATATCTAAACGCAACGAGGTGGTACAACAAACTACCAGATCATATAAAAAATCTCAATATTGACACTTTCAAGAAGGCCATAAAAGGAATTCTCTTAAAAGAATGTTTGTATAAAACAGACGATTTTTTTAAAATTGATTTTAAAAAGTAATATTAAAACCTGAAATGTTCAAAGTAAGTTTTATAAATTTTTAATGTGTATTTTTCTGACGCTATTTAAACTGTAGTCCAGTATTACAAATAAAGAATATATTATTATTATATTATTATTATTATAGTTTATTATTACTTAAAAAAATTGTGCTTTAAAGACCACCAACAGCTAAGGTTATTTGGGCCTAGCACCAATTCATATTTTCAATTCATTATTTTTTTTTAATAATAAATTGAAAATCCAATTGACACTTTTACCAGCTCTCGGGCTTTTATTATTACTGTTGAAATATAAAAATCAAACCCCGGGACGAATTTTTAGAATTTTTATACATCAAACAACACTGGAGAGTAGAGACATATTTAAAGAGAATTCACTGGTGGGCAACATTTGAAGTAAATACTCCTGTGTCTTTTATTGAAGGAAAAAAGTTTTTGTCCGAAGCAGGACGCCGCTGCTTACCTGTAAAATAGACTCCGGTGACCCCGAGGAATGCTGACCAATAGACGAGCGACGGCGCTGACGTTTTTAATAGTTGGAAATATTTTCGAATTGCCTGCATTTTGACAGCCTCTACACTTACTCGTCTAATTATGTGTGCCATAGATGTGTGCTGTTTTTTATTTCATGGATATTTTGATTTTAATTGCGTCATTAAATAAATTTTGCAAATAACTTTTTTAAAACAATTTGTATATAGGTATTTATTTTTTAAAACCACCAATTGCCAAAATTATCTAAGTTTAGTACCAATTTAATATTTTAAATTATTATTTAGTAAGAAAATAAAAATACATTGATTTTTTTTATCAATTCTCATATCAAAAACTGGTAACTAAGGAATCGTGATCTCTGTCGTTCTCCACATTTCTTCTCTATAGCAGGCAGTGGCGTCAATACGGGGGTGGTTCAGGGGGTCTAGACCCCCCCTCCAGAACAATGTAATTTAGTTCGATTCTTGAAAAAGACATTTATTTATAGAGCCAGTTTATTTATTGTAGATTATAGACGCGTCAGCATCTAAGGTCATTAGCGTCTTTCAACTACACTAAATAACAACTAACTTAAAACTAAATAACATCACAAAACATCCATGAGCGCAGGTGGGATTCGAACCCACGGCAGTCCAGTCTAGAGGTTGCGGCGCCAAGCATGCTAACCACTAGGCTATACTGCCCCCTTTATAGAGCCAAGATAAAACATTCAAAATACGATACATTTTTAGAGTGTTGGGTCTCCAAGTCACTATACGAATATTATGAAGTATTAGAAATACCTTGTATTATGTCCGTCTTGTGACTTCTTGTGAATTTACACGACGCGTTTCAGCAACGAGTTGGTTAATTATCATATATCTAGGTACTTATGTATTTAATATATCTCATTTAAGGGTGTATGAAATAATTTTCACTTTCATGATGAGCTCTCGCTAGAACGAAGATTTACACCTACTACCTAGCTATAATAAATTAACTCTCGCATGTAGTGAAAATCAATTGATTCCGAAGCATATAAGGAGAATGTTTGATTAGTAATCTTGTCACGGTTGAGTTAAGCTCATTCCGCCGCGAAAGTGGAAAGGTTCAGGTTAGAATATTGACTGTGACTATGGTTGGTAAAATGATTTTTTCCAATATGTTTCGAATCAATTATGTAATTGGCTGCTTTCCGACGAAAAATTTTCAATTGCAATTCAGCCGTATAAATCTTATTAATTTATATTAATTATCAATAGCAGTATTTTTCATCGGTCCATTTTCGTCAATATAAGTAGCTGGTAAATGATAAAATCAATCGATTTAAAACCCCTTTATCCACACCATATTATTCACATAACAATTAGAGGTGAAAATAATAAATATCTCAGACAGCTATGCTGCCATGATTTTTGAGCTATATCTAAGAAAAAATCAAATGACCACTGTCGGGATTCGAACCCGAAACCCCCAGTTTCCGGCTAGGTGAGTTACCGATTTCTCCACAGTACCCGAGAGTGGAAACCGATCTCTTCTTATATATAGCAATTTCACGTTGAAAACGCACAACATGCGAGAGTCGACTATTTAAATAAACTGCAAAGCATAGTACAGCTATTAAACAGTCGAATCATTATACATGTGAGAGTTAACATTTTATAAGTTTTAACAACTTAATTCACCTCTAATTGTTATGTGAATAATATGGTGTGGATAAAGGGGTTTTAAATCGATTGATTTTATCATTTACCAATTAATTACTGTCCACAGAAACTCAAAACGTTGTTTATCTATAGGTAAAACCTAAGGCTTCCCGGCCTAACGAGTTTATTAAGTTGTTAAAACTTATAAAATGTTAACTCTCGCATGTATAATGATTCGACTGTTTAATAGCTGTACTATGCTTTGCAGTTTATTTAAATAGTCGACTCTCGCATGTAGTGCGTTTTCAACGTGAAATTGCTATATATAAGAAGAGATCGGTTTCCACTCTCGGGCACTGTGGAGAAATCGGTAACTCACCTAGCCGGAAACTGGGGGTTTCGGGTTCGAATCCCGATAGTGGTAATTTGATTTTTTCGTAGATATAGCTCAAAAATCATGGCAGCATAGCTGTCTGAGATATTTATTATTTTCACCTCTAATTGTTATGTGAATAATATGGTGTGGATAAAGGGGTTTTAAATCGATTGATTTTATCATTTACCAATTAATTACTGTCCACAGAAACTCAAAACGTTGTTTATCTATAGGTAAAATATAAGTAGCGATCCACCGGGAAAATCCCGGTATCCAGGTGGTGCTATCCGTCCCTGCTACCAGGTAAACAAAATCTGCTTATGATGCGTCTTGAACACTCCATAGGTATGGAGGCCACTATATGTAACAGTATTACTCCGTAAAGCTGTTGATCCCAGGCTGCAGTTCTCTGTTCTGGGGTCAATAAACAAATAGTCATCTAATAGTCATTCGCGCGAAGCTAATAAAATATGTTTATGATACGCAAGGTCATAGAACAAATAAAACAGCAGCTCACTACTCGGAGCTGCTGGTTCACGTCATCTCCACCGGCACAGAGATCTAGGTAAGGCACTGCTCTTAAGTCGGCTCGGTCCGTCACTGCATTCGGCTCCGATCGAATCACTATTACCAGTTAATAAAGACTTTGCAGTTGGATCACATCGCACTAGTGATTTCTTTATTCATTGGATGTATCCTAGGGAATGATCACGCTGAAAGTGCTCTAAGGGAATAGATTAGGAAAGGAAGTTGTGGCGGAGTAGCAACTGTCTCCTTCTAACTACAATCTGCGTTAAACGTGCGTTCACTTATTGACGACACAACTGTCAAATTTCATTCATTCTACTGAACATAACCTCGTTTTTTTAAAGTGCTTTAGTCTCCATTCCCTGGACTCTGGATTAATCTTGACATTTTTCGGGAACATGTCGCCCTCGGTTGGTAATAGATATAAACCCAAGTTCTTGAGTTGATTTGATTGAATATCAAGACATTACTTCTCATCATCGTTACATCTGAACATTCTAAAGTGCTTTAGTCTCCTCATTCCCTGGAATCTTGAATAATCTCATCATTTTTCGGGAACATGTCGCCCTCGGTTGGTAATAGATATAAACCCAAATTCTTGAGTTGATTTGATTGAATATCAAGACATTACTTCTCATCATCATTACATCTGAACATTCTAAAGTGCTTTAATCTCGTCATTCCCTGGACTCTGGATTAATCTCAACATTTTTCGGGAGCATGTCACCCTTGGTTTGTAATTATAAACCGAAGTTCTGGAGTTTATTTGGCCAAATTGAGGAACGTTCGGAAACGTACCAAGGGCATAACGCTATAGTAGATGAAGCAAGCCTCGAAACCAATAATAAGTAGCAGCATCACGGAGATGCAGTCTGCGATCAACACATCGATATAGTAGGTCCCTACATAGTTAATGATGTATGTATGTTTTAACACACGGCGTCACACTCGAAAAGCTATGGGTTCGATGTCCTGCAGCGTACCACAATACAATTGCTGCCTGTTAAGTTATCCACTATCTACTTATAATAATGTAATGTACTGCGTTATCTTGTAATCGTGTTTATCTTTTTGCACCATGCCACAAGGCTTGTCCAATCGCTAAGTCAGAACTGGGGATTTAATCCCGGATTAAACTAAGCTCACTTCCAGCACCGTAGCTAGGGTCTGGAAAAAGGGTGCATTCGACGACGTGATTCGTAGTATTTTATTTGGAGATATCCAGCAAAGAATTATTGAGAGCACGAAATCAGAATCTTGCCCTGGGCGCTGGATAACCCAGCTAACTACGATATTGCTTACTTCTGCGTAGCATACTCGCTAATGAACTCGGGTGTTGAGCGTCTATAATTTACAATCTCTTTCTCTCTCTATAACGTAACTGTATATGAAAGAGATAGTTTCCATAAAAGTGAAAAATTATTATTTTTCAAATGCGATTGAAAATAGAACGACCTGGGGAGTATCCTCTTTCAAACAAAAAATAATCGTGAAAGCTGTTCTTGCAATACGAAATTTTGCGTAAAAATACCCCAAAAATACATAAATGAGAGAGAACCTTCTCCATTTTTAAAGTCGGTTAATTTTATTTATTGTAGATTATAGACGCGTCGACATCTAAGGTCATTAGCGTCTTTCAACTACACTAAATAACAACTAACTTAAAACTAAATAACATCACAAAATATCCATGAGCGCAGGTGGGATTCGAACCTACGGCAGTCCAGTCTAGAGGTTGCGGCGCCCAGCATGCTAACCACTAGGCTATACTGCCTCCTAAAGTCGGTTAAAAAAGACACACTGAATTCAATGAGTTCAAAAATATAAAAATCTTTGAAAGCAATTATTAAAGTTCACTGGATAATAACCATAATTTTATTTCCTTACTTGAAAGCAGAAGAGGACAATGTGGTGCAGTGGTTAGCGTCGCGGTCTCTGGAAGAGACTGTCGTAGGTACGAATCCCGCCTCCGCTCATGGATGTTTTGTGATGTCATTTAGTTTTCAGTGTGTTATGTTATTTAATGTAAGAGGACAGTGTGGTCCAGTGGTTAGCGTCGCGGCCTCTGGATGAGACTGTCGTGGGTTTGAATCCCGCCTCCGTTCATGGATGTTTTGTGATATCATTTAGTTTTAAGTGAGTTATGTTTTTCAATGTAAGAGGACAGTGTGGTCCAGTGGTTAGCGTCGCGGTCTCTAAATCAGACTGTCGTGGGTTCGAATGCCGCCTCCGTTCATGGATGTTTTGTGATGTCATTTAGTTTCAAGTGTGTTATGTTATTTAATGTAAGAGGACAGTGTGGTCCAGTGGTTAGCGTCGCGGTCTCTAAATCAGACTGTCGTGGGTTCGAATGCCGCCTCCGTTCATGGATGTTTTGTGATGTCATTTAGTTTTAAGTGTGTGATGTTATTTAATGTTAGAGGACAGTGTGGTCCAGTGGTTAGCGTCGCGGCCTCTGGATCAGAGTGTCGTGGGTTCGAATCCCGTCTCCGTTCATGGATGTTTTGTGATGTCATTTAGTTTTAAGTTAATTGTTATTTAATCTAATCAAGACGCTAATAACCCTAAGATGTCGACGCGTCTATAATTTACAATAGACAAATAAATAAAATTGAAAGCAGTAATTGATAGCCGTACGCGAATATAAGCTAGTAAGCGCATATGGTCGACACCCTTCACTGATTCACAGCTCCAATAGACTTCCTCGTAACTCAACAATGACATTTCCTAGTTCCACGCTTTCGTGCCTTCGCCTACCTGCTTTACATAACTGGCAGGACATCGCGCGGGGTGATCGCCCCCAACGTAGAACAATTGCGTTGCTTGATGCTTTTTGTTCGCGCTCTTTGATTTTCTTGATATTGCTTTCGAAATATTTTTTTATGCTACCGTAAATCAGATTCCATGTTTGTATCTAGCTCTGCTTTGCCCAGTGGCGGACTAAGAGGGGGGCGGAGAGGGCGGCTCGCCCTGGACCTCTGATCCTGGGGGCCTCCAAATCTCGAGAAGTCCTTCTTAATCAAATCCCAAACTAGGCCAAAATATATTCAGTAAGTAAGAGGCAGTTTAGAGTTGGAGGCCCCGTACGTACGCAAAATATAAACGTAGGTAGGTTATCTACCTACCAACGTTTAATATAAATATTTGATTATTATTGTCAGCCATTACATTTATATTATTTATTTTTTATGAAATTTACACTACAAATACATCAATTTCTAAGCAGACCGGGGGCCTCATTTAGTTCAGCCGCCCCGGGCCTCCGGCGGGCTTAGTCCGCCACTGGCTTTGCCTGAGTAGATTTTGGTTAATCATAATCATTAATAATTCGAGTCAAGGAGTCTAAGCTGAACCCTGCCCTAGCACTGATCTCCAAAGTTGGGCAGAAAATCCTCTTTTTTGTATAATTATTATATAAATTTGTATACCTATTTTAATTGAGGAATAAATAATTTGAATTTTGAGATTCGTCAAAGCGAAGCATTTTGCTTTCTTATAATAGTGTTCTGTATGCGTACTCAGAATAAAGATCAGTAAGCCGGGCGTTTTTATAATACAACATTATTGTCTCTTCACATATACGTCATATTACCCTATACTGCTGATAGATCAAAAATCGTGAAGCCAACATACGTGCGGGTATATATTTCTGTCTTTTTTTATGGGGGCTCAGCTGGCAGGTTCCTGATTGGCTACTTCCATAGACAAAGACAGAATTGTTAAAAGAGAGCAGATATGCTATTGACCACTGGGGCACTGAGGTTTTACGTCAATGGCATCCATGACATATTTCTTTGTCTTTATATATTACGTTTCAAGTGTTGTTTATACTTCAGTTCATGGAATACTTCAGTTGATAGTGATATTATTATGCCCAAAAATATCCGAAACCTGTGTTTACTTCTTATATCACTATGAATTTCAAGGAATATGAGTAAAAAAACTGTTTTTAACAAAATTAAACTAGGTTACGTTATAATGACAACAGCTGTCAAGCGTTTTGTTTACATTTTGTTCGAAATGAAAGATATCTTTATTTCAACATTTTGTTCAGATGGAACGTTTGTACATCGACCAATGACATCATCGGAATAAATGCAGAATAGCTTCGTCAAAAGAGACACAGATATATTTTTGCTCTCTTTGTGGACTTCACTCACCGCACATTGAGTAAATGGGCAATGCGTGGTATATAATTTAAAGCATATGTCTCTTCATAATTTTAAGAATAATTGCAGACATCGGGATATTATAAAGCAATGGCTAACAGATTGTTTTTTTTTCTAGTATCGTCTGCGGCAAGAGATTCATCATGTCCAAGGATATGTCCAGCGCAGAGTTCCGGTGACCCAGTTTGCGGTTCGGACGGCGTTATCTATCCGAACCAATGCGAAATGAAGAAGAAGACTTGCGGAAAAGGTGCGACATTTTATTAACCGAGGACAGTTTGGTGTAACGGTTAGCTAGCTAGCCTTTAGATTAAGCTGTCGTGGGTTCGAATCCCACCTCGCTTATAGATGTTTTGTGATATCATTTAGTTTTAAGTAATATGTTATTTGACGTAATTAAGACGCTAATAATCTACAATAAATAGATAAAAATTATAAAAAAAAATCTGACTAGAATAATAATTCCAAGTCTTCATGGTTTCCGGGCTTGTAGGCCTTGGTCCGGTGGTATTTCTACCTGACGTTTCGTCTACAACTGCGGTAGACATTCTCAAAGGCGATGTGGCAGCGGTCGAAGTGTCCTCCTGGGCGGCTCACATTAAATGACCAATCGTACAAGGACGGAATACGACCGAGTAGAGAACTCATTCCCACCACTACACACTGCGCAGTTGACCAATTACAGAGAGACGGACTACGACCGAACAGAGAACACACTGGCATAAAAGAAGGGAGGACACCAGTCACTGACACACTGACCTGTGATAAGCCAAGGAGGACACTTCGACCGCTGCCACATCGCCTTTGAGAATGTCTACCGCAGTTGTAGACGAAACGTCAGGTAGAAATACCACCGGACCACGGTCTACAAGCCCGGAAACCATGAAGACCTGGAACAATGCCGGCCGTGAAAGCTTGCACACTTGGATAGAATAATAATTATAATATTGTTTATTTTCAGGAGTCGATTTGGCCAAAGACCCGAATACGTGTGTCAGAGCAGCAGGGTCAAAATGTGAACATAGATGCTCCAAAGATAAAGATCCTGTTTGCGGGACCGATGGAAGGACCTACCTAAATAGATGCATGCTACAAGTTGAGATTTGCCGGTAAATATTTTAACTATAGCATACCAAAAAGTCATGCTTTTGCACCAACATCGATTAACAAACTAAAAACATTTTAAAAATTCCTTATGTTTATATTCTGTTGACATCTGAAAATTTGTAATTTTATTTGTATTTTCATTACTTGCTTTATCTGACTTCTTTCACAGCTTTTAAGCTATTCATGAAATAAGATAAGATAGATTTATTCCAAAGAAAAAGTTTTACATTTTCAAAATTAAAAAAAAAGGGTGTGGGTTTCGGGACCCCCGACAGATGTCAAACATCAAAGAAAACGTTATTGAACTCGGTGCTATTCTCTATGTAGTAGTATATATTTTTTTTACCATAAATATTTTTTTACCATAAAATTTTAATTTATTCATTATCATCGCATGCAACAATTGAAACTGTAGAAATTTCTGTTTCATTTTCTAGCATAGTAACAATTGGCACCCACTGTAAAATTAAGACAGAGCCTCGCCTCGTGTCATATTTATACGCACTCTCAAAAGCAGCAACTAATTGTTATGCTGACGTAATCCTATATACTGCACTGTAACACCGCGTGTGCTATACTGCACTGTAACACCGCGTATGCTACAGTGCATGCCTGAGCCAGTGCCGCAGTGGTGAGGAGAACAGCAGCGAAGGAGCGGACCAAACATTTCGTTGCATATTTCCCCTCACGCGGCTGTTCTCAGCCCGACATAAGATGTTTCACATCAAAAAATGATATGTTGGAATTTTTCAACCCAACTTGGCTATTGCCAGTTCTAGGGTTGGACTTGAACAACTTAAAAAAATAGTAAATTAAAACAATCTATCTATCTATCTACTTGGAATTTTAATATTGATGTATCTTTAAAAAACTGATTACTAACTAACCGATAGCACCATGTACGAACTTCCATTGAAATACTAGTGGTAACTCGAGTTAGTAATTGGTTCCGTTTGAGTAACTCCGTGTGAGACAGTGGCGTAAAGTACACCCTTGCAGACCCCGCATGGCAGGGAGACCCAACCATCATAGGGGCCCAACCAAGTCGATACCTACTTTTACAAACGAAGTACGTACTATAAACTGCAAAATGTATCCCGATAAGGGGCCCAAACTTCATTTTGTGGGAGGGCCTTAAGAGTTTGCGTTTGCCATTGGTGTGAGAAGGGCCTTAGTTTTAATTGAGATTTCAAAAAACGGATAATAAATCTGTATCCAATTCCAAGTGAAGACATCGAATCAATTTGGATTTTCGTGACTCGTGAGAAAGGAAAAGTCTGTTGCAAATTAAGTAATTAAGAGTGTTTATCACGATTTAAACAGCGATAAATGCAGTTGTTGATGCATTCTGCTGTGATACTAATTAGTAATTATTTTAATTATAGACATTTAGATTATAATTAAAGTAAATTTTCTTATTTCGCTTTAAATAGGTTTTTATCTTTAACTAGCGGCTCCGTCCGGCTTCGCCCGGGTGCAATACACTACTCACTCGCTTCGCTCGTTCGCTTGTATATTATAAATACACTACTTGTTCGCTTCGCTCGTTCGTTTGAATATTATAATTACATTAGTCACTCGCTTCGCTCGTTTGCTATATGTATAAACCTTCCGTGAAAAATTATGTAACTGATGGTGAAAACAGCATCAAAATCCGTTGCGTGGCTTAGGAATTACATTACTCACTCGCTTCGCTCGTTCGCTATATATATAAACCTTCCGGGAACAATTCCGTCCTACATGATTTTTGCGTAACTTTAACCGTTTACGCAGCGCACGCAACGGAAGCTCTCAAAAGGAATAATTTTTCCCGTTTTTGCAACATTTTTCATTGATGCTCCGCTCCTATTGGTCGTAGCGTGATATTATATAGCCTATAGCCTTCCTCGATAAATGGACTATCCAACACAAAAATAATTTTTCAATTCGAACCAGTAGTTCCTGAGATTAGCGCGTTCAACCAAACAAACAAACTCTTTAGCTTTATAATATTAGTATAGATTATTGTTTGTTCTCAAGTTGTAAATATTAACTGCATTCGCCTAGAGCTTGGCAACACTTCTAACAGTTGGTAACATCGTCGTGACTACACCAAAATAATAATTTTTTTAGCGGTTCGACCTTTAGTTTGACCTAACCAATAGCCAGGGATAGTTTTAATATTAATGGCTGAAACTAAATTTTAATTAATCGAATGTAAGCGACGCCATATTATGAAGGAATGTACCACAGGGACACAAGAGGGTCGGAAAATAGGGATTTTAGAATAGGGGATAAATAATTATTAATTGTTTTAAAACACCTTGTTTATAGAAAATTTTATTGGATAAGCAGTTAGGTGGTGTTAAGCGGGGCAAAGGTACCCCGGGTCCGGGCCCCTGAAGGGGGCCCGCCGGCTCGGGGCTTATCTATTATATGTGACTACCGTGTTTAAAACAGCGAGCATTAAAACATTTTCCCAACAAAAAAGGCGTTATTTGATTTTTTGCATTAAAATTTTCTGACTATTTCCAAAAACAAAAAACAAATTTTGGAGAAAAAAATTTTTTTGAGGACACATGGGGCCTGAGAACCCTTTCCCGGGGCCCGAAAATCCTAACGCCGGTCCTGTCAATTTCGATTAAAAATAATAATTATTTTTTTTTATCGACAGAGTCGGCATTCAACTATCTCATCTCGGTTCTTGCAACAACATTTCGGCGCATCGAGAAAATTGTCCGGTGGACTGCAAACAAGCGCCTTTGGACGGCCCCATTTGCGGCAGCGATGGAAACGTCTACAAAAATACGTGCCAAATGAAGCTTCTCACTTGTGGGTCGGTGTTATATTTTCTGTTTTTTTTTTATGTATAGTAATCCGAGTTTTTCAATACAGTAACCATTTTATTTATTCATTACAGTCAAGGCGTTGTAAGAACGAGCAAGAAGTATTGCCAAACAACGAGGCACTGCAGAGAAAGTTGTTGGCGAGTCTCAAAACCGACCTGTGGATCCGATGGAAAAATTTATAGCAATGCTTGTAGAATGAAATCTAAAAACTGCGGGTAAATTCATTTTATTAATTTAGTCTAAAATACGCGTTTATTTATACAGGTAGGGATGCACTATATATCGAAGCTATCGATATTTCGGATGTGCTTATTCGATATTAATATCGATATAGTTCGATTTATCGCGTATGTCGATATGTAAACACCGATTATCGAAACCCATTAATTTAAGTTAAAAAGATAACAAGAACACAACAGTTTGTTTAGCTGTTCATATTCTTACGAAACGATTTATAATAGAGGATTTTTAAATTTTTTTAACTTGTAATGTTGATACTGAGAATTTAAAATGAAATTTTTTTTAATTAATTTTTTTAAATTTGATTTCTAACGCTATTAATCAAAATCAAAAACTTTATCCGATATATCGATTCATCGATATTTTCTGTGCGATTTATCGATACATCGATTTTTTTGTGCGATATACTGATACATCGATATTTTCTGTGTGTTATATCGATACATCGATATTTTCTGTGTGTTATATCGATACATCAATATGTTCTGTGTGTTATATCGATACATCGATATTTTCTGTGTGTTATATCGATACATCAATATGTTCTGTGTGTTATATCGATACATCGATATTTTCTGTGTGTTATATCGATACATCGATATTTTCTGTGTGTTATATCGATAGATCGATATTTTCTGTGTGTTATATCCATACATCAATATTTTCTGTGCGATAAATCGAATATATCGATATTCCTGTTTCTATATATCGAATACGCTATATATCGATTCAATACATGTATCGTGCATCCCTGGATACGGGGTTTTTTCCATTTAAGTTTTTTCACCTCCACTTCAAAGTCTAGAGCTCTAGTCATTCATCTTTTATTCTCTTAGCGAACTTTAAATTTGGCCAAGTTTTCGATTTTACTACTTTTTTTGGCCGATACATTTTGTTACTACATGACCGTACTTTAGATCCAAGCAAACGACCAGGCAATCAAAGGAAGAACTTGGCCCGTTTTTGATGTTTTTATTGAAGTCATTATAAACTTGCAACAGGCAAAAACGTATAATTTTAATTGAATTTCATATTTAAATGGGAACCGTCAATAAAATTTCTTTTTAAACCAAATGTTTAATCTTGTGAAAGTTTAACTGTGTGTTTTATCTTACTCTCCACATTAAAGAACGAAAGTTAAGTTTTGAAATTTAATTTTTCATCCCATTTTCAGGAAACATGTATTCGAAGTGCCGATGGCATTTTGCATAAGTCAAGAACGAAACTCTCACAGTACGGCGTGTCCGGCCAATTGTGATGGAGAGAAAGAAAAACCTACGTGTGGATCGGACGGAAATATTTACGGATCTGAGTGCGAAATGAAGCTCTTAAACTGTGGGTAAGCGAACTATTTTCTTATCCCACTTATATTATAATTGCGAAAGTTTGGACGAATGTTACTCAATCACGCCGTAACGGCTAAACGAATGTGGATAAAATTTGGTACAGAGATAGACTATATCTAGGATTAGGACATAGAGTATTTTTCATTTCGGAAAAACGCACAGTTCCTTATGGAATAACCATTTAAAATCCATTGACAGAGATCACGCACGGCGACTCGGGTCAATGACGCTACTACTTAAGGCCAGATCTCGTGGCGCGTGATAACGCGTCGAGCCATCACAAGCCACCACAAGTACGCGTCGTAAGTGGCGACGCGGACAAAAGCTAGTAATTCATAAAAAAAGGGTGTGGGTCTCGGGACCCCCAACAGATGTGAAACATCAAAGAAAACGTTATTGAACTCGGTGGTATTCTCTATGTAGTAGTATATATTTTTTCAAAAGCAGCAACTAACTGTTATGCTGACGTAATCTTATATACTGCACTGTAACACACGCTGTTGTCTTCCCTTGCCCGAGCGCGCGGAAGCCGAGAGAGAGAGAGAGAGTGCCGCAGTGGTGGGGAGAACAGCAGCGAAGGAGCGGACCATAAATTTCGTTGCATATTTCCCCTCACGCGGCTGTTCACAGCCCGACATAAGATGTTTCACATCAAAAAGCATTGTAGTGCTTCAGGAAGTATGTTTTAAATCATTCTCAAGGCGCAGGCCCCAGGTGCATGAATTTTAATTTATTATACAAAACTTTTTCGTTTTCAGATCACAGTCACGCAACAAAAAAGTACAAAAGGTCGATTTCGACAAGTGCCGTCCGAAGTTGACAAAGTGTTTGAAAACGAAATGTGGCTCTGAACCCGATACAGTGTGTGGAACCGATGCTCGGACGTATGTCAACCAATGCCAATTGGATATTGCGACGTGTCTGAAAGGTGTTCAGTTGGCCCACATTGGTAACTGTACGACGTTGAAAGAAATAGGACCGTGCCCGACTGAATGTCCTTCATACGACCTCTCAGATGATGATCCTGTGTGTGGCTCTGATGGGAATGTTTACAGGTTTGCAAACTCGTTTCATTTATTATATACTAGCGGCCCATCCCGGCTACGCCTGGGTGGTATGAAATTATGATTAAGCATACGAAAACAGTTTTTTTTTTTTTGACAAAACACCGTCATAGTTCAGCCATTTTGTACAAAATATTTGGGCTTGAGAATGGCCGAGCGTTTAGCAATGCTGTTGTTTACATGGCGTTGCTATGGTCCCCAGTTCCCGGGTTCTAGCCCGAGAGCTGGTAAAAGTGTCAATTGGATTTTCAATTTATTATTAAAAAAAATAATAAATTGAAAATATGAATTAGTGCTAGGCCCAAATAACCTTAGCTGTTGATGGTCTTTTAAAAACACACACAATACAAAATATTTACAAATTATATACACAAACCTTCCTCGTTTATCGCTCTTTCTATTAGTGAAAACCGTTTCAAAATCCGTTGCGTGGTTTAGAAGAAGTAAGCGGAGAAACAGACAGAGGCAGACAGCGACTTTGTTTTATACTATTTAGAGATATCTTTATTTCCAGAAATTTGTCTGTCTGTTCGTTTATATCGGTTAAACCGATTTGACGAAACTTGATACACTAGACCTGGATAGTTTCGGATATGTGTAATCAAAGTTACTTAACTGTATTATTTATGAGTTATTTGTTGTGGCTGAAGGATCAAAAAAAAAAAACGCAACTAGTGTTATAAAATGTGCGTTTCTTTTAGGTTCCTTCAGTCACTGAAGACATCGTCTTTGAAAAATTCAGACATTAATCACTTTGTCTACTTTTTAAAAAGCAGACTTCGATTAATATAATTTATTTTCATAGATCAATGTGCGATTTGAAAAAAGAAACCTGCGGCCAGATGGTGGTTCCAGTAGCATCGCATCATTGCAGGACGACGGCTTTGTGTAACGAAGCTTGCGACAGCACGAAGGAGTTTGTTTGCGGCTCCGATAACAAATTTTACAAAAATGAATGCGAAATGAAAAGAGATAATTGCGGGTAGGCATCCTCCAAAAATAACTACTCTTCTATCAATGATAGAAAACTTACGTCACTGTGGGATCTTTCAGGGATACCGAGACGAAGCTCATAGTCATCAGTAACTTCATTTAGATATCGTTACAGTAGCTTCGAAGTTGCTTATTACTAGTGGGAGAGATACCTGTGTCTATCTTATTCTTAGAATAATTAATTAACATTCATATTTGCTATCATCTTGAGTAGGGATTCTAGGGAAGCATGAAATATCCAGAGAGCATAAAAAATAATAATAATAAATACAAATTTTAACACGGACGTCGTGAACAAATACATAATTAAAAGAATGTATAATGACTGCAAACAGTATATGAAACACCTGTTGTAAGAACAATGACGTAACACAATGCTGTAATCAAAAAAAATTCATTAATTCAAACCTATGTCACCGTAGGGACTCAGTCCGCCGCGATAGTGGAAAGTTTAGGGTTAAAATCCCTATGGTGACATAGGTTTGAATCAATGATTTTTTCCTGATTACAGCATTGTGTTACGTCATTGTTCTTACAACAGGTGTTTCATATACTGTTTGCAGTCATTATGCATTCATTTAATTAATAATAATAAATTTATTTAGTAACCAATACATAAAAAAATGTAAACCTATAGAGGTAAACAAAGCTACCTGTTCATAGGTTGGTTACAAAAAAGCTTACAAACTAGCTAACAATCTAGCTTACAGACAAGTTTCTTAATAAATGAAAAAAAAAATATCCAAAACAATTTTTTAAGCGTCTGTTCTATAATTTTGTTGCAATTTTTTTAAATAACACAGTAAAGTAAATTGGATTCATGTGACTTAACGTGTAATGAAAAGCTGCACCCCTACTCCTCTGCGCCGTTGAGCTAGAGTGGGATGCTGGGAAGGCATCGTTACAGGCAGCTCATACGTATCGATATGTGTGTTACAGTTGACGCGACTAGAAGTTTCAATTCTGCAGTGTGTAATGTAATATACAGATTGTATCAAAATAAAGCTGTGCATAGGGCGTTCTGTGTGTAAGACAGAGATCGATATATAAAGCAGTAAATAAGAACGAGATAAATGATCGTTAATAGGAAGTTTCTGTAGTTACTGTAAATAAATAATACCCATACTAACCCATACTAACCCATACAACCTGATAGCGTCATCTTTGTTTTGTGATTTTATCAATAATTTCTTATTTTAGTAGTCAGTAATAGGGAATGCAATCTCGAGCCGAGATTGGTAATTCGAGATCTCGCGAGATCAGTCTGGGTTCGAGATTGACAATATCGAGATTTCGCCTACTTTTAAAAAGAACGTATTATTTTGTATCTAAAATACTTAAAAATGAAAACTACTTACTTGGGACAGTGTGACTGTGTCACTGTGTACGTGTGTGATTTATTGCGTAGTGCACTGTGCAGATGATTACTATTCATTACTTTCCTTAAATAAACGTTGATTTTTTTGTTCCAAGATTCAATTAATGTTTTGTTTTATTTTCAAAATATAACAGCAATACCCCAACTCACACAGCACACTATATGTCAATTAATTATTTTGGAAATAACTTCTTAGGAGTTAGGAAGCGTAGGGTAAGTTACTATTAGTAACGTTCACGAACATTTGGTTTGAATTGCTCTCAGACATAATCAATATTCACTTAACTTTATAATTTGTTAGCCATCTAATGCTTGTTATAAGTTAAATAACTGTCCATTTTACTCAAGAAAACAATAATTAAAACAATATATGCAGAGAAACAAACAAAATCAATTAGCGTGACTGTCAAAAACTATTACGTATAAGTTATAAGTTTTTTTTCAAGCGCGTTCGTTCTTGAAATCTCGTTCGAGATCTCGACCATATCGGGTCGAGATCTCGAACGAGATTTCAAAAACGAGATTGCCTGCCCACGAGATTAAATCTCGAAAAATGATTCGAGATCTCGCGAGATCGAGATTGCATTCCCTAGTCAGTAACTACAGAAACTTCCTATGAGCGATCATTTATCTCGTTCTTATTTATTGCTTTATATCAATCTCTATCTTACACACAGAACGCCCTATGCACAGCTTTAATTTGTTACTATCTGTATACCTACTCATAATTTTTTTTTATGATTTTTTTAGTAAACATGTTTATGTCGTCCCGATGAAGCGATGTCTTGCTGGATTCATGTTCAAAGGCTGCCAGAGAATGTGCCCTCCTCATTACGATCCAGTATGCGGAACCGATGACAAAACGTATTCGAATCAGTGTTTCTTAGAAATGGAAAACTGCCGTTCAAGAGCTCTAGTGCAGATGAAACACTTGGGGACATGCACGCAACCAATCAACGAAATTCCCAAAAACTATTTATATTAAGTTGCAAAATTAATTTGCATTTTTCCAAAAGACAGTTTAATATATTTGCCTAGTTTAATTTTTATTTATGTGATCATTTATTTTTAAAATGATTTTATTAGAGAGATATAAAACTTGAAATTGTTTTTGATCGTTTTAACAGTTTTCGAGATTGATATTTTTATTGTACGCATGTTTTTTTTCTGCCAATTGTGCCAACGATTTTGCTGTTATATTTTTTATACATATCAAAATATTTAAGATGGGATCATAGTTACCTGTGCCAAAACACTCAGTTTTATTTTTCATTTTCCTTAATAGAGGGCTACCAGACTTCTTTTTTTACCACCTGATGGCACCACTAGCAAGTGAGGTATATATCACTTTGATGTCATTCAAATGTCAGTACTGTTTATATTGTCCGCCACCTGATGACGCCTCTATCAACTAAAGTATTTGTCATTCAAACATGTAACGGCTAAATCGCAGTTACGTATTTATTTAATTGTTTATTCCTTAATAATTGATAAAATATGAAGAATGACTGAACGCAGACCGTTAATCTCTAAACGTTTGACATACCTTACTTGCCACTAGCGCCATCTGATGAAAAAAAAGTACACGTTTGACGCACACCTTACTTACCACTAACGCTATTTGACGAATAAAAATATGGTAGCTCTCATTTCTTAAACAAAATGATGTTACTTATTATGAGTTACCTATGACTTCGTAGCGAGAGTAAACCTTCCTCAATAAAATAAGCTATCGAGCGGAAAAAACCGCATTCGAATCCGTTTAGTAGTTCTCGAGATTAGCCGATATATACATACAGACAGACACCTACCGAAACCTGCTTTTATACTAAGTAAGGATGAGAAAAAACATGGTTTGTACTGGAAATTAGTAAAAAAAAAATGTTTTTTTGGACCTTAAATTGGACACATTAAATTTTGTACCTAGCCGAATAGTTAGTCTAAAACCCTAGTCAGTACATCTCTACTAATCTTCAAACCTTTATCTGTGTACCCCAAACAAAAATCAAATTCATAAAATAGATTTTGAAAAAATAAACGAAAATATGACGGGGTATTTTGGCATATTTGATTATGGCCCCACCTTAATATTGCAATTTATTATATAAATTATTATTTTGTAATATTTATTTTTTATATATTTGTAATGTGATTTTTTATATGAATGTACGTAAGTAAAATTGAAAAATCATTCGTTCACAAATTTTGATGTCGATTTTTTTCATCTACCTACTTTTTTCCTTTTCTTTAAATCCTTTTTTAGATTACGTAATTTTTTTATCCTGTAGTGACGTAACTAGTCGAAAAGGTAGTTATATATCTCACGGCATCATAGTTCACAATTTTGGGGAGGCTGGACATTACTTAGGGGGGCAGCCCCCAAGATAAGGGGTAAGAATTCATCAGCGATTTATTTTTTCAAATAACAGGTTTCAGAAATGATTTTTTTCTCAGTGTAAGGTGTAACTTTTTGAGACACTAAATACATTTCACCATTAGTGCGACAATGATAGCGTATACAACTGAGTAAAGAATAGGTACACCTGTTTCGTAAGTGCAAAACAAAGACAGAAAAAAACAGGGAATTTCAATTGACAGCTGTATTTAACAAGATGGCCGAAAATATTTGTGTGGAACAGTGAATTTTCTCAGTTTATCCAGTTTTCTGTATTTAAAATGAGTGAAAATTAAGTGAAATTTTGTGGACGGGAAGAAGCCAGCTTTAAACGATGATTCTCGTAAGTTCCGTTTGTCATTTTTTCTTAGTGTTCATTTTTTTCGCACATCTGTTGTTTGTTTAAGGTTAAAGTACCAGCATGTTTTTGATACATTTTTCAAATTAAAACGACCTTCGATTGCAAATTTTATTTAAATATGATCTGGTTTTTATTATATTTACTATCGTCAATAAAATCTATGCGTCCAATTGTCTCAATCAATCCAAATTGGTTCTTAAAAGATGTGACATGTAAAAAGTGGTTTTTGTGTATTTACTTTTATAACACAATACATAGAAATTGGCCGAGTTTATTGATAATTTTATTTTTAAGTATACGATTTATTGTACTTTGAAAGATTCGAGTTAAAAAAATCAAACTTCCACGTTCTTATCAGTAAATAATGCAAATAACCTTATCTAATCTTATGTTGACCCTGGCTCATCTATAAGTATGTTTTGGATAAAATAGGCAATTTATTTTTGTAATTTTGTTACTGAAAATAATTAATATGATTCATTTTCATATTTCTGGAATGCACCGATGTGATTTCTCAATAAATCATTATCTAGTTTACATAATGATATCGAATCTTTGTTGAAATCTTGAATTTCTATACCTAGGAGGTCTTTGATAGTATAAGTTACCAATTAATAATAATAAAATAAATAAATATGAACTCATCATCAGGCGTTGCTTGATGACTTCATATTAAATACTTTGAGTCTAAACCGGTAACAACGTTTGTTATTAAATAAATAAAAGCCGGTCAAGTGCACACCGAGGGTTCCGTATAATAGGGCCTCCAATATCAGATCATCCTCAATTCCAGAACTCATGGTGTCGGTATTTAGTTCTCAGGTCAATATCTACCAAAAGTCTACAAAAATAACGCATGAAGAAAAACATGTATTTCTTTTAAATAGAAATATTTTTATTGACATAGAAAACATTGAATGGAATTTTGAGTCAGGCAAACAAAAAAAAAATCAACAATATCGAGTATTTTATATACACCTCTAGATGCTTCAGAATCAGAGATCTATAGTAAGCTGTAAGGCCCACGAGAACACTGGTGTAACGGTTAGCGTAGCCGACCTTTGGATCACTGTCGTGGGTTCGAATCCCAACTCCGCTCATGGATGTTTTGTGATGTCATTTAGTTTTAAGGAAGTTGTTATTTAATGTAATTAAGACGCTAATGACCTAAGTTGTCCACGCGTCTATAATATACAATAAATAAATGTAAGGCCCACGTTTCTGCTTTTTGGTCGGCAAATTAAGCAAAAATAGGTTAATTTTTAATTTTTTCATTAATTCCAGAATTCCGATATTAATTTCTTTAGTTCCGGAATTGATATGTTTAAAAATTTTGTCTGGAATTGCGAAATCTCTGAATTCCAATATTATGGAAGTCCTATCTTTATTCTCAAATCACGGTATATTTGAGTCAAAAAATCGTAGTTCGACTTTTGATAGCTGAATAAAAAACTGACACTAATCTTTCCCGCTGTGAAGATGCAAATTTCGAAAAAAAAATTTTGGCACGTCCGTGGTTGCACTCAAACTTGACATTTTTACAAGCTTTTATTTAACTTGCAATGTTTGTATGTTAGTTTGTTTAGGTCAAATCTTGCAAGTCAATTTTGAACGGCTTCCACGTATCCAAACGATTTAAAATTTGATACACATATGCATTCCCAATGACAATACATGAATCAATCGTTTTTAGAATTAAATTCAATTCCTAAGGGGGTCAAACGAGGGAGTAGGGTTTTTTTTGACTATTCAACGCCTAGGCCAAACCGCTAAAGCTAGAAACTTGGAATTTGGACAGTATAGGTTTCTTTTGTAACGTAAGCACCCACTATATGAAGGGATTTTTCGAAATTCAATCCCTAAGGGAATCAAAAAGAGATAAACTTTTGAACGACTAAAAGGAACAAAATAAAATATTAGTAAAAAAACTTTTTAAAGACACGCTTTTATTTAAATGTACTAAAAAGGAAAAAAATAAGTTTTAATAATTTAGTTTCATAATAATTATAAAAGCGTGGGTCGTGACTAATAAAATATCGTAGAGTTTACAACCCACGCTTTTATAATTATGAAACTAAATTATTAAAACTTATTTTTTTCATTTTTAGTACATTTAAATAAAAGCGTGTCTTTAAAAAAATTTTTTAGTAATATTTTATTTTATTCAGTTTTTGCCCGGTCGGTAGAGTACCTACCAACGTCCCACAGAGATGTAATCTGGGGACTGAAAGATGTAGCTTTTCCTCCTTTAAAATGGTGTATTTGAAAAATGTTTGCGATTTTTTTCGCAAAGTTACATGGGTTTGAAAATTGACTAGTGATAGTTGATCCCCTAAATCGTTTGAGGAATTTATATTACTTAGTTTAGAATCTGTAAACTTGGGGGAGCAATGTAAAGTGCGATCTCGTTATGTTAATTGATTTTTAAATGGCGAGTTTTACCATTGTAATCGTTATCACTTCAAAATGGGTGCATGTTCCATCGGTAAACAAATTTCACAATCATATAACCAATCTGTTGCACATAAAATACTGGGCGGCGATTGTGATTGCCTACCACTCGGGGAAATGGAGTTTTTGAAGTGACATAATTGAATCTAGTGGGCCGTGGTACTCAACAACAACAATGTAATATGCAATAATGACAATCTCTCTCTCTCTGCTTCATTTGCAACAATCAGATATGAGTGGCCGGTTTGGCCGTATGCCCAGTACTTTAGACAAATTATAGATAATAGATCATTTAACAACGGTATACCATCTAGGTATGAGTCACAAATAAATATGTTTTTCACAACGCCACTATTGTAAATTCGATTTTCGGTACCTGAGAGTTTCAATAATGAACATTTATTTTTAGTTGTCGGTTTTCTCTGTTTTTTAACGTTGTTAAGAGACAGATACAGCGATTGAGTCCCGCCCACTTCAATTCCCATATAATACTCGAAAACGTCAAAGTGACAGACATAACCCCACATAAATTTCACATGGATCTGACAGATCTAATATTTTTGCGGCTTTTTTGCGCGCTCAAATTGCTGCAGGTACCTCAAATCGAAAACCAATGATAACAAAGGTACGTGCAGTATGGAGCTGGGATTCTAGATGGCAGCGTAGATCATAGCAGGGCTTGCTTAAAATTAATGCATTGTTATATATGCGAGCGTACACAACGAAGCAGTGAGTGTAGCAGGTATAAGCGCTGTTACAAGAGCTGGTTGATACAAGAATGTATCTCATCATTCTTTCAGCGCGCTGACTACTACAATCAACGGTGACAACTGTCAAATGGCCGTTACAAGTTTCGCAATGGATGTGACTAGTTTAATAAGTGAAATTTTGCCAGTTTTTATTTAACTTGTTTTGAGTTTTTTCTAAGACGTATTTAAAAGTGTTAGGTTCCATACGTAAATAATCAAAAAACCGGTTTGGGTAAAATTTTAATTCTTGGTATAAATGATGAAATTCGCCATGTTTAGATCGTTTTCTATTAATAGGGTGGACATGACAGCTCCTACCCAAATTTGTATTTAAAATATACCACTTTGTAGCAGAAGAACACATTAATATTCGTCTTCGCTATCTGATATTTCAAACGCGACTTAAGCTTGTATCAATGCTAGTATCAAAGCTTCGTTGTGAAAACCTATAAGCGCTTAATTTCAGCCACCATCTACCATACATGCTACCATCTAGAATCCCAGCTGCGTACTGCACGTACCTTTACGTGGCTATGAACTTGCTGCCATCAATGATATTACGTTTCTAATGTGCCCACATCCATTGTCTATCAATTGATAGTCTATGGTATTGTACTGTGCTGTACAAATGTACCGTTTTGTCATTCATAAACCAGAATGATTTCCCTGCTTGAATGAAGTCTTGGCAAACGACATTAAGCTTTTATGAATGAGGAAATGCCGTATTTTGTTTATTTATTTTACGAAGTTCTGGATTTTTTAGAACATCGACGTATAATTAAAGAGAATTTCGTGTGCCAAAAGAATTCACTTACACTTTACTGACGAATATATTTATCCAATTTCCGGTTTCACAAATTCATTATTCGTTGACTCATTTTTAAAAAAATGTGATTTTGTTGTAACGAAAATATCTTCAATACGTCTCCAATTAATAGGGAGCCACAATTATTTTTAATCTGCGCCGGAAATTGAAAAATTAAGAGTTTTCAAAGAGTTGCGGCATCTCTGGCGCCCCGCATGATCAGGGCGGGTCTACATAGGGACTAATAGGACTTAAGCCGTGGCCCTCCAAGTGTCAAGAGCCCACAAAAATTGAATTATTATCCAGATTCTATCGTTGGCGGTCAGTGGGTATTTGATGTGCTGCTCGACTGAATATTCTTACGATATTAGATAATTAGTTATGTAGAGGTCTATGAACATAAACGTCGCTGCTTTTCGATGAGTAAGTACTGGTCTGATCGACTACCATTATACTTCTGAGTGAGTGAGTGAGTGAGTGAGTGAGCTAGTTAGTAAGTGAGTGAGCTAGTGAGTGAGTGAGGTAGTTAGTAAGTGAGTGAGCTAGTGAGTGCGTGAGCTAGTTAGTAAGTGAGTGAGTGAGCTAGTGAGTGAGTGAGTGAGCTAGTGAGTGAGTGAGCTAGTTAGTGAGTGAGTGAGTGAATGAGTGAGCTAGTGAGTGAGTGAGTGAGTGAACTAATGAGTGAGTGAGCTAATGAGTGAGTGAGTGAGTGAGCTAGTGAGTGAGTGAGCTAGTTAGTGAGTGAGGTAGTTAGTGAGTGAGGTAGTTAGTGAGTGAGTGAGCTAGTGAGTGAGTGAGCTAGTGAGTGAGTAAGCTAGTGAGTGAGTGAGGTAGTTAGTGAGTGAGCTAGTTAGTGAGTGAACTAGTTAGTTAGTGAGTGAACTAGTTAGTGAGTGAACTAGTTAGTGAGTGAGTGAGCTAGTGAGTGAGTGAGTGAGCTAGTGAGTGAGTGAGCTAGTTAGTGAGTGAGTGAGTGAATGAGTGAGCTAGTGAGTGAGTGAGTGAGTGAACTAATGAGTGAGTGAGCTAATGAGTGAGTGAGCTAGTGAGTGAGTAAGCTAGTGAGTGAGTGAGGTAGTTAGTGAGTGAGGTAGTTAGTGAGTGAGGTAGTTAGTGAGTGAGTGAGCTAGTGAGTGAGTGAGCTAGTGAGTGAGTAAGCTAGTGAGTGAGTGAGGTAGTTAGTGAGTGAGCTAGTTAGTGAGTGAACTAGTTAGTTAGTGAGTGAACTAGTTAGTGAGTGAACTAGTTAGTGAGTGAGCGAGTGAGTGAGTGAGCTAGTGAGTGAGTGAGTGAGCTAGCGAGTATGAGTGAACTAGCGAGTGAGTGAGCGAGCGATTGAGTGAGTGAACTTTTTCCGCTCGCATATCTCAAGAACAATTAATAATATCGACTCCGGACAAATTTCATTCGACACAGAATTACATAATGAACACCTGATTATAGGTTTGCAGGAAATTTCAATTTACGGATTTTTGTTTATAACAAAAGAACTTTAAAAAAAATTCATAATATATGTGAACTCCTTTCGTCTCGTTTTATTTCTGGATTTCTTCTGTTTCTTCGGCCAGTCAACTGTTAAACAGCTGCAATCTGCATATTATGAGCAACGTCATCGATCGATGCATCGCGTCTTTCAATCGGGAATATTTAATTGACAATTCATCAAAACAGTTGATGGTTAACAGTTCCAAACAAATGACCGTCGATGATTGCGCGTTTCAAATGGTTTATTATTCGTTTTGCGTCGATGCGTTGAACATGTCGACCTGTCGGTATACGCCCCGCCATGTATGGCGAATTAACAATAAATAATCATTCTTCGACTTATAACTGCGGAAGTGGTGAACATTCCGATTGTGTTTTGTTTCCGTTGTTTGGAACGACGTTAAATCAAGATTTATTTGGTGCGGCGAACTTAAGGGTGTTTATTTAATTCAAAATCGGTCAAGTTATACAGCGTCGTAGCAACACTGTAAGAAATGAGAAGGCCGATTACATAGATTATCGATGGTCCATTTGTAGCCAGCGATTAATCTGGTAATAGGCACACAAAGAGACAATGGCGTCGCAAACAGGTATCGCCACATCGCGTAGATTCCATAAAAACACATTGTGCATGCGTGGTTACTAATTTTAGATTAATTTGTTTTGTATTAATCCATTTTATATATGTAACTATACATTTTATTTTGTAATTTTTACACACTTTATTGAAATATTACACAAATTATGTAACTTTGAAAGTTAAGGTAGAATTCGCTCAATTTTCTAAGTGATTTTACATTATTATTTATTTTTACACAGAAAACTTCATAAAAACTTGGACTTTTACTGTAAAGTTAAACAAATTTGTGATTTTTACATAAAGTAAATTAAAATTACATAATTTGTGTAAAATTCCAATAAAGTGTGTAAAAATTACAAAATAAAATGTATAGTTACATATATAAAATGGATGAATACAAAACAAATGAATGTAAAATTAGTAACCACGCATGCGCAATGTGTTTTTATGGAATCTACACGATGTGCAGGCGATATCTGTTTGCGGCATTGTCTCTTTGTGTGCCTATTACCAGATTAATCGCGCTGGCTACAAATGGACCATCGATAATTTATGTAATCGGCCTTCTCATTTCTTACAGTGCAAGTACGCTAGCCACTAGACTACACTGTCCTCTCAAATTACTCTATCTTGGAAGTGAAATAGACTATAGATGTAACGCCGCCGTGTAATATTTTTTTACTTATGGAACGTCGTGTATTTTGTAATAACGACCGATTGTCTGTTAGAATAGTTCGAATGCCATCACGCAGTTTGGTGTTGTAAGTTGCTGAGGTCCCTCGGCTGCATGCCGACTGCATAAGTGCATTTCGATTCAACGCAAACGTGTAATACAGCCCCGTCATATCTGTGACTGGAAAGCTAAACTGCTTATGTCGAAATTGTCTAGATATTTTGCGTAGTTTAGGCAATAGGCGCTGTAATAAAAAGTGTTTTTGATGTGAAACATCTTATGTCGGGCAGTGAACAGCCGCGTGAGGGAAATATGCAACGAAATTTATGGTCCGCTCCTTCGCTGCTGTTCTCCCCACCACTGCGGCACTCTCTCTCTCCTCGGCTTCCGCGCGCTCGGGCACGGGAAGAGAGAGAGACAGTATACATACGAACGTACTGTAAAGCATAAGTATATGTATACACGTGTACTACACGTGTATACATATAGATAGATAGATAGATTTATTAAAATCATAGATGGGCAAGCCCACATTGATTACGTCAAACATAAATTACATTAATAACAATTAAAATTAATATTAAAAAATTCCTTGATGGAGTATAAACAGTTTCTTATACAAATTTGTTTTATGTTTTTTTTGAAATCTCTTAATCCTAATTTCCTTATTTCTAGAGGTAACGCATTATAAAATTTATAACTGATGCACAAATAACTTCTACCAGCTAAGTCCAATCGCACCTTCGGTATGCATGTGTTTTCCCGATTTCTAGTATAGTAATCATGTTGATCTGAATGCATGTCTAAGGTATTGCTTTTCGCAAATATTAAACAAGTATACACAAAAAGGGAGTAGAGAGACATTACATTAAGTTGAACAAATAAGTTTCTACAAGAGTCGTTCCAATTTGATTTTGTGATTGTTCTTATTGTACGCTTTTGGAGTTTGAATACGCGCTCACTACTAGGTGAATTTCCCCAGAATACATACGTGTATACATATACAAGTGTATAAATATACATATACACGTGTATACATATACTACACGTCGTGTAGGTATGTAATATAGATACTTCGCTATGTATTTAGTTGCGTTTCTGGCTCAGGCGTGCTCAAACGCCGCAACCGCGTGTGTTACAGTGCAGTATATAGGATTACGTCAGCATAACAGTTAGTTGCTGCTTTTGAAAAAATATATACTACTACATAGAGAATACCACCGAGTTCAATAACGTTTTCTTTGATGTTTCACATCTGTCGGGGGTCCCGAGACCCATACCCTTTTTTTTTATTTGTAAACGGTTTTATTTAGCTTATATTCACGACAGTCTAGTCTAGAGGCTGGTACCAAGTACGCTGTCCACTAGGCTACACTGCCCTCTACATATCATGAATATTGTTGTAATAATCTATTCTATATAAACTTTAAATATAAAAGACGCTAATGACATCTGTTGTCGAGCGTCTATAATCCACAATTCAATTCTTAAATATAAAAATGGTCGATCACTGGAACTCAGGTCGAGAATTAGTGCCTTTACCCTATGTGTACAAAGATTATTATCTTCGAAAAAATTTTAGACATCCATTGATCTCAAAACTTTTTTGAATATTAGTCATACGAATTGTATGTTTACAAAAGGTTTGTTTTTAACAGTTAAAATTATGCTAATTTTTTGTACAGTACAATCTTACGTATCAGACATTGTACAGTCGACTTCCATAAAATGCCCGCACACTGTAAAAAATAGATGAAAAAATACTTTGAAAGTTAAGGTAGAATTTTCTCGATTTTCTAAGTGGTTTTACATTATTATTTATTTTTACACAGAAAACTTCATAAAAACTTGGACTTTTACTGTAAAGTTAAACAAATTTGTGATTTTTACATAAAGTAAATTAAAATTACATAATTTGTGTAATATTCCAATAAAGTGTGTAAAAATTACAAAATAAAATGTACATATATGTACATATATATGTACATATATGTACATATATAAAATGGATGAATACAAAACAAATTAATGTAAAATTAGTAATACCACGCATGCGCAATGTGTTTTTACGGAATCTTCGCGATGTGGCGATACCTGTTTGCGACGTCATTGTCTCTTTGTGTGCCTATTACCAGATTAATCGCTGGCTGCAAATGGACCATCGATAATCTATGTAATCGGCCTTCTCATTTCTTACAGTGCAACTTATAGAATTAGCTTCCTTCTGTCTAAGTGCCATTCTCATTTCAAATCCGATCTATTAATACATATTCGAACTGTCCACCAGGTTCCTTCACTATACTTTGTAATTGTGTTCAGGGCTGGCGTTAGGGGGGGTAAGCGGGGCAAAGGTACCCCGGGTCCGGGCCCCCGAAGGGTGCCCAACGGCCCGGAGCTTACCTAATATTATATGTGACTACCGTGTTTAAAACAGCGGGCTTTAAACCATTTTCCCAGCAAAATAAATGATAATTTAAAAAAACTAAAAAACACGCTTTAATGAACTAAAAAGTAAAAAATAATTAATTTTATTGTAAAAAAGCGTGGGGTAGTATGAAAATATGATACAAAGCACCCCACGCTTTTTTACAATAAAATTAATTATTTTTTTCTTTTTAGTTCATTAAAGCGTGTTTTTTAGTTTTTTTAAATTATAATTTATTTTTGCTTTTTAGTCCTGGAGATCCTGGTCAGGATAATGGGACAAACTTATGGAATTATTGTATTGTAATCGGTCCTTGATAAGTGTGCAAAGTTTCAGTTCAATCTGAAGTTTTTTGCTTTTTTTTTAGTCCTGGAGATCCTGGTCAGGATAATGGGACAAACTTATGGAATTATTGTATTGTAATCGGTCCTTGATAAGTGTGCAAAGTTTCAGTTCAATCTGAAGTTTTTTGCTTTTTTTTTAGTCCTGGAGATCCTGGTCAGGATAATGGGACAAACTTATGGAATTATTGTATTGCCGTCGGTCCTTGATAAGTGTGCAAAGTTTAAACTAAATCTGACCGTTCAAAGTTGGTCAAAATCAAGTTCAAAGAAGTCGGTTACAAACTGACAAACAAGCAAGCACACAAGCAAGCAAGCCCGCAAGCAAGCAAGCATACAGGTGAAGCTAATATAAGCGTGTTAAAAAGACGTTATTTGATTTTTTGCTTTAAAATTTGCTGACTTTCCAAAAAAAATATTATGAAGTAAAATTTTTCTTGGAGGGAACAGGGGCCTGAGAACGCTTACCCGGGGCCCAAAAATCCTAGCGGCGGCCCTGATCGTGTTGTAAGATACAGTGTCGCTTTTTTCCGAATTGGCCGTTTTTAACTTCCCACCCTTACGAAGTCGATATAATTTTTTATTCGTGAGATATTGTGTAAAATCTACTTTTTTGGAGTCTATTTGGTTAAGAAAAAAGAACGGCTGAACCGATTTTGAAAAAATTTCTTTCAGATCATATTTACGTTAATACGCGTCGATTGGCACCCTATCGTAGTCGATATTATTTTTCATTCTCGAGATTTCGTCTTAGAAAGAAATGGACACATACGTACGTACGTACGTACACACACACAGAGACATCTTTCTAAAAATAGTGTAGTGACCTTGAGACATAAAAATTTGTTATACATTTTGATTTCGATTTTCGGACCCATTACAATAACTTCCAATGGGAAGTCAAAAAAAAATAATAATGAATTGAAAATATGAATTGGTGCTAGGCCCAAATAACCTTAGCTGTTGGTGGTCTTTAAAACACACACACAATAACCCTCCTTTTTTTCTAAGTCGGGTAATTAGTGCACCCGGGCAAAGCCGCACGAGACATCCAGTGTATTATAGAAATAAAGAAATTTCGATACAAAAAATTAGCATGCTTGAATGTTTTACGGGTATTGCAGAGTTATTAGTTATGTAATATGCACATTGCACACTGATATAAAGTTAGTTATGTCAACCGAATTGTGTGCACTGCGCATGCCCGTATGTCAAAACGATGGGTAAACTATTGCACGCTATATGGAATTAATGTAGTGATAATACTGGCACGCGAAGAGTTAGGGTATACTTGTAAATACTCTCCGTGGAGTCCTGACTCCTGGATCTAGTCTAAAACGCGATTAAATACGTCCGGTTTTTTTATATGTATTAAAATTATACATCGACTATTTTTGTTTTTCTTGTCGCAGTTCACTTGTTTCAGAGAAACAACATCGCGTTTTTTTTTAATAATTATATAAGTGACTTGTGGTGGACGTAATTATAAAATACATAATTTTGCGGTTATGATGAGTGTTTTGTTTCATTTGTGTTCAGTTGTTCTGTAAGTGCGGTTGTCATTTTTTTCTCTCGCCCTCATATGTTTTGAGTGGTGTGTCTCTTATCTTTTGTTTATTTTTGTAGTACGCGTGTAAACAGTTTGATTGAAATCATATGTTTTTCTCTAAAATAAATACTACACGTATATTTAAAAAAGTGCATTGGTTTAAAACGGGGAACCAAAAAAAAGTGTTCGTAAACAGTTGAGTGTCGCAGTGCGGTCTAAAAAAAAATATATGACGTACGTGTAAACAAAGAATTTCGGAAAAGAATATATTTTGTACAAGTCTACTTTTTTAAGAATTATTTACGAAAAAAACAAGTGCTTTAATAATTTGGAAATTGGGGCTGTATTTTATAAATTGAGGAAGTGCGATTTTTAGTCTGTAATATTTAAATAATTCTAGAAAATTAAAATTATTTCGTAACGCAAAATCAAATTAAAAGCCTTTTATATTAAGCAATATTTGTATATCGTTAATTACTTTTTTTCGCTTAAAACAATTGAATTTTTTAATCGGAAAATGATTGTACAAACATTTTTATCAATCGTATCAATTGTCATTAATTGACGAAATACTCTAGTTCTTTTTTTACTGTGATGTGACGTGGCCGCAAAAACAAAACAAAAGCCAGCGGCGGCGGTGCGTGTCATCAGTGCGTGGGATAGTGTTTTGTTTTTATCTTCTTTTGTTTTGCTCCAAATGGCGTGACAAGTACCATCGTCACGTGATAGCAATGATGGTGGAGAAAGTGGAAGGTTTTCTAATGTACAGAAAACCCGTCTATCGTATTTTCCAATACCTGGAGACGTAAGTTTTTTTTGATAATTATTATTGACATAGACATGGAAGGTGGACAGTGCGTTCCCTATCCTACTATTGCTTACTATTGGCACAAAAAATGAGAGAAAGAAATACCTATTGTAGACGACTCTCATTATCTCTTTCTAAGATTGCGTGATTGGTTCTTCATCTCCATTTTATACTTTTTATGGTGTCATGTTATTTGAAAATTGAATTATTCATATTCATAGCAAATTAAAGCTGTGCATAGGCCGTTCTGTGTGTAAGACAGAGATCGATATATAAAGTATTAAGTAAGAATGAGATAAATAATCGCTAATAGGAAGTTACTGTGGTAACTTTAAATAAATAATATCTATAAAACCTAATAGCGTCATCTTTGTTTTTTCGCTCCTTCTATGCTGTAAAAATGTAAATCTTTTACCAGTTTACCAACTAAGCAACTAAACCATAATATTTCGGAGATAGGCAACCATTTGATTCAAATTATGCTATGACATTGCGAATTGTTGTGACAGAAGGAGACGGTCTATTTTCAAAGGCAGCTACAAATAATCTTATTATGTCGGCGGTTGAATTACCACCATAAAACCATTTAATTATTTGGATTTTTTCCCGAACAGTATAAATTGCCATTTTATGAATAATTTCAGTAGTGACTATTTTTACTTTAGAAAACAACGATGACGCTATCAGGTTGTTCGGTATTATTTATTTACAGTAACCACAGTAACTTCCTATTAGTGATCATTTATCTCATTCTTTCTTATTGCTTTATATATCAATCTCTGTCTTACACACAGAATGCCCTATGCACAGGTTTAATTTGATACAATCTGTATATGTTAGAGCGAAGAACCTATCACAATAATTTCTAGAAAAAGAGAATGATAGTCGTCTACAATAGCTATCTCTTTCTACCATTTTTGTGCCAAAAACTCTAAAAAGGTGTTTCTTCGGAATAATTTTAAACGAAGATTTTTTTTCACACTGCTTTGTTAGGTCATTTTTTATGATACCTGAAAAGTACCCGATTCTGCTGTAGGCGTCCCCCTGTTTTAGTAAAATTAGGGGGGTGAAAAGAGAAGATAAAGACAGCTATCTAGGGAAGTGGGGTATCGTTTTTACCCGATATTTTAGGTCGCGGTGGCTTCCTTCGGGCCCCGCTAACACTTAAATCTTATTCTTACCCGACTACGAAAAAAGGAGGGTTATGATTTTAATTACGTATAAATCAATTAAACATATAATGGCAATTCTTTTTAGTTTGTCGTTTGCCCTTCAAAAGAAGTGTATCACCTTTTCATTTTTTTACGAGGTCCAAGCCGTCGATGGTCAATTAATATACAAAATAGAGTGCCAGTGGCTATTCTTATATGACTGCCATAAATGGTCTTACAATACGGGTAGACATATAATTCAAATGTACAATTAAATATGGCCTTTAATTAACCCTTTAATAGGTGCGTTGATTTATCCGACGTTTGATGATTTTTGTATTAATTTTTCTTAAGAATCAAACACACTTTCGCATTTATCATAACTATTACGGATACGTGTATCAAATTTCATTCAAATCGGATTAGGGGTTTACCTGCAGTTACGGCGAAACAGACAGACACACAACCTCCATATTTTACAGTTTCGACTTCAAAAAAGGAGGAGGTTCTCAATTCGATTAGTTTGTATTTTTGATGTGAAACATCTTATATCGGGCTGTGAACAGCCGCGTGAGGGGAAATATTCAACGAAATGTTTGGTCCGCTCCTTCGCTGCTGTTCTCCCCACCACTGCGGCACTCTCTCTCTCTCGGCAACCGCGTGTGTTACAGTGCAGTATATAGGATTACGTCAGCATAACAGTTAGTTGCTGCTTTTGAAAAAATATATACTACTACATAGAGAATACCACCGAGTTCGATAACGTTTTCTTTGATGTTTCACATCTGTCGGGGGTCCCGAGACCCACACCCTTTTTTTTTAATGTACACCGATTTCTCAGGAACGGCTGCACCAATTTGAAATTGTTTGACACCGTTGTGTTTAGGAAAGTGTCGGATTAATCCCATATAATTTTTTCCTCAATCGGTTTAGCAGTTTTTATTTTTTTACGTTTCTATTTTAGTCTGTTAAAAGTCCAAGATTACTACTTACTCCGTTGACGCAGCGACACAAAGTGCCCCTTGATTTGTGTCCTAATTATTTTCTAGTTTTTGGTACAGCTGATGATTTAAAATAAAACCGTTTAACTGAAAAGTTTTTTTACCTATTTTTATTTTCTAGTTTTTAGTTTGATTTCTGGCCAGTATCATTATGCAAACTCCTCATCCTTTCAACTGTCCACCTCCTGATTCCATCATCAGACCTCGTTACCAAGTTGAAGTTATCATAATATTGTATTGTCACGGGAACTCAATGTGTGTTCAAAGTTTCATAAGAATCGGTTAAGTAGAAGTAGTTGAAAAAGCTGTCGCAAGATTTAAACAAATCTACGGGGTCAAGCTAAATAAAACCGTTTAAAAATTTCCGTCTCTTTCGAGAATATGATTCGTCGAGTTTCGAACCCATCATCTTCCGAAATTCTGACGCTATCACCACTCTAGACAATCATGTATTCCGGTTTGATCGATTGGCAAATTTTCCGATCGTCCCCGTATCGACAGACAGCGCCCAGTAAACACGGAATCTGCAAGTTGTCAGTGCGTTGTTCCAATTTTAAACTATAAAATAAATACAAAAGTTCAGTAAACCTGTAAAACGTCAATAAATATCACATATATTGTGCATAATAATCTAAGTCTGCCTGTCTGTGTGTGTGTACCGAACTAACCGCTATCTAAATTACAGTTTGCGGAAATCGTTTGGGATTTAAATTATCGCCAGAACATAATAAATTATGTAGAAACTTGTCAGAAGTGAGCACTTCTTTGGAACGTAGGATCAAGAAAAGCAATACTGATTAATTCAAAATTTGCATTTAATAACTAACGTTTCGGTATTCTTCATACCATTTTCAGAGTCTACTGCAATAATAATTAATCAGTATTGCTTTTATTGATCCTACGTGCCAAGGAAGTGCTCACTTCTGACAAGTTTCTACACTGTTTTCAAGGATCAAATTGCTCTATTTAATTATAGCAACTTCGAATAATAAATTATGCTACAAGTTCCTGAGGACAGGAGGACAGTGTGATCCAGAGGTTAGCGTCGCGGGCTCTGGATCAGACTGTCGTGGGTTTGAATCCCGCTTCCGCTCATGGATGTTTTGTGATGTAATTTAGTTTTAAGTGAGTTGTTAATTTTAATGTAATCAAGACTCTAATGACCTAAGTTGTGTCGACGCGTCTCTAATTTACAATAAATAAATAAAAACAAGCCGTGAGGTGGGTCGTTTATTAGGACTAAAGTGCGACCCTTGAGGTCCACACGACGAACTTCCCAGTTTGATAAATATTTAATAATAATAATTAAATTAGATATTACACAGAAAAGTAATCATTTTAATCATTAAAACATCAATAATTAAAAAAAAAAAAAAAAAAAAACGGCTGAACCGATTTTTATAAAATTTATGTCGGATCAAAATGACGTTAACACGCCTCGATTGACACCCTTACGAAGTCGATATAATTTTTTATTCGCGAGATATTGTGTAAAATCTACTTTTTTGGAGGTTATTTGGTTAAGAAAAAAGAACGGCTGAACCGATTTTAAAAAAATTCCTTTGAGATCATATTTACGTTAATACGCGTCGATTGGCACCCCAACGTAGTCGATATCATTTTTCGTTCTCGAGATTTCGTCTTAGAAAGAAATGGACACATACATACGTACGTACGTACACACACACACACACACACACAGACATCTTTTTAAAAGTAGTGTAAAAATAGTGTAGTGACCTTGAAACATAAAATTTTTTTTTCCTTTTTGATTTCGATTTTCGGACCCATTACAATAACTTCCAATGGGAAGTTAATAAATAAAACTCCTGCAAGTTCCTCTTTTGCAACCGCGGACTAACTATATTTTTTCAGGGATTCTAAAATTTGTGGGAGCCCGAAGGAGAAAATGGGAGGGCCTAGGTCTTCTCCAACTCTGGGGGCCCGGGATGCTCCAGCATCCAGCGGCCCTGACCAGTCTGCGCCTGCGCTTTTGTGTAGCGAGTAGTTTCATTGTTTCTCGCTCAAAAATAGTTTTTTTAAAGCTTTTTAAGTGGGATAGAGTGTAGTTCTGTACCGGTACAGGCGTATATTAAGTCACCACAGTATATAATGTGGGTCTGTCTTGTCAATAATACGTCATTTTAATGTATTTTTTTTATACTCATCATACTGTTTGAGTTAATTAATATAATTACTCGACTCCGGATAGCGAGATGTTTTGGCCGCCCTTCCCATTTCTGATACACGGCTCCGATCCACCTCTGTAACATCCGAGGACAGTGTGGTCCAGTGGCTAGCGTCGCGGCCTCTGGATCAGACTGTCGTGGGTTCGAATCCCTCCTCCGCTCTTCGATGTTTTGTGATGTCATTTAGTCTTAAGTGAATTCTTATTTAATGTAATCAAGACGCTAATGACCTAACGCGCCTATAATTTACAATAAATAAATAAATCCGTAACATCCCTAATAGACCGAGAGCTAGTGACAATTTTTTGGTGTTATTTATTCAAGGCCTTATTTTTGTGAAGAGGGAGGCGTATCAAAGTGCTCTGAAGTAAGGGATTTTGCTGGATAGCGGTATGGGAGGGATGCAGACCGCCCCCAACATGTAACAAAAAAATGGTCACAATTATTATTGCTTCAAGGCTGAAATTGTTTGTATAGCTTGTCGGTGACCCAATAATGCCATTATAACATTTGCAGATCGAATGGTTAGTATTAAAGGGGTGGCAGATCACCCTAAACGTGTCATGTACCCGACGAAATTTATATTATTAGTTCAAGGTTCAAATTTTAATATGTTGTTACGGCGGCTGTTTTAAGCATATATTTTAATTTGCAGAACAAAATGTCAGTATTAACCCCCTCTCTTAGAGGGAAACTTGCTCGCCTAAGTGTTTGTATCGTTCTGCAAGGGAGTTAATACCGACATTTTGTTCTGCAAATTGAAATATAAGCTTAAAACAGTCGCCGTGACAACATATTAAAATTTGAACCTTGAACTAATAATATAAATTTCGTCGGGTACTTGACACCTTTAGGGTGATCTGCCACCACTTTAATACTGACCAATCGATCTGCAAATATTATAATGGCATTATTGGGTCACCGACGAGCTATACAAACAATTTCAGCCTTGAAGCAATAATAATCGTGACCATTTTTTTTGTTACATGTTGGGGGCGGTCTGAATCCCTCCCATACAGCTATCTAGCAAAATTCCTTACACAGGGCACTTTAATATGCCTCCCTCAACATCTTCACAAAAATAAGGCCTTGAATAAATAACACCAAAAAATTGTCACTAGCTCTCGGTCTATAATATCTATCAATCACTTGCGAAATCTTACATTTTAAAGAGTATTAAACATGATAGTTGGGGCTTAGCCCCACCCCAGACCCCCCTTCCGCCGCCAAAACGACTTTCACGCAATCGAAGCCGCAGGTAAAGACTAGAGTCACTTTGATCATCATCTGTTGTTCGACGGGAGGCCGACGAACCGCTCCTGTCTTCCCGCTGACAGTGCGTTGTTTAATTTAAGAGCGATGACGATTGGGAATTACTGTTCACTTCGCTCAACGCGGTGGTCGATGTCGCTGTTAATTATAAATGCTACCACCGTGCGCGCTGCAGGTTGCCTCGATACAGGCGTGGAAGCTCGGACAGTTTGAGGCTGTACCAGAAAATTGCAAGGATGAGCTGAATGAAAATCTCTGTTGTCGAACGTCTATAATCCTTAGTATCTGAGCGGAATGGATGCCTAAGGTCTATTTATTTATTGTAGATTATAGACGCGTCGACAACTTAGGTCATTAGCGTCTTAATTACATTAAATAACAACTTCCTTAAAACTAAATGACATCACTAAACATCCATAAGCGGAGGTGGGATTCGAACTCACGACAGTGTGATCTAAAGGTCGGCTACGCTAACCGTTACACCACACTGTCCTCGACGCTTAAGCTCGATTTATATTATCCGGTTAGACACGGCGCGGGAACGTGGCCTTTCCGGCAAGACAAACATTTTTACATGAATTTCAAATACGAATATAGCTCGATTTATATTTTCCGGTCAGGCACGGCGCGGGAACGTAGCGTTTCCGGCAAGACAAACATTTTTACATGCATTGCAAAAACGAGTATAGCTCGATTTATATTATCCGGTCAGGAACGGCGCGGGAACGTAGCGTTTCCGGCAAGACAAATATTTTTACATGAATTTCAAATACGAATATTTATTCTTAGCGGATCCCGTCCGTTCAGACACGTATCAATATACTCGTATTTGAAATGCATGTAAAAATGTTTATCTTGCCGGAAACGCTACGTTCCCGCGCCGTGTCTGACCGGATAATATAAATCGAGCTTTACTCGTTTGTAGGTACGGTTTCGATTTATTTATTTATTGTAGATTATAGACGCGTCGACATCTCAGGTCATTAGCGTCTTTCAACTACACTAAATAACAACTATCTTAAAACTAAATAACATCACAAAACATCCATGAGCGCAGGTGGGATTCGAACCCACGGCAGTCCAGTCCAGAGGTTGCGGCACTAAGCACGCTAACCACTAGGCTATACTGCCCTCCGGTACGGTTTCGATATGAACGTGCAATCCGCTGCCGAAAATCTACCCGTGTAGTTTCGCTCATATTCTATCAATTCACCAATCAAATTACTCATCCTTATAAAGAAAGCCTTCAAGGTAAGCTAATTCCCTGGAATGAACTCATCAACAATAATAAACAAAAACCGTACGACAAAAAAAGACAAGAAGGAAACGCGAAACAAATGAACGCAATGACAATGACCGAACGTCGTTTGTCAATAAGCATCTTCACCAACAAAAAAAAATGACTCATCGCGTCATAATAAAAGCTGAAAACATAACGAATATTTTAATAATCAACATAATTACATATTATATACTAGTTTAAGAGGTAGCGACGGATTTTCTTAAGTTGCTACTACGGCAAAATAATCTCAGTTATCCCTGTACTAGCGGCACGTCCGGGCTACGCCCGGGTGGTATGAAATTATGATTAAGCGTACGAAAAAAGTTTTTTTTGACAAAACACCGTCATAGTTCAGCCATTTTGTGCAAAATATTTACAAATTATATACACAAACCTTCCTAGTTTATCGCTCTTTCTATTAGTGAAAACCGTTTCAAAATCCGTTGCGTGGTTTAGAAGAAGTAAGCGGAGAAACAGACAGAGGCAGACAGCGACTTTGTTTTATACTATTGTTACGGATCACCCTGTATATAAACGTCAGTCAAGAATTCTGAGAAGCGGTGTCTGCTTGCTGAACAACGAGTAACTACGCGAAGTTTCTAGAGAACGCGAGAAGCACTGGGCTTCAGCCACGCAGCGTATATAAACGAGTGAGTGAAGCGATCAGTCAATCAGTCGACGGTGTCACGAAATCGGTAATCAGTCAGTGTAGAAATTATACTGTGACAGTGTTGAACAGCGAATATAGTGCGAAATAAATCTGATATAAATAGTTCAGTTCCGTGATATAAATACACCTGATAAATAAATACTAGTATAGTGGTAATAATTACGAATTATTGTATATAGTTGTTTGTTTTGCTTTGTAATTACTGTTTAGTTATTGTTTGCTTGTGTTGATTGTTAGAATTGACTTTTATTTGTTGTGTTCATTATTATTGTGTTTTTAATCATTGTAAATAAATATTTATTCCGCCAACTCAGAAAACAGTTTTGTAACACTATTAAGAGATTCCCCATTTGAGAATGTGTAAGTCTGACAGCCTTTCTCCCTAGCGTTTTAGGTGGCAGGTAGAAATTATTATTATTACAGGTATTTTTATAATTATTTAGCCTTACGTAGACACTTAAGAAAAAACGTCGCCAGCTCTAATACGTTGATGATGTAGTTTTATTTAAAAAAAATCTGAACTGCCATAGGAAATTACGCACGAACCGTTATAATATTTTATCAAGTAACCGCTTCCGCTAGATCGAGCCACCCACTATCACTTATTCCACTGACCACAAATTATCTGAACACATTGCTTTGTCTTCATTTTAACACGGAAGATGGCTTTAATTATATTATTATTCATTTTCTAAAGTCCCTTTATTAAAACTTCTGAACTTCAAAATACTGGAACACGCGCGGGGACTAGAAAGATAACTGCCACAGGTATGTCTGTCTTTGTCTTTGTCTATTATGTTATATAGGGTTCGGCAATCAGTACTGATGATTTTAAACCACCTCGTATATGGTTATTGTTGAAATGTGAGAAATAACAACGACTTTATTTTTAATTTCGGTATAATCAGCAATTTATTAATTTACGCTATTTTTTGAAAATAACAGCTCTTAAGTGAGGCGCTCATTGCAGTTTAAACATTCTTGGCATCTTTCTAGAAAGTTTTCCATTACTCTTCGTAATAAATCAGGTCCAATATTTCTAATTTCATCTCGAATTGCGTTTCAGATCTTGAAGTGTGTGTGGACGCTACCATGCACTCGGAACTGACCTTCCCAATTCAACATTGTGTCCCGTTTTGGTATTCTTCCGTGCCTGGCAATTTCAAATTCACGTCTAAAATTGAGTCTACACAATGCTCTGTGCTCGAATAAAATTTTCAACAACGAAAGCACGCTGATTTACTGGAAAATGACCCATAACTGGACAAATGGCATGAAATAAGTTTAGGGCTTGAGAATAGCCGAGAGTGTAGCGGCGCTGTTGTTTACATGGCGTTGCTATGGTTCCTCTATTAAAAGTCCCCAGTTCCCGGGTTCTAGCCCGAGAGCTGGTAAAAGTGTCAGTTGGATTTTCAATTTATTAAAAAAAAAATAATGATTTGAAAATATGAATTGGTGCTAGGCCTAAATAATCTTAGTTGTTGGTGGTCTTTAAAACACAATATGACATAAGTTTAGCAATTACGGGCGACTGACAGTCGTACGTCAATTATTTTTCATTTCATAGGACCCTTTATTACACGACGTATCGACTTGGAAACCGACTCGGTAAACGCTTGGGTTAAAACCGCCGTGTCTGTCTTGGCCCAAACATCTCACTAAATTTTCTATCTCTCTTTTCACCGGTAGTTACGTGGCTCACAAATATTTTATAAAACAATTTGCAGAATAGAGCCATTAATCTTTGCCTCGAATTGTTGCGGAACATCAAAAACGGTGTGCTATATCTTTTCAAGTGGCTTGCGCATAAATATTTGAGTAGGTTTTTGAGTCATCGCTATATCATTCGAATAACCTGGGCGACCGCACAGTGCTCTGTGAACACTGAGGTAAAATCTATAAAGGACGCATACCGTAGGAAGGTGGCCTATTTTCGGATAGCTTTTGAAAATGTCCCAAATTTTGTAATGAAAATGATTCAAGGATTTATTTTTTTGCTTTATCACATACGTTGTAGTTTAAGGAAACATAATATGGTGAAAAAAGTTTGTATTTCCATTACTCTTAAAAAAAATTAATACAAAACTCAGATTTTTAAAATGGTCGCCTATTTTCCGATAGGACAGCCTAATAGGAAACGAATTTAATTTCGGACATCCGAAATTAGGTGAACATTTCAAACTTAATACTTACCTAATTTTTGGTTTGATAATTGATATTATCTGGAATAAAAAATTATACTTATCTATCTGTAGATATCTATCTACGTTATCTAAATTATACAAAAACGTAATAAAAATAATGAACAACAAAAATAAACAAAATAAAAAAACTCAAGAGTTCAAACAAAAGTCACAATAATTAATGTAGTCCTTCTTGTCGCGTGTTTTTTTTTAAAGACCGCCAACAGCTAAGGTTATTTGGGCCTAGCACCAATTCATATTTTCAATTCATTATTTTTTTTTAATAATAAATTGAAATTCCAAATTACACTTTTACCAGCTCTCGGGCTAGAACCCGGGAATTGGGGACTGTCGCGTGTTAGTGCATTCCTCACAATAATAATCAGCAAGCCAGTAAAGAAGCATTTTCTGACTCATATTCATAATAATTTTTGGGTAAATAAATAAAAGTTAAAAAAATTTGGAAAAAAAAATAGTTTTCTTTTTAATTTTGTTTTCTGACTTTGCCAACGTAATTTATGGATATTTAACTTACGATATTTAAGGAATTAATTGCGATGGTAGAATTAAAATACAAATTTTCAAAAAAAAAGAAATACCATCTTATTCTACACATGAATTTCTTTCTTTTTTGCCAAGAATGTTTTTTCTGTAAAATGTAAAAGAAAGCAAGAAATTGAGAAAAACCATTTTCCCATGTAAATGTCCTATGTACACTTGAAATCCGGACACCCTGCATATTAGTACATAGATAATAGAAAAATTACTGACTGAAAGTGTAATGCATCTTCAATTAGCGCGAAAATGACTTCTTATAATTATAAAAATTCGACTGATGACCAGTCCTATACTTCCCACCTAGTAAATATTTGCAAAAAATAAACACTCTTTTTTTTATTCTTTGACTAGGCCCAATTAACCTTAGCTGTTGGTGGTCTTTAAAACACAATTCAATTTTTATTCTTTGAAGAAAGCATGGCCCTCTTTTTTGTTTGGTGATCTACTGATGGCTAACTTAATATAGCAAAAATCATGGTTACCTTGATTTACGTACAATTTTCTTTTTTTAGTAAAATATTTTTTTTCTCGAAAACTATACATTTTAGAGAAAAAAAATATCTACATTTTTTTCATATTATAACATCTAGAATTCATTTATATATTTTTTTACCTATGTTAATACGTGACATTGAGAACGTTTTGTTGAATATCTCAGGATCCACTGAACCGATTTGACTCAAAATCTAATCAGATCTAAGTTAAAGACTGATAAACACAATAGTACAATCGGCATGGCCGTATGTTGTTCCGTTTTTACGATATCGAAGGCGAAAAATTGACCACACACACACACACACACATACATACATACAGACATCAGTCAGAAAATGATCTTAAACGATTGCTAGGGTCTCAAAACGTGAAGATCTGTTAAAATCTCGAAATATTTTTTTCGGACTAAATCCATTACTTCCCTACCATAGTAGAGGTGGGAAGTAAAAATAGTTACAAATGTGACGCGGCGGTTGACAGTAGGTATATCAAGTTTCTTGCCATTTTCCGGAAATGTGTCAGCTGTTCATTTAATTAACAGTGTTTACACAATAGAAATACATAAATAAACATAATTCGTATCTCGTTATAATATTATGCCTTTCTTCTATCCAAGCAATTTAAGCATCGCGACTGCTTTAAACGAAAGAAATGCTTATTTGCTACAAAAAGTCGCGGTGTTACGCTAATAACTTTATGCTGGGTTGCAGAAAGCATTGTCAAAATATTTGACTATTTTGTCGTCCTCCTCAGGTCTGAGGAGGACAACAAAATAGTCGTCGAAACGTTGCCTTTAATACAACAAATATATTTGTTTTTGATTCATAAAACAACCGTGTTTTCTTTCTTATTATATGTTAAAAAATTTGTTTTGACAATTACCTTAGATTGTGATCATTTAATAACAATTTTTACACATGCAGGCGCAGTCTAATGTCGTTGTATTAGAACCTGGGAACTTGAGGCTCGATTTCTAACGACTATACGAAAGTAACATATGCTAAGTTACTAGAAGCTTCTTTACGTTTTCAGAAAAATCGATATTGCACAGCGTTTTTCTTAATGCCTTTCTTTAAAAGGGATCTCCATTGTAAGTTGCCGTTAAAAACCGTGAGAGACGCTGTCATCGTTATAAATGTATCTAATATTATTTTGTGAGTAGTTCGACTACTAGTATATAGAGGACTCTGAACGAACAATAAGCCAATGCACGTCTGACGTCACCCAACGCTTACACTTTACCGCATCGATGCTTGAAACACAATCAATCACAAAACCTTTGAAAAACACGAACTGAACACGAAATTCAAAACTGACATTTATACCGATGTAAACAAAACGAAAGTAGCGTCATCTCTTAGACAATAGCTGCACTTTTTATAGTGATTGATAGCAGCCACAATGTTATAAAGTATCTGTCATGAGTGACGTATTATTCAACATTCTGCTGTTATTATTAACAATTTCGCCTTGAACTTCAGAACATCCATTTGTTGTCTTCCAATTTAGGTTTTAAATGCCTCAAAGAAGTCCTCTCTTAGACAATAGCTACACTTTTTAGTGATTGATAGCAGCCACAATGTTACAGTATCTGTAATGAGTGACTTATTATTCAACATTCTGCTGTTATTATTAACAATTTCGTCTTGAACTTCAGAACATCCATTTGTTGTCTTCCAATTTAGGTTTTAAATCCTCAAAGAAGTCCTCTCTTAGACAATAGCTACACTTTTTAGTGATTGATAGCAGCCACAATGTTACAGTATCAGTAATGAGTGACTTGTTATTCAACAGTCTGCTGTTATTATTAACAATTTCGTCTTGAACTTCAGCATAACCATTGTCTTCCAATTTAGGTTTTAAATTCCTCAAAATATTTCAAATTCAATCTCAATTTATACTTTTATTAATTTCAATACATGAACCCAAAAGTGTTCAATACCAATAGTATCATCATAGAATCTTACCGTTCAGACGCTGATGACCTCTGTTGTCCAGGGCCGGCGTTAGGGGGGGGTTAAGCGGGGCAAAGGTACCCCGAGCCCGGGCCTCTGAAGGGGGGCCGCCGGTCCATGGCTTACCTATTATATAGCGTGTTTAAAACTGCGAGCATTAAAACTTTTTCCCAACAAAAAAGGCGCTATTTGATTTTTTGCATTAAAATTTTCTATTTCCAAAAAAAAAAACAAATTTTGGAGAATTTTTTCTTTGAGGACACAGGAGTCCGAAAATCCTAGCACCGGTCCTGCTGTTGTCGAGCGTCTATAATTCATTCATTCATAGAATCTTACTGATCACACAAATTGACTGTACTAGTTTCAATATAAAAGCTGCTATGTTGTGAGAAAGATCGGGTTAAATTAGATATGGTGGCGCCATCTTTTGACATGGGTGAAGTGAAGGTCGCTTTTAAAGACGTCTTTAATTTTGACAGATGTTAACTAACATAACTCTTTATTTCAATTAAACTCGAACGTCAACAATTGGCGACTGTGATAAACGGGAAATTGTTTGAAACAGTCGCCGTGCTCGCCCCGTGCCGTCTCCCGAGCGGCAGTCATTTTCTGTGGAGCGAGAGACAAAGAGAGATATATTAGTCGCCGGCCGGACGGCATACAATATATTGTAAACAGTGCGGTTTGCTAGAGAGGGACGGGAGATAGCCCGATATCGATTTTCCATTGGGTGTGTCTGTATTATACGTAGAACGCGATGCCGTGCGTACAGAATATATGTCTCAGTCTGTCTGTCTGCTATATTACCAGTGCGGATATGCGGACACAGTGGGTCCATCCTTAAGTGTTACATAGTCTAATTGAATGAGTTAAATGAATTGAAATAATAATAATAATGACTAGCGGCCCAGTCCGACTTCGCCCGGATTGCAATACACTACTCACTCACTTCGCTCGTTCGCTTGAATATTATAATTACATTACTCACTCGCTTCGCTCGTTCGCTTAAATATTGTAATTACATTGCTCTTCGGGAATACATATGTATGTATAAGCGGGGGTTGTAATCTCTACGATAGTTTATTAGTCGCAACCCCCGCTTTTATAATAATTATGAACCAAAATAATTTAATATTATTTTTTCCTTTTACGTACATTTCAAAAAAAGCTTGTCTCTAGAATATTTTTTTTACTAATATTTTATTTTGTTCATTTAAGTCTTTCAAAATTTTACCCCCCTTTGACACCCGTAGGGGTTGAATTTCGAGAAATCCTTTCTTAGTGGATGCTTACGTTTAAGAATCTATTGCAGGGATGGCGAACCTATGGCACGTGACAAAATATTGTCAGCACGGCATTGATTGACGTACAAAATCGAAATAATTAAAATAAATATTAGTAACAAAAACTTTTTAGAGACAAGCTTTTATTTAAATGCACTAAAAAGGAAAAAAATAATTTTTAATAATTTAAGTTCATAATTATAAAAGCGTGGGTCGTGAGCTCTAGGATATAGTTTATTAGTCACGACCCACGCTTTTATAATTATGAACCTAAATTATTAAAAATTATTTTTTCCTTTTTAGTACATTTAAATATTAAGCTTGTCTCTAAAAAGTTTTTTTTACTAATATTTATTTTGTTCATTTTAGCCTTCAAAATTTTACTCCCCTTTGACAACCGTAGGGGTTGAATTTCGAGAAATCCTTTCTTAGTGGATGCTTACGTCAGAAACGAACCAACTGTCTAAATTTCAAGTTTCTAGCTTCAGCGAATTGGCCTGGGCGTTGATTAGTCAAAAAAAACCCTACATCCCCGTTTGAACCCCTTAGGGATTGAATTAATTATTTCTCAAAAAGATTTATTCATGTATTGTCATCGGGAATACATATGTGTACAAAATTTCAAGTCGATCGGATACGTGGAAGTCGATCAAAATTGACGTGCAAGTTTTGACCTAAACAAACAAACACACAAACTAACATGCATTGTAAGTTAAATAAAATAAAAGGACACGCTGTATATCAGGACACACGCATGCACACGGATAACGCAGTACTGCATCATGTCGCGACTGTATCGCGACCTACCCTCGCTGCTTCTCGAAACAACCCCCGTATCTGACCTTCACTTGACATTGAAATAATATAACACTGTATATTTACGCGGGAACTTTGAATTTGACTGAACTCAATAAATTCCCAAAAATATCTAAATATCCTAAATCCAAAATAATATGTAAGTGACTTTCTGTTTTGGAAGCCGTAAATACACGACGGAACGTCGCGACTCGCGACTAGTAAATGCGTTAGTGTTTTATTACAACCGTCCAAATTCCAACGATTCTGACTTATTAATATGTAATGTAATTAATATGTAATATGGGGATGTAGAGTTTTAACATTGGAAATGTTTATGTTCGTATATGGGGGCAGAGTTACGAGTTTTCGTTCAAGGCCAAAAGACAACGGTGTCGCGATCAAGTGAGGAGCGATCATGCAAAATTGAACAAGTGCAATTTTTTCGAAATGTGTTTTATATCATGTCTAGTTAATTGACAGGTATTTGCGACGATCTGCGGTGTTATTTTTGAGCAAATGTTAATAAATACTGTAGAAAAATCCATTTAAAAGTTAAGTAATCAAGCAAAAGTGAACGCGTATATAACAGAAGAATAATAGGGTTATTCCTGAATCCTGACAAAACTAAACAGTGCATTGATAAATATTGTGTGTATAATAAACAGTTAATTATGTTTCATATATGCTGTTATCATTTCCAATGTCCTCGATGGTTGCAAGGATTGCGAAATCTGTGAATTTTTAGACAACGGAAATAAATATTAGTTAAAAAAACTTTTTAGAGACAAGCTTTTATTTAAATGCACTAAAAAGGAAAAAATACTTTTTAATAATTTAGATTAATAATTATAAAAGCGTGGGTCATGAACTGTATGACAGTTTATTAACACGACACACGCTTTTATAATTATGAACCTAAATTATTTTTCCTTTTTAGTGCATTTAAATAAAAGCTTGTCTCTAAAAAGTTTTTTTTACTAATATTTATTTTGTTCATTTTAGTCTTTCAAAATTTTACCCCCCTTTGACACCCGTAGGGGTTGAATTTCAAGAAATCCTTTCTTAATGGATGCTTACGTCAGAAAAGGAACCAACTGTCCGAATTTCAGGTTTCTAGTTTCAGCGATTTGGCCTGGGCGTTGATTAGTCAAAAAAATTCACAGATTTCGCAATCCTTGCAACCATCGAGGACATTGGAAATGATAACAGCATATATGAAACATAATTAACTGTTTATTATACACACAGTATTTATCAACGCACTGTCAGGATTCAGGAATAACCCTATTATTCTTCTGTTATATACGCGTTCACATTTGCTTGATTACTTAACTTTTAAATGGATTTTTCTACAGTATTTATTAACATTTGCTCAAAAATAGCACCGCAGATCGTCGCAAATACCTCTCAATTAACTAGACATGATATAAAACACATTTCGAAAAAATTGCACTTGTTCAATTTTGCATGATTGCTCCTCACTTGATCGCGACACCGTTGTCTTTTGGCCTTGAACGAAAACTCGTGACTCTGCCCCCATATACGAACATAAACATTTCCAATGTTAAAAGTTTATTTTTCCGGAAAATACCATCAAGTATTTATCAGGAAAATCGAGGAACTTAATAATTTTGTCACCGGACACACTTTTCAGAATAACGGCTTAAGAATATTAATTAAAATATCGTGATCTCGCCACATTATTGCTGTAATGACCAAAGGTCGTCATGTTACACGAAGGGCCGAAGCAAATTGGTTCTGGCCACGACACACTCTCTTTTGTTAGGCAAGGGAAGTTCCGGTCGTATAGCATTTGTTTTACAAAGCTATGAAAAATTGTTATCGCTGTGTTTTGTTTTTATTTATTGTTTTTTTGTCAGGTAAAAACGTAATTGTGAATTTAACGTACAAAGTTAGGTATTTTAATACCTCGTGCCAAATTTATCTGGGCCAAGCACCTATTAATATTTTCGCATTATTATTACTTCCCACCTCTACTATGGAAGTAATGGATTTAGTACGAAAAAAATATTTCGAGATTTTAACAGATCTTCACGTTTTGAGACCCTAGCAATCGTTTAAGATCATTTTCTGACTGATATCTGTATGTGTGTGTGTGTATGTGGTCAATTTTTCGCCTTCGATATCGTAAAAACGGAACAACATACGGCCATGCCGATTGTTCTGTTGTGTTTATCAGCCTTTAACTTAGATCTGATTAGATTTTGAGTCAAATCGGTTCAGTGGATCCTGAGATATTAAAAAAAAACGTTTTCAATGTCACATATTAACATAGGTAAAAAAAAATATAAATGAATTCTAGATGCTATAATATGAAAAAATGCAAATATTTTTTTTCTCTAAAATGTACAGTTTTCGAGAAAAAAAATATTTTACTAAAAAAAATAAAAATTGTACGTAAATCAAGGTAACCATGATTTTTGCTATATTAAGCTAGCCATCAGTAAATCACCAAACAAAAAAGAGGGCCATGCTTTTTTCAAAGAATAAAAAAAGAGTGTTTATTTTTTGCAAATATTTACTAGGTGGGAAGTATAGGACTGGTCATCAGTCGAATTTTTTTTTTTAAACACACTTGTCTTTGTCGCTGCCATACCAGTAGCGGGATATATGTTAAGGAGTATAACTTCAACCGTGTGGAAAACACACACATGCCTTTTTTGTTTGACTGTATGTCACCATCATACTGTAAGTGTACTGCAGTATGCTAGCAGATGTGATGTGTATCGCCGGGCTCCGACCATATGGGGGGCAATGCCTCCGTATAAATATGTACTTTTTCTTTTGGTACTCATAAATTATAATCACGAATACAATGTAAATAGCTCGACTAGATAGCGACAAACTGTCGTCGTTCTGTCATTGTTCCAATGCGATCGAAGCGCTTACCGAACAAACAAAACGCGGGGTTAATTAAGACCACTTAAAGTGGGGTGGAACACGGTACCGTATGTGCCTTAATTTATACCCTTTTCCTGTTTACTTTTTATTTACAAACACAAAACAAGCGGGTAGCCTAATGGTGAGCAGTCCCACTATCAATATCAATAGAGATAAAATTCGTTTTCTTATAGATTTTATAATTTTAACAAGCCGTGAGGTGGGTCGTTTATTAGGACTAAAGTGCGACCCTTAAGGTCCACACGACGATCTTCCCAGTTTGATAAATATTTAATAATAATAATTAAATTAGATATTACACAGAAAAGTAATCATTAAAACATAATTATTATTTATTTTTAACAATAATTAAAAAAAAAAAGACGACTGAACTGATTTTTATAAAATTTATGTCGGATCAAAATGACGTTAGCCTCGATTGACACCCTTACGAAGTCGATATAATTTTTTATTCGCGAGAAATTGTGTAAAATCTACTTTTTTGGAGTCTATTTGGTTAAGAAAAAAGAACGGCTGAACCGATTTTGAAATTTTTTTTTCCAGATCATATTTACGTTAATACGCGTCGATTGGCACCCTAACGTAGTCGATATCATTTTTCATTCTCGAGATTTAGTCTTAGAAAGAAATGGACACGTACGTACGTACATACATACACACACACACACACACACAGACATCTTTTTAAAAATAGTGTAAAAATAATGAAACATAAAAGTTTGTTATACATTTTGATTTCGATTTTCGGACCCATTACAAAAACTTCCAATGGGAAGTTAAAAATCGATTTTTTGACGTTTCAAAATAGTGTAATATTGTAAGCAGGGTTTGGATACTTATGTTTTCATGGCTTAAGGGAAATTTCATAAAAGCGTAAGAAAGTTGGTTTAATAAAAGTGAGTAACGGCGTGTGATTCCTTTAAGGTAAATGTCACTTTTTGACACTAAAAAGTAAAAAATAAAAAACTTTTTAACAAAAAAAAACCTTCAAAAAGCCACAGAAAAGAGGAAAATAATGAATTTTTGAGGTCTGTGCCAATTTAATAAAATATGAAATCAGTTAAAAAGTTCAGTATAGTGATTACTAATTAATATCGTTCTTTCAGACTTCATATTTTATTAAATTGGCACAGTCCTCAAAATTTCATTATTTTCCTCTTTTTGGTGGCTTTTTGAAAGTCTTTTTTTTTCTGTTAAAAAGTTTTTTATTTTTTAGGTCATTAGGAGGCAGCAGATCGAAAATCGTTACTTTGTAAGTAAGTTATTAGTTTGTAAAGTCGAAAAGGTGAATTTGTTTAGTCTGCGCTTAAACCCGGCTCCAAATGTATTCATAACAATTGATTAATGGCGCGCAATCAAATATTTACACATTTCCAGAATGTGTCATGCTCAATATAATATTGATTAATTACAAATTAATGAAGTCATTGACTCTACGACTGCAGATAGTAAGTATATTAAAGTTAACAGCACAATGGTAAACATCTGTGTTTAGAATACATAATTAATTTCATAGTAATAAAGCAACTGTAATTTTATTTATCATAACAATTATAAAGTTATAAAACACTGTTTTCTCTGATTTGAACAAAAATTATTCGCCTAAAATATTACCACGATTTTTGAAGTTATACTTCTTTAGCGAGGGTAGTGAATTGACATTTTGTTCTGCAAAGTGAAATATATGCTTAAAACAGTCGCCGTAACAACATATTAAAATTTGAACCTTGAACTAATAATACAAATTTCGTCGGGTACATGACACGTTTAGGGTGATCTACCACCCCTTTAATACTGACCAATCGATCTGCAAATATTATAATGGCATTATTGGGTCACCGACAAGCTATACAAACAATTGCAGCCTTGAAGCAATAATAATTGTGACCATTTTTTTGTTACATGTTGGGGACGGTCTGCATCCCTCTCATACCACTATGTAGCAAAATCCCTAACTCATGCAGGGCACTTTAATATGCCTCCCTCAATATCTTCACAAAAATAAGGCCTTGAATAAATAACACCAAAAAATTGTCACTAGCTCTTGGTCTACAAGTCTGTCAGACTCCGTAGTGTTACTGTTGCTTGTGACCGATCCCGTATATTTGTGGGTTCAAACAGAACGCGACACAAAGCGACCCCCGCGAGGGCATCCTCTGTGACCGCTGCGCCGTGAACCTCGCAGCATTAAATTACTGGATCGCATTTTTCGCACATGCATTATTTAGCGTTTGTTCGCAGCTACATGAAATATACTGTTTTTTTTTGTAATATATTGCGACTTTTTTTTAATATTTGCGACAGTTTTATAAAACCAACGATGTAGTACATTTTTCTATAGACGATTCATTTATCGACTGATTTTTTTAAACAATCTGTTTCCGAAGTTATACGTCCTCACACGTTTGTGCGCATGGAGACCTAAGATATAAAAAAACGTCACGAACGCAGCGAAAAACTTTTTAAAAACCCGAACCTATAACTCATTATTTTTATTATTGTACGGAACCCTCGGTACGCGATTTTGACACGCACTTATCCGGATTTTTTTACAGCTTAAACGTTGGAGTTTGGAAAACTTGACTTTTTATTTTTTTCGCGCATTGTCTTCAATTTTGAAAATTCAGTATCTTTTATTGTATTTTATTGTATAAGTATTATAGACGCGTCGACAACTTAGGTCATTAGCATCTTCAGCACAACAAACAACACATTTGTGTATTTATTCATTTATTTATTGTAGATTATAGACGCGTCGACATCTAAGGTCATTAGCGTCTTTCAACTACACTAAATAACATCACAAAACATCCATGAGCGCAGGTGGGATTCGAACCCACGGCAGTCCAGTCTAGAGGTTGCGGCACCAAGCATGCTAACCACTAGGCTATACTGCCCTCACATTTGTGTATTAAAATCCGCCAGCCGGCATACACAAGCCGACTGGTACGAGTCGGGCTTTTGGGAACGCAAAATTCCAAAGAGCATTGGAATGCAATAGTGATAACAACTACATCCCAATGTCGCCCCCATGGGGGGGGGGGATTCAGTATGGCCCAGCCCTCTGTGGCACATATAGCTTTAAACGCCTATGAATTTTAAAGCTACGTACTTAAGAAACTTTTTACAAAAGTCTTACAGTCAGAAGATTACCTGTGTACAAAAAAATACAATCCAAGATAAACACGCCTCGTTTGCTGTATATTCTCGTGTACACTACTGTTCAGAAACAAAAATAAAAACTTTAAGATATTCAAATTTTGCCACTGTATGATAAAACTAACTTTTTGCCATACCCACTATAAAATGTAAAGTGACTTTTGACAGGCCGGTGAGCGTTAGCAGTTCTGTTGTTTACATGAAGTTGCTATGGTTCCTCTATTACAAGTCCCCAGTTCCCGGGTTTTAGCCCGAGAGCTGGTAAAAGTGTCAATTGGATTTTCAATTTATTATTAAAAAAAAATGATGAATTGAAAACATGAATTGGTGCTAGGCCCAAATAACCTTAGCTGTTGGTGGTCTTAAAAACACAATTTGACAGGTCGGTGTACGGGAACGTATCTTTCCCACACTAGTGTGGGAAAGCATAGTGGTTTATTCGCCTGATCCGCCCGCTATTACATTCTGACAGATACTCTCGGCCTACTACAGAAGTAAAGTTGGCAACACAAATTAACTGTAAAAAATTTTGAAAATACTGAAAATGAAGTCAAAAGCAGCTATTTTATAGTGGGTGTGGCGAAAAATACCATAATATATTATATCTCGTGCGTTGATATTATGACTCGTGTGACTGTTAAAATTCACTGGCGCTCGTTTTAACATACTGTCACTACTCGTCAGTAATATGCCACAATACGCACTCTTGCGAGAAAACAGTGTGGTCTAGTGGTTAGCGTGTCGGCTTCTAGATCAGACTGTCGTGGGTTCGAATTCTACCTCCGCTCATGGATTTTTTGTGATGTCATTTAGTTTTAAGAAATTTTTATTTGATGTAATTAAAATACGCTAAGGACGCTAAGGATCTGAGATGTCGACGTGTCTATAATCTACAATAAATAAAAAGAATTGCGACGTGTAGAGCTCGGACGTACGTACGTATTTACGTACAGACCAACCAACAACTGCTGTTCGCGATTTTCAATTACAACTTTAGGACTTATTATGAACGCGAATTGATCTAAAAACGGTTCTGTTTTATAGAACAGAATCTCCGCTTTTCGAAAATCTACAATTTGAATCGATTTCGGGCGAAATGCCTACTTAAATATACCTAAGCATAGATTAAATTTATCAGCTAATAATCAGCAAATTGTTGCCATTAAATGCTATAATCATCTTCCCAATTGTATTAAAGAAGTTAAAAGTTTAAAAATATTTAAAAATAAAATAATGTCATCACTGCTAAAAAATACAATATACTCACTTGATGAATTTTTGTCCACTAATTTTAATGATTAATTTTAATGATTGTAACTTATTGTAATTTGACGATTCCACACAATGTTTTGTCACGGATAATAAAGAATTATTATTGTTATTAAACTAAATTTGACTATTTATATGAGTTTTTCTAACAAATTCTACAGAAATATCAAAAATTATTTTGAAAAATATTTTTTCTGGCCAGTGATTGCATAAAGTTGCAGTGTGGATGCAACATTATGCATATTACATGTGACTACAATCGCCTGTTCAGCATTTATATGCTGGCGCTCTGCCCCTCGGCCCCCATCACCTGATGTGTGCAACTTGTGCACCAGCCGTCCCATCCTGGATTACCTTCTCTTCATGCATAAACAATATTGTGTACGGCTAGTTCATTATTGTCAACTCGCCTCGTTCTAAAGATCAGATTTTTGTAGTAAAACTTCTTAAGGTCCACACGCACTGTATCGACTCGGAACGATCGACTCGGGACGATCGACTCGGATCGGTCGGCTCGGATCGGTCGACTCGGAACGATCGACTCTGAACGCTCGACTCGGATCGGTCGACTCGGAACGGTCGATTCGGATCGGTCGACTCGGAACAGTTGACTCGGATCGGTCGACTCGGTACGGTCGACTCGGATCGGTCGACTCGGTCGACTCGGAACGGTGGACTCGGATCGGTCGACTCGGATCGGTCGACTCGGAACAGTTGACTCGGATCGGTCGACTCGGTACGGTCGACTCGGTACGATCGACTCGGAACAGTCGACTCGGATCGGTCGACTCGGATCGGTCGACTCGGAACGGTCGACTCGGTACGATCGACTCGGAACAGTCGACTCGGATCGGTCGACTCGGAACGCTCGACTCGGATCGGTCGACTCGGAACGGTACGTTCGACACGTTTTGCTATGCATGAAATCAAATTAACCCCCACGCACTGACTTCGGTTCGACCAGCTCAGGCCGGCCAAAAAAAAATTAATAGACCATTTTGTAGGAAATTTAATCAGCTTCATTATTTATGAAGAGTTTTTTTTTTCTAGGGCGCTTAGTTTTTGAGATATTTACGAAAAACCAAAAAATGGAACCTTTTCACCCCCCTCCCGTCCAAAGCTCACATTCCCCGGCTGGGAACTTTTAATGTTATAGGTACCTGGGGGTCACCCCTACCAATTAAAATAATAACCCAGACTACACGATTTATTGCATTTATTTTTGCTTCGTTGACTGGGCTATAAGGGATATTTAGGCAATTCTAGGGATTTTTGCCTTTTGGGCAAACCTTCAATGCAGGGTCGGACTCTAAAGGTACGTGCAGTATGGAGCTGGGATTCTAGATGGTAGCATAGATTATAGCTTAAATTAATGCATTGTTATATATGCGAGCGTACACAACGAAGCAGTGAGTGTAGCAGGTATAAGCGCTGTTGCAAGAGCTGCTAGATACAAGAATGTATCTCACCATTCTTTCAGCGCGCTGACTACAACAATCAACGTGTGACAACTGTCAAATGGCCGTTACAAGTTTCGCAATGGATGTGACTAGTTTAATATGTGAAATTTTGCCAGTTTTTATTTAATTTGTTTTGAGTTTTTTCTAAGACGTATTTAAAAGTGTTAGGTTCCATACGTAAATATTCAAAAAAGCGGTTTGGGTAAAATTTTAATTCTTGGTATAAATCATGAAATCCGCCATGTTTAGATCGTGTTCTATTAATAGGATGGACATGATAGTTCCTACCCAAATTTGTATTTAAAAGGTACCACTTTGTAGCAGAAGAACACAAATATTCGTCTTCGCTATCTGACATTTCAAACGCGACTTAAGCTTGTATCAATGCTAGTATCAAAGCTTCGTTGTGCAAACCTATAAGCGCTTATAATTTCAGCCACTATCTACCATACATGCTACCATCTAGAATTTCAGCTGCGTACTGCACGTACCTCAAGTCACAATCTTGCGACAAGTTTTTTTTTGCACGGCTTATAATAAAATTACCTATTCGATTTGTCAGTTTTAAACGTGCTGATCGTGCAAATGCACCTTACCTTAGTTCAGAATGGCACGCATGTCTGTTGTTTTAATTCAAATCGACGACGCAATGCCCACGTGATCCGACTGCATCGTGTTTGCAACACAAGGTGGGTTGGTAGACGTGTGTGTATGGGGGGGCCGCATCCATTCTTAAATACGCGGCCATTCATAAATTTGTACATCGATGCAGTAAGCTTTAATTGAAACCGGTTGCAATCGACCAACGCGGATAATTGGATGTTTAACAAGACCTATTTAACGTGCGCTACTGCAACCATACCCGAAATTCGGGTTTCTTTATGTCGTAAGGAAGACCTATCGAAAAACCGGCCAAGTGCAAGGCAGACTCGCGCATCGAGGGTTCTGTACAATAATAAAAATAAGGAGTTAGGTAGGGGTAACAAATTAACAGATTTATGTAAAGTTTTTTTTTACTTGTATTTTATTTTGTTCTTTTTAGTGTTCCAAAATTTTACAGTAAAAAAATGGGTGTGTGCTTATGACCACACGACAGAAGTGAAAACTTCAGATTTTCTAATTTTAAAATATATATTTAATTTTTTAATCACACAGTTTAATATTGAAGAACTCTATGATACAGAGAAATGGTGATCCGTAGATGATGTAGAAATTAGGCGAGAAAAACTCAGTGGCAAAAGGATCAAATAAAATTTGCAATACTGATAAATAAATTTGCATTTATGAGCACCGAAACGTAAGCTTATAAATGCAAATTTAATCATCAGTATTGCAAATTTTATTTGATCCTTTTGCCACTGAGTTTTTCTTCTAATTTCTACACAGTTTAATTCATAAATATATTAAACTCGACCTATACAATTAAATTTAATAAATATAATACCTTAACGATAATAGAGGACAGTATGGCTCAATTGGTAGCGTCGCGGCCTCTGAATCACACTGTCGTGGGTTCGAATCCCACCTCTGCTCATGGATGTTTTGTGATGTTATTTAGTTTTTAAGGGATATATTATGATATTTGTTGTATTTAAAACGCTAATGACCTAAGTTGTCGACGCGTCTATAATCCACAATAAAAAAATAAGAAAATTAACCATAATAGGTTTTTTTTGAAATTTTTTGCAGCCAATTTATTTATTTGAACGAGTTATATTTATAATAAACGTTAATTGGCTGCAAAAAATTTTCCAAAAAAACCCTATAATATCCTCAGCCATACTAAACTCACTACGCCTTAACGATAATATTAAGTTATAGTGTCATCTGTTAGCGCACTTGTGAACTACAAAATATAAGTTTTAGTGTCATCTGTTAGCGCATTTGTGAACTACAAATGACTTTTTACTCGTATTAAGTTTTTAGTGTCATCTATTTAGCACACTTATGAACTACACACTATTACCAGCATATTGCAAATGCGTGTTCGTGTTTGAGCCGAGTAGCCCCGATTGTCACCGTCGGGTGCGTTTCACGTCACTGTTGTTAACAGCCCAGGCAAAGCGCGCCTATAAGGAAGTTTTCACTTCAAAAATTCCAGAGGGCAGTATAACCTAGATGGTAGCGTGCTTGGCGCCGCAACCTCTAGACTGGACTGCCGTGGGTTCGAATCTCACCTGCGCTCATGGATGTTTTGTGATGTTATTTAGTTTTAAGTTAGTTGTTATTTAGTGTAGTTGAAAGACGCTAATGACCTTAGATGTCGACGCGTCTATAATCTACATTTAAATTTTTCAAAAATTCCAAAATGTTAACATTAGAAAAAAAACAAAAACAATCACGTATCGTCAGTTGAATTTGAACCCGGCTTTTTGTGGTGACATGCGAACGCCTCGCACCTTACTGACGAATAGCGGTACGAATCATAATGTAATTACGCACGAGATATACAGGGTGTCCTCAAAGACACTAAACACACGCCTACCACATGTTCCTGAGACCAAAATAAGCCGATTTAAGCAAACTTACCTTCTTACAAAATTGCTTAGTTTGGGCGCTATACGGCCCTGAAGTTACAATTTTGAAATCGTTTTTTTGTTATAAATTTAAAACGGCTTGTGCGATTTTGCTAAAATTTGGCACGTTGACATAGTTTTATGGAACAAAAAAACCCATGTTAAAATTATGATTAATATTAATCCATAGGCGTAGAAATCGGGTTTTTTAATATTTGAACGTTTCAAATTTTTTACGCCAATGGAAGAAAAGGGGTTTAAGTATAAAATTTAGAATCAGTAACTTATTTGCTACAAAAAAGCTACTCTTAATAAGACTCGATTACTCTCATGGTTTTTGAGAAATTTGTATTTTAATAATAAGGTAATCGATAATAATATGTTCATAATAATGAGTTGATCAATAAACAAATAAGATGGCCATGCGTTTTTCTGAGAATAAAATTGGAGATAATGAAGAAGTTATGCACAGAGTAAATTAATTTTCTTCGTCGTATAAATCTTTGTATGCGTAAAAATGGTGGACACTTCGACCACTTTTTATGACATATTTATTTATTTCTATTTATGTTTTAGTAGCTTTACTTCATTTTGTAAAAATTACTGCGAATTATTAAAATACAAATTTCTCAAAAACCATGAGAGTAATCGAGTCTTATTAAGAGTAGCTTTTTTGTAGCAAATAAGTTACTGATTCTAAATTTTATACTTAAACCCCTTTTCTTCCATTGGCGTAGAAATTTGAAACGTTCAAATATTAAAAAACCCGATTTCTACGCCTATGGATTAATATTAATCATAATTTTAACATGGATTTTTTTGTTCCATAAAACTATGTCAACGTGCCAAATTTTAGCAAAATCGCACAAGCCGTTTTAAATTTATAACAAAAAAACGATTTCAAAATTGTAACTTCAGGGCCGTATAGCACCCAAACTAAGCAGTTTTGTAAGAAGGTAAGTTTGCTTAAATCGGCTTATTTTGGTCTCAGGAACATGTGGTAGGCGTGTGTTTAGTGTCTTTGAGGACACCCTGTATATGGTATTTTTTGCCATACCCACTATAAAATAGCTCACATTTATAGTAGGCCGTGAGTAGGTAATAGCGGGCGGATCAGAGTGAATAAACATAAATCACTATGGAAATGGTTTGCTTTCCCACACTAGTGTGGGAAAGATAGTACGTTCCCGTACACCGACCTGTCAAAACTCACTTTACATACATGCATCTAAAGCAGCTGTTTTATAATGGGTATGGTAAAAAATATTGTAAATGCTGTCTGAATATCGGATCGCAAGGTAACATCTGCGTCGTGGCGACGGGCGTCGGTCGTACAATGACGTCACAGGAGGGGTCATTATACGGCGCACCCCTCGATGTAAGGGGTGTTTGACATTGTGTAACAATACATGAATATTACATAATATAATCTGATCATTGATCAATATTGTTAGTTCATTTTCCCGTGAGAGTTTGTCGCACAAAACGGTTTGAGTCGATGTTTATGCTTAAAAAAGGGACCTCCCTCCGTCCAATAAAACAATTTTGTATCAATTTTATCGGTCCAATGTGTCCGATGAATCATCGATCGAGTTGATCAATTGTGGAATATTTCCCATGGTGGGCTTGAGAATAGCCGAGCGTGTATAGCAATGCTGTTGTTTACATAGCGTTGCTTTGGTTCGTCTATTACAAGTCCCCAGTTCCCGGGTTCAAGTCCGAGAGCTGGTAAGAGTGTCAATTGGATTTTCAATTTATTATTAAAAAAAAAAATAATGAATTAAAAATATGAATTGGTGCTAGGCCTAAATAACCTTAGCTGTTGGTGGTCTTTAAAACACCAGTTTTTTACATGGCGGTGTTTTGGTTCCTCTATGACAAGTCCCCAGTTCCCGGGTTCTAGCCCGTGGGCTGGTAAAAGTGTCAATTAGATTTTCAATTTTTTATTAAAAAAAAAAATAATGAAATGAAAATATGAATTGGTGCTAGGCCCAAATAACCTTAACTGTTGGTGGTCTTTAAAACACACAATTTCCCATGGTGTAGAAGTTTTGAATTTGTTCATTGATTGTTTTACACGTACTTTGTTTCATTTGTATGTATTTGTGCCGCTAGTCTCGTAAAGAACGTCTTTGTTTATTTAATGACAGTCTGTGGAACTATAAGTATGACATGTGTTAGCACAATTATTAAATATTAACAATTAATATTTTATTTTTGTATACTTACATAGGTAATTTTCCTACCAAATAAATATTATATTATTGTTGTCTGAGTTGGCGGAATAAATATTTATTTACAATAATGAAAAATACAAAAAGCAAAAGTCAGTTCTAACAATCAACACAAGTAATTAACGCTTAACTATATACAATTGTGTGTGTGTGTACTTAGTACGTATGTGTCCATTTCTTTCTAAAACGAAATCTCGGGAATGAAAAATGATATCGACTACGTTAGGGTGCCAATCGACGCGTATATTAACGTAAATATGATCTGAAAAAAAAATTTCAAAATCGGTTCAGCCGTTCTTTTTTCTTAACCAAATAACCTCCAAAAAAGTAGATTTTACACAATATCTCGCGAATAAAAAATTATATCGACTTCGTAAGCGTGTCAATCGAGGCGTGTTAACGTCATTTTGATCCGACATAAATTTTATAAAAATCGGTTCAGTTTTTTTTTCTAATTATTGTTAAAAATAAATAATAATTATGTTTTATTGATTAAAATGATTACTTTTCTGTGTAATATCTAATTTAATTATTATTATTAAATATTTATCAAACTGGGAAGTTCGTCGTGTGGACCTCAAGGGTCGCACTTTAGTCCTAATAAACGACCCACCTCACGGCTTGTTTCTCAATTAAATACTACCCATATAAATTGAGGTCCTGAAAGAGAGAGGATTTGACGTTTTGTTTTTGTTTTAAATGCAGCCATATTGTTATTAGAATGCCTTCTGTAGATAACGCACCTCATTTGTTTCGATTATCTTTCAATCTTCCATTAACGACTAGGTTAATTTTTATAAAACCGGAAAATTAATTATTGTTTACGGTTCTCTCTGATCAAGGTTGTGTACACTATACAGTTTTGAATGTACTTACGTTCAAGTAATGTTTATATATTTATTATTATTTTCCCTAAATGGCTATATACAATTAAAGTAGTGTATTATTTATTACTTTATCCTTTTCTGAAGTGCGCCTCCTACGTAGATAATACGCATGCGCTATAAATAACTTTTTATTAAATGTTTATTAACCGATTCAACATTATAAATCTTCTTGGTATTGTACAGCTGTCTCAATAATCCTTTATCATAATAATATGTATTTATATTACAATTTAAAAATGTATGTCACCTTACACCCATCTCAAATCACCGAACAAGCCCCCAGTTCCCGGGTTCTAGCACGAGAGCTGGTAAAAGTGTCAATTGGATTTTCAATTTAGTATTAAAAAAAAAATAATGAATTGAAAATATGAATTGGTGCTAGGCCCAAATAACCTTAGCTGTTGGTGGTCTTTAAAACACAATATTTTTTTTCAAATCACCGAGAAATGAGTGAAATTTTGGAAGCTTACTTCTTAATATATCTGCAATAAGTAGGTACCTACACAAAATTTCAGAACGGCTTACCGAATAGTTTAAAAATTTATATAACTAGCGGCCCGGTCCGGTTTGCCCGGGTGCTATGAATTTATAATTTATTAATACTTTACTCACTCGCTTCGCTCGTTCGGTCGAATTTATAATTATTTAAAACATTACTCACTCGCTTCGCTCGTTCGCTCGAATTTATAATTAATTAAAACATTTCTCACTCGCTTTTCGCAGCGCACGCCAAATAATGACTTTTATAGGCAAATTTTTGATACCTTGTGTTACATTATTGTAATTTTCGTAGGGATCTCTAATTTTTTTGAAAATAAAATACAGCCCATGTTACTCGTTGATAATGTAGCTTTCTATAGATGAAAGAATTTTTAAAATCAGTTAAGTAGTTTTTGAGTTATATCCATTACAAACAAACATTCAAAAAATCAAATCTTTCCTATTTATAATATTAAGTATGACAAACACGCCTATTAAAAATATGAATTGGTACTAGGCCTAGATTACAAATGGCGGTCATCGTCTGACTGTAACAACGTATCGGTTGTCGATAACGTTTCACAACTTCACTGAAGATGAATCGATGTCAACAGTGTTGCATGTCGAAGGTCAACACTTTCAACACCTTCTTCACAGATAACAGTATATTTTCTAACACGGAAAGAGGGTCTATTTATACCACATACGAAATCTAACCTTGAAGGTACAGCGGTTTTAACCGAAGCGATTACCGAGTCGGTGTCCAAGTCGATAGGTCGTTTTATATAGTGTTACAAAACTGTTTTCTGAGTTGGTGGAATAAATATTTATTTACAATAATTAAAAACACAATAATAATGAATGCAACAACGAAAAGTCAGTTCTAACAATCAACACAAGTAAACAATAACTAAACAGTAATTCTTAAACAAAGCAAAACAAAATAATAAATAGCACTTAACTAATAACTCGTAATTATTACCACTACACTAGTATTTATTTTATCAATCGATTTATTTATATCACGGCACTATTTATATCACTGATCCACCGTAGACTTGACTGCGTAACTTACCGTTGAGTGATTGATTCACTCATTCGCACTGGCTGTTTATATATGCTGCGTGGCCTAAGCCTAGTGTGTTCTCGTTTTCTCTAGAACTTTCGCGCAGGTACTAGTTGTTACAGTAATCAGACCCCGTTTCTCAGAACTCTTGCCTGCCGTTTATATACAGGGTGATCCGTAACAATAGCATAATAGTGAACACATTTTACACTATTATGCTATATTAAACGACCTATCGACTTGGAAACCGACTCGGTAAACGCTGCGATTAAAACCGTCGACCTCAAAATTTTATTATTTTCCTCTTTTTAGTGGCTTTTTTTAAGGAAGTTTTTTATTTATTACTTTTTAGTGACTTTGCAATACGTAGTTTGCACGTTAACAACCCGACTTCTGTAATGATATTTGAATACTAAACTAAGAAAAGAAAACCACTGAACCGATTTTAGTAAAAATGTTTGTGGAATCACCCTTAAGACATGTCCTATTAAATAAAACAAGAATCATCAAAATCGGTCCACAAATGCAGGAGATATAAGGTGACATACATAAAAAATACAGTCGAATTGAGAACTCCCGCCTTTTTTTTTTTGAAGTCAATAAAGAGCGGCATATCCGTCTTAGCCTGAGGCTACACTAGATCCGTGTCAGACCAGATCCGATCAGATCAGACCAGACCAGACCAGACCAGACCAAATCAGACACTTCAGACGAAGTGGCTACATAGGGAGTGGATAATATCCGACGGACAACTGTTTTTCTTTGTTGAACAATAATAATTTTTGATGTGCAAATTTTGAATATTTGGATATTTAAATATTTGTCATAGACTGTAGTTAGCTTCTTTCCGGATTCAAATGAAAATCAAAATGCATTGTTTTTATTATTTTTTATCGTTGTTCAACAATAACATTTATTATACATTTATACAACTGTTCTTTGTTTTTGGCGTCCCTGAGTCCTGACCCCTGTCATGAGTATCGGCTGTCGCCAATTATTACTCATTGCTGTGTTTACGTTTTGATTTCAATATGCGATTTATGATTTAGATTAGCGATAGAGATAACATTTTTTTCAGAAATATAATGTAATTTTTTTAATCATTTAACAGTTATGCTATCTGTCATGACTGCCCAGTATTGTTAGATTTAAATTTTATTGTTGGGAAACTTGTGAGGGCCGTGACTTGACAGACTTCAGGATCTTTGTCAAAAATCCAAAAGACAGCTAAATTTTAATTAATTTTAACTATTCGAATAGAAGTTTAAATGAATATTCGAATACTTTAATTTGAAAAATACCGCGCCCTATTATAAACAACAAACAAAACAAACAAACTTCAACAATGCGTTGAAACCGATCAGAGTTAATTTACTTTCATTTTATGGACTACTCATAGATTAATTAATAAATAAATTATATTTTCAAATCATACCTGAAAGATTCATTTTTTCGCCAATATCTCTCCACAAAAGACCTTTCACGTCCCTGTTGTGGTATCTTTTGTCTCTTTGGTCCCAAATAGGAGGCTTTTCACGTACAAGATCAATTAAAAGTGATTTGTCCATATTCACAATTGATATTCAAACACGTTTTTAAAAAATAATACAATACAATAAGACAATCTGGTAATAATAGCTAGCATACACAACACTGTTTGTTGTAAACTGTCAAATGTACGGCCGTAGTCTGACGAAAATTTCAAACACGTTTGATATCATCCGACGGTCGGAACGTGTCTGTTGTAATCTGACATATTCTGGCGCGGTCTGGAGTGAACAGTGTAGCCACTTCATAAGGTTACTGGTGTTTGTTCACATCCGACAATACGGATCTGATCTGGTCTGATCTGATCTGGTCTGAAACGGCGCCAATGTAGCCTCAGCCTTAGAACCTAGGAGAGCCACAACTTCAAATCCGACCATGTTAACGGCAACTTTGAAAAATATGTTTTTGAGTTGATAGGCATGATAGACTTGAGAATGGCCGAGCGTGTAGCAATGCTGTTGTTTACACGGCGTTGCTATGGTTCCTCTATTACAAGTCCCCAGTTCCCGGGTTCTAGCCCGAGAGCTGGTAAAAGTGTCAATTGGATTTTCAATTTATTAAAAAAAAAATAATGAATTGGTGCTAGGCCCAAATAACCTTAGCTGTTGGTGGTCTTTAAAACACAATTTTTTTACATGGCGTTGTTATGGTTCCTCTATTACAAGTCTCTAGTTCCCGGGTTCTAGCCCGAGAGCTGGTAAAAGTGTCAATTGGATTTTCAATTTATTATTAAAACAAAAATAATGAATTGAAAATGTGAATTGGTGCTAGGCCCAAATAACTTTAGCTGTTGGGGGTCTTTAAAACACACGCGATAGGCATATGATCCGGTCCGATCAATTGTAAGTAAACCCTGATGTATCGAAATAACGGACCGCGGTGTGGACATTGATAAATTAATTGTTATCATGGTTGTTTGTTGCTGAGAATCTTTACAAGATGTCGAATTCCTAACCCGTTCGACACTCTCGTTATCTCTACCGTCGTGCATTAGCTATCATTTATTAAAATTCGAAAAGAAATAGTTTATGCTAACTTGCTAAAGGTACGTGCAGTACGCAGCCGGGATTCTAGATGGTAGCATAGATCATAGCAGGGCTTGCTTAAATTAATGCATTGTTATATATGCGAGCGTACACAACGAAGCAGTGAGTGTAGCAGGTATAAGCGCTGTTACAAGAGCTGGTAGATTCAAGAATGTATCTCACCATTCTTTCAGCGCGCTAACTACTACAATCAACGTGTGAACACTGTCAAATGGCCGTTACAAGTTTCGCAATGGATGTGACTAGTTTAATAAGTGAAATTTTGCCAGTTTTTATTTAATTTGTTTTGAGTTTTTTCTGAGACGTATTTAAAAGTGTTAGGTTCCATACGTAAATATTCAAAAAACCGATTTGGGTAAAATTTTAGTTCTTGGTATAAATGATGAAATTCGCCATGTTTAGATCGTTTTCTATTAATAGGGTGGACTTGACAGCTCCTACCCAAATTTGTATTTAAAATATACCACTTTGTAGCAGAAGAACACAAATATTCGTCTTCGCTATCTGACATTTCAAACGCGATTTAAGCTTGTATCAATGCTAGTATCAAAGCTTCGTTGTGCAAACCTATAAGCGCTTATAATTTCAGCCACCATCTACCATACATGCTACCATCTAGAATCCCAGCTGCGTACTGCACGTACATTTACGTAAACTCGACCGGAGTTACCAGCGCTGGATTTACACTAGGAGCACTAGGGGCTAGTGCCCAGGGCGGCAAAATTTGGAACGTGAAAACATGAATAAATTACACAAGTGGAGTTGTATATTGTGTGATGTGATTATAAAAATGAAATAAAAATCAGCTATTTTATAATGGATATGGCAAAAAATACCATTATTATATCTCGTGCGTAAATGGTATTATGACTCGTGTGATTTTTAAAACTCGCTGTACTCGTTTGAACAAAGTGTCACTAACTTGTCAGTAATATACCCCATTACGCAGCCAGATAAACAATCTACTATTTTAATTTCTCTATTTGTAAACATGAAAATTAATTCCCCTGCTCGAAATCTAGTAACCGCATCGTTCTGGAATCGTCTGACATATTGCGTCGGGATCGGATAGACAAGATAAGGCACCGTTAAAGGAGTAGACCGGTCACCGACGGAATGCAATATTCAGCGGAGCGCGTGGGACTCGCCCCGTCCGTCTGATTGCCACCGATCGGGTGTTCACTGGACAGGCAATAACTTGTACTGTACTTACCGTTGAGATCGTAAATAGCTAGATGTCCGATGGATGTTCGAACCGAATAAAGCTTTAACTTAGATCGTAGAGTGTTGCTATAAGTTTAAAACGTGTCCAAACGATCAGAAGAATCTGATATCCGGTCAATAACCCAAGGATTCTTTAGACAGTTTTAAATATCCGTCAAGAATTGCGACCTGTACAGCTAGGACGTACAGACCAACCGATAACCGCTGTTCACGATTTTAGGACTTATTATGAACTGGAATCAATCTAAAAATGGTTCCATTTTATAGAACAGAATCTCCCCTTTTCGAAAAGCTACAATTTGAATGGATTTCGTGCGAAATTAACCTAGATATAACTTCTTGTATGAACGAAGCTCAGCTCTGACGTGCAAAGTGATAATGAAGCATATACCGTTGGCGGTGTGTGCAAAATTCAGAATTCTACACCTTCTGATCTCTAAACTCCGTTCATTACTATTCCTCGCGTCCTCTTCGTTTAGCCCTCTTCCATGCTTTTCTAGTTTTTTCTCAACATCTTCGTTTTTTTCTGTCTGTACGTATCAACTTATTTGGAATGTCCTTAATTTTCTTTCCTTTGCATGAGACATTCCTTTGTTATCTCCTTTGTTATCTTCTTTGTTATACTTCGTATTTTTAGTTTTTTCTTGACGTCTTCTCTTTCTGCATTATCCTGTATCCACTTATTTTTGGATGAGTAAAAATATTATTATTATTGTGAAGGAAGAATTCCTTAAGAATTTTGCATCCACAAGCACCCAAAACTTCGGATTCGTCACCGTCTTATAAGGGATACTTGCGAAGCAAGGTGAAACTATAACCGCGTCTCAAACCATGAAATGGGCGATTACAGTAAGTTTGGGTCATGCGATGGCGTTTTTTGGAGGTGAAGAGTCAGATAATAAATTGTTTGCCGATATTCTTTATAGAGTCTAGTTATTTTTCCCTGACCCTGACTAATATTCCCTGACATTACCTTGGGTTCCCTGACTTTTAAAGGTTTTTCAAATCGGTGACTACCCTAGTCCTTATCATCATCATAAAGTTCCCTATCCTTTACAGGATGTTGGAGACCACTTTTTTCCACCGCACTTTGTCATTAGTTGTAGATTTTAAATCACTAAAAGAATTTATATTTGACCATAATTTCAGGTTCGCTATCCACGTGATCCTCTTTCTTCCTCTCGATACATGCCCCTCCAGTTTGCCACACATAATTAGTCTTTGTAGTTCATATTCCTTTCCTCTACAAATATGCCCGAATACTGTAATATTCTTCGTTTTATTGTGGTAACCAAACATCTTTTGTAGCCAACTCTGCGAAATACCTCTTCATTTTTATTTGATATTTTTATTTGATACCCTTTATTTGTATGATTCACAGTAGCCGAAACGTAGCGATAGCACTGTCTCATTTCCTTTTGTGTTCTCGAATGCTGGGGAAATGACCTAGATAACTGCTATCTAATCGAGTTTGATACAAACCCGAATACTAGTTGAAAACATGAATTATTTATACCTAAATGTAAGTTCTTCGAAATTAAATTTCTGAACTGGAAGTAATAACAGTTTTTAAACGGTTTTATTTAGCTTGACTCCGTATATTTGTATGTTTGTTTATTTGTTTCAAATCGTGCGACCAATTTTTACCCGACTGCGCACGCAAAGGAGTGGTAATGTGTTTAACAGCCTATGTATGTATATGTTTGTATGTTCCTTTGAAGCACTATACAGACCAAACGCCTGGACCGATTTTTATGATTCACACATCAATCGACTCCCCTTAGTCCGGCGAGTGTCACTAAAGACATGACGCTAGTGAAAATTCAATATGGCGACTACAGGACGCCATATTGTGAAAATGAAAGTCAACAAACTATGTCAAGTGGGGTATCGTTGAATAGGTATTTAAAAATCATTTCTAGTTTTCCCTCAATATTTTTCGATTCGACTGACCGTTTAGGATCTATATCGATTGATTTTTAACTAAAAACATTTGAAATAAAAAATTTATTAAAAAACAAAAAACCCGACTGCGTAAAAATCGAACTTAAAAGATGGAAACAAGATCAAATTATAACATGCAGTCGGAGGTATTTCTGTTCAATTTGTTACTACTATGCCTCCGACTGCATGTTATCATTTGATCTTGTTTCCATCTTTTAAGTTCAATTTTTACGCAGTCGGGTTTTTTGTTTTTTAATAATTTTTTTATTTATTAAACGGTTTTATTTAGCTTGACCCCGTATATTTGTTTGTTACTATCTTTGTTTCAAATCTTGCGACAGCTTTTTCAACTACTTCTACTTAACCGATTCTTATGAAACTTTGCACACACATTGAGTTCCCGTGACAATACAATATTATGATAATTTCAACTTGGTAACGAGGGTCTGATGATGGAATCAAGAGGTGGACAGTTGAAAGAATGAGGAGTTTGCATAATGATACGGGGCAGAAATCAAACCAAAAACCAGAAAATAAAAATGGTAAAAAAACTTTTAAGTTAAACGGTTTTATTTTAAATCAGCTGTACCAAAAACTAGAAAATAATTAGGACACAAACCAAGGGGCACTTTGTGTCGCTGCGTCAGCGGAATAAGTAATAAAAACGTGAGGCGCATAAAAATTTGTATAACGACTGTGTAATTATTAAATAAGAACGGCTTGTCTAGAAAAATGTATTTCCAAGCCCACCAACAGAAATATTTCAAATGCGCCCCACGTTTTTATTACTTATTCCGCTGACGCAGCGACACAAAGTGCCCCTTGGTTTGTGTCCTAATTATTTTCTAGTTTTTGGTACAGCTGATGATTTAAAATAAAACCGTTTAACTTAAAAGATTTTTTACCTATTTTTATATATTAAAAAAAAGGGTATGTCTGTATCGCGGGTACAGAGAGATGACGTGAAGATCTGTTAAAATCTCGAAATATTTTTTTCGGACTAAATCCATTACTTCCCTACCATAGTAGAGGTGGGAAGTGAAAATATGTTTTACCAACTCTGCTCAGCAGTAGGATATAATGCAACTATGTGATAGAATATTGTCACGTAGAATCTGTTAAGAAGCAGAAAGAACATTCGAGAAGCGCGTTGAAACGAATAAAGTCTTCTATATATCTAAATCGGAGTAAACGTCAAGGGATCCATGGTTAAAGCAATGCCAATTTGCTCAAGGAAATGACCTATCGGAATTCACAAATCGCAGCTGTAAACAGTTTCTAGATGCGCCGCCTTGTCGTTGTCGGAGTTAGTTTTGAACGATATACAGAATAACGGACGTCGGGCACACACACAGATGTATGCAGACGTGGAAAACACGGCGAGATGAAAAATCAATAGGCCGCTAGCGACGGCTGTATACAGGGTGTCCAAGTTGACGTTGGCTAACATGGGTAACTTTGTTATTAGTGGAGATAGAAAGTCGGTTAAATGGGCAAAGTAGTGCAGAATTATGTGCTCATTAACGTCCCGTCGAAAAAACAATTGAATTTTGACACACTATGGATTTATTTAGAAAATAGTGAAAATTGCCGTTTTTGAAAACTGGCCATAACTTTTTTATTTATGAAGATATCTGAAAATTTCTTTAACCATTTTTTGATAACTTTTTATGATCTTTTCAGTGGCGTAGGTTTAATTTTTTTATATCCACTGCATAATGAGATATTGACATGAACTTTGGTTTTTCTTATGGACGCCATTTTGGATTTTTAGATATTCGAATTCTGCTTATTTTTTTGATTAATTTGGTGTATCACATACCACATTTAAAAAATTTGCAATGAACGTGTCATATAAGAGACATTAAAAACAACTGACAATCAAGTTATAATTAAGTAGTGCGAACATTTTAAGTGTAAAATTAATAATAAATCGTAGTTTGGCAGAACTGAAATATAATTTGACTGTCAGTTGTTTTCATAGTGCCTCTAATATAGGACGTTAATTGCATTTTTTTTAAATGTAGCATATGATACACCAAATTAATCAGAAAAATAAGCAGAATTCGAATATCTAAAAATCCAAAATGGCGTTCATAAGAAAAACCAAAGTTCATGTCAATATCACATTATGCAGTGGATATAAAAAAATTAAACCTACGCCACTGAAAAGATTATAAAAAGTTGTCAAAAAATGGTTAAAGAAATTTTCAGATATCTTCATAAATAAAAAAGTTATGGCCAGTTTTCAAAAACGGCAATTTTCACTATTTTCTAAATAAATCCATAGTGTGTCAAAATTCAATTGTTTTTTCGACGGGACGTTAATGAGCACATAATTCTGCACTACTTTGCCCATTTAACCGACTTTCTATCTCCACTAATAACAAAGTTACCCATGTTAGCCAACGTCAACTTGGACACCCTGTATATACTGACGTAATGGTGCTGTACAGTCGTAGACTTGTCTCCGCTTACATACCGAGTTGTTGCGCCCAGTTCACTGGTTCTTCGTTCCCTTGGGGACGAATAGGGTTGCCATCAAGCTTGGCTTGGTATAAACTCCTAGTCAAATCGGTTTTTCGACTATATTTAGACGTGAATAACGTTTAATGTCTCATACTGGGGCGACATTTTAGAAACATTATAGATGTAACAGAAATAGTCAAGACCAAGAAGGGAAAAAACTTGATTTCTCGCGCGTTTTTCTATGAAAACCAATGATAACTTAAGGTACGTGCAGTACGCAGCTGGGATTCTAGATGGTAGCGTAGATCATAGCATAGGGCTTGCTTAAATTAATGCATTGTTATATATGCGAGCGTGCACAACGAAGCAGCGAGTGTAGCAGGTATAAGCGCTGTTACAAGAGCTGCTAGATACAAGAATGTATCTCATCATTCTTTCAGCGTGCTGACTACTACAATCAACGTGAGACAACTGTCAAATGGCCGTTACAAGTTTTGCAATGGATGTGACTAGTTTCATAAGTGAAATTTTGCCAGTTTTTATTTAATTTGTTCTGAGTTTTTTAAGACGTATTTAAAAGTGTCAGGTTCCATACGTAAATATTCAAAAAACCGGTTTGGGTAAAATTTTAATTCTTGGTATAAATGATGGAATTCGCCATGTTTAGATTGTTTTCTATTAATAGGGTGGACATGATAGCTCCTGCCCAAATTTGTATTTAAAATATACCACTTTGTAGCAGAAGAACACAAATATTCGTCTTCGCTATCTGACATTTCAAACGCGACTTAAGCTTGTATCAATGCTAGTATCAAAGCTTCGTTGTGCAAACCTATAAGCGCTTATAATTTCAGCCACCATCTACCATACATGCTACCATCTAGAATCCCAGCTGCGTACTGTACATACCTTTAGGTGGCTATAAACCTGCTGCCATCTATATTACGTTTATCATGTGCCCATCTACATTATTTGTGTAGTCACGTCATCTTTCTGTACCCGCCTTTGTGATGCTTTTCCAAATCTCACTTCGACACAAGAGACTAGACCCTGCAGTCAGGGTCCATTCTGATTGGTCGAATCCCCTATCTTGATATAGTTTGACACACACAGACACACCTTAACGAACATAACAACTAATTGGTTAACTCTGTATACTAATATGGATAGTGGATAGCGATTAAAAAATGGGTTTTGTATGTGGACAATATTCAAATACATATTCTTCAAGACAGGCATTAATGCTCACAAAATTAGGATGAAAACGTCAGATAAGGCTTGTAATCTAATTCTTTCTAAAAAATTGGATCAATTTTCAATATAAAACTTAATTAAAATTTATTTTCGTATTGCAATTTCTGAAGAACAATGTTATTGTATAAATTTTGGACATCCTAATTCCTAATATCTCAAATAATAATAATAAATTAGATTTTATTTTGAAATCTCAAAAAATTGATCGACTTTTATAAAAAGAATTAGATTGCAAGCCTTACCTGAAGTTTTCATTCTAATTCGGTGAACATTAATGCCTGTCTTGAAGAATATGTATTTGAACATTCTCCACATACAAAACCCATTTTTTAATCGCTATCAACTATCCATATTAGTATACAGAGTTGATTACTTAGTTGCTACGTTCGTTTAGGTGTGCACTGTAAAAAATGGATGTAAAAATACTTTGAAAGTTAAGGTAGAAATCGCTCGATTTTCTAAGTGATTTTACATTATTATTTATTTTTACACAGAAAACTTCATAAAAACTTGAACTTTTACTGTAAAATTAAACAAATTTGTGATTTTTACATAAAGTAAATTAAAATTACATAATTTGTGTAATATTCCAATAAAGTGTGTAAAAATTACTAAATAAAATGTATAGTTACATATATAAAATGGATGAACACAAAACAAATTAATGTAAAATTAGTAACCACGCATGCGCAATGTGTTTTTATGGAATCTACGCGATGTGCAGGCGATACCTGTTTGCGACGCCATTGTTTCTTTGTGTGCCTATTACCAGATTAATCGCTGGCTACAAATGGACCATCGATAATCTATGTAAACGGCCTTCTCATTTCTTACAGTGTGTATGTGTGTGTCAAACGACATCAAGATAGGATATTCGACCAATCGGCAATCAAAATGGATCCTGACTGCACGGCCTATAGTCGCTTGTCACTTCGACAGGGTCGGTCTAATGTGTAATTAATGCTCTTTAGATTCGCCCGAGTGGTTTTGTGCAGCCCTACGTCACGCCCGGTTCACTAGGTCGACCATATGGAACCATATTATAATATGTTATACTCTACATACATAATATTTCCAGTGTTGAACATTGAACAAGCAAGGGTGCTTTATCCCAGTTTCCCATCTAACTTCTTTTATTAAATCATTTTAATATACATTTACATAACTTGTTTGTGTGCGTGTTTGACCTAAAAAAGTTAACTGCGAAATTGTGTTGCGTCAGAAATGTGGCGGGGAAGGTTGGGGAATATGAAAAGGGATAATGATAATGTCCATTTTATTTTTTGCTAGGAATTCCATATTTTTTGCATTGAAACGCAGAATAAAGCTTTGTTTCGGTTGTATCATATACTAACTATATTATAGACTCACAACGTCAATGTAGCAGAAGTTGACCGGCTACAAGTGCTTTATCATCAATCATTTTATAATTCGGACTAAAAAAGCTACAGTGTGGCTAATGAGAAGGACGATTACATAGATTATCGATGATCCATTTGTAGCCAGCGATTAATCTGGTATAATAGGCACACAAAGAGACAATGGCGTCGCAAACAGGTATCGCTTGCACATCGCGTAGATTCCATAAAAACACATTGCGCATGCGTGGCTACTAATTTTACATTAATTTGTTTTGTATTCATCCATTTTATATATGTAACTATACATTTTATTTTGTAATTTTTACACACTTTATTGGAATATTACACAAATTATGTAATTTTAATTTACTTTATGTAAAAATCACAAATTTGTTTAACTTTACAGTAAAAGTTCAAGTTTTTATGAAGTTTTCTGTGTAAAAATAAATAATAATGTAAAATCGCTTAGAAAATCGAGCAATTTCTACCTTAACTTTCAAAGTATTTTTACATCCATTTTTTACAGTGCATTAAGAGTATTCGATAGCGGAAGTTACCCCCTGCATTCTTCATCTCGAATCCTTTCCCCTCGCCTATAATACGGTTCCCGCTCTCCCGACGCTATTTTTAAAGCTAAAGAGTTCAGGTAATCGCCAAATCAAGGACCAAGATCCTACAGGCGAAAAATTGAAAATAAATTTCCTGAAAAAAACTCAACTTTTTAAAAAATTACGTACTTTCACATCGTATCCAAAACTTTTTTCATAAAATTCTCCTGTAGGATCTTTAGTGTGATTCTCAGTCCTTCATTTGACGTTTACCCGAACCCTTTGGCTTTAAAAATAGCGCAGGGAGAGCAGGAACCGTTTTATAGACGAGGGAAAAGGATTTGAGATGAAGGGTGCAGGGGTAGCTTCTGTTATCGAATACTCTGAACACGAATTTTTTTATACAAACTATGCAATATTTTACCCACTGAGTTATGATGTAATAGAGACACGTTTGCAACTGCTTATGCAAGTCTGACGTCACAGGCCTAACAAACATGGCGGCCAAACTGGGGACTAATTAGCGAATATTATTGTCTTTTGCTCCTTCTCCCCTGGGGGACATTGGAATGCAGTTGCTATCGCAAATTGCATTCCAATGTTCTTTGGGAATTAGTGCTCCCAGGGACCCGAGCTCGTACCAGTCGGTTTGTGTATGCCGGCTGGCGGATTCTAATACACGAATGGATTATTTGTTGTGTTGAAGACGCTAATGACCTGAGTGGTCGGCGCGTCTATATAATCTACAATTAATTAATTAATCTTGCATATAAAATGAATGAACTGACTAGATATGGCTTGTAGTGTCTCTATAACCTCCTTGCTCAGTGATTTTACCTTTACAACAGTCGTCTAGTCTCTAGATAAACGCCCGTATACCGTATATCGTGTACATATCAATACGATCATTTCTTAATTAACAGATAATGACAGAAACACATTGTATAGATTTCTAATATTACAATCGTTAACTCAGAGACGTTTTGCTTATAAATAAATTTTATTGTTTAACAACATTCTACACACCTATTTTGAACTTTTATTTATAAGTAATAAGTACAGGTGATTCAAAAATTGACGTCAGAATAGCCGAACGTGTAGTGATCATAGAGATATCATAGATACAGTAGGGGAGCCGTAGGAACAACTGTCCGGTTTAGTGGTTAGCGCGTCGACCTCTAGATCAGACGGTCGTGGGTATGAATCCCACCTGCGTTCATGGATGTTTTGTGATGTCATTTAGTTTTAAGAAAGTTGGCTCTCCGCTCCCCTTAAAACTGCGGTTGTACCTTCGGAAAAAGTTGGGGTATAAGTGGAGAACGTGTGGACTAGTGGTTAGCGCATCGGCCTCTAGATCAGACGGTTGTGGGCTCGAATCCCACCTGCGCTCATGGATGTTTTGTGATGTCATTTAGTTTTAAGAAAGTTGTTATTTAGTGTAGTTGAAAGACGCTAATGACCTGAAATGTCGACGCGTCTATAATCTACAATAAATAAATAAAGTAAGTGACAGGGAGAGAGAGATAGAAAACGAATATGTTGTCTTTTCCTTGTCTTCTGACGCATTTGTGAATTTAAAAATTTATTGTAGGTATTGTTAATTTATATCTGTAACCATGGTTATGTATTTGTGATAGAAAAAAAGATCTCTACCTTTTGCATCGACTCTTTTTTGGGTGGCTTCTCTACTCTATCTATGATATCTCTATGGTAGCGATGGCGTTGTTTATATATCTGTGAAAATTTTGTGATAACAATTTGATCCCTGTGAATTTTCAAATCTCTAATCTGCTGTTTCCAAAATACTCTATTTTGGACAGTTCTTTCCCACAAATTTCCAACCCTTGAAAACCCATGCCTTCATCATAAAAATTGCCATTTTCTTCGTGATATTGATATGTTACAGAGCTTATAAGAAAGCTTCTTAAGATTTATTTGGTCAAACTTCTGAAGTAATCATTAGCTCAATAACGCACCACCATCTATCTACGCTGTACAAATATTTTCCTTTGTTTGTGATTTTTATTACATAGTATGTTAATGAGCCACTTAACTATTTCTATTAGCATCACTAACTTCGTGTCATTAGCTAGAAGTGTTTATTTTAATTTATTATAAATAAATATTGTTTTTTAATTGTTTTTTCTACAAGTTTTTTTAGTCAAGAGCGATTTAAAACACTTGCTATCTTTGTGTTGATCGATATATTTTAGTCGATAATTATTATAATGTAAATTTGTTGGTAATGAGTAACAGGATTTCAGATATGTATAAAGTTTGTTTGTGAGATAACGGCTTTGCTTAAGTCTGAACTCCTGGTAAATTTTTCATTCATGTTGGTAATGAGTACAGTGTTTCAGAAATTAATGAAGTTAGTGTAGATCTCAACAGATAACGCTTTGCTGAAGTCTGAGCTCCTGGTAAATTTTTCATTTATCTGCATATTTGTTGGTAATGAAGTAGAGCAGTATTTCAGAAATGAATGAAGTAACAGGATTTCAGATATGTATAAAGTTTGTTTGTGAGATAACGGCTTTGCTTAAGTCTGAACTCCTGGTAAATTTTTCATTCATATTGGTAATGAGTACAGTGTTTCAGAAATGAATGAAGTTAGTGTAGATCTCAACAGATAACGTTTTACTGAAGTCTGAGCTCGTGGTAAATTTTTCATTTATCTGCATAATTGTTGCTAATGAAGTAGGTAGCAGTATTTCAGAAATGAATGAAGTTAGTGTGGATCTCAGCAATTAACGCGTTGTAGAAGTCTGAACTCCTGGTACATTTTTCATTCCCCTGAATATTTTCTGTTTTGTTGGTAATAATAGCAGAATTTCAGAAATGAACGAAGTTAGTGTGGATCCTAGCAGATAACGCTTTGCTGAGGTCTGAACTCCTGATGAGATTTTTCAAACACCTGTATTATTTTAATTTCTTTAAAGTTGGTAATGCGTAGCGGGATTTCAGAAATAAGTTAATATAAATCTCAGCAAATATAGCTTTGCTGAAGTCTGAACTTCGGATACATTTTGCACCTGCATAATTTTCATTTTCGTTGGTAGTAAGTAGTAGAATTTCAGAAATGAACGAAGTTAGTGTGGATCCTAGCAGACAACGCTTTGCTGAGGTCTGAACTCCTGATGAGATTTTTCAATCACCTGCATTATTTTATTCTCTTTAAAGTTGGTAATGCGTAGCGGGATTTCAGAAATAAGTTAGTGTAAATCTCTGCAAATATCGCTTTGCTGAAGTCTGAGGTATTCTGTATAATTTATTGATTATGAATAATAATGATTAACAAATAACAAGATTTCAGAAGTGGAAGCTGTTAATTATTGTTTATATCTACAAATAACACTTCGTAGCTGAAGTCTGAACTCCTATTACATTTTTCTTTGACATTTTACCTTGGTTTAACATCGTTGTGATTGAAAATAATATTGTACAGACACGAACCTTGTCGCAGCGATTTATTGTAGCATTTAATCTATTCTTACTTCTGAGCTCCTAATATAATTAGTCTGTACGTTTATTTTGAAATCTGAACTTCTGGTGCACATAATTACGAGCATGTACAGAATTTGGCTTGGTTTACTTTATTGTAGAGACAAGGACTGGCTCTTTAATTTTCATGACACAAAATAGCGACTGATCTATTCTTATTTATAATAATCTGAACTCCTGATACAATTTTCTTCAACAGAGCAAGGTACGAATGAAGTTTATGGCTAAGGCGTGCAATATGGAAAACACTTGTTATTTCAAACTAAAATTATAATAAAATGAAAGAGCATAATATTATGTTTGTTAACGAAATATACTTCATGACTTTAAACCTTGACTCCAAAATTTATTCATCAAAAAATGCTAATGATAATAAAACCAGTCGGAAAAACAATGCGACTAATTAAAATTTTATTAATATATTAGACAACAAATTTTGAATTGGACCTTCAAAAATCTGGGGAATTTTCACTTTCAGTGAAGGCGCGTTTACATTGAAACAATTTATAGTTCAGAACCGCAATTTGAATTTACAGTATAATTTTAGAATGTCTTTTGTTTTACACCCTCTACTTTCTCTTCTAAGGTTGAATCTTGGATTTGATGTGCGATACGAGATGTTTTAGTCGATTGTCTCGATTGTTCAAACATCACGATGACTCTCGATGGTTGTCACTTGGACTCGATTGTTGTTGTTTCATAGTTCATCGACACCGAGTCGCATAGTACTGAATCGTACAGTGTCGAGAGCCACATAATATACAATCGTTCATCACTCAACAACTGTGGTCGAGTCGATGGTCGATTGTGCAGTAATCGCGTAATACGAATTCAGTAGTGAAGAGATCACAGAGTAGTGAGTACCGACTGAACAGTGAACAATCTACGATTCGCGTGAACGTCAGTCGACTAGCATATAACCTTGAATCGCGATTATATGTATTCTCATTCGCTGCTATTGCTATAACCTATGTGGCAAATAATCGACTTGAACTATTGAACATTTCGATTGTAAAATCAAACTCCGAGTCGATTGTGGACTCGATTCATAAACGATTACAATTGTTTCGATTGTAAAAACATCTCGTAATCGCCCATCACTATCTTGGATCCTTGAACTTCGATCTTGCGTTTGACGAAGACAGGAGTACAGAAATACAATTCTATAATAAACCATCCTTTCTCCTCCACGAATCTTTTAGCATCGTTCATGCTTTCTGGATAAAGACTTGCGCAAAACACTTCAAAAGATGGAGCGAAAATTTTATAGCGGTAAACCCGGTTTTTTTCGATTTCAGTGAAACCGGTTTTGTGACCCCTAGAATTGTACACACCTAAAAGTTGTGATACACTGTAAGAAATGAGAAGGCCGATTACATAGATTATCGATGGTCCATTTGTAGCCAGCGATTAATCTGGTAATAGGCACACAAAGAGACAATGGCGTCGCAAACAGGTATCGCCACATCGCGTAGATTCCATAGAAACACATTGCGCATGCGTGGTTACTAATTTTGCATTAATTTGTTTTGTATTCATCCATTTTATATATGTAACTATACATTTTATTTTGTAATTTTTACACACTTTATTGGAATATTACACAAAATTATGTAATTTTAATTTACTTTATGTAAAAATCACAAATTTGTTTAACTTCACAGTAAAAGTTCAAGTTTTTATGTAGTTTTCTGTGTAAAAATAAATAATAATGTAAAATCACTTAGAAAATCGAGCGAATTCTACCTTAACTTTCAAAGTATTTTTACATCCATTTTTTACAGTGTATGCTCCTTCTGTAGCTATCTCTATTCTGAGGACTTAAAGCATCCATGTTGAAACCAAGGTCCGTCGAACTTGAGTCACCTTAATGGCGCATAATTTCGAATAAAATTAATAGCGGACATTAAAATTCGAGTTAAACTGTAACATAATACTCCTGTAAAATTGCAACATTGTGAAGTTCGCACGGTGTTCGTCCATCAATCAGCCAGAGAGCCAGTTCTCCAGAGCGCGGAGTCCGCTGGACCGCGGCGTAAGGCAAGGCTGGCAGCTGCCGCAGACGAGCCCGCGGTTTATTATAGATAGATGAAGGTGCCCACCACCACCACCACCATCATCGCTTCGACACCACGGTGTCTGAACACACCGCCGGTTCTCAACATGTTTTTATATTGATTCCTATCTTTAAGGTGGATAATTGGTAATTGTGTTTTAAAGACCACCAACAGCTAAGGTTATTAGGGCCTAGCACCAATTCATATTTTCAATTCATTATTTTTTTTTTTTTTTTAATTTTAAATTGAAAATCCAATTGACACTGGGCTTGAAAATAGCCGAGAGTGTAGCGGCGCTATTGTTTACATGGCGTTGCTATGGTTCCTCTATTACAAGTCCCCAGTTCTCGGGTTCTAGCCCGAGAGCTGGTAAAAGTGTCAATTGGATTTTCAATTTAATATTAAAAAAAAAAAAAATAATGAATTGAAAATATGAATTGGTGCTAGGCCCAAATAACCTTAGCTGTTGGTGGTCTTTAAAACACACAATTCCAATTGACACTTTTACCAGCTCTCGGGCTAGAACCCGAGAACTAGGGACTTGTAATAGAGGAACCATAGCAATTTAAGGTGGATAGAGATCCAATCAAATAGACGCTATGTAAAGATTTATTTACAGGGCTTGAGAATAGCCGAGAGTGTAACAATGCTGTTGTTTACATGGCGTTGCTATGGTTCCTCTATTGCAAGTCCCCAGTTCCCGGGTTCTAGCCCGAGAGCTGGTAAAAGTGTCAATTGGATTTTCAATTTATTATTAAAAAAAAATTCACAGATTTCGCAATCCTTGCAACCATCGAGGACATTGGAAATGATAACAGCATATATGAAACATAATTGACTGTTTATTATACACACAATATTTATCAATGCACTGTTTAGTTTTGTCAGGAATAACCCTATTATTCTTCTGTTATATATACGCGTTCACTTTTGCTTGATTACTTAACTTTTAAATGGATTTTTCTACAGTATTTATTAACATTTGCTCAAAAATAACACCGCAGATCGTCGCAAATACCTCTCAATTAACTAGACATAATATAAAACACATTTCGAAAAAATTGCACTTGTTCAATTTTGCATGATTGCTCCTCACTTGAATGCGACACCGTTGTCTTTTGGCCTTGAACGAAAACTCGTAACTCTGCCCCCATATACGAACATAAACATTTCCAATGTTAAAATAATGAATTGAAAATATGAATTGGTGCTAGGCCCAAATAACCTTAGCTGTTGGTGGTCTTTAAAACACAAAAGATTTAGTTACATAAATAAAACACAAGTAAATTATTTAATCAAAATTACGATATGTCTGATCACAACGGAATTTTAAGTAGACCACAGAAGTAGGCGGTCTTAATTTGACCGCGAAATTTAAATTGGAGTCGATTGGCGTTCAAAAATGTATGGGGTTTAACGGAATATTCGTTACTATTCTCTTAAAACACATTTCTTACCAAAACAAGGGCTGTTTCATAAAAATAATTAATAAATCTCGTCATTATTGGCTACAAAACTTTATTATTTCGTGTGAAATAATTTTTTATTTGAAATTATAAATTTATGAAAAATGAATGTCCTAACTTGATTCACCAAGTGACGTTTATTCTAACCTAACTTAACCTAGTTAACGTTTGTCGAGGTATATTATTTAAGCAATTATAATTAAAAATTGAATTTGTTCTTTCCATTTGGAGTTGAAATGGTGTTCTGAAGTCGTTTGAGCTACGCTAGATCAAGGGAGGGTAAGCTAAAAGGATAAAAAAATGTTTACATCAATTAAGTATTGGATATCTAGGTATTATTTTAGCTTTTTCTTCAGCCGGAAATATAAACTTTTTGCAGTCATAATTTTCATTATAACGAGACACCATCCCATAACAAATTGCTTTAATTATTAACGATGACGTGTTTAAAAAAAACGAGGTTATGTCTGTAGAATGAATGACATTTGACAGTTTGTGTCGTGTCAATAGGTGAAGGGGAAGGGAAAGACTGATTCAATTCACAACGTACGTTTAACGCAGATTCTAGTTAGAATGAGACAGTTGCGACTCCGCCACGCCTTCCTTTCCTAATCTATTGAATTCATTGTGTTTTCACTGGTAAGCTTATCCCGCATGGAAGCTTTTACGTATAAATAAAATATTTCAATATTAAAATCGGTTCAGTAGTTCTTTTTAAGTTTAATAATCAAATATCAAGAAGGAAGTCTGTTAATAACGTGCAAACTGCGTATTGCAGCCACTAAACTGTAAAAAATTAAAAAAAATTAAAAGGAACCTCGTTTACAAAAAGCCACTAAAACTAAAAAGACGAAAATAGTAAAATTTTGACGTTGGCGCCAATTTAATAAAACAAAAGTATCTAGGTATATAAAAAGTTTTAGAAATTAAATTGGCCCCGAACTCAAGTTTTTTTATTTTCTTCTTTTAGTGGCTTTTTTTGAAGAAGGTTCTATTTAAAAAAAAATGTTTTTTGTTTGGAATTATTGAAAGAAACAATAGAAAATATTATCATCAAAAGAATTGTAGGAGTTAGCGTTTCTTGGCAAGAGACAAGAAGGCAAAGTTTTGTGTCACCTCTGTCTGGACCTTAAACCAAATACTGTACTTACTACCACTGCGCTACTCGCTCGGTTTTATCGATTTAATTTGCAAGGAAAGAAACGGTAATATTTTCTTTTGTAGAATCAGTCGCCGGTGATTACTTAGTAAATTACATCATTTATAATATTAAAGCTTGCATTCATTCTTAAAGTTGAATAATTATACTGTTTAATGTGTTCATTTGAATTGGTTCTTGATGATTGATGAATCACAGAAAGTTAATGCACTACAGTCGGCTCTTTCTAAGAACACGCTGATCGTTAGGAACGACGTTATCAAGTCACCAGTCACCAGTTTTTTAGGGTTCCGTACCTCCGAACGGAACTCTATTATACTGAGCCTACCCTGTAAAAAAAGGATGTAAAAATACTTTGGAAGTTAAGGTAGAATTCGCTCGATTTTCTAAGTGATTTTACATTATTATTTATTTTTACACAGAAAACTTCATAAAAACTTGGACTTTTACTGTAAAGTTAAACAAATTTGTTATTTTTACATAAAGTAAATTAAAATTACATAATTTGTGTAAAATTTCAATAAAGTGTGTAAAAATTACAAAATAAAATGTATAGTTACATATATAAAATGGATGAATACAAAACAAATTAATGTAAAATTAGTAACCACGCACGCCCAATGTGTTTTTATGGAATCACGCGATGTGGAGGCCATACCTGTTTGCGACGCCATTGTCTCTTTGTGTGTCTATTACCAGATTAATCGCTGGCTACAAATGGACCATCGATAATCTATGTAATCGGCCTTCTCATTTCTTACAGTGTATACCATGTCCGTCCGTCCGTCTCGCACAGGATTCTATCTCACAAACGATAAGAAATTCAAATTTTGATATGTTGTTACGGCGACTGTTTTAAGCATACATTTCAATTTGCAGAACAAAATGTCAGTATTAACCCTCTCTCATAGAGGGAATCTTGCTCGCCTAGGTGTTTATATCGTTCTGCAAGGGATTAATACTGACATTTTGTTCTGCAAATTGGAATGTATGCTTAAAACAGTCGCCGTAACAACATATTAAAATTTGAACCTTAAACTAATAATATGTATTTCGTCAGGTACATGACACGTTTAGGGTAATCTGCCACTCCTTTAATACTGACCAATCGATCTGCAAATATTATAATGGCATTATTGGGTCACCGACAAGCTATACAAACTATTTCAGCCTTGAAGCAACAATAATTGTGACCATTTTTTTTTTTGTTACATATTAGGGGCGGTCTACATCCCTCCCATACCGCTATCTAGCAAAATCCCTTACTCAGGGCACTTTAATATGCCTCCCTCAACATCTTCACAAAAATAAGGCTTTGAATAAATAACACCAAAAAATTGTCACTAGATCTCGGTCTATTACAAAAATCTTTCAACTTTTGACCACAAGTTCTTGGACTAGAATTTGAATACTGTATTTTTAAACAGAGCGAATGCATTGATTTTTGAATAACTCAGTCCCTCAGGGGGACATTGGGATGTAGTTGTTATCGCAATTGCATTCCAATGTTCTTTGGGAATTAGCGCTCCCAGGGACCCGAGCTCGTACCACTCGGTTTGTGTATGCCGGCTGGCGGATTTTAATACTCAAATATATTATATTGTGTTGTGTTGAAGACGGTAATGACCTGAGTTGTCGACGCGTCTATAATGTACAATAAATAAATTGTATAACTCAGATACTTCCAATATGACAGTTCCTTGAACCATCGTTTTACAACCGCTGATTCTCGTGTGTAGATCTGATAGTTCGAGGTTATTTTCACTTTTGTACCGCATATCTGAGCAACAACAACATCAACAACAAAATACAAACAACAGTTGATCGCGTAGACGGCTGTGAGCGCGCGTGTCGTTTGCAGAGCGCCTTGCGAGAGCTTGACTCGTTTATTTTGTCAACTCGAACACTCGCGAGTACCTTGCTTAACCAGTAGACTCGCAGTTGAGTATTCATTTAAAACAGTTGAGTGAGAAATCGTTTCTTGATCATAGTGTCCTTTTTAATCCTCCTCGAACGGGACTGTCATTCGACGACATATTGAGGTAATACTCAAAGTGCGCGACTCAAGACACTCACGATTACTCGTTGAGTGAAGAATCGTTTCCGGTTTCTTAGTGTCCTTTTAATCGTCCTCGAACGGGACTGTCATTTGACGACATATTGAGGTGATACTCAAAGTGCGTGACTCAAGACACTCACGGTTACTCGTTGAGTGAGTAATTGTTTCCGGTTTCAGAGTGTCCTTATTAATCGTCATCGAACGGGACCAATAAAACAAGTGTCAGTTATTCAATGCATATTGAGTGGTATGGGACTCAAAGTTACTCATTGAGTGAAGAATTGGTAACAGTTTAAAATTGTCATAGTTAAGAAATCCTCATCAAACGCAAGTAATAAGTGTCAGTTATTCGACGCCATATTCAGCGATAAGGAACTTAAAGTTACTCATTGAGTGAATAATTGATGACAGACTGATAATGTCATTGTTAAGAAATCCTCATCGAACGCAAGTAACAAGTGTCAGTTATTCGACGCCATATTGAGCGATAAGGGACTCAAAGTTACTCATTGAGTGAAGAATTGATGACAAACTGACAATGTTATTGTTTAGAAATCCTCATCAAACGTGAAGTACAATCAACATCAAACTCAAAACGCTTGACTCAGGTTTCATACTCATTGAGTAAAGATTCGTTCTGTATCCTTGTCAAGAAGTCTTCGTCAAAAACGAAACAAGTGTAATTTATTCGACGTAATATTGAGTGAGTGATTCTCAAGTTTGACAGACTCAAATGTTACTCATTGAGTGAAAAATCGTTCAGGTTAATAGTTTCCTTGTTAAGGAATACTTTTCCGAAGTAAAAAACACGTGTCATCCAAAACTGGATTGTGATTCCGAAGTTTATAAACTTTTTACGAAATTTTATGTATTTTACGTCGCGATTTTTTTTTTTTTTTGAGTGCACGGAAGTGTTTTTTATTTGTCGTGTGACTTTCGAGTGATTTTGAAATTGCTGGTGTAATAATATGTTAGTTTTAAATTTTAATATCGAAGTGTTTTTAAAGTGTTCTAAAAAATGGTTTGCGCCAAATTTGGTTTTGTATATTTGTTGAGAATATGTTGATCGAAAAATTTTGATCACTCTTAGATAAATTAGGATTTAGGGAGCAGGAAAATTTTCTCACTGCACTAGGAATACAAGGATCCTTTATGCTCCTCGCACTGTAAGAAATGAGAAGACCGATTACATAGATTATCGATGGTCCATTTGTAGCCAGCGATTAATCTGGTAATAGGCACACAAAGAAACAATGGCGTCGCAAACAGATATCGCCTGCACATCGCGTAGATTCCATAAAAACACATTACGCATGCGTGGTTACTAATTTTACATTAATTTGTTTTGTATTCATCCATTTTATATATGTAACTATACATTTTATTTTGTAATTTTTACACACTTTATTGGAATATTACACAAATTACCTATGTAATTTTAATTTACTTTATGTAAAAATCACAAATTTGTTTAACTTTACAGTAAAAGTCCAAGTTTTTATGAAGTTTTCTATGTAAAAATAAATAATAATGTAAAATCACTTAGAAAATCGAGCGAATTCTACCTTAACTTTCAAAGTATTTTTACATTCATTTTTTACAGTGCAACATCAAACTAGGTCCCTGACAGTTTTAGGCCCTCGTGAGAGGACACTCAGTCTGTTCGCGATAGACCTGATAAATGTCTTGGTACCCAAATACTTGGTTCCTGATAGTTAAAGTTACTCTTTCTCGAATTGGTAAATTATTATGGAAAAGTTGATTGTATATTTAGGTGCGTGATAAGGCATATTACTGACGAGTGACGAGTAGTGACAGTCACACGAGTCGTAATAGCATTACGCACGAGATATACAGCGTGTCCAAGAAAGTTCTTTACAAATGGAATTTTTTTTTATTAATTATTAGAGCACAATTTTTTTTCTGTGGAAAAGTTCTGCTTCGTCCAAAACCTCTAAAACACCAAAGAAATTTTTTTTCTTTGTATGGAGAGAGATGGAGGACATGTTGAATTCTGATATATAATTCTGAATAAATAATTACTTGGAAGTTAGTTATGTTATAATTTTGAATTAAATTTGATTATGTAACTAATTTTGCGAAAATCTTGGATATCACAGATAATTTTTATTTTTAGTAAAATAAAACTTTTTGATTTCCCTCGTATAACTTTAAGCCGAAAAAAATTTTCTTTGGTGTTTTAGAGGTTTTGGACGAAGCAGAACTTTTCCACAGAAAAAAATTTTTGCTCCAATAATTAATAAAAAAAATCCCATTTGTAAAGAACTTTCGTGGACACGCTGTATATGCTATTTTTAGCCATACCCACTATAAAATAGCTACTTTTCATAGCAGGCCATAAGTAGGTAATAGCGGGCGGATCAAAACGAATAAACATAAATCATTATGGAATTGGTTTTATTTTCCACACTAGTGTGTTTTGAAAACACTTTCAACACACCTGCGTGTTAACTGACCCATTCCATGCATATAACACGCATGTAAGTAGCTATTTTATAGCGGCTATGGCAAAAAGATCATTGAAAGATTTCCCTGTTGCGCCATTATAGAAAACAGATTTACCTGAAGATGATTATATTCTTAGAACGCGTGAAAATTTCGGAAATTTGATCAATTTAACACTTATATAAAACACTTTAGAGTAATGAGTCACAGAAGAATGCTTAGCAGGAAAGAATAAATTTTTATTTCATACAGAAATTACCCGTTCTTCGCTCGGAGGAACGAATTCGACTCTGGAGTTTTTAATTCATTTAATTGCAGCTACATTTTTTAAGCAATTGATGACGGTATGAAAAAGTAATTAATTTTACTTTTTCCTCATGTTTCACATTCATCTATGATTTATATTATATTGTAACAAAACTGTTTTCTTACGTGGGTGGAATAAATTATTTATTTACAATAATTAAAAATGTAACAACAATTCAAATACAATAACTGTATGTCAATTAGACGCTAATGACCTCTGTTGTCGATCGTCTATAATCTACAATTTAATTCAATTCTGTATGTCAATGCTAACAATCAAACGATGATAATAATAAGAACAGTAATTCTTAAACGAACTGAAGCACTTTAATAACACTGAACAATTTATATGCTGTATTTATTTCAAATCAACACTGTCTCACGACTCTCTCCTACGGTGACTGCCCCTGCTTATATAGAGCTAGCAGCTTGACCCCGCGCGCTTTCCAGAATATTCTGGTGGTTGCACGTGTCTTCGATATCATGCCACGCCTCACCATTGTTACTTGTTCTCGATGCTTCTGTTGTCGCCAGCGGCGTAACATCTGGGGTTTTGCTACAATATTTTTAAATCACAAGCCGTTTTTTTTGTCCGAGTACTTTAAACGGCTTCCACTTGACCGATTTTCATAAATTTTGTTTAGTTAATCGTTTAAGTCGGCATCGTTGCCAGCTACAATGCCGCAGCCATGGTCATCGGCGCCAAAGCCAAAATTCTGATTTCGCGCCCTCAAAAATTCTTCGCTTTTATCGTAGCGGAATATACAGCGAATTTCGCTTACGACACAAGATTTTGTTTACTTGACAGTAGTGATGTAAAAATACGGTATCAAACTTTTTTGTGTATTAAACCCATGGTATAATACCGTATTTTTTCGGGCTTAAAAATGGCCGAGAGTTTAGCAATGCTGTTGTTTACATGGCGTTGCTATGGTTCCTCTATTACAAGTTCCCGGGTTCTAGCCCGAGAGCTGGTAAAAGTGTCAATTGGATTTTCAATTTATTATTAAAAAAAATAATGAATTGAAAATATGAATTGGTGCTAGGCCCAAATAACCATAGCTGTTAGTGGTCTTTAAAACACAATTCAACAATGATCTGGTTTAGGGCTTGAGAATGGCCGAGAGTGTAACAATGCTGTTGTTTACATGGCGTTGCTATGGTTCCTCTATTACAAGTTCCCGGGTTCTAGCCCGAGAGCTGGTAAAAGTGTCAATTGAATTTTCAATTTATTATTAAAAATAAAAAATAATGATTTGAAAATATGAATTGGTGCTTGGCCCAAATAACCTTAGCTGTTGGTGGTCTTTAAAGTATTTTTTCAGTATAAAACGGTTTTTTACTTTTTCACACTACGGTTCGGTGCATTATTCAGTATTGCCAACTGCATAATAGAAAAAGTTCCTGTTCTCATTTTGGTATTAAACCGTTTTAAACGGTATTAATCCGTTTTAAACGGTATTAAACGTTTTATACGTGCTGTATAAAATAGTAAAATACGCAGTATTTATATCTAGTATAAAACTGTGGTATATTATTTTTTTACATACCGTATAATACCGTTTTATACCAGAGTATTATACTCATTTACATCACTAGCTAAAAGATACCAGCATACTGGATTTCTTAGCTAAAACTTCTCCGGTACAGGTTGTCACACCAGCGCACAGATATAAATTATAATACATCTGACTGCAGACTAATATAGCGGCACCGCCGCATTTGAAAAGGGAAAAATCTATCAATTTCATTGGTTAGTTCTCAAAAGTAGGCTGTAATAATATGTTAAAAATGTTTATATGTATGAGAGCACTGTTGCCAAGTATAAACACGCATTTTATAAAGTGCGCCATTTGTTTGATACTTTTCAGCAATAATTATTTTTTTCTCGTGGTTGGCATCGGTGACCATAGATAAAATTTTGACCAAAGCTTGCTGGATATGTAACGAACATATACATGTTAATGTATGAAAGCGCTGTTGCCAAGCATAAACACGCATTTTATAAAGTACGCCATTTGTTTGATACTTTTCAACAATGATTATTTTTTTCTCGTGGTTGGCATCGGTGACCATAGATAAAATTTGGACCAAAGCTTGTTAGATATGTAACGAACATATTTTAAAATTTACAAATTTTTCTCGGTGATATTATTATGTGTTTTATCGGTATTAAACTATGAAAGCACGATTTTTCCATAAGAACTCGTGTTAATTTTATAATTATATATCTTTTTAAACTATTCGGTAAGCCGTTCTGAAATTTTGTGTACTTAAGATATATTAAGAATTAAGTGTACAAAATTTCATTCATTGCATTTAACGAATCTCGCCCATGTTGCGTCTTAAGTAGGCTTTTAAACTGAAAGAATTTTTCAAATCGGTTAAGTAGTTTCTGAGATTAGCGTGGACAAACAAACTACATTTTGATATAATAGTATAGATATTTAGAACAGCTGTTAATTTTAAAACATGTTATGTTTTGTTTTGAAGATTTTCCCAGCATTGTTTTCTATTCTCTATTCGTTGTTTTATTTTCGAAAATATTTTAATGTTCTGCTACAAATTTAAATAAGTGAATTTTTTTCTGCCTCTGTGAAGTTCACTGTTCTATTTATTCGCTGTCTGTCTGTTATAAATAATGAAAAATACAGTGTGGAACAAAATATCAAAAAATATTAGTAAAAAAACTTTTTAGAGACAAGCTTTTATTTAAATGCACTAAAAAGGGAAAAATAATTTTTAATAATTTAGGTTCATAATTATCTATAAAAGCGTGGGTCGTGAACTCTATGATAGTTTATTAGTCACGACCCATACGCTTTTTTATAATTATGAACCTAAATTATTAAAAATTATTTTTTTCTTTTTAGTTCATTTAAATAAAAGCTTGTCTCTTTTATTAATATTTTATTTTGTTCATTTTATCCTTTCAAAATTTTACCCCCCTTTGACACCCGTGGGGTTGAATTTCGAAAAATCCTTTCTTAGTGGATGCTTACGTCAGAAAAGGAACCAACTGTGCAAATTTCAAGTTTCTATAGCTTAAGCGATTTGGCCTAGGCGTTGATTAGTCAAAAAAACCCTACATCCCCGTTTGAACCTCTTAGGGGTTGAATTTATTTCTAAAAACGATTTATTCAGGTATTGTCATCGGGAATACATATGTGTACAAAATTTCAAATCGATTGGATACGTGGAAGTCGTTCAAAATTGACTTGTAAGATTTGACCTAAACAAACACACAAACAAACAGTCATACATTGCAAGTTAAAATAAAAGCTTGTAAAAAACCCTACGTCAGATGCCTGTCAAAATTACTTTACATACATGGTTGTAAAGCAGTTATTTTATAGCAGATATGGCAAAAACATATTTTTCTGACATTGTGTATTCTCACAGCGTCGACTGTGTCCATTATGCGCGACTGATCCGGTAATTAGTTCCGGTCCGATTAAGGCCCGTCCCGCCGTTATGAAAAATAGGTCATAAATTACCCTCTCTCTCTTTATCTCTCTCTCTTTATCTCTCTCTCTTATCAACGGTTACCGGACTTCTTTTGAACACGTTTATTTATTGTCCGGCGCGGTGTGGGACATCGATTAACGCGCTCCAGTTGCACCTTGCCGGCCCCACTTTCCCCACAAATGGCATTTGTACAATTTCCGTTGGACAGACGCGCGCTTTATGCTTCAATCATTATTAACATAATACGTCATTATTTGGCGTGGTACATTAGAATGTGTGACAGTGGCGGCTTGTTATCTCTACTAATATTATTGTTACAAAACTGTTTTCTGAGTTGGCGGAATAAATATTTATTTACAATAATTAAAAAACACAATAATAATGAACGCAACAACGAAAAGTCAATTCTAACAGTCAACACAAGTAAACAATAACACTACAGTAATTCTTAAACATTGCAACACAAAACAATAAATAGCACTTAACTATATACATAGGTACAATAACTAGTAATTATTACCACTACACTAGTATTTATTTTATCAATCAATTTAAATCACGGCCCTATTTATATCACTGATCCACCATAGACTTGACTGCGTCACTCTCCGTTAACTGATTGATTCACTCACTCGCACTGGCTGTTTATATATGCTTCGTGGCATAAGCCTAGTGTGTTCTCGATTTCTCTAGAACTTTCGCGCAGGTACCAGTTGTTCAGTAAGCAGACCCCGTTTCTCAAAATTCTTGCCTGCCGTTTATATGCAGGGTGATCCGTAACATTATAAATGCGAAAGTTTATGTGTGGTATGTTTGTTACTACTCAGGCTCCGTAACGGCTGAACGGATATTCATGAAATTTGGTATACAGTTATTTTAGGTTCTGGAATAGCACATAGGGTACTTTTCATCCCGGAAAAATGTGAAGTTCCTGTGGGATAGTAACAAAACGTAACTCTGCATTTTTTTGCATTTTAGCTTTTTGCCGGAATCTTAGGTACTGATATTATAAACACTACCAGCCCGGCTTCGCTTCGCATGAGGATAATAAATCATAAATTCATAGCACCCGGGCGATTATTTTAATAGTTATTTTCGATACTTGTGCGTAGTGAGGTATTCTAGTAGGCTTAAATTGAGACACGAGCTAAGGGACTGACGCATACACAACCAGACCGAGTGCGCTGTATACCCCCACGAGCCATTAGGCGAGTGGGGGTAAGCGCACGAGATCTCGTTGTGTATGCGTCAGTCCATTTAGCTCGTGTCTCAATTTAAGCCTACTAGATATCTCACTTTAAGCGGACGTATCGAACATAATTTTTTATAACGACTGCTTCTAAAGTTTAATAGAGAGAAAAAAAAATTATGAAAACGGAAAATTCACTCTTCTAGTCCTTAGAACTTTACAATTACAGACTAAGTTACGATTTAGTTTATTTTTATTAAAGTTATTAACTTCTATATAAATCATTAAAAACATGACTCTCTCATGATGTGGACTTTGTATGCGCGATACTATATATAGGAACACATCGATCGATAACCAGTAAGTGCTTATATTGTACAAAGTGCGGAAATTTCGAATTTATAAGATGTAGAGATTTCACTTTTACGCACGCTTTGGACTTTTACGCACTGTGACGGTACTTTTACGCACGGTGACTAAAATACGCCTCTTTACGCCCGAATATTGAACTTTAGAAGCAGGAGTTATAAAAACAAAATTATATACTTTCGGCAATTTTTATTACTAATTTATTAAATAAATAAAGTTTCTCTTGCACCGTGGTTTCATAAAACAGCAACTAGTTTTTTTAAACCGTGTGTGTCCCTTGTTTGAATCGGCGCTGTCCGCCACTGGCGGATGACATAGCGACGAGTGGGCAAGTCGGTAGGTATTGTCTTGTTTACAAAAAACTGCAGACTGGTTTTGCACGCCAATAGATTCTTGTTAGATAATTGATAAATTTGCATGTGAATAATAATAATTCGTTTAATTTTATAATATATGCTTTACTCCTTGCCATTGGTGCCCCATGCGTGCAGCAGATGCTCTGCACAATTCTACCGTTATTTTTTAATCTGATTCAGCTGCTTTTTACAAGCTTTTATTTATTCTTGCAATGTATGTTAGTTTGTGTTTGTTTAGGTCAAAACTTGCAAGTTAATTTTGAACGACTTCCACGTATCCGATCGATTTGAAATTTTGTACACGTATGTAATTCCGATGACAATACATGTATAAATCGTTTTTAGAAATAAATTCAACCCCTAAGGAGTTCAAACGGGGATGTAAGGTGTTTTTGACTAATCAACGCCCAGGTCAAATTGCTGAAGCTAGAATCTTGAAATTTGGACAGTTGGTTCCTTTTCTGACGTAAGCATCCACTAAGAAAGGATTTTTCGAAATTCAACCCTTACGGGCGTCAAAGAGGAGTAAAAATTTGAAAAACTAAAATGAACAAAATAAATATTAGTAAAAAAAACTTTTTAGAGACAAGCTTTTACTTAAATGCACTAAAAAGGAAAAAATAATTTTTAATAATTTAGGTTCATAATTATAAAAGCGTAAGTCGTAATAATGTAAACCAACTTTTTCGCTCTTATATCCTTTCTTCTTAATTGCAAACAAGAATTAAAAAAATTTTAGTAAAAAAAACTTTTTAGAGACAAGCTTTTATTTAAATGCACTAAAAAGGAAAAAATAATTTTTAATAATTTAGGTTCATAATTATAAAATTTTGGAGCATACAAGTAATTCAAGAATTACAAGGCGCGATATTCATGTAGGTATTGTGTGTAAACGGTTTTACCAAACATAGGGACAATAACACTAAGAAGATCAATTTTGTAGTAGGCTATGGCCATAAGACCTAATGTAAATATGTATTGGATTACATAGAAAAAATAGTGCAGTGAATTTTTGAAACAATTTTCCATAGCAACGGTTGACTATTAAGCGAAACTCGGAACCTGCTAAATAAAAAAAGTCATGAGGTGTCGTAAGATACCCGACAGAAGCTATGTTTCTTACGCATTCTATATAAAACCGAATTTATCAAAGATACAAACAATACAATTAAAAAGTTATTATTTGACTGCCATTTTGAAATCAGACGCCATTTTATTTTTTTGTGTCTTATTAAACTCTCAAATATCAATTTTCAAAAGGATCGGATAATTTTTACAAAATATACCTATAGTCGCCATTTTAAAATATGACGTCATTTTATTTTTTTGCGTTCTATAAAACTCGTCAATATCTATTTTCAAAAAGATCGGATAATTTTTACACAAAAAGTACATACTGCCGCCATTTTGAAATCTGACGTCATTTTATTTTTTTGTGTCCTATGAAACTCTCAAATACCGATTTTCAAAAGAATCGGATAATTTTTTCAAAAAAGTACATACGGCCGCCATTTTTAAATCTGATGTCATTTTATTTTTTTGTGTCCTATGAAACTCTCAAATACCGATTTTCAAAAGAATCGGATAATTTTTACAAAAAAGTACATTTGGCCGCCATTTTTAAATCTGACGTCATTTCATTTTTTTTTATTCTATGAAACCCTTAAATATTAATTTTTAAAAGGATCGGATAATTTTTACAAAAATGTACATACGGCCGCCATTTTGAAATCTGACGTCATTTTATTTTTTTGTGTCTTATGAAACTCTCAAATATCAATTTTCAAAAGAATCGGATAATTATTACAAAAAAGTATATATAATGGCCGCCATTTTGAAATCTGACGTCATTTTATTTTTTTGTGTCATATGAAACTCTCAAATATCAATTTTCAAAAGGATCTGATAATTCTTACAAAAAAGTACATATGGCCGCCATTTTGAAATCTGGCACATTTAATTTTTCTGTGTCCTATGAAACTCTCAAATATCAATTTTCAAAAGGATCGGATAATTTTTACAAAAAAGTACATATGGCCGCCATTTTGAAAAATCTGACATCATTTTATTTTTTTGTGTCCTATGAAACTCTCAAATATCAATTTTCAAAAGGATCGGATGATTTTTAGAACAGAGTACATGTGGCCGCCATTTTGAAAAATCTGACGTCATTTTATTTTTTGGTGTCCTATGAAACTCTCAAATATCAATTTTCAAAAGGATCGGATAATTTTTACAAAACAGTTCATATGGCCGCCATTTTGAAAAATCTGACGTCATTTTATTTTTTTGTGTTCTATAAAACTCTCAAATATTAATTTTCAAAAGAATCGGATAATTTTTACAAAAAAGTACATATGGGCGCCATTTTGAAATCTGACGCCATTTTATTTTTTTGTGTCCTATAAAACTCTCAAATATTAATTTTCAAAAGGATCGGATAATTTTTACAAAAGTGACGTTGCACTACTTCGTGACGTGACGTTTCACTTTTTATTATTTAGGTCCCCATCTGAAACGTGCGTTAAGAAGCATAGCTTCAAATAAAAATAGGTAAAAAAACTTTTAAGTTAAACGGTTTTATAAATGTTTTAAAAAGAAAAAAATAATATTTAATTTAGGTTCATAAGTATAAAAGCGTGGGTCGTAAACTCTATGATAATTTATTACAGTCACGACCCACGCTTTTATACTTATGAACCTAAATTAAATTTTATTTTTTGCTTTTTAGTACATTTATAAAACCGTTTAACTTAAAAGTTTTTTATCTATTTTTATTTTTAATTTTTTAGTGTGCTTTATTTCCTTAGTCTGATTTTATAACATTTATCCGATCCACTGAAACGTTACCGGAGAAAGACCTTTTGCCTGTGAAAATTCAAAAGTACGATTTGCACCCGGACGAAAGCCGGGTCGGTCAGCTAGTTATCATAATATTGTATTGTCACCGGAGCTACACCTGTGTGCAAAATTTCAACTCAATCGGATCACGGGAAGTGGGTGAAAATTCAAAAGTACGATTTACACCCGGACGAAAGCCGGGCCGGTCAGATAGTTACCATAAATTGTATTGTCACCGGAGCTACACATGTGTGCAAAATTTCAACTCAATCGGATCATAGGAAGTGGGTGAAAATTCAAAAGTACGATTTGCACGCGGACGAAAGCCGGGCCGGTCAGCTAGTTATCATAATATTGTATTGTCACCGGAGCTACATATGTGTGCAAAATTTCAACTCAATCGGATCACGGGAAGTGGGTGAAAATTCAAAAGTACGATTTACACCCGGACAAAAGCCGGGCCGGTCAGCTAGTTACCATAATATTGTATTGTCACCGGAGCTACACATGTGCGCAAAATTTCAACTCATTCGGATCATAGGAAGTGGGTGAAAAATCAAAAGTACGATTTACGCCCGGACGAACCGGGCCGGTCAGTTAGTACCATAATATTGTTTTGTCACCGTAGCTACACATGTGTGCAAAATTTCAACTCAGTCGGTCGCAAGATTTGTAACAAATATACGGGATCAAGCTAAATAAAACCACCGTTTAAAAAACAAAGCATCTACTACCTACTTACTTTTGCGTGATGCCAGAATATTTTAAAACTCGCAGTCGCATAAGAAGTTATTTACTTGAAAAAAAATCATGTAAATCAGATCAGTGGTTCTCGAGTTATAAGCGTACAAAGGGACATACAGACAGAGAAAGTCAAATTGTTCGGGAAGGTATGAACGTCGAGAAATTTTGGTCCGATCCCTAGGTCTCGCCATCCGATCGACGTCAATAATTAGTTACACGTCATTTTAACTCAGTAGGCCAGGGTTTTTAAACTTAAATTCAAACATCAGCAGTCAAAAAATTGAATAACTATATTAAAATAATGCAATATAACACAGATCATACGCTATCTTCCAATATCCATATCACACTGTGCAACAGACAAGGACAACCGAAACAAGTTCGCGATTTATTAGATAAAGTCGCATTTATTTAGTTTAATAATCATATAAATCTGTATAAAAAAACTGTTTTGACACAATATTATACATGAAATCTATCTAAAATTTTCTGCTCTTTCGTTTGAGACAGGTTTCGAATCGATCTTACTTAAATTGAGCAAACTATAAGCAAAAAACACCGTTTTTTCTAATTTGCTCCCCTCTGGGGCCAAAATTCAAAAATCGGGCGACGTTAGGATCAAATAGACCCCGAGAGGAATCGAACAAAAAAAAGTTTTTGAAAATTGGTTCATCCGTTTGGGCTGTACGCGTGACACAAAAAATCCGTTACAGATTCACAGACAAAGCGAGTGTATATAGGCGCTTCTAGCTTCGCTAAGATCGCGCCTAAAAAGCGTGGGTCGTGAACTCTTATGATAGTTTATTAGTCACGACTCACGCTTTTATAATTATGAACCTAAATTATTAAAAATTATTTTTTCCTTTTTAGTACATTTAAATTAAAGCTTGTCTCTAAAAAGTTTTTTTTACTAATATTTTTTTAATTCTTGTTTGCAATTAAGAAGAAAGGATATAAGAACGAAAAAGTTGGTTTACATTATTTGTTTATGTATAATGAGGAATAACAGACACCGTTCAGAATTATAAAATGTTGAAACGCGGGATGACCCTATTGAAAAGAGCGGGAAAGTTTGAGTTGATCGTGTCTAGACTTGATATTTCGCGGTTACCAGATGGGTATTTGGGTCTAGTGCTTGGCTCTCAACAGCTAGGGCGCTGTATAAGGCGATGTAGTAGGCGAAGAAATGTGTTTTTGCCGGCTATTTTTTTAGAACAAGGATATTTTGCAACTGGCTATACACTTTCATGTGAACCCACGTGTTTATTGATTTGTCAAAGATATAATTTGATTAACTCAACGCCGGTGTCGTATCGATGATTGCTGGGTTCGATCTCCAATATTGGGAAAGGCGGAGTCGATTGTGGAAAAAAATTAAATTGTGTTATTTGGGCACCAGTTCATATTTTCAATTCATTATTATTTTTTTTGATGTGAAACATCTTATGTCGGGCTGTGAACAGCCGCGTGAGGGGAAATATGCAACGAAATGTTTGGTCCGCTCCTTCGCTGCTGTTCTCCCCACCACTGCGGCACTTATAATGTACTGGATAAATAATTTATAAATTAATTGTCCGGGTATATTAAGTTATACATTATATCAGTAACAAGGGCTGTCTAGACAAGTTCATCCGCAGAGTAGTGGTACCACTTTAGCCTTCTATACATGGGGACTTGGGTTAAACTCATGGCATCGTTACCGAGTTGAAATTATCATAAAATTGTATTGTCACGGGAACTCAATGTGTGTGCAAAGTTTCATAAGAATCAGTTAAGTAGAAGTAGTTGAAAAAGCTGTCGCAAGATTTGAAACAAAGATAGTAAGAAACAAATATACGGGGTATTTCTGGCCCGTATCATTATGCGAACTCCTCATCCTTTCAACTGTCCACCTCCTGATTTCATCATCAGACCTCGTTACTAAGTTGAAATTATCATAATATTGTTTTTTATACCTATTTTTAACACGCTTATATTAGCTTCACCTGTATGTTTGCGTGCTTGTGTGCTTGCTTGCTTGCTTGTTTGTTTGTCAGTTTGTAACCGACTTCTTTGAACTTGATTTTGACCAACTTTGAACGGTCAGATTTAGTTTAAACTTTGTCGACTTATCAAGGACCGACGACAATACAATAATTCAATAAGTTTGTCCCATTATCCTGACCAGGATCTCCAGGACTAAAAAAAAAAGCAAAAAACTTCAGATTGAACTGAAATTTTGCACACTTATCAAGGACCGATGACAATACAATAATTCCATAAGTTTGTCCCATTATCCTGACCAGGATCTCCAGGACTAAAAAAAAGCAAAAAACTTCAGATTGAACTGAAACTTTGCACACTTATCAAGGACCGATTACAATACAATAATTCCATAAGTTTGTCCCATTATCCTGACCAGGATCTCCAGGACTAAAAAGCAAAAGTAAATTATAATTTAAAAAAACTAAAAAACACGCTTTAATGAACTAAAAAGTAAAAAATAATCAATTTTATTGTAAAAAAGCGTGGGGTGCTTTGTATCATATTTTCAAACTACCCCACGCTTTTTTACAATAAAATTAATTATTTTTTACTTTTTAGTTCATTAAAGCGTGTTTTTTAGTTTTTTTAAATTATAATTTATTATTCTAGATGTTAATTTGTTTCTAATGCTTGTTCGCATTTCCCTGTCAGGCCGATGTAACTCTGAACACAGATCATAAAAATACGTCCTCGAACTCGAGTTCAATGTTTTCATCTCTCACGCGCTCATTTTAAGTTTCGATAGATTAAATGGAGGGTAAACACACCGTGTTGGTGTAAAATGCGATATCTACGATGACGAATGCGCGTTTATTTATAAAGGCGCTCGCTCTCACGGAAAGAAATACCAACGTAACAAATGTAACATCACCAACAGGATGTTACACTATTTCAATTACATCTATAGGTAATAGACATACTGTTTAATAGCTGTACTATGCTTTGCAGCTTATTTGAATAATCGACTCTCGCATGTAGTGTGTTTTCAACTTGAAATTGCTATATATAAGAAAAGATCGGTTTCCACTCTCGGGCACTGTGGAGAAATCGGTAACTCACCTAGCCGGAAACTGGGAATTTCGAGCTCCAGTCCCGACAGTGGTCGTTTAATTTTTTCTTAGATATAGCTTAAAAATCATGGCAGCCTTGCTGCCTGAGATATTCAGTATTTTCACCTCTAATTGTTATGTGAATAATATTGTGTGGATATAAGAAGGTTTTAAAAATCGATTGATTTTATCATATTATACCAAATAGATATTTACATAATATTATATCGAACAGTGAAAAAAAATTGAAATCGGTTCAGTAATTTCTGAGATTACTCTCGATTTTCACCCGAACGAAGCCGGGCTGACCAGTTATTATAGCGTATGTCGTAAAGCAAAGTATTGCCTATCGAACAGGATTTTTTTTTGAAATCGGTCTTTTGAGATTACCCCCGATTTTCATCCGGGCGAAGCCGGGCCGCATATACGTATTCTGCAGACGCACAAGGGATAGCCAAACGATTCGGCTTTTTAAGATTAATCCGACCAATAAAAAGGCTAGTAAAGTGTAGACGTAGTTTATCCTAATACGTCTGCAGTTTACTACGTGTCTAATTGTCGATCAACTAGTACCTACAGTGCAGACGTAATTTATGGTAGTATATCTGCCATTAATTACTGATTGTAAAATGTAAATAAAACACAATATAAAAATATTTTATATTATTCATATAATATCACTCAGCCTAGAACACTAAAAACACAAATGTTTTATTCTAATTTTTTAAACAAAAAGCATAGGTAATATAATCGCAACTAAAACTGACCTACTCGTATGTAAATGCAAAGTAGCTTATAAATATGACTGTAGCAAAAAATCGCTATTTTCTAAATTTATTATCACCTAGACCAATGTTTTTCTCTACACAATGTTGCAATTTGTGCGGTGCTCTTTTTTGCTGTTTTCTATTAGATTTTCTGCCTGTAATTGTAACTTTACGTCTTGATATTGATGTCGGCTGAACGGATATTTTTTTCCTTTTCTTAATACCATCTGCTTCTTATTTTTAGATGAAATTCCGGTATATTTAAAAGCACAATGCAAGCCTGATATCAAAGACTGATTTGATTTAGCATACTTGCTACAGTTGTCAAGTATTTTATTATAGCGGGTCCAAAAGATTCAGGGTAATTTTCAAGTCTTGATATTATTAATTAAATTCGAATGAGCTGTCCATTTCTCTATTATTGTTTCAATGTCAATATTCAGGTTCTCATCTAATTCCATAGCCTCATTGTTTACGTCATCATAAAGAAACATTTGCTGATTCCGTTGGCTTTGGGTAGAAGACATGTTTTGATTTGAGTTCGTTGCAATAACTCCATCGATTTTCAGTGTATCAAAAGTAGATGAATTTGCAATTTTTCCCAATGCGATTTCATAAAGGATATGCTTGGAGGAAAGCGATAAGGTATTGGTTGCTGTAAATATATTATATTTTTTGGCAACAGCCCCTTGTTGCTTGCAATGGTGGCCATTATAGCCAATTGAAAAGAAACATACCTACGTCGTGAAAAATATCTAGATCTTTCGAGCTGTTAACTCTAAAATCCATGTTTCCAAGACTGATTATATTATAGACATCATAATCTCTTTCATCAGGAAAATACTTTTTTGCAACAGCTTTAGAAACTCTGTTAAAGATGAGGTCCATAATACGCTATGTAAAGTAGGACTCAAAACTAGTGCTTGTAAAATCTGCATCGTTTTCTGCAGACGTTAAAGGTCTTCCCGCATCTTCAGTTTACGCGCAGGCAGGTCTCAAGTCTCAAACAAAGTTCTAGACCGATCCTAACCGAATATTCACGAATCGTTTGGCTATCCCTTGTGCGTCTGCAGAATACGTATATGCAGCCGGGCCGACCAATTTCAATTCTACATCTAAACCTTCCTCGTGAATCAATCTATCTAATCGTGAAAACCGGAACAAAATCCGTTCAGTAGTTACGGAGAAAATCGGGCACAGACACACAGACAGACACGACAGGAAACTTCGTTTTATAATATGTATTGATGATTATAAGAAGTTTCACGTTGGTCGTGTGTGCACCGCGACACATGCTTTTTTTAATGAACGAAGGGGACGGCGAAATGGGACCTCGCTCCCGCCTGAAAATAGCCTAGAGACCTCGCTCCCGTCTGAGAATGGCCCAGAAACCACGCTCTCGTCTGAGAATGGCCCAGAGACCTCGCTCACGCCTGATAATGGCCCAAAGACCTCGCTCCCGCCTGATAATGGCCCAGAAACCTCGCTCCCGCCTGAGAATGGCCTAGAGACCTCGCTCCCGCCTGAGAATAGCTTAGAGACTTCGCTCCTGCCTGAGAATGGTCTAGAGACCTCACTCCTGCCTGAGAATAGCCTAGAGACCTCGCTCCTGCCTGAGAATGGCCCAGAAACCTCGCTCCCGCCTGAGAATGGCCTAGAGACCTCGCTTCCGCCTGAGAATGGCCCAGAGACCCGCTCCCGCCTGAAAATGGCCCAGAAACCTCGCTCCCGCCTGAGAATGGCCCAGAGACCTCGCTCCCGCCTGAGAATAGCCCAGAAACCTCGCTCCCGCCTGATAATGGCCCCGAGACCTCGCTCCCGCCTGAGAATGGCCCAGAGACCTCGCTCCCGCCTGAGAATGGCCCAGAGACCTCGCTCCCGCCTAAGAATGGCCCCGAGACCTCGCTTCCGCCTGAGAATGGCCCAAAGACCTCGCTCCCGCCTGAGAATGGCCTAGGCCCTAGACTCTAGGCCATTCTCAGGCGGGAGCGAGGTCTCGACTGCCACCAGTGCCGGTTCTCTAGGGCCTAGAGGATCGGTGCTGATGGCGATCGTAAAGTTTAAGTACGGTTAAGGTGACTTCAGCGCCATCCTGTATCTTAAGACAGCGAGCGATGGTAATCATCGGGAGGATTTATTACGCGGCGAGGGTGTGACACGACGCACTCCTCGTCGTCTTCGTGTACGTTATTTATAAACATCGCCGTGCTCTATGATGTTGCATTATAGGAAGTGTTCGGTGAGAACGTGTGTCTCTCCGTACGACGCCTTGATTGACTACCAACGCCTAGCAGACGGTTCATCATTTTTTAAATAAGCATTTTTTTAAACAGCTTTGTATTAGGGCTTTTTAGGTCAGTTCATACTTAAACTTTCGATTCCCAAACTTTTCCATGCGATTTAGGTACATTACCATGACCTGGTTTAGGGCTTGAGAATGGCCGAGAGTGTAGCAATGCTGTTGTTTACATGGCGTTGCTATGGTTCCTCTATTACAAGTCCCCAGTTCTGAGTTCCAGGGTTCTAGCCCGAGAGCTGGTAAAAGTGTCAATTGGATTTTCAATTTATTATTAAAAAAAAAAATTGAAAATATGAATTGGTGCTAGACCCAGGTAACCTTAGCTGTTGGTGGTCTTTAAAACACAATTCAACAATTTTAATGGTCTGGTTTTAGGTTATATTTAATTAATATAGTATTCGCTGTGAGCAGATGCATGGAGGGGATTTCAGAGTGACTGTTAGCGCGTAACAACGGATAAATAGAGAAACATTCGGTGGGTGCATAAATACGTCATAGTAATTAATAAAATATAAAATGGGCCGTGAAAGTGACACTTCTTATCAAAATAAAGTTTGAATTTTTATGCAGAAAAAAATATAATACGCAAATTCATTTGCTTTTAAATTTATTATAACATAAGTTATTATTATTTTTTTAAATTATTTAATAATTATAAAATTATTTTTTGGGTGTAATTTATTTACATATTTGACATTAATGCTCTAATTTGACAGCTGAGATTTCGGTTTTGCGCGTAGATTGGATAAAGTGTACTTATACCGAAATTGCTTTGCGAATCATGAAAAAGAAGGTTTATGATTTATATTGTTCACAGAATTTCAAAAAACACACTTTTAACGTTGCTATTTTTGAATTCAACAGAATCATTGAATGATTAAAATGTAACTTTAGCACCGCCGATTTGCGCTATCGCTCACCAGACGGCAGGGCCATGCATCTGCTCACAGCGAATAGAATGCGCGACGCTGCCCTCCATGTCTGCGTATATCCATATTTTCCTTAGAGATGAAAAAATGTATCCACGCTGACGACGTCACTGGCCAAGGCATGTCTCCTATATAACGAACAATAATTTATACATAATATATTGACCGAATTATGTGAACAGTCCTCGAGTTTATTGAAGTCAGTGATGCAATGCAACTTCGATAATTATTAGTGCTATATTTACTTGGCCGTGATAGAATAAAAGTTTAGCTTTGATCTGTTCTTAAAGTGAGGCCATCCAACTTATTTTTTTAATGGTATATAGAGATAGTTTTTTTACAAGCTTTTATTTAACTTGCAATGTATGTTAGTTTGTTTGTGTATTTGTTTGTTTAGGTCAAAACTTGCAAGTCAATTTTGAACGACTTCCAGGTATCCGATCGATTTGAAATTTTGTACACATATGTATTCCCGATGACAATACATGAATAAATTGTTTTAGAAATAAATTCAACCCCTAAGGGATTCAAACGGGGATGCAGGGTTTTTTTGACCAATCAACGCCCAGGCCAAATCGCTGAAGCTAGAAACTTGAAATTTGGACAGTTGGTTCCTTTTCTGACGTAAGCATCCACTAAGAAAGGATTTCTCGAAATTCAGCCCCTACGGGTGTAAAAGGGGGGGTAAAATTTAGAAAGACTAAAATGAACAAAATAAAATATAAGTAAAAATACCTTTTTAAAAATAGGCTTAAATAAATAAATCTGCTAATTTTTTACCCCTACCTAACTTCTTATTTTTACTTCCCACCTCTACTATGGTAGGGAAGTAATGGATTTAGTCCGAAAAAAATATTTCGAGATTTTAAAAGATCTTCACGTTTTGAGACCCTAGCAATCGTTTAAGATCATTTTCTGACTGATGTGTGTCTGTATGTGTGTCTGTATGTTTGTCTGTATGTGTGTCTGTATGTGTGTATGTGTGTGTGTGTGTGTATGTAGTCAATTTTTCGCCTTCGATATCTTAAGAACGGAACAACATACGGGCATGCCGATTGTTCTATTGTATTTATCAGCCTTTAACTTAGATCTGATTAGATTTTGAGTCAAATCGGTTCAGTGGATCCTGAGATATTCAAAAAAACGTTCTCAATGTCACGTATTAACATAGGTAAAAAAAAATATAAATGAATTCTAGATGTTATAATATGAAAAAAATGTAAATATTTTTTTCTCTAAAATGTATAGTTTTCGAGAAAAAAAATATTTTACTAAAAAAAATAAAAATTGTACGTAAATCAAGGTAACCATGATTTTTGCTATATTAAGCTAGCCATCAATAGATCACCAAACAAAAAAGGGGGCCATGCTTTTTTCAAAGAATAAAAATTAAATTGTGTTTTAAAGACCACCAACAGCTAAGGTTATTTGGGCCTAGTCAAAGAATAAAAAAAAAGAGTGTTTATTTTTTGCAAATATTTACTAGGTGGGAAGTATAGGACTGCTCATCAGTCGAATTTTTATTATTGTACGGAACCTTCGATGCGCGAGTCCGACTCGCACTTGACCTTTTTTTTTATTTGAAATGTAAAATAGACATTTCAGGGCACAGAAAAATGACCATTGATTTATGAGCAATGATTTTTTTAAAGAAATCAATTGAAAACCTTCAAGCTTGCTTTCAGATATTCTTTTTTTTTTAATCAATTGTTTCTAACATGCCTTTGTTTCATGTACACTATGAGTTCAGCAATTAATCATATCCATAAACACACTCAATGACAGGTCATTTTTTTCCATAACTAGAATTACAATTAATAATACGCGGCCTAATCAAAGATATTATACTGTAAATAACTAATAACGTGAAGTTGTCACTGAATAGCCTTGGACCAGCTGTGTTCATCTGTTTATAATAATAAATGAATGTAAGAAAACTAATTTCAACTGTTTCCTGATTTTCAACTTTTATTATTATTAGTGCGTTAATTTTATATTAGGTACACTTGTTTATTGCAGGAAATGTTTTTTTTTTTAGTCCAAATTAGGAGCGCGGTCCGGCTTCTCCAGGGTTTGTAGATTTCCTGTCAAAGATAAACACATTTGACTGAGAGATAAAAAAAATTCCAGTGCACGTAAGCGTGTGGGATATCAGTCCTTGAAAAATGATATAGAAGTTTCAAAATGACTTTTTAACTTTCCATTGGAAGTTATTGTAATGGATCCGAAAATCGAAATCAAATTTTTATGTTTTAAGGTCACTACACTATTTTTAGAAAGATGTCTCTGTGTGTGTATATGTGTGTGTACGTGTGTGTGTGTGTGTGTGTGTGTGTGTGTGTGTACGTACGTGCGTATGTGTCCATTTCTTTCTAAGACGAAATCTTGAGAATAAAAAATGATATCGACTACGTTAGGGTGCCAATCGACGCGTATTAACGTAAATATGATCTGAAAGAAATTTTTTCAAAATCGGTTCAGCCGTTCTTTTTTCTTAACCAAATAGACTCCAAAAAAATAGATTTTACACAATATCTCGCGAATAAAAAATTATGCCGACTTCGTAAGGGTGTCAATCGAGGCGTGTTAACGTCATTTTGATCCGACATAAATTTTATAAAAATCGGTTCAGCCGTTTTTTTTTTTTTTTAATTGTTAAGAATAAATAATAATTATGTTTTAATGATTAAAATGATTACTGTTCTATTTAATATCTAATTTAATTATTATTCTTAAATATTTATCAAACTGGGAAGTTCGTCGTGTGGACCTCAAGGGTCGCACTTTAGTCCTAATAAACGACCCACCTCACGGCTTGTTAACTTTGAATTTCGTGAACGTTCCTCCCGACTACGGAACCCTTCACTGTGCGTGATCCGACACGCACCTGGCCGCTTTTATAACGTATCAAAATCATCACTGGCTCGCGTACTATAAACAAGGAATCAAAAATGTTAATAAAAGGTAAACAATTAAATATTGGACAAAGGAGTTGGTAAAATGTAAATTAATTTATAATAAAAATTAGCCAATGTTTAAAAACATTTGAATTTAATACGATTCAGATGTTTTTTTATTCTAAATTTTGTAATAAGGCAACAACGTTTTAGTACAGGTTATCAGCTCTATTCGTATATTTATTACATTTTGGTTTAATTTCGTATCTCCAAAAGGCTAAATACATAATTTAGACAGTCGGTTGTTTTTTAACCGCATTCCTGCATAATGAAATGGGAGAACCAGCCTGTATAAACACACCTTGCGAACTTGTATACTGGGTGAACGTGAACGAGAAATACAATTTTTAACCGACTTAGAAAAAAACCACGGAGGTTATCAATTCGACATGTATACCATTTTTTTGTTTGTTCAGCTATAACTTCCTGAGGGGTTGACCGATTTGAAAAATGTCGACGCCGCTGTGTTCGGGAAGATGTTGAGGTGGTCCTATATAATTTTTATTTAAATCGGTTCAGTAGTTTTTTTTTTTTTAGTTTAGTAATCAAATATCCAGACAGATGTCGGTTAATAACGTGCGAACTACGTATTGCAAAACCACTAAAAAGTAAAAAATAAAAACTTTTTATAAAAAAAAACTCCTTCAATAAAAGCCACTAAAAAGTGGAAAATAATAATTTTGAGGTCAGCGCCAGTTTAATAAAAGTAGATATATAATCAGTTTTATAGTAAGTAGATAATATTGTTACAGTGATGTAAGTAATTTAGTTAATAAGTTTATTATGTAATTAAAAATTTGTTAAAGTCGAGATTTTTAGTTTTTAGTCAAAAACAAAAGTGTTCGATGTGATTTAGAATGAATAACTTTAACCTCAAAATTTTTATTATTATCGTCTTTTTAGTCGTTTTTAGAAGTTTTTTTTTATATAAAAAGTGTTTCGTTTTAAAGGATTAGAGAAATAATAGTAGATTGTGTATCAAAGGTGTAATGAAGACAGTTTTGACGAGTGGTGATGTTTGTGACACGAGCGTAGCTCCTCTATTTCTAGCATCCAGTTCCCAGGTTTTAATCCGGAGAACTGGTAAATGTGTCAATTGTCCTCTTAATTTATTATTAAAAAAATAATAAATTGAAAACATCAATTGGTGCTAGCCCCATATAACACTAGCTGTTGGTGGCCTAAAAACAGAGCTTCGAGTCGATCAGATTTTATGTGAAATTTAATTACAAGTAACGAGGGAAGCGAGTGAGTAATGTATTTAACTATATATAAGTACACTGTAAGAAATGAGAAGGCCGATTACATAGATTATCGATGGTCCATTTGTAGCCAGCGATTAATCTGGTAATAGGCACACAAAGAGACAATGGCATCGCAAACAGGTATCGTCACATCGCGTAGATTCCATAAAAACACATTGCACATGCGTGGTTACTAATTTTACATTAATTTGTTTTGTATTCATCCATTTTATATATTATGTAACTATACATTTTATTTTGTAATTTTTACACATTTTATTGGAATATTACACAAATTATTTAATTTTAATTTACTTTATGTAAAAATCACTAACTTTACAGTAAAAGTCCAAGTTTTTATGAAGTGTTCTGTATGTAAAAATAAATAATAATGTAAAATCACTTAGAAAATCGAGCGAATTCTACCTTAACTTTCAAAGTATTTTTACATCCATTTTTTACAGTGTACTTTATCGACCGATGATTCTGAATACATTTTTATTAAGCTTCTATTTCTTTCAAATTATAAATGTTCTAAAATCTAAACACTAGTAACAATAAATATTTTATGCAAAGTATTTTTACATCCATTTTTTACAGTGCGGGATTTTATATTACTGTGCATAAAAAAATCGAAATACACGTGAGCGAAGTCGCGGGTAACGGCTAGTATTTAATAATTTTTCTCGATTTCAAATTTGAAACGATTTTTCCTGATCATCCGGTATACTTAAAAACCGGTGCATAGTTTAACCAAATTTGGCGCAAATATTATAACTGAAGCTAGTCATATATAAGTCTATAAATTTAAATTGAAGGTTATCTTAACTCGCGAATAAGTGTTTAAATTTCAAATATAATTATATAGAATTCCGTCTAATAATAATATATTATTTATTTGTCCCGTTAGAAATCTATATGCAGTTAAAACAAAATGTTAAACACGGTAATAAAAAAACAATTGCAATCTATCATCTACAAACAACTGCAAACCCGTTAAACAGTTGAATAACGAAAAATGAATATCGTAAAACATGTTAGAATTAGTGAAGAAAGGTGGTAATTTTTACAATAACAATGTGCCAGTGACTTATAAAGCTCAATTAATTCAATTGAAACCGAATAAAAGTGTTAATAAAAAGAAAAGCGACAGCAGACATCTATCGGCGAGTGAATGCAGCAGCGGAAACAAGAAATCAACGACCGATGACAAATACGAAAGACCCAAGAGTCTTCTGTGCTCATTTAGGTGCGCGGCAAATAACAGTTCGACCATTTATTATAGTCCGGCACACAATCAGAGCACGACGTGGAAATTTCATAGGCCCAGGCCGAAATCTCTGTCTTACAGGTTAGAAAAAATTATTTAAAGAAAAAACAATACTCCAGCTAACACAAAAGTAAAAAACAAGCTGGAGGACAGTGTGGTTCATTGGTTAGCGTCGCGGCCTCTGGATCAGACTGTCGTGGATAGGGAATGCAATCTTGATTGATGGGCAGGCAATCTCGTTTTTGAAATCTCGTTCGAGATCTCGACCATATCGGATCGAGATCTCGAACGAGATTTCAAGAACGAACGCGCTTGAAAAAAAAAACTTATAACTTATGCGTAATAGTTTTTGACAGTCGCGCTAATTGATTCGGTTGGTTTCTCTGCATTTATTGTTTTCTTGAGTAAAATGGACAGTTATTTAACTTATAAATTAGATGGCTAACAAGTTACAAAGTTAAGTGAATACTGAATATGTCTAAAAACAATGCAAACCAAATGTTCGTGAACGTTACTAATAGTAACTTACCCCTATGCTTCATAACTCCTAAGAAGTTATTTCCAAAATAATTAATTGACATATAGTGTGCTGTGTGAGTTGGGGTATTGCTGTTATATTTTGAAAATAAAACAAAACATTAATTGAATCTTGGAACAAAAAAATCAACGTTTATTTAAGGAAAGTAATGAATAGTAATCATCTGCACAGTGCACTACGCAATAAATCACACACGTACACAGTGACACAGTCACACTGTCCCAAGTAAGTAGTTTTAGATACAAAATAATACGTTCTTTTTAAAAGTAGGCGAAATCTCGATATTGTCGAGCACTCGCGTGTCAATCTCGCGAGATCTCAAATTGCCAATCTCGAACCCAGACTGATCTCGCGAGATCTCGAATTGCCAATCTCGGCTCGAGATTGCATTTCCTAGTTGCCATTGTAACGGCCCTCATTTTATATGTGAGAAGAATAAAAAGAGAATAATACTTATTACCAATCCATCCCGTGTTTTGACGCCATGTTTACTCGGCCCAGTAACGTCAAACCTAGCTTCAATTTTGTGTAAGCATGATTGCATTAGTGTATACGTCAAGAAATGTGAAGTGAGCCACTTCGCCTTATGACTATTTTTAAAAGAATTAGTCTGAAAATCCTAACTAAAAATAAGCTGATTTGTTTAGATTTCAAAACTCAGTTTTCAGGATAAAATTATAACAATACGAAATAAAAAAAATGTTTGTCTAAAAATCCGAACTTTAGAAATAGATTGTTTTTAGATTTCAACATAAAATTATAAATAACTAAAAAGGAAAAAATAATATTTAAAAATTTAGGTTCGTAATTATTATAAAAGCGTGGGTTTGTAAACTCTATGATAGTTTATTAGTCGCAACCCCCGCTTTTATAATAATTATGAACCTAAATTATTAAATATTATTTTTTCCTTTTTAGTACATTTCAATAAAAGCTTGTCTCTAAAAAGTTTTTTTTATTAAAATTTTATTTTGTTCATTTTAGTCTTTCAAAATTATACCCCCCTTTGACACCCGTAGGGGTTGAATTTCGAAAAATCCTTTCTTAGTGGATGCTTACGTTAGAAAAGGAACCAATTGTCCAAATTTCAAGTTTCTAGCTTCAGCGATTTGGCCTGGGCGTTGATTAGTCAAAAAACCCTACATCCCCGTTTAAACTTCTTAGGGGTTGAATTAATTTCTAAAAACGAGTTATTCATGTATTGTCATCGGGAATACATATGTGTACAAAATTTCGGATACGTGGAAGTCGTTCAAAATTGACTTGTAAGTTTTGACCTAAACAAACAAACATACAAACATTCCTGGTTAAATAAAAGCTTGTAAAAATCTAATTATTTTTTACAACTTTTATAAACGACATTTTTATGCAGACGACAGTTATTTATTAATTTTAATTACTACATAGAAAATGTTTTAATAATAATTATCTAAATTATCGACATTACCTTGTTTTAATAATAATATATGCATAGCTCATTTCTCATTGGCAGATACAAAAACATATTATGATATATATCTATGCATTTAAACAAAACACGATCACAAACAATGATTGCGTTTTGTTTTACATTAAAATTCCATGAAATAGGGTCGTCCCGCGTACAATAATTTTGAACAGTGTGGGTATGTTATTCCTTCATACATAAACAAATAATGTAAACCAACTTTTTTACAAGCTTTTATTTAACTTGCAATGTATGTTAGTTTGTGTGTTTGTTTAGGTCAAAACTTGCAAGTCAATTTTGAACAACTTCCACGTATTCGATCGACTTGAAATTTTGTACACATATCTATTCCCGATGACAATACATGAATAAATAGTTTTTAGAAATAAATTCAACCCCTAAGGGGTTCAAACGGGGATGTAGGGTTTTTTTGACCAATCAACGCCCAGGCCAAATCGCTGAAGGTAGAAACTTGAAATTTGGACAGTTGGTTCCTTTTCTAACGTAAGCATCCACTAAGAAAGGATTTTTCGAAATTCAACCCCTACGAGTGTCAAAGGGGGGGTAAAATTTTGGAAGACTAAAATGAACAAAATAAAATATTAGTAAAAAAAACTTTTTTGAGACAAGCTTTTATTGAAATGCACTAAAAAGGAAAAAATAATATTTAATAATTTAGGTTCATATTTATTATAAAAACGGGGGTTGCGACTAATAAACTATCATAGAGATTACAACCCCCGCTTTTATAATAATTATGAACCTAAATTATTAAATATTATTTTTTCCTTTTTAGTACATTTCAATAAAAGCTTGTCGCTAAAAAGTTTTTTTTATTGTTCTTATATCCTTCCTCATTGCAAACAAGAATTAAAACAATGTGTTCATTTCAAACGGATGAGCTTAGCCGCCATATTGATGACGTCAAAGCCAGACCTTCAAACATAAAAATTTGTTATACATTTTGATTTCGATTTTCGGACCCATTACAATAACTTCCAATGGGAAGTTAATAATTGTAGTTTAAATGCCTCGAAATTATTAAACCGATGAACAAAAAAGAAGAATTACCTATTGCAAAATTGGAGGAAGGAATTTGCTAGTATCAAATATTATCACATTTTTTATGTTTCAATTGAATAATATGACCAATTTGGATTGTATAATAAACAATTGAGGTGTTTTGATAATAAATGTTATAAAGAGAGGTTATGTTTATGGAAAGAGAGGAATACTTCCTCGTCAGTCTGAGAACAGAGTGGTGTAACGGTTAGCGTAGCGGCCTTTGGATCACACTGTCGTGGGTTCGAATCACGCCTTCGCTCATGGATGTTTTGTGATGCCATTTAGTTTTAAGTGAGTTGTTATTTGATGTAAACAAGACGCTAATGACCTAAGTTGTCGACGCGTCTATAATTTACAATAAATAAAAATCCTCGTCAGTCGTAACTGGTGAAGAACCTAACCCAAGTTCTAACCGCCGGTCTCCATATTCTCTCTTTATCTATGGATCAGTAGACGTGATTCAACTAGAGCAGCCAATCGAAGAAGGCCTTGACGTAATTTCCCTGGCGGTATAATTCTGTTTAAAATTACATTGAAAAATACACACTTTTGGGAATTTTTTTCTTGTAGAAAAAGCCTCCGAAAAGTTCTTAAAAAATTGTTGTATTATCTATTTTGTAACAGATTCCAATCAAAAAAAAAAAAAGTGGGACGACCATATTGTCGTGTCGATATTAATCGCTGTAAATCGTATTTTTCGTGTTTCATTTGTTATTTATGTATAGCAATTGTTTACGGTGTGTAATAGATTTCACTTTTATGCGATTTGCATTCTTTTATTAATAAATTGTAAACCTAAAGGTTAACGATTTTTTCGCCTTTTTTCTGACTTAATTAGGTTATTATTTGGTTTGAAAAAAAAATCGTATTTATAATATTTTATAAAATCAATTTATCAGTTGTCCTAAACCAGTGGTCTCCAAACGTTTGAAGCCGCCACATTGTCGATTTTAAGAAGGTGTGCGGGCCAGAAACCCTTAAAAAGAAAATGGCATACCTATGTATATTTTAATCAGAATTAATTATTAAGGGTATTCTCTACCGGAAGTTACTCCCTGAACTCTTCATCTCAAATCCTTTCCCCTCGCCTAAAAACGATTACCACTCTCCCGACGCTATTTTAAATTATTAATAACGACAAACTCCCACGAACCGGATTTTATAGAACTTTCGGTGGACCACGAATAAAATTAATTCGCGGACTATAGTTTGGAGGTTGTAAGTTGTCCTAGGCCCTAGACTCTATAGTAGTAAACCGTGAAAACAAATAGGTAATCAGAGTTAAGTTTGCTACACAAGTGAAATGCCAAGTAGTCTTAAAAAATTAAAAAATGAGTGATGAAAATGTTTAAAATACTGGAAATGAAGACAAAAGTCGCCGTTTTATAGAGTGCAGGACAAATATGCAGTGTATACTAAAGCTTACCTACTATTTAGAAGTTAAGTTTGCTATACAAGTGAAATGTCAAAAATTTTAAAAACACTGGAAATGAAGACAAAAGTCGCTGTTTTGAGTGTAGGACAAAAATGCAATGTATACTAAAGCTTACCTACTATTTAGAAGTTAAGTTTGCTACACAAGTGAAATGTCAAAAATTTTGAAAACTGGAAATTAAGACAAAAGCCGCTTATTTATAGAGTGCAGGACAAATATGCAGTGTATATTAAAGCCTACCTACTATTTAGAAGTTAGGTTTGCTACACACGGTGAAATGTCAACAATTTTGAAAACACTAGAAATGAAGACAAAAATCGCTATTTTATATACCTAGGATGTAGGACAAAAAATACACTTTCTGTATCTAGGGCGCAATGTGACTTTGTGTCGCTCGACTGTTACCGCCAACACTCGTCATAAATCGTTTGCCCAATCTACTTTCGAACTCCCGGTCACCAACTCTACTGATAAATAAGGCGCGGTTCAAATAAAATAGAATAATCCTGATAAATCGTTTTTTTTTTGCTGTTGACGTGCGAAGGTCTGCACTTTTCGTTGATCCCGGTATATTGCTTTTGTTTCAAAGCCTTCTACATCGATAAAAATAGAACCGTTGCGTATTCATATACGTCCGATGATGCAACGGTGTGTATTGTTTGAATTATTTTAACAATGGAAGGTCGATTCGCGTTGCCAGATAACGACCGGTTAACCGTTTCCGGAAATGTCTACCCGGTGCAGCGGTGATTCGATTGCTTTTTGACCAATCGTCATTCACTTTAGTGTCCAGGTACCAGAAGTCGATGTCGGTTTTTTAAAGACATAAAGTTTGCGGTCTTACCGAGCATTGAATTTTATTAATGATTTTATATAAGTTTGCCGTCTTATCGAGCATTGAACTTTATTAATGATATTATATAAGTTTGCCGTCTTATCGAACTCATTAATACGAATTTATACGTCATATAAATTGAAGTATGTATGTCTGTCTGTAAGGGTTAATCTTCGAAACGTCTCAATCGATTTGGATGGGACTTTACAGACATGAATAGGAGGTTGTCAAGAGTGATCTAGGCTACTATTTTTAATTGTTATTCAATCCTTAAGGAGGTGAATCGGGGGTGTTGGTTTTTTTTTGACTAATCAACAGTCAACGCCCAAGCCAAACTGCCGAAGCTTTAAAATGTAGACTTGAAATTTATACAATTCCGTCTGTGACGTAAGCTCCCAATAAGAAGGGATTTTCCAAAATTCAACCCCTAAGGGGGTCAAGGGGATATTGCACAGCTTAAACCACTGAAAATAGAAACATGAAATTTGGAGGTTATGTTCCTTACAGGGTGTAGATGTCCACAAAGAAAGGATTTTTTGGAAATCAACCCCTAAGAGGGTGAAAATGTTAGAATAAAAAATCGTATACCCTGCGTGTATCAACAGTTTTATAGCGCAACGAAATGAGCCATTTTCCTGAGACTAATTCCTTTAATTATCCACGAGAGGCAGCACTTGTGGTAGGGACAAACATTATTTATTCCCCATTAGTGTCGTGTCATTTTAGTGGTATAACTTAATTATTAAATTAATTAAATAATTGAGTTATATACCTATCACTAAAATGATACGACACTAATAGGGAATAAATAATGATTGTACCTACCACAAGTGCTGCCTCTCGTGGATAATTAAAAGAATTACTCTCAGGAAAACGGTTCATTCGCACACATTTTCGTCACACAAAATAATTTGTACTTCCCACCTCTACTATGGTAGGGAACGAGGTAGGGAAGTAATGGTTTTAGTCCGAAAAAAATATTTCGAGATTTTAACAGATCTTCACGTTTTGAGCAGCGTTGCCAACTTGGTGGGATTCCCACTAGATCTGGTGGAATCAGCTACCTACTTAGTGGCAAAAATTTGTCATCTAGTGGCAGTGGGATTTCTGGTGGTATTGTGAAATTTTCTGGTGGGATCTAGTGGGATTTAAGTATTTTCAATTATTCATAATTTAAATTGATTTTAGAAATATTTGAATTTTTTATGTTAGTTTGGTAACGCTGTAATTTGACACTAATGACAATGAAGTGAGTACTGTTACTGACCATAGAGATTTACTGACAACCTGAATTTACCAAGGAGGTGTAATTTATTAATCACAACTCACACAGCACACTCAATTACAATCATTGAAATATTCAACTTTTGTAGAGAGTGATACTTCTGACTGAGAGAGTCACCTGCATGCAGTGCTTCATTGAGCAGAAGAAGATAAAAGAATAAAATATGTAATTTCTAAGTATTGGTATTCAAATTCAATAGTAATAATAAATTTATTATAACTTTATAACAATTTTTTTTTTATATATAAGTATATGTTAATATCATTCGCTCAGATCGATTTGAATTCAAAAGTCCAGTCTGACAAGTTTGAATTTAATTGAATGTTATTTGGAAACTACACCGTACACATGAGTTTATTTTTTTCGAATTTTTAGGAGCTTTTAAGGAGCTAAAGTTTTGAATATTCAGTTTTTATTTTTTTGTTAACCATTTATAAAATAATGAGTAGATACAAACAAAATAATAATAAACCGCACATAATAATTTTCTGTGATAACTAAAAATCAATTGTGATCAAAAATGTGATAATTCAAATATTCGTAAATCGTACGCTTTTTTCATAGGTTCGTACCTATAGTAACAAAATTATACTAAGAATTTGTTTATTATTGATAACTTTTTTTAATTATAAAGTTAGTAAAATTTTAAAAAAATGTTTATTTTTTTTATAATAAAACCATTCTCAATCATGGAATAATGTGGTTGTTTTCGCAATTTTTTTTTCAGATGGCTTATTTTCAATGACATTTTTGCTGGCTACATTCGCATTTTAAATTTTAGTGGATTTCTGGTGGTTTACAATCTGCCATCTGGTGGGAGTCACGTTTTGATCGCTGGCAACACTGGTTTTGAGACCCTAGTAATCGTTTAAGTTCATTTTCTGACTGATGGCTGTATGTGTGTGTGTGTGTGTGTATGTGCTCAATTTTTCGCCTTCGACATCGTAAAAACGGAACAACATACGGCCATGCCGATTGTTCTATTGTGTTTATCAGCCTTTAACTTAGATCTGCTTAGATTTTGAGTCAAATCGGTTCAGTGGATCCTGAGATATTAAAAAAAAACGTTCTCAATGTCACGTATTAACATAGATAAAAAAAATATAAATGAATTCTAGATGTTATAATATGAAAAAAATGTAAATTATTTTTTTTCTCTAAAATGTACAGTTTTAGAGAAAAAAAATATTTTACTAAAAAAAATAAAAATTGTACGTAAATCAAGGTAACCATGATTTTTGCTATATTAAGTTAGCCATCAGTAGATCACCAAACAAAATAGAGGGCCATGCTTTTTTTCAAAGAATAAAAAAAGAGTGTTTATTTTTTTCGAATATTTACTAGGTGGGAAGTATAGGACTGGTCATCAGTCGAATTTTTATATAGTGCAAAGTATTACGTTAATTTCGTGCAATTTGTTACGCTACTGGACACGCTTTTATTTTTAATAGACTTACGTAACTGTAAACGGACCTTTTAACATTTTTGTCAAACGATCGACTTTTAGTGCCGCGATGTAATTTTGGAGTTAATTGCCGTTAATGACAACGCGTGAATGCGGCATTGTTTTGTTCCGATCGCGCGTTACGATAAAACAGGTGAACGTCGCGGCATGGGAATGAAGAAAAAAAAACAAGCGAGCAACGCAGAGGTGTAATTTCATTGATGACATCATCGCCGCCGCCCACGTGGATTGAATTAATGATAATTATTTCACTCGACTCAGGTATATTAACGCGGGTTTGCGGTGAGGTGCTATTGCCGTTCTTTAATTTATAAACGGCAAATTGCCGACTATCTTTAAATAGTGGATTGTAGTGGCGTAATCTATATCTATACTAATATTATAAAGCTGAAGAGTTCGTTTGTTTGTTTGATTTTTTGTTTGGTTGAACCCGCTAATCTCAGGAACTACTTGTTCGAATTGAAAAAAATTAGACTGATGACCAGTCCTATACTTCCCACCTTGTAAATATTTGCAAAAAATAAACACTCTTTTTTTATTCTTTGAAAAAAAGCATGGCCATCTTTTTTGTTTGGTGATCTACTGCAGATAGCTAGCTTAATATAACAAAAATCATGGTTACCTTGATTTACGTAGGTACAATTTTCTTTTTTTAGTAAAATATTTTTTTTCTGGAAAACTATACATTTTAGAGAAAAAAATATTTACATTTTTTTCATATTATAACATCTAGAATTCATTTATATTTTTTTTTACCTATGTTAATACGTGACATTGAGAACGTTTTTTTTAATATCTCAGGATCCACTGAACTGATTTGACTCAAAATCTAATCAGATCTAAGTTAAAGGCTGATAAACACAATAGAACAATCGGCATGGCCGCATGTTGTTCCATTCTTACGATATCGAAGGCGAAAAATTGACCACATACACACAGACATCAGTCAGAAAATGATCTTAAACGATTGCTAGGGTCTCAAAACGTGAAGATCTGTTAAAATCTCGAAATATTTTTTTCGGACTAAATCCATTACTTCCCTACCATAGTAGAGGTGGGAAGTAAAAATTTTTTTTGTTAGATAGCCCATTTATCGAGGAAGGCTATAGGCTATATAATATCACGCTACGACCAATATGGGGAAAAAATATTCCTTTTGAGAGCTTCCGTTGCGTGCGCTGCGTAAACGGTTAAAGTTACGCAAAAATCATGTATGACGGAATTGTTCCCGGAAGGTTTATATATATAGCGAACGAGCGTAGCGAGTGAGTAATGTAATTATAATATTCAAGCGAACGAGCGAAGCGAGTGAGTAGTGTATTTATAATATTCAAGCGAACGAGCGAAGCGAGTGAGTAGTGTATTCATAATATTCAAGCGAACGAGCGAAGCGAGTGTGTAGTGGATTGCATCCGGGCTTTCTTAACACCCGGGCGAAGCCGGATGGGTACCGCTAGTTTACAATAAATAAAAGACATTACAATTTTTATCAATCTTTCTGTGCGTGTATATTATACTTGTATCATTGCAAATTTGAATTTATAGTTTTATTTAAAAACATTGAAATTATATAATAAAAAGAAAAATAATTCATAAAAAAAATATAACAAATACATATTTGTTCTATTTTTGCGCCTCTTGTTCAACGAACAATTTGCATTAGGTATTACTATTTGTGCATAATATTATAATATATAATAATAGATATTATAATATAATAACTGTAAATTGTAAAATGTAATTTATTATTAATTATTAAGAATGTTACATTTATATATTATTATTTTAAAATTTACATGATACGTATTTTTTTACTTCCCACCTCTACTATGGTAGGGAAGTAATGGATTCAGTCCGAAAACAATATTTCGAGATTTTAACAGATTTTCACGTTTTGAGACCCTAGCAATCGTTTAAGATCATTTTCTGACTGATGTCTGTATGTGTGTGTGTATGTGTGTATGTGTGTATGTGTGTGTGTGTGTATGTGGTCAATTTTTCGCCTTCGATATCTTAAGAACGGAACAACATACGGGCATGCCGATTGTTCTATTGTGTTTATCAGCCTTTAACTTAGATCTGATTAGATTTTGAGTCAAATCGGTTCAGTGGATCCTGAGATATTCAAAAAAACGTCCTCAATGTCACGTATTAACATAGGTAAAAAAAAATATAAATGAATTCTAGATGTTATAATATGAAAAAAATGTAAATATTTTTTTTCTCTAAAATGTATAGTTTTCGAGAAAAAAAATATTTTAGTAAAAAAATAAAAAATTGTACGTAAATCAAGGTAACCATGATTTTTGCTATATTAAGCTAGCCATCAATAGATCACCAAACAAAAAAGAGGGCCATGCTTTTTTCAAAGAATAAAAATTAAATTGTGTTTTAAAGACCACCAACAGCTAAGGTTATTTGGGCCTAGTCAAAGAATAAAAAAAAGAGTGTTTATTTTTTGCAAATATTTACTAGGTGGGAAGTATAGGACTGGTCATCAGTCGAATTTTTATTTTCCAAATATGTCTTTCCAATAAACAGTCATGAAGGAATGACGATTTTTAAAAATATATTAGGACATCGCAACACGAGCTGCAATATTTTTTCGTAGAAATGAAATTTGAATGTTATAACTGTTCACTGAAGTTGTTTTTCTTCTTTTTTTAAAGAATTTAAAGCATGATTAATTTCAATTTACTTTTTGAAAACTCAAATCTAATATTTTGTTATTTAAAAATGACATTATTTTATTTTCCGTTTCCTTGGTTAATTTCCATTTTTATTTAGTAAGACAGTGGTAAAACAGTAAACCCGGAAAATATAATTAATCTAATCTTAATTTTGAAATTTTTACCGTGTTGCCAACTTAAATTATGCGTTATTCATTTGTTAAATTTCTACAATTATGGAATAGACTTTAACCTTTTTAACCTCTCCATGAGTTGGCGTGGTAATCGGTTTAATTTTATCGACTGTATCGGAATAGCGCTGCACGATTTGTACCGGATATCGTGTATCGAGTTGCTATATTGACAATGTTGCGTACAAATTATGTATGCTTTAATATTTCCAACTCCTATAGTCTATTCCACCGAACGCGTCAGCGTCATTTATACAGAAATTAACATAATAACGCAGCTCTGTCTGCTTTATAGTGACGGGACCACCAACGTACAGTGAAAATTGGACTGGGCATCCAAAGGGGTAAAAGAAATTTCTGACCAAGATTTTTTCCACCTTACGGCCGCCATTTTGAATCCACAGAAACACTAAAAAGAACAAAATAAAATACAAGTAAAAGAACTTTTTTAAAACAAGCTTAAATAAATCTGTTAATTTTTTACCCTTACCTAACTCCGTATTTTTATTATTGTACGGAACTCTCGGTGCGCGAGTCTGACTCGCACTTGGTCGGTTTTTGAAGTGAAAACTTCCTTAGGCGCACTTCGCGTTCTTTCTGAATAGTGAATGAAAGTGAACCGTCACGCTTCGGGTCGGTGACGCTGAATCGGGTTTACTCGGTTTCACTCGACATCAAACACGAAAAGGTATTTGTAGTATGCTGGTAATAAGTTATTTGTAGTTCACAAGTGCGCTAATAGATGACACTAAAACTTAATTAAAATGGTATTTGTAGGGTGTTGGTAATAAGTTATTTGTAGTTCATAGGTGCGCCAATGGATGACACTAAAACTTAATTGAAAAGGTATTTGTAGTATGTTGGTAATAAGTTATTTGTAGTTCACAAGTGCGCTAATAGATGACACTAAAACTTAATTGAAAAGGTATTTGTATAGTATGCTGGTAATAAGTTATGTGTAGTTCATAGGTGAGCCAATGGATGACACTAAAACTTAATTGAAAAGGTATTTGTAGTATGTTGGTAATAAGTTATTTGTAGTTCACAAGTGCGCTAATAGATGACACTAAAACTTAATTGAAAAGGTATTTGTATAGTATGCTGGTAATAAGCTATGTGTAGTTCATAGGTGCGCCAATAGATGACACTAAAACTTAATTGAAAAGGTATTTGTAGTATGTTGGCAATAAGTTATTTGTAGTTCACAAGTGCGCTAATAGATGACACTAAAACTTAATGAAAAGGTATTTGTAGTATGTTGGTAATAAGTTATTTGTAGTTCACAAGTATACGCTAATAGATGACACTAAAACTTAATGAAAAGATATTTGTAGTATGTTGGTAATAAGTTATTTGTAGTTCATAGGTACGCTAATAGATGACACTAAAACATATATATATATATTTTAAAATTAGAAAATCAGAAGTTTTCACTTCTGTCGTGTGGATCATAAGCACACACCCACTTTTTATTTTGTATCACCTTGTGTAAATCGCTTTAAACGAGCGTGTCACTGAATCGTTTTGTTTATTATAAAATAAGCGACAGTTCTCCGACACTTTGTATCGGGCAGTGATAATAATGTAATTTGTTTCCACGTTAAGTCGTGCTATTTTATTGCCCGTTGCTTTGAAATAAACATTATTTTAGTCGCTGGACATTAAATGCTTACATATCTACCTCAGGGGTGTCAAACACTTTCGAGCCGCGGGCCAATTTAACTCAAAGATGCCACAACTTCAAGGTTTATATTTTCTCTCATTGCTCACCTGTCGTTTGTCATAGTGTAGAATTCATACATTTAGAGAAAACCAAATATTTTTTAAACGGTTTTATTTAGCTTGACCCCGTATATTTGTTTGTTACTATCTTTGTTTCAAATCTGGCGACAGCTTTTTCAACTACTTCTACTTAACCGATTCTTATGAAACTTTGCACACACATTGAGTTCCCGCGACAATACAATATTATGATAATTTCAACTTGGTAACGAGAATCCGATGATAGAATCAGGAGGTGGATAGTTGAAAGGATGAGGAGTTTGCATAATGATACGGGCCAGAAATCAAACTAAAAACTAGAAAATAAAAATAGGTAAAAACTTTTAAGTTAAACGGTTTTATTTTAAATCAACAGCTGTACCAAAAACTAGAAAATAATTAGGACACAAACCAAGGGGCACTTTGTGTCGCTGCGTCAGCGGAATAAGTAATAAAAACGTTGGGCGCATAAAAATCTGTATAGCGACTGTATAATTATTAAATAAGAACGGCTTGTCTAGAAAAATGTGTTTCCAAGCCCACCAACAGAAATATTTAAAATGCGCTCCACGTTTTTATTACTTATCCCGCTGACGCAGCGACATAAAGTGCCCCTTGGTTTGTGTACTAATTATTTTGAAGTGAAAACTTCCTTAGGCGCACTTTGCGTTCTTTCTCAATAGTGAACGAAAGTGAACCGTCACGCTTCGGGTCGGTGACGCTGAATCGGGTTTACTCGGCTCCACTCGACATCAAACACGAAAAGGTATTAATTGTAGTATGCTGGTAATAAGTTCTTTGTAGTTCATAGGTGCGCTAATAGATGACACTAAAACTTAATTGAAAAGATAAAAATAAAAATAGGAAGAAATCCTTTCCAAAAGTTTTTTAAATTCATTTATTACGCGCTTTCGAAACTTAGTCCATCTTCAGAATAACAAGATTTTTTATATTAAAAATCTCGAAAATAATCACAAATTAAAACAAAAATTTTTAAAAAATAATATTCCGAGTAAATATCAGGCTGGCTGCCCTCAAATGAACTGACTGACAAAAAATAATAAAATCAGATGTAACCTCTATTGCCCTTGAGGAAATAAAATTTTTATAAATTGGTTACGTAAGGAAATTAAATATAACTATCACAAATTAAGATTTCTTCCTATTTTTATTTTTATCTTGATTATTCCAAATTTATATGCGTAATAGAATAGTTAATTGAAAAGGTATTTGTAGTTGTTGGTAATAAGTTATTTGTAGTTCACAAGTGTGCCAATAGATGACACTAAAACTTAATTGAAAAGGCCTTTGTAGTATGTTGGTAATAAGTTATTTGTAGTTCATAGGTGCGCTAATAGATGACACCAAAGTATATATGTATATATTTTAAAATTAGAAAATCAAAAGTTTTCACTTCTGTCGTGTGGTCATAAGCACACACCCACTTTTTTTATTCATCAAATATTCTGTTAATACCTATATTTCTTTTACTTGAAAAAATTAATTTAATTAAAATTGATACGGAAAAATTTTGCAACACAACAAAATAAAAGTTACGATTACTGTCAAAATCGACTTTAACGCAAGTGAAGGCGTGGGTAAATAAAACCTAGCATGGTCAATATGTTTGTGCAACACTCGATGTGTAGTAGAAGTGGTTCTATTGAATGGGCTACTGTCTGCCGCGCTATAAATTGTCACTTGTTTATTAAAATTAAAACAGTTGAATCTCCAAAACGGGCGACTCGTTAGCGGCGTGTCGAAACGATTTTTTATTATTTCCTGGCAAATTTCATAATTATTTTTTCCATTAATAAAATATTAACGCAACCATAAATTCGGTATAAACTATGCAATTATGTAGACGTTGTTTATTGTTTTTGCACTAATCAGTAGTTTTAAAAACATAAGCTATCGCAGTGATGGTGTTTTGTTTCTTTTTATTATGAATTTTATTAATAACTCGCGTAATGTCTTGAATGTTTTCAATTCAGATAAGGCGATGCATTTATGTTTTTATTGATAAGTTTGGTAATTAAAAAAAGAACGTTTAACGAATTAATGATAATTGGAATCTGTTGGTAAGGTCTACTATTTCATATTTTAACCGAATTCAAATAAACGGCCAAGTGCGTGTCATGCCACGCAATGAGTAGGTCTTCAGTATATAGTAGTGTTGACCCAATAAATGTTAACACGTTGACTGCCGCAATAATCAGAAATATCTGGTCCCTTCTGGCCAGAACTGTTTTGTCCTTGAATAGGATAGCGATAATGTTCTTTAACATTAATGAATTTATTTTTCCCTAAAAAATAAAAGTACATAATTGAAACTAAAATAAATACACTAAAAAAATTCGACTGATGACCAGTCCTATACTTCCCACCTAGTAAATATTTGCAAAAAATAAACACTCTTTTTTTTATTCTTTGAAAAAAAGCATGGCCCTCTTTTTTGTTTAGTGATCTACTGATGGCTAGCTTAATATAGCAAAAATCAACGTTACCTTGATTTACGTACAATTTTTATTTTTTTTAGTAAAATATTTTTTTTCTCGAAAACTGTACAGAGAGAAAAAAATATTTACATTTTTTTCATTTTGTAACATCTAGAATTCATTTATATTTTTTTTACCTATGTTAATACGTGACATTGAGAACGTTTTTTTTTTTTAATATTTCAGGATCCACTGAACCGATTTCACTCAAAATCTAATCAGATCTAAGTTAAAGGCTGATAAACACAATAGAACAATCGTATGTTGTTCCGTTTTTACGATATCGAAGGCGAAAAATTGGCCACATACACACACATACAGACATCAGTCAGAAAATGATCTTGAACGATTACTAGGATCTCAAAACGTGAAGATCTGTTAAAATCTCGAAATATTTTTTTCGGACTAAATCCATTACTTCCCTACCATAGTAGAATAGAATAGAATATAACTTTATTTAGGGTGCAACAAAGCCAGAAAGGCTATGTGTGTTGCCCCTTTCGAAAATTACAAGGTACATATAATATAACCGTTAATAAACATATGATATAACAATTATTAAACATATAATGTAACAATTATTAAAATAATTAAAATTGACATTAAAATTAAAATAAACATTAAAATTTATAATTTGTAAGGAGATAAATTAAAAGTATTAATATACTAACAGACCAGAGGTGGGAAGTAATAACCATAGCAACTCTATAAATAAATACGTACATTATCAGTCATGGCTCACTCTGATCCATTCATTTTTTCCCGTGAGAGACGTATATCTCGAGCGTGTTCAACTTTTGTATTTTCAAATCTATAATAATAATAATTATTTTCTTTTTTATTTCAGCCATGAACCGCAGAGTTCTCAGGTCAGCGGAGGATCGAGCCACCAGGGCAGTCCTCACAGCTCGCCGAAGAGCGGCGGCGGCGGCAGACAGCAGGGCCATCGCATGTCGGCGTCGACGGAAGGCAGTCCCCCACCAAGGGGCGGCTCGCCTCTCGCTGCGTCGCAACTAAATCAAGCCGGACTACAACAGGCGGCCGACAAAGCCACGCTAAAGGTATCTTAACTTGTTTTTTGTATCCTGTGAACTAGTGATGGGCGATTACACTGGAAATGAAGACAAAAGTCGCTGTTTTATAGAGTGTAGGACAAGAATGCAGTGTATACAAAAACTTACCTGAGGGCAGTATAGCCTAGATGGTAGCGTGCTTGGCGCCGCAACCTCTAGACTGGACTGCCGTGGGTTCGAATCCCACCTGCGCTCATGGATGTTTTGTGATGTTATTTAGTTAAGTTAGTTGTTATTTAGTGTAGTTGAAAGACGCTAATGACCTTAGATGTCGACGCGTCTATAATCTACAATAAATAAATAAATCAAAAACTTACCTACTATTTAGAAGTTAAGTTTGCTACACAAGTGAAATGTCAAAAATTTCCCGCGCCGTGTTTGACCGGATAACATAAATCGACCTTTAATCTGTGAATTTCTCTGTCTTTCAGGTGCACCTTCCGAACGGAGGTTTTAACTTAGTCAAGTATGGAGATGCCATCGACGTTAAGGGCATTATATCACTAGTCACAGAAAGACTCGCGACTGGAACGCGACATTTCAAAAACTTATACGCTATGAGACTGCACCATCCCAGCTCTGGGGAGGTTAGTATTTTATATTCGCGCCCAAGGGCGGACTGGCGCAGAATGGCCCCAATGGCGACGAGCCTTGGCTAGTGTGCATTGCGAGCCGTATACGAGTGCTGAAAACATCGCGCCTGACGCATAAAGATTTAGCACACGCGTTGCACACTATACTTTATTCAACACATGTATGGTTTTAGACTTTAAGTGGTTCCTCTATTACAAGTCCCCAGTTCCCGGGTTCTAGCCCAAGAGCTGGTAAATGTGTCAATTGGATTTTCAATTTATTATTAAAAAAAAATAATGAATTGAAAATTTGAATTGGTGCTAGGCCCAAATAACCTTAGCTGTTAATGGTCTTTAAAACACAATTATTTTTTTTTTAGACTTTAGGTAATGAGCGATTTCCCTGAGAGTAGTTCTTTCAATTATCCACGAGAGGCAGCACTTGTGGTAGGTACAAACATTATTTATTCCCCATTAGTGTCGTGTCATTTTAGTGGTATAACTTAATTATTAAATTAATTAAATAATTAATTTAAACCACTAAAATGACACGACACTAATGGGGAATAAATAATGTTTGTACCTACCACAAGTGCTGCCTCTCGTGAATAATTGAAAGAACTACTCTCAGGAAAATGGCTCTTTGAATTAATGTCAAACACCGTCAATTCACTGACAGTAGTACATCTCATAATAAAAACATTGGCCATGATACATTATTTATTTACTTTGTTTCCATAGTAACCATATTTCATTATAGCATCGAAAAGAGGTACATAATGGTTCATTATGTAACGGGTTTTTCAAATGTTTTTCATTATAGCATCGAAAATCGTTTCATAATGGATCATGACGTCATCAGTCAATAAACGGCCATTTAAGATCCGCTTGAGAATGGCCAAGCGTGTAGCAATGCTGTTGTTTACATGGCGTTGCTATGGTTCCTCTATCACAAGTCCCCAGTTCCCGGGTTCTAGCCCGAGAGCTGGTAAAAGTGTCAATTAGATTTTCAATTTATTATTAAAAAAAAATAATGAATTGAAAATATGAATTGGTGCTGTGCCCAAATAACCTTAGCTGTTGGTTGGTCTTTAAAACACAATTCAATTCGACACGAAAAACCACCGAAAGCGTGCATGTGTTAAATAAAATAATTTGTTCAACACCCGTAAGAAATATGTAATTTCGTGGCTCTACTGAGAGTGGGCGAAATAATGAATTCTCTGACTGTAGACGTAAAGAGTGGGCGAAATAGCATTTCGCCCACGCTCATTACGGGGAACGTTTACGCAAGTGTTGATAGTTTCGTCAATCAATCAGGTCACCCATTATTTCGCCCACGCTCAGCAGAGCCACGAAATGACATATTTCTTGCGGTAGTTGAACAAAATATTGTGTGCGACTATTGGTCGAAAGAGGAGATTCCACACTCGAGGAATCTTCTCTTTCTCCCACTAATCGCACAATATACTATTTTCACCTACCTAGGCCGAAAGTTCGTACTTTCGTCCCTGCCAAGCGGGAACAAAGTCGCTCTTTATTCCCGTGGTACGGACAAGTGCGCGTGCGCAATAGTACTTATGCCGGCTCTCACGCACCTACTTCTGTCTCCTACTTATTAAAATTTTTCCTTTAAAATTATTTTTAATTTTAATAATAAAATAAAATAAAAATAATAATTTTAATAATTTTTTTTTTCAATTTTGCGAACTTTCGGCCTGGCAGGAGAAAAAATAGTACGCGCAACACGGGAGGAAATTACTACATCTCCTCCCGCGAATTTGCCACCCTCGCCTTCGGCTCAGGTGGCAATTTTATACGCGGGAGGAAGTGTAGCACTTTCCTCCCTTGTGGCACAATGTACTAATTTTTACTAGACAAATGTTTGAATAATCGGTTTTCACAGGTTTACTGGGTTCATCAGGATACGACAATGTATCAGGTTCAGGAAAAATACGCCAATAAACATCCACCGTCCGAGTGGAGGTACGAAATCAGGGTGCGCTACTTACCGAGCAGCCTTCAGGAGCTCTACGAAAAGGACAAAGTCACCTTTCACTATTACTATGATCAGGTAAACATCATCTCTCCTCTTCTTTCCCCTGGGTGGTAGACCTCGCGCGGCGAAAGATGAAGCCACCGCGTCATAGTAACGTGACTGCATTGCGCCCGCCTTCTAGCTTGCTATTGGCTGTTTTGAAGATCCATGAGCGTCGATAGGTGGAATTTTAAACAATAAGGCGTTCACTAGCATATTATTGATGACGTGCCTGGCTTCGTCTCTCACCGCGGGCACTCTAGGAAGCGATTCTTTTTTCTGTACAGTGTGTCAACGGTTTTACCGAACATAGGGAAAATAACATTGAGAACATTTACAATTTTGTAGTAGGTTATGGACCTAATAGCCGAGAGCTAGTGACAATTTTTTGGTGTTATGGTGTTTTGGTGTTATTTTTGTGAAGATGTTGAGGGAGGCATATTAAAGTGCCCTGAGTAATGGATTTTGCTAGATAGCGGTGTGGGAGGGACGCAGACCGCCCCCCACATGTAACAAAAAAAGTTATCTCAATTATTATTGCTTCAAGGCTGAAATTGTTTGTATAGCTTGTCAGGGACCCAATAATGCCATTATAATATTTGCAGATCGATTGGTCAGTATTAAAGGGGTGGCAAATCACCCTAAACGTGTCATATGTACCCGACGAAGTTGATATTATTAGTGCAAGGTTCAAATTTTAATATGTTGTTACGGCGACTGTTTTAAGCATATATTTCAATTTGCAGAACAAAATGTCGGTATTAACCCCCCTCTCTTAGAGGGAAACTTGCTCGCCTAGGTGTTTATATCGTTCTGCAAAGGGGTTAATACCGATATTTTGTGCTGCAAATTGAAATATATGCTTAAAACAGTCGCCGTAACAACATATTAAAATTTGAACCTTGAACTAAAATTTCGTCGGGTACATGACACGTTTAGGGTGATCTGCCACCTCTTTAATACTGACCAATCGATCTGCAAATATTACAATGGCATTATTGGGTCACCGACAAGCAATACAAACAATTTCAGCCTTGAAGCAATAATAATTGTGACCATTTTTTTTGTTACATGTTGGACGCGGTCTGCATCCCACCCATACCGCTATCTAACAAAATCCCTTACTCACGGCACTTTAATATGCCTCCCTCAACATCTTCACAAAAATGAGGCCTTGAATAAATAACACCAAAAAATTACCACTCTCGGTCTGTAAAGTGAATGAGCTCAATAAATATGGCGACTGGCTTCACTCTTTTAAATTCTTGTAAGCGTCTTTATAGCCCCTTAACTCAAGAAGGCCAGGCTAGACGCTAGTCCTGTCTTGCTATACAAACTATACAAGCTATACAAACAAATTCAACCTTGAAGCAATAATAACGATGACCATTTTTTTTGTTACATGTTGGGGGCGGTCTGCATCCCTCCCATACCGCTATCTAGCAAAATCCCTTACTCAGGACACTTCAATATGCCTCCCTCAACATCTTCACAAAAATGAGGCCTTGAATAAATAACACCAAAAAATTGTCACTAGCTCTCGGCCTAATATGCCTCATAACGCCACTAGTCATACAATCAACTACTTTGTATTTTTTAAGGTCCGTAACGACTATTTGTGTGCGAATCACACAAATATCGACCAAGAAATCGCCGTACAATTATGCTGTCTCGAAATTCGTTACTTCTTTAAAGACATGCCACAAATGGCTCTCGACAAGAAATCCAACTTGGAATATCTTGAACGCGAAGTCGGCTTGCACAAGTTCCTACCACGCTCTATCATCGACTCTGTTAAACCTAAGTCGCTACGTAAAATGATACAGCAGTATTTTAAAAAAGTCAGCAGTATGACTGAAGTCGAATGCATGTTCAAATTTTTCGATTTACTCAAAACTCAGTATTGTTTCGACGAAGAAAAGTTCCGAGTGGATTTGGGTTCTAATTGGTCCGTTCCGGTTGAATTGATCATCGGACCACAGCTAGGCATCTCGTATATGACGCTGAGATCGACGACGCCACAACGGCTCGCCGATTTCGACAAGATTCAAGCGATTCAGACGTTGGTGTCGGACTGCGATACTCACAATAAGGCTGTGTTACAAATTAAAGTACAGGGTGCTCAGGAAGTACTCGTCGTTACTTGCGAAAATATTGAAATCGCCGAATCGTTAGCCGATTTAGTAGACGGCTATTGTAGGCTAGCTAGCCAATCTAATACGTCGCTGTGGAATCGAAAAGGTTGGTACTGTATTTTTTTTATTAGATTCTGTAGAGTTCGAAATAATTGGTGCAAGTGAGAAGTTAGATCTAATTTCTCTCAAGGTATGTGCAGTACGCAGCTGGGATTCTAGATGGTAGCATGTATGGTAGATGGTGGCTGAAATTATAAGCGCTTATAGGTTTGCACAACGAAGCTTTGATACAAGCTTAAATCGCGTTTGAAATGTCAAATAGCGAAGATGAATATTTGTGTTCTTCTGCTACAAAGTGGTATATTTTAAATACAAATTTGGGTAGGAGCTATCATGTCCACCCTATTAATAGAAAACGATCTAAACATGGCGAATTTCATCATTTATACCAAGAATTAAAATTTTACCCAAACCGGTTTTTTGAATATTTACGTATGGAACCTAACACTTTTAAATACGTCTTAGAAAAAACTCAAAACAAATTAAATAAAAACTGGCAAAATTTCACTTATTAAACTAGTCACATCCATTGCGAAACTTGTAACGGCCATTTGACAGTTGTCACACGTTGATTGTAGTAGTCAGCGCGCTGAAAGAATGGTGAGATACATTCTTGAATCTACCAGCTCTTGTAACAGCGCTTATACCTGCTACACTCACTGCTTCGTTGTGTACGCTCGCATATATAACAATGCATTAATTTAAGCAAGCCCTGCTATGATCTACGCTACCATCTAGAATCCCAGCTCCATACTGCACGTACCTTAACACTCACTACAATCATAGCAAGGACAGTATAGCTCAGTTGGTAGCGTCGCGGCCTCTGAATCAGACTGTCGTGGGTTCGAATCCCACCTCTACTCATGAATGTTTTGTGATGTTATTTAGTTTTAAGTGATATATGATATTTGTTGTATTTAAGACGCTAATGACCTAAGTTGTCGACGCGTCTATAATCCACAATAAATAAAATACAATCATAGCGGACTTCAATGTCTATTAAGTATAATAATTTGTACCTAACTCAGAACAGAGAGGCTTGAGAATAGCCGAGCGTGTAGCAATGCTGTTGTTTACATGGGGTTGCTATGGTTACTCTATTACAAGTCCCCAGTTCCCGGGTTCTAACCCGAGAGCTGGTAAAAGTGTCAATTGGATTTTCAATTTATTATTAAAAAAAAAATAATGCATTGAAAATATGAATTGGTGCTAGGCCCAAATAACCTTAGCTGTTGGTGGTCTTTAAAACACAATTTAACAATGTTTTTCGGAAACTAAAAGAGATACGAGTGGTCGGAATTGATTCAGCGTGATTTTTTCTGTAAGTATACTTAATATCAAACGAATCTGAGAGATTAAAGAAGTTAGCAATGATAGACCATAGTTCATTAGTTCAGTATATTAACCTGGTGTGGCGCCACTATTGACTATGTTTAGTTTTCTTGACATACTAATGATGGCGCCACAACTCCAATGATGCAATAGACCTTTTCACCAGTAGTTACGCGCAAGCGCCGTCGCCATGGTTATGATCGCGCCTTTCAAAAGTTTGTACGCTTTTCGTACTCTTTTTGACGCAATGACTAGGTCAGAACCGTTTTTCAATGTTAATTTAGTTGAAAATGTTATTGACGGTGCTAAATTAGTGCACAAAACAGTGGAAGAACATACTTGTGCTAAATTGGGACGGTGGTTGAAGTGCCACGGCCGGAAAACTGGTGGAAGTAAACGAAAATTGGTTGAAAGGTTAGAATCCTACCTGTCATAAATTGTTTATCGTAAAAAGTTTATCTTTAAAAGTACTCAAATATTTTTCTAGGGTGTTGTACCACTTCTTTAAATAATATATCTTATTTAATTACTATTTACTTATTTCAAAATCAATCACTTGCCATCTGTCAATATGACAAGTCTTTGAAAAACATGGCGGAATTGGGCACATGCGCAGAAAAAAATGTTTGTCGATGAAAAGGTCTTTGATTGGAACACCTATTTATATAATATCTTACACTTACCACGCGATATTTCCATAGAAATCGCCTAATCAGTTAGTACAATGATCAGTAAATAAAATTATCAATAAAAAAAATAAATTGAAACTCCATCCGAATGATTTTTTTTGTTTCAAGCTATCGTCTGGAAACACTATCCTTGCCCTTGCAAAGGTTTGTAATGCAAAAAGAATTCAGCCGACAAGATTTATTTTTTACGGATGTTGGTATTTGAAGACATGTTGATATTTTTAGATGCTCAACCGACAAAACATGGCGCTGGCGGTAAACAAGGAGCTCAAGATGGCGCCACTAATCTACACGGTACCATTTTGTCGGAGGATTATGCGGAAATCGTCGATGAAGAAGGCGATTATTCCACTCCGGCAAGTAAGTACAAAAGTACCAGGTACTTGCATAGAATTTTGACGTGAATAATGTCTCGAACTGGGGTGGCATTTTAGAAATGTAGATGAAACGGAAATTTTTTATTTTTGTATCTCCATGACAACGAATACAATAGAATTCACGTCATCTGTCTGTACCCGCGATACAGACATACGGTCATATCCATTTTTTTCATTGCATTTTTGTTATGCAGAACAAAAATACAAGAATGTCTCAAACTGGGGTGGCATTTTAGAAATTTTAGATGAAACGGACATTTTTTAATTTTGTATACTTTCCATGACAACGAATACAATTATTTGTGTTTGACGATATTCACGACATCTGTCTGTACCCGCGATACAGACATACGGTCATACCCATTTTTTTCATTGCATTTTTGTTATGCAGAACAAAAATACAAGAATGTTTCAAACTGGGGTGGCATTTTAGAAATTTTAGATGAAACGGAAATTTTTTATTTTTGTTTCCTTTCCATGACAACGAACACAATTATTTATGTTTAACGGTATTCACGCATTTGTCTATACCCGCGATACACACATACCCATTTTTTCATTGCATTTTTGTTATGCAGAACAAAAATATGAGTCAATTTCAACAAAATTCTAAAATCTGAGAAACATTGAATGATTCGTTGAAGTTCAATAATTTCTGTAAAGTTCGATGTGCTATTTAAAGAACACGTGACGTCAAAAGTTCAGTTCTAAAGAAAATTAACCGATTTTGTTTTTCAGCTCGCGACTATGAATTGGTACGAAATCAGATTGAATTGGGTGAAATAATCGGTGAAGGCCAGTTCGGCGATGTACATAAAGGGACGTATCGATCGCAGCGCGATGGATCGCTTGTTCCAGTTGCTGTCAAGACATGCAAAGCCGATGCCGATCTTGCCACAGCCGAGAAGTTTATGGAAGAAGCATGTAAGGAAATTTTTGTTTTAATAAAAACTAGCGGCCCGGTCCGGCTTCCCCCGGACTGCAATACACTACTCACTCGCTTTCTCGTTCGCTTGAATATTATAATAATACTACTGCTTTCTCGTTCGCTTGAATATTATGATTACATTACTCACTCGCTTCGCTCGTTCGCTCTCGGGTGGTATGATTTATATACAAAATCTTTGTTTTATATATACAGAATAATACATTACTCACTCGCTTCGCTCGTTCGCTCCCGGGTGAATTTTTCCGATGTTTTAATAGTTATTCTGCTAACCAGGGCGGAGACAAATCCAAAAAATCAAAGATCATGAAAATCGGTCCAGCCGTTCTCGAGTTATAAAAAAAATTAATATACCATGGTGTAACAAATTCATCGAGCTTCGTTATTTATGAATAGTTGTGTTTCCTAGGACGCCCAGCCAACAGAGATATTTCAATGCGCCCCACCTGTTTATGGGACCTTATTCACGCCGCCGCCGCGCCACAAAGCTCGCATCCCCTGGCTGGGGATCTAAGTATGTTCTAGCTGGGGGTCACGGCTGACCACTTAAAATAATAACCGCTTAGACTTACACGATTTATGCCTATTTTTATTTAATGTTGCTAAGAGAGAGGTAGAGCGATTGAGTCGCGCCGACTTCAAACGCATATTGTATGCTCGAAAACGTCAAAATGACAGACATAACCTCACATAAATTTCACATGGATCTGACAGGCAGGGGTGGGGATTACTGTGATTGGACCGTTTGTTTCCAATGTGTACATTTTTATTCCAGACATAATGCAGCAGTTTGACCACCCTCACATAATAAAACTGATTGGTGTTTGTTCGGATAGTCCTATTTGGATAGTTATGGAACTGGCTAGACTCGGAGAACTACGCGCCTATCTACAACAAAACAAACAACGACTCGAACTCGCTTCGCTTCTGTTGTACAGTTATCAGCTATCGACGGCTCTCAGCTATCTTGAATCGAAGAAGTTCGTTCATCGCGACATCGCAGCTCGTAACGTCCTGGTGTCGTCGCATAACTGCGTCAAACTTGCTGATTTCGGACTGTCGAGATGGGTTGATGAACAAAGTTATTATAAGGCGTCGAAAGGCAAATTACCCATTAAATGGATGTCACCCGAGTCGATTAACTTTAGACGGTTTACAACTGCGAGTGATGTATGGATGTTCGGTTAGTGAAATTTTTTTTACCATACCCACTATAAAAGAGCTGCTTTACATGCATGTATAGTGGCTTTTGACAGGCCGGTGTGCGGGAACGATTTATGTTTAATCGCCTGATCCTCCCGCTATTACCTACTGACAGCTACTCTCGGCCTACTATAGAAGTGAAGCTGGCGACACAAAATGAAATTTTGATAAAAAACTTTTTAACAAAAAAAAAACCTCCTTCAAAAAACCACTAAAAAGAGGAAAATAATGAAATTTTGAGGTCTGTACCAATTTAATAAAATATGAAGTCGGTTAAAAAGTATAGTATAGTGATTAATATCTTCTTTTTAACCAACTTCATATTTTATTAAATTGGCACAGACCTCAAAATTTCATTATTTTCCTCTTTTTAGTGGTTTTTTGAAGGAGGTTTTTTTTTTTGTTAAAAAGTTTTTTATTTTTTACTTTTTAGTGTCAAAAAGTGACATTTACCTTAAAAGAATCACACGCCGTTACTCACTTTTATTAAACCGACTTTCTTACGCTGTCTGGTATGTCAAAAAGTGACATTTACCTTAAAGAATCACACGCCGTTACTCACTTTTATTAAAATCAGCCGAACTACTGAACCGATTTTGATGAAATTTCTATGGAACCAATCTGAAGGTATATTCTTTCAAATAAAAAAAAATTTCAAAATCGGTTTATAAATGACTGAGTTATGAGGTAACAAACATAAAAAAAAAAAAAATACAGCCGAATTGAGAACCACCTCCTTTTTTTGAAGTCGGTTAAAAATACTGAAAATGAAGTGAAAAGCAGCTGTTTTATAGTGGGTATGGCAAAAAATACCATCGTGCATAATGATATTATGACTCGTGTGACTGTTAAAACTCGCTAAATCGCTCGTTTTAAGATACTGTCACTACTCGTCGGTAATATACCTCATTACGAAACTAGATATACAATCTACTATTTTTTTCTTTTTATAGGTGTGTGTATGTGGGAAGTTTTAATGTACGGCGTGAAACCATTCCAAGGTGTCAAAAATACAGATGTTATCGGTAAAATCGAAAACGGTGAGCGGCTTGCGCTGCCTCCGAATTGTCCTCCAAGATTGTATTCACTGATGTCGCAGTGCTGGTGCTACGAGCCGAGTAAAAGGCCAAGTTTCAAGGACATCAGGGAAGTATTAAAGTAAGTAAAAAGTCTATTACAGTAGATTCCTACTTATCCGGGCCGGATTGCAATCCCTAATTGTTACTCCAAGTTAGTCATTTCTTGTGTGTGTCTTAAAGACCACCAACAGCTAAGGTTATTTGGGCCTAGCACCAATTCATATTTTCATTTCATTATTTTTTTTTAATAATAAATTGAAAATCCAATTGGGTTTTTGAATGATTTTTTTTTACTTAAATGCAAAGACCACATACAAGTTTTATAGCAAAACTGTTTTTATTTAATTTTTTTTGCTTACTAATTAAAAAGTTATTTATATTAGAAATCGTGTCCATCGTGATTATAATAAAATTAAGCAAAATCGCAGGATAGTGGACAAAATAATTTGATTTATTAAATTAAATGTACGACGTTTCGTCTATAGATTTAGACTTTTTCAAGTCTAAATCTATAGACGAAACGTCGTACATTTAATTTAATAAATCAAATTATTTTGTCCACTATCCTGCGATTTTGCTTAATTTTATTAAAAAGTTATATTTAAATAAAAATTAATTTTTAAACTCAGTTCCGAACGCGTGTGACGTCATTATGTTATCTATGATCTTTGTATCCATGGTTACCAAGTTAAAAATTTATTATTTTTGATAGTATGTGTAATACATATTACACACACATGCCACTGCTCACAAATAACATACGACGTGAAAATGCTTAATAATAAATTGTACATCCAATTAACTTTTAGAATATCTCGGCTAGAAACCGTCAATGTTATTTGTAATATAGAAACCATAAAAATTAAATGTTAAATCAACAGCATTGCTCAAGTAGTCATTTCTTAAAATGATATTTAATTTGAATGGCTTTTGTTCGTTTTTTTACAGTGAAATATTACTAGAAGAACGTAGTCAACTTCAAGAAACGATGAGACGTGAAAACAGACGAGTGGCCGCGATGTCTTGGGGATCAGGCTTAGTCGACGATGCTTTGCCACCACCAAAGCCGGCGCGTTTTCCTATGCAAGGTGAGTCGATTGAATAAAAGTCGATTTAAATCCAGTGGTTCCCAAAGTAGGCGATACCGTCTTCCAGGGGACGCTGAAGCTATTCAGTGGGGCGGTCGTATCCTCAAAAATATTTGGGGGTCGTTGAATTTTTATTTAACGTCCCCCAAATATTTTTGAGGATACGACCGCCCCACTGTTAAATATCGCGCGACGTACCCCGTTTTTTAACAAACACATTTGTTTGTTAAAAAACGGGGTAGGTTGTGTCGTCTACACGACCGCGACTGTTTTGGGTGTGACAACGTCTGCCTGGGATAAAAGAAATAAAAATCATTTGTTAAAAACGGAGTAGGCTGTGTTGTCTACACGGCGGCGGGTGTTTTAGGCGTGACAACGTCTGCCTGGGATGGAAAAAAAAGATCAGTTGTTAAAAACGGGGTAGGCTGTGTTGTTTATACAGAGACGGGTGTTTTGGGCGTGACAACGTCTGCCTGGGACGAAAGAAATAAGAATCATTTGTTAAAAAACGGGGTAGGCTGTGTTGTCTACACGGCGGCGGCTGTTTTAGGCGTGACAACGTCTGCCTGGGACGAAAGAAATAAGAATCATTTGTTAAAAACGGGGTAGGCTGTGTTGTGTACACGACCGCGGCTGTTTTGGGCGTGACAACGTCTGCCTGGGAAAAAGATAATGAATCATTTGTTTTTTAAAAACGCGGGTAGGACTGTGTTGTCTACACAGGCTAGCAGCTGTTTTTGGGCGTGACAACGTCTGCCTGGTATGAAAGAAATAAAAGTCATATTTTGTCATACGCCTTAAAAAAATAGCTGCTTCTGAAAAAGAGGCAGTAGGCCAAATAAGTTGGGGAAACTCTGATTTAAATAATCGGTTATTGGGTCTTTCGTCATTATCGATTACAAGATTCTCGGTGATATGATGTTTGTGTAACAATTTTATGTTTACAGGTGTAGATTCAACATCGATGGCTTCCTTAAATTCGGCGCTCGGAGTTAATTTAAGTACGGAACCGATAATGTCGGGTCCACAGACTTACATTGTCGCGCAGAACCCGGAAGTGCTGAAGCATTTATTAAAAGAAAACGAGAATCGTGGGCTTTCACCGGCGGCTTACATGACTCCGGCATCGGTATTTAATACATTAGCTGTAGATTTTGAAAAAACTGAAAATTCCGAAGAACCCGTTCTAACAACATGTCCAATTCCTATGCAATCTTTACAGAGTCTCGATCCCATAGTCGAAGATAATAAATCCGATGAATTGAACGGAGACGGTACAAATTTAGAAACGGAGAATTTATCTCAAAGTGAAATTATCGTTTCTCCGTCACAAAAATTATTTGAGTCGGCTGTAGTTTCTCAAACGAATTCTCAAAATTCGAGTCCTCAAAAAATACCGAGCGGTACGAGTTCACCTAAATTTTACGGCAGCTTAGAACGTAAGGCCAACTCTTTAGAAAGAAAGATCGGTATTCAAAATTTTATCGATCCGACCGATCCGAATTTCACCAAATTCAGCGCGTATTATCCGAAAACTAGTTCGAGCGGTGGTTCTCTCGAACGTAAATTTACTGCCACCAACACCGAACCTCAATCTCTTACATATTTCCAACCGAAACCAAATTCCAATTCGTTGGAACGTAAATCTAGTCTTAATAGTAACATCGAATCGAAAGAAGTTAATCCGAAAACGATCGGTTATCCGAAAATGGGTTCTGGATCGTTAGAACGCAAAGTGAATTACGGAAGTCCAGTGTCCGATATTATTAAACCGACCAGTTGTTATCCGAAGATGGGCTCTTTGGATAGAAGTAAAAGTACTTCGTCGGAAACGGCACAGAAAAAATTAGCTTATTATCCGAAAATGAATTCGTTAGATCGCGGAACTAAAACCGGAATGAGTTTCCCCCTCTCCTCATCTCCCCTTAACAATGTACCTGAGATGCAAAATGTGTGTTCGGTAAATTCAACGAACGTAGCACAACCGAATGTTATAAGATATTGTGATGTGAACGCTCATCCGATACTTGCTCAGCCGTGTCAAATGTTTATTCAAGCCAGTCAACCGATTACTGTGATCGATCCAAAAATTGTAGAGAAAATGGAAGGTATATATGATTTCGGAGGCGCGACAGTCAAAAGTTGCGCAAACATGAAAAGTAATCAACAATTGATCGCGAGCGCGTTAGCTCAACAACATCAAAAAAATTTACTTTTGCAACAATCGCAGCAAGCTACGTTGAAACAATTGGAATGTGAAAACAAACAACAAATGAACAGGTTCACACCTGAAAACAAAATTATTAGTGGAATTGCTATGAAGGTTCGAGTCGCTTAGCAATCAAAAATTGTCGTGATGCATGGTTGTTCTTTTTTTTAAGAAGATTCTTTTGTTTTACGTGTATAATAAGGGCTACCATATTTTTTTTCATCAGATAGCGCTAGTAGCAAGAAAGGACTAGCGTCTAGCCTGGCCTCCCTGATTTAAGGGGCTATAAAGACGCTTACAAGCATTTAAAAGTAAAGCCAGTCGCCATATTTATTGAGCTCATTCACTTTATAGACCGAGAGCTAGTGACATATTTTTGGTGTTATTTATTCAAGACCTTATTTTTGTGAAGATGTTGAGGGAGGCATAGGTACTGAAGTGTCCTGAGTAAGGGATTTTGCTAGATAGTGGTATGGGAGAGATCCAGACCGCCCCCAACATGGTTACAATTATTATTGCTTCAAGGCTGAAATTGTTTGTATAGCTTGTCGGTGACCCAATAATGCCATTATAATATTTGCAGATTAATTGGTCAGTATTAAAGGGGTGGCAGATCACCCTAAACGTGTCATGTACCGGACGAAATTTGTATTATTTGTTTTAGGTTCAAATTTTAATATGTTGTTACGGCGACTGTTTTAAGCATATATTTCAATTTGCAGAACAAAATGTGGGTCTTAGAGGGAAACTTGCTGGCCTAGGTGTTTACATCGTTGTACAAGGGGGTTAATACCAAGATTTTGTTCTGCAAATTGAAATATATGCTTAAAACAGTCGCCGTAACAACATATTAAAATTTGAACCTTGAACTAATAATACAAATTTCGTCGGGTACATGATACGTTTAGGGTGACCTGCCACCCCTTTAATACTGACCAACCGATCTGCAAATATTATAATGGCATTATTGGGTCACCGACAAGCTATACAAACAATTTCAGCCTTGAAGCAATAATAATTCTTACCATTTTTTTTGTTACATGTTGGGGACGGTCTGCATCCCTCCCATACCGCTATCTAGCAAAATCCCTTACTCAGGGCACTTTAATATGCCTCCCTCAACTTTTTCACAAAAATAAGGTCTTGAATAAATAACACCAACAATTTGTCACTAGCTCTCGGTCTATTATATGTAAGAAGAAGAAGAGAACAAGATTCATATCCATTCCCTGTTTGGCCGCCATGTTTGTTGTCCCTTGTGACGTCAGTTGTATATGATACAGCGTCTTTTAACTCAGTTACTCAGCTTACATTTTTTATTCGTCAGATGGCGCAAGTGGCAAGTAACGTATGTTGAACGTTTAGAGTGGTTTAGAATGAATGAATTGTGGATTATAGACGCTCGACAACAGAGGTCATAAGCGTCTGAGAGTGGTTTAGAAACGGTTTGTGTTTAGTGATTCTTCGTTTATCCATTATTAAAGAATAAATAAATGAATACAAAATTGTGATTTAGCTGTTAAAATATGATCGAATGACTGATACTTTACTTGCTAGTGGCGTTATCAGGTGGCGGAAATTATAAACAGTACTGACGTTTAAATGACATCAAGGGATTTAAACCTTACTAAAGTTACTAGAACTAGTAACTTTATACCTTACTTGCTAGTGGCGCTATCAGGTGGTAGAAAAAAGCCCGGTAGCCCTCAGTCTTTTGTTGCAATAATTTTTTGATTGATTTTATTTTGTTTGCTGTTAGAATTTCCAGTTATGTTGAGCATGGAATTAATTTGATATTTTTTATTTATTTTGTTTATTTTAGAATATATGTTTTGCATCTCTTACATTTTTTAGTTTTTATTTGTTTTAATTAAAGATAAGTGCACGAAAACTGATTAGATTTAATTTTTTTTATGTTGGTTAAAATGTGAAAGTAACTAATTAATGTGAATAACGTATTTTTTTAATAATTAGTGGATTTTAGACAGTAAAAATCCCTAAATTTGTGGTGAGTGAAAGATAGAAGTTAATCCCTTATTTGTGGTAAGCGAAAGATATAAATACAGTGTTTTTAGTATGACTTACATCTAACGCATATTAGAAATGAGGGAAAGTTACTTATCTAATGTTTAAAAATCAGTATTCGTACAAATAAGTTTGTTGTAATAATCAAAATTTGCACAAAATCTTTTTATTGAGGGTAAGTTCGGTTTTGAGCTTAGATCGATCTGAGTGCTCTAATGCGTTCGAAATTAACATTTATATGCTCTGAAAGATCTCTATCCTGCGTTCGGGTTTAAAATCTGGAGGAGATCGAGCACGCTCTATGAGCTCCGAGGAAAGCGAGCGAGCAAACAGATTTAACCATCTTCAGAGCATTCATTTTAAAAATGAGCGGAAACACTTGTTGTTAGAATGGATAAATTTCGAAGTTTATTTATATGAGGTAATTTTTCAATAAGTAAAAATACACGAATAATATTTATTCAAAGAATAGTAATAACCATTAAGTCTATATCGCACAGAATGATTAAATAAAATATTTATTATATCTATGGGTCGAAAAAATCAACAACCGGTATTTCTATTAATTTTAAAATAAAGGAATAAAACGAAAAAAATTGGGAATCATGATTTATTATTATAACAATGTTGAATTTAATCAAAATGAAGAGCAATAAAGAATATATTTCGGCTTTAGTAATAAGAATTTAAATTACTGGCGCCATTTTATTCTGACGTTTGGAAAAATCTGTTAGATTACGTTCGGAATTGTTTAGATGTCTCGATTTGCTCGCTTGTCACGTGACCAAAAATCTGTGCGCTCGGCTCGATCAATCGAGTGCAAAACCGAACTTACCCTAAATTAATAAAATATTTTGTCAATTTTGAAAGATAGAAACAGCTGTTTTGAGGTACGAATTTAAAACGATGTAAAATTTCAGCCGATTGCAGTACAGCAACAGTTATACGGAGATCAAATGTTAGAATCTCTGCAATCCCAAATGAATGATTCGAATCCGATAGAATATGAGCAGCACCTTTTAGAGCAGAGATTAAGGCAGCAACGACTCGAGTCCGAGGAAGATTCAAAGTGGCTTCAAGAAGAAGAAACAAATCTGGTAATGACTCTTTTTATCGTCTAACTAGTGGCCCAGTCCGGCTTCGCCCGGGTACTTTGAACTTATTATTTATTAATACATCACGGCCAGTTATTATAGCCTATGTCCTAAAGCAAAGTATCACGTATCGAACAGTGAAAAAAAAAATGAAATTGGTTTAGTAATTTATGAGATTACCCCAGATTTTCACTTGGGTGAAGCCGGGTCGGCCAGTTATTATAATAGCCTATGTCCTAAATCAAAGTACGAACAGTGAAAAAAAATTTGAAACTGGTCTTCTGAGATTATTACCCTCGATTTTCACCCGGGCGAATCCGGGTCGGCCAGTTTCAATTATACATCCAAACCTTCCTCGTGAATCAATCTATCTAGTCGTGAAAACCGGAACGAAATCCGTTCGGTAGCTACGGTGAAGACTGACCACAGACAGACAGACGCGGTGGGGGTCCGGGAGATATATCTAGGAATTTATAATCTTGGCTGTTGGTGACGTTAAAACAACTATTTACATCAAATAACGACCAGATCTATTATAAATTTGCCTGTTCTCTTTTATAGACTTTTACAAGTCTATAAAAAAACGTAGTTATTTTATAAATATTACGTAAGTATTTTTTTCTTTTGCAGAAAAAACGCCTTAGTATTATTACGACATTGTCTGAAACAGATGAACATCAGTTGCAGCAGTCATTGCCTACGACACCTCGTAATTATAGCAACAGTAATCCGTGTTTGTTTTATTCGAATACCCCGCCAATGTCCGCCGAAAACAGCTCTCGTTTGTTAAAACAATCGGCGTCGCAGCAATCGTCGATCCAGAATCTTAGCAACACTCAGATTAAACAAACGAGTTCTAATCAGCAGAATCTAACGAATAGTATTTCGGCTGTAACTTTGAGCACGACGAGCGGACCTGTCGCAATGAACGGAGTATATTCCGGAGCAAATTCTCAAAACAGCTCCAAATCTCAGTCGCCGGCGAATTCTGCAGCTAGCACTTTGGCCTTGAAACAACAAACGAGCTTAGATAAATCAGAAACGTCTCTTAATTCGATTGCGTCGTCAGGAGATGGCAGTGATTCGCAAAAAGAGAAAGTCGTTGTCAAGGTAATACATTAAAATTTAACGTAGGGGCGTGTTCAAACGTCGTGTTGGGGTTTGATTGGTTGTTCACTTATCATTTTCTTTCGACACTAAAGTCTATTCATTTCCAATTGAATTGTTCACTTTCTTAGAAAATCGAGCCAACACCGACAGCCGATCTGGATCGATCAAACGACACGGTCTACGAATGCACTACTCAGGTCGTTCGAGCTGTGATGGACCTATCGCAGGGCGTTCAACGCGCGGCCGTCGACGCGTACCTCGAACTCGTCCGACATGTAGGTCTGGCTTTGCGATCGCAGTTGGCGAGTGTCGACAGACTGGTGTCAGTGTTCCCGCCTTCTGCGCATAAGGAAGTCGAAATGGCGCATAAAGTACTGTCTAAAGACATGGCCGAACTTGTTACAGCAATGAAACTTGCACAGAACTACAGTAGTACCACCCTTGATGCTGAATACAGAAAGTGAGTGTGCTTTGTTTTTTTTATTTAAATTTTTTTATAATATTAGTAGGTACAAACAGTGGCGGCCCGTCTTTAAGTGCGCTCATGCACTGCACTGCCAGTTGAAATGCAACTTAACGCAAAATTAAAAAATAAATAAATTTATGAATTTATTTATTGATAAACGATGACACGTCATACGCCTACACAGAATCAAATATTATAATCGGTTAATCATGTTTCATTGAACAAATCTGCTGAGCTGTTGTATTTTACCCAAGGCAGAGCGTTTCTATTAGCGCACGAAACAGCTAGCATTGTCCCAATGTTAAATTAGACAAGGATAGTAAAACCGTGAGACAGGTATATTTACGTAGTTTAATATAGACGAACTTCGCGCGCCGATCCAATACAGCCGAAAGACACCGAAACAACTTCGGCTAAGTTCGTTACAGTTTTTATATTATTATCCATTTCACACTTGCCTCTCAGTTACAATCCGTAGACCGTAAAGTAAACAGTTCAGTACAATATTTCATTTTTCATTGAAAATTCCCGGTTTTTTAAATTAAATTCTGTTTTGTAATTTATAAAAAAATGTTTCGTGGTGAATTATGGTTATCGGCATTAAAATAATCAAGCTGTAATAATATAATGATTATGATTTAATTCATATTTGATTTTCTTCAACAATAAACTTGAAATTTCAACAATTAATTTTATAAAAATAATAATTAATTCACGCGTTGTTTTAAAAAAGAATTGTATGGTGCATAGGGCATGCAAATATTCGGATGTTTCAGGTATTCGAATATTCGCTCAAATTTTAGCCAATATTCGAATATATTCGAATATATTCGAATAATTGGTAAAAATAATAAAAACACTGGAACTTCAATAAATGACTTTTAATTATTTAAAATCAACACGCCTACTGCACGTCTACAAATCCAATCAATATTTTAACAACAAAAGCAGCTTACTTCTAATTAAAAAGAGATCAAATAATCATTTTTACTTTACTTAGTTACGTAAAAATTCAGATCAAATCAACTAAATATTAGAGCGCACATAGCTTCCGAGAACCATAGATCAAATGAACATATATTTAAGTAATCAAAAAAATTCAAAATTCTTTCTTTCTGTTTTTCCTATTCAAACAAAAATATTAAATGAGCATCTAAGACGCATTTTTATTAATTAGTACCACAAAAGTATGGAATATTGCTCCCCTATAAAAAAAAATACTTCACAAATAAATAATACGTCTATTAGCACGTGCGAAGAGCAAATCAAGCAATTAAGTACACGTACGTAACGTAACGTAAGTAAATAGTTATATCAAATAAACATGCAATAATTAAAAAAAAAAACTTTCCTCGCCCCGTTTCGATTCCCCTCCCACGCCCTAGCGCGAACTTAGAGCTAGTGTAGCGTTTGTAAGATGTTTTAGCGCCGCCGTAAACCGTTTTTAAACAATTTTAATTCTTAACAAATAATTCGAATATATTCGAATAATAGGAATTACTATTCGAATAATAAATGCAGCCGAATATTCGCTTTATTCGAATTGCATGCCCTAATGGTGCATCATGGTTGTGTGGATCACTTATTAGTTTTTTTTCTGTTTTCCGTGTGAAGCTAACTGAACTCAAAAAGGCGTTAATGATTCGACGCATTTGAAATGGTAAAAAACAGTTCATCTTAAACTCATTTGCAAAATGTATATAATATTATAGGTATATAGATTGTCCGAAAGACTAATCTGAACAAAAAAAAATTAATTAGAGTAAAAAAGAGATGTAGATAATTAATGAGCGCAACAAAGAGATCATATTTTTGGGTTAGGTATTTTGTGCACCACCAAAATTTTTGACCACCGGCCGCCACTGGGTACAAATAGGTAAGGTGAATTAAGTGTCCTCTGGTGGTAGAAATAGTAACTACACTTTTGTCAAAAATGGAACCGCTGTATACAAAGGGTAAGTTCGGAGCCGAGCGAACAGATTTTTGGTCACGTGACAACCGAGCAAATCGAGTCATCTAAACAATTCCGAACGTAATCTAGCAGATTTTTCCAAATGTCAGAAAAAAATGGCGCCAATAGTTTAAATTCTTATTCCTAAAGCCAAAATATATTCTTTATTGCTCCTCATTTTGATTTAATTCAACATTGTTATAATAATAAATCATGAATCACAATTTTTTTCGTGTTATTCCTTTATTTTAAAATTAATAGTACTACCGGTTGTTGATTTTTTCGACCCATAGATATTATAAATATTTTATTTAATCATTCTGTGCGATATAGACTTATTGATTATTACTATTCTTTGAATAAATATTATTCGTGTGTTTTTACCCATTGAAAAATTACCTCATATAAATAAACTTCGAAATTTATCCATTCTCACAACAAGTGTTTCCGCTCATTTTTAAAATGAATGCTCTAAAGATGTTTTAATCTGCTTGCTCGCTCGCTTTCTTCGGAGCTCATAGAGCGTGCTCGATCTCCTCCAGATTTTAAATCCGAACGCAGGATACAGATCTTTCAGAGCATATAAATGTTAAATTCGATCGCATTGGAGCACTCAGATTGATCTGAGCTCAAAACCGAACTTACCCAATATTAGTAGGTACAAATGGGTAGGGTGAATTAGGTGTCCTCTGGTGGTAGAAATAGTAACTACACTTTTGTCAAAGATGGAACCGCTGTATACAAAGTATCAAATTCAATGAGCCTTTTTCCTGAGAGTAGTTCTTTCAATTATCCACGAGAGGCAGCACTTATGGTAGGGACAAACATTATTTATTCCCCATTAGTGGCGTGTCATTTTAGTGGTATAACTTTATTTATTAAATTAAATAAATAATTAAGTTATTTAATTAATTTGATAATTAAGTTATACACTAAAATGACACGACACTAATGGGGAATAAATAATCTTTGTCCCTACCACAAGTGCTGCCTCTCGTAGATAATTGAAGGAACTACTCTCAGGAAAATGGCTCATTGAAACACGTTTTCTGGAACATTTTTTTTATCGATTTTCCAGAAGTATGTTGGCTGCTGCACATGTACTAGCAATGGACGCTAAAAACTTACTAGACGTTGTGGACTCGGTGCGGATGCGATATCCGGACGTCAATGAATACGTTTGCTCACTAGCGTTAGCCAAATCGAGTGAACCGTCGACCGAAGAAGCAACCGACGTCCGGTGCAGTTCGGCGAATATCCCGGCGTGTAGCGGTATGTCTCAGAGTTGTTCGATACCCCAAAACGCAGTCGCGAGTAGCTTGTCGGTGTATCAGAGTACGATGTCTCAAAGTGTCGTAGGACACGTTATGTCTCAAAGCGCGACCACCCTCGGTGAACCGGTAACCGTAGAAAGGCCGATTTATTCGTTCGGAAGAGAAGAAGAACCGACGAGTCCGAAATACAGCAACGATAGAAGATTCAGTAAACAAAACGAACCGTCACAAATTACGACGTCGGATGTCGATAATCAATTATGTATTGTAGAAAAAGATGATATCGAAATGAAATTGCCGTCACCTGTTTCCTGTACTTTTGTCAATCAGCCTATTTATGCGCATGCGCAAAAGTTGAAAGCTGTTCCAAAGACGGCAGGAAATGCTACTTCTGTAGTCGATAACACATAATAGATAGAATAAAGTCCATAACCTATATTTCATTACAAAAATAGACGACCTTGAGAAAAGTGTAAGAGAATTTTTGTTGGTTGGAAAATACGTTATTTTTGAAATAGTAGCTGATTTATTAATTCATTCATTGATTTGAATGAATAGACGAAATTTCAAATATTATTATCAGTGATTTATATAATATCTACAACACAATGTTACATTTGATTCTAGTAGATAGAAAATCATTGATTATTATTATTAAATACGTATACCGTACAAATTTGATTGGGTACCAAATTATTAACACATTTAGTGAATTTAATAAAAAATAATCGTAAGGGTCAGTTATTTTGTTTTTATGTATTAAACACTTTGAAATAGGTTAACAAACGTTACTTTAAGAAATCTATTAATGTTCTCAAAGCATATATAAAACAGAAGATGAACATATTACAGATGTCGTGCAGTTTTCTTTTGTTTTGTGTAGATTCGAGAAAAACAATTGGTTGCTACAAGTACTATAAGTGCAGCTATAATTAATTCAGTGTCGTCAGTCGTATAAATATCATGTTTTAAATCAGGTGCAATTCGAATTTTGGGAGAAAAATCGATTTTTAATTTTGTTCTGTTTATTGTTATTTTATGTAAGTATATAATTTTGAGTACCTACTCAGGGCCGCGCCGCCCCTGTGTGCGAAGTGTGCGGCGCACACAGGCGCCAAGACAATAGGCGCGCCGCTATCGAAATTATTTTTGTTACACTTACACAACAACATATTTCTTAGTAGTGGAGTATCGATAAGTAAGTAGGTATAATAGGCGCAACAAATGCCTCGTAAACAACAAAACATAATATTGCGCTTATTGTACATTCTCCCAAGATAATATTCACGTTTGTGGTTTAATTTTACGCTTTGGGTTTTAGTTTACAATAATTACGAGCTCAGCGTTAAAATCAATAGAGCCGCCATGAGTTATCTAATTATATAAAACTAGAGAACATTTATTTCGGTCAAAATTAACAAATAAAAAATAAAAATAAGTTGAAACATTAAGATTCGTGAAAAAAAGAGGCGCTTCATAGGTTTCGCACACAGGCGCTGTGGGGGGTCGGCGCGGCCCTGTACCTACTGTATTTTTTCAAAAACAATAATTCTAGGTTATGTGTATGACAATTTTGTTTTAAAACGCGGACAACACCGACTTAACTTGGCACTAGTCGTTCACAGGTGACAGGTCACAGACTGCCATCTCTTAGATTTAAAAATAATTAAATAGTTAATATGAGACATTGAGGTTAAAGCTATAGAGGAAGCATAAGCATTTAAAAGTGAAGCCAGTCGCCATTGTAATTCGGCCCTCATTTTATATGTGAGAAGAAGAAGAAGAGAATAATAATATTCCCCATATACTTTAATTATATACCGCGGATTGTCCATTTACACAATGTGCGGTGAGTGAAGTCCACAAAGAGAGCAAAAATATATCTGTGTCTCTTTTGACGAAGCTATTCTGCATTTATTCCGATGATGTCATTGGTCGATGTACAAACGGTCCATCTGAACAAAATGTTGAAATAAAGATATCTTTCATTTCGAACAAAATGTAAACAAAACGCTTGACAGCTGTTGTCATTATAACGTAACCTAGTTTAATTTTGTTAAAAACAGTTTTTTTACTCATATTCCTTGAAATTCATAGTAATATAAGAAGTAAACACAGGTTTCGGATATTTTGGGCATAATAATATTAAAAATATAAAGACAAAGAAATATGTCATGGATGCCATTGACGTAAAACCTCAGTGCCCCAGTGGTCAATAGTATACCTGCTCTTTTTTAAAAATTCTGTCTTTGTCTATGGAAGTAGCCAATCAGGAACCTGCCAGCTGGGTTCCCATAAAAAAAGACAGAAATATATACCCGCACGTATGTTGGCTTCACGATTTTTGATCTATCAGCAGTACAGATTTCTTATGTACCTACATGATATTCCCAATCCATCTCGTGTTTTGCCGCCATGTTTGATCGGCCATATGACGTCAAACCTGGCTTCAATTTTGTATAAGCAGTTGTATATGGTATGCGTCCTCTATAGATTTTATCTCAGTGATATGAGGCAACACATAATATCAAGGCCATATTCCCTTGAACATGGTAATTTAGTCGTATGCCTTGAAACATAGAAATGCATATAGTTGCATCAACATAACCTATAATTTTTATTCGAAGAACTCGTAAACAGTAAGCTTATGGTCACAAATATGGATTAGAATACGGCTCAAAATAATCTTCTTACACTTGGCTTAGGGTAGTTCCTTCTCAAATCCCATATTTAAAAAAAGCTCTATGTTTTCTATAGATACTTACTTAAAAATATTTTCTGTGAAATTGGGAATTTCATTCGTTGAATAAGTTTTTATAGCTTTATAGATCATTATTCTGTCTATAATTTTCTAATACGTTTTTTAAACTAAAGCATTATTTGTGCTTTTTTCAAGAAATGTGTCGTTTACGTCATTGAAATTGGCTGTTTTCACACTTGCCGACACGACAACTATGCCGGTGGACGCAAATATCGTGTAAAATTGGGAATTCTTTCACACTTAGCGACCTATCGTTACAAGCGCCGATATGTCGGCGAGGAGCAGTCATTCCACTCGTGTCGTCGCTGATATTTAAACGATTTTATCTAGTTTTACTGCTACCTAAGTAACTAACCAGCAAAGTAGTACGTTTCAATAATTACGCATTTTCACTGTCAAAATAATATAAAAATAGTATTTTTCGCCCGCTCGAAGACACTGCCGGCAAATCTCTACATATTATAAATTCGAAATTTCCACACTTTGTGCAATACAAGCACTATTTACTGAGTATCGATCAATCTCTACATATTATAAATTCGAAATTTCCACACTTTGTACAATACAAGCACTATTTACTGAGTATCGATCAATCTCTACATATTATAAATTCGAAATTTCCACATTTTGTACAATACAAGCACTATTTACTGAGTATCGATCAATCTCTACATATTATAAATTCGAAATTTCCACACTTTGTACAATACAAGCACTATTTACTGAGTATCGATCAATGTGTTTATATAGCAACGCGCCTACAAAGTTCACATCATGCGAGAGCCATGTTTTTAATGATTTATACAGAAGTTAATCACTTAAATAAAAATAAACTAAATTGTAACTTAGTCTGCAATTGTAAAGTTTTAAGGACTCGAAGTGCGAATTTTCCGTTTTCATAATTTTTTTCCTGTTTTTCAAATCTATACTTACTAATATCTCTACATCCATGTCTGTCTGTTTAACCGCTAACTCCTCCTAAACCACGCAACGGATTTTGATGCGGTTTTCACCATCAGTTAGATAATTTTTCACGGAAGGTTTATATATATAGCGAACGAGTGAAGCGAGTGAGTAATGTAATTATAATATTCAAGCGAACGAGCGAAGCGAGTGAGTAGTGTATTTATAATATTCAAGGGAACGAGCGAAGCGAGTGAGTAGTGTATTGCACCCGGGCTTTCTTAGCACCTGGGCGAAGCCGGACAGGGCTGCTAGTGTGAATATAAAATTCTACCGGCGCGTCAGTGCTGATGTGCCGGTGTCGGGGTCGAAAGATGTAAAAACGCCCATTAGTGAATTATAATGCGATAACGAAATAATGGATGTTTGGAAAAGAAGAAGAGCAATGATTGTTGTGTAAGAATGACATAAATGCGAATTTATGATGTAAACGATGAATTTTGTGAAACATGAAATAAAAAAACTTAGCAATTTATATTATATTAATGTGTGATACTAAAGTGACCGAGTAGTAATAAATGAGATAGAAAGTTTATGTTAGACTGTCGACTGTTTGTAATGATCTTTTGTTTACACAAGTTTCAGAACGCGAATAATGACTTAAAATTCATCGGTCAATTAATGTAGCGTCGTTATATCGATGCCAGTATTTGCGGAACATCTAACTCCCGTTTTTTTTTAAAGAAAGATTTTTCAAAATGGCGTTTTGTCACAGAAGTATGATATATTAAAAACAACTGCTAACTTGCTAGAATGACATCGAGACGTCATCACTCGACAACTATTGTTTCGGTCTCTGCTTAATTAAACTCAGTGGCGTCTAGGGTGCCATCTATGGTAAAAACCATTAGAGAGCAGCAGAGAGAGTAATGGTTGTCAAGTAGACAATCCGTTTCTAAATGAGGGCGGTGCTTTGCCGCTAATAGACTGATGGCGTCACTGTGTCATTCTAAGAGTACTGCAAAAAAAACAATCGAGCATTTTGTTTAGATTTGAAACAATTGAATTGATCGTTTGATAAACAGTTGACAGTCTAAAATTAACTTTAGGGTGTTCTCACTGCAACTACTAGGTCCCTTGAAATATTTTTATGTGTTGTTTTGTAGTCAAAAATTATTATTAGTGATTGTACAGAAAATGCATTTGGAAATAATTTTAACGCCATTATTTTTTTTTCAGTCGCGTGCGTATTTTTAATGAATGATTAAAAAAAAAACTGTCCAGTTAATTGAGGGTATAAAAAATATATGTGAGATCCAAATTCGGTTAAGAATTTTGGAAATATTGGAAAATATAAGTTAATTATAAATATAATTTAAATTTGAATTGTAATTGATACGCGCCATTTAATATTGAACGAACTGTATATATTATTATTTGTTGTTAATCTCATTTGTTCAGATTGTAGTGAAAATAATCCAGTCATAGAATTTTAGGGTACATTCAACGGTTCTAGCGCTACCTGTACTGAAACAGCTCAAGCATTTGAAGCGACTAGTAAGCAGTTTGTGATTTATGCTGTACATTTTATAACCTCAAACTGATTTGATAAATTCACGCAACAATAAAATTTATGGGAGTACCTAACCTACAAAAAATGATCTGACGTAAACAAAATTATATAATTTCGGCGGTTTCGGGTTAAATAAAATTTCGCTTGCACTCTAGTTTTTTTTTTTTTGTTAGCGCTGTGTTATCGTTGAATCTACCCATTGTTTTGCAGAATTATGTTTGTATTTATTAAAACACAAAATGCTGATAACTTTAGTTGTTGAGCGTCTATAAAAAAAATAATACAAAGACGAAAATATTTTTGTAACTTACGAAGTCAAAATTGATGAATCTAACCGCAAGTACAAGCTGTAAATGTTGTTTTGGATTATTTTCCTGTTAAAAATTTTTTTTTTAAATTGTCAAATAATGCTGTGAATTATACATATCTACTGAGTAAAGAAATCCTGAATTATTTAAATGGCTGAAAATTTTATTTTCACTACATTCTGTTTTATTAACCCGGTGATACGGTGGTGAGCATTCATCGTGGTGGGATTCATTCTTAAGATTATTTTGAATTATGTTGGGCTATACATTCCCTATCTCAACAACCCTCTGGAAAATATCCACTATTGTGGGAGCGAGATTAAATGGCTGCCAATTTCTGTGAACGCAATTATCACGTTCTGTAGAACAACGCTTTTTAGTGTATTTGCTATAATATGGCACATACACTATTGGCGTCGGTCGGATGGCGGGACCTAGGGGTCGGACCAAAATTTCTCGACGTTTCATAGCCTCCTGAACACTTTGGCACCATTTTTGAAAATGTTTATATATATATATATATTTATATATATGTATATATGTGTGTACACGATAACTCTCGACAGACTTAATCGATTGAAACGAAATTTGGTACACACATTGGAACCCATCACCGCAAGAAGCCTATTTAAAATGGGCCCGATCGGACCATTTTCAGGGTTGTATTTAGGGGTTCCAAAAAGTTTTTGGGCCCAAAAATACCGAAAAATTTGTCAGAATCGTTTCAAAATTGAAATTTAACTTTTTAGTAAAGATTAAAATGTGCTGCTAAAATTTTAATAAAATCGGCTTGACAGGACCGGACTTTCAAATTTTATGAAAACACTAGTTTGTTGATACGGATTTACTTATGGAAGGGTGTATTTAATTGCGTGTACTGATAAAATCCATGTCTAATATTGAAATTTAGAAAAATTTAATTATTTTAAGGGACGTATTAAGGGGTTAAATTTTTTATTTTGTCAAAAAACAAACTTAAGTTCACATAATAATGCCACAATGCCTGATGTATTAGCAAATACACTATATTGTCGGCAGGGTTTGGCACTGCGACCCGAGTTTTTTCTGATCTGTTGTTGCATGGGCCATTCTCTGTCAGTGATTCCCCAACCGTTTTTATGTGAAGGAACCAGGGCCGGCTTAAGCTAACTATGCGCCCTAGGCAAGATTGAATTTGCGCCCAAGGTTAGTAGAGTATAGGTTGCCTCATTCCGATAGATAGTAGTGGGGGGATGACGTCACTCAGAATATACCATGCTTGCTCACTTCAGTAGAAAAGATCAGACGATGGACGCTGCTAATTTTTGGAAATAAAAATCATAGTAACCATGGTAGTGTGATATGTTTTTTCAATACCTAATAGAAACATGATTCTTCTGTTAGTGAAAAAAATATGATAAGTTGTCAATTTTGCGATAGCTGTTAAGTGTTATGGTGTTTTGTGGTTATTTTTAATACTTTGTGAATATAAAAGATAAAATAATTAATTTATCAATTTGTTAGTTAATTCTATTCGTTTCTTAAATTTAAAAAAATAGGTAATTAACAAAATGTGCCATTTCTTAAGCATTATTTAATTTTTTGTTTGTTTATATTATAGATATTAAAACCTAAATTTGGTAATAAAAATAAAAATTATCCTATTTTTTAACATCTATTCTTCTATTTATTGTTTACTGCCAATTTTAAGAAAAAATCTGCACGAAGCACCTAATATAAATAAGCATAATCTTCAACAATTTTTGTACTTAATTTAAACTAAATTCTAGCTGACGTCATTCCCGCGCTTACGCTGATTGGTCAGATGGAATGAGGCAACCTGTACTCTAATAACCTTGATTTGCGCCCCTCTTTTCAGCAATTCATATCAACTCTGTTGGAGTGATCAGTAAGGTGCAGTTAGAGGGCGCCAACTCTACTATAGAGCTGTCAGCTGGCGCCCTTTACTGAAGTTAGCATTCCTTTTCTTGAAGTACGAAATATCAAATTGACGTGACAGTTAAAAACTGTTGAAACAGTAATAAGTACTTATAAATTATTATTTTACTTTATTATGATGTTGTAAAATATTCAAATATGAAGTACTCATATAAATAAATTATCAAAAAAAATTTTTTTAATGTTGAAATAAAACATTGGCAGTTAACAATTTTGCCGCCCCCCCCCCCTGAAGATGCCGCCTAGTTCGCCTATAGCTTAAGCCGGCCCTGGAAGGAACCTTTGAAATATTTCGTAAAATCCCGGGAATCCCTACCTGTCCAACACATCAAGTTCGGCAGGGGTAAATTACAAAACAGCAGGGTTAATAAACAATAAGCATGTTAAGAAGGATTGTTCAGAATTGTTCCTTTATAATGGTAATAAAAAATAAGGGTGGCACATCTGTGGACAAGAAGCTTCAATTAAAAAAAATTATATGAACCGGTTGAGTAGGAATCGCTGGCAGACTATCGAAAGAAAACGACATGTTTTAAATATATAGATAATCGAAAATAGGGGGTGAGTTGTACTTTTTTTTCGCAAGCTTGTGCAAATTCTCGCGTAATCCCGAACACGACCTCGCAAACCCAAGTATTCACCGGAACTGTAGTTGGGATTCATTGCTCTATGTCAATGCGTGAATCCCACCATGGTAGTAACGTCGGGTTAACATTTTGATGTTCGAATATGGCAGATCGACGGTTTCAATTATTTTTAATGCTGTATGGTTGTGAATTCGTCTTAAGATTTGACATCGGTAACTACAGTCGAACTTCGATAACTCGAATTTTTTTTTTTGTTGAAAGTCATGATTCGAGTTACCAAAGTTCGCCTGTATTATTCGAATTAATTAATCGATTACATAGGTGGAATGTTAAATGACTCAAATCTGTGACAGCAAGTAGATATTTTAGTTAGCGTAATATTTCTAACAGGCCTTCTGTAACACTTTTAAGGAACTTATTTTCGATCAGCTGACCTAAAATAAGTTGATCAGCCTACACCCCACTTCCCCTACCTCAAGGGTATCACTTTTGGCGCCCCACGTTGGGCGCCAATTGTAACACCTTTAAGGTGGAGAAGTGGGATGTAGGTTGATCAACTTATTTTAAGGTCAGCCTCCAGCCCCCATTTCCACACCTTAAGGGTGTTACACTTCGTATTACAAAAAACTAATATTTGCACAGGCATACCATGGATTTTTTTTACTGCGTCCATTCCTAAATTTAAATATATTTGAAATTATAGCTTGTGTCCGTTAGACTCGCGTTTTTAAGCATTTATTTAACTGGCAGATGATGTTTTTAAATTACATGCGTTTATGAAAAGAAATAATTACATAAATCTAACAACTTAAAAAATCTAAACTTAAAAAAAACAATATAATAATTATTATATTAATATAGATGTATAATATTCAAAGAACTTTATTTAAGCTAGAAGATACAGTCTTATTTTTACCCGACTACGGAAAAAAAGAAGGGTTATGTATTATATTATTTCTGTAAATTAATTTTGAGGTAAAAAAATATCTATAATTTAAGGCGCAACATTTTTTTACTAAATATTTCCGAGATAAAAGTCAACAATTTTCGTTTTCGAGTTGCCTTTTTGACTTAGCAGCCTCAAGCGATATGGAAGAGTTCGCTTTCTAGATCTTTCCGTAAGTATTTATTAAAAACAAAACAGAGTGTAGTTATTTTTTATTTTTATAACAGCAATTTGTTTGTTTTTTTTTTAAACACGTTTCACTATTGGTGAGTGACTTTTGTTTTTTTGCACTCTTTTGTTTGTATTATGATATTATGGGAATTGTTTGTGCCGTTTTTAATGATCATACTCTTTCGCACAAAAATGTACTGTAAATTATTCTGTATTAAAGGTGATATTATTGATCATATGGAATAACAGTAACCATACGTTTTGTTTCGATGTATCAATAATATCGATATAAATATGAAATGTATATTTACTTGATTTTTTCTATTTCATTAAAAACATAATTCGATTAAAAGTAATTACAGATATGTATCCGAAATCTAAAAAAAAATAATAATTGCAAGCCCTAATACATAGGAAATATATTTCTGGCAGGATTGTTGGCTTTTAACTTGTTTTTATTTATTTATTTTATATAAATATAAAAAAGTGTATTATCAGAATAAATCTATCTCAATAAAAAAAATAAACAAATTTGGGATGCAGTTTACATGACAATTCAGCACTAGAGTTCCTTTCTCCAATCTCTATAATCCACAACTTCTTCTTCTTTCTCCAATCTCATATCAAAATCAGGAATCGGTATTTTATTTTATACTAGCGGCTACCCGTGGCACTCCAAATAGTTCTAGAGTTCATATATTTTATAGAATTGAGTTGGTGTGAAAATATATAAAAATATTTTTTACATTTTAATATATTATTTTGTTGTATTTGTAATAACTACATATTATTATAAGGATTGTAAGAAAACAAACACAATACAATAACTGAAAGAATTATTGCATTTTTATTTATTAACGATTACAGATATAAGATAATTATTATCACCAATTTAGAAGCGCTGGATTACTGTACAATAAGTTCTTGATGACATCTGATGGCTTTTTTTAATCTAAGAAGAAATATCTGTTTTTGGTTGCATCTTACGATATTTCCGTGAAGATAAGAAAAAATAGATGACTTTTTTTTTTCAAATAAGTTATTAGTCCCACCTATTAGCAAACTCAAGAACTAAAAAAATTGCCAAGAAATACCTCTTCGTGTTTCTGGTGGCCTACTCCTAAATCCTTAGATTTTAAACACTTCTTAGCCGTAAATGGACAAAATAAATTTCAGATTTCATAATTTAGGAGTAGGCCACCAGAAACACGAAGAGGTATTTCTTGTTAATTTTTGTACTTCATAAGTTTAAAAATACCTCTTCGTGTTTCTGATGGCCTGCTCCTAAATTATGAAATCTGAAATTTATTTTGTCCATTTACGGAGCTAAGAAATATTTAAAACCTAAGGATTTAGGAGTAGGCCACCAGAAACACGAAGAGGTATTTCTTGTTAAAAATTTCTTTGCCGTAAATGGACAAAAATATTTTTCACATTTAAAAATTAAGAAGTAGGCCATCAGAAACACAAAGAGGTATTTTTTGTGAGTCAGTATTATTGTTTTTTAATTCACAAGGTCGCCGCTAGATGGCACAAATTCCTTTCAAGAAAAATTTAAACAACTGTACGTTTTGTTTTTTTGTTTTATTTGAAGAGAAAAAGGGTGTTTCGACTACTTGTCACTAACACCAGACGATACAATGTGTTACAATATGTGTGTCAACTAAATAATATGCGTAAGTAGATTACTTAAATAGTATTATTATGTATAATATAATAGGTTATAACTTGTCATAATAATTAATTTCTTTCAGGTATTTTAAGACTCTGACGATGGTGGATTCGTCACTGCCAATAGCTGCCGGTAAGGTAAGTGGTATATTATTTTCTTTTCTTCTGGTCTTGTGTTTTCGGCATTCTACTAGGATGTGTTTTCACTGTGATGGTGTGACCAATTCTGAGTCGCGTGACGATACAGTTGTCTCGTCTGTTGGTGTTATTCTTGAAAAACGCACACGGAGGTGTCAAATCCCTGCTAAAAAAACGTACGTGAATTATTTGAAAAACCAAATCCCTGCTAAAACACGTACGTGAAAACCGCACCCGGACGTGAAAAATAAAAGCACGTACGTGAAAAAATTTCACGTCCGTGTGCGTTTTTCACGTCCGTGTATTTATTTGAAAAACAATCGAATGTGCCAAATCCCTGCTAAAAACACGTACGTGAAAAACGCACCCGGACGTGAAAAACACGCGTACGTGAAAAATAAAAGCACGTAAGTGAAAAAATTTTACGTCCGTGTGCGTTTTTCACGTCCGTGTATTTATTTAAAAAACGAACACGAATGTGCCAAATCCCTGCTAAAAAGCGTACGTAAAAAACGCACCCGGACGTGAAAAATAAACGCACGTACGTGAAAATATTTCACGTCCGTGTGCGTTTTTCACGTCCGTGTATTTATTTGATAAAACGAACACGAATGTGCCAAATCCCTGCTAAAAACACGTACGTGAAAAACGCACCCGGACGTGAAAAATAAACGCACGTACGTGAAATTATTTCACGTACGTGAAAAACGCACCCGGACGTGAAAATAAACGCGCGTACGTGAAAATATTTCACGTACGTGAAAAATAAAAGCACGTACGTAAAAATATTTCACGTCCGTGTGCGTTTTTCACGTCCGTGTATTTATTTGAAAAAACGAACACGAATGTGCCAAATCCCTGCTAAAAACAGCCTACGTGAAAAACGCACCCGGACGTGAAAAATAAACGCACGTACGTGAAAATATTTCACGTACGCGAAATTTGAAAGCACGTACGTGAAAAAATTTCACGTCCGTGTATTTATTTGAAAAACGATAACGAATGTGCCAAATCCCTGCTAAAAACACGTACGTGAAAAACGCACCCGGACGTGAAAAATAAAAGCACGTACGTGAAAAAATTTCACGTCAATTCTTAGTGATCTAGGTCGATTCTTAGTGATCTATATCGATTCTTAATGATCTATGTCGATTCTTAATGATCAATATGGTCGATTCTTAGTGATTTGGATTTTGGTCGATTTTTAGTGATCAATATGGTTGATTCTTAGTGCTCTAGGTCGATTTCTAGTGACCAATATGACCGATTCTTAGTGATCTAGGTCGATTCTTAGTCAGTGCCGGATTTCCGCCTAGGGCCACAAGGCCCCGGCCTAGGGGCCCAGCCAGCCTAAGTGCCCCAGTGGCGGAACCTTCATATAAGCTCAAAAGCTTGGCTTGCCTTATCAAAAAGCTTTATCGAAAATATTATTTACGAATAGGACTAATAATTTCTTGGTTAATTATAATAATACCGTTAACTACCTTACAGATCTTCTGTTCTTTGATTTGAATAATTAAAGTCGATTAAAAATTATATATTCTGTACTAGTGCATTTAATTCGCTAAATTTCCAAAATGGCTTCGAGACGGGGGGGGCAAATGCAAAGTGCCTAGGGACCCTGGGTCATTAAGTCCGGCACTAAATACAGTTGAACTTCGATAATTCGTACCTTTATAATTCGTAGTAAAAGCTCGATCCTTTGAAAAAACCTCTATAATTCGTAGAAAGTCAATGCATTTCGGTCCCGTCCATAATTCGTATGTAATTTCGCAGCTCAGGCGAGCGTTGATTGATCGTCACCTTCTATAATTCGTAGTCAAGTCGGCAAGAACATGCTATAATTCGTACTTGGGGCCAAGGGCGTCGCCAGCTTATGACTAAGGGGGGGCAATGGGGCAATATTATGGAGGATAAAAATCTGATATAGTCGTGATGAAAATGGCGGCGATTTTAAAAACGGATGTCAAAATCTTAATGTTATTCTGAATATTTCAATACTTTCTACAATATACATTAAACCTTGTGAATTTATTTACGTTTTGTCATGCGATGCGGAATTTATTAATAGGTAAGGAAGTCAATGGCTCGCACTTTGGTCGCTTTGCGGCTAGCTACATTTGATCTCTAGGGGGGGGGCAACTGCCCCCCTCCCTGCCCCCCCTTGGCGACGCCCTTGCTTGGGGCGGATGGGGCTAGTGTCTGCGGCTGTTCATGTTTGTGCATTGCGTATTCAGTTCATCATCACGTGTAGGCGTATTTATGGATTTTGTTCAAGTTGACGACAAAGTGACCATTTCAAGTGGTGACTGATGACGATATTTTGGCTCAACACACGGCGACTCGGAAAATCAGGATGACGATGGAGACGATGACGACGATCAACCTACTCAGCCGATTAAGTCATTTCTTGTCGACGATTCAGTTTTTTTCGCTGTGGTTTGTATCGAAAATGTGATCCATCGTGCTCGTGTGGATCAGTTAAAAAATAACTGACTTCTAGCCTGATAATTGATGTACTTTTGCTGGAAATAAGGTGTAAATGCATACATACATATGTAACGTGTAGTGGGGCCGCCAAGCGACGAATCCAACTTCAACCTTGCACTTTGTGATAGAGAGATGCCACTCGGTACGAATGTTGGTCGGACCCATATCTTCACTTTAAGATGTGAAGGCAAAAAATTAACATTTCAATGGACTACTTATATTTCACCCCTATACGCGGGCTGGTGGAGGTTTCGGAGTTACCCCGAGGGCTATCTCGTATGAAATTGAGTGCGCTGAATCCAATGAGACTACCCCCAGAGCTGTGCGAGGAACGGTTGCTAAGTTACAGACGTTTTGCCCCTGAAAGTTACGCAACCACCCTGTCTAGGGGCCCGGTCGCGGAGGCCAAAATGCCTTCACATCTTAAAGTAAAGATATGGGTCCGACCAACATTCGTACCGAGTGGCATCTCTCTATCACAAAGTGCAAGGTTGAAACGCTTAACGGCCCCATGTAAAAATACACAACCTTCGTATTTTTTCCTTCTCCACCTTCCATAATCCGTAGCTTCGATAATTCGTTACCTCCAGTAATTCGTAGTAAATCCTCAGTCCCCTCAACTACGAATTATCGAAGTTCTTCTGTACATACATACAAAAACTGACCTCCAAAAAAAAACGGACACCTTGAAATATGTTTTAAAAACACATAAACGTTTAATAATTTAACTATAGATTGGCATTAGGTTGAAGAACCATTAGTTTTTGATATAGGCTGTACAATTTAGTTAATAAATAATGACAAATAAACAAAGAAATAAATTTATTTACAAAGTAACATAACAAAAAAAAAAACGAATTTTTGTTATTGTAAAAAAAATACAAGTGACTGTTTTTAATGGATATCTTCGAAGTTATTAATAGCGAGTGTGCCCTCCTCGAGCCTGCATTATGGCATTTAACCGTCTTGGCATTGAGTTAACACGTTCACTACCGGCCACTTTTGCAGGGCGCACGTCAGTAGCCGGCATCAAAACCTTGAAATATTGCAGTATTTGAGCGTCATGCTCCATAGCGGCACCTAAATATAAAAAATTCGACTGATGACCAGTCCTATACTTCCCACCTAGTAAATATTTGCAAAAAATAAACACTTTTTTTTTTATTCTTTGACTAGGCCCAAATAACCTTAGCTGTTGGTGATCTTTAAAACACAATTTAATTTTTATTCTTTGAAAAAAGCATGGCCCTCTTTTTTGTTTGGTGATCTACTGATGGCTAACATAATATAGTAAAAATCATGGTTACCTTGATTTACGTACAATTTTTATTTTTTTTTAGTAAAATATTTTTTTTCTCGAAAACTATACATTTTAGAGAAAAAAAATATTTACATTTTTTTCATATTATAACATCTAGAATTCATTTATATTTTTTTTTACCTATGTTAATACGTGACATTGAGGACGTGTTTTTTAATATCTCAGGATCCACTGAACCGATTTGACTCAAAATCTAATCAGATCTAAGTTAAAGGCTGATAAACACAATAGAACAATCGGCATGGCCGTATGTTGTTCCGTTCTTAAGATATCGATGGCGAAAAATTGACCACACACACACACACACACATACACACACACACACACATACAGACATCAGTCAGAAAATGATCTTAAACGATTGCTAGGGTCTCAAAATGCGAAAATCTGTTAAAATCTCGAAATGTTGTTTTCGGACTAAATCCATTACTTCCCTACCATAGTAGAGGTGGGAAGTAAAAATGTCGAAACCGATAATGCACAAATATGCAGTACGATGTTCTTAAGAGGCCGGAGTAAACACAACACTCTCTAACAATAGCCGTCACAGTACTGAGCTGTACTAGCTACTTATACCTGTGGCACACATGGTGTGACATCGGCCCTTGACGATAACAGCCAATGGCACACGGTATGTGACATCGGCACTGAACGTGTTAATTAAGGCAAAGGGAGCTAAATAAGAGTAAATTAGGGTATTTAGGGAAAATAGGGTAAATTCAAGAAATTAGGGTATACTAGGGTAAATTTGGGTAAACGAGGGAAAATTAGGGTAAATTGTGTTAAATTGTAAATTCTTATCTCTCGAACTACTGAACCGATTCTAAAAATTCTTTCACATATTATATTCGCAGGGGGAGAATGTCTCGCGGCGTTGTAATAAACCATAAATTATTATATCTGGAACTATTGAACCGATTTAAAAAATTCTTTTACTAATAGAAAGCCATACTATCCCTAAGTGATATAGGCTAGATTTTATTTTGATAAATTTGTCAAGTAAAATTCAAGCTATAAAAATGTTTCACATCTGCCAGACGTCCCGCGACGGCTCACATTTTTTTATTTTTTTTTTTTGGAGGTCAGTGCATGTATAATGTGCATATGTATTTGTAAGTGTTACTATATTTTGTTTTATTTTCATAGAAATTAATCTATTGTACACTTATATGTATTATATAAAAACAAGTTTAAATTATGCTGTCGCTTTGTGCGTCGTCCAGTTAATACGACATAATGTCGCCGGGCCGGTCCCCTGAAAGTCGTTCTATCCCAGGGGTCGGCAACCTTTTGAGACGGAAGAGCCAAAAGTTACAATTTACAAAATTTCCCAGTTTTTAAAGAGCCACTAACATTTTTATTTCAATATTATGGTATTTGATTAGGATTAGGTATATAAAAAAAAAGTTCTGACTGCGACCGTTGACGACACAGTGCACCAATAAACTAAACAAACAGAACAGTGTTGCCACATTTAAAAAATGTCAGCTGTCCGTATACTCTCTACTCCACCTATTCTCACTGTTCTCTGTTGAGTGTTTTTATCCTGTTTAAAGTTTTTTTTGCAGTATAATATTTTTTATGAGTTTTGAAAATAAAATAATATAATTATTAATATTTGCGCATGGAACTGGAGAGCCGCATCTCGACATCATAAGAGCCGCATGCGGCTAGCGAGCCGAAGGTTGCCGACCTCTGTTCTATCCGGATTCTACTGTAAATAGTACAGAAAATAAATCAGAAGATTTATCGGAAGGGTGTACAAAAAAAAACAAACAAAACATTACTTTGTTTCTAGAGTAAGATATGGCACTTTACGTTTGATCAAACATCTATCATAAAATATCAATTTAGAATTACAACATTATTTTGTACAATTATGAGTTCCACGAAGACAAATATGCAAACAAGCATAAAAAAATATTCGATAAACAAAAAAAAAAAAAATGTACATGATATTGTCATTGCTGATTCGATAAAAAAAATTTCTTATATTATATTATATAAATAAAAAAAAGAAGTGTTATCTAAATATTATAATCATAATATAAATTAAATATATCTAAAACTTATTCATAAACAACAGTCCAACTAAATATACATTGAAGACAACGAAGAAACAAAACACCAACTGTGTATTAAAAAAAAAAATCACACTATAAACTGAAAATCTAAAACGTCGATGCGACGACAAGTTCATGCAGTTGATGGTGCGTCGGGGCGTTCCGTTTCAAACGTTGTCTTCTAGCAGTCAATCCTCACGCGCTTTTATTTTGAAACACTTGATATGAAAATGATCGCACATTTGTTGAACCTAAAAACAAAACACCTTCATTGGAGTTTCATGCTTTCACGGCCGGTAGACATCTTGGTAGCAAGTGTTTCCAGTCTAGGTAGCCGTGGTCTAATGGATTTTACTCCGTACGTTTCGCCCAAAGCTCCGTTGGGCACTTCACCAGTCGACCGGCAAGAAGATCATATCGTATTGCCAATCGCCGCTGAAGATGCTCAACGAAACGTACGAAGTAAAATCCATTAGACCACGGCTACCTAGCCCGGAAACACTTGCTACCAAAACACCTTCAGAACAATTTTTATTTATCCAGGTGTGCAAGCTTTCACGACCGGCATTGTTCCAAATCTTCATGGTTTCCGGGCTTGTAGGCCGTGGTCCGGTGGTATTTATACCTGACGTTTCGTCTACAACTGCGGTAAACATTCTCAAAGGCGATGTGGCAGCAGTCGAAGTGTCCTCCTTGGTGGCTCACAGGTCAGTGTGTCAGTGACTGGTGCCCTTCCTTCTTTTATGCTCAGTACCAGTGTGTTCTCTGTTCGGTCGTAGTCCGTCTCTCTGTAATTGGTCAACTGCGCAGTCTATAGTGGTGGGGGTGAGTTCTCTACTCGGTCGTATTCCGTCCTTGTACGATTGGTCATTGCTTTTGTATGTCGGAGTGCTGATGTCCAGGTTTTACTGAGATTGATGCCTTCATCCTTTCGGTTGAAATTCTGTGTGTGTTTTTGTATTGCTATGGCCTCTCTGTATATTCGTGGGTAATAACTCAACGTTCTGCCTATGGCTCGGGTTTCTTCGAAGTGGATCTTATGATTGTCCAGAGTCAAAGTGTGTTCGGCTATGGCAAATTTTTCTGTTTGCCCCGGTTTACAGCTCAATCTCAGTAAAACCTGGACACCAGCACTCCGACCAATCGTACAAGGACGGAATACGACCGAGTAGAGAACCAATTACGGAGAGGCGGACTACGACCGAACAGAGAACACACTGGTACTGAGCATAAAAGAAGGGAGGACACCAGTCACTGACACACTGACCTGTGAGCCGCCAAGGAGGACACTTCGACCGCTGCCACATCGCCTTTGAGAATGTCTACCGCAGTTGTAGACGAAACGTCAGGTAGAAATACCACCGGACCACGGCCTACAAGCCCGGAAACCATGAAGATTTGGAATATTTATTTATTTATTGTAAATTAAAGACGCGTCGACAACTTTGGTCATTAGCGTCTTGATTACATTAAATAACCATCTCACTTAAAACTAAGTGACATCACAGAACATCCATGAGCGGAGGCGGGATTCGAACCCACCGCAGTCTGTACATCTTACTTAGCAGTGCTATATAATAGGGTATTATAACCATGAACTTCCGACTAACTTCATGGTGTTACTACCGACTAACTTCATGGTGTTAAATTTTCGTGACGCGATGCGCGCGCATCGTAAAAATTCACTCTCATCATTTTTCCATAACGCGCCAAAAGAAAAATTTAATTTTTTTTAATATCCAATCGGATCGAAACTTACAACACGTGTCCCGTAATGAATGTGAGCCACCGTGGCAAGAATGTTGAGGGCGTAGAGCAAGTAAAGTTCAATCGACGTGTCAACTTTCAGAGCGTAAACGCTTAGCAGTACGACTACGGTGGTCGGGTACAGCAGCCAGTTGAACAGTTCGCAGCGCGTGTTTGACATCTGCGATACTATGAGTCGGCACTGTAACAGAAAACAAAACAATAACTTAGTAACAATTGAAATCCTACTAGTATTATAAATCCGTGACTTCGTTTGCGTTAAAGCAGTTTTTTTTGATGTGAAACATCTTATATCGGGCTGTGAACAGCCGCGTGAGGGAAAATATGCAACGAAATGTTTGATCCGCTCCTTCGTTTCTGTTCTCCCCACCACTGCGGCACTTCTCTCTCGGCTTCCGCGCGCTCGGGCACGGGAAGAGAGAGAAAGAGTATACATACGAACGTACTGTAAAGCAAAAGTATATGTATACACGTGTAGGTATGTAATATAGATACTTCGCTGTGTATTTAGTTGCGTTTCTGGCTCAGGCGTGCTCAAACGCCGCAACCGCGTGTATTACAGTGCAGTATATAGGATTACGTCAGCATAACAGTTAGTTGCTGCTTTTGAAAAATATATACTACTACATAGAGAATACCACCGAGTTCAATAACGTTTTCTTTGATGTTTCACATCTGTCGGGGGTCCCGAGACCCACACCCTTTTTTTTTTTACTACTGCTTGCTCACGGTGCATTTTCGAATTTAAATTTATTAACTTCTTATTATTATTATAAAAAAAAAAAAAAACTTACACAAATATTTGAGAAAATAACACCTGAAAGATAATAGAGCGCTCTCGGATCTCTTTCGACTATATTCGATGGCGAATACGTAATCCAGAAAGTGCCCAGCGATATTAAATATGCAACTGGGAACAGCGGTCTCACAGCTTCAGGCAAACTGCGCATTTTACCAGTTTTATCTCTGTACGATCTGAAAATAAATCATAAATTCTTATCTCTGGAACTACTGAACTGATTCTAAAAATTCTTTCACTAATAGAAAGCTACACTATCCCTGAGTGATAGTACCAAAACGTAACTGAAATTCTTTTGCATTTTAGCGTATAGGAGGGATCCTACTAATATTATAAACACCACCAGTCCGACTTCGCTTCACAGAGGGAGAAAGCGCGAGGACAGTGTGGTGTAACGGTTAGCGTAGCCGACCTTTGAATCACACTGTCGTGAGTTCGAATCCCACCTCCACTCATGGATGTTTTGTGATGTCATTTAGTTTTAAGGAAGTTGTTATTTAATGTAATTAAGACGCTAATGACCTAAGTTGTCGACGCGTCTATAATCTACAATAAATCAAAATTAAACAGAGGGAGAATTTCTCGCGGGGACGGGGGGATAATAAATCATAAATTCTTATCTCTGGAACTACTGAACTGATTCTAAAAATTCTTTCACTAATAGAAAGCTACACTATCCCTGAGTGATATAGGCTATATTTTATTTTCATAAATTTCTCGCGAGGGATAGTAACAAAACGTAACTCTGAAATTCTTTTGCATTTTAGCGTATAGGCGGAATTCTACTAATATTATAAACACCACTAGTCCGACTTCGCTTCGCAGGGGGAGAATTTCTCGCGGGGACGGAGGGATAATAAATCATAAATTCTTAGCACGCGGTCGAAGCCGGGCCGGGCGATTAGTCAATAAATAAAACAATTTTGACTCACTTGTAAATATTGTAGATCATCACCGGCACACTTGAAACAACAGCCGTTAAATATAAACAAGCCTCACAGATTTGTCCGGACCTCAAATTGAAAACTTTAAATAGCCACATTTCGTGACCAAAAATACCCGTCACAAGAAATAACAGTATCGAACCCTGAAATCAAAAAACAACGGTTAAAATTAGCGATGAAACAGATTGCGATTAATCTTTGATTATCACGGTTTTATGATTAATCAATACGTTACACATGTGGCATTTGTCAAAAACCAAATATCAAATGCTTTACAGTTTATTCTGAAGAGTTTGTATGTATGTTTGAACGCGCTAATCTCAGGAACTGCCAGTCCGATTTGAATTTTTTGATGTGAAACATCTTATGTCGGGCTGTGAACAGCTGCGTGAGGGGAAATGTGCAACGAAATTTATGGTCCGCTCCTTCGCTGCTGTTCTCCCCACCACTGCGGCACTGGCTCAGGAATGCACTGTAGCACACGCGGTGTTACAGTGCAGTATATAGGATTACGTCAGCATAACAATTAGTTGCTGCTTTTGAGAGTGCGTATAAATATGACACGAGGCGAGGCTCTGTCTTAATCTTACAGTGGGTGCCAATTGTTACTATGCTAGAAAATGAAACAGAAAATTCTACAGTTTCAATTGTTGCATGCGATGATAATGAATAAATTAAAATTTTATGGTAAAAAAAATATATACTACTACATAGAGAATACCACCGAGTTCAATAACGTTTTCTTTGATGTTTCACAACTGTCGGGGGTCCCGAGACCCACACCCTTTTTTTTTAATTTCTTTCCATGACAATGTGTCATCCGGCTGTACCCGCGATACAGACATCCCATTTTTTTTTCATTTTGAAGAACGGAACTCTTAAGACCACCAACAGCTAAGGTTATTTGGGCCTAGCACCAATTCAAATTTTCAATTCATTATTTTTTTTAATAATAAATTAAAAATCCAATTGACACTTTTACCAGCTCTCGGGCTAGAACTGGGGATTTGTAATAGAGGAACCATAGCAACGCCATGTAAACAACAGCATTGCTACACGCTCGGCTATTCTCAAGCCCTACGGAACTCTAACTCAAGCCCTACGGAACTCTAAAAAACATAAATAATATACATACCCACATTGAGAAGTCATATCCCCATGGTAAAAACAAAACACCTGTGTTGTACTTTTCGAAGTGCGATAAATAAAAACTCATGAATATATTCCATACTATAAAATACATCCGATATGGACTTATACTGTATGCGCCGCGTCCAAAAATACTGAACAAGGCCGTCGGAATTAAAACAGCCGAGAATGAGTCCAAGCCATGATCGAACAACTCGCCCAGAGGTCCGCTCGTCTGGGTTCTTCTCGCCTGCTTGCCATCGATACCGTCTTCAAAAACAAATTTAAATTTACATTACATTTTTTAACGGACGGACAGATATCATAGACTCAGTAATAGGGTTCCGTTCGGAGGTACGGAACCCTATACTGTGTCTTCCGGTCTTTGTTTCGAGATCCCTGGCGCGGGTCAGGCAGCAGTCCCATGTACACGGAAAACGGAATTCGGAAATGCAAATGGCGGAGGTTGATTAATCAGATTCTTTCCTTAATATTCAAACTTTACGGAAAGAATCTGATTGGTCAACCTCCGCTATTTGCATTTCCGAGTCCCGTCTTCCGTGCGTTTTCCGTGTACGCACGGAAGACGGAATTCGGAAATGCAAATGGCGGAGGTTGACCAATCAGATTCTTTCCGTAATATTCAAACTTTACAGAAAGAATCTGATAGGTCAACCTCCGCCATTTGCATTTCCGAGTCCCGTCTTCCGTGCGTTTTCCGTGTACGCACGAAGACGGAATTCGGAAATGCAAATGGCGGAGGTTGACCAATCAGATTCTTTCCTTAATATTCAAACTTTACGGAAAGAATTTGATTGGTCAACCTCCGCCATTTGCATTTCCGAATCCCGTCTTCCGTGCGTTTTCCGTGTACGCACGGAAGCCGGAATTCGGAAATGCAAATGGCGGAGGTTGACCAATCAGATTCTTTCCTTAATATTCAAACTTTACGGAAAGAATTTGATTGGTCAACCTCCGCTATTTGCATTTCCGAGTCCCGTCTTCCGTGCGTTTTCCGTGTACGCACGGAAGACGGAATTCGGAAATGCAAATGGCGGAGGTTGACCCATCAGATTCTTTCCTTAATATTCAAACTTTACGGAAAGAATCTGATAGGTCAACCTCCGCCATTTGCATTTCCGAGTTCCGTCTTCCGTGCGTTTTCCGTGTACATGGGACTGCTGCCTCATTCCCGCCAAGCCCTAGAAATGGCGCTGCAAATAAAATACGTAGCTGAAAAATTATTTACCTAGAGTATACGCTAGAAATATATTGACTGATGCTACTGCAAAAACCCATTTCGGTATCGGCGGATAATTCGAATCTTCCGAAGACGCGTAAAAACTATAGTCATAATAGCTGAACAATACGAAATTCAGAACTGTGAAGAGGAAACCAACAAACGTCAGGACGTTCGGAGCCACCCATTTTGGAAAATACTGAAAAATAAAAAATCACATTATAATGTTTATAACTAATTCGAAAGACAATAAGCAGTCGTTGTGAGCCAATGCATGGTCTATGATGCATTCCTACTTTTTGCAAGTTTAAATGAGGGCTACCTATTTTTATTCCTCAGATAGCGCTACTGGTAAGTGAGGTATACGTGAAAATTGAAATGCTAACATTTTTTATTTGTTAGATGGCGCTAGTGGCAAGCAAGGTATAGCAAAGTTTACTTAAAGTTTAAAGTAGTTTGGAGTAGGGAATGCAATCTCGATCTCGCGAGATCTTGACTCCTTGAGCCATTTTTCGAGATTTAATCTCGTGGGCAGGCAATCTCGTTCGAGATCTCGACCATATCGGGTCGAGATCTCGAACGAGATTTCAAGAACGAACGCGCTTGAAAAAAAACTTATAACTTATGCGTAATAGCGTTTGACAATCGCGCTAATTGATTCTGTTTGTTTCTCTGCATATATATTTTTAATTATTGTTTTCTTGAGTAAAATGAACAGTTATTTAACTTATAACAAGCCTTAGATGCCTAACAAATTACAAAGTTAAGTGAATACTGAATATGTCTAAGAACAATTCAAACCAAATGTTCGTAAACGTTACTATTAGTAACTTACCCTATGCTTCATAACTCCTAAGAAGTTATTTCCAAAATAATTAATTGACATGTAGTGTGCTGTGTGAGTTGGGGTATTGCTGTTATATTTTGAAAATAAAACAAAACATTAATTGAATCTTGGAATAAAAAATCAACGTTTATTTAAAGAAAGTAATGAATAATAATCATCTGAACAGTGCACTACGCAATAAATCACACACGTACACAGTGACACAGTCACACTGTCCCAAGTAAGTAGTTTTCATTAAGTTTAAGTATTTTAGATACAAAATAATACGTTCTTTTTAAAAGTAGGCGAAATCTCGATATTGTCGAGATTTCTCGAGATCTCGCGAGTCAATCTCGCGAGATCTCGAATTGCCAATCTCGGCTCGAGATTGCATTCCCTAGTTTGAAGATTAACGGTTTGTGTTTAGTCATTCTTCATTTGTCCATTATTTAAGGGATAAATATTAAAATAAATACAAAATTGCGATTTGGCCGGTAAATGGTTGAAAGACTAAGCTTTACTACTTGCTATTGTCGTCATCAGGTAGCGGAAAATATAAACAGTACTAACAATTTGAAGTGAGCCGTTTCCCGAACAGCGTCCCAAGCCAAGGTTAGTAGAGCATAGGTTGCCTCATTACGATAGATAGTAGTGGGGGGATGACGTCACTCAGAATATACCATGCTTGCTCACTTCAATAGAAAAGATCAGACCATGGACGTTGCTAATTTTTGGAAATAAAAATCACAGTAACCATGGTAGTGTGATATGTTTTTTCAATACCTAATAGAAACATGATTCTTCTGTTAGTGAAAAAAATATGATAAGTTGTCAATTTTGCGGTAGCTGTTAAGTGTTATGGTGTTTTGTGGTTATTTTTAATATTTTGTGATTATAAAAGATAAAATAATTAATTTATCAATTTGTTAGTTAATTCTATTCGTTTCTTAAATTTAAAAAAATAGGTAATTAACAAGATCTGCCATTTCTTGAGCATTATTTAATTTTTTGTTTGTATATATTATAGATATTAAAACCTAAATTTTGTAATAAAAATAAAAATTATCCTATTTTTTTACATCTATTCTTCTATTTATTGTCTCCTGCCAATTTTAAGAAAAAATCTGCACGAAGCACCTAATATAAATAAGCATAATCTTCAACAATTTTTGTACTTGATTTAAACTAAATTCTAGCTGACGTCATTCCCGCGCTTATGCTGATTGGTCAGATGGAATGAGGCAACCTGTACTCTAATAACCTTGGTCCCAAGCAGGAATGGGTTAAAATTCAAGGCCGGAATTATTAACAAATAAAACAAAAAATATACTTACCAGGACTACATGATTCCAAAATGGGTGCATAACATAGATGCTTAAAGGACTAGTGTCTACGGAACTGTACTGAAAAAAAGAGAAATTAAAAAACAATTAATTCAAAACATATTAATAAAATGACAAGGGGCACAGTAATTACGATTGTGTCGCAACCGAAGACGTAGAACTACTTCTATAATTTTATAATGACGTCACATCTGTCAGAAAATATCAACATGACATACACGTGATACAAAATACAAACTATGGCGTAACTATGGTAATTCGCGTCACATATTTTTTGTAACGCATTTTTCGTCTCGCGTCATTTTATCCCCCTATTTACCGCCGGAAAAGACTTAAGTTCTACGTCAAAAACATGTTCGTCCTAGACCGAGAGCTAGTGACAATTTTTTGGTGTTATTTATTCAAGGCCTTATTTTTGTGAAGATGTTGAGGGAGGCATATTAAAGTGCCCTGAGTAAGGGATTTTGCTAGATAATGGTATGGGAGGGATTCAGACCGCCCCCAACATGTAACAAAAAAATTATCACAATTATTATTACTTCAAGGCTGAAATTGTTTGTATAGCTTATCGGTGACCCAAATCCAATAATGCCATTATAATATTTGCAGATCGATTGGTCAGTATTAAAGGGGTGGCAGATCACCCTAAACGTGTCATGTACCCGACGAAATTTATATTATTAGTTCAAGGTTCAAATTTTAATATGTTGTTACGGCGATTGTTTTAAGCATATATTTCAATTTGCAGAACAAAATGTCTATATTAACTCCCTCTCTGGAAACTTGCTCCCCTAGGTGTTTATTTCGTTCTGCAAGTGGGTTAATACCGACATTTTGTTCTGCAAATTGAAATATATGCTTAAAACAGACGCCGTAACAATATTAAATTTTGAACCTTGAACTAATAATATAAATTTCGTCGGGTACATGACACGTTTAGGGTGATCTGCCACCCCTTTAATACTGACCAATCGATCTGCAAATATTATAATGGCATTATTGGGTCACCGACAAGCTATACAAACAATTTCAGCCTTGAAGCAATAATAATTCTGACAATTGTTTTTTGTTACATGTTGCGGGCGGTCTGCATCCCTCCCATACCGCTATCTAGCAAAATCCCTTACTCAGGGCACTTTAAAATGCCTCCCTCAACATCTTCACAAAAATAAGGCCTTGAATAAATAACACCAAAAAATTGTCACTAGCTCTCGGTCTATAGCTGCACATTCTCGAACTTTTCCAAAATCGAAATTCAAAAATCAAAATTGCATAATATCACCGACTAGAATCACAGTTCGCCAGAAAGCGCTCACACAGTTCGGACGTAAAAAATACATTCAAATAAAATGAGATGACTTTTAAAAATATCGTAATAAATATTAGCCCATACACTATTTTTCAAGCAAGATTTTGAACTTTTAATTTTTACTTCCCACCTCTACTATGGTAGGGAAGTAATGGATTTAGTCCGAAAAAAATATTTCGAGATTTTAACAGATCTTCACGTTTTGAGACCCTAGCAATCGTTTAAGATCATTTTCTGACTGATGTCTGTATGTGTGTGTGTGTGTATGTGTGTGTGTATGTGGTCAATTTTTCGCCTTCGATATCTCAAGAACGGAACAACATACGGGCATGCCGATTGTTCTATTGTGTTTATCAGTCTTTAACTTAGATCTGATTAGATTTTGAGTCAAATCGGTTCAGTGGATCCTGAGATATTCAAAAAAACGTTCTCAATGTCACGTATTAACATAGGTAAAAAAATATATAAATGAATTCTAGATGTTATAATATGAAAAAAATGTAGATATTTTTTTTCTCTAAAATGTATAGTTTTCGAGAAAAAAAATATTTTACTAAAAAAAGAAAATTGTACGTAAATCAAGGTAACCATGATTTTTGCTATATTAAGCTAGCCATCAGTAGATCACCAAACAACAAGCCGTGAGGTGGGTCGTTTATTAGGACTAAAGTGCGACCCTTGAGGTCCACACGACGAACTTCCCAGTTTGATAAATATTTAATAATAATAATTAAATTAGATATTACACAGAAAAGTAATCATTTCAATCATTAAAACATCAATAATTTAAAAAAAAAAAAAAAAAAAAAAAAACGGCTGAACCGATTTTTATAAAATTTATGTCGGATCAAAATGACGTTAACACGCCTCGATTGACACCCTTACGAAGTCGATATAATTTTTTATTCGCGAGATATTGTGTAAAATCTACTTTTTTGGAGGTTATTTGGTTAAGAAAAAAGAACGGCTGAACCGATTTTGAAAAAATTTCTTTCAGATCATATTTACGTTAATACGCGTCGATTGGCACCCTAACATAGTCGATATCATTTTTCGTTCTCGAGATTTCGTCTTTGAAAGAAATGTACACATACGTACGTACGTACGTACACACACACACACACACACACAGACATCTTTCTAAAAGTAGTGTAAAAATAGTGTAGTGACCTTGAAACATAAAAATTTTTTTTCCTTTTTGATTTCGATTTTCGGACCCATTACAATAACTTCCAGTGGGAAGTTAAAAAAGAGGGCCATGCTTTTTTCAAAGAATAAAAATTAAATTGTGTTTTAAAGACCACCAACAGCTAAGGTTATTTGGGCCTAGTCAAAGAATAAAAAAACGAGTGTTTATTTTTTGAAAATATTTACTAGGTGGGAAGTATAGGACTGGTCATCAGTCGAATTTTTTATGTATCAACAATAAAAACAACAATCCCACGTATCGGAATTTTGAAACAGTGCATACTGCATATTATCTATAGACTATATACCTATATATACAGAGTGTTTCATAATATATGCGCAGGACAGTAGGACTTCAGGATGTGATAGCTCGTCCAAAAATATGAAAAAAAGTTTCTATTAACTTACCCTCTAAAATGCACCATTTTAGAGGGTAAAAACACCCACTACCCCTTCAAAACCTTCACCAATTATGACTTAAAAAAAAAATTTCCGCCCAAAACATAGCTTATGATGAGTAGAAAATGCTTACAAAAGCTGTTTTCTGTATACGATAAACGGTTCCGGAGATATTCGCAAAAAACGAAATTTTTTTTCAATTTCAACACCCTGTATCTCTAAAATGGTGCATTTTAGAGGGTAAGTTAATAGAAACTTTTTTTCATATTTTTGGACGAGCTATCATATCTTGAAGTCCTGCGCATATATTATGAAACACCCTGTATATTGTATAATAGTGGATTGTATATCTAGATGTGTAATGGACTATATTACGTCGAGTATGACTATTGACAGTATGTAAAAACGAGCGATAGCGAGTTTTTACAGTCACACGAGTCGTAATACCATTACTATATGGTATTTTTGTCACACCCACTACAAAATACCTACTTTTCACTTCATTTTCAAAAAAATTTGACAGTTCATTTGCGTCGCCATCTTTACTTCTACAGTATGCCGTGAAGTTCGTGAGTAAATAATGGCAGGCGCACGCAGGCGTATAGAACGAATAAACAGAAATCGCTATGGAAACCGTTAATATACCGCCCTAGTGCGGTAAGTAAAACACTTTCCGCACACCTGCCTGTTAAATGGCTCGTTAAAGGCCGCTATACATACATCGAAAGTAGCTATTTTGTAGTGGGTATGGCAAAAACATATAAACAAATAATTAGGTCAGAATCGTGAGAATTAGGTATTTAAGTTTAAAAAAAATTATTAATTTTTTAATTTTTTCTAATAATTTAACATAAATAATATTGAAAATCGAAAAGAAAACATTTTTTAAAGCTATAGATAAATTACTAAAAATTAATTAAAATGTATAAAAATTAAAAAAATATCACGTGACTTCAAAACGCGCCAGGAATGTTTGTGACGTCGTTATGTTAAAATGTGTCTGCATTTGTTGGTATTTGTGTATATGTATTACACATACTACCAAAAATAATAAATTTTTAACTTGGTAACCATGGATACAAAGACCATAGATAACATAATGACGTCACACGCGTTCGGATTCTTTCGGCGCGTTATCGGAACTGAGTTTAAAAATTAATTTTTATTTAAATATAACTTTTTAATTAGTAAGCAAAAAAATTAAATAAAAACAGTTTTGCTATAAAACTTGTATGTGGTCCTTCCATTTAAGTAAAAAAAAATTCATTTAAAAACCCAATTTGGGCCGTTGTATTAAAACACCAATATTTACTACATGGACACGAAAACACAAAGTCAATAAACAAATAATATGTAAACCGACTTCTGATATGAGATTTCGGATCTGGACCGTATCCGAAATCTCATATCCCTAACAAGTAACAACAACAAACCCCCCAGGGGCACATTGGAATGTAGTTGCTATTGCAAATTGCACTCCAATGTTCTTTGGGAGTTAGCGCTCCCATACACAAACCGACTGGTACGAGTCGGTTTGTGTATGCCGGCTGGCGGATTCTAATAAACAAATGGATTATTTGTTGTGTTGAAGACGCTAATGACCTGAGTTGTCGACGCGTCTATAATCTACAATTAATTAATTAAGTAACAAGTAACCACACTATTTTAAACCAAGAGTTTTAAACGATCATGAAATAAAGACAAAAAGTTATATCAATATTTAAAAATTTACAGCTATTAATATGTAGTGTTTGTTAGCATATTAGTTAATAACCAATTATTGTAAACTTACGTTGCATTGTTTAAATTAATAATATTATTTATAATTTATGTATTGTTTAATAAATATTTATACAGCTATTATATTATGGTTACAGTTATTTTTTTTACAGACTGTTAATATAAACAAACAATAAATTAACATAATAGTAAGACAAATGAAATCACAAAAACAATTAAATAAACACATATTGTTAACTTCATTGACTATTTTTGCTTACATTAATAAAAGCAAGTGTACAGTGAAATTCTAACTGATATTATAAATGCGACAGTCAGTTTGTTCCGCTTTAACGCAACTACTCAACCAATCTCTGTGAAATTTTGCAAACGGGTAGCTTCCGCAATGCCCAATGGAGATGAACATTTATTAGGTTATAATATCTTGCCCGGCTTAGGGATGATCGATATTGCAAAAACATCGATGTTGACATCGATACTCGATGTTTATCGAACACAAAACATCGATGTCGGCCAACATCGATGTTTTTTGCACACATCGTTATCAATAAATAAAACAACCATAAAATCACAGGATTTTTACTTCCCACCTCTACTATGGTAGGGAAGTAATGGATTTAGTCCGAAAAAAATATTTCGAGATTTTAACAGATCTTCACGTTTTGAGACCCTAGCAATCGTTTAAGATCATTTTCTGACTGATGTCTGTATGTGTGTGTGTGTGTGTGTATGTGTGTGGTCAATTTTTCGCCTTCGATATCTTAAGAACGGAACAACATACGGACATGCCGATTGTTCTATTGTGTTTATCAGCCTTTAACTTAGATCTGATTAGATTTTGAGTCAAATCGGTTCAGTGGATCCTGAGATATTCAAAAAAAACGTTCTCAATGTCACGTATTAACATAGGTAAAAAAAAATATAAATGAATTCTAGATGTTATAATATGAAAAAAATGTAAATATTTTTTTTCTCTAAAATGTATAGTTTTCGAGAAAAAAAATATTTTACTAAAAAAAATAAAAATTGTACGTAAATCAAGGTAACCATGATTTTTGCTATATTAAGCTAGCCTGATAAATCACCAAACAAAAAAGAGGGCCATGCTTTTTTCAAAGAATAAAAATTAAATTGTGTTTTAAAGACCACCAACAGCTAAGGTTATTTGGGCCTAGTCAAAGAATAAAACAAGCCGTGAGGTGGGTCGTTTATTAGGACTAAAGTGCGACCCTTGAGGTCCACACGACGAACTTCCCAGTTTGATAAATATTTAATAAAAAAAAAAAAAAAAACGGCTGAACCGATTTTTATAAAATTTATGTCGGATCAAAATGACGTTAACACGCCTCGATTGACACCCTTACGAAGTCGATATAATTTTTTATTTGCGAGATATTGTGTAAAATCTACTTTTTTGGAGGTTATTTGGTTAAGAAAAAAGAACGGCTGAACCGATTTTAAAAAAATTCCTTTCAGATCATATTTACGTTAATACGCGTCAATTGGCACCCCAACGTAGTCGATATCATTTTTCGTTCTCGAGATTTCGTCTTAGAAAGAAATTGACACATACATACGTACGTACGTACGTACATACGTACACACACACACACACACACACACACACACAGACATCTTTCTAAAAGTAGTGTAAAAATAGTGTAGTGACCTTGAAACATAAAAATTTTTTTTCCTTTTTGATTTCGATTTTCGGACCCATTACAATAACTTCCAATGGGAAGTTAAAAAAGAGTGTTTATTTTTTGCAAATATTTACTAGGTGGGAAGTATAGGACTGGTCATCAGTCGAATTTTTTTATTAAAGAAAGGAACAGATTATAAATTCCAATATTTTTTATCAATTGACTGTAAAAATAATAATGACAGATTTCGTTGGTCGTGAGATCGGTGTCCCAAATTTCGATTATGTGTTCGTGACATCGATTTTACCATGTTTGACATAATGCAATATCGATGTTAAAACATCGATGATCATCGATCATCCCTAGCCCGGCTTCACCTGGGTGAAAATCGAGAGTAATCTTAGAAGACCGATTTCTCCGTAACTACTGAACGGATTTTGTTCCGGTTTTCACGATTAGATAGATTGATTCACGACGAAGGTTTAGATGTAGATATAATTGAAACTGACCGGCCCGGATCGTCCGGGTGAAAATCAAGAATAATCTCGGAAGATCGATTTCAAATTTTTTTTTCACTGTTCGAAAGGTGATACTTTGCTTTAGGACATAAGCTATAATAACTGGAGCGAACGAGCGAAACGAGTGAGTAATGTATTTAATCTAAACATATAATAAACTCGAAAGCGCTCTTTTTGTATGTTTGTCTGTCTGTTTGATGTATTGAGATAAGCTTGAGCTAACATGTAGTGTTTGTTTCATTTAAATCGGTTGATAAATAAAAGAGATATGCCAATTTTTAAAGTGCGTCTCGCGCGCGCTTTGTGACACCGTTAATGCAAATGTCAAAACGTATAAATAAGTCGGGTTGACTGTTTATTTTTGTGACACCGTTAATGCAAACTATTTTCAAATGATTTTAAGTCCGACTTAGATTCGCAGGGGGAGAGATTCTCGCGGGAGGATAATAAATCATACTTCGCTTTGCAAGGGGAGAATTCTGGCGGGGGGATAATAAATTAACAATATATTAAATATACGTGAGCGGAGCCACGGGTAGCCGCTAGTAAATCATAAATTCTTAGCACCCGGACCGCTAGTATATTAATAAAAGCAAGTTTAGGTACAATGGGCCTTGTACTAATTCATATTTTTCATTTATTATTTTTTTAATTATAATGAATGAATTGTGAATTATAGACGCTCGACAACAAAGGTCATTAGCGGGTTTTTAATTATAAATTGAAATTACAATTTCTTTTACATGTACTCGGATTCGAACCTGGGAACTGAGAGAAATCATGGAAACGCCGTAACGTCTTAACAAGGGCGGTCCCAGAGGAAGAGTGTCGCGGAGGTCATGACCCCCCCAACCTTCTCAAAAAAAAATTTTTTTAAACAATTTTTTTGCCGCCATCTATTAATATTGATAGTCACTAAACAAGAATAATAATAATATATTTCATTACTATTTTAGATATTTTTTACGTTGTACTAGTAAGTATCCTAGACAATTTACCTTTAATTTAAGGGGTCGCTTGCAAAAAAAATCTCACTCATTTCTCCGAAAACAAGCCGTGAGGTGGGTCGTTTATTAGAACTAAAGTGCGACCCTTGAGGTCCACACGACGAACTTCCCAGTTTGATAAATATTTAATAATAATAATTAAATTAGATATTACACAGAAAAGTAATAATTTTAATCATTAAAACATCAATAATTAAAAAAAAAAAAAAAAAAAAAAAACGGCTGAACCGATTTTTATAAAATTTATGTCGGATCAAAATGACGTTAACACGCCTCGATTGACACCCTTACGAAGTCGATATAATTTTTTATTCACGAGATATTGTGTAAAATCTACTTTTTTGGAGGTTATTTGGTTAAGAAAAAAGAACGGCTGAACCGATTTAAAAAAAATTCCTTTCAGATCATATTTACGTTAATACGCGTCGATTGGCACCCCAACGTAGTCGATATCATTTTTCGTTCTCGAGATTTCGTCTTAGAAAGAAATGGACACATACGTACGTACGTACGTACACACACACACACACGCTCACACACACAGACATCTTTCTAAAAGTAGTGTAAAAATAGTGTAGTGACCTTGAAACATAAAATTTTTTTTTCCTTTTTGATTTCGATTTTCGGGCCCATTACAATAACTTCCAATGGGAAGTTAAAAAAATCATTTTTCATTTTTGATTCCCCTCAAAACTTTTTGTTGGGACCGTCCCTGAGTCCTAACTTCGTTTCAAAAGGTGACAAATAGAATGTAAATTTCCTGTTATCACGCTATTTAAATATTACTGTTATCAATGAGGCCATTTATCTTTAGCCATTTTTTTTTGTATAAACATTAAAGTTAAAACAGGTTAGCTTGATTAAAAAATTCGACTGATGACCAGTCCTATACTTCCCACCTAGTAAATATTTGCAAAAAATAAACACTCTTTTTTTTATTCTTTGACTAGGCCCAAATAACCTTAGCTGTTGGTGGTCTTTAAAACACAATTTAATTTTTATTCTTTGAAAAAAGCATGGCCCTCTTTTTTGTTTGGTGATCTATTGATGGCTAGCTTAATATAGCAAAAATCATGGTTACCTTGATTTACGTACAATTTTTATTTTTTTTAGTAAAATATTTTTTTTCTCGAAAACTATACATTTTAGAGAAAAAAAATATTTACATTTTTTTCATATTATAACATCTAGAATTCATTTATATTTTTTTTTACCTATGTTAATACGTGACATTGAGGACGTTTTTTTGAATATCTCAGGATCCACTGAACCGATTTGACTCAAAATCTAATCAGATCTAAGTTAAAGGCTGATAAACACAATAGAACAATCGGCATGCCCGTATGTTGTTCCGTTCTTAAGATATCGAAGGCGAAAAATTGACCACATATACACACACACACATACACACACACACACATACAGACATCAGTCAGAAAATGATCTTAAACGATTGCTAGGGTCTCAAAACGTGAAAATCTGTTAAAATCTCGAAATATTGTTTTCGGACTGAATCCATTACTTCCCTACCATAGTAGAGGTGGGAAGTAAAAACTATCACGTTTAAATAATGAAATAAAACTGGAAATTGATAAGACCATGGACACATGTGAACTCAGAACGATTAGAGGGAAATCAAGTTCTCCCTTCGACGGTATTTGAGATTTTTTTCGCGAAAATCGCGCAACTAATCATACATGACCATGATGCACAATCTGTTGGGATTCTCCAGTGCAGCGTCATCAACCAAAAAAAACAAGTTCGCTTTTTACCTTGATTTTAATTCGACCTTTATAAAGTTTTTAAATGCATATAGCATTTAATTACGCGTTGGTATAATTATGTCTATCCAACTGAAACTAGAGTTTTCATCTCACAAAAGAAACCTAATCACAATTGGGTTTTTAAATGAATTTTTTTTACTTAAATGGAAGGACCACATACAAGTTTTATAGCAAAACTGTTTTTATTTAATTTTTTTGCTTACTAATTAAAAAGTTATATTTAAATAAAAATTAATTTTTAAACTCAGTTCCGATAACGTGCCGAAAGAATCCGAACGCGTGTGACGTCATTATGTTATCTACGGTCTTTGTATCCATGGTTACCAAGTTAAAAATTTATTATTTTTGATAGTATGTGTAATACATATACACAAATACCAACAAATGCAGACACATTTTAACATAACGACGTCACAAACATTCCTGGCGCGTTTTGAAGTCACGTGATATTTTTTAAATTTTTATACATTTTAATTAATTTTTAGTAATTTATCTATAAAAAAAATTTTCTTTTCGATTTTCAATATTATTTATGTTAAATTATTAGAAAAAATTAAAAAATTAATAATTTTTTTTAAACTTAAATACCTAATTATGACATTGCAAAAAAGGAAAAGTTTGTTTGTAACAAGGGGGTAATCTCTGGAACTACTGAACCAATTTTAAAAATTCTTTCACTAATAGAAAGCTACACTATCCCTGAGTGAATGGAGCGACGCGTCTTCACATATCTATATGCGTATACTGTTACACAATTTATGTGTGTGTGTAGCTATTACGTGTGTGTGTGTGTGAATTGCCAGGGGATTTCCCGTCGTTTCGGGGGGTGGGGGGAGGGGTAATAAGTACAAGATACTCGCTATTTTACGTCTCGATATGTTACGCATGTGTGTGTAAACATCTGTGTATTGCTGTTTCAATACTTTCAAAGGGTGAGAGTTTCTCGCGAGGAGGGGGGTAATAAATCATAAATTCTTATCTCTGGAACTACTGAACCGATTCTAAAAATTCTGTCACTAATTATCTTCGCAGGGGGAGAATTTCTCGCGGGGGGATTGGGGTAATAAATCATAAATTCTTATCTCTGGAACTACTGAATCGATTCTAAAAATTCTTTCACTAATTATCTTCGCAGGAGGAGAATTTCTCGCGGGGGGTGGGGTAATAAATCATAAATTCTTATCTCTTGAACTAATGAACCGATTCTAAAAATTCTTCCACTAATTATCTTCGCAGGAGGAGAATTTCTCGCGGGGGGGTTGGGGTAATAAATCATAAATTCTTATCTCTTGAACTACTGAAACGATTCTAAAAATTCTTCCACTAATTATCTTCGCAGGAGGAGAATTTCTCGCGGGGGGTTGGGGTAATAAATCATAAATTCTTATCTCTGGAACTACTGAACCGATTCTAAAAATTCTTTCACTAATTGTCTTCGCAGGGGGAGAGCTATGAGAATGTTTCATATCTGCCAGGCGTCCCATGACGGTTCACATTTTTTTGATATGGTCATGCGGCCCACCATCAAAATTATTTACCGCTATCAAAAGAGGGGGCTGAGCAATTAACTAAATAATCACGTGGGCAACGTCGGTTCGTTAAAAATTTAAATTAAAAAACAAAACAATGATTATTATAACTTTAATATAAATATCATGTAGGTAGATATAACAATTGCACGTATAATTATTATTATTATTCTCGTAATCACAATCTTTTAATCACAAGGCGATTAAGTTGAACAACTAGTGGTTAAACTTCATTAAACTATACTGCCGTCCTAACCTAAAAACAGTATCTCCGAATTGTTAAGAAAACATGCCTTATAAGTTCTTATAACTTATGTTTTGTTGAATACTGCTTTTTTGTGTGGTAAGATAACTGTCAGACATTCCCATAATAAATCTATAGAAAGTGAATTTACTAGAAATGGGAAAAAATGGACACTGCTTTTTAAACTTTAGGCACATTTAAAATTTAAAGCATGTATCCAGGGTGTTGCATGACGTACTGTCCAAACTTAAGGAGCGTATTCTTGAGGTCATTTCAAGCAAAAAATGTCAGTCCAAAAATTGGACTAGGACATTTTTTGCAATAAAACTGGTAAATATTGAACGTTTGGTAATCATGACGAATTGGACCTTTGTCATTCGTGAACATATATTTCGTGCACTTTTACCTTCATTCAACGCCTTGTTCCGTTGCTACGACCTCCTCAGGTTGTTCGCGACTAAGCCCAATAGAGGGCTTCGAGTTTCGACTTTAATGCCAGATGCGAATAGGACATTTTTTTTTAAATGACCTCAATAATATGTTGTACAGTACTTACGTCATACAACATCCTGTATTGTTATGGACAAACATTTTAAGAAAATGCGTAAACCGTTTAGGAAAATATTATAACTTGAGAACTGCCAAACCAATTTAATCAAACATAGCCTAAGAAGCTGACCAGGCAGACAACGTGCCTGTATGGGAAAGAAAACCGCATGATAAATCGATTCAGCGGTTCTAAAGTTATAAGCGGACAAACTGACAGACAGAGACTGGGTTTTATAAGGGTTAAGATATTTCTAAACATCACCAGATTTAGTATGTTGAGTCCCATCACGTCAGACATCCACGTTAGATTACAAAAATTGTGTACTACATTATTTGGAGGTTATCCTTCAGGTCAACCGGATTTTCTATTCGAAGTTCGAACGCATAGTAAAATATAGATAACGTTTAAACGGTTAGTTTTTTATCTTTTCACAGCTGGCGCCAATTCCGAAAGAAATATAATTATACACACAAAGTTATGAAAAGCCAGGGAAGTGTCGATAAATTTGCATTTATACACAGACTGAATCTCAATTTCTCATTCACTTATATTATTAATGCTAATGACCTCAGTTCTTGATCGTCTATAATCTACAATCTCCCTACACGTAGACATTCGAATGTTCAGGGAAGTTATGAATTGGACTGTCTACCCTTTTTACTTCCCACCTCTACTATGGTAGGGAAGTAATGGATTCAGTCCGAAAACAATATTTCGAGATTTTAACAGATTTTCACGTTTTGAGACCCTAGCAATCGTTTAAGATCATTTTCTGACTGATGTCTGTATGTGTGTGTGTATGTGTGTATGTGTGTATGTGTGTGTGTATGTGGTCAATTTTTCGCCTTCGATATCTTAAGAACGGAACAACATACGGGCATGCCGATTGTTCTATTGTGTTTATCAGCCTTTAACTTAGATCTGATTAGATTTTGAGTCAAATCGGTTCAGTGGATCCTGAGATATTCAAAAAAACGTCCTCAATGTCACGTATTAACATAGGTAAAAAAAAATATAAATGAATTCTAGATGTTATAATATGAAAAAAATGTAAATATTTTTTTTCTCTAAAATGTATAGTTTTCGAGAAAAAAAATATTTTACTAAAAAAAATAAAAATTGTACGTAAATCAAGGTAACCATGATTTTTGCTATATTAAGCTAGCCATCAATAGATCACCAAACAAAAAAGAGGGCCATGCTTTTTTCAAAGAATAAAAATTAAATTGTGTTTTAAAGACCACCAACAGCTAAGGTTATTTGGGCCTAGTCAAAGAATAAAAAAAAGAGTGTTTATTTTTTGCAAATATTTACTAGGTGGGAAGTATAGGACTGGTCATCAGTCGAATTTTTTTTAATATACCTACGTGGTTTTTGGCTTCTACCCTTATTTACGTAATTAACTACATCCTTTTTCTATATTATTATTCATTAATCATACTTATTCTATTTATTCTACTAACATTTTTTAAACGCTTAAACATTCTTCTTTCATCCTTTTGACGTCTCCATTCACGTCCCATTCCTTCTTCCATTCATCCGTGATCTATTGTTTATTTTTCCCCCAATATTGAGATGAGCATGGCTAGCTAGGCTCAGCGGCGCGGGAGGAACGTGGGTTAAATTATATAACCAATCAAACACAGTAACAAAAAGAAAATGCCCACAATTAGGCTAACAAATCCGACCACCAACCACTTAACACACAAGACAATACAATACGCGCCAGTTCAGCAGTTTTTAACTTCCCATTGGAAGTTATTGCAATGGGTCCGAAAATCAAAATTAAAATGTATGACAAATTTTTATGTTTCAAGGTCACTACACTATTTTTAGAAAGATGTCTGTGTGTGTGTACGTATGTGTCCATTTCTTTCTAAGACGAATTACGAAATCTCGAGAATGAAAAATGATATCGACTACGTTAGGGTGCCAATCGACGCGTATTAACGTAAATATGATCTGAAAGAAATTTTTCCAAAATCGGTTCAGCCGTTCATTTTTCTGAACCAAACAGACTCCAAAAAAGTAGATTTTACACAATATCTCGCGAATAAAAAATTATATCGACTTCGTAAGGGTGTCAATCGAGGCGTGTTAACGTCATTTTAATCCGACATAAAATTTATAAAAATAAGAAATAAAATTATTGTTAAAAATAAATAATAATTATGTTTTAATGATTAAAATGATTACTTTTCTGTGTAATATCTAATTTAATTATTGTTATTAAATATTTATCAAACTGGGAAGTTCGTCGTGTGGACCTCAAGGGTCGCACTTTAGTCCTAATAAACCCACCTCACGGCTTGTTATTTTTTTCTAGTAATAAAAATAATAATAAATAAATAAAAATAATAATAATAAAATATTGATTAAAACGACACGAGAAAAGTTTGTCAGCGTAATTTATGACCACTCTTTATATAGCTACGTAATTACTCAATGAAATGATCCCGTCAATTACTGAGATATAATTCGATATCATTTTTTTATGAATTAAAAAACATTACGCAGTTTCCACTTATGTACCTATTTGCATTTCCCTTACTGATCTATGTTTACGAAACGTTTAATGATAATATTTTATAATTTTTTCCGTCGGACAATCAGGGTCATCACGCCATAATTATTGCGCAGATAATAATATACATTAAATTAAATGTTTAATTTAATTTTTAATTCCAGTTAGTAAATTTATTTTTGATAAAATCGTTAAGTTTTTTAATATCTTTTTGTCTCAAATAAATTCCTGATCAAAATTAACGCTGCACTCAATTTTTTTCATAGATAAAATTATAAAATATATTTTCTGCCCTATGCTTCTTATGAAACTAGGGTATTGGCTTGAAACCATCAACAATGAGCCATTTTTCTGAGAGTAGTTCCTTCAATTATTCACGGGAGGCAGCACTTGTGGTAGGTACAAACATTATTTATTCCCCATTAGTGTCGTGTCATTTTAGTGGTATAACTTAATTATTAAATCATTATTATTATGAAATTAATTAAATAATTAGTTATACGACTAAAATGACACTAAACTAATGGGGAATAAATAATGTTTGTACCTACCACAAGTGCTGCCTCTCGTGGATAATTAAAGGAATTACTCTCAGGAAAATGGCTCATTGTGAACGAGTATGGGGCTCGGAGAATGATTTGTTGCCTGCAACTCTGTGCGGACATCGAAGCAAATAGAATCGTCCCACATTTTTTAGGATTGAAATCTACGTTACAAATAGATAATAAAACAATTTTTTTGAAAATTTTTCGTAAGCTTTTTCTACAAGAAAAAAATTTCCAAAAGTACGTATTTTTCAATGTAATTTTAAACATAGAATTATACCGCCACGGAATACGTCATTCACAGCCAGCCTTCTTTGATTGGCTGCTGTAGTTGAATCACGCCCACTGATCCATAAAGAGAGAATATTGTACGCTGATTTGTTTATGTACAGTTGACAGGCCGGCAGTTAGAACTAGGTTAGGTTCTTCACGAGTTACGACTGACGAGGAAGTATTCCTCTCTTTCCATAGACATACCTCTCTTTATCTATGCGTGGACGTATTGTCTGGCTTCATTGCTCTGGCTTTTAAGTTATCATTATGGGGGCTAAGCGCATGCGTTTGAAATGATTCCATTTTTTTAATTCTTGTTTCCAATTAAGAGGAAGGATATAAGAACAAAAAAGTTGGTTTACATTATTTGTTTATGTATGAGGAATAACACACACTATTCAAAATTATCAAATTTTGGTACGCGGGACGACCCTATTCCATCCTATAAGTATAGTACACCAAATGGTTTCCTTGGTAGTTGATGTTCTGTAGATTGGGGAGGAAATTGCTTCGACGTCCGCACAAAGTTGCAAAGATATTGCAGGGAGAAAAACCGATTGGTATTTGGTGCGTTAGTTAGGAGTGTATTGGCCCCGGCCAATTCAAAATCTAGCAAGTGTTAAAAAAATCTTTGAGTCCTAGTTGGCTATGGATTGTAAAACGAATGTCTGCACTTTCCTCAATTAGCATTCAAATATTACGTAATCTTTCTCACGGGTTAGTAGGGTATTCATATACGTTACATTATTATTTAAAAAAAAATACGCACTCCTAGAATTCATGTTTCAGAGTGGAATGTTTCGAGCCTATTCGAAATACGAAATCCTACTAATAAACCAGTCATCAATTTCTTTTATAATTTAAAACTGCCCAAATACCTGAATAAAAATCAAAGGAAGTAATTATAATCCTTGAATAGAAATGACTCATCTGAGTCACCCATTGTAATTACCTATGTGTTTTTATTTCTTTAACATTTTCTAAAAATAAATTAAACATCACTGGATATCGTTTATCCATATTAAGCCTGATTCCACTTGACTTTTTCTACCAAAAATATCATTAAATCACCAGTAAGTACTAATTTAACGTCAAAAAATACTTAGCAAACTGCAAAATTCAAGTTTATTATCTTCGTTTTTAGTACCTATTCGTTTATTGGTTTAGTTTTAGTATTTTGGCAATTTCTTTAAATTTCAATCTAGACGAAGGCAAACCTACATCAAAGAAATTAGGAAATTTCATACCTACTAAAATTTTGCCTTTCGAACAAAAATTACATCTCCCTAATCCGTCCCATATACCTATAATTTTCAATGGAAAAGGCCCGAGGGGGAACTGACACAAAACAATTTTATAAACACCAGGTTAATGTAAAATTCCAACGATGTTATTCATCCTTCAAGCCTTTTTCAATGAGTGATTCTCATTTGTTATAATTTTAATATAAACAAGCCACTAACGTTATTTATAGGACGTAATGCAATCAACTTAGCACGTGTGAAATGTTTACCGCAAGTAAATTGAAATATTCGCGATTTTACAATCCAGATTTGTTTTCTAAGTTAAACCTAAAGATTTAACTTGCAAAACAAGTACTTCGTAATGTAATTTAGCAGCCACGAAAGAAATCTTACAACTAACAAGAAATCATATTAAACGAAGCTATATAACAACCGGTTAAAAATCGAATCCCCGATACAAATTCGGGGTATTTTTCCCGTGTTACAAAAACATTAAACGTGCTTCTATTATTATGATTGAAATAAAGTTATTGACATTTCCAAATAGCCATACCTACCTTATAATTTTCAAATCCACTTAGATGTTCTTTGGTTAAATATTTCTGCTGGAACCCCATTTTTCTATGTATTAATCACAATTATCTACAATTATAAACTACACCACACACCACAAAATACTATTTCTTTTTAATTTAAGTCATTGAAGTAACATTATTTTAAATTAAATATTATGGACACGATATTATGCATTTAGCCTGACTGCTACAGATAAACTACCGCTAGACGAGCAGTAATGAACTAGGAGAGTAGACCCCTACTCAAGGCAGCACGGGAGCCGATACACCGATTACGGTGTGAATTGAAAGAAAATAATCGAAACCAGGAGGACACATGCTCTCTATACAAGAAAAATAAAAGAATTTATAAATTCAGACAATTTTTTGCACTAACAAAACAACGTGTTTGTTAATAACAAACGATATATTGTAACGCGTATTTAAAATTAAAATTAGTCGATTTTAAATAACTATGTAACCATGATTCATACGGATCATATTTCTCTGTCAAATATCTATTCCTCATGAACTAAATTTGGTATTCTTGAAAATTACCATAATCTAAAATTAAGATACGGCTAAAAGATCGATATTTTATTAATATGGGAAAAATATTCTACAACAATCCAGATAAACAAGCAAAAACATCAAAACAAATACACGGTTTCGTTGTGTTGCTGTACCAGACGGCCAGTTCTTTTTTATCGATTTGCCCACTGTGTTGTCATCAATTGTTTGGCCGAATGTAAAGAACGCCAACGTGTAATAAAAAAATAACTGCTGATCACTAAATCGGCAAGTTTGAAGTGTCATTTTTTAACGTAAAATGGTAAATAAAATTCACTATAATCATTATTTTGACTATTTAGTGTCATTTCGTAACGTGGACACTATTTGGTAATTAGTGTTCGAGTCAATATTTTGTTACATAAATTTATCTGTTCAATTGAAGTGTCAAATGTCAAAAAAAAATTTACACGGGTCATTAAAATTTTTATAGGTACGCCCCAATGTGAATCTTTAATAACTGTTTTAATGTTTTTCTATGTAGCCTACATCCCCGCAATTGTCTCCTGTCGAAGAACAGGAGAAACTTCTCGATGAAGCTTTAAGTCAAGTCAAGGTCCAAGCGTTTCAAATGAAACTATGTTTGGACAAATCCAAACTAATGGACGGACTGAAGCACGCCAGCGCCATGGTAGGAGAACTAAGAACTTCGTTGCTTTCGCCGAAGAGTTATTACGAGCTATGTATCCTTTAAAACGAAAGAAAAAACAAACGATAGCATCGAATGCCTTTAGTACTTATTCTAAAGCCCCCAATAATGTTTGTAGCCACAAAAAATCTCGTCCCCAGAAACACGCCGCGGAAAATCAGTCCTTGTAGTTTAGCTCTAAATTAAATTTTCTGATTCGATGCTTCAGAATAACTTTTCAGAGTATTTATTAGTATTTTCCTTAATATGGAATAGATATGGCAATAACTGATGAGTTACGCCATCTTGAATTATATTTGATCGACGAATTCCAAAAAGGTCGCAAAGTTGGAGATCTATACGAGTTAGTTCAATACGCTGGCAATATTTTACCTCGACTGTATCTGTTGATCACCGTAGGACTGGTATATATAAAAACGAATCCGATATTAAAGCGGGACTTACTCAAAGATCTGGTCGAAATGTGTCGTGGAGTTCAGCATCCGTTGCGCGGCCTGTTCTTGAGAAATTATTTGCTTCAGTGTACAAGGAATGTTCTTCCCGATTCGTGTGAATCAGAAAACGAAGCTGAAGGAAGTGTAAGTTAAAACAAAAGGCGCTCGTTCGACAATTGAACGAAGTGTAGCAATTGTTTTATTAACTTCCCATTGGAAGTTGTATTGGGTCCGATTTTTTCACATGGTATCTAAATCTTAAAGATGTGTAAAACAGCTGAAGGTGTATAGCGCCATTTCAGATTTTTTCTCAAACTGTAACCTGTTTGTAAAGATAAAATTTCAGTGTTGTCATTCAGATAAATAACATCATAGACTTTAGGCGAGTGATTGTAAATTATAGACGCTCGACATTTTAGGTGCGAGATTCTATCGACTTCGTATTGATGAATTTCGCCGAAATGAATAAATTGTGGGTACGTATGCAACATCAAGGTCATTCGAGAGATCGCGAGCGACGCGAGAGGGAACGGGAGGAATTGAGAATATTGGTCGGAACGAATCTGGTTCGCTTGTCACAACTCGAAAGCGTAACGTTAGACAAATACAAAAAGGTACGTCGCAATTGTTCGATTGTTGATTGTGACCTTGACGCGAACCATATAGTAACTTTTTTGTTTTTACGATTTACAGTTGGTACTACCTGGAATATTAGAGCAAGTAGTTAGTTGTAGAGACGCAATTGCTCAAGAGTATCTTATGGAATGTATAATTCAGGTAAGGTTTGTATGACGTTATAGTCAGATAAAAAAAGATATAAAAACGGTTGATTATCGATTGCAGGTATTTCCAGACGAATTCCATTTACAAACTCTAAGCGCGTTTTTGAAATCATGCGCCGAACTGCAGGCAGGCGTCAACGTCAAAAATATAATAATTGCTCTGATCGATCGGTTAGCGGCGTTCAGTCAACGTAGCGAGCCGGTCGGTAGTTCAATTTCGCCGTCCGATGGTAAGTCGTCTCCGACTGGACCGCCCGGTATACCGCAAGACGTTCAGCTGTTCGAAGTATTCAACGAACAAATCGTACTCATCATACATAACAGACAAGACATGCCACTCGAAGATATTGTCAGCTTGCAGGTGGCTTTGATGAATCTCGCACATAAGTGCTATCCCGATAGAATCGACTACATCGATAAGGTTTGTTTACTACGATTTATGCCTTATGTAGAAAAGCTGCTTTCTCATTAGTAATTTAACCTTTTCACTGCGCATTTATTTTACGAGAGTGCATGCTGTGTGCGCAATTTTTTCGGCCGTTCCGTATAGATACGTCTGGAGCAGTCCACTGTTGTTATCAGTGGGGTAAAATAATGAAGCTAAATCCCGTCAAATCATATCAAATTGTTTTTTTTGCCTTTTTTGTTTAAAACATATATTTTTATCAAAAACAGAACAGTCAGTGCATGTATACACGTGTAAAACACGTGTACATACGCATTGACTTTAAAAGAAAAAAACCACAACAAAGTTCAGAATTGGTGTTCTAATAGACGTTGTACGTATATATACGGCGGTAGCAGTTTATCGCTGTAAAAAAATTCTGCGGTAAATCGCAAAAAACTTCCGGATTGGCCAGTATGATCTGGTAGGCGTTGCTCGTATATATACGACAATAGCAGTTTATCGCTGTAAGTATCTTTTCCAGCCCGAACGTAAATATACGGCTGGAGCAGTAACCCAGGTAATCGTATATATACGTCTGGAACAGTCAAAGGGTTAAGTAATAGGGTATTTGCCAGTGATCAAAATAAAATATAAAACTTTGTTATAATGAAAGTTTATGCTCTAAAATAGTTATTAGAATTTTTATTTTTATTAATTAAGTTTCGTAAACATATTTAAATAAATAAATAAAATCATGATTTTTAATCTATGTGTCACGTGACTTCAAACATCGCGTGACGTCAATTATAAGTAAAATGTAAATGTATCCATAGCAACGTAGGTCAAATTGTTTACATCATGTTTACATAGGTACAAAATGGTATTTTTCAACACTCTGTTTCTGGGTTTTTAGATAATATTATTAGCTAATATAAACGCAAGTTCATAAAATTATGACGTCATATATCAGTAGAGCAAAAACGATTTTTTAGCGGGCGGGGCTAACATAAATATTTCAAAAGTTATTTTTGAGCTTATTTGAAATCAGAATGAAGTGATTTAGGTGTCATTTTGTTCATAATTTACTGCTCTATTAATATAACACAAAAAAAAATTTTAGTCAAATACCCTATTCCAAAGTAATTTTGAATTGATTTTAATATTCCTTTTGAGTCAACCTAACCTACAATTTCCACTTTTTTTAAACTATAAGCTTTGATAAACAACATGGCGGCCAATAAACAGCTGATTTTTTTTTGGGTTATGTACAAAATCAGAAAGAGAGCAGCTAAAGTATAATAAAAATAATAAACTTAAAGTTATTTGTATTCGAAAATTTTATTTTCAGGTAATTTTGAAAACGACGAGCATTTTCAAGAAACTGAACATTGAGAAAATCGAATACAACAGTGCGGTCGGAAAAGAGTTGAACAAATTATTGCGAATACCGATCGACAATTACAACGACATACTGATGGTTTCACAGTTAGAACATTTCAGACCGTTGATGGAATATTTCGATTATTTCGGTAGAAAACAATTGGCAATTTATCTCATAAGTAACGCCATCGATAACGACACTCGGATTCCTACACAAGAACAGGTAATTTTATTTTGTTTCAACTGTCAAACGAACTTGATTTTTTTCTATTCCAAAAAATGGTACCAAATTGGATAAATCTTCCGAACGATTAGGTACTAAAAAGTGTATGAGATAATAATTTTTTAGGTTGACACCATTTTGACAATGATTTCAACATTAGTCTGTGATCAACCCGATCAGCCAAATATCGTAGACGAAGATCCAGAAGACTTTGCTGAAGAACAAGGATTGCTCGGCCGCTTTATACACCTTCTAAAGTCGGAAACGACAGATCAGCAGTACCTGATATTGAGTGCAGCGAGAAAACATTTTTCTGTCGGCGGTCCGCTTAGAATAAAATTCACGCTGCCGCCCGTTGTATTCCAGGCCTACCAGTTAGCGTTTAAATATAGATCATTGAAGGACGAGGTAACTAGTATTCAAAAGTATATACAATGGAGTCCCACTAGTCCGAACTAATTGGGACTGAGCCCTGTTTGGATTAGCAGATTTTTAGATTAGTCGAATAACTGCAATAATGCAGAAGCGATCAGTAAAACAGGCTTAGTTTATTAAGGAATAAATGTATAGGAGGCTTCGTATGATCTCCTGACACGCTGTGACGGCATATCCCCCTCCCTGAAGATCGGACGATGTTAAAAGGTCACCTAGCCACCCAAATTTAACTGGGAAATAAAAAACGTGTATTTTGCTAACTAAAAAATTTCCTCTCCGCCGACCGAAACGTGTTCGGATCAGCGGGACTCCACGTACGTATAAAGACACTGGATGCAGTATTGTTAGTTAAAATTAATTAAATAATAATAATAATTAAGTTATACCAGGGGTCGGCAACCTTTTGAGACGGAAGAGCCAAAAGTTACAATTTACAAAATTTCCTAGTTTTTAAAGAGCCACTAACATTTTTATTTCAATATTATGGTATTTGATTAGGATTAGGTATATAAAAAAAAAGTTCTGACTGCGACCGTTGACGACACAGTGCACCAATAACTAAACAAACAGAACAGTGTTGCCACATTTAAAAAATGTCAGCTGTCCGTATACTCTCTACTCCACCTATTCTCACTGTTCTCTGTTGAGTGTTTTTATCCTGTTTAAAGTTTTTTTTGCAGTATAATATTTTTTATGAGTTTTGAAAATAAAATAATATAATTATTAATATTTGCGCATGGAACTGGAGAGCCGCATGCAGCTCGTGAGCCGCAGATTGCCGACCCCTGAGTTATACCACTAAAATGACACGACACTAATGGGGAATAAATAATGTTTGTACCTACCACAAGCGCTGCCTCTCGTGGATAATTTAAAAATAATGAATTGAAAATATGAATTGGTGCTAGGCCCAAATAACCTTAGCTGTTGGTGGTCTTTAAAATACAATTTTAATCGTGGATAATTGAAGAAAGTGATCTCAGGAAAATGGCTCATTACAGTAAATCAGTGAAAATAATTCTATTTACAGGATGAAATGTGGGAAAAGAAATGTCAAAAAATATTCCACTTCTGCCATCAAACAATTTCAGCTCTGATAAAAGCCGAAATGGCCGAACTGCCTTTAAGATTATTCCTCCAAGGGGCGCTCACAATCGGACAGATACAGTTCGACAATCACGAAACGGTGGCATATGAATTTTTATCACAGGTTAGTCAAATTTTTTAAGTTTACTTACTACTTTAACAAGGGTAGTGATTTGATATTATCTCAACTCAAAAATTAATGAAGCTGCCAGGGATGAAACGGCTGTAACGATTTGGATGAAATTTACTGTAGTGGGGTTTTAGGGGGCAAAAAATCGATCTAGCTATGTCTCATATCAAGAAAATGTCTGTTTCTTATAAATTTTATAATTTTAAAAATCAATTTTTTGACGTTTCAAAATATTGTCGAACTTCGATAATTCAAACTATGACTTGCCACAAAAAAAAATCGAGTTATCAAGACTTCGAGCTATCCAATAATATTAATTTTCACTTTTGACGCTACTGCCCACCAATTTTGTTCGAGTTATCGTTGTAATATGGTGTTATGGTGTTATGGTGTAATATTGTAAGCATGCTTTAGATACTTATGAATAGGATATCCATGGATTTTATTAATAATAATTATTTATTAATTTTAAAAATGCTGGGGAAAAGTAAAATTGTAAATGTATGAAGTATAACTTCCCCCTTATTTATTATTGCAGCTATTTCTTAAAGGTGCTCAATTGTTTTAGGCCTTCTCATTGTACGAAGACGAAATAAGCGATTCAAAAGCTCAGTTAGCTGCTATTACGTTGATTGTAGCTACTTTTGAACAAATGAAATGTTTCGGGGAAGAGAATTCAGAGCCGGTTAGGACGCAGTGTGCTTTAGCAGCCAGTAAATTATTAAAGAAGCCTGACCAATGCCGAGGTGTAGCCACATGCTCTCATTTGTTTTGGAGTGGGAAAAGCTTAGCTACTAAAGGAGAAGAAGTTAGTATTGTAGGACATTTAATTTTTAGGATGTTTTGGATTATTAGGTTATGAACAACTAGTGACTTTTGACTTGTACGGGTGGACTGACACAGACGCGATGAGACGAGTGACGACAGTTGAGAGTGAGACGTTAACGAGTGCAGGTCGTGCGGATACTGTAAGAGTGAATTATATTGAGAAAATTGAGAGATAGTCAGTAACGAGTGCAAATACTACCATACTTGATTATATTTAACATTATATACATTCAAATATACAAGAAATTAAATTTTGTTAAGATTAAAGCATAATTATATTTAACAATTAAATTCAGAAGTGCGATAAAGAACGTGCGACAATAAACCCCACAAAACATAAAAAGTGAAAATGAGTCGTCAAAGTAACGAGTCGGAAGAGGATTTTCGTGGTTTTCAACAAAACGATAATGTGGTTGAACAACAAAACAGTCGATCCGAAGAACAGTTAACAATGCTTCGCATTATGGAAAGATTGACACATGCATTATCGGAAATAAATTTGCAACTTCAACAACAACGTGCGTCGCCGCAACAGTCAACATTGTCAACCCCTTACCCCGCGTATTGTGTTGTGCCTGATTTGTCAAAGACAATTCAAGATTTTAACGGTGACGGTGATCACATGGAAGCAAAGGCATGGCTTGAGAACTTAATAAAACTGTCGGTAACTCATGCATGGACCGACGCAATAACTTTAGAAACAGCGCGGTTGCATTTAGTCAGAGGTGCCCGGGATTGGTATCTGGCAAAGCAGGACATGATACAAACATTCAGCGATTTTCAAACTTTTTTTAGAAAAACATTTGCGCGTGATTTGTCACAAACAGAGAAATGGAAAAGAATGACAAGTAGAGTGCAACAGAGAAATGAGCCGGTAACGGATTATTTTCATTCAAAAGTACGTTTATGTGCCGATTTAAAATTGGAATTCAGTGATACTAAAGAACAAATAGCAACTGGACTGTGGTCAAGAGAGTTGTGTGCAGCAGTAACGACGAGTAGAGCGCAGGATATAGACGATTTATTTGAAGAAATAAAATTATGCGAAAGAATTGAGCGAAATCGTTCTCAGAGAATTAAAGAGAGCTCCGGAAGAACACATGCAACGGCAAGTGATAACAGAAATGAAAACAAAACAATTTCAAGTACTACAGCTGTTAACAAAACTGTAAAATCAGCGCGATGTTATAATTGTCTAAATTATGGACATGTTGCTCGCGAGTGTAGTGAAGAAAAAGTAATAAAATGTATAAACTGCAAAGAAGTTGGACATATTGCGAGTGCGTGCAATAAAAACAGTAGCTTAACGTGTTTTAAATGCCAAGTTGAAAGAGTGAACCGAACAATTGTACCAATGATAGTTAGCAAAATGAAAAATGAAAGACAATGGGATGCAAAATTGTATGAAGTGGAGCGAGATTTTAACTCGACAGAAAATAAAACAACGGGAAGAACACCCTTCGAGATGCTTTTTGGTTATACCCCAAATTTCTATGATGGGAAACTCAGCGCGCATGCGGAAGGAGATGATATCCAGTATGAAAGGCCAGAGGATGTACGCATGGAGGCGAGGGAAAGTATTCTAAAGCGACAAACGAAGATGAAACAGTACTATGACCGACGAAGATACCGAGGTTTGACCTACGATGTGGGTGAAGTCGTTGTTATAAGAAAACCAGCCGAGTCAACCGGCAAGTCGACAAAGACCCAGGGAAAATACAAAGGACCTTATATGGTAACCGAAAAATTACCAGGAGATGTGTATCGTATACAACATTTGAACCCTGAAGCGAAAAGAAAATTCAGCACAACCATACACGTAACACAATTAAAGAGTTACCGTAACCCCGAAGTGAAGGAGAATTTAGAAGTCGACACGAGCGAAGAGGAAAAATCCGAAGAGGAGAATGAAGTGAACAGCGATAAAGACGATTGACAGACAAAAGCCGAGGTCGGTTTTAATCAGGAGTGACCGAGTGTAGGACATTTAATTTTTAGGATGTTTTGGATTATTAGGTTATGAACAACTAGTGACTTTTGACTTGTACGGGTGGACTGACACAGACGCGATGAGACGAGTGACGACAGTTGAGAGTGAGACGTTAACGAGTGCAGGTCGTGCGGATACTGTAAGAGTGAATTATATTGAGAAAATTGAGAGATAGTCAGTAACGAGTGCAAATACTACCATACTTGATTATATTTAACATTATATACATTCAAATATACAAGAAATTAAATTTTGTTAAGATTAAAGCATAATTATATTTAACAGTATAGACATAATACTATAAGTTCTCTGTTCTGAGTTTTAAGCCTAACAAAATGTTCCGCTTGTCGCCACCATGGGCGCTGTAATAGTTACTCAAGGTCATATGCGCATAGCTCTCAAGGTCATATGCGCATAGCGCTCAAGGTCATATGCGCATAGCGCTCAAGGTCTTATGCGTATAGCGAATAGAAGGAGCACACGTCTTTATTCTATGATATGAAAAACCATAAAATATATTTTACAGATGCGAGATGGAAAACGAGTTCTCGAATGCCTCAAGAAAGGAGTTCGAATTGCGAATCAATGCATGGATATTTCTGTTCAAGTTCAACTCTTCGTTGAACTTCTTAATCACTACATTTACTTTTATGAAAAAGGTAAATTTGATTTAATATTCCGTTTAAATTAAAAAAAAACTCGGGTCGCAGTGCCAAAACCCTGCCGACAATATAGTGTATTTGTTAATACAGGCATTGTGACTTTAATACGTGAACTTAGGTTTGTTTTTGGACAAAATAAAAAATTTAACCCCTTAATACATCCCTTAAAATAATATTTTTTTTCTTAATTTCAATATTATTATCAATGTAACCTCTGTACCAAATTAAATACACCCTTCAGTAAGTAAAGCACTATCCACAAACTAGTGTTTTCATAAAATTTGTAAGTCCGGTCCTGTCAGGCCGATTTTATTAAAATTTTAGGAGCACATTTTAATCGTTACTAAAGGGTTACATTTCAATTTTGAAACGATTCTGAGAATTTTTTCGGTATTTTTGGGCCCAAAAACGTTTTTCAACCCCTAAAAACTACCCTTAAAATGGTCCGATTGGGCCCATTTTAAATAGGTTCCCTGCGGTGATGGATTCCAACGTGTGTACCAAATTTCGTTAAAATCGATTAAGTCTTTCGAGAGTTATCGTGCTAACACACACACACACACACATATATATAAACATTTCCAAAAATGGTGCCAAGTTGTTCAGGAGGCTATGAAACATCGAGAAATTTTGGTCCAACCCCTAGGTCCCGCCATCCGACCGACGCCAATAGTGTATGTGCCATATAGCAAATACACTAATAATAATGTTTAAAGTCCGTTTCTCGACTTCGACTGAACTCCACCGATTAACTGGAACGCCAGACAAGCTGACACGCGCGAAAAAATTTGCTCGCATTTGAACAATTCAATATGATCGACATTAGCTTGATCCAGGGCTGTCGGACTTGCGCGCTGTCCCGGTGTAAATATTTCGTTCGACATCACCAGCTACGATCGGCAATTTTCGTTACGATAACTGTCAAAATTTTAGTAGAAATAATAAAGGAAACCTAACCTAACCTCGTTTTCAAATTGTGTTTTAAAGACCACCAACAGCTAAGGAATATTTGGGCCTAGCACCAATTCATATTTTCAATTCATTATTTTTTTTTTTAATAATAAATTAAAAATCCAATTGACACTTTTACCAGCTCTCGGGCTAGAACCCGGGAACTGGGGACTTGTAATAGAGGAACCATAGCAACGCCATGTAATCAACAGCATCACTTCACGCTTGGCTATTCTCAAGCCCAACATCTGTTTGATATTATCCATTTAGACAAGTTGCTTTTGATGGATTTTTTAGATTTTACCAGAGTTTTTAATTCATTTGGTAGTTGGTTAAAGTATTTTATAGACAAAATATATTCACTATTTTTGGTACTTAGTATTTTGTTAATTTTTTTTTTTTTTTCAGGCAACGATCAAGTAAATATCCAGATTTTAAATCAATTAATTGCGAAGATTCGAGAAGAACTGCCAAATTTGGAAGTATCTGATGAGACTGATCAAATCAATAAGCATTTCATGAATACTTTGGAGCATCTTCATAATAGATTAGAAAACCCCGAATCGGAAGGTGTCAGTTACCTTGGCATCGTATTATAATTTATTTATATCGAATATAAAAAAAGTAACTACTTATACAGGGTGTATCACAGAAAACCGAACATAGGGAAAACTCCATTGTGCAAATTAGTTAGGATCAACGATTACTTTGGCCACATATGAGAATAGGTACCATGGTAACGCTGACTAACCATTATTTAATAACAATAATAGCTAAATATAATGAATAATTAGAAAAACCAGTTAAAATAAATTCTTCAATATTAAATGAATTTATTTTTATTAATGAAACAATTTTTTATTAAGAAAATATTTTTTTAACTAATAATTAAACAAAACAAACAGTTAAAATAAAAAATTAAAGCAAATGTTCAAATAAACCTCAATTTTGAATTAAGCAGTGGCTTAATCGGTTACAAAAACTTTGTCTCACTTTATCTAACATTACAGGAGTCATATTGCAACATACTTCGACGACTTTGTCTTTAAGTTCATCCAGATTTTGTCAAATGAATAGCAAAATGCATTTGTTACTGTATACGTACACCATGGTAACCATGGTAACGACCTCTGAATAGAGGGCAAAGCAATCTCTGATCTTAACTAATTTGTACTGTGTACTTTTCCCTATGTTCGGTTTTCTGTGATACACCCTGTATAAAATACAAAACATTCAACTGAATTTTTATGTAAATAAAATAATATTTAATCTTTTTTTGTACAGTTATAAAGTTATAAATCAATGTAAATCATAAAAAAATCGGAAAAATAAATATAAAATTAATATTGACTGCATTTTTTGATTTGGTAAAATAAAATTATTAAAACGTTAACATAGTCCAGCAGTCAGGTACTTTTTACCTGGAAAGTATTCCGAAGTTAATGATATTTTTGTATGTTGTTTGTGGGTACTCTGTGGAGTAGAATCTGAGTTTTCGACCTCGAGGACCCTGTGCTAACGTGGGGGGAGCCGAAAAACCACGAAATTTTACCACCTTTTTTGATTTTTTCGAAATCTCTTAGAAACGGTCGGCTTAAGCAATTCTTTCATTATGTAATGTTTTAAAGAGGATTACATTTCCTACAATTTTCATTCCCACAACTTTTCTGTGGTACTAATGGTAAGCGCGCTACAGCTTCTTGAAAATCACCCGCTCCGCTTTTTGTAACCTTGGTAACCAATGGTCTTTTCAATAATTTTATTTATTTTCTTCTTCATCGAACTTGAAAATACACATGTTACACATTGGTTACCAAGGTTACAAAAAGCGGAGCAGGTGATTTTCAAGAAGCTGCAGCGCGCTTACCATTAGTACCACAGAAAAGTTGTAGGAATGAAAATTGTAGGAAATGTAATCCTCTTTAAAACATTACATAATGAAAGAATTGCTTAAGTCGACCGTTTCTGAGAGATTTCGAAAAAAGCAAAACAGGTGGTAAAATTTCGTGCTTTTTCGGCTCCCCCCACGTTAGCACAGGGTCGAAAACTCAAATTCTACTCCACAGAGTACCCGCAAACAACATACCAAAATATCATTAACTTCGGAATACTTTCCAGGTAACCCCCTTCATTTATTACCTGCCGCTTGGACTAACAATCAACCTTTACTGTTTAAATTTCGACAATATTAAACAAAAAAAAAATTAATTTTTGAAAGACAAATCAGTAACAAGAAGTGTGCTGTGTTTTTTTTAATATCACCATAAACAAATAATTATAAGAGACTTTTTTTGACATGTAGCTACAAAATCAATGTGATAAAACAGTTCAAAATCAACGAATTTTGGTATAATCACCGACCAAGCTCTAAATTTTTTTTCAAAATTTTAAAAAATAATGCCAAAATTGTTCTGTATTTTGTATTTCATTTTGGCATTTTCTATAAATTATTTATTGTTTTTCTACATATTTCTAGTAACTTGTAACGATTTGACCAAACCCTGTTTATTATTTTCGTGATTCACAAAATTCAGTTTCTCAGATGGCCTACGCCAGTGCGAAGTTTAGTGAACACTTAAAGTTTAGAATTGAAGTCATCAAAAATAAGTGAGTACAAAACTGACAAAATATTTCTTTCAACTACAGAGCAATTGTCAAAACTAATAATACTAAAAAAAAGAGTTTCATTAGATAATTAACGCCTAAACAAACACCTGTTCCTGTATAAATAAATAAATATTTATTAACAAACTTCCTTCATATACAAATGTCTTTTAACTTAAATTAATTATTGGTTTCGGTAATCGGTGTTTACATATCGATATTCGCGATATATCGAATTTCAAAATATCGATATTAATATTGAATAGACACTATTGATATATCACGATATATTGTGCATCCCTATTGACAACTGAGATCATTAGGACATCTAATGTTGACATATAGAAGACCAATGGTCTAGATGGGCCCCGTGATATTTTTATTATTATTATATTATTTCCCTGAAAATATTGTTACGGAAATTATTTATACCGTTTTATTATGTCCGTAAAAATACACTTTTATTAGCTATGTAGTTATACACGTGTGGAACGCGCGTCGCCATTCGCCAATCGCCGGAATACCCCTGACCTCCCCCCATCTGCCTGGGGACCATTCACCGTGTGCCGTGTTGGTACAATTAGTTCTCGCCAGTGCCGCTAGGCTAATACATACGCCTTGTTGTTATTGTCTATGTCATTAGGGCATCTAATGTTGACATATTGAGGATCAATGGTCTAGATGGGCCCCGTGATATTTTTATTATTATTATATTATTTCCCTGAAAATATTGTTACGGAAATTATTTATACCGTTTTATTATGTCCGTAAAAATACACTTTTATTAGCTATGTAGTTATACACGTGTGGAACGCACGTCGTCGTTCGCCGGAATGCCCCTGACCTCCCCCCATCCGCCTGGGGACCATTCACCGTGTGCCGTGTTGGCACAATTAGTTCTCGCCAGTGCCGCTAGGCCAATACATACGCGTTGTTTTTATTGTCTATGGTTATACGCCAGTGAACCTAAGTCGCTAGTACAATAGTCATCAGCCGAGCTGAAGCGCCACTGCTCTTGATGCGTGTAACAATATACAATATCTACACAATAATGTATTTATCCGATAGAGACATAGGTCAGGAAAAATAACAAAAAAGATAAATGAAAATATATAAAATAATCATAACATACAAAATATAATGAATAATTTAACATAATTTAATATTTTTAGATTTTACTTTGGCATAATAGCGGACTACAATAAGCCTCCAGTTAACACGAACGACGTGTTATATTTTTCTATCGACAATGAGTTGACATACAGCAATTACTACTACGATTTCGGACCGCTGAACCTGTCATGTCTATACAAATACTGCCACAGACTGTACAACTACTTGGAAAGTGTCGAGCCGTCCAAACGGATCGTGCATTACACGTCGATGGATCCAGAGAAACGGACAAACTCGGCTTTCCTTATCGGAGCTTACGCCGTCATTTATCTTAAAGCAGCGCCGAGAGAGATATACAAAATAATGACCAGCAGTGGAATGCCGCCATACAAGTAAGTCAGTGATTGAAAATATAAATTGGTGCTAGGCCTAAATAACCTTAGCTGTTGGTGGTCTTTAAAAACACACACACACACTATTATCAACTATTATTAAAATACAGTCAGAAATCTCTATAAAGACACTCAAAGGATTGAGCCATTTCTTTCGTTATTCGCTGTGTGCACGACCGGTCCTGCCGTCTGGTGAGTGATAGCGTAAATCGGGGATGGTAAAGTTGCAATGATTCTGTTGAATTGAAAAATAACAATGTGAAAGGTTTGTTTTGTGAAATTCTTAAGGAAAACCAATCAGATTCAACTAATGTTTACTTTATAGAGAGTTTTTAACCGACTTCAAAAAAAGGAGGTTTCTCAATTCGACCGTATATATTTTTTATATTTTATGTTTTATGTGTGTTCGCGTATAACTTCGTCGTTTATGAACCGATTTTGAAAATTTTTTTCTTTTTTGAAAGGTGTAATGTATTTTGTTCAGCCCTAGCTTATTTTATGTAATTGTAACAAATGATTATGTTATTGAATTTATGTAATCACCTAAACTGTAAAATTGTACATTTTTGTTAGAAAATAATTCAATTGGATTCCAGCATTTATATGGTTAATATAAATTATTATTTTTGAGTTAATAAAGAATTTATTTAAAATTATAATATTTATTCAAATATTACACTGGCGACGAGTAAATAATTCACGCGAACTAGTAAAAATAATGGCTGCAATAATTGGTTCAGTAGATAATTTTGATCATAATGAAAATGACTGGTCCATTCATAAGAAAAAACTCGAGCAGTTCTTCGTTTCAAACAAAATTGTGGATGCTGAGATAAAGAGGGCAATCTTGCTAAACTCACTTCAAGAAAAATCTTACAAATTGTTAGAAGATTTATGTTTTCCTGAAGAACCGGATGTTACGCTATACAGAGATTTAATAGTAAAACTGGACAGACAGTTTAAGCAAGTTCGTTCTGGATTCGCAGAAAGATGGAATTTTTACACCGCATCAAAAGAAGAATCCGAATCTATCCGGGAATGGGCAGCTAGAATTCGTAATTTGGCGATATACTGCGAGTTTCAAGATCATCTCGACACAGCCCTCAGAGATAAATTTGTAACCGGTTTTGTAGGCGGTCAAATCAGAAATAAATTGTTTCTAGAAGACGTTAAAACGCTAACATTTGACAAAGCCGTAGAAATCGCTTGCTCGATGGACTGTATCAACAAACATTTGGAACAGGAGCAAATTCAGATAAAGCAAGAGCCTGTTCATAGAATAGCAGGTAACCGTCAACAAGGCAATAATCAAAAATGCAAAGTATGCGGTTACAGCAACCATACGGCCAAGGAATGCCGGTTTCGCAACTACAAGTGCAAGAAATGTCTGCAGAAAGGACATCTAAAGAAGATGTGTTCGGCGAACAGCACCGGTAACGATCGATCGGTGAGGCAGTTAGAAGAAGTTGGAGAAACCGACAACGACGAGTTTAGCCTGCACAATATCAAATCAGACCAAGGGGGGCCGATCATAGTTGAAGTTCACCTTAATGGCATACCAGTCAGCATGGAGGTCGACAGCGGCGCTGGGATTTCAGCTTTATCAGCAGAAGTTTGGTATAAATTTTTCAATAGTAGTACAATGCTTAATACCAATGCATCCCTAGTAAATTTTGATGGCTCTAAGATTAAACCACTTGGTATCGCGCGTTTAAATGTAGATTATAACAATAAATCTCAAACTTTAGATTTTTATATCATAAAAAATGCAGGATCATCCATTTTGGGCAGGAATTGGATGCAAAAATTCAACGTTAAGTTAAATATTTGTAATTACGTAAACAATTCCGAAATCCAGCCTATAATCGAGAAATATCCAGGGGTATTCAATAATAGTTTAGGTGAATTTAATAGAAACGTAGTTAGCTTGAAACTAAAGGAAAATTCAACTCCTAAATTTTTCAAACCCCGTTCTTTACCATTGGCTCTAAAAGAAAAAGTTGATAAAGAAATTGATAAACTGGTCAGTTTAAAAGTTTTAGAACCGGTCGATTACTCGCAATGGGGAACTCCTATAGTCCCCGTTTTAAAAAAGGACGGTACAGTCAGAATTTGCGGCGACTTCAAAGTCACATTAAATCCATGTCTTTTAATAGAAAAATATCCACTCCCAAGAATTGAAGACCTATTCATGCTACTAAGTGGGGGATCAGAATTTTCAAAAATTGACTTGTCCATGGCGTACCAACAAATTAAACTTGATGAGAAATCAAAAGATTTAACTACCATTTCAACCACAAAAGGGTTATTTAGGTACACCAGATTAGTTTATGGATTGGCGTCTGCTCCAGCGATCTTTCAAAAAATTATTGATTCTTTGTTTGTCGGAATAAAGGGGGTAATATGTTTTATGGACGATATCCTAATCACAGCATCAAATAGACGCGAACATATTAAACGTTTGGGCGTAGTTTTGGACATTTTGAAAAAGAACGGATTCACTGTTAGTAAAAATAAATGTAATTTTTTTCAACAAAAAGTCGAATACTTGGGGCATATTATAGATAAGTCAGGATTACATACAGACAGTAAAAAAGTTGAGGCGATCCTTAAAGCAGAACCGCCAAGCAACACAAAGGAACTACAATCCTTTTTGGGTCTTATAAATTTTTATAGAAAATTTTTACCTAATATGTCAACCGTGCTAGCGCCGTTATATAATCTACTTAAAAAAGATATTAAATTTGATTGGCAAAACGAACATAAAAGCGCGTTTGATAAAATAAAATCATTGTTAGCATCTAATAGTGTATTAGCTCATTACGACCCTAATGTTCCAGTAAAATTGACTGTTGACGCTAGTCCGGTTGGTTTAGCAGCCGTTCTATCCCATGTTTATGAAAATGGCACAGAACGGCCAATATCAGTTGCATCTCGTACTCTATTGCCTAGTGAGAAAAATTACGCTCAAATTGATCGAGAAGCAACTGCTATTATTTTTGGTGTCAAAAGATTCCACCAATATCTATTTGGAAGGAAATTCACATTGGTTACAGACAATCGCCCATTAATGTCAATATTCGGAAATAAAAATGGCATACCCATAATGGCTGCAAATCGCTTGCAGCGTTACGCAGTAATGTTAAGTGCATACACTTTTGACATAATGTATACTAAATCCGAAAATAATATTGCAGATTTTTTTTCGCGTAAAGCAGTGACTGTAAGCAATGCTGATGAAATAAATAATTTTGATACCACCTATCTACATTATATTCAGGAAATCGGTAAATTACCGGTAACATTCTCAGACATTGAACGCGAAATCCAAAATGATAACGTGTTGAAAATAGTATTTAATTATGTCAAAAATGGATGGCCGGAAAAAATCGATAATGACGAAATTAAACCGTATTTTCTTAAAAGAAATCAAATAACAATTGAAAATAACTGTCTTATGTGGGGATATAGAATTATTATTCCTACAAAATTTTACGAGTACATTTTAAAGGAAATACACAGTTCACATTTAGGCATTATCAAAATGAAAAATTTGGGTAGATCTTATTGTTGGTGGCCTAAAATGGACAAAGATATCGAGTTAATATCCAAATCATGCGAACAATGTTTAGCAAATAGTAACAATCCCAGTCGATCATTGTTAACAACGTGGCCATGGCCAAACGAACCTTGGGAACGTATACATGTAGATTTTTTGGGTCCCTTCAAGGGTAAATCGTATTTAATTATAGTCGATGCGTATTCCAAGTGGCTCGAATGCATTGACATGAGAGAGTCAACTAGCGCTGACGCTACCATTGAAAAATTGTATGAGATTTTCGCGAGATTCGGGTTGCCTAAAATTTTAGTGTCCGATAATGGTACGCAGTTTTGCAGCAAACAGTTCCAAAATTTTTTAAAAACCTATGATATTAAGCATTGCACTACTCCTGTTGGACACCCAGCAACAAATGGTTTAGCCGAAAATGGAGTTAAGCTGATAAAAAATGCAATTAAGCGTTCATCGTGTTCTAAGAACGATATGAATATTATTATTGCAAGGTTTTTGTTTCAATACAGAAATAATATTCATTCTACAACAGGAACGTCTCCAACATATCTTTTATTTAACAGACCTGCGAGAACTAAATTAGACCTAATTAAACCACCTAATCAACAAAATATGAATAAAAACATTGATACTGAAAAAATAAAAAATTATGTACACAAAAAACAACAATTACAACGCACATATTATGGGGGGAGAAGAAAGGTTAAATTTGAAGTTGGTCAGTCTGTTTTTGTCAAAGACTATTCATGTCCGGGGAAAGTTTCGTGGAGAAAGTCTAAAATAATAAAAAATCTTGGCACAAAAACTTATTTGGTCGAAACATACGACACTAAAGCTATGTGGAAACGCCACGCCAACCAAATTGTTAATTGTGAAAATTTAAGTAAGAATTATGATAATTTGTTTGATGATGTTCCAAATTTATTTGAAAAAGGTTCGAAACAGAGTAATGCTGAAAATTTACAAGCAGAAGGCAACGACACTTCTGATTACACTGTTAATGACGACAGTAACGCATGCCCTTATAATTTGAGAAGCAGAGCTAATACGTCTTAAGGTATAATTATTTTGTTGAATTGTATGCGGAAAATAAAGTTTTATTTTTATGTTTTTTCCAAATAGATAAGGGAGCAGTGTAATGTATTTTGTTCAGCCCTAGCTTATTTTATGTAATTGTAACAAATGATTATGTTATTGAATTTATGTAATCACCTAAACTGTAAAATTGTACATTTTTGTTAGAAAATAATTCAATTGGATTCCAGCATTTATATGGTTAATATAAATTATTATTTTTGAGTTAATAAAGAATTTATTTAAAATTATAATATTTATTCAAATATTACAAAAGGATATACTTTCAGATTAGTCCCATAGAAATTTCATCAAAATCGGTTCAGTAATTCGGCTGATTTTAATAAAAGTAAGTAACGGCGTGTGATTCTTTAAGGTAAATGTTACTTTTTTTGACACTAAAAAGTAAAAAATAAAAAACTTTTTAACAAAAAAAAAAACCTCCTTCAAAAAGGCACTAAAAAGAGGAAAATTATAAAATTTTGAGGTCTGTGCCAATTAAAATATGAAGTCGGTTAAAAAGTATAGTATAGTGATTAATATCTTCTTTTTAACCAACTTCATATTTTAATTGGCACAGACCTCAAAATTTCATTATTTTCCTCTTTTTAGTGCCTTTTTGAAGCAGGTTTTTTTTTGTTAAAAAGTTTTTTATTCATTATAGAGTTTCGTTTTAGAAAGTTTTTCATTATAGAGTTTTGACTGGTATTTTAAATAAATTTTACAGGCCGTATTTAGACGCGTCACAAAACGGAAGTTCCGGTTACACAATACGATTGCTCGACTGTCTGCAAGGCATACACCGAGCGTCCGTGTTGGGTTTCTTCGACTTTTCCGATTTCCACGTCAACGAGTACGACATGTATTCCTGTTTAGCAAACGGCGACCTCAACTGGCTACTGCCGAGAAAGTTTATCGCTTTCATCGGACCGATCGACAGCGGACACTTCAACTGTCATCCGGCATCATTTTACATCGACTACTTTTTGGAAAACGATGTACGAACTGTTATCAGGCTCAATAATAAAGTGTACAACGAAAAAGTGTAAGTGGAACTTTTATTTTATACTGGCCGTATTTATCCGGCGTTGTTAGGGAATGACAGCCAAGCTTCTCACATATTTTATCTCGACATTCGCGAAAACCGCATGAAAATCGGTTGAATAGTTTTCGCGTTTAGACAGGCAAACGGTAGAAAGACTTGCCTATAATATTTGACAAAAACATAGCGAATAAAAAACCATGTGTCATCGATGTCTACGGATACACGATATTATTAATTGATTCGATGTATCGAAACGAGAATAGCGATGCATTCGATATATCGCACAGAAAATATCGATATCGACTAGCGCCACCTGACGAATAAAAAATGTAAACGTTTGACACATACCTTACTTGCGACTAGCACCACCTGACGAATAAAAAATGTAAACGTTTGACACATACTTTACTTGCGACTAGCGCCACCTGACGAATAAAAACTGTAAACGTTTGACACATACCTTACTTGCGACTAGCGCCACCTGACGAATAAAAACTAAACGATGTATCGATATATCACAGAAAATATTGATGTATCGATAAATCGCACAAAAAATATCGATGTATCGATAAATCGCAAAGAAAATAAAAAATTTTGATTTTGATTAACAGCGTTAGAAATCAAATTAAAAAAAATTAATTATGAAAATATTTATTTTAAATTCTCTCGATAATCGGTGTTTACACATCGATATCAGTGAAAATATCGATATCTGAAAATATCGAATAAACGCATCCGATATACATCGTTAGTTTCGCTATATCGTGGATCCCTATCGATGTCCGCTCGCGACTGGCAAAATAGCACTACTGTCCTCTTCATTATGCACACTGCATAGCAACGCATCAAAGTCCGTCCCGTGGTTTTTGAGATTAGCCCGAACGAACAGACAGACAGATGACGCCTAGAGGAGACTTTATTTTATACTATAGTCAAGTTCCAAAATTTAAGATAGTGAGTCATGCATAGTTCGTAACAAGGTTAATGGAGCGGAAAAGCATTGAAACAACGTAAGCACAGTCCTGGTTTTATAAATAGGCCGTATAGGCCGCGGCCTAGGGGCGGCAGCGTCCTAGGGGCGGCAGATTTCAGAGGACGGTCACTTTACTACAAATGGAAAATTATTATTTTAGAAAGGTATGTACATGGGGCGGCGGAAATAAAGTGGCCTACACTCATAAAAAATATAAATCCGGCACTGCGTAAGCATACGCGTCCCATGCATAAAAACTGTACAGGGTGTCCCACGACTCGAGTTCCATAGCTTAAGGGTGTATTATTGAAGTCATTAATAAACATATGTCCGAAAATTAATTACTAAAAAAATTAATGATTAATATTTTTTACAATTTAGCACTTCAACTTTCAATGGTTGTAGTTCTGTTAGGAAGCATTTTCGGACATATGTTTATTATGCAATTTTAACTCTAAATTACTTCAATAACACGCCCTTAAGCTATGAACCTCGAGGCATGGGACACCCTGTATAAATAGTGAAATATAAATGCATGACCCACTATCTCAAATTTTGGAACTTTACTAAGGAAGTTTTTGGCATAAATGTTTTTAAAATTTACTTGCTTTTAGCAATTGGCATTTTAAAACGTTTTGTTTAATTCTACAACAGTTTCCCCGTGGCCGGCATCGAACACTTCGAAATGTTTTTCACAGATGGAAGTACGCCCCCCAAAGAAATATTACAGGAATTTTTAGCCTTAGCCGAGAATAAAAAAGGCGCTATCGCTGTACACTGTAGGTAACTGGTAAAATAATATAATAAATGTAACACTTCATAAATATTCCAAGTCTTCATGGTTTCCGGGCTTGTAGGCCGTGGTCCGGTGGTATTTCTACCTGACGTTTCGTCTACAACTGCGGTAGACATTCTCAAAGGCGATGTGGCAGCGGTCGAAGTATCCTGATATCCTCCTTGACGAACGTCAGGTAGAAATACCGCCGGACCACGGCCTACAAGCCCGGAAACCATGAAGACTTGGAACAATGCCGGGCGTGAAAGCTTGCACACCAACTTCATAAATATGTTTACTATTACCGTACTTAGTTTAAACCGTCTAACATTTTTTTTTGATTTTACAAGATGGCGACGTTTATCTATTTCGTTTGTAACCTATAATCTTCCCGTTAAAATGTTCTGTCATATAAAGAAAATTGTATCAAAATCGGTTCACACATTAACGAGTTATGTCCCAAACACATAACACCCCTCTTTTTTGGGTTGAGGGTAAAAAATAAAAGTCACAACAATGTTTTCTAAGGGTGGGCACTGGGCGCACACCAATGAGCAGGCCCAGACTTTGAAACCCAGGGCCTCTAGGCACTTGACAGTTGAAGCCCCCAAGTCTCAAAAAAAAATTGGAAAAAAACTGAAAAAAATAGAAATTAAATTGGGTTGGTTGGAAATTTAGCAAAAAAAAACGCACTATTATTTAAATTTCGACATTATAAATATTATAATACAAGTAGATAAATAATTTTTTTACCACCTGATGGCACCACTAGCAAGTGAGGTATATGTCACCTTGATGTCATTCAAATGTCAGAATTGTTTATATTTTCGACCACCTAATGGCGCCACTAGTAAGTAAAATATCAGTAATTCAAACATTTAACGGCTAAATCGCCGTTTTGTACCTATCTATTTAATTTATTTTTTAATAATGGATAAAATATGAAGAATGACTGAACACAAACCGTTAATCTCTAAACGTTTGACATACCTTACTTACCATTATACTAGCGCCATCTAACAAATAAACAGTACCCTCCTTTCGCAGTCGGGTAAAAATGTACTTGTTTGACACATGCCTTACTTGCCACTAGCGATATCTGACGAACAAAAATATGGTAGCCCTTATTAAGTAAAAAACAAATACGTTTTTGTATCATTTTGCTTAAGCCTTCGTAAAGGTGTTTTTGTTTAATCTATAAAATATGTGTTTTAAGTTTAAAGCTACTTTACACATTTTGCTGTGTTGGTGTCAGGTCAGGGCCGTAGCTAGAGCTGAATTCAAGATAGGGCACTGAAAGTTTAAAGTAGGGCTGAAGCAAAAGACTACAATTTATTAATTGGATTGCCCACCTCATCTGGTGATATCAAATTACAAAAGCAAGAAAACGGTAAATGACAATTTATTCAAAAAAAAAAAAATACAGAACTTGCCATGTTATCAAATTTCCGAAGAACTTCATTTAGTCCAACGAATTTAATCTTGTTTTTCCAAATGCCAGATAGATCAAGTCTGTCATTCTGTCGTGACAGTCTTTGCGGCTTGTTTATAATTCCTTAAAGTAGGGCACTGGATGTTTTAAGGTAGGGCATTGTCCCTTAATGCCCCCGTAGCTACGGCCCTGTGTCAGGTGTGCGATAACTCTGTTTAAATACATGGAAAACGCATGTTACACAAAAATGCCCAGCCTAAGACCTCTGTGTGTTTAAATAGGCAGGTCTCGGCAGGACAGGTTCTCTAATCGGCGCCTATATAATGAAACACTTTCGTATGACGGCCAGAGAAACAATTGCTTGGTTGCGCATCTGCAGGCCTGGTTCGGTGATCGGACAACAACAGGGCTGGCTGGAGAAAATTGAGAAATGGCTCTGGAGACAGGGCAGTATATACAGGTAACCAGTTATGATTAGTGTTGGGGAGAATCGTCATTTTTGAGAATCGAGTACTCAGTATTCAAGAACTTTCAAGAATCAAGCACTTATCCGAGTATTTGAGTACAAAAGTCAAAAATGACCTCGATAATGTACTTTGAAGAATCGAGTTCTCATTCGATTCTTGTATTCGAGTACCACATCACTAATCATGACGCTAATGATCTCAGCTATTTTATTTTTATTTATTGTAAATTATAGACGCGTCGACAACTTAGGTCATTAGCGTCTTGATTACATTTTAAATAACAACACACTTAAAACTAAATGACATCACAAAACATCCATGAGTGGAGGTGGGATTCGAACCCACGACAGTCTACTCCAGAGGCCGCGACGCTAACCACTGGACCACACTATCCTCGATCTCAGCTATTGAGCGTCTATAATCTACAATCTATAATTAGGACGCGGGCATTTTGTCAGTGTTGATTTTTAGCGCCATCTGAAGAATAAAAAAATGCAAACGTTTGACACACACCTCACTTGTCACTAGCGCCACCTGACGAGTAAAAAATGTAAACGTTTGCCACAGACCTTACTTGCGACTAGCGCCACCTGATGAATAAAAACTGTAAACGTTTGACACATAACTTATTTGCGACTAGCGCCACCTTACAAATAAAAACTAAACGTTTGACACATACCTTACTTGCGACTAGCGCCACCCGACGAATAAAACCTGTAAACGTTTGCCACATACCTCACTTGTCCCTGGCGCCACCTGACGAATAAAAACTGTAAACGTTTGACACATACCTTACTTGCGACTAGCGCCATGTGACGAATAAAAACTGTAAACGTTTGACACATATCTTACTTGCGACTAGCGCCACCTGACGAATAAAAACTGTAAACGTTTGCCACATACCTTACTTGCGACTAGCGCCACCTGACGAATAAAAACTGTAAACGTTTGGCACATACCTTACTTGCGACTAGCGCCACCGGACGAACAAAAACTAAACGTTTGACACATACCTTACTTGCGACTAGCGCCACCTGACGAATAAAAACTAACGTTTGACACATACCTTACTTGCGACTAGCGCCGTGTGACGAATTAAAAAATTGTAGCCTTCATTGTTTTTCAAAGTAAATTTAAACAATGATTTTTATTATATTATAGTTTGAAGCATTATGGAGAAGGAGATAAGATTCCACATTATCGTTATGGCGTTTACAGCTACAAGTGGAAGGAGCACAAAGAAGCGTTGCGACAGCAAAAGCTCCGAGACGATTATCGTCTCCAATGCAAAATGATGCACAACACCAAACCAAGCTCACTGACAAATAAACGATACGTAATCGGTCCACCGTTACCGCCTGCAAACAGTTCTCTGGAAGCAAGGCGGAGCAAAGTAAAACAATTCATCAACAACAAAGTACAAGTCGGTTTAATGTACAATAGGCAAATAGGCGCTGCGGCTAACACGTCGCTGGGTGCTGCCAATGTGTCAGTTCAAAATACCGATACGGATTATTATTCGTCGCCACGATTCAAACAAAAAGCTCCTAGAAATACAAAACAGTTGAACGACGGTTACGCTGACGAAACGCTTCCAAAATCTGCCACTACCGATCGAGACAAGTACGCTAAATATGCACCAGTCAAATACCATACGGAAGAAAGTCCCAAATCTGCCAGTACCGACCGGGAGAAATTAAAATACAACGGACCCAATGTCAATGTAAAATCTAGATACAGTATTAACGAAGCTACGGTAAGTCGACGCCCGAATAGGTTCGAAGAGCTACCGCAGAAGTATAAATTTTCCAGGAGCGATGATCAGCGGTCGAGACGGAGCGATACCGAAGAAAACAAGAGGACCGGAGTACGGGAAAGAAGGAATTCAGCTAACGTTCCGACCAAACATACAGAGAATAAAACGCAAGGCGATAAATTGAACGAAATTAAAATGAATCGAATGTCAGCATCGGCAAAATATTGAATGTAATTATTTGTGTTCACGACGTGCAGGTTTGTGATCTTCAAAATGACGGCGCGTGATCTGATTGGTAGTTTCCATCGACTTTTATTCTATGTAGTCTGTCGTCACAGGGCATAATAAAAATGGCGTAGAAATTAGGAGAAAAAACTCAGTGGCAAAAGGATCAAATAAAATTTGCAATACAGTATTGCAAATTTTATTTTATCCTTTTGCCACTGAGTTTTTTCTCTCCTAATTTCTACATCATCTACGGATCACCATTTCTCTATATCATAGAGTTCTTCAACATAAAAATGGCGGCCAAACAAGGGATGGATAAGGGAATATTATTCTTTTCTTACATATAAAATGAATAAGCTGACTAAACATGGCGACTGACTTCCCTTTAAAATGCTTGTAGCGTCTTTATATCCTTCTAACTCAGTGTACGTTGTATCAGCTCCGACATAACCTCAAATCGTAATAATAACCAATCACAACACGCCGTCATTTTGAAAATCACGAATCTGCGAACACGGTTATATTTTATTGAATGAAATTTGTGAAGACAAATTAAGGAACGTTTTTATAACATCTATTACATTTTTTAACAAAAACTTGTGAACTATTAACTTTTTATATACAAAAATGACATGTTCGCTGCTTAGGTCAATTTTATGCTTATTTTGTACAAAAAATATTTACTGTATTGTAGTTTAGACTTTTAGTGAATTGTGAATCTAATTTATAATAATATTCAAACACGCATTTTTATAATACAACCAATACCGATCCATATTATAAAAATATTGTTTTAATTTATTAAGAGCCAAAATTTAGGGATCCGTCAGATTTTCTGGCATTGTTTATTAATAAGTAATGACTTGATATCCCGTCCGGCTTCGCTCGGGTGCACTCGCGGCTCGAATTTATAATTAATGGACATGGGCACTGCCAAAATTGCCTGCTAGGGGCGCTAGCTATATAACTACCATAGTCTGTGGGCAATTCATTAAGTAGTAGTGAATGCAGAATAAGTTTATTTAAAATAATAAATCGTTGACGATGCCGATGTGCTGTGTTTACCAATGTTCAAATCATATAGAGGTTTTGTATATTTCCAAAGGATCCGGAACTGAAAATAAATGGTTGCATGCTATCAGAAGGGAAAAAACTTGATTTCTCGTGTTTTTCTATGAAAACCAATGATAACTTAGGCGACTATATACCTGCTGCCATCTCCATTCGCTTGAATTTATAATGAACTGGCACGTGACTTATTATTTTATTTATTTATTGTAAATTATAAACGCGTTGACAACTTAGGTCATTAGCGTCTTGATACATTACATAACAACTCGCTTCAAACTAAATGACATTACAAAACATCCATCAGCGGAGGCGGGATTCGAACCCACGACAGTCTGATCCAGAGGCCGCGACGCTAACCACTGAACCACCTGTCCTCGCGTGACATTATTATTGGTATATGGTATGGGTATATAACACTACTACACTACTTTTGACATAAACTTGATTTCAATTCATAGATAAGGTATAGATCCAAATCTTCCTCAAAAAATAAGCTATTGAATGGTAAATACCGCATTCAAATCCGTTCAGTAGTTCACGAGATTAGCTGGTACAACGTATGGATAGCTACAGAGGCTTCCTTTTGTAGTACTATGACGTATAGACAATTACGCAATCATGTCTTACCTTTGTTTCGGCTTTTGACAAACATCCATAATCTTGCATAAAATTACACTCGTATTTTCAACACTATAACCTTAAAACGAAATGTACAAATTATTTAAAGTTAACAATAACAACATTTAAAAGTATTGAAATGTCTTTTTAACACAATTTAAATTAAAAAAACAACATTTTTGACTGTAAAACTCGAACGCGCACATATCTCTTTGAAAGACTTGACGTTACTGTCAGTTATGACATCTGACACAATTCAAATATTTGAAAGTCAAAATGGCCGCGGTGACTTTAGCTTGGCAATTACGTCATAATTAGAACAAACTGATAGTTTTAAAAATAAAATAACGCTTCTTCTGCTAAAAATGGGAGTTCAAAAAAGAATAATGACACTTTTTTAAGTTTATAATTTTCTTCGACATTTTGGCTTTCCTGAAAATTTTAAAACATGACACGCAAAAAATTCCTGCGATCATTAATAATTTTTATACTTGCTGTTGGCTTGGAAATAGCCGAGCGTGTAGCAATCATTGACATGGTAGCAATGCCGTTGTTCACATGGCTCCTTTATTACAATACTAAATTGAGAATACTAGGTGCGAGGCCTAAGCTGTTGGTGACCTTAAAAGAAGCCAGTTCTGTCGATGAAAATTACAGATGCGATGGATAAATAATAAAATGAACAATCAGTTGGTTTTCCGTTGTCTTTATTTGATAATATGAGATCTCAGACTGTATTACTGATGATATTTTTTTCATTTCTTCAGTTATTGATTATAGACTAAGAGCTAGTAACGTTTTTACTTACAGTCAACAAGCATATAATTTCGTCAGAACACCTTACAGAACTTATCGGAATGGAATCGAAAAGAATAGCCGAGCGTATTGCCATGGCTCCCAGTTCCCAGGTTCTATCCCGTGAGCTGGTAAAAGTGTCGATTAGATTTTCAATTTATTATTAAAAAATAATAAATTGAAAATATGGTGCTAGGCTAAAATAACTGTAGCCGTTAGTGGCCTTAAAAAAATGAAAATTTGCCAGCCTTGCATTGGTCAGACTCCCGGCTCTTAAAGTAGACCTCGCGCGGCGAAAGATTAAGCCACCGCGTCATAGTAACGTGAATGCATTGCGCCCGCCTTCTAGCTTGCTATTGGCTGTTTTGGAGATCCAATAGCAGTTTGCCAAAATTGTACCTAACGTCATAAAACCCAAAGTGCAGTTTTGTGTACACGGCACTGTCTGCGGGCAAGCAGGCGTTCACTAGCATATTATTGATGACGTGCCTGGCTTCATCTCTCACCGCGGGCACTCCCTATGCAGTGTTGCTAGACTTTCGATTCCCTTTTCGGTGTTCTTTCAGATCTTCATGAGAAATTATAAGCTTGCTGAAACACCGTAAGCAAAAACGTTACTAGCTCTCTGACTATTAAAATATATAAATATTATGACAATATTATTCTTAAATCTAAAATTAAATAAAAATTTAAACAAAATGCACTATTTGTAGCTTAACTTGGTCAGAACATTTCTATAAAAAAAAACGTTATTTGCTTTCAGTGTACAATGTTAGAGAATTTGAATTATCTGAAACAAATTATATAAAAAAAAAATATTTCACCACTGATTAGAGTTCATGTTTACTTAAGTCAATGAAATTCCATACTTTACACACTGAATCGACTCGGAACGGTATGATCGGCACGTTTTGTTATGCATGAAATTAAATTAATAATAGTTTTTTTATACGGCTGTATGCAATTGAAAGATTTTTTCGTTGGAGAGCAGCCAATTATATAATTGTTTCGAAACATATAGGAAAAAATCATTTTACCAACCAGTGGTCACAGTTAGGATTCTAACCTGAACCTTTCCAATTTCGCGTCGGAATGAGCTTACAATACTCAACTGTGACATGATTGCTAAATTAATATTCTCCATATATGCTTCAGAATCAATAGATTTTCACTACATGCGAGTGTCAATTCATATCTGCTAATTCAATAGAATAGTAATTTAGCAATCATGTCACAGTTGAGTATTGTAAGCTCATTCCGACGCGAAATTGGAAAGGTTCAGGTTAGAATCCTGACTGTGACCACTGGTTGGTAAAATGATTTTTTCCTATATGTTTCGAAACAATTATATAATTGGCTTCTCTCCAACGAAAAAAACATGAAATTAAATGAATCGCTACGCATTGACTTCGGTTCGGCCAGCTCAGACCGGCACGGTTTACGGCAGAGAATGATTGACGGGGCAAATATTGCCGAATGTTCCGACGGTTTATAACTATATTATATCAAGTAGTAAGCTCAAAACTGTAGAATAATCACTATATCTGACGATACTTTAGTTGAAAATGTGCGGAAATATTATATATAATACATACAAATGAATGCAAAGTTTGCATTTGTGTTAGAAACACCCATCGAAATGACGTAACAATATGATGCAACAATGAAAAAAATCATTCTTCAAACCTATGTCACCGTCGGGACTCTAACCTGAAACTTCCACTTTCGCGGTGGCTGAGTTGACAATTACTCTACAGTGATCATCGCGAAAGTGGAAGTTTCGGGTTAGAGTCCCGACGGTGACATAGGTTTGAAAAATGAATTTTTCCATTGTTGCATCATATTGTTACGTCATTTCGATGGGTGTTTCTAACACAAATGCAAACTTTGCATTCATTTGTATGTATTAATAGCCGCGAATACTTTAACAGCACGAACAATTTTCTGTATTATATATAATTTTTTTTGCCGATTTGATGCGCGGTATACGCTGTCGTGCCGATCGTACCGTTCCGAGTCGATTCAGTACGTGTGGACCTTTAAGCCATTTTCCGATTAGTAAAACGCGACTATGACGTTACAAAACGGAACGTCCTTTCAAATTGTTTCAAACACGAGTTCTCTCGCTAGAGATGTCGAGACTCGAAATTCGTTCTGATGGCAAAGAAAAATTGCATTTGTTTGGATATCGTCAAAGAAGCATATTACTAAAGCGGCCTAAGAGCATATATGTAATACTCCTATATTGCTAGCCGAGGTCTGGAGTCGGACGAAAAGCCTACGGTGCAGACATATATATGTCTGTCTCTCTCACAAGACGCCGAGTCTTATTCGCATGAACAATTTATAATATTAATTGATCTATGATAATAACAAGGTTAGTAGTGATAATAATATTTCCGAAACTGCTATGGAAACAATGTGAATCGAATGTTGCAACGCTTGCGCACAACGAGATGGATTTCTCGACAAAGATAGAAACAGTCATTTGCTGTCTCACTTGCTGCCTGATACTTCCACTTACAGGCGCAAGCAATATAGGAGTATTACATATATGCCTAAGAGCCATTTTTATAAGAAAAACACTGAATAAAGCGTAGAGGGCTTGAGAATTGTTGAGCGTGTAGCAATGCCATTGTTTATATGGTATTTCCATGGCTCCTCCATTACAAGCCCCCAGTTTCCAGGCTTTAATCAGAAAACTGAAAGTATTGATTGGATTTTCTATTTATTATTAAATGAATAATAAATTGAAAACATAAATTGGTGCGAGGCCCCAATAAACCTAACCGTTGGCGATCAAAAAAGATCTTTATTTACATGAAGTCCGACAAAGTTAAGCCAATAACACAATGATAATAATATTAATAATAATAATAATGTTTTAGAATTTACAAATTTGCTATATAATTTAATTTAAAACTTTTTATGAAAGATTCAACAAAATGGAAAATAAATTTTCCGATTTGATTTCGCTTTTCCAAGTATACACACAAATTATTATTTGTATGGAAAAGTCGAAAATCTGGTAAGAAAAAAAATTGGTTAAATTAAAACAATAAAATCCATTTACTTCCTTTAAAATTTGAACACAATATTTTTAAAGCCTTATTCCTTTCAACATAATTCTGGTTTGGATTTGGTAGCACAAAAGTTTATTTTGCATTCTTCATCGTATTAACGCTATACCAAAATGCGCGTATTAATATATTAGCCCAAAACATATACATATATTTTTAATTTCGACCTTAAAAAAACTGATATGAAGAAGGCAGAATTCATTTATGGGTTTCTACAATATTAAATTGCCTATATGTTCCTTAAATATACTAAAATTTAAGATAATAGCTTTATTCCAACCACTCTGAATACCGTAATATTACCGTCACGCTCATGCGCAGTAGATAGAACGCGTTCCAACCGCACTTGGGATCGTTTGTGGACGATTCTTAAAGCGTTCCAACCGAATTTGTGACAGTTTGTGAACGGTTTCCGAACGATCATTTCGGTACATGCTCTAGACATGAAACCAAAATGAAACTGTAAAATTGACATGCGTATTAAACACTTTGTTACGTTTGTTTGAGACAGTTGTTTATTCATTTGTAATTTGTTATTTTATTTCTGTTTTGTCTCATCTCTAATCAAATATCTCTTTATTCTTCTTTTGAGATTTGTTTTGTTTTTGCAAAATTATTAATTTAAATATATATATTTGAATTCTTAGTTAATAAAATTTAATTATATTCGTGTAATTCTAAAAATTTTAAAAAAGTAAATGTTAGACGAACAATACAATTTTTAACAAACGCTCAAAAACATCACGACTATAAATTAATAATTTGCATATTTTTTATTTCCAAAAAAAATGTAGCTAGCATATTTTACCAAAAAATGTTTTTAACAGTTAAAACATTTAGTACGTTTATTTATTTATATTATTCTTACGACTAGCCATCAAATAAGTTATTCATTTTCAAAATGTTTTTAACAACAAAAAAAGCCTGAAATTAGGAATTTACATTTGAGTTGACAAATGACAATTAATATATTTTGATCATAATATGCATGGTCATGGAGGCCATGATTTGATGCACAAAACGGTCACAAAAGCGTTCCAATCCATGTGTACGTTTGTACCGTCACATAACTGTGCAAGGTTGACGCATGCGCACAAAACCGATAAAAACAGTTTCGTTACCGTTTCAAAACGATCCATTTATAGCAGGTTGGAACATAGCTAATATATTCGCAACTAAAAGCGAATGTAGGTCAGCAGTTCGAACGTCTATGTGGGGTTTACTCGGTCGTATCACATAGCAAAAGTAGATGTCAGCACTTCAGACGAAATGTTGGTTTGAATGGTTTTGTAAGTAAAGTAAATTTTTAAGTCAACGAGATTAAATTTTATAAAATATTTGATTGTTATCGTTTTGACAATCTTAGAGGTTACAGCATTAGGGAACGACGTTACGGGAACTGCCATTTTTTTTCGTAGACCCCACATACGACGACTTCCGATTCGAACACCAGATGTCAGCCACTTTGCTTTTAATTGCGAATAAATAGGTATTCCAATCATGTAACGCATAATTGTGTCGAGTTGCGACGCTATCACTAGTGTATCAAGAAAACTAAACATAGTCAATAATGGTAAACATACTGACCTATGGTCTATCATTGTTAATAACTTGAATCGAAATAAGTTCAAATTAATTATTAAAAATATATTTTAAAAATAATAGAATCAATGTATTTTGAATCAAGAAATTAGTATCAATAGACCATAGTTCATTAGTTCAGTATGTTAACCGTAGCGCGGCGCCACTATTGACTGTTTTCTTGACACACTAATGATGGCGCCACAACTTGACACAATTCCCATGATGCATTGGATGATTGGAATACTCATTTATTTATCTTACTAAAAATTTTAAAAATGTGTCCTTTGGTTTTCTTGTTAGTTTCGTAATAAAAAAAATCAAGATTTTTACGTAAATTCGATTCTTACTTATGTAACATTTTAAATCTTCTATGAAATTGGTGAAGCAAGTCGCCTCAATTAATGGTACCTCAATTAATGGCGTGTCGACAATATTCCATTGCGTGCCACCTGGCACGCGTGCCATTGGCTCGCCATCCCTGGCATAAACAATAACAACAGTCCCACACAGATTCAACAATACAGATATGTAGGAGACCTTTTACAGGCCTCACACTGCCTGTCAAACAAGAAAAAGCCTATAAAAGTTCTTCACCAATACACCGATAATCGATAATTTTTCAAACATTCTGCGAGTAAGAAATAAATAAATAATCGTTTTTAAAACATATAACTAATATGCAAATTTTGCGAGTTGTATTCGAGAAGAACTTTTAAAATATTAACGTTTCAAAATGGCAAGGATTTAAGTCTGCATGAAATGATAAAAAAAGTTCTTAAGAGTGACTTCACGGAAGCAGTAAAATCGATCGATTTGGTCAAATAGTTTGACAGAATTTGAAAACCGGTGGCAACACATTTTTGTATTATCATACTTGCCTATTGCCCGGGAGTTTGCGTTGCAAATGAAAAAGTCATAGTAAGCCGGCTGATTTTGATATCGATAGTTGATCTCATACAACTAATCAGTGAACCGAGCGTCAGCTGCTCAAGTAGCGGTGGGTCTGGATGTGGAAGGCTTCGAAAGTGGTAAAAAAAAACTTTTTTTTAAGTAATAGTACGTTGGCTGAAATTTTTTTTTATAAATAGTTGACATCATAGTGAGTTGAAAAAAAATTGTCAGCTGCATCGTGGAGGAGGGTTGTGTGTCAGCTGCTTTCATGAACTTGTAAAAAAACACGTAAAATATTGCGCATTTCAATTTTTTGCACTGACAGCAGCTGAGACCATTACGTTACCTAGGATTATGATCATATCGCTATCATAATCCTAGGTAACGTAATTGTCTCAGCTGCTGTCAGTGCAAAAAATTGAAATGCGCAATATTTTACGTGTTTTTTTACAATCCCCCCTCCACGATGCAGCTGACCATTTTTTTTTCAACTCACTATGATGTCAACTATTTATTAAAAAAGTTTCAACCGGCGTACTATTACTTAAAAAAAAAAAATTTTTTTTACCACTTTCGAAGCCTCTTACACCCACACCCACCGCGGGTGCGTCAGCTGACGCTTGGTTTACTTATTAGTCATACCAGATTTATCGAAAAAAATAACAATCGATTGGCGGAAAAACACTACCTAACATGCAACGCAAACTCCCGGGCTATATGAACAGATTATTTCTGACTAAAAATTATAATTACAAATCATGCAATAAATCGTCAAAACATGGCAGTAGTCAGCTAAACTGGAACTGTTAAAATTGGTAATTCATCTGTAGTCAGCGGCTTGCTCTAGTTGTGAGTACAAAATTATATTCGGTCTGTTTATTACAAAAAGAGAAGAGAACCATCGATCGTGATAAAACACTGATACGGAAATTATTTTACTTTCGAACGAATTATTTCGTCCAGTTTTATTTCTACATAAAATTTATATGAAAACATTAGTTTAGTGTGTTAACCGTGGCGCGGCGCCACTACTGGCTATGTTTAGTTTTCTTCACATACTAATGATGGCGCCACATCTTGACACAATAAATTCCCATTATGCACTGCATGATTGGAATACATATTGTATCATCGTTCATTCAAATTATAAATACAATTGTTATTTTATTAAAATATGTTAACAGAGAACCTGCACTTCTTCAAATAATTTTACGTCGACTACATTAGCCAATTGGCAACTCTTCGATATCATTAATAACTAAAGGCCATAACCGAACGTAATAAAATCATACGAAACTGGTTACTTCATGTTACTTTAATGCCCTTGTTTCCTTATTAAAAAAAAATGGGTGAGTGTACTTATGTACGCGCGTTAGAAGTTATACTTCTTTGGCGTGATTAAAAACTAATTTTTAACTTGCATGCAAATAATTTATTGAAAAAAAAATAATAAAAACGTGATAAAAGAACCGGAGTGATTTTTTTTATATTTGTTTATATGGTAACTATGGAACTCATTATTGCGACAACTTCATCCTGTTAATTTTGATTTGTGTGCGCGCGCATCGTGAAAAATTCACTCTCAGGCAGCAGTCCCATGTACACGGAAAACGCACGGAAGACGGAACTCGGAAATGCAAATGGCGAAGGTTGACCAATTAGATTCTTTCCGTAAAGTTTGAATATTAAGGAAAGCATCTGATTTGTCAACCTCCGCCATTTGCATTTCCGAATTCCGCCTTTCGTGTACACGGAAAACGCACGGAAGACGGAACTCGGAAATGCAAATGGCGGAGGTTGACTAATTAGATTCTTTCCGTAAAGTTTGAATATTAAGGAAAGGATCTGATTGGTCAACCTCCGCCATTTGCATTTTTGAATTTCGTCTTCCGTGCGTACACGGAAAACGCACGGAAGACGGAACTCGGAAATGCAAACGGCGGAGGTTGACCAATCAAATTCTTTCCGTAAAGTTTGAATGTTAAGGAAAGAATCTGATTGGTCAACCTCCGCCATTTGCATTTCCGAATTCCGTCTTCCGTGCGTTTACCGTGTACACGTGCCTCATAATTTTTTAATAACGCGCCAAAAGAAGTATAATTTCAAAAACGGTAACCAATTTGGCACTACTTTTTTTACATTCGGTTGTGAACTTTAGTGAATATCTAAATACTGATATATAATTTATAGGTTAGAAATTTCACAATACATTCACAATTACTAAATACGTTGCCTAAAATATGCAGCAATAATTATTATTATTATTTCTGAATAAGAATATTAATTTTAAAAATATGAGGATGAAGTAAAGCGTTGCTAGAAAACAGCATTTCATATTAAAAATTAATTTAGTATTTGAATTTTAGTCAGTTTTTAGTAAATGAATAATATATTACATTAAGTAGTTGTTTTTCATTTTACGATGAATAATTTTTGTTCCCAGTTCGTGCCACGGCAAATGAACTTCATATAATTATGAAAATGTAAATTGAAAATGCAAGTTTTCGACATAAAAAATCAATTGGAATTATCGGAGACGTCATTTGTTTAATGGGGGACCGTTCCGCTAAATTAAAATTCGCGTTTCAGCTATTACTTATTAACGGAAACCTTATAGGATCACTTTTGTCCGGCTGTCTGTCTATCAAGACCCATTTTCTCAGGAACGGCTAGATGTATCGAGATGAAATTAATATAAAATACTAAGGTCTACAACTCCATACTTCTGTAAAAAAATCAAGATTCTAACTCAATGCAATAAAAAATACAGCCTTTTAAAAATCACATATTTTGAAACTGACTCACTCATCAAAATCAACAGGGTACTTTCTTGAAATTTGACACGAAGAAAGGTCTCGTAGCACAAGTAAAGAAAAAAATCCGAAAATCATTAATTTCTAATGAGCCATTTTCCTGAGAGTACTTCTTTAAATTATCCACGAGAGGCAGCACTTGTGGTAGGTACAAACATTATTTATTCTCCATTAGTGTCGTGTCATTTTAGTGGTATAACTTAATTATTAAGCTATTATTATTATTAAATTAATTAAATAATTAAGTTATACCACTAAAATGACAAGACACTAATGGAGAATAAATAATGTTTGTACCTACAAGTGCTGCCTCTCGTGGATAATTGAAAGAATTACTCTCAGGAAAATGGCTCATTCCAGAGATTGTAGATTATAGACGCATGACAACTAAAGTTGTTAGCATCAGTGTTAAAAGGTATTTCATTATTAATGACGCCTCCAATAAAAAATTCATGGATTTTTAGATTTTTGTCGGTTATTTTGACACTTAAAATATTGAACAATCTGCCCTCGAAACCGCACACTAAAATATTTATAATTACTTTTAAATGAGAATCAAATAACAATAATAAAAACCCTCATTTTAAAAAAAATCGGAGTAGAAAAAATATGACACTATAAAAAACAAATTTCCAAGTGAACGTCGAAAGTGCATGCATTGTTTTTTTTTGTATTTTTTAATGATTCATTATTGCACAGCGTTTTTGAAAATCACTGTTTATTAATAGACGGAGAGCTGGCGAAGTTATTTCTCAAGTGTCTACGTAAGGCAAAATAATATTAAAAATACCTGTATACGTGTTCCCCATTTGAGAATCTGTAAGTCTGGCAGCCTTTCTCCCTTGCGTTTTAGGTGGCATGTAGAAATTAGACAGGTAATGCAACACTTTTTTTAACCGACTTCAAAAAAAGGAGGTGGTTCTCAATTCGGTTGTATTTTTTGTTTGTTTGTTATTCTATATTAATGAGTAATAATTTAGAATATAAATAACATTGCCTGATTGATTGGTCAATCTTATCATGTCGTTAGACTTATTTATAATTTATAAAAATTTTTTTCATGTATCTACGTAAGGTCTGGTATATTTTTTTTTTACATAAATGCCAGACCAAAATGTTGATGCGAACTTTTCAAAAAAAATTATTGGAAATCCACTATTTCCAATAATAAATAGTATATTGTGCGACTAGTGGGAGAAAGAGGAGATTCCTCGAGTGGAATCTCCTCTTTCGACCAATAGTCGCACAAAATATTTTGTTCAACTACCGCAAGAAATATGTCATTTCGTGGCTCTGCTGAGCGTGGGCGAAATAATGGGTGACCTGATTGATTGCGTAAACGTTCCCCGTAATGAGCGTGGGCGAAATGGGATTTCGCCCACTCTGCACATCAACAATCAGGGAACTCATTATTTCGTCCACGCTCAGCAGGGCCACGAAATGATTTATTTCTTGCGGGTGTTGAACAAAAAATATAACAAACGAAATTTAGATAGAAACCTTGGATACGAAATTATTTAAAGATAAAATAATAAAAAAATAGAGTTACATTATTACATGTAAAATCTATCTAATTTCTACCTGCCACCTAAAACGCAAGGGAGAAAGGCTGTCAGACTTACAGATTCTCAAATGGGGAACACTTATACAGGGATTGTGGAGATTATTTTGCCTTACGTAAACTCTTAAGAAAATCCGTCGCTGCCTCTTAGACTATAAGAAAAGATAAGAATAAATCTCTATATGTAAACTCCATACGGAGGGCCTCTACGAACGTCCATTATAAAGACGCTCCATTAAAATACTCCGATATTAAATACATAAAGCGATATAAGTGTTTTTTTTAAATTTATTTTTGATTTTGTTAATTTTTTTTTGTTATTAAAAAAAAATTGTTTCCTTATACTAATTATTAAAAAACTATCCATTTTCTTTCTAAAAAAAGAAATAAGAAATAAAATTGTGCCAAACAAATAATTATTATCCCTGATTATCATGAACATATTTATTTAAATCCTAGTCAGGTATTTTCTCTAAAAAAAACGGATTATACTGTTTTTTTCTCGTATCACTTTCTGTTGCGTCTACGGATTTGATTTTCTATTGTTTTCTAATATTATGTACACTACGTAATGTTTTCATTTACCGATGACCTTGAATTTGTTTTTTTGTTTCTACGTAAATAATCCACTCTTGAAGCAGTCTTTTTTATGAAAGTGATTTTTAAAAACAATTCTCATTCACATATGAATATTTATAAATAATTACTTAGTCGGTATGTGTAAAAATTTAGACAGACCTATTTCTTATTATAATATAAAAAATTGTTGATTTCTATTAATTATAAACAATAAACACACTATTTTATTTGTTTTAAATACTTATAAACTAAATAATTTTTTTCACACAATTAAAAAAAAAATAAACAAAAAAAAACCTTTCAAAACTCTATTTTTATGCATTTTCTTTTTTTCGCTTCAGTCTGTAATATTTGAAACTTGAGGGGGTGTTTTTGTGTGTCATTTTATTGGGAATAATCTCACAGCATTCAATTTTTTCACAGTAAGTTACTTTTTTTATATAATAAATAAAAAAAAGTTCAAAAACGGTTCTTTTGTTGCAATGATTTAACACTCGCAAAGAAAATTTTTTAATCTACAAAACGTTTACATTTATTTGCTTAGGGTTGCCAGTACCTATCGGCTAATATAAGGTATGTGGCGTGCAGTTTCTGTCATGTGGAACCGGCCAGACTGTCTCCGACATTGGTGTCGGATATAGTAGGCGATAAATTATGCACGGTAATCGAGGCGATGTAATTGTTCGGCATTACCTGCAATCAAACAAATTGTTTACACGCTGCTTGACAGATCAGTTGACGCGCGAAACCGCTTTCGAGTTTCAATAGACTACAAAAGTAGGCGGTCCTAATTCGAGCGCGAAATTTAAAGTAGAGTTGATTGGAGTTAAAAAATGTATGGGGTTTAACAGAATATTCATTACTATTGTCTTAAAACACATTTCTTACCTAAATGGCTGTTTCATAAAAATAATTAAAAAATCCCGTCATTATTGGCTACAAAACTTTATTATTTCGTGCGAAATAATTTTTTATTTGAAATTAAAAATTTATGAAAAATGAATGTCCTAACTTGATTCAGCCAGTGACGTTTATTCTAACCTAACTTAACCTCGTTGACGTTTGTCGAGGTATAATTTAAGCAATTATAATTAGAAATTAAATTTGTTCTTTCCATTTGGTGTTGAAAAAGTGTTCTGAAGTCGTCTGAGCTACGCTAGATCAAGGGAGGGTAAGCTAAAAGGATAAAAAAATGTTTTCATCAATTAGGTATTGGATATCTAGGTATTATTTTAGCTTTTTCCTCAGTCGGAAATTTAAACTTTTTGCAGTCATAATTTTCATTATAACTGCAGTCAAGTATAAAACACCACCTCATAACAAATTGCTTTAATTATTAACGACGACATGTTTTAAAAAACGAGGTTATGTCAGTAGAATGAATGAAATTTGACAGTTGTGTCGTGTCAATGGGTGAACGTACGTTTAACGCAGATTCTAGTTAGAAGGAGACAGTTGCGACTCCGCCACGCCTTCCTTTCCTAATCTATTACTATCTAATCGGACGTATAGTACTGAGCGCTTGATCTATTGTCGTCGACTGCGCACGCGCAACTGTGAAAACAAGGACAACCGGGCGAAATATTGACACGCGTAGCTGTGAAATGGCTATTATATATTGTCGATCAAAAATAAAATAAAAAATGTGACACATACCTCAAATATAATATCTTGATAGCCGTAACAAAACGTTGAGCCGAACGGATTGGTCGTGTTGGTAGAACTGGCTCTGTTCAGCACGACCGGTCTGTCGGAAGGTTTCAGCTGTTCACAGATCAGGTCCCATTTCGTGTACGCCGATATTGTGACAGTGTTGGGACTCAACTCGACAAGTTTTGTTCCGGAGTTTGTCATCCCACTGTTTTTGGACGTCATATTGCTATGTTCGTCCGAAGGCAAGCTGATATGAAATTCACATCTGAAACACACAAATAAATTTTCTTTGCCATACCCACTATAAAATAGCTACTTTACATGCGTGAATGTATGCATGGAAAAAATTTAATTGTGTTTTAAAGACCACCAACAGCCAAGGTTATTTGGGCCCAGCACCAATTCATATTTTCAATTTATTATTTTTTTTTAATAATAAATTGAAAATCCAATTGACACTTTTACCAGCTCTCGGGTTAGAACCCGGGAACTGGGGACTTGTAATAGAGGAACCATAGCAACGCCATGTAAACAACAGCATTGCTACACGCTCGGCTATTCTCAAGCCCTGTATGCATGGAATGGGTCAGTTAACAGGCAGGTGTGTTGAAAGTGTTTTCAAAACACACTAGCGTAGTAAGTAAACAGTTAATAATAATTATATTTCCCAAGTGTCAAAATATTTGAAATTTTCCCCCACCAGGACCGCGGACGAGGCGGAAAATTCCAGGTTTTATTTTTTCTACATTGACTGACATTTCCTTTAATAGAAAAACAAGGAAATTGACATGTCGCGATAAAAAATATGGATCATTTTTTTTACATGTCAGATAAATGAATAAGCCATTTTCCTGAGAGTAGTTCCTTCAATTATCCACGAGAGGCAGCACCTGTGGTAGGTACAAACATTCCAAGTCTTCATGGTTTCCTGGCTTGTAGACCTACAAGCCCGGAAACCATGAAGACTTGGAACAATGCCGGCCGTGAAAGCTTGCACACTTGGATAGGTACAAACATTATTTATTTCCCATTAGTGTCGTGTCATTTTAGTGGTATAACTTAATTATTTAATTAATTTAATAATAATAATTTAATAATTAAGTTATACCACTAAAATGACACGACACTAATGGGGAATTTCGGATTTGTCGCATACTACGTTTTTCCGGGGACCTATTCAAACAATGTTTGTACCTACCACAAGTGCTGCCTCTCGTGGATAATTGAAAGAACTACTCGGGAAAATGGCTCATTTAACAACTTCAACACCAGAAACGTCAGTGGCAAAGGATTTTTTTCTTCAGGGAGATACAAGCCATTGAAAAAAAAAGGGTGTGGGTCTTGGGACCCCCCACAGATGTGAAACATCGAAGAAAACGTTATTGAACTCGGTGGTATTCTCTATGTAGTAGTATATATTTTTTCAAAAGCAGCAACTAACTGTTATGTTGACGTAATCCTATATACTGCACTGTAACACCGCGTGTGTTACAGACTGTTACAGTGCACGCCTGAGCCAAGAGAGAGAGAGCCGCAGTGGTGGGGAGAACAACAGCGAAGGAGCGGACCGAACATTTCGTTGCATATTTCCCCTCACGCGGCTGTTCACAGCCCGACATAAGATGTTTCACATCAATAATTGAAATCTTCATGGCGCGATAAGTTGAAAATCGTGGTCGAGGGCCCCCGTATTATTAATACAGAAAAAATCCACATTACCTATGATACATGTTAAAGTTGTAATGCCCTGGATAGTTTGTATGTAACACAAATTTTTTTACACGTTGTGTTTTAGCGTCGAAAAGAATATCCTAAAACAGTAAACGAATCGTTCAAATTTTAATCTTGAGAATAATTAAATATTTGTAGCAGGGATGTTACGGAGTTCCGATTGCGAAACTATGGATAATCCAATACTTTTTAACCGACTTCAAAAAAAGGAGGTTTCTCAATTCGACCGTATATATGTTTTATGTGTGTTCGCGGATAGCTTCGTCGTTTATGAACCGATTTTGAAATTTTTTTTTTATTTGAAAGGATATACTTTCAGATTGGTCCCATAGAAATTTCATCAAAATCGGTTCAGTAGTTCGGCTGATTTTATATATAACTTCGTCGTTTATGAACCGATTTTGAAATTTTTTTTTTATTTGAAAGGATATACTTTCAGATTGGTCCCATTGAAATTTCATCAAAATCGGTTCAGTAGTTCGGCTGATTTTATATATAACTTCGTCGTTTATGAACCGATTTTGAAATTTTTTTTTCTTTGAAAGGATTTACTTTCAGATTGGTCCCATAGAAATTTCATCAAAATCGGTTCAGTAGTTCGGCTGATTTTATATATAACTTCGTCGTTTTCACTTCAAAAACTCTCATTTCGGATATCCGTAACATCTCTGATTTGAAGTATAATCGACACTTACCAATCCCAAAGTGAAATAATTAAAGAAATAATCGCTTCTCTTGTTCGCCACCCGTCTGTGTGCATCGGGACTATGAATCTTCATTTTGTCCTCGGATTTATAAAATACCTTCGATGGAGCGCCCAGCGCTGAACAAACTGACTGACAACTTTCACCGAAATACACATCTTTCGTAAACAACTCTCTACGAGTTTCTAAATCACGTGACGTGCCTATAGAACATTTCAATTGTTTTAAAATTAAACAATATACGTGAAATTTAACCTCACAAAATTTATTTTAATTAACCTCGCAAAATCTTAAGATAGCTGAATCAGTTGAAGTATAATAACGAAAAACGAATAAATGTAATACGTAATATATTAAAATAAAAAAAAGGGTATATGCCTCACTCACATAAACGCACGGTCGAAGTTATACTTCATATATTTACATTTTTGCTTTTCGCCTCTCAGCATTTTTAAAATTAATAAATAATTATTATTAGGTAATAAAATCCATAGATATCATAACATCTATTGGGGTCCGTCAAATGAGCATATGACATCTGGTGGCAGAAAATTGTACTCAAAACGAGGGAAAATTTTACATGCTACAGTGCAAATTTATCGTGAAATTGTTTATTACAAAAATAAAACAAGTAAAATAAACAAAAAGTTTATCAAAAATGGAATTCGCGACGTTTTCTAATATCATGGCAATAAACACTGTCAGTTATTGCCTTGTAAAACTTACTTTACAGAGAATTATTTTCTAATGAAATGTGGTAAAACTGTATTTATGAATTAAAAAAATATTTTATATTAATAATAAGATGTACTTGTTATCATACTGCACTATAATAGTTGAATCCCTGATGACTGACAAATTTATAGGATTAACTTCGTATACAAATATTTTGAGGTTAGTAACTTACCTACTTATTACAATATAACTTATTATGTTGCAGTTATGTGTTTACATTATTCACCTAACCCAGCCTTAAAAGCGCATTGAACGCGGATGATTAATTTCATAGAGATTTTCTTTTAATTTTGATGTTTTTAAGCAATATGTCGTAAAGATTACTACTTTTGACAGTTCATTTTTCATGCATTTTTCTCGTTATATTTCCGACATTTGATAATATGCCCGGCTTTGAGAATCCGTTCTCCTTCAACGAAATTCCTTTGTTTAGGATTCGTACCGGCCCAATAACAAATTGCACTTATATTTATCATTTCTTATCACTTTAAAAATCATAAAATTACACGCTAAAGTATACCCCGCATATGAAATTTCCCCCCCTCTGCGCCATGTTTTTGAAGTTCCACCTATCTGACGGATCCCAATACATAATGGTAGATTTTTAATGTCCATAATTTATTAAAGTAAGCTAAAAGGAAGCCTGATGAAATTGTCAATGAACAATGAAACCTTGCAGATTTAGAAATTAAGCATTTGTTGATTTTTCACCCTTATCCCACATCTTTCTATACATAAGTATCCAAAGCCTGCTTACAATATCACACTATATTGAAACGTCAAAAAAACTACCCTCGACTTTTAGCCTCTCAAAAAAAGACAAAAAAATATTTCTGTTATTCTGACTCTTGTACTAGGTATTGCCCACACAAGCTTTATAACTAAAATTGACTGTGACAGACAGACAACGAAGTCTTACCGTAAGGGTTTCGTTTCCTACCGTTTTGGTAAGGAATTAATCCAAGAGCTGAATGACACTTTTTTATGTGTTTATATAAGACTTGGAACTTCTTTTAAAAGATGACTTTTATATATCTCTACAAGGAGTAAATAGTCCGTCATTCCAAACGCGAAAAAAATAGATTTATGCGTGTTTATAAGACTTGAAATTTGGACAGCTTTTTCTTTATTATTGGTAAAGTCTAGAAAACAATTAACATACTGTTTGGACGGGGCTAACAATGTATCGACAATTGATATGTTTATTAATAAACATTTCATAACATCAACAAAAAAAAATTGGCTGCTTTCTCCAAATAAAACCTTCTCTATAAAAAAAAGTGTCATCAGCTCTCAGTCTAAATCCTAAAAATATCAGTCGTTATCAAAATTAAAAGTAAAAATTAGCACTTAAACTTGCCTTCCGTAAATAAGTGCAGCTTAAGTCCTCTAGTGCGTTGTCTTTCTCGGACAACTTCCAATTTATCTAGATAAATAAGACTGTGAAAGCAGGTAATGGGCATCGGAGGTGCCTGGCAGTCCGACACTTGACTACCTGTGTAGATGGCGGTACGAGACACCATCGGCGAAGCTCCGTTTGGAAACTGCAACGAGCCAAGACCGTGTGCATAGCTCGGCTGTTGCAAAAAATATACGAGTCATTAACTAAGTTCTATTATTATCACAGAGTGTCTATCGATTGTTATGATCATGGAGGATAGAGAGATAAAGACTGACAGTAAACAATACCACGTTGCCAGTATAAATCTAGATTATTTCTATCAATAGACACTCCGATTTAAGTATTAAATTTAATAGAAAAACGACAAATTAAATGGGTTCTACTGACCTGAAATTTACTATCTATAGGGAAATAAAACGAAAGTCCGCGAAAATTTAGAACAAACAACTGTTTTTCGGAATCGTAAACTCCTGGATGTGTTGCACCGAATGAGTGTTCTATTTGTTCGATAGATGGCAGCACCTCCGGTGAATTAAATACTAAGTTACTGCAAAAACAAAATTGTAAAATTTAGAGTTTGATTTACAGAGATAAATAATTTAAATAATTTTTGTTATCTACGTACCTATATTTTAATTTAATAAGCTTCATGTTATATATTTCTATAATTTTCAATCTTTGGGCTACGGGATCAAAGATCAATCTGACACCATCTTGGGGCAAATTTATAACTAAATCCACATCTAGTGGATTCTGGAAAATAAATCAACTGTTTATTAAAAGAGTCTAAAAGAAGCATAGCCTAGAAACCTACGACTTGTTCATACGAATATGTTTGAATAATGATTTGCATCCAAGTGTGCAAGCTTTCACGCCCGGCATTGTTCCAAGTCTTCATGGTTTCCGGGCTTGTAGGCCGTGGTCCGGTGGTATTTCTACCTGACGTTTCGTCTGCCACATCGCCTTTGAGAATGTCTACCGCAGTTGTAGACGAAACGTCAGGTAGAAATACCACCGGACCACGGCCTACAAGCCCGGAAACCATGAAGACTTGGAATGATTTGCACATTATGTTTGAGTGAGAAAAGGGAATTTTATAAACCAACTGGATGTATCAAATGCAATGGAGGCATATTATTGAGGCCGTTTGCATACCCAGATTTTCCGAAAGCTGTTCTGAACATTGACAATTAACGAGTGCAACAAAGAAGTCATAATTTGGATGTTTACTTAAATTCAATTAGGATAGGCACTGCCAAATTTGACCGCTAGGGGCGCTCTCGACAGTGTACTAGGCGACTCGGTCTCGATGAACTATGAAACAACAAAAATCGAGTCCAAGTGACAACCATCGAGAGTCATCGAGATGTTTGCACAATCGACTAAAACATCTCGTATCGCGCATCACTAGAAACAAAACACTGTCAAAAAAAACAAATGCATACTTACGGTATCACTGTACAATACTTGGACACCTTTGATGATACCGACCTGAGATTGAATAATTGCCACTGACTGAGAGAAGTGCATACCTACAAAAACAAAAGAAATACGTTCAGATCAAAAGGTGCAAACGTCTGCAAAATTCTGACGCAGCGCAAAGTTCATGATACGTTTTATTTTTAAACGTTATTGTGTTGTTTAAACGAGCTATTGTTACAATTTTTATTATTGTTTACATTTTACTGTATTGACTACACGTGTTGTTTTTCATTAGCAGGGGGATTCATATCACAAATTTATTAACTGCAAGGACAGAGTTAAACGACCATTGCATTTCTATCGTACGGTATGAGTCATAATTCTTCATTTTTTATACGTTTATTGTGCAATCTCAAATTATACACAGATGTTGGGTTGCAGAAAGCAATGTCAAAATGTCAATAAATTTGATTTGACAATGAGCTTAGATTGTTTTTAACTTCCCATTGGAAGTTATTGTAATGGGTCAGAAAATCGAAATCAAAATGTATAACAAATTTTTATGTTTCAAGGTCACTACACTATTTTTACACTATTTTTAGAAAGATGTCTGCGTGTTAGTATGTGTGTTTGTACGTATGTACGTACGTATGTGTTCATTTCTTTCTAAGACGAAATCTCGAGAATGAAAAATGATATCGACTACGTTAGGGTGCCAATTGACGCGTATTTACGTAAATATGATCTGAAAGAAATTTTTTCAAAATCGGTTCAGCCGTTGTTTTTTATTTTTTAATTATTGTAAAAAATAAATAATAATTATGTTTTAATGATTAAAATGATTACTTTTCTGTGTAATATCTAAGTTAATTATTATTATTATTAAATATTTATCAAACTGGGAAGTTCGTCGCGTGGACCTCAAGGGTCGCACTTTAGTCCTAATAAACGACCCACCTTAAGGCTTGTTATTTATTGTAAATTATACGAGTCGACAACTTAGCTTAGATTGTGGTCATAGGTATAATAACATTTTATATTATTTTATGCAGAAGCGGGCTTGAGAATAGCCAAGCGTGTAGCAATGCTGTTGTTTACATGGCGTTGCTATGGTTCCTCTATTACAAGTCCCTAGTTCCCGGGTTCTAGCCCGAGAGCTGGTAAAAGTGTCAATTGGATTTTCAATTTATTATATTAAAAAAAAATAATGAATTGAAAATATGAATTGGTGCTAGGCCCAAATAACCTTAGCTGTTGGTGGTCTTTAAAACACAATTTTAACAATTTATGCAGAAGTAGTCTAATGTCGTTGTAAACTCGTTAGTACTCACACAAAAACAAATGATTGATCTGCATAGAAAAAGATCGCTTTACAAGCTAATTTTTGATCAAAATGCGTAGAAAAATGTTGTTTGGAAGTCGAAATTGTACAACAAACGTTTCAATCGATCAAATTTTTTTCGAGCAGGATCGATTTAAAACTCTACAATGCTTTTCTTATGGAGAAATAAATGTCACAATCTAAGGCCATTGTCAAATCAGATTTTCTGACAATGCTTTCTGCAACCGAGCAAGAATGAATTAGAATTTACTACTAAGTAGGTACTGCAACAGATTGTAGTAGGCTTGCACAAAAAAGTTCCAAACGGACGGAACATGAAACTTTTCCTTTGTTAAGCGGACATTTTTCCCAGAAATATATCCGAAAAACGATCTCGTTCCACTGTTTTACCTTTGCGTTGAAGGAAAGAAATGACATTATGACAAACAGACAAAAATTATGAAAATGGATAATTCGGTCTAGGCTCTATAGGGTTACCATCTGTCCGGATTTGTCCGGACTTTCGGCCTTCCGTCCGGTTTTTTAATTAGTCCAGATTTTTGACTTAGATGGAGAAATTTTGATAATATTTAACTTTCGCATTAAGTCTAAAATGTCTGGACTTTTTTTTAAAAGTCCGGCTTTTTGCCACGACTTTTCAAATTTCGAAATGGTAACCCTAGTCTAGGCACTATGACTATCTCATAAACTCAAAAAACGTATTTGATTCGGTTGTAAAAGGGTTCATTTAACAAAGGATTATCTATAGTTTTAATCATTGCAAAAACTAAATAGGTTTAAATATACAATTACAAATAACCTTGAACTCTTCTGTCATTAGAAGAAAGGCAGAGCACGTGCAGTACATTTTTAATAGCGTGTGGTATCCCCAACTTGTTTTACATTTTCGCTAACTACTCATCCCCAATTTGTCTCAGCTTAAAAAATGGACCGTGCGCACGGTCGAAGTTATACTTCATACATTTTTCATTAGAACGCGTTCCGTTGAAGTTTTTGGCATCAAAAATTGATTTTTTAAATTATAAAATCTTAAATAATTTTCCCTGGGATGAGACCTAGCTAAATCGATTTTTTGCCCCCCAAAATCCGTTTTCAGTGAATTTCATGCAAATCGTTTGAGCCGTTTTATCCCAGTCAGCGTTTACTTAATTAATTTTTGAGTTGTTTTTTAATGTCGGTTTGTTTTGTTTTTTCCGAATCACTACCCTCGCTAAGAAGTATAACTTCAATAATATAGAATATTATGGCCTATGTTACACCGTACACGGGAAGAAGTAGACTTTAAACAGTAAAAGCATTTTTCTAATTGGTTCCGTAGTTTCTGAAATAACCCACGGCAAACAAATAAACTTGTGATTAAAAGGCATTCATGCTAATGACCTCAGTTGTTGAGTGTCTATAATCTACAATCTGCAAAAAACACACCTAGCAAGACGCCCTGAAAATAAATTTCATATCGAAATTTCTTATTTCATATGTTTCTAATTTAATTATTTTTTGTAATTGCATTATTAAAAAAATCTGTCTATGGGGGGTCTGTGCTTTTAAATTTATTATTTTCCCGTTCAGCAAAAATGTATAATTTAAAACTGTTGAACTAGTTATAACTTATGTCTTTGTATGCACATGCAAACTGCACGCTATTTTTTAATAAACTTGAAAGCTAATATAAACTATATTGACCAATCAAATTGGTATATAAAAAAGTGAATAACGCGTTCAAATTTTATTGTAAGGTAATAATGGTCGTTAATCCTAATTTTACGTAGCAAGTGAACATTTGTTACGTTTACCAACGTTATATTATAAAAAATATAAGTATACAATAAAATATAAACATCTTGGCAAAGAAAAAGTGACAGTTCTGTCCTTGTCCTTCTTAAAATAGTACCATGTACATAAGCCCCTTCCAATAATTATTATTCGCCTGCGGGTTTTTTAAAAGAATAAGACAATGTCCCCTTTGAAAAAGAATCAGTGACGCTCTTGACGTTTTAATTATTTTTTAAATTACGCAGTACGGACACGTAATTCTGCTGTAATGACAAATTTTCAATGCATATTATTTACTCAATGATATTTTGCTTAAAACGCATTTTAATATATTTGAATAATAGATAATAATTAGTGTATTCGCTATTTTCAAAATGTTTATCATTTAATAAATTTACGTAAAAAGATTGCACAATGTCATACAATGCAGTATAATTCAAAATTTGTATTATTATTATTATTAAACAAAACACAAGATCTAAGTATCTTTTGTTTATTATTAAAAAATTATCGAAAAAAAGCGATGGTGTTAAAACAATAACATTTAAATTTAGATAAAGACAGATATCCAAAATGTCAAAAATGTTGCATCCACAGTTACTAATAACAAATTTAAAATGCCTGTCTGTTGAAACGAATGTAAATAATATTATAAAAATAAGATATTAATATTGCGCAATTTTCATTTTATATGTAAACATGCAAAATCGTCTTGTACACAAAATATGACGGGCAAAACCAAAATAGAGAAATATTTACCCAAGATAAACTCCCAGTTTTCACAGCCCAAAGATCTTTCTGGTATCACTTCTAGATCAAGCATTGTGAAGATTGATTTCAAAACACACACGTTTGATATTTATTAACAAAAATCACGTCTTTTTCTGACTGTTATTGTTTTTTTCAATAAGATACGCAGTTCTTTGTTTCAGTAGACGTCGGCCATTTTCTACTAATTTCCCCTACTTTAGACATTCACCTGTCATTAAACAGCTGATATTTGTTGTGGGAGATAATTCATAAAAGAGACGCTTGACAGAGTGCGCTATATAAAACGTTTACACGGTAAAAAAAAGACAACATGATATAATTGTTCAGTTTGTATTTCACAATGCTACACCTACGACTAGTAAAGGATGAAATATTGCTTGTGCAATAAGTCGAACAGAAATAGATGTAGCTAATTATTTAAAGACAAAATTCAATATCACTGTAAACAAAAACAAATAAATTAAAAGGGCTTTTGCAAAACTATCAAGACTTTTTATTACTTTTCGAACTGTAATACACTTTTCAATTTACTTTCGGAATTTTTTGTATGGAACGAATGCAGCAATCAAAATCAATCGACAAAAAACTTAGCTAGTCAACAGTTTAATACTTATTCTGACTTTTTTTATTAGTTTTGTTCGTAAAACTACTATCCAACGTGAATTTTCTAAAATCATAGATTGTTAACTTTTTGAAAAAGAAAATGGACTTTAACACATTTCAACTTTTCGTGGGTCAGAATCAATCTTTATGGGATATTGGAACGGGACAGCGATGAAAATGTGAAAATTCAAATAAACACTTTGAATTTCAAATCAGTTAGAAAACGTTAAAAACCAGAGACGGAATTAGATTTTGACTTTTTTACTTGACCAACATAACCGATTGTGCGTAGGGGAACCCCATTCACATTCCGTCACGTGAAACATCTAAGTCCGTCTCTGATTTTAACGTTTTTTAACTGGCATGAAATATTTTCACAATTTCCATTACCGGAGCTAAGAGTATACAAGAATATAAAAAAAAGACAAATATATCTGTATATGTTTCATTATTATGACCAAAATATATTCATAAAAAAAAATTAAACTCAATTGCACTTAAACAATAAAACTTATACTAAACTTAAAAATTATTTGCATTGAACATTTGACTAAAATATGAAACTTATCAATTATAAAATAGAAGCAGTTCTTAGATTCATCTGCGACGTTTCTCAACGTACTGTTTCTTCGAAAATAAAAAATAATACTTCATACACAATATTCACCATATTCTTGTTTTATAATTTTTTCAAAAACTGACCGTATAACAATAAAGTACTTGACAAATTATCATAATATAGCGACACCAAAAATTATTTTTTAAATATTAAATTCAGTCCTTCCGAATATCACTTAAAAAATAAAAATTTTATCACATTTATTCAAGTCAAAAAATTAAATTTCCAAATGTCTATAGTAGATTCGAGTAAACATCTAACAGTGATATTTTGGATAATGTCAAAAACTAAATGCATATTTCATTAATAAATATATATAACATTTCCTAGGGATTTAACATGGAGGCGTGGCCTGATCACAAAACAACATTTTACTATATTTTCATTTTCCGTCACCAATGTCATAGCGCAGAGGTCGGCAACCTTTTGAGACGGAAGAGCCAAAAGTTACAATTTACAAAATTTCCCAGTTTTTAAAGAGCCACTAACATTTTCAGAAACTTTCACGTGTAAAATAATTTGAGGTTATGAATATTCAAAACAGATTTAGAAAGCTCAACTCATATTCATATATAATTTATTACGTATCATACCAACATGAAACAACCAGAATATACCGTACAGTATGAAAATATTTACTTTTTGATCGAAAAAAGTTCTGACTGCGACCGTTGACGACACAGTGCACCAATAACTAAACAAATAGAAGTGTTGCCACATTTAAAAAATGTCAGCTGTCCGTATACTCTCTACACCACCTGTTCTCACTGTTCTCTGTTCAGTGTTTTTATCCTGTTTAAAGTTTTTTTTGCAGTATAATATTTTTTATGAGTTTTGAAAATAAATTAATATAATTATTAATATTTGCGCATGGAGCTGGAGAGCCGCATCTTGACATCATAAGAGCCGCATGCAGTTCGCGAGCCGCAGGTTGCCGACCCCTGTCATAGCGTCAAATCCCTGTACAGTACAACCTCGATAAACCGACATTTTTAAGCCATCGATAGGCCTCCAAGCACTTCTCTATAACCCAAAGCTTGTGGCACTGCTACGCTTGGGTCATTGCTATACAAAAATCTGATTTAAATTAAAACTTTCCATTCTTTTTCTACTTCCAATAATTTGCCATTAGACCGATTTTTAGTGTCGGATTATCGAGCTTGTATTGCATCTATAAACCGCCATATTATCGTTATTAATTTTTGCTTTCAATGAAACGAGTCGATCCATTAATACTAAAATTATCGACGCTAAAAAAAACGTCAATATGTCAAATTTTATCACACAAATATAAATTACTTATCAATAAATTTGTCCGACTTTTGTGATCGATCTCTTCCAAAAAATTTCAAACCGACAGCAACATTAACGTCTATTTGTTTCACTGTCACTCGATTGTTTCAACAGAGACAGTCAATTGTTTCACTGCTTCTTGTGCTATCACATTGTTTGTTCGACTGATGTCGAAGCGTCCACAGCACTGTTGTAGCATTTGTTATCGACGATGCTGTACTGACGGAACACTTCTGTGTGTTTGTCCAACGGTAAAAAGATGCGCTGTGCTTGTTGGATGTCGGCGCGGCACAACGGACAACGTTCGCAGCGAGCTGCGCATGTCGAACATGCCATCGCGTGAGAACAAGGAAGAAACGCAGTGTCGATTGTATTGTCCATGCAAATACGACATGTCAATGCGTCGAGTATTCTAGCCAAACGCTCCTGAGTTTCCTGCAACAAAATAAAATAATATATTTTTTAATGTCATTTTTGTATATGAAGGAAAATTGGTAATAAATATTATTAACATTATTATTATTTAGGTCCGGCGCATACAATCAATTTTTAATCGCACAACTGTTTAGATGTTTGTCAAAAGGCTATGGAAGCAGATGGGACTGCGCATACTATCGACACTAATACTATAAATATATACAAAGTGAAACAGATTTTGATGAAATAAATAAAACCGTTCCCAAAATCTTGTATAATAAAATCATTTAATTATTTACATGATGGTGATAAGCCGCTTTCGTAAATCAAGGTTTACATCTTCAGATCAAATTGTATTTTAAAAATTATGAATTTAAAGTCAAAAATTTATTTCCAGACATCTTTCAAGACCATTTCCAATATTTGTACATCGAATCAAAATTAAAGATGAATATGATGTGAAAAGATAATTCTTAACACCGTACAAGAATACCATGTTATTAATGTGAAATAATTATGATGTGATAAGATAAGCATTGTCACTTAATAAAAAGCAAATGTCTGCTATGAAAATTCTTTCATGAAAAAATTTTCATAGCAGACATTTGCTTTTAATTAAGTGACAATGCTTATCTTATCACATCATAATTATTTCACATTAATAACATGGTATTCTTGTACGGTGGTAAGAATTATCTTTTCACATCATATTCATCTTTAATTTTGATTCGATGTACAAATATTGGAAATGGTCTTGAAAGATGTCTGGAAATAAATTTTTGACTTTAAATTCATAATTTTTAAAATACAATTTGATCTGAAGATGTAAACCTTGATTTACGAAAGCGGCTTATCACCATCATGTAAATAATTAAATGATTTTATTATACAAGATTTTGGGAACGGTTTTATTTATTTCATCAAAATCTGTTTCACTATGAAGATCCCAAACACCTCGGCGGATATATCTTAAATATATACAAGTTTAACACGAGGCGTCGTAACTAAATACACAATTAAATGAATGCATAATGACTGCATCAGTTTACAGATTGTATCAAATTAAACCTGTGCATAGGGCATTCTGTGTGTAAGACAGAGATTGACACATAAAGCAATAAGTAAGAATGAGATAAATGATCGCTAATAGGATGTTACGTGGTTACTGTAAATAAATAATATTTATACAACCTAATAGCGTCATCTTTGTTTTTTCGCTCCTTCTATGCTGTAAAAATGTAAATCTTTTATCAGTTTAATTTACAGTAACCACGTAACATCCTATTAGCGATCATTTATTTCATTCTTACTTATTGCTTTATGTGTCAATCTCTGTCTTACACACAGAATGCCCTATGCACCGGTTTAAATTGATACAATCTGTATATGAAACACCCATTTTGACAATGACGTAACATAACGCTGTAGTCAGGAAAAAATCATTATTTCAAATCTGTCACCGTACGGATTCTAGCCCTAAACTTTCCACTATCGCGGCGGACTGAGTTGACAATTACTCACACAGTGACACATTTTCAAACGACCAACTCTTTCCCTTTCAAGTTTAAAACATTGTTAAAATGGGTGTTTCATATATACTGATGCAGTCACTAATTCTATAGTTAAAAATAAAAATTAATAAACTAACACTTGAAAAATTCTACACATTTATTAATCTCAACGATCGTTTCGAGTTTGTAACCCATCCTCAGGAGTTTAAACTAAAACTAAAATCTAAAAAGTCTACAAACATTATATTATATAAGACTGGGGTGTCTTCCCTGGGTTACTATATATAATATTTGTCGACTTTTTAGATTTTAGTTTTAGTTTAAACTCCTGAGGATGGGTTACAAACCCGAATCGATCGTTGAGATGAATAAATGTGTAGAATTTTTCAAGTGTTTGTTTATTAATTTTTATTCAATCATGCTCTACCAAGTGCCTAGCGATAATTCTATAGAATTTATAATTCTATGTATAACAACAAAAATCATAAAACCGCATCGATCGTCTTTTGACTTTTCCTCTACTTGTGGTTCTTAGAGTGAGAATATTATAGAAGGATCTTACCTACTGTAATTATTTTTGGTAATTTTATTAAAAACATAATAAACTAACCTTGTATTTTTGTCCATCACAGCAATTGCAGGGTGCGCTACTAGACGAAGCGCCTTCCATGCCACTACAAGAAGTTTCACCGCCATCTGATGAGTTCGGTCCACGATATAAGGCCCTCCTGGCGTTATCGTACACCTCCCTGCACGTTCTTCTGATATCGAATACATATTTTTTACCTAACGACGAATCTTCATTGAAAATTGATATGATCGTACCCTGGAAAAATAAAAATAAACCTGTGTTAATACAGTACAGCATTGATTATACGACCTATTGTGAACCGGCCCTACCTCGAATAATCGAAAAACTATGATATTGCGGACTTTTTAAGAGGATTTAAAAAAAAACTGCGAGCTTGAGAATAGTTGAGTTCCCAGGTTCTAACGCGAGAGCTGCTAAAATTGTCAATGAAGGATACTATATTTTTATTCATCAGATAGCGCTAGTGACAAGTGAGGTCTAGGGGCCCAGCCGCCGAGAGGGCCCCGGCCAGGGCGGAGATGGAAATTAAAGAAAAAAAACCCAAAAATTTTGTAAGATAACCCAATTGGCGACTTTTTCTTGCTGAATTTTCATCCAATTCCATTTTCCCCCATTGTTTTGGGCTGGGGGACCCAACTGTCAAGTGCCTAGGGGCCCTGGGTCTTTATGTCTGGGCCTGACTACTCGACTTGACTCAAAAATTAAATACTCGACTTGAGTTGATGGTGAAAATCCAGTTACGTCATAACAAAATAAGTTTACTATACCTTGAAATCTCGGATACACTGGGCAGTGACGGCGCTTCGAACAGTTTCGCAGCTGTAAAACGCATGTTTCTCGGTGATGGCTCTATACAGTCCACTGGCAATCTGAGACGAATCCAGCTTGATTTCTAAACAATTCTCCTCCCCATCCAAATTCAAATATTCCAACCGAAATATTTTCTTTTGTGACTGTGCGCTCTGTATTGCCGTGAATGGAATACTGCAAACAAAACACAATCGAATAAACAAATGAAGAAATAAAACAAAATCAATTAAGAGAGCAAACCAATTGAATAAACATCTGAACATTGAAAGATATTTTATCAGTAGGACTTCAATCAAGGAATCAATATTTTAGTTCCGATATTTTCGGGATTAGAGACACCAGTCCTGATTTCGGGAAATGAAATTGATTGGATTTTTTAACTGATTTATTATTTTAGTTGGAAGGCCGAATTAATAATTGATATTTTACCTTTGTTTCTCGCATCCTTGTTGGTAGACAGATATTCCGTGAGGCCCGACACCTAGCGTAACGCTTCCGTGGGGTTTACCCATAAACATTTCTTCTCCGAACGTATCGAAAGTCGACACCTCTTTTAGTAACCAATATTCGGCAGTTGATTGTTTCATTTCCTGGAAAAAAAAATTAAAGCGTGATATAAATTCGACTCAGGTAGAAAATGAGTTTAGCGCGACATCACAAAACGCCAAAAGAACCAAACAATGACAGATGTATGCAACTCTATTTATTGGTTTGTAATCGATACATAGTAGATTATAGACGCTCGACAGCTGAGGTCATCAGCGTCTGGTTTGTAATCAATTCGAATCTTAATATATAAAAATAAATGTCCTGACTGACTGATTGATTGAGACTTACTGACTGACTGATTGATTGATTGTGACTGACTGACTGATTGATTGATTGTGACTGACTGACTGACTGACTGATTGATTGATTGTGACTGACTGACTGACTGATTCATCGCGAAATCTCAGGAACTATAAAACCTACAAACATGAAATTTGACAGGTAGGTTCCTTATAGGACGTAGGCATCCGGTAAGAAATTCAACCCCTAAGTGAGTCAAATTAGGGTCTAGTCTGATGTAGCAATTTTCAGAATTTTTTTTCTCTGTCTATCGTGCCTCGATATATTGATATTTACCTTCATGCTTCTATGTTCGTTGACGACCATTTGGAGCAGGTCCGCAGGTTTGGACGCCACATCATCGGGAGCGATGTGACAGCACTGGGAATACACCCCATGTGGCGGTTTCAGTTGATCGTAGTCTCCGCTTTCGGCTTGAGCAATGAGAGCTATCAATCGAGCAGCACCTGCCCAATCGATCGGTTTCAACCGCGATTCCAAAATGTTCTTCTTCGCTGATAAATAGAACTGATGCCTGCAATTAAAGAAAACACATAATGAGATACTGGGGTTTGTGCTCTCTCCGTTACGGAAATCGTGACAACGGTGCGCGTTTCAATCTGTTGTCTTTAGTCAGTAAAAGAGTCGCGTGCCTATCTCTATCTGCCAAGCAACGCTTACAACGTTGCCAGAGCATAATCACTCAACCCCTTTTTGCCGAGTCTCATAGCTAAAAGTTTAATATTTTCTAAAGCTTTTATCTCTTGAACAAAACGATAAAAAACTGATATTTTTGAAGTTAACTGACGCCTGCAATTAAAGAAAACACATAATGAGATACTGGGGTTTGTGCTCTCTCCGTTACGGAAATCGTGACAACGCTGCGCGTTTCAATCTGTTGTCTTTAGTCAGTAAAAGAGTCGCGTGCCTATCTCTATCTGCCAAGCAGCGTGTACAACGTTGCCAGATCATAATCACTCAAGTCCTCCTTGCGAGTCTCATAGCTATAAGTTTAATATTTTCTAAAGCTTTTATCTCTTGAACAAAACGATAAAAAAACTGATATTTTTGAAGTTATACTTCTTTAACGAGGGTAGTGAATTAGAATAACCTCGAGTGAAAAATTGCCGACTTAAAAATTTATGAAACGCTGTAACGCTGACAGGGATAAAACTGCTCTACCGATTTGGATGGAATTGAAATTGAAAGAATTAGATTTCACTGTTTTCTATATTCAGTTAAAATTTCGTAAAATTCTTTAGGAGAGTAATTTGCACAACTACTTTAAATTGAGAATGCTGTATGTGGGATAATCTACGATGTTTTATATCCTCTATGCCCTATGTTAAATTGTTAAAAGGGTTTGAGAATGGTCGAGAGTGTAGAAATGCTGTTGTTTACATGGCGCTGCTATGGTTCCTCTATTACAAGTCCCCAGTTCCCGGGTTCTAGCCCGAGACTTGGTAAAAGTGTCAATTGGATTTTCAATTTATTGTTAAAAAAAAAAATAATGAATTGAAAATATGAATTGGTGCTAGGTTCAAATAACCTTAGCTGTTGGTGATCTTTAAATTGTTAAATTGTGTTTTAATTTTTAAATACCACCAACAGCTTAAAGGTTATTTGGGCCTAGCACCAATTCATATTTTCAATTAAATATTTTAATTTTTTTTAATAATAAATTGAAAATTCAATTGACACTTTTACCAGCTCTCGGGCTAGAACCCGGGAACTGGGAACTTGTAATAGAGGAACCATAGCAACGCCATGTAAACAACAGCACTGCTACACGCTCGACCATTCTAAAGCCCTCTCTGCCCTATGGGATATAATTACCAATAGATCTTAAAAAGTTTAACAGTTACTTACTTGGTGGCTTCCTGCAAGAGCAGGTGAGGCGGAACCCAAAACTTGACCCGCAGCGCAAATCTCAAGGGTGTGCCGTCGTTGCCCGCCAGAGGATTACGCAAGTTCAACCAACCCAGCTCCTCGCCTTTGTGGTTGATGTTCTTCAGACCGAAATAATCGCATTCCACATTGATCCCGAGCCATTCGCAAACCTTCAACAAAAAGATACGCACAGTTAGTTATCAATTATCAATAGAGTTTTTTTTCAAGGTCACAAACATCTAGGGTTATTTGAGTTTAGCACCAATTCATGTTTTCAATTTATATGGCAGGGGTAGATTTAGGCAGCAATCCCATGTACACGGAAAACGGAACTCGGAAATGCAAATGGCGGAGGTTGACCAATCAGATTCTTTCCGTAATGTTTGAATATTACAGAAAGAATCTGATTGGTCAACCTCCGCCATTTGCATTTCCGAGTTCCGTCTTCCGTGCACATGGGACTGCTGCCTTATATAGGGACTAATAAGCTGTGTGCAAGGGGGCGGAGTTATGATAATATCGATGCGAGCGCTCGTTGCGAGTTCCATTCTTCTTATTACATATAAAAGGAAATATCATTCTTTTCTTCGTCTTCTTAGATATAAAATGAATGAGCTCAATAAATATGGCGGCTGGCCTCACTTTTAATTGCTCTATAACCTCTTAACTCAGTGGTTAAGGTATCTGATATACTAAGCCAGGTGTGGCTGTAAGCAGGCCCGGCCTAGGCCAACAAAGCACCAGCCTAGGGGCTCAGTCGCCGAGGGGGGCCCGGCCAAGGTGGATGGAAATTATAAAAAAAGTCCAAAAAATTTCTAGTTAATTTTATTCATTCTTTTCACATTTTTTTTTTCTTAGGGCCCCCAACTGTCAAGTGCCTAGGGGCCCTAGGCCCCTAACTCCGGGCCTGGCTGTGAGGTAAAGTACGAGTTTGCCGACACGTGCAAACGCCAAGCGATCAGCAACTTTGTAACCACTGTGTATAGAAAATAAAAAAATTGCGAAAAAAGTCACATCTGTTATCACCGATAGAATTTATGACACAGAAACGCTCCTTTTTAGTAAAGTAAACAATAATATTTACACGACGAAGAGAAAAAATGTCCGAGATAAAAAATTTATGAAATAATATTTAATAAATAAAACAATTCACACAGCAGATAACAAAACAAGATGAATATTTGCTGATAATAATGTATTAACACTATTTCCAGCTGTGGTTCAACGTAAACATGTTTTTCACCAGGAGGCCATTTCGCTATTGGCGCTCAATTCAAAACTATCCTGAGTCTCAACTGAATCTTTTGTCAAATTCAGTCAGTAGCGGCGCTCGGGGTTTTTGAAGTGAAAACAATTCCTTAGGTGCGCTTTGCCTGGGCTGTTAACAACAGTGATGTGAAACGCACCCGACGGTGACAATCGGGGCTACTCGGCTCAGACACGAACACGTATTTGCAATATGCTTGTCATAGTGAGTAGTTCATAAGTGTGATAATAGATGACACTAAAAACTTAGTACGAGTAAAAAGTCATTTGTAGTTCACAAGTGCGATAACAGATGACACTAAAACTTAATATAATCGTTAAGGTATTTATATTCATTAAATTTAATTGTATAGGCCGATTTTAATATATATATGATTAAACTGTGTGATTAAAAAATTATATATATATATTTTAAAATAAGAAAATCTGAAATTTTCACTTCTGTCGTGTAGTCATAAGCACCACACCTATTTTTTTTCTAGGGTGGGCCAGTGTTGAGCATGGTGATCTGTAGGTAGGCCAATAACATTTTTTCTCAAAATGGCAGTGCTCGATAAAATTTTAACCCAGGTAACTTGCTATAGAATTCTGGTCTGTATAGGCTGTGTGCATGGGGGCGGAGTTATAATAATATCGATGCGAGCGCTCGTTGTGAGTTTCATTGTAAACTCGGAACTCTAATTTTCCGTAATTGTCAGTGAGCATTGTTGTTTAAAAAGTCAAGTAAATAAAACGATGATTTTACTTATTTGGAAATTATTAATATAAATCTGATAAATTTGACACTTTTAAACCCGGTCCGCAAGATTACCAGTGCCATGGTTTGAGGTTATATGGTCGCTTGTCAATATAAACCATAGACATAAGTACACCTCCATGTCTGATATAAATTATTCAGTTATTTTTTATTATACGTCAAAATTGAAGAAGAAAAAAACTTTAAAATAAATAATTTTCACGTATCTTTTGTGCTATGCTATTTATACTATTTACACATAGCTAGATAAAATGGTATTCATTTATTAAAAAATTTCCCGGTATAAGACAACAATAAAAATGAGTTCAATTGTACACTATTTCCCGCTAGCGGCGCTAGTAGGCTTCGTGCACACAACCTATAGACAACAATAAAAATGAGCTCAATCGTGCACTATTGCCCGCTAGCAGCGCTAGTAAACTTCGTGCACACAACCTGTATAAAATGGCATCTCGACTATTTCGGCTAATCGATTTGATTGAGTCGACGGATTGTTACAGACCGCGCAACAAGCCTGTTAATTTCATTTAAATAATATGTGTGGTATATTTTAATGTATGCATTTATAAACATACGGCCTATAAAAATGTCGAGGCTGAAAACAACTGAAAACATTAGCATATTTTCGCGGTTAAAAATAGTTCGCACTGAAAATCTTGAATAAAACGCTCTTCGCTAAAAAAGAAACTTGCGCCGGGAGCAAGGATGTATTTACAGGGGGGGGGGAGTCAGAAGGCTATAGCCCATGGCGGCAAGTTCGTAGGGGCCAGTGGCGGACTAAGCCAGTCGGAGGCCCGAGGCGACAGAACTAAATGAGGCCTCCGGTCTGCTTTGAAACTGATGTATTTGTAGTGTAAATTTCGTAAAAAATGAATAATATAGATGTAATGGCTGACAAAAAAAAAATCAAATATTTATAATAAACGACCTATACCTAGTACCTACGTTTGTATTTTTTATACGTACGGGGCCTCCAACTCCAAACTGTCTCTTATTTACTAAACATATTTTGGCCTTGTTTAGGATTTGATTAAGAAGGAATTCTCAAGATTTGGAGGCCCCCCCCAGGATCAGAGGCCCTGGGCGAGCCTCCCCCTTAGTCCGCCTCTGGTAAGGGCGGCAAAAAAAGAAAAAAGTAGCGTTTTTTAACAGACTTCAAAAAAATGAGGTTCTCAGTTCGACTGTATTTTTTTTGTATGTGTTACGTGATTTCTCTTGCATTTGTGAATCGATTTTGATGATTATTGTTTTATTTGATAGGATATATGTCTGGGGTGGCCCCATATAAATGTTACTTATGTCGATTCAGTAGTTCGACTGATTTTAATAAAAAATGAGTAACGGGATGTAACACCGTTTAGGTAAATGTCAAATATCAAGACATCAATCGGTTAATAACGTGCAAACTACCAATAAAGCCACTAAAAAGTAAAAAATAAAAAACTTTTTAACAAAAAAAAAACTGGAGGGGGGCTTACATTGTCTTTGTCACATCTCAAAATAAAGGGAAAAAGAAAACTTGTTTAAATAAAATCGTTATTTCAGGTTTAAAAAGTTTTTCTTATCTGTTTATTACATACAAAATAAGACAACAAAAGCAAGCAAAATTAATTGTACTTTTTTACGCGTTAATTTTTATCACAAACAAGTAACAAATCATTTGTCGTAAAAAGTTACTCAATAATTATTAATAAAATTATAAAAAAAGTTTTCTATCACTGTCTTTTTTGTGTGAAACGCTATTTGATAGACAATGATGCCGCTATTAGTTGTAAATTGATTAGATACAAAATTGTAGTTCAAAGAACAACAAAAATAGATATTTATGTACGAGACACAACTACAACAAAAAATATAGGTCAAGAAACTTCAATGTAAAACAACAAACAAAGAGTCAACTTGTATAGGACGATCGAATAATAAATAACAAATAACTTTTATAATGGCAAAGTCTACCAGGAAGTTCAAATCAAGCTTTTCTAAAGTACGATGTTTCGTTGATTTAATAGAAACACACTAACTTGAACGTTCTTTTTACCCAACTGCGAGGAAGCAAAAGCAGGGTTATGTTTTTTGCGCTACCTAAGTTTGTAAGTATGTATGTGGGATTTTTTATTCCCTCGTTGCATCCAAACGACTGGATGAATTTTAATAAATGATGCGTCATTAGATTCGTCTTAATCCCGAGAGTGACATAGGGTATATATTATATTCAATATGGCGGACGTTAGACGCCATTTTGTCAGAATGTAAAAGTAACTTTCCTTCTAAAATACATCGATATGGGTATCAAAAGAAAGGTCTCGTTGAGACGATTTCAAAAAACTAAAAAGACGCAAAAAAAATTAAATTAAAAAAACAAAAAACCCGACTGCGTCAAAAGCGAACTAAAAAGATGGAAACAACATCAAAATATGATAACGTGTAGTCGGAGGCATAAATGTGGTAACAAGTTGAACAGAAATATCTGGTGTCTCCGACAGCATGTTATCAATTGATCAATTGTTTCCATCTTTTTAGTTCGCTTTTGACGCAGTCGGTTTTTTTTTATTAAATATAGATTAAAGTTATCTGCGTCTTCTTTCCTTCTTCCTCTCAAATTTCTCGACGCTGAATGATAAATTTTGGTACCCACTATCCTTATTTATTACCTCTATAAAATATTCCCAGTTTAAGAGCAAACATTTGTATTTCTGGTTGTCGTAGGTCATCTCAGGAACTACTGAACCGAATTGAAAAATTCTTTCACTGTTTAGCCTGCTTCTTCCCGTGTAGCACAGGCTTATATATTATTAATTTTTAAAGAAGCTACCATATTTAAGTTCATAACTTTATGAACATATTTCACACTCCAAAAAAGTTGCTGAGTTCACGCGGTGCTGCAATGTTTATTCATGAATTTGACAATGGATTCGATAATTTAGTTAAGCCTTCAAATGGAATAACTTTCAAAACTATTTTAAATACTTTTAATATTTACAAATTAGCAATATTTGCCGAAAAAGCTTGTCGAATTATAAGATCTGTTTTATATTTACCGTAAGAAATACGCTAATAATTATTGGCAAGTGTTAAAAAATATAACTGAAGTCCATGTTCCACATGTTGGGTTAGGAACGCTTTGAGATTACAATTACGAGATGTTTTAGTCGATTGTCTCGATTGTTCAAACATCTCGATGACTCTCGATGATTGTCACTTGGACTCGATTGTTGTTGTTTCATACTTCACAGAAACCGAGTCGCATAGTACTGAATCGTACATTGTTGAGAACCACATAATATACAATCGTTCATCACTCAACAACTGTGGTCGAGTCGATGGTCGATTGTGCAGTAATCGCGTAATACGAATTCAATAGTGAAGAGATCACAGAGTAGTGAGTACCAACTGCACAGTGAATAATCAACGAGTCGCGTGAACGTCAGTCGACTAGCATATAACCTTGAATCGCGACTATGTATTCTCATTCGTTGCTATTGCTATAACCTAAGTGGCAAATAATCGACTTGAACAATCGAACATTTCGATTGTAAAATCAAACTCCGATTCGATTGTGGACTCGATTGTTATTATGAACGATTACAATTGTTTCGATTGTAAAAACATCTCGTATCGTCCGTCACTACTGCAAATTTAAAATGAAGCAGGCCATTCCTATACAATTTCTTTAATCTAGCGAAGCATTCCAGTCAGGCTCTTCTTTAATATTTTAGTCTTAACTTAACAATTTATTATTGGAAAAAGAACACCGTTTAGGTCAAGTCCTTTATTTTTAACATTGGAAATGTTTATGTTCGTATATGGGGGCAGAGTTACGAGTTTTCGTTCAAGGCCAAAAGACAACGGTGTCGCGATCAAGTGAGGAGCAATCATGCAAAATTGAACAAGTGCAATTTTTTCGAAATGTGTTTTATATCATGTCTAGTTAATTGAGAGGTATTTGCGACGATCTGCGGTGTTATTTTTGAGCAAATGTTAATAAATACTGTAGAAAAATCCATTTAAAAGTTAAGTAATCAAGCAAAAGTGAACGCGTATATATAACAGAAGAATAATAGGGTTATTCCTGACAAAACTAAACAGTGCATTGATAAATATTGTGTGTATAATAAACAGTTAATTATGTTTCATATATGCTGTTATCATTTCCAATGTCCTCGATGGTTGCAAGGATTGCGAAATCTGTGAATTTTTTTCATTAAATAGGGATTCTTCGTGTTTTTGATTCTTCTTCTTCTTAGACAATCGTTTTTAAGGAGGGCGCTAAAAATAAATGTAGACTGTATCGCGTAAAAGGTGATTAATTATATGGATATTTTTCATTCTTGATACCCTCAGAGAGGGCGCCTGGTGGTGTCCCCCTGATACAGCGTCCTAGTTAGCTTGACCCGCTTGACCGTCTTAACTGATCATGCAAAACGTACGATAAGTCCTTACGTATAGACCGGGCTTTAAAACTCTTATAAAAAATAATAATAAAAAAATCATCCTAAGGTGTTAGGGCGGTTGCGCAAACCCGGCAATAATCCAAAAAAACGTTTAGTTTTCAGTCAGTCACCGCGTGAAATTGCGCAATAATAATTAATATTCTGCCAAACACACCTACATGCTTTTTTCTTCTTCTTTATTTTTGTAATAGATGCCACGCGGACGACAGGACATTTTCAGTTAGTAACAGCTGTTCATTTTTCTGTACAAACAAATTCCATGAAACTGAACTATTGAAAAAAAAACTCGGGTCGCAGTGCCAAACCCTGCCGACAATATAGTGTATTTGCTAATACAGGCATTGTGGCATTATTATGTAAACTTAAGTTTGTTTTTTGACAAAATAAAAAATTTAACCCCTTAATACATCCCTTACAATAATTAAATTTTTCTAAATTTCAATATTAGACATGGATTTTATCAGTACACCCAATTAAATACACCCTTCCATATCTAAGTAAATCCGTATCAACAAACTAGTGTTTTCATAAAATTTGAAAGTCCGGTCCTGTCGGGCCGATTTTATTAAAATTTTAGCAGCACATTTTAATCTTTACTAAAGAGTTAAATTTCAATTTTGAAACGATTCTGACAAATTTTTCGGTATTTTTGGGCCCAAAAACTTTTTGGAACTCCTAAATACAACCCTGAAAATGGTCCGATCGGGCCCATTTTAAATAGGCTTCTTGCGGTGATGGGTTCCAATGTGTGTACCAAATTTCGTTTCAATCGATTAAGTCTGTCGAGAGTTATCGTGTACACACATATATATATATATATAAATATATATATATATATACATACATATATATATAAACATTTTCAAAAATGGTGCCAAAGTGTTCAGGAGGCTATGAAACGTCGAGAAATTTTGGTCCGACCCCTAGGTCCCGCCATCCGACCGACGCCAATAGTGTATGTGCCATATTATGGCAAATACACTAACAAGCACAAAATCATCGGATTTTTACAATTCTGATTAAAATACAGAAAAATATGGTTTAGATGAATATCTTCAGCTACCCTTATAAATAATGAGAATCATCTAGCTTTGTGAAATTTTATTGGAAAGAGTAGCCAAATTACATAATTAAATTTGCAATATTAGAATCTATAGGTTGGTACCAAGTACGCTATCCACTAGGCTACACTACCCTCTGGAATCACCTCGGTATCACTTTACATTGACTATAGAAAAAATAAGGGGCTAAGAGACGGAGACCTTACTATCCGGCCTCTATAAGATGTAATTACATTCAAACTACCTCGTGCAAAAATGAGTTCGCAATAGCTACATACAACGGAAACAACTTTATGCAAATCTGCAATTCGAAATCATTCATTATCGCGTTGTCGAGCGTCTATAATCTACAATATTTATCAATAGAGCGCTGGATCATTCTTCAATAACAACATATGAATTCTTTTAACGTCAGGGCCGCATCCAATGAGGAGCCCCCCTCGTTTGCAAAAATCATCAGTCGGAAAATTTTGAAAGCGAAAAAATAGGATTTTTTTAAACGTTAAACCCTCTTGTGCATAACTATTTTTTGTATAGGTAGTAGAGTTGAGAAATTTGGGAACCAAATTCCCCCCACAGTTGTAAATATGGCAGATTTACGTATTTTTATTTATTTATTGTAAATTATAGACGCGCGGTCGACAACTTAGGTCATTAGCGTCTTGATTACATTAAATAACAACTCACTTAAAACTAAATGAAATAACAAAACATCCATGAGAGGAGGCGGGAATCGAACCCACTACAGTCTGATCCAGAGGCCGTGACGCTAACCACTGGACTACACTGTCCTCACAGATTTACGTAAATTACAACAAATCGAAAATCTAACTCGGTTGAACTATATTAAAGACGATCCTATTGATCCGAAACGATCTTGATGTATCGATTACAAAAAAACGGTGTCAACCAATTGATGGGCACTTCACTGTATCAATATAGTAATTATTAATGGCTGTGTATAGATAAAATAAGTGGTTCTTATGTATAGACGGACAGATGAATAACTATGATTATAATTAGTCCGTAGCCCACAAGTCTAGCATGAAGTGTACACGTGATGAGGTACACGAGCACTCGTCGTACCCGTGGACAGATGTTGCTGCTTCCATTCTCACAGGTAAAGACACTTTTATTGTAAGATTGTTACAATCTAAGGGCACGAGACAAAGGAAGTTATAAATATATATCAATACTGGTGAAGCAGTAACTAAGCCATTCAACTCGAAATCTCGGGTTCTCGATTGAGCGCTTCGGGATCGGGATTACATTTCTGTAATACCGAAACTCAAATCGGAGTCGAGATTCGTAAATCGATCAATCGTAGTTGATTCCAATTTCAAAAGAAGAATGTTGTATTCCTATTATAACTAATTAATATTTTGTTCAAATGGTCAGATGGTTGATTATTTTATTCATTCATCATTTCATCATTTATTTTAATACCTCGTCTGACATAACCAGCATTGTTTTGTGACCGCATAAATATTAAGTAAGTAAACGTTCTGTATCGGAAAGACCTTGTTCAAGATCATATTTATATGCCATGTGTGCACACTGCACATATTATACTGCTCCCAATATAGACTTTCCAACGATTTCCGCAGTGATAAAAAGATTTCAAACGCACCGCTCGGTTTATGATTTTATCCAAAAATTTGAATCGTTTGATTTTAAAGATATTTAGATGAAGTAATTTAAAAATCTATTCCTGGAATCCTGATGCCATTACCACGCGGTTCCGTACAGATAAATTCAAAAGCTGCACCGGTTAGGTTTCTGATTTCATCCAAAAGTTTGAATCGTTTAATTTGGACGATATTTAAAAATCTATTCCTGGAATCCTGATGCCATAATGCCATTACCACGCGTTTCCCGCGTTTGAATCGTTTAATTTGGAAGATATTTAGATGAAGTAATTTAAAAAACTATTCCTGATGCCATTACCACGCGCTCCGCACAGATAAGTTCAAAAGAACCGGTTAGGTTTCTGATTTCATCCAAAAGTTTGAACTATTTGTTTAATTTGGACGATATTTAAATGAAGTAATTTAAAAATCTATTCCTGGAATCCTGATGCCGTGATATCATTACCACGCGTTTCCCGTACTGATAAATTCAAAAGCACCAGTTAGGTTTCTGATTTCATCCAAAAGTTTGCATCGTTTAATTTGAAAGATGTTTAAGATGAAGTAATTTAAAAACCTATTCTTGATGTCATGACGACATTACCACGCGCTTCCGTACAGATAAATTCAAAAGCATTGGTTACGTTTATGATTTCATCCAAAAGCTTAGATCATTTCGTTTGAATGATTTTACGTCCTTCAGATGATATTTTATCTGGTAATTTAAAAGTCCACTCGATCATGAAGATTGTGGGCAATCTCCAATACATATATTTTCCAAAAGTTCCTGAAGAAATAAGCTTTCATTAATTTGAACGGCTTATAAAGCAATCGGTTAATCTTACCAATAGTTAGCCAGCTGCAACTATATTACTTTCCATTTACTGAATGAGAATGAGTTTCCGTATTGATTGTTTAGTTAGTTATTTTATCCTAATGTTTGATTAAATCATTGTTGATGAGTATCTCAATTTTTAATTTTCCTCGCTTTCAACGTTCAGAGTACAGTGAAACCTCTTTGCGTCATTATAATTCGAATTAGAAAGTTCAGTGTTCTAGCATCGACAATTTACTGACGCGAATTTTAGCCTCTGCTGTCATTCAATTTTTTTCTAGTCGAACAAAACAAGAAAAAAACAGTCGAATAATTGGGAATTACGCGTTTAAGTAGATCTATTTCAAATGCCTTGGGGATATTATCTTAAGAAGTTTTACGTCAACTGCATTCGATCATGCAATGAAAAATATAAAAAGAACAACCGAAATTTCTAAAATTGGTTGATAATATAATAATCTTATATACAAGTACTTCATTTCTTTTTGCAAAGTCGAATGAACTCTTTTAATTTTAAAAATGTAAACAAACTTATAATTAATTTAAGTAGGCTAGCGCACGATAGTCATTTTTTTAAGAATGTCAACTGTTTTTCAAACGGTTCAACGCACTCTTGGATGTTTAGATATACAAATAATGCTGTGTGTGACCAGAATAATTAAATTCTCCGTTCTTTGTTACGATTTTATATTATCATATGAAAGACATAAAATAAAACAAAATTGTATAAACATCTGCACCTCGCTGAGCATTATTATCATCCATCCAGACAAAGACGCAAAAGAATACTAATGAGATAATCAATAAAATATCTATTTATATCATAATATTTTGTTATATATTATGACATTATTTCATAAAATAAATAATCCGTACCGAATGGATGCATTCAAATCCTAAGGCAAAACGATGATATGGCTATGGAGAACCAATGATAGGTAGGTACTGATGATTTCCATATTCCGAAATATTTAAAATGAAAAATTTCAGTGGAAATTGCTAAAAAGCCCTTATACGAATATTTTAGACGATATTAGCTATGTTCCAACCTACTATAAATGAATCGTTTTGAAACGGTAACGAAACTGTTTTTATTGGTTTTGTGCGTCAACCTTGCACAGTTCTGTTTTGTTTTTTTTTTTAATTATTGTTAAAAATAAATAATAATTATGTTTTAATGATAAAAATGATTACTTTTCTGTGTAATATCTAATTTAATTATTATTATGAAATATTTATCAAACTGGGAAGTTCGTCGTGTGGACCTCAAGGGTCGCACTTTAGTTTTAATACACGACCCACCTCACGGCTTGTTGTAGAAGTTATTATGAACGAATGGAATTCCATGCCGAATACCACTTTTCTTTGCAATTTGAAGATATAGTTCAGAATCTAACCATATCTCAAAACAATTTTTCGAATGTGAAAGTACCTAAAATAATTTTTTTGAATTTCATTTTTTTTTTGTGAAAATGATCTAACCATAAAAACGTTATAATATTGTTTGTTGACAATATGGGTTCCTACCAAGGTTAATTAACCTTGGGTTCCTGCTGTATTTATAGCAAAAATGTCAAACAATATTGTGCCGTTAACCAACGGCCATTTTGTATTGTTAATAAACAAAACAATACCGTTTTATGACTCAAATGTTTAATGAATTATTGTATTATACCAATTAATATACGGTAATGAAATGTGTTATTGAAAAAAAACGACGTAAAAGACGTGTGTTTAATGCGTTTTAAAAAATACACTTCGAAAACAGAATTATTCAAGCGATAAGAATATCTTATATCACCGTTTGTCGTTTGTTTAAGGTGATTGTTGACACTAGTCGGCTTATCAACATGGTATTTTTTAGATACGGAAATCATATTTACTGACCGTACCTGCTTTTCTAGGATTAGCTTCGGTTTTGAATCAAACATTGATATGGAAAAAAACAATCGCCGTTTACTACCTCCATTATGGCTCTAGAAAGTAATTATCAAAAACGCCTTTTCCTTGAAATGGTTTACATATATAAAACAAAAAATTGTATAAACAAACGCACAGATATTGATAACCTGTCACATATATATAGTAAATTGCTCAATGAAATAAAAATTGTCCAAACTTGAATAAACATACTACATTTTTGCAAAATTGTATAAATTGTATTTTAAAGACCACCAACAGCTAAGGTTATTTGGGCCTAGCACCAATTCATATTTTCAATTCATTATTTTTTTTTTTTTTTTTAATAATAAATTGAAAATCTAATTGACACTTTTACCAGCTCTCGGGCTAGAACTCGGGAACTGGGGACTTGTAATAGAGGAACCATAGCAACGCCATGTAAACAACAGCGCCGCTACACTCTCGGCTATTCTCAAGCCCCACTACATTTTTGCAATAACAACTTAAAAATCAAAAATTATTTCACTTAGTTTCTAGCTTATAGCACGTAAATATAAAACAGTTAATCTGGCAAATAAAAAAAAAAAATTAAAAAATTTTCTACAATAAAAAATAAAATCAAATTCTATAAAACATAAAGTTTTGAGTATTTCTGTGTACAAAATCAAATCAATAAAACAAATTTTTTTACACTTCAATAAAAACCAAATAAAATGTTAGTATGTTTTTTTAAAAAGTTTTTTGGACAATTTTACTGTCATGTTTGACGGCATTTGGTAAGTTAATTAATATTTGTTATATATTATTTTTTAAATATTTTTTCCTAACACAATTTTATAATTTTTATACAGAGCTCTGAGGATGAGAATATAATTCTCGAAACGTCAGCTTAATAAATGCAATATTAACAGTATTTGCTTATTATTTTTGGATCCTTAAGCCATTTCAAAGCTGTCTTCTTTCATTATCATCAGCATCACCACTTTTCTGTTTTTAATTAAACAGTTCTTCACATTTAAAAATTTTGTTTTGTATGAACGTCAACTGTTAGGAATACCTAGGCTCAATGACAAATGATAATCCCTATTTTCAATTTGTTTCGATAATTAAAATAAAATTCATTTAATAGTTTAATCGGTTTCCTGATCAGAACTTGGGAGCTGGGTTTTTTAATAGCAATACCATTTTATACGACTACTAGCGGCCCTGTCCGGCTTCGCCCGGGTGTTAAGAAAGCCCGGGTGAAATACACTACTCACTCGCTTCGCTCGTTCGCTTGAATATTATAATTACATTACTCACTCGCTTCGCTTCGCTCGTTCGCTATATATATAAACCTTCCGTGAAAAATTATCTAACTGATGGTGAAAACCGCATCAAAATCCGTTGCGTGGTTATTAGGAATTACATTACTCACTCGCTTCGCTCGTTCGCTATATAAGTATATATAAACCTTCCGTGGAAAATTATCTAACTGATGGTGAAAACCGAATCAAAATCCGTTGCGTGGTTTAGGAGGAGTTAGCGGTTTAACAGACAGACAGACGCGGAAAGCGACTTCATTTTATACTATGTAATAAATAATAAAGATAAAGGCCCGGTCCGGCTTCGCCCGGGTGATATAAATACATTACTCTTTCGCTTCGCTCGTTCGCTCCAGTTATTATTGCCTATGTCTTAAAGCAAAGTATCACCTATCGAACAGTGTAAAAAAATTTGAAATCGGTTCAGTAATTTCTGAGATTACCCCAGATTTTCACTCGGGCGAAGCCGGGGCGGCCAGTTATTATAATAGCCTATGTCCTAAAGCAAAGTATCACCTATCGAACAGTGAAAATAATCTTGAAATCGGTCTTCTGAGATTACCCTCGATTTTCACCCGGACTAATCCTGGCCGACCAGTTTAAATTATTTACATCTAAACCTTCCTCATGAATTAGTCTGTCTAATTGTGAAAACGGAACAAAATCCGTTCAGTAGTTACGGAGAAATCGGTCTTCTGAAATTACTCCCGATTTTCATCTGGACGAAGCCGGACCGCCTAGTTATAATAAACTGTGTTCATCTCCATTGCGGAAGCAACCCGTGTGCAAAATTTCACAGAGATTAGTTGAATATATGAGGTGTGAAAGCGGAACAAACAAACAAACTCACTTTCACATTTATTAATTAATTGTAGATTATAGACGCTTCGACAACTCAGGTCATTAGCGTCTTCAACACAACAAATAATCCAGTTTGTGTATTATAGAATCCGCCAGCCGGCATACACAAACTGACTGGTAAGAGCTCGGGTCCCTGGTAGTGGTAATTCCCAAAGAACATTGGAATGAAATTTGCGATAGCAACCACATTTCAATATCCCCTCTGTGGGGCATTCGCATTTATATTAGGATAGCTATTAATTATAATAGCGCGCAGCGGGGTTTTCCCTGCCCTCTTATAGCATCCTCATCAACTATATGTCGCTTTAAGATAAATAATTCTAGTCAGTTGCGTGCAACCAAATGCAAAAAAAAAAAACAAGAAATAAAATAATACTCATTGCAATCAATAGTGAATTATTTATTAACAAGATAAAAATGGGAGAAGTCATTTTGATCACGCAACGTTTTACATAACTGAAAAACAGAAACTCAAGTTTTCAGTACAGAAAAAAAAATAGTCTAGTACCTATTTAACATCTCGTTTGCTGCAACATTTGGTCAAGGTCCAATTCATGTTAACCAACGATTTGTTGAAATTAAAAAAATTTCCCAATCAAAACTCTTGCAAATTTAATATGTTACGATAAAAAAATGGAATTGCTTATTATATGTAATCTATATGCAATAATTATTACTTAGTTAAGCAACCAATAATTTCTTACACAGTTCTGAGTTCTGACCCAACAAATTAATAATTAATTAACATTCCATAAAATAACTGGCTTATTTGCTAGAGTTACCTGGATGAATTCATATTTTAAAATTCCAGCTTACGAGGGTATGCGAAAATGGACATATACATTTTTTCTGCCATCGCGTTTTTTTTTTAACTGGCCGTATTTACCAGACGTTGTGTGGTGGGTATTACTGCCACCTAAAGAAGTATAACTTCAAAAAATCAACTCAAATTCGATTTAAAGAAGTTATACATGATTAACGATATACAAAATTCCGAGAAGTCATCTTTTCTTCAAAAAATAACATCAATTCAAATAATTGTTTTGTTTGGGTGCTCTTTAACACTTTAGCAAATGAACAAACATATTTCTGTTTTTCGTATATTTAAATTTATGTGTGTTTACGATTTCAACGAACTATTAAGCAGATGCAAAATACCAAGCGTTCATGGACACGTATCTATGCATCTCCCTTTCCCCCGTATTTATGCCTTTGTCACACGCGTGTTTTTTTCTCGATGTTTACAATCGTACATTTCACTTGCAGAAGAGCAACGCAAAAAAAAACAAAGAAATTTAATGGCGTTTCAATTTCAAAAAGTTTTTCTTTTTATTGTTAAGTCGGTGCTACCAGCCTTTTAATTGCATTTTATTTCCACTTCTTCTTGTCGGGAAACACGTTTTAATTATTGTACAGACGAATTCTTTCTTCTTCTTCTTTTGTTTGTCAAGGATAATAATGAAAAACCTTCCTTATTTATTTTTCTTTTGTTAATATTGCCGACAATTAAGGTTATGTAGGTTTGGTCGTAGGGAAATTTGGTGCTGGAGGAGTTCCTGATCGAGTTTGAGTACGGAACTACCTCCACTTTTGCTTGGAGCAAATGAGGAAAATTATGCCAAACTATTCGTCTTCGCTAACTGCCAAGATCACTTGGGCCTAACGTGAATTCGGTAAAAGGGAAATTTTGAGAACACGTTCATTATAGCAGAATTCGAGTAAGAAACTACTTCGATTAACGATTTGTCTGAAGTGATAGAGAAATAAAATATTAGTAAGAAAAGTTTTTTAAAGACACGCTTTTATTTAAATATACTAAAAAGGAAAAAAATAAGTTTCATAATTATAAAAGCGTGGGTTGTACTCTACGATATTTTTTAAGTTACGGCCCACGCTTTTATAATTATGAAACTAAATTATTAAAACTTATTTTTTTCCTTTTTAGTACATTTAAATAAAAGCGTGTCTTTAAAAAGTTTTTTTTTACTAATATTTTATTTTGTTCCTTTTAGTCGTACAAAAGTTTATCCCCTTTTGATTCCCTTAGGGATTGAATTTCGAAAAATCCCTTCATATAGTGGGTGCTTACGCCACAAAGAAACCTACTGTCCAAATTCCAAGTTTCTAGCTTTAGAGGTTTGGCCTAGGAGTTGAATAGTCAAAAAACCCTACTCCCTCGTTTGACCCCCTTAGGGATTGAATTTAATTCTAAAAACGATTGATTCATGTATTGTCATCGGAAATGCATATGTATATCAAATTTTAAATCGATCTGATACGTGGAAGTCGTTCAAAATTGACTTGCAAGATTTGACCTAAACAAACTAACCTACAAGCATTGCAAGTTAAATAAAAGCTTGTAAAAATACGAAAAAACACGAACTCAAGTAGTTGGCTACGATCACACAAATCGAACCAAAAAAAAAGACTGAATCATGTATTAAATTCAAAATAATATGGCTCTTGCGGTTCCCACGTATTTAAAATAATGTGACTGGTAACATTTTCATTATACTAACAGCTTTGGTACCAGATGAATAAGGAACCGATTAAATACAGGTCGGGATCGTCGTAAAGAAACAAATCTTTACTCTTTGTACCGGCTATCATTCCGTTGTCGCGTGGACAACGGTGGCACAGCTCTGGCGCGATGTCTCCGAGTTGCCAAATGAACGCGAATACCTCTAATAGACCGAGAGCTAGTGACAATTTTTAATGTTATTTATTCAAGGGCTTATTTTTGTGAATATATTGAGAGAGGCATATTAAAGTGACCTGAGTAAGGGATTTTGCTAGATAGCGGTATGGGAGGGATGCAGACCGCCCCAAACATGTAACAAAAAAAACTGGTCATAATTATTATTGCTTCAAGGCTGAAATTGTTTGTATATTTTGTCGGTGACCCAATAATGCCTTTATAATATTTGGAGATCGATTGGTCAGTATTAAAGGGGTGGCAGATCACCCCAAACGTGTCATATGTACCCGACGAAGTTTATATTATTAGTTCAAGGTTCAAATTTTAATATGTTGTTACGGCGACTGTTTTAAGCATGTATTTCAATTTGCAGAACAAAATGTCGGTATTAACCCCCTTGCAGAACGATATAAACACCTAGGCGAGCAAGCTTCTCCCTAAGAGAGGGGGTTAATACCGACATTTTGTTCTGCAAATTGAAATACATGCTTAAAACAGTCGCCGTAACAACATATTAAAATTTGAACCTTGAACTAATAAAAAAAAATTCGTCGGGTACATGACACGTTTAGGGTGATCTGCCACCCCTTTAATACTGACCAATCGATCTGCAAATATTATAATGGCATTATTGGGTCACCGACAAGCTATACAAACAATTTCGGCCTTGAAGTAATAATAATTATGACCATTTTTTTTGTTACATGTTGGGGGCGGTCTGCATCCCTCCCATACCGCTATCTAGCAAAGTCCCTTACTCAGGGTACTTTAATATGCCTCCCTCAACATCTTCACAAAAATAAGGCCTTGAATAAATAACACCAAAAAATTGTCACTTATAGCTCTCAGTCTATAATTTAACCACGATCGTAGCGTGCTGTCGCGGGGTCGAGTAAAGGCGCCGAAGCGTTGCACGAGAATTCTGCAAGCGTTTAAACGAATTGCATAAATCAATTTCAATCAATCAATGATCAGATTATATCAGAGTCATGCTATTTAATGAAACAATTCATCAATTAAAACTTGCCAAAGACGGAACATGAATAATTATTGTTCTTGTCGTAATATTTTCAACCCTTCTTTTGCAATAAATATTGCATCTTTGAAAGTGTCAGAATTTTACAAGAACACTGATATTGCTGGACCTTTTTAAGTGCAGGGTTCAGTGGCGGCGCTAGGATTTTTTGTTAGGGTGGGCCAGACTTGGGCATTGTGTTCTGAAGGTGGGCCAATAACATTTGTTCCCAAAATTTCAATGCTCGTCAAAATTTTAACCCAGATTACTTGCAATAGAATTTACAAGAAAAATTGTTGAAATTTCGAGGGTTAAAAACGTATTTAAAAGATAAACTAGCAATTGGGGATTATTCCAAGGTGGGCCAAGACAGTTTAAAGTGTTATAACTTAATTATTTAATTATACCGCGGATCTAGAGAACTATACAGAAGTGTCTGTCTTTGGAAAGTATTTTAAGAGAGATTTTACTAATTGAAGTAAGGTTTGGTTGAGGGTCAAAATAATGAAGCTTTACCTTTATGAAGCTTTTGGCTACAAGCGATATTTTGGTAAAGCTTCATTATTTTGACCCTCAACCAAACCTTACTTCAATTATTAACATTTATTGGGTCAACACTATATTTGTACTAATCAAATAAAGACATCTATCTATCTATCTATCTATACTGAAGAGATTTTACTGTTCATTTTTTAATAGCTGCAGTATATTAAAAATGTATCGATATTAAAACTTTTCAAACTTTAAACAAGCAACATTTTGTAAGAAACTTTCTTCTTAATTTCATACCATCTACGCGAAGCGTTCATTCCGAGAGATTTTAATATCATTTTTTTATTTCTTTCTTTATTTATATTTAAAAAAGAAGGCATCGGTATTCTTCTTCGTAAACAAAAAATGAACTTTTATTTTGAAGTTTCAATAAGAAACTTTATTCATTATTGTCTCGGTAGAGTTTTGTCCGAGTAAAAATGTCCGCCGTAGTCTCAAACAAATCCCTTTTGTCTTACAAATTTAAACTGGGTCAACGCAAAGTACATAAGCAGATTATATCGTAGTCCGTATATATCATTAAAGCTCACTCTTACTAAAAATAGCAGTTGGTCTGCTTCTGCTTTAGTAGATTATAGACGCTCGACAACTAAGGTCGTTAGCGTCCGTTGGCCTATTATGATCTACGCATCAAAGGGACGTTAATCTGGTACTATTGGAATTATTTCTTAACGACGGTACATTGGGTCATTTTGAATTGCCAAAGAGAACAGTGTGGTTAGCGTCGCGGCCTCAGGATCAGACTATCGTGGGTTCGTATCCCGCCTCCGCTCATGGATGTTTTGTGATGTCATTTAGTTTTAAGTGAGTTGTTATTTAATGTAATCAAGACGCTAATCACCTAAGTTGTCGATGCGTCTATAATTTACAATAGGTGAATTGAATTGCCAATCGTAGTTTTTCAGAAAAGTATTCAGCATGATTGACACGAGATTATTAGGTACCGCACACAAATTGCTAATCTACCTATTTTTGAAGTTATACTTCTTTAGCGAGGATAGTGAACTGGAATGACCTCGAGTCAAAAAAATACAGACATAAAAAATACCGACTCAAAAATTAATGAAACGCAGACAGGGATAAAGCGGCTCTAACGATTTGGATGGGATTTACTAAAAAGGGATTTTCGACCGTGCGGTTATGTGGGTGAGGCACACAGTCAATTTTTTTAAATTATCTTAAAATATTATTATCCTCCATTCTTTTGTAATCCAAAAATCTAGAACGCAAAAATACATCGAAATCTCTATTCTGTCCACATTCCGTCTTTGCCTATTACGAATGTATAAATCTCACGAGACAGTGTAGCAATGCTGTTGTTTACATGGCGTTGCTATGGTTCCTCTATTACAAGTCCCCAGTTCCCGGGTTCTAGCACGAGAGCTGGTAAAAGTGTCAATTGGATTTTCAATTTATTATTAAAAAAAAATAATAATGAATTGAAAATATGAATTGGTGCTAGGCCCTAATAACCTTAGCTGTTGGTGGTCTTTAAACCACAATTATAAATCTCACGAATTTCCGGCCCCGAACGATTTGCCATAGCAACAAATCGGCATGGAGACGTCCTTCGGCCAATCAACAGGACAATGACGTCACCTGCCCAACCTTTTTTTTTTTGTTTACAAAAAAAAGAGAAGCGGTACAAAGTCCATACCGCGGATGAATAATAAAATATGTGAACAGCGAATCAAACCAGTCGATAATTATCTACGCGGTCTCTTTTTTAGACAGGTGAACGTTCCGTTAGAATATATTATAGAAACCAAGTCAGCCAGTCGAGAATACACAAGGCGAGGAGCGTGCAAGAGGTAAAATATTATTGCGGTGTGGCAAAAAAACGAACCGTCAAGTGGACTTTGCACCTTGGAGAATGCGCGCGCGCACGTATTATGTGCTGCACACATTATATTTTGTAAACTCGGTCCGTGAGTGTATCGGCGGAGTCCGGTCTGGCACTTGCTTGCTTCGAACCACTATTTTTCCATGTCCACGGCGATTATGACGGGTTAACTTCCGATGCAATAAAGTGTTATAGACGCTACAGATCCAGAATTCATCTTTTTCAGCAACAGATGTCGAGCCTATCAGCGGAGAATCCCTGAATATTATTTGTTTACGTCATGGTCGTATGTGACGTGGGTTCCTTTCCCGCGAGGCCTCAGAAGAAAAAACTTTCAAACATACTAGCCGATGTAGCAGGAGACAGTCCATCGCCACTGGAGAACTCGGGGAAAGTTGAACGGATGATGAACACGTTATGATTGAGGACCGCTTGAAAACTAACAGACATCATCATCCTAGACACATTTCCTGCACAAAACATCACCCCAATTGTGCAGAGATGCTTCTTCAGATATCTCGTGTTTCGTTAAAAATCCTGTTTTACAACGATTTTTGTTCTGTTACATAAGTTTTTTCAGCAAGTTCCATGAATCTTTCGCAGGACCAGTAGACGAGAATGTTGACTGTTAAGGCAGTTAAGTCAATCACCAATGACCAAATAGCACTTTACAAGACATGGTGAAATCTCGAGAACTGGTTCCTGGTCCTGGAAGCCTACAAAGCAGCTGTGTTGTCTTCAGTTTCTTTAGAACTGAGGACCCAAATAAGTTATTCCTCCGGTTTCTATCTTAGAGATTAAGCAAAGGATTCTTAATAATTATTAAATAGACAATATTAGCCAAACCACAAATAAATACTTTTCTTATCTTAACGTAATCAGTCGGCGAACATGCCATCGTGATGTTAATCGTCAAACAATTAAGATATACAAGGAAAAAATCAAAGACCACTGTCAGGACTTGAACCCGAAATTCCCAGTTTCCGGCTGGTTGAGTTACCTTACTCACACAGTGCCCCGAGAGTGGGATCTGTTCTCTTCTGTACTCAACTCTCATTGTTGTATTCAAAGGATTCTTGCAGTCCTTTACATGCCATTGTACACGTCGTACTGATGAAATTTTCTGTTAATTCATTGGAGTTACCAGTTCAAGATATCAGAAACTTCTCTTAACCAAAACCATTTTTACGATCGATTCCTGTTATCGCGAATTCAAATATTAACCCAGTTCTGTTCACAGAAATTTCACAAAGCATTTCTGCAGTTTCGTAGTCTAAGTAAACCCTGGAACTGCAGAATTGCTTGGTGAAATTTCTGTGACGAGAACTGGGTTAATATTTGAATTCCCGATCACAGGAATCGGTCGTAAAAACTGGGTTAAAATTTTCGTTCTCGATCACAGGAAGCTCTCTTTTCGCAGTCCAAGTAAACTTTGGAACTGCAGAAATGCTTGGTGAAATTTCTGTGACCAGAACTGGTTTAATATTTGAATTCCCGATCACAGGAATAGGTCGTAAAAACTGGGTTAAAATTTGGGTTCTCGAACACAGGAAGCTCTCTAAAGACAGCTGCCACGTGCACAGAGAGGTTGCTTCGATTTTATATATTCTCACCAACGTTTGTTAGTTCGAAACCGCGCCGCAACAATCAGTATTATGAGTCGTGCAGCAGTTCGACGGAGCGACGGCAATCTGAACGTGGACTTTGGACCTGCGGTGTCCTCCGCGCACGCCTTCACTCGCGTTGTTGATACAACCAGCAAGTAGATACAAACACATTACACACATATACCTCGATGTTTGATTGTTGATAAGTATCCAGTCACGGACTAACACCAAATACGGGGCCCTGATTCTCGTTCACTCGAAAGTAACATTTGCTATTACCACCTTTAGATATTTTATCTACAGATAAACAATTTGATAATTGCTCGGCTAGACGAAGAGTTGTTAGAAAATATAGACCGAAATTGACTTCAGACTGAGACCAAAAAGGAAAACCCTCTGTCGAAATTATTCATCAATGTATGTAAATAAAAGAATGTAGGTTTTCAAATAGAATTAGGATAAGAATCTTTCGGGCTTATGAGCCGTGGTCTACTGGAATGGCTTCTTCTTCTTCCAGACGTTTCGCTTGCAACTGCGGCAAGCATCTTCAGTGGTGTGTTCGACGTGGTCGTAGTGTTCTTTTCGGTGTTCTGCTGCACTCGGGAAGAACACTACCGAGAAGAACACTACGACCACGTCGAACACACCACTGAAGATGCTTGCCGCAGTTGCAAGCGAAACGTCTGGAAGAAGAAGAAGCCATTCCAGTAGACCACGGCTCATAAGATTCTTATCTTAATGTATATAAATGTTCGGAACAGTTGGGACACCAGAATAAAATTAGGATTGTCCAGGATATATCAAGATACTGGTCTAGGTAAAAAGACGAATGTGTTGCTCTAGCGACCTTCAAACGTAAAATCTTTTCCCACAAATAGTAATCGCTATATTCCTGGACAAGGATAGGGAATCTACTTAAGTATCAATGATACGTAAATTAGATCAAATATTTTTGTCCGAGAACTATATCTGTTGGTGGGAAAGGTATGGCACCTATGCTTGAGAACTAGACAAATTAACTATAGTCACCCTCCCGGCCGTCCGTGTTCTTGACCTCTTGTTAGTTTTGTCTGCCGAGTTGGGTCCGAGGTACATCCGTTGTCCTGATCCTTATATCCTAATAGTCAATCCTTCTTGTGTCCCTGTTTTATGTGTGTATGTAAAATTCCCCATCTTAGTTAGAATTATATTCTGGTTTTTAGATAGTGGCTAAATACACAAGTGTGAGGGCCAAAAAATTTATAATAAAAAAAAAAACTATAGCCAGTTCTCTTTCTATGAAAACAAAGGGCAGGTCAACGATCTGTATTATTGGTGGGGCATCACAAAGAGCACTTTGAAGATCAAAGAGCAACGGGATTCTTCCTGTTCCCCCCCCCCCCCATCATCGTCAACACAATAGAAATTCCTGCACATTTTCTCCACAGTCAGCCAATTTCTAAAACTTTGAAAGTTGTAATTTTACTAAACATTTAATACGACAGTTTGAGTCAGAGCTGGCAGCTGTGCTTGTTAAGAACATGGCAGTCGCTTGCGCAGCATGTATGCGCGAGGTACTTCGATTGATTTTGCTGGCTAAACCTTGACACAGGTATAAGGAAAAGTGATTATATATTCAAATAGAACAACTGATTTGACACGAAGTGATAACCTTCATAATTTAAATTTAATTGGAACACAACATTGTAACGTTTGTTTGCTAAGGAAGTTGTTATCATAAAAATTAATAATTAAATATTGTCAAGGCTATTTTCAACAAACACAAAATTATTCATTAGCAAGGGAACAATTCGCGATTAAATTCAAAGTGGCTGACCTCTATAGTCGGTAATTGAAATTAATCCTAAGCGGGATGAACCTAGGTCGCACACTACAACAGGCCGACAGAGTTAACAATCGTAAAATTTGTGTGACGTAATTTATGGATGGCCCCTAGTTCGACTTAATTGCCAATAAATTTATTTAATTCATCTGTGAATTTTATTAAAAAAGCGTTTTTTAGGAAAACACTCTTCAATACAAGAAAACTTCTTGAGAATATTTCGTGGGAAATTATAATTTCTTTAATTACATTACATAAGTTTTAATTAACGAATTAAAATTACGAAAATAAATAACAAAGCTATTCCCACAAGGTTAGAGTTCGGGTGTCATTATTTATAAAAAAATTCAACTAGCTACCTCTTACCGTTTGTGAGATAGAGCCTTGTGACAGACGGACGGACGGACAGGCATCAATGGCTCAGTAAATCATCAAAATCGGTTCACAAATGCATGAGAACTCGCGTAACACACATACAAAAAAAAATACAGTCGAACTAAGAAGCTCCTCCTTTTTGAAGTCGGTTAAAAACTTATCAATAAAGTTCTGAGAGTTTTTTATAGATAGTTTTTTTTACTTCCCACCTCTACTATGGTAGGGAAGTAATGGATTTAGTCCGAAAAAAATATTTCGAGATTTTAACAGATCTTCACGTTTTGAGACCCTAGCAATCGTTTAAGATCATTTTCTGACTGATGTCTATATGTGTGTGTGTGTGTGTGTATGCGGTCAATTTTTCGCCTTCGATATCGTAAAAACGGAACAACATACGGCCATGCCGATTGTTCTATTGTGTTTATCAGCCTTTAACTTAGATCTGATTAGATTTTGAGTCAAATCGGTTCAGTGGATCCTGAGATATTAAAGAAAACGTTCTCAATGTCACGTATTAACATAGGTAAAAAAAATATAAATGAATTCTAGATGTTATAATATGAAAAAAATGCAAATATTTTTTTTCTCTAAAATGTAGTTTTCGAGAAAAAAAATATTTTACTAAAAAAAGAAAATTGTACGTAAATCAAGGTAACCATGATTTTTGCTATATTACTAGCCATCAGTAGATCACCAAACAAAAAAGAGGGCCGTGCTTTTTTTCAAAGAATAAAAAAAAAAGTGTGTTTACTTTTTGCAAATATTTACTAGGTGGGAAGTATAGGACTGGTCATCAGTCGAATTTTTAATTCACCCGATCTCTAAATATAAACGTGCCCCCTATAAATAATAATATAAACAATTCAAAAGTTCATATTTTTGCAACAGATAAAGGTTAACCATTTAATAATCGAGAGAGTAAACAAAGCAATCTAATTGTGATAAAAATGATTCTAACACAAACAGAACAACGCGACGAATCGACGAAGGTTTTATGTCGAATAACAAAAGAGTACGCCTCTGCCAGACCGGTTCCCCCGGATCCAATGGACTTTGTACTGTGACTATTTAAACATTGCGCTCAAAATATCTCCTACTGGTGGTGCATGGCACTCGGACAACAAATTGGTTATTTCTGACCAATTCTGTTACATTGTTTTGAACAAAACACAAAGTGGTCGATTTTAAAAAATTCTATCAATCAATTTATATTTTACAAAATCAATACTAGCTAAGTCTAGCGGTCGACGACGTGGCGAAGTTTATAAGATGGATTCAACATTAAAAAAGCGGCCAAGTGCGTGTCGGACCACTCACAGTGAAGAGTTCCGTAGTCGGGAAGAACGTATCCGCCATGTTGGATTTTTAATGATTTTTGATTTTTCTCGTATTAAACACTATCTATGTTTCAAATTTCAAAGGTCTAACTCGAGTGGAAGTACCCTAGATTTTATTTCGTGTCAGAATATGCCATGCTGGATTTTTTATCCGCCATGTTGGATTTTTATTTATTTTCGATTTTTCTCGTAATTATCACCTTAAACACTATCTACACTGTAAAAAATGGATGTAAAAATACTTTGAAAGTTAAGATAGAATTCGCTCGATTTTCTAGGTGATTTTACATTACACTATTTTGAAACTCAAAAAATTGATTTTTAAAACCAAAAAATCTATAAGAAAACGAATTTTTCCTGGGATGAGATGAGACCTAGCTAGATCGATTTTTTGCTCCCCCCAAAATTTTATTTCAGTAGTGTTCCTCCAAATCGTTAGAGCCGTTTTTATCCTATCAGCGTTTCATTAATTTTTGAGTAAGTAATTTTTTCTCAAGGTCATTCCAATTCACTTAGAAGGAGCCTATATCTTTCAAATGTATTTTTTTGTTATAAAATGTACAGTGCTATTGTAATTTGAAAGAAATAAATTCTATTCTATTCTACCCTCGCAAAAGAAGTATAACCTCAAAAATATTTCCGTGATTTTTAATGTTGCAAACGCAGACAATTATGTCGGCAGCAAAGTTATAATTAGACAACTGTACATCCATAAGTAAAAGCGGACTGCTGGTCTGCAATGTGGACTTTGGACCGATTGCGTCGACAAAATACCACGAGTCGATTAATAATAATAATAATAGTAACAAAGACTCGTGTTAAATGTGTCGCTTATTTATATTTTTTTAACTCGAAACTCAAGTATCATTGTATATAGTCTGTCAAAGTAAATGTGTTGTATAAATGTACAGAGATAGTTCTTCACCGTTCCTAAATTTGGCAAAGATTGTGAGGAATCGCTGTGGAAAAACACTGCATACTTTTACTATCCAAATATTATGTTAGAGTTCATACATTTAGAGAAAACTTAACCGCCTCATGCGTAGAAACCAGATTTGGTTCGGACTGGTCTATTCTATTTTTTAAGGGGTGCGCCCGTTAACAGTTTATGTGTACATGTCAGTGCAAGATTTTCTTGTCATTCAAATTGAATTATGAATTTTGCGTATTTTGAATTTAGCGCATTTTTACAAGCTTTTATTTACGAAATGTTATAATTACCACAACATTTCGTATCGTTACACCAAAGGTTTCACCACTTTTTAAAGCTTTTATTTAACTTGCACTGTATGTTTGTGTGTTTGTTTAGGTCAAATCTTGCAAATCAATTTTGAACGACTTCCACGTATCCGATCGATTTAAAATTTGGTACACACATGCATTCCCGTTGACAATACATGAATAAATCTTTAGAAATAAATTCAACCCCTAAGGGGTTCAAACGGGGATGTAGGGTTTTTTTGACTAATCAACGCCAAGGCCAAATCGCTGAAGCTAGAAACTTGAAATTTGGACAGTTGGTTCCTTTTCTGACGTAATCATCCACTAAGAAAGGATTTTTTGAAATTCAACCCCTTCGGGTGTCAAAGGGGGGGTAAAATTTTGAAAGATTAAAATGAAAAAAATAAATTTTAGTAAAAAAACTTTTTAGATACAAGCTTTTATTTAAATGCACTAAAAAGGAAAAAATAATTTTTAATAATTTAGGTTCGTAATTATAAAAGCGTGGGTCGTGACTAATAACCTATCATAGAGTTCATGACCCACGCTTTTATAATTATGAACCTAAATTATTAAAAATTATTTTTCCTTTTTAGTGCATTTAAATAAAAGCTTGTCTCTAAAAAGTTTTTTTTACTAAAATTTATTAAATAAACCACATGGTGCCATGAGGTAACATAAGGTGTCACAAGGTGCGAAGCGATGAGTAATGTATTATTAAATCATAAATTCATAGCACCCGGGCGAATTCGGACCGGGCCGTTAGTATAACATAAAAGTATAAGAAGCGAAGTTAAACAGAAAAAAAGGAGTAAAAATACAAAAAATCCGAACTTAGATACATCAAAGTCCAAGTGTTTTGTTTATTCAGGTGTGAATAATGTAATCAAATTTCTTTTTTTATTGCTGTTACAATAATTATTATTATTAACAACCGTACGTGATATTCTAAACAAAAGCACGCGCTTAGCAGCACAAGTGTATTGTGATGATAACGCGCATCTGTTTCACCGTGTTTTGTTTACGCGAAACAAAAAAAAAAAAGAACAAATGAAAGTCATGAATAAAAGACTGCATGTACATTAAACATTTATACATGCATGCGGCGGTATTTGAAAAAAATGTTTTTTAAATTCAGTTGTTTTGAATTTTTTATCTAATCGTAAAAAAATTAACGTTTTTTAATTTAGTCTGCAAATTGAGGCAAAACAAATTTGGTCATAGCAACGGCGAATTTGAACAAACGAAAACAATTATGTTTTGTTTTTCTTAGTTTTTACCACAAAACTTTCATACAAAATTGGTCGAGCGAGCGAAATTTGGCAAAGTCTGAATTTTTCAACTCTAAAATACTTGGCGCCTGGTCTATGAGAATATACCTACATTGAAAAATCATCTTGAAAAAAAACAACATAATATTATTGAAGTTATACTTCTTTAGTAGTGAATTGGAATGACCTTGAATCAAAAATTACCGACTCAAAAATTAATGTAACGCTGATAGAGATAAAACGGTTCCAACGATTTGGATGAAATTTAATGAAAAGGGGTTTTGGGGGGGCAAAAAATCGATCTAGCTAATAATAGGTCTCTTATAGATTTTATAATTTTAAAAATAAATTTTTTGACGTTTCAAAATAGTGTAATATTGTAAGCAGGCTTTGGATACTTATGTATAGATGTTATGATATCCATGGATTTTATTAATATAATAATTATTTATTAATTTTTAAATGTAAATGTATGAAGTATAACTTCGAACGTGCGCTTATGTGGGTGAGGCATATACCTTTTTTTAAATTAATCCTTATTCCGTGTGACCGACGATACTCTGGGTTGGGCCGAGTACACCCGGTCCCCCTCTATAGTTACGTTTCGAATAAAATTCACTGGGAAGAACCCATCCTTACTGAAGGCCTCAATCGTTTATCACGTATAGTAGCTTAATTCAGGATGCGAGATAATTGCATCAAAAAAGGCTGACGCAGTCTCAATTAAAACTAAAAAACGATCCATAAATTAATTAAGACAATTAACACTAATTACTCAACCGAGGGGGGGAGGCGGTGGCGGACTGATTAGCTCGCACCCGTTTCATAAGCTTTGTAATTCGTAGTTTATTTTAACTAATTGTTCGCATTTTGTTCATTTGAATTTCAAAAAAGATAATTATACCATTTAGTAAGTTGACTTTAGTTGATGAAAAACATCTAATTTTTGTTAAAGCAACTGAAATTGTTTGTATAGCTTGTCGGTGACCCAATAATGCCATTATAATATCTGCAGATCGATTGGTCAGTATCAAAGTGGTGGCAGATCATCCTAAAAGTGTCATGTACCCGACGAAGTTTGTATTATTAGTTCAAGGTTCAAATTTTAATATGTTGTTACGACGACTGTTTTAAGCATATATTATTTCAATTTGCAGAACAAAATGCCGGTATTAACACCCTCTCTTAGAGGGAAACTTGCTCGCCTAGGTGTTTATATCGTTCTGCAAGGGGGTTAATACCGACATTTTGTTCTGCAAATTGAAATATATGCTTAAAATAGTCGCCGTAACAACATATTAAAATTTGAACCTTGAACTAATAATATAAATTTCGTCGGGTACCGTTTAGGGTAATCTGCCACCTCTTTAATACTGACCAATCGATTTGCAAATATATAATAATGACATTATTGGGTCACCGACAAGCAATACAAACAATTTCAGCCTTGAAGCAATAATAATTGTGACCATTTTTTTTGTTACATGTTGGGGGAGGTCTGCATCCCTCCCATACCGCTATCTAGCAAAATCCCATACTCAGGGCTCTTTAATATGCTTCCCTCATCATCTTCAAAAAAATAAGGCCAAAAAATTGTCACTAGCTATCGGTCTATAGGAGGCTATATTGTTACGCAACAACAAAAGAGGGATGAACGAAAAGTCGGAGATTTCCAGTCGGCTCTCAGTATAATATTTTATATACCCTGAATAGATAACATTAGATAACTCCAATGGTATCAATGAATCCCGTTTGAATCGTGTCTCCCAAAAACACAGTAACAACGCGTCATTTAAATTTTTAACAAAATACAAAACGAAACTTTATACGATTACGAACCGGTTGTCGACAAGCGCCAACCGCGATAAAATATTCATCTGTGTCTCCCAACTTAAAACGTGAATCCTCTGCAAAATTTGTGACGTCAAATGTCGACGCTACATTTAAATTTTTAAAAAGCTTGAAGAACAGTTTTTTGTAATCGATATAGTGAATGCTTTCAAACCATCTAAATTATTGAGGGGCACTGCGTTCGAGAAACGCCATCTTTATTTGTTTTTTGTTGATTCCTTTCCACATTGTTTCAGACGGAAAAATGTCTGTTAAAAACAGATTTGATATCTTTGTGCTAAAAATGCTAACAGATTTGTTAAAACTAATATACGATGTTAATTTTTTATCTCGTGTACGCCTCTCATCATCTGCTCTGTTTTTAACTATTTGTCCTCTTTTTACAAGCTTTTATTCTTGCAATGTATGTTAGTTTATGTGTTTGTTTAGGTCAAAACTTGCAAGTCAATTTTGAACGTCTTCCACGTATCCGATCGACTTGAAATTTTGTACACATATGTATTCCCGGTGACAATACATGAATAAATCGTTTTTAGTAATAAATTCAACCCCTAAGGGGTTGAAACGGGGATGTAGGTTTTTTTTAACTAATCAACGCCCAGGCCACCAAATCGCTGAAGCTAGAAACTTTAAATTGGGACAGTCGGTTCCTTTTCTGACGTAAGCATTCATTAAGAAAGGATTTTTCGAAATTCAACCCCTACGGGTGTCAAAGAGGAGTAAAATTTTGAAAAATTAAAATGAAAAAAAATAAATTTTAGTAAAAAAACTTTTTAGAGACAAGCTTTTATTTAAATGCACTAAAAAGGAAAAAATAATGTTTAATAATTTAGGTTCATAATTACAAAAGCGTGGGTCGTGATTAATAAACTATCATAGAGTTCACGGCTTTTATAATTATGAACCTAAATTATTAAAAATTATTTTTTCCTTTTTAGTGCATTTAAATAAAAGCTTGTCTCCAAAAAGTTTTATTTACTAATATTTTTAAGCAAAAGGATGGGTTTGTGTTCGTTCTGCCCCTCCTCTGATAATTTAGGGGCGCAATTCCAAATTTTCGCACCTCTGCTTAGCAAACTTCTATTCTTATGAGAACCCGTGTTCTGTCAGTTGTCTGCATTTAAAAGCTTTACTTTTTAATTATTATTGGCTGACAATACGGACGAACAAATGAAGGAAAAAACAAAACAACACAAAACTTCGTCATTGTCGCAGTGCATTGGTTGGCGCGCGCCATTAAAGCTCGGAGATATACGAGTTTTAAGAGCTTTCAATATCATCAGAACTTTTCAGTTACTGTGAAAGCTTTCGAACTTTCTTTTGTCCGTTGTGTAAAGCTAAACTAATGGATGATGCTGTCAAAAAATTGCAACACATCGACACATCTTTATTTAGCGTTTTTGCCGCATCGATAAAAGTTATTGAATACAATTTATCACACAGTCATGTTTTACAGTTGACCCAAAAAATAACAGATATGGCTGTCATTTTCAAAAACACATCCATGCATCATACGCATATTATACACTAGCGGTCCCATCCGGCTTCCCCCGGGTGCTAAGAAAGAATTGAATTGAATTGTAGATTATAGACGCTCGACAACAGAGGTCATTGGTGTCTAAAGGTGCTAAGAAAGCCCGGGTGCAATACACTACTCACTCGCTTCGCTCGTTTGCTTGAATATTATAAATACACTACTCACTCGCTTCGTTCGTTCGCTATATACAGGGTGAGTTCGACCACCCGTATCAGTCATTTTTTTCGAAAACGGTTAGTCGTAGAGAGTTGTGTCAAAAATTTGTATTATAAAAGCCCTAATAAAGAATCGAATGGTGATAATTTTTTTTCCGGGAAGATCGGCTTCCCTATTAGTTTGCTCCAGAATGTCCAGAACTCCGGAATTATAAATGTAACGATAGGTCGAAAGTGGTATTGTTGAAAAGATCTTTAAAAAATAAGCAAGTTTTGTAGGAAATTTTTTTTTATTACTGCCACCCCTGTTAAGTAATATTTATTTGAAATTACTAAATTAAAATGTCATAATAACGAACTTTTTAAAAGTCTGCATTTAAAATTTAGTTACCTATCTATCGATCATTAAACACTGAAGAAGTACACTCACAGTATAACCAGAAAAGCTCAGTAGTATGTATTAAAGAGTAAATGGAAGACAGTTTGAACACTTGTGACAATGTCTAAGGCTGCTAGATTTTTAATGCCAACTTCGATCGTTATTATGAAATTTTGATTTAATAATTTCAAACGATTGTTACTTAACAGGGGTGGCAGTAATTAAATAATTTTTCCTACAAAACTTGCCTATTTTTTAAAGAGCTATTCAACAGCACCACTTTCAACCTATCGTGCTTTCTAAAATTCCGGAGTTTTGAACATATAATAATTTATATTTATACTTATAGAAATTTACAGGGGTGGCAGTAATAAAAAAAATTTTCCTACAAAACTTGCTTATTTTTTAAAGATCTTTTCAGCAATACCACTTTCGACCTATCGTTACATTTATAATTCCGGACTTCTGGACATTCTGGAGCAAACTAATAGGGAAGCCGACCTTCCCGGAAAAAAAAATTATCACCATTCGATTCTTTATTAGGGCTTTTATGATACAAATTTTTGACACAACTCTCTACGACTAACCGTTTTCGAAAAAAACGACTGATACGGGTGGTCGAACTCACCCTGTATATAAACCTTCCGGGAACAATTCCGTCATACATGATTTCTGCGCAACTTTAACCGTTTACGCAGCGCACGCAACGGAAGCTCTCAAAAGGAATAATTTTTCCCGTTTTTGCAACATTTTTCATTGATGCTCCGCTCCTATTGGTCGTAGCATGATATTATATAGCCCAGGGGTCGGCAAGTAATTATAGGTATGGGGTCCGGATACTGTTGAAAATTTTTATCGAGGTCCAAAAAAAAAAAAAAAAAACAACACTCGATAAATGGACTATCCAACACAAAAATAATTTTTCAATTCGAACCATATAAGTTCCTGAGATTAGCGCGTTCAACCAAACAAACAAACAAACTCTTCAACAAACTCTTCAGCTTTATAATATTAGTACAGATTTGAAAAACATAGCCCTATTTAATTTATATTTATGGCATCCCTATAAAGTTACATTTACGTTCACGGATATCAAAAGTTTAGAATACTAATTAACGTCATTTGCATTAGTAATTCATTTCAAAATCATTAAACAATGAGATTTTACTGTATCTCGACTTGTTACGTTTCAAAGTTCACATAAATTTAACAAGAACAGTAATTATTTTGTTGCAAATAAACTTGTCAGTTAAATTAAAACTTCTATTCAGGGGCGGATTTAGATTTTTGTCGCTCTTGGGCTAAACCAGTATTTTGCCTTTCTTTATTAAATTTTTCTCACCCATTCTATCTTACCAATGGTAAGATAGAATGGGTGAGAAAAATGTAAATTTGGGGAAAAAATTGGGGAAAAAATTGGGGATGTTAAGTTACCATCCCCAATTTTTTCCCCAAATCCTCTCCCAAACATGCTTACATTCCCCATCACAAATATCGAAAATAAAACACTGCTTTGTTCTTTTTTGTCACCCTTACGAACTTGCCGCTCTTTCAAAAGCTTGGCTTGCCTTATCAAAAAGCTTTATCGAAAATATTATTTACGGATAGGACTAATAATTTCTTGGTTAATTATAATAATACCGTAAACTACCTTACAGATCTTCTGTATTTTGATTTGATTAATTAAAGTCGATTAAAAATTTTTAATTCTGTACTAGTGCATTTAATTCGCTAAATTTCCAAAATGGCTTCGAGATGGGGGGGGGGGGGCAAATGCCAAGTGCCTAGAGGCCCTGGGTCTTTAAGTCCGGTACTGGTTATAGCCCTCTAAGGTTCCCTGTAAATACACCCCTGCCTCTATTATAAATTAGCGCTGGGTTTTCGAAATGTCAAAAAAGCATTGTAGAATTTTAAATCGATCCTGCTCGAAAAATAATTGATTGATTGAAACAATATTTTTTTAAAACTGTGTATACATGTATTTAACATCGTGTTTTGCATAATTTCCACTTCGAAACAACGCTTTTATACGCATATTGATCAAAATTTAGCTTGAAAAGCGATCTTTTTTACAGGCTTTTATTTAACTTGCAATGTATGTTAGTTAGTTTGTTGGTGTGTTTAAGTCAAATCTTGCAAGTCAATTTTGAACGACTTCCACGTATCCGATCAATTTGAAATGTTGTACACATATGTATTCCCGATGACAATACATGAATAAATCGTTTTTAGAAATAAATTCAACCCCTAAGGGGTTCAAACGGGGATGTAGGGTTTATTTTTGACTAATCAACGCCCAGACCAAATTGCTAAAGCTAGAAACTTGAAATTTGGACAGTGGGTTTCTTTTCTGACGTAATCATCCACTAAGAAAATTTTTTTCGAAATTACCCCTACGGGTGTTAAAAGGGGGTAAAATTTTGAAAGACTAAAATGAACAAAATAAATATTAGTAAAAAAAAACTTTTTAGAGACAAGCTTTTATTTAAATGCACTAAAAAGGAAAAAATAATTTTTAATAATTTAGGTTCATAATTATAGAAGCGTGGGTCGTGACTAATAAACTATCATAGAGTTCACGACCCACGCTTTTATAATTATGAACCTAAATTATTAAAAATTATTTTTTTCCTTTTTAGTGCATTTAAATAAAAGCTTGTCTCTAAAAAGTTTTTTTTTACTAATATTTATTTGCTATATAGATCAATCATTGCTTTTGTGTGAATACAAGCTAATGTTCTACATTGACAGGGAGTTTGACAACGACATTAGACTTGTTCCTGCATGTATAAAAACTGTAATTATATGATCACAATCTAAGCTCATTGTTTGCAAATCAATTTTTAACATTGGAAATGTTTATGTTCGTATATGGGGGCAGAGTTACGAGTTTTCGTTCAAGGCCAAAAGACAACGGTGTCGCGATCAAGTGAGGAGCAATCATGCAAAATTGAACAAGTGCAATTTTTTCGAAATGTGTTTTATATCATGTCTAGTTAATTGAGAGGTATTTGCGACGATCTGCGGTGTTATTTTTGAGCAAATGTTAATAAATACTGTAGAAAAATCCATTTAAAAGTTAAGTAATCAAGCAAAAGTGAACGCGTATATAGCAGAAGAATAATAGGGTTATTCCTGACAAAACTAAACAGTGCATTGATAAATATTGTGTGTATAATAAACAGTTAATTATGTTTCATATATGCTGTTATCATTTCCAATGTCCTCGATGGTTGCAAGGATTGCGAAATCTGTGAATTTTTTGACAATGATTTCTGCAGCCCGTGTGTGAAACTCGACAAATCGCGTCGCATTTAATATTACTGAGTTCTCGAACGTGACGTACTGAAAATCATACGCGACCGTCGGATCCCTTGTTTGACACACCTACAGCTCTAAGTAATTAAAACGTGTAATAAGATTTATATCGTATTAAAATTTTGATATGCAATCGCGGGATGGCTTGTCAAATCAAATCAAGACGTCGTCCGACGCAAAGAGCTGAAGCAGCGTCGTGTAACTAATATAATAATAGATCAGCGATTTCTCAACGTAATAGCCGAAGATCTTAGGGTCAAAAATTGCAAGATTTTTGAAAAGGCTAATCTTTTGAAATTAAATAACAGTATATGAGTAAGGTAAAATTGTGGACAACAATATAATAATTATTAATTAATTCAACAATGAATTTTTAATCCACAAGGCATCCACTAGGTAGTGAATAGTATTTCTTAACATATCAGTCAGCATATTATGCCATCATGATTGTTAAACGTCAAGCGATTGTTATAAGATATATAAGGAAAAAATCAGAAGCCACTGTCGGGACTTGAACCCGAAATTCCCAGTTTCCGGCTTTCGGGGCACTGTGTGAGTAAGTGGCAACTCAACCAGCCGGAAACTGGGAATTTCGGATTCAAGTCCTGACAGTGGCTTCTGATTTTTTCCTTATATATCTTATAACAATCGTTTGACGTTTAACAATCATGATGGCATAATATGCTGACTGATATATTAAGAAATACTATTCACTACCTAGTGGATGCCTTGTGGATTAAAAATTCATTGTTGAATTAATTAATAGTTATTATTTTGAAATTAGCTAGTATTTAAGGTGTATATAAATATACTACAGTCAAGATGTCAGCGGCCATGACACCTGGCGTCGGGACGCTTTAAAAGATGTAAAAAAACTAGTGATTTGTAAAAGCTTAAATTTGGCACAGGCTAGTCAGCACTCGGTAGAAGTTCCAGTCGGTCTGACTGTTTTTTAACTTCCCGCTAAGAAAATTGAAAATTTTCAAAAATAGGGAAATTATTGATTTCACCCCGATTTTCGAAAATCGAGTTTTCATCAGATCTCGACGTTTTGTGATCCTAGGAACTATATGTGTGTGCGTGTGTGTGTGTATGTAAACCTCTCATAACTTTTGAACGGCTTGACCGATCGAATCGCGATTTGCGGCATTCGAAAGCGTTCCACTGAACTTAGATTTCCTGAAAATTTGAACCGATTCGGCCCAATAAATTTTGAGAAATTCCAAAAAAACCGAAAAAAAGTTGTTAAAACGATGTTTTTTCAAAATAAATTCTATAGAATATTGTACCGATTGATTTCATAATCTAATCAGCTCTTCTCCTCAGAAAACTTCGTCGAATGCAGCTAAGTGGATCAAAATCGGTTAATCCGTTCGAGAGATATCGTAGTTAACAGATTTCGAAAAAAGTGTTTTTTCAAAATAACTTCGAGATTTCTCAATCAATTGATTTTGTACCTCTTACAATATTTTTAGAGCTTAAAAAACTGCGTCGAATGCCGTTTTTAAAATCAAAATCGAACAACGCGTTCAAAAGTTATAGCTTTTCAAAAATTAAAATAGTGTTATCAGCAATTTTCAGATTTTTGAGCTCGAAGAGCTCAAAAATCTACTTTTGGGTATATTATCAAGTGCTTCGAACTCAAACCGGTTGAAAATAGCGGAAAGTTCCAGGGGTGGCCTGCAGGGTCAACCGATTTACAGATTTTTTTTCATGAATTATATTCAATAAATTAACCTTGTGCCAAATTTAAGCTCTTGCAAATCACTACGTTTTTTTTACATCTTTTACAGCGCCCCGACGCCAGGCGTTCCGATAGCTGACTTGTTGACTGTAGTAGTATAATATTTAATACACCCTAAATCTAATCTCAACATATTAAATCTTGCGATTTTTGACCACGATCTCTTGTGCTATAAAGTAACTTCGTAAGGACAACCTCTCCATTAGTAACTATGGTAGTGAAGAATTTGTTGGATTTTAGGATCGTTAAAAAGTTGAGAACGACTGAATTCTAGAGAGTGGAGACTTCGGAAACATTTTAATTAAAATGTTTAAATAGCTTTTCAAACTGTCTCACTTCAAATAAGATGGGAATATCAAAGTTTTAGGTATATACCTATATATACTTAAACTTTTGTATTTTTGATTAAAGACTATAAAATGATATATAGAAGGTGTACCAATCACGGGTACGTAATTAAAGTTTTAGATCTTCGGTCATATTTTAAAGATGTTCAGACATAAATTCTGGAAATATGTTTTCTCGTCAGGGCGTCACAAAACATTTATTTACGAGAGCTTTTTTCGGAGACCTGAAAAATATTATCGGAAGTACGTATATGCATGCAGTTTCAAGTCGATCTGATATGTGGAAGTAAGTCAAAATTGGATTACAAGATTTAATCCTACTACTGTTCACCATCGGGAGGTTTCCTGTCATGGTCGCCAATTGTAATATTTCTCCATCATCAGATCGGAGACATGCAAAATATTGTATGTCATCAGAACTACGTATGCATGCAGTCTCAAGGCGATCTGATATGTGGAAGTAAGTCAAAATTGGATTACAAGATTTAACCCTACTACCGTTCATTATCGAGAGGTGTCCTGTCACGGTCGCCAATTGTAACATTTCTCCATCATCAGATCGGAGACATGCAAAATATTGTCTTGTCATCGGAACTACGTATATGCATGCAGTTTCAAGTCGATCTGATATGTGGAAGTAAGTCAAAATTGGATTACAAGATTTGACCCTACTGTTCACCTTAGAGAGGTATCCTGTCACGGTCGCCAATTGTAACATTTCTCCATCATCAGATCGGAGACATGGAAAATATTGTATTGTCATCGGAACTACGTACCTATGCATGCAGTCTCAAGGCGATCTGATATGTGGAAGTAAGTCAAAATTGGATTACAAGATTTAACCCTACTACTGTTCATTATCGAGAGGTGTCCTGTCACGGTCGCCAATTGTAACATTTCGAAAATATTGTATTGTCATTGGAACTACGTATGCATGCAAAGTTCCAAGTCGATATGTGGAAGTGGGTCAAAATTGGATTACAAGACCCTAACTTACTAACAAGTGAAGCTAAAAAAGCTTGTAAAAATTAATAAAAATATTGTAAAAAACGTCATTCACATCGATGGCAAAACACGTTTTATTGTTTCGTTCGATTTCACCATTACTCACGATCAATTATGAACAAACGTCATGAAACAATTGAAATACTGAAACAATTGAGTTATTCAAGTATATGGACAGAAAATCGTTATTCATTTATCAACGAAAGTAAAAATGTCCTCCCCTTATACAAAACAAAAACGAATCTGGCTTATAAATGCCAGCTTACACAAAATTTTGTTCTTTACCGCTTTACACATCTTTACATTGTGTCTAGTCATGATTTGGAAAAAAAAACTACTTCGATCAACGTCCTGACATTTTGTCGAATCACTTTATGTATCTGGATAATGAAATAATTGATTTTGTAAAAAAGTCAGATATGCCAGTATTGAAAGGTTAGAAATGTCAACGCATAGAGATTATCTTAAGAACCGGATGAACTCTGCATGGGGCGGATTCTCCCGTCGTGAAGAGAAGTCTCTACTGAGCTGCGATGCCACACGTTTAAAAAATACTTCTTTTTAACCGACTTCAAAAAAAAGAGGTTTCTCAATTCGACCGTATATATTTTTTATGTGGTTATGTTTTATGTTTTATAAGTGTTCGCGGATAACTTCGTCGTTTATGAACCCATTTTGAAAAATATTTTTTTATTTGAAAGGATATACTTTCAGATTGGTCCGATAGAAATTTCATCAAAATCGGTTCAGTAGTTCGGCTGATTTTAATAAAAGTAAGTAACGGCATGTGATTCTTTATGGTAAATGTTACTTTTTTTGACACTAAAAAGTAAAAAATAAAAACTTTTTAAGAAAAAAAAAACCTCCTTCAAAAAGGCACTAAAAAGAGAAAAATAATGAAATTTTGAGGTTTGTGCCAATTAAAATATGAAGTCGGTTAAAAAGTATAGTATATAGTGATTAATATCTTCTTTTCTTAACCGACTTCATATTTTAATTGGCACAGACCTCAAAATTTCATTATTTTTCTCTTTTTAGTGCCTTTTTGAAGGAGGTTTTTTTTTTTGTTAAAAAGTTTTTTATAAAAATTCTCTCCCTGCGAAGCGAAGTCGCCCGTTGCAGTGGCGGACTAAGCCTGTCGGAGGTCCGGAGCGGCAGAACTAAATGAGGCTCCCGTTCTGCTTAGAAATTGATGTATTTGTAGTGTAAATTTCGTAAAAAATGAATAATATAGATGTAATGGCGTACAAGAAAATCAAATATTTATAATATAATAAACGTAGGTAGGTAGGTGACCTATAACCTACGTTTATATTTTGTATATACGGAGCCTCCAACTCCAAACTGCCTCTTACTTACTAAACATATTTTGGCCTTGTTTGGGATTTGATTAAGAAGGACTTCTCGAGATTTAGAGGCCCCCCAGGATTAGTGGCCCGGGGCGAGACGCTCCCCCCCCCCCTTAGTCCGCCACTGGCCCGTCGTTGTTCTCGCTTTGCGTACTTGCCTATAGTTTATAATATTAGTATATTTATTTTATTTATTGTGGATTATAGACGCGTCGACAACTTAGGTCATTAGCGTCTTAAATACAACAAATATACATATATCACTTAAAACTAAATAACATCACAAAACATCCATGAGTAGAGGTGGGACTCGAACCCACGACAGTCTGATTCTGAGACCCTAATAATATTAGTATAGTGTATTCGTATAGATAGTCAAAAAATCCTACAACGGCTACAACCACGTTTTACCCCCCTTTGGGGTTGAATTTAAAAAAACTCGAATAGCCTATACCCTTCCTCAATAAACGGGCTACCTAACAATTTTTTTTTCAAATCGGACTGATCGTTTCTGAGATTAGCGCGTTCAAACAAACACACAAACAAATTATCCAGATGTGCAAGCTTTCACGGCCGGCATTGTTCCAAGTCTTCATGGTTTCCGGGCTTGTAGGCCGTGGTCAGGTGGTATTTCTACCTGACGTTTCGCCTACAAATGCGGTAGACATTCTCAAAGGCGATGTGGCAGCGGTCGAAGTGTCCTCCTTGGCGGCTCACAGGTCAGTGTGTGTGAGCCACCAAGGAGGACACTTCGACCGCTGCCATATCGCCTTTGAGAATGCCTACCGCATTTGTAGACGAAACGTCAGGTAGAAATACCACCGGACCACGGCCTACAAGCCCGGAAACCATGAAGACTTGGAACACAAACAAATTCTTCAGCTTTATTATATTGGTAGGTATAGATATTATATGTTTTTCAAAAGTGATGTGGTATTCTTTTTGAGTGTGGCATCCTTGAATTAAGATTACGATTGACTTATTTTTTTAAATGGCGCTATGTAATTACTGTTGCATAATAAATACCGTTTCGCATTAAAAAATTCAATGACAAAATTGATAACAGTTTTATTTGAAAATATTTACTTACACTTTTGGAATTTAAAGATGGAAAACCAGTTCATCAATTCAAATGAAATTAAATTATAAAAAAATAAACATCTATCCTTCCTTGTAATTATCTTTCTTCACGGAAAGAGGAAATTCTCAACTACTTACCAGGTGCGAAGTTCAAATATGATTCGAGACAAAGAAAAAATAAATATTATGAGAAAAATAATTACACATTGGAAAAAACAGCAAAATGTAATCACCGAAAGAATTAATCCAATGTATTTTTAAACGTCATTAAATTACTTAAGTAGTTATTGATAAAGCGGAGTTTAGGGAGCTGTTTTGAATAAGTTTTCTGAACGAGCAAATTGAGTGAGGTTCCATTCGTCAGTTTATTCCGCGGAAACGGTCCAATGCGACCAATTTTAACAAATAAATAAAAAGTTTTATTTCAAAATATATTTACAATTATGTACATATACGATCTGTTGCAGCGTTCCATGTCAATTTTAACAAAATTTTGTAAGGACAGATCTGCAAACATTATAATGGCATTATTGAGTCACAGACAAGCTATACAAACGATTTCAGTCTTGAAGCAATAATAATTGTGACCATTTTTTTGTTACATCTTATGGGCGGTCTGCATCCCTCCCATACCGCTATCTAGCAAAATCCCTTACTCAGGACACTTTAATATGCCTTCCTCAACATATTCACAAAAATAAGGCCTTGAATAAATAACACCAAAAAATTGTCACTAGTTCTCGGTCTAATAGGTAGATTGATATTGTAAATCATAGACGCTCGACAACAGAGGTTAAAGCGTTTGAAAGGACATTGGTAGTATAGGGTGATGTTAGTATGTTGGTGAATTGTAGATCTACGAAAATCAGTTACTTATGTCAAAACTCTGTAATTTAAAAAAAATGGAAGCTGGGTAGTTTTACCGTCTCTTTTCAAGGGTTGAAATGTCTTTTAGTCGATTTTATAGAACACCCCTGGGGCTTGGACAGTGTTTATTAAACAATGGCGGCTGCCAAGTTTTTTAATCCGGTTCAATTCACTAATTTTGAACCAAACTGTATATAATTTGATATTAATAGTTATTTAGAAGGTCATATTGTACAACTATTGTTCTATAGGTAGATATTTTGTATTTTGAATTTATCAGATCGAAGTCCAAAGTCTGAAGGTAAAATTGAATAAACTAAATCAAAACGTGCCTCGCTTATTTCTCCAAAAAACAAAATAATTCAACAAGTTCTTCTGATAGTGTTTTGTCAAGATAGTTATCATTTGTTTTTTTTAAGTACAAACCACTTCAAATGAGTGTTATATTTATAATATCGTATTATCAGAGGTACCTCTATTTAACATTATAATTTATATTTTTTAACTAGTATACCTAGACAAAAAAGATATTAGAGAGATATTATCGACAATTATTATTTTTATCTCACATGAATCAACACCTAGAATTATCTGGGCGGTATCAAAGTTCAAAATCCAACATTGTTATTTTCAGTTTTTAAAATAAATATATTATAGGTACCTAAGTGTAAGAAAAATTGGAAAGTTGCTTCTAAGAATAAAACTTTAAATTTACACAATACCTATCCACACTGTTAAAAATGGATGTAAAAATACTTTGAAAGTTAAGGTAGAATTCGCTCGATTTTCTAAGTGATTTTACATTATTATTTATTTTTACACAGAAAACTTCATAAAAACTTGGACTTTTACTGTAAAGTTAAACAAATTTGTGATTTTTACATAAAGTAAATTAAAGTTACATAATTTGTGTAATATTCCAATAAAGTGTGTAAAAATTACAAAACAAAATGTATAGTTACATAGCTATATAAAATGGATGAATACAAAACAAATTAATGTAAAATTAGTAACCACGCATGCTCAATGTGTTTTTATGGAATCTACGCGATGTGCAGGCGATACCTGTTTGCGACGCCATTGTCTCTTTGTGTGCCTATTACCAGATTAATCGCTGCCTACAAATGGATCATCGATAATCTATGTAATCGGCCTTCTCATTTCTTACAGTGTAGGTACCTACTTTTGATTTTCCCGATTAAACAAAATTATTCCATCTTCAGGAGCATGTTTCTTTATTTTGAATAATAATATATTATCCATCTTTAAAAAAATCTTATAAAATGGCGGCGGTATTTACCAGTTCCTAAACAAAGGAATTTTAGGTCTTGCATTATAAATCGGATATTTTTAACTCTGATTAAAATACAGACCCAAATTACCTAAATCAATCTGTAAAAAGCCTAAATTATTTTTCCAAATTAAATATTAGTAAAATAATTGAGGCTTCGGAGTTCTATTATCTCTCATTATACCTACATCCTTTGTGAAAAAGAGAGATAAGATTAAGAAGTTCCATTTTGGATACATTTTTTAAATGTTACAAAATGGCAGTATACTACTTAGATACCTAGCAAATTATATTTTATAACATATCCAATCGTTATATCGTTTTTTGAATAATTTATTATAGAACCATAACAAACAATAATTATTATTCCATTTATAAATGTCAATTATATTAATACCTTTAGAAATTATTACAAAATAATTAAAATGCAATAACCGCGTATAAATTATTATCATTTATGTATTATTATAGAAAATCCTAGGCAGTGTTCCAATTTTATGAATTAAATTAGATCACGTAATTAAATTTTAATTTGTTTACAAAATCAAAAGGACAAACTTTCAGAAGGTCGAGAAAAACCCTTGTAAAGTAATTGGGTAAAAACTTAAAACAATAATATTAGAAAGTATCATATTAACAGCTGGTATAACGATCTAGCTAGCCGTGATTTAAATGAGAATTTCCAAACATACCATCACAAATTATTTTTAAGGTGAACATTATTTGCATCTTATGAATTTAGAATTTAATTACTTACAAAATATATGCATTACTTAAATAGTGTATTGAAACAAAATTAATTTCATTATATAGGATACCCTTGACATTGATCAGTTTTTCATTGTTGACCTTCCTTCATTCATTTACTATCTATTCATTTATTGAACCGCGGTATAAAAAAAATTCTATATACATGCCAATCAAAATATAAAATTTATAGATTATTTTTAGTCATATTTAATTATAAAACACATCTGAGAACAAACAAAAATATAAAGTGTATGTCTTTACCTTTTCTAAACATTCTTGACCAATCGCTTTTGGATCCACTTGGACCTCCAATATCACAGAATTAGGTTGACTTATTAAACACCACATTTTAAATTTATTATTTATAAGTCTGGTTAAAAATCACAATTACGAAATCGTTATTACTATTAATGAAAAGCACCTTGTTGAAAGGTTAACTACTAGACGATATGCAATTACTATGTTTAAAATTATATTTTCTAACAATTTTATCACTAAAATTTAAAAATTCTACTAAGTCCACAGCGTATTCTTTTAAAAATCGTGTCTTTGTAAAAATTGTAGCACAAGTTGTTGTTTTGAGGTTAGAAATATCTAATTCCATAATACGGATAAGGAATTATAAATTAGAGTATTTTTCAAAAAGAGTTTAACAATACACAAATATGTTTTTGGTTTTAAGTTCAATCAAAATTTATTTTATACAGAGAACCGCGCACTACCTCACAGCGCGCTCGTTACAATCTGACTGGCATTTGTTATGAAATGCTGGTGTCTTAAAAAGTAACTTGTCAAACAAAGCTCTACAATACTTATCGCTATACATTGAACAAAGATAGCAAACCGCATTTAAACGCAATTGAATAACTAAAAACCATCTTCCGTCTTTTTCTATTAAACTACAGTACAACAGTAGGAATAATGAGTTTATAAAAAATAAAAATACACTTTTCCTCTAAAAAGATCACCAAAAAATACATAGTTAACAAGAATTTAAAACATTTTTCATGCATAATCTACAAACCGTGCGTAAAATGTCAACCTCGTTACGGGTTAAATAAATAATTAGCATTAAATTGATAACAAACTGGAAATTGTAATCGCATTGACCCGACAGCCTTAACCGAAAAAAATATGTTACAAAACATTCAATTTTTGTTTATTATTAGTTAAATAAATAAACAATCAACGCGGTAGTACTGTTGTCTTCGTTGTTGGCTTTGATTTAGACAAGAATAAATATATTAATAGATTTAACTGTTCAGTTGAGATCAAAGTCCATCGTTTTAACCATTGCATTTCACTTCCTCTATTTTTACTATTTATTTACAGGTACTACCTTTGTGTATCAAAAATACATCTTTAAATACATATATAAAAAAAAATTTTAAAAAACAGACCCTCCTTCAAAAAAGCCACTAAAAAGAGAAAAATAATAAAATTTGGAAGTCGAAGCCAAAAATATAAAACTTTTATACACTCACAGACAAAAATATTGCATAATTTTTTTTGTTATTTCTTTTTTATGTAGGTACTTTTTTTGCTTAATGTATTATCCTAGGGTGTTTTACGTATAGGTACTAACACTAGCGAGCTTTTCATAAGGCCGACTAGATCCAGGCATAGGGCGGCCAATCTGCGCCCGCTATTTTGGTGAGAAAACTCTATATGGTCTTATAACTATTAGAGATAGAAATAACGAAATAAAATATCTCTAGCGGATTGACCCGAACCAGTGACGCAATGCTGATTTTCGTACCAGTCGCCCCTTTCTACGAAATGTGAAATAACTTCACATTTCGCAGAAAGGGGTGGCTGATACTGACCGGCCTAAACTGCTAGTCCACCTTTGGGTACTAATGGTCAAATAATTTACATTAGCGGTCTTACAACAGATTTGTATAGGAATACGTCATAACGTTTTAAACGAAAAGAAATAAACATAAAAAATATGCACTATTTTTGCCTGTGTGTGTATAATATCTACTTTCTGTTTCATTTTATTAAATTTGCCCCAACCTCAAAATTTTATCATTTTCCTCTTTTTTAGTGGTTTTTTGAAGGTTCTATTTTTTTTAATTTTCTTATTCTTCACTGTCTCAAAACTTCCATTTACCTTAACGGTGTTGCACTCCTTTACTCATTTTTTATTAAAATATTATTATTAACACTCTGTATCTAGAAAACAGAGCTGTTGCGATCCATATTTATATGAAGGTTTTGTTTCAAATCAATTATAGATTAATTCCTATACAAGTGTGCAAGCTTTCACGGCCGGCATTGTTCCAAGTATTCATGGTTTCCGGGCTTGTAGGCCGTGGTCCGGTGATATTTTTACAGACGTTTCGTCTACAACTGCGGTAGACATTCTCAAAGGCGATGTGGCAGCGGTCGAAGTGTCCTCCTTGGCGGCTCACAGGTCAGTGTTCACACTGACCTGTGAGAAGCCCGGAAACCATGAAGACTTAGAATTCCTATACAGTTTGTGCATTGTGTGTGTTTTAAAGACCACCAACAGCTAAGGTTATTTGGGCCTAGCACCAATTCATATTTTCAATTTATTATTTCTTTTTTTAATAATAAATTGAAAATCCAATTATCACTTTTACCAGCTCTCGGGTTATAGAACCCGGGAACTTGTAATAGAGGAACCATAGCAACGCCATGTACAGTTTGTGCACATACTTTATAACGTCCTGTATATTTTAGTGCCAATCGGATCAAGGGTTTTCGTACCGATATTTTCACATATTGCCTTCTCTAATGCGGGCGCTACACATATGATCAAACGCGAACGTTGGACGCTCTACATTGGCAGCTCGTAGGTTTGACCGTCGGCCACACGATGCAACGAATTAACATTGGAAGGTGTTTGTAGCTCGTTCGCTTGATTATAATTACATTACCCACTCGCTTCGCTCGTTCGCCATATATGTATTTTTTAAAGCTAAATAAAATAAAAAATTTCTTTAAAAAATAGATAAAAAAATTCTGGATATGGACATCCTCATCACCTAGCGGTATGAAATATACTTTATGATAATATACTTTCATGATAATCGATTAAGCCGTTTCGGAGGAGTATGATCACAAACACCGTGACACGAGATTTTTATATATATAGATTACAGCCGTGCGATATATATTATTTTACGTAGCCGACTAGACACACGATATGTTGTAGATTTCATGTTACAAAAAATTAGTTCAAATGACAAATGTCGTTCACCAACAACTAGGGTTATTTGGGTCTAGTGCAAATAACATGCTATGGTCAATTATTTTTTAATAATAAAGTGAAAGTCCAATTGATACTTTTACCAGTTCTTGGATTAGAACCCGGGAACTGGGGGCTTGTAATTAAGGATCCATGAAAACGCCATATAAGCAGCACTGCCCAACAATAATATTGATAATAGGATATTGTAGACCGAGAGCTAGTGACAATTTTTTGGTGTTATTTATTCAAGGCCTTATTTTTGTGAAGATGTTGAGGGAGGCATATTAAAGTGCCCTGAGTAAGGGATTTTGCTAGATAGCGGTATGGGAGGGATGCAGACCGCCCCCAACATGTAACAAAAAAAAATGGTCACAATTGTTATTGCTTCAAGGCTGAAATTGTTTGTACAGCTTGTCGGTGACCCAATAATGCTATTATAATACTTGCAGATCGATTGGTCAGTATTAAAGGGGTGGCAGATCACCCTAAACGTGTCATGTTCCCGACGAAATTTATATTATTAGTTCAAGGTTCAAATTTTAATATGTTGTTACGGCGACTGTTTTAATTATGTATTTCAATTTGCAGAACAAAATGTCGGTATTAACCCCCTCTCTTAGAGGGAAACTTGCTCGCCTAAGTGTTTATATCATTCTGCAAGAGGGTTAATACCGACATTTTGTTCTGCAAATTGAAATATATGCTTAAAACAGTCGCCGTAACAACATATTAAAATTTGAACCTTGAACTAATAATCTAAATTTCGTCGTGTACATGACACGTTTAGGGTGATCTGCCACCCTTTTAATACCGATCAGTCGATCTGCAAATATCATAATGGCGTTGTTGGGTCACCGACAAGCTATACAAATAATTTCAGCCTTGAAGCAATAATAGTTGTGACAATTTTTTTCGTTACATGTTGGGGGCGGTCTGCATCCCTCCCATACCGCTATCTAGCAAAATCCCTTACTCAGGGCACTTTAAAATGCCTCCCTCAACAGCTTCACAAAAACAAGGCATTGAATAAATAACACCAAAAAATTGTCACTAGCTCTCGGTCTATTGTAGGAACAATGTTGAAATTTGGTTTTTGTGGTCGTGGTAAATATTGTAGATGGAATTTTCAAAATTTTCGCACTCCAAAAACAAACAGACGTGTAACATTAGTCATACACTGTTTCCATATATTTAATACTAGTTATATAGACAAGCACTGCCAATATGTGGCGAAAACATCATCTCTCTCTTGATGTACTGATCAGATAATGCGTATGTTCGAGTACATTGTTCGAGCAATAAAATACTTCAGATGAAACTGTCACTTTAAATTGGGCACGAGGACCTTTTTCCGCCTTTTATTTACTTTAAGTTAAAATTTGAAAATGGATATTACCATGAAAACGATTTTTTTGTTTACGAGAAGTATAAGAACACGTCGAATGACCTTGAAGTACCTCAACTGTCAAAGACGGGCAATACCTATCTCTGACTGTGCCCGATCAGTATATCAGTATAAAAATAAAGTATAAAATAAAGACCACCAACAGCTAAGGTTATTTGGGCCTAGCACCAATTCATATTTTCAATTAATTATTTTTTTTTTAATAATAAATTGAAAATCCAATTGACACTTTTACCAGCTCTCGGGGTACAACCCGGGAACTATAGCAATGCCATGTAAACAACAGCATTGCTACATGCTCGGCTATTCTCAAACCCGGTCCTGACTATATACTTAGTATTAAATATATTATGATTGTTCCTCAATTTTATCAAAATTCTGAAAATGCTAAATCCAATACAAGCGATATAGGATATCGGTTTTCGAAAATTAAAACGCGAAAACGTTTAAATTGAAATATTTTTCTATTAACAATATAATGAATATCTTAATTTAATAAACCAGCGTCCACAAAAATGTTTTAATAATGATAATAATTAACATGTAACTTTACAAATATTTCTCGTCATCTGCAATAATTAATTCAATAGTACAGTGATTTTTCAGTTTTTTTTTTATAATATACAATGTAAAAATCACAAAAAGAAAACAAAGAGAAAAAATGGTATTTTTGGCTGAGTTATTCATTAAGTGACGTTTAAAACATAGCATTTGTTTTGTAGTTAACAGGCGTTATTCATTTATTTCTTCATCTCTCCAATGAGACATTTAAACATGTATACAGAAAAACCTGTTTTTTTTTGTTAATTATGGTATTTATACAAAAACCAACGAAAATGCAAATAGTTTGTGTAAATAAATTATTGAACTACAAGAAAAGACATAAATCGGCTCGCTTTCGAGTCCGAATCGCTCCTCTTCTTTTTTTCAGTGGGAACAAAGTGACACTGCTAATTATTACTTATAACTTAATGAACAAGATCAATCAAAAATTACAATAACGAAAGTTATACTTAAAATCGACAGACGATATACAAGAAAAAACAAAGATGCTAAACAAAAACACTGTTTAGAACATTCAACTGATTTTTGGTATTCTCTTGTTTTCATCTTCATTTTTTTCAAATGACAAATCTGTTTGTTCAAAAGGTTAATTTTCTTTAGTGTTTCTTTTTTTCGTTTTTTCAATCATTTTTTTGTAAAAAATGTCACTTTATTTCTATTTAATAATAATAATATGAGATATTTATATATGTACTAAAAAATACAAATATTGTGTATTTACTATATTATCATTTTTTTTTTAATTATTTATTCATATATATGCAAATGTTTTAGATATTTTATGTATAGTATTTATATATATAAGATTTTTATGGTACTCAATATTTTATTTTACACTTGATTTTTGTATTTACAATTTCTATCGACAAATCGTGATGGGAAAAATGCAATCCTATACAGAATAATATACAGTTGTTGCCGCACCGTCAATTAATTAACATCCTCCGAGACAAGAAAACAAACGCGCCGAATTACGAATCTTGTCACTTCTAGGCTTTGCGGTTATGTCTTAAAACAAATTACCGTCCAGTAGCCGATGATACCAAAAACTGTATATTTTTTAACGTCCTTATCAAATAAAAACACTTAATTATAATAATATACAAGAATTATCTATTTAGTACATAATAATAAACACTGGCATCAATTTGTATAAAATGCATATTTCCCATCGTTCACTTTTATTATATAAAATAGCTATTTACAAGCCGCTCAACTGAAAATCATTTCACCTAAAAAAAATACAACGAAAAAAGAAATAATATAAAAACCTCAACCGCCAAGTAAAATCAATTTCTTAAATAAACAAATAACACATTTTATTTCAAAAGCAATATTATTTAAAAAAATAATAAATAAAAAAAATCTATGGACAAATTTCCAGTTGGGAGCCGAATAATATTAAAAATAATATACAAAAAAATATATAATTACACGAAGCTAAAAAAGCAGCCGACAAAAGAGCTGATATATTAATAAATGTTATGTACATTTTTTTTTTAAATCTTGTATTTTCTTTATAAGGGTTATGTAATAACACTATATTATATACATATTCATGTTAATCTTTTTCTTATATTTACAAGAGCTAACTAATATATATCACAAAAATCGACAATTTGTTTATAAAAAAAAAATTGTATTTTGTCGATGCGGCAGACAAAACTGACCGTTTTCGAATCATAACATTTTTTCACTTACCTTCAAAACAAAAAACTAGTCATGTATAAACACTACAAAGTTAAGAATTTATGAACGGTCAACAGTTGATTAGACCTCAGCTGTTAAAAAAAAATAATTGTGTTTTAAAGACCACCAACAGCTAAGGTTATTTGGGCCTAGCACCAATTCATATTTTCAATTCATTATTTTTTTTTTAATAATAAATTGAAAATCCAATTGACACTCAGCTCTTGGTCTAGAACCCGGGAACTTACCACAGTTATTGAGCGTCAATAATCTACAATCTATACAACGGTTATTTAATCTATATTTTGTTGGTCTTTTCGGTAAAATAGAATCAGTTCAAACAGGGACGGACTGGCACAAAAAAGCGGCGCAGGCGGAAGAGTCAGCAACGGCGCACATAGCTTTTCTTTGGGGGAGGGGGAGGTAATATAGGGGCTATGCAAGCGACTAGGTAAATGTATAGCGTTAACCCACTCATCTGCAGGTCCGGATTTCTGCCTAGGCCAACAAGGCACCGGCCTAGGGGCCCAGCCGCCGAGGGGGCCCCAGCCAGGCAGAGATGGAAATTAAAGAAAAAGAGGCACAAACATTTTTTTTTGCTAAATTTCCATCCAATTTCATTCCCCCCTTTTTTTGAGCTTGGGGGCACCAACTGTCAAGTGCCTAGGGGCACTGGGTCTTTAAGTCCGGGCCAGCCCATCGAGGGGGGCGTCAGAGTTTCTCCCGTAATAATCTATAAAAAATAGGACCCAAAAACGCAAATTCAATGCACATCTGTCGAATTTTTCTATATGGTCTAACTGTTCCATCCAACGCAGATGCGATGAACTTTCTGGAATTTTTTTAATAAGAAAACAAGTATTAAACAGTAACATAATATTATTATGTTTCAATTGTTTCGCACCGGCCGGCTACCGGCGCATCGGCGGTGATAAGAGGAGGCGAGACGGTGAAAAATATTCCTGGAACTGAACTATAATCAAATAACAACCAAGGCAGGAAGCAGGTGCTCGGCGGGGTGCAGCGCATAAACTAGGTACAAGCTGAACTAATTTTCAGAATCATTGAGAAAATTAAAAATTTGCGCCAAAAAACTTTCTTGCTTTGATTTTTCACCCTGACCAGTAGCGAGCAGCGCCAAATTCGACCGGTGCATGGGGTGATGCCCTTTCGCCCAATCCGTCCCTGAGTTCAAACTATACGAAGAACAAAGTAGTTCAACAAACAATACTGAAGCATACTCTTTTTTGAAGCGATTCATAACCTAACTTAATTGTCAAGTGTGCGATAGTGGATGTATGAGGTTATGTTTGACAGTTCTAACTTCTAACCTGAAAAATGTATCAAATAACTTAGTATGTTAAAATTGAAAATTGATTAGATATGAACAGAATACCTCAAAACGGTGTTTATGAACGACAGTGTTTTAAAAAAAATTGAACTAGCTTACCGATATATATACGTAACCTCCAAACTTTGCACAATATGAACATGATTCGTTTTCTACTTTGAAAGTCTATTAAAAAAATATGAAAATTTCGATACGGTCGACGTTGTCTTCCGCATCCCTTTTGAAAACAAAAACATCGAAAACAGATAAACAAATTTTAAACGCGACATTTGATTCGTATGCTGCTTCCGAAACAAGTTGCGCGTTTTTGTACTTCTTCATTAGTATTTAGCTTGTTGACATTTAATCAACGTTTCACCAATAAAAAAACATCTTCAATTTTACATTAAGGCTGACATGCGAAAATACCTCAGAGCAGAGATATGTATAGAAGTAGCATATCACAGCTTGTAGGTATGTACAACTGAAACCAGTCGAGACACATGGGGAACAACTCAAAGAACTGAAAATATAATAAATATTTTTACTTGGTAAGATACACTTTGATTTTCCATAAGCGCGTCGGAACCTTTAATGTAACATCCGGGCACACAACACGACATAAAGAGTAATTAACACTACAGAATACAAGCTACGCATGATCATAATGTACCTGACAGATCGTACTTTAGTGTGTAGTTGTGGCTTCACAAGCGACGTGATATGCTGTTTCTATAGCTATCTCTGTTCTGAGGAAAATACTGACAATACTCGTATAGGACAGCAAAAGCAGTCCTCGTACTTTGTTCAATAAATGAATCCGATTTTTTTTTTTGTTTTTCAATTTACATACATATTTAACAAGACAAAAAAGAAATGTATATTTTGTATACATAAATATAACGAAATAATGTATAGATAAAAAAAATTATAACAACATTTTTTAAACAAAAGTCCTTTTGCAATTTTTTTTTTGTTATTTGGTCACAAATCCGTTTATCATTTATAATTAAAAAAAAAAGTGAACGCATGCTTCAATGAAATGAAAATTTACTTGAATGAAACAAAAACAAAACCCTGTCAACCAATTATAGTGAAAAAAAAATTGTTTTACTGTTTCAACAATAAGAACCAAAAAACACTTTTAACTTGTGATACCTAGACAATATGCTAAGTCGTCTTTTTTATAAGATTTTTTAAATTATTTTTTTCTATAAAGCAATTAACAAATGCAAAAGAGTAAAAAAAAAGAACATCAATTATCCAGCACATTGTTCAGAAGACTGCTCGTATCTGTTACAAGAATAGTTCCCGTTAAAAAGAATTCCCCCGACAGTGAGCTGTGAATCTATCAAAGCTGTCATTTGTTTTTCGAATCCTTTAAAACTTGTATCTGAAACGTAACCAAAACAAAACACAACGCATGCATTTCCGGCTCTCGTCGGATCGCATTTTCAATACCCGTACGAACTCTTCATAATTTAAAAATACCTCAGTCTTTTATCCATCTCTAAGACACAGTTAGTATTAAAAATACAGCGGAATCTACAACAGTTCGATGGGTATTGAAAATGTCATTCGTCGATCTTAGTATTCTAAACAGAATCGAACACTAGGACTTCCGTTTCGTTTGCATTTGGTTCGATAACGCCGTTTAGATTTTTCTCTTTTTTTTTTCGAATTTTATATTTTGTTTAGAAATCAATTTTCTTAACCGTATAGTTTTTTTATGACTACGCAGCTATTTTTATCATCGCCGGTTTACTATAAAGCTGCATCAACCATTATTTTTTTTTTAATGGAATCTTGTTTTGAATATGAACCCGACTAATAAAATGATTCACAATGGTCGAGCGTCTATAATCCACAATACATACAGATTCACAATGAACGTTTTTTCCCTATTCTGTAACCATTATAATTAATATGGTACATAAAACTAACTGTAGATAGCAGCGCTGCTCTCAAACCTGTTTGACAGATGACATTTTAAGGTTATGTAATGATAAAGTCCAATTTATCCTCCCAAGAACTGTATTTTTATATAAAAACTGACTTTTCTACTACGTGCTGTTATAATACTAATTCTTCTTTTCACAAACAATAATTTACGCAAGTGAAAATTTGTGATATATTTCCCGAATTTCTCAAATATCAACAGACGATGTCTTTTTGATGACGAAACTAGCAAATTAAATCGACTTTTAGTCATGCGTGTAAAAAAAGCTTTTGCAACAACATCGTAATTTGAACGATTCAGCAGATCAATCAAATGCAAACAAACGAATGTCTTAACAGTCGACAATAGATTAATATGCATCAAAGTTCAACTCCTGTTCGTACGACGACGTCCAAGATGATTCTTGTCTGTCGACCGATATCTTCTCGACCGTATCGAGCAAACAATCGACGTCGTGCCGATCGTCGTCTTCGTAATAAAATGCAGTAGCGAACTTAGATGGCTCCAACGAGGGATAATAATCTTCATCGTCGGAGTCTGTGTACGAATTGGATGAAATCGTATCGCCATCCGCGTCCTGCAGAGGCGAACGGTGAGCGTATTGTCACTTGCCGTCTTTGCTGTTTCGTCGCGTTCTCTTGTTTATTGCCGATGCGGCGTTATCTTGTTGGCTCGCTTCGCTTACTGAGGTTAGAAAAAAAAAAAAGAAAAAGTTTTACTTCAACTGTCACGAAGGATTAAAGGAACTATTAAAATATAACTGAAAATAAGACCTACTTTTTCGATATTTTATCGCTTATTATATTAAAATTAATCGCTAATCATCATCCGTTGTAAAGCCGACTGATAATTTATGAATAAAAAAAACTATAACTTTCAATAAATAAATTTCTTCCTTCCTTTTAAATCTAACTGCCAGCAGTTTCTTCAAATTAAATTTCTGTTTCATTTATCGATGACAGTGGCATAGCCGCGAGTTGGTTAACACTTCTTTCTTTTCTAAGGAATGAAACAAATGCAGAATGAATGATACAAAACAAAAGTCAACTACAATAATTAAACAAATGTTCAATAGCTACTAAAAAAAAAAAAGAACTATAAACAAATCATTAAATCCATTTCAATCTATTATTTGCTATGAAATTTCCTAACTTTTTTGATACCAATATAAAAAACATATAAAATAAATAAATAAACCCGATCATGGTAAAATATATATCGATATTAAAAACTTTTCCATAAAATAAACTAATATACAGTATGTAAACAGATAAGCTGCACATAAGGAAATTAGCATTGGGAAAAAATGAATGGATCAGAGTGAGCCATGACTCATAATGTACGTATTTATAAAGGGTTGCTATCGTTATTTTAGTTTCAATTATTGTACATTATGAGTCATGGCTCACTCTGATCCATTCATTTTTTCCCCATGCTAATTTCCCTATGTGCAGCTTACCTGTTTACATGCTGTATATGAATTGATTTGTTTTCGTTAAAAAGTTAAAACTGGTCAGTTTTAAGAAAAGTAATTTTTTTGGTACTTACCAGCACTTCTAGTTTTTCGTCTCACGTTAGCTGTATTGTCGCCATCTTGTACTCCGACCGAACCCACCACCTTCTCGTTGACAGGAGCAAGCGTTGCAGCTGGCCCAGTCTTATTATTTCTGGTCTTTAATTTGCCCAAATTAATATTGATTCCGGCATTGCTTCTGATCGACCTTCTCGTACCGATTAATTTCTGCTCTTCTTTGACAACAGCGGCTGCGTTTTTATTAGCTTGATTTTGAGTAGCGGCAGCAGCGATATGCACCCCCTTTCCCGGCACCGTCGAGTTGTTTAATTTACTGTTTCTCGTCGCCATTATTGTTTTTGTCACCGATACCTTTTGTTTCCCTGCTATTTCGATCAAAGGTTCGTCGCTGTCCGACGATTCAACATCCAACGGATTCTGCTTCCTCGGTACGACGACATTGTTTTTAACATGCATTACTGTAGGTTTGATAGCCGCCGATTTTGAAGCAGCCACGTTCGTTACTGACGTTTTTTGAGCCGCGACCGGAACAGCCGTCTTCACATTCGACTGTACGGCCGAGTTGCTTTTGTTCGCCGCGTTTTCGCCGTCGACGCCCATGCATGCTTTGATTAAACCGACCGCGTTCTCGGAACACTTCCTCGTCTTCTTGTTTCGCGTCTGCGCGGTGGCGTCTTCAACACTTTGTGTACTCTGCGTCGACGATTCGCTTTCGCGTCTCTTACGTTTAACGGTTGCTACTTTACCGGCCGTCGCTACTACTTTCGGACTGTTCTTACAACCGGTTTGAGCGGGCGAGTTGGCTCTACTGTCTCCTTTTAAAATGACCGGCGAATGTTTAGGAGTACGAAGATTCATTCGCGATGAATCGGGGTTCGCGTCGGGACTGTTCAGTTTCGAACTAGCTCTGGTCCGAACGTTACTTTTCGGAAAGTTCTTATCGCTTACGGCCGGCGAGTGTGACAGAGACGACATGCTTTTATCTGAATTGTCACCCGGTATTTCAATTAGCAACTGTTCGAGCAAACTTTTTTGTCCAATATTGGCCATGTGCATTTTCTTATCGATTTTCAGATCGCCCGAGAAATAATTCTGCGCTGAATTATCGTCACTAGCAGTGCTATCGGTCGAACATAAAATGTTTCTATCTTTGCGATTTCGAGTTTGCGTTACGGATTTTTCCGAGATTAAAGACGAATTCATTTTCATATCGTCTTCCGAATTCGAATGATCGTTCTCGCTGTTATCAGAATCTTCCAAGTCAGATAAACCGCGCAATAAAGGACTGTCGTTGTTGTCCCTCATTTGTTTTTCAGGATTTGAATACGTATACAGTGGCGGTGTTCTTCTAATCGGAAGAGGATCGAAATCATCGATGACGCAGTTTTCTAGCGATGCATCGATATTTTCACTGCATTTTAACGAATCGTTTTTTGTATCGTCTTTGTTAGATTGTATACCTACAATATTGTCTAATTTTTTTTGGTCTTGTTTATTTTGGTTATCCTGTTTTTGTCTGGAATTTAAATTACTTTTTTCTGATTTGTCTAAAAAATTCTGTTCATTTTCAGTTTTTATTTTTGCTTCGCATAATTTTTCAGTGACAGGATTAACGGCATGGTTATTCAGCTTCAGCTTTTGTTTGTGTTCGCCGAAATCGTCGTTCCTGTTGATCTCTTCTTTGATAACCGTCATTGTTTTATCTCTTTTGTTTTCATTGACGTCCTTGTCTTTTTTAAACACTGTAAGCGATTCGTCACCGGCGTAATAATTCGATTCGTTTTTTATACAGTTCTCTTCTTTAACTTCATTTTTAATTTCAATTTTGCATTTGTTTTCATTTTTCGCATTTGTTTTGTTGTGTCGCAAACTCTCTTTGATATCACATTCACTTTCCGTAAAAGAATACACCGAATCCAAACTGACTTGACTCTTCTGTCCGTAACTGTCCGAATCTCCGTTTCCGCCGGTCAGTCCTTCCATTTTAGCGAGTTCGGCTTCGATGTCTCCGATTTCATAATCGGACTTCTCCTTCTGCAATCGCTGATTCGTTTCCGAATTCTTCGCACTCGACGCTAATAGATTGTCTTTAATGATTTCATTTTCTAAACTAGTACATTCACCGCTGCTCAGATCTTTCACCAAACTAGAAATTATTTTTTCGTTCGTATTCGAATCGACACTGCAGTTTTTTGTCTTACCAGTCAGTCTATAAGCATCGTCCGATCTTTTATTATAATCGGCGACGACTACCAAACTGTCCGATATCGATTTGACCGTCGGGTCGTTCAACGTCAAGTCCGTATGACAATGCGGACTCTGCCCCGACTGCAACGGAGACTTCTCGCTACTCGCGTCCATGCTTTCGATGCCGGAGTCTTCGCCCTGACCTGTGTTACTTGTGGGAGGTGATCTTCCGGCCGCCTGTTTTAATATGTCTATATCGGTCGTGCTGGCGGCCAGATTCTGTAAATCCTGACACTGTTTCGATATTGGATTCGTCGAAGATCGGAGGATTTGAGCTATCGTATTTGCATCGCTATCGCGCAGAATCACGTTTCCCTCATCCAATCTTTCCTTCTTGCCGAGACTGGTTTCGGCACTCGAAGATTTCAAAAGCAGAGAATTGCGATCTCCCATTATCCTCAAAACATGCTCTTCCGATTCTGATCTTTTAATTATCCCGTCGCTGTTTTCTTCAAAACACAATCTCGACTCCATTTTATCTGTACTATTACTTTTCTGTTCATTGGATTTCGAATCATCGTGCGTTTTACTCAAATTTTCCTCTCTCGACATTTTTCTTTGAATGCTCGTCGAATCTTTTTCAGACATTTTCCCGCCATACTTTCCGTTATTCTGAATCCCCGCGAGAGACTCCGCTTGCCGCGAATCGTTTATTTTCTTCATAGAATTCTTGTTTTCCAAACTGTTTTTCGTCATCTTCAAATTATCCGAACTGTTCATCAACTTCCCACCGGCTTTCTTTCCATCCATGCCGATCGAATGATACCGATGATCCAATTCGGTTGTAATTCGATTTAGAACGACGTGACTAGTCTTACCTCCTATAATGCTGGAAAACCTTTTTGTCGTCGACGTGTCGGAGCCGTCACCAGGTTTGTGATGTTTCGGATTATAGCTCATATCGCTATTCTCCATAAGCCTCTGTTTAAATTTAGCTTCCATGTCGAGTTCACCGGCTGTCGGAAGACTCAATAAACCCGTCGAAGCTTTCATAGCTTCGTTATTTTGTTGCTGTCGCTTTTCGGCGACAATTTTCGAATAAGTTTTATCTCGATTTATGTCTTTACTTTTGGGAGAGTTCATCGAAGGTCTATCATCTTTGCTTTTACTTCCGCCTGTCCTTTCTTTGTCTCTTTTCGACTTTAACGCCAAAGAATTCGATTTTAAACCCGCCGACTTCTGAGACATCGTTTTATAAGGGGGCACAGTGCCTACATTTGTCGACCCTATGCTGCCCGATAATAGGTTTGCGTTTTGTTTAACGACGGGCGAGCCGGAGGAGGAGGTAGTCATCGTTGGCATGTTACTACTGCTGATAGTCGAGGGCTTCGATTTCAGTGACGATGAAATACTGCTTACTGATGAATCTAAATAAAACAACAAAAATACATACTTGTAAAGAAGTACTCTATATTATTTAACAAAAACATTATTTCCAATAGGGTATTTGCCAGTGATCAAAATAAAATATAAAACTTTGTTATAATGAAAGTTTATGGTCTAAAATAGTTAGGTATTAGAATTTTTATTTTTATTAATTAGTTTTGTAAACATATTTAAATAAATAAAATATAAAATCATGATTTTTTATCTGTGTCACGTGACTTCAAACACCAATTGACGTCAATTTTAAGTAAAAAATGAATGTATCCATAGCAACGAAACTTAAATTGTTTACATTATAATAAAATTAAGCAAAATCGCAGGATAGTGGACAAAATAATTTAATTTATTAAAATAAATGTACGACGTTTCGTCTATAGATTTAGACTTTTTCAAGTACATACATACATTTTTATGTATGTACTTGAAAAAGTCTAAATCTATAGACGAAACGTCGTACATTTAATTTAATAAATCAAATTATTTTGTCCACTATCCTGCGATTTTGCTTAATTTTATTATAATCACGATGGACACGATTTCTAATATAAATGTTTATATAGGTACAAAACGCTATTTTTCAATACTCTGTTTTTGGGTTTTTAAATAATATTATTAACTAATATAAACGCACGTTCATAAAATTATGACGTCATACTTCAGTAGAGCAAAAACGATTTTTAGAGGGCGGGACGAACATAAATATTTCAAAAATTATTTGCGAGCTTATTTGAAATCAGAATGAAGTTATTTAGGTGTCATTTTGTTCATAATTTATTGCTCTATTGAGGGTAAGTTCGGTTTTACGCTCAGATTGATTGGAGTGCTCTAATACGTTCGAATTTAACATTTATATGCTCTGAAAGATCTCTATCCTGCGTTCGGTTTTAAGATCTGGAGCAGATCGAGCGCGCTCGATTTGCTCCGAGGAAAGCGAGTGAGCAAGCAGATTTTACCAACTTCAGAGCATTCATTTTAAAAATGAGCAGAAACCCTTGTTGTGATAATGGATAAATTTCGAAGTTTATTTATATGAGGTAATTTTTCAATAGGTAAAAATACACGAATAATATTTATTCAAAGAATAGTAATAACCAATAAGTCTATATCGCACAGAATGATTAAATAAAATATTTATTATATCTATGGGTCGAAAAAATCAACAACCGGTAGTACTATTAATTTTAAAACAAAGAATAAAAACGAAAAAAATTGTGAATCATGATTTATTATTATAACAATGTTGAATTAAATTAAAATGAGGAGCAATAAAGAATGTATTTCGGCTTTAGTAATAAGAATTTAACTTGCTGGGGCCATTTTATTCTGACGTTTGGAAAAATCTGCTAGATTACGTTCGGAATTGTTTAGATGGCTCGATTTGCTCGCTTGTCACGTGACCAAAAATCTGTTCGCTCGGCTCGATCAATCGAGCGTAAAACCGAACTTACCTTGATATAACACAAAAAAAAAAATAGTCAAATACCCTATTGTGATTTGTGACACGTCTTTAACATATATAATCGTAATTTAATCGCTTAAAAAATATTTAGATATGTCTGTGTGTTTGTTGGTCAAGCATTGAAACGGTTTTAGGGGTACTTTGGTCAAAAAAACTTTATTATTAGTCTATAAGCCGGCATAACCCTCATCTGTTAATAGAGAAAAAAGGCTTGGTGTATGGGTAGTATTATCACACTGCTAACTTCACATTAGAGATTAGAGACCAGTCTACCGTAGAGAAACTATTTGCAATACAGGTTAACATTTTACAACCATTTTACAGTAATTTTTTTGTTATACAGGGTGTCCCAAAAAGAATGGGACATAAAGTAACAGCTGATTCCTTACAAAAAAATATTGCGATAGACCCCAACTTGTCTATTCTGAAAGTTGATATTAAAAGAGACACAGGGTGTCAGTTTAATTTTGATTTTTGATTTTCTTAAATAACTTTTAAAATAATTTAGGCATTTTAATGAAATTTCGTATATGGGGATTTTTTGACATGAGAAATTCAAATCTGACCTTGGTATGGCTCTTACTTGTAGGGGGCGCCACTTACACACCTTTTCACTCATTCAAATAGTCGTAACTTTTTTGTACGCACTCGTACTATTTTTTTGAATTAAAAAATTGATTTTTCCGTCATTTTTACGTAAAAAAGGTATACTTTGTAAAAGTGGCTAGGATTAATAAAATTATGGACACGAATATATCTAATTTTTATTTGTGTCGATCAACAAATACAGGTATACAAACAGTCCGAAAGAAAAAAGAAGGAAGCGGATAGGAGTGAAACCCAAGTTATTTAAGACTACTCAAAACTGAATTTTCCGGTTCTGGTCAGTACACAAAATTTAAGATATTATATTAAATAGATTTATACGGCAGTTTTGCAATTGAAAATTGTTTTTTATTGGAAGATCAGTCAGTTACATAATTGATTCCTGCAAATATCTGAAAAAATCATTTTGACAACCATAGTCACAGTCAGGACTCTAACCTGAACCTTTCCACTATCGCGGCGGAATGTGCTTTATTATTTATGTATCTGACAACGTAGATTATCTTACGATTTCTACAAGATATAGTTATTTCTAGAATATTATGTTGTAATACCATATGGTATTTATAACATTGATGTTTCTAGGTTCTTATTTAATGTATCCCCTTTGCGCGTTTGAAATAATTTCAGCTGCATGAATAGCTCTCGGTACTACGATGATTCACGTCTACAACCTAGCTATAATTAATAACACTCGCACGTAGTGGAAATCTATTGATTCCTTTGCATATATGGAGAATGTTAGATTGATAATCATGTCACGGCTGAGTAATTGTAAGCTCATTCCGCCGCGTTAGTGGAAAGGTTCAGGTTAGAGTCCTGACTGTGACTATGGTTGTCAAAATGATTCTTTCCGATATTTGCAGAAATCAATTATGTAATTGGCTGCTCTTCCAATAAAAAAAAATTACAAAATTTATTTAGTGGGCCACAGTTTAAAAGCCGCTGGATTAGAAAATCATTTTAAGATCCTAGGTTGGTGATAAAAGGTACAAAATTATGTAGAAATTAGGAGAGAAAAACTCAGTGGCAAAAGGATCAAATAAAATTTGCAATACTGATGATTAAATTTGCATTTATAAGCTTACGTTTCGGTGCTCATTGCACCATCCTCAGAGCATCAATGCTGTCAAAAATTCAGTATATTGTACACTGTTAATTTATAATTAAACATCATGAAATTTTTTGTGATTTTTTTAAAAAAGATATAAAATAGTCACTTGATAAAAATCTTAAATTGGACCTCTTTCCAATGATCGGTTATTTTAACTGAGTTTTTCTCTCCTAATTTCTACATCATCTACGGATTACCATTTCTCTATATCATAGAGTTCTTCAAGTACAAAATTATTCTACTAAAATCTTTGATTAAAGAAAACACTTTTTTAGTTTTTTGAGAAAAATATTATTCTTTTTAGAAAAACAAAATTCAATATTATTATCGAAATGTTCATTCAATATTAACGTCATTATAACTTTTTGATTTTTTTATTATCATGGACGTTCGTATTATTTAAAAAGGGCCATCATATTGACCAAACCGTTGAATATTTATAAATTTAAGACAGTGAGTCATGCACTTATACTTTTCCGCTCCATTGCTACGAACTATGCATTACTCACTATCTTAAATTTTGGAACTTTACTACAGATGCGGTAGTTTAAAATTAATGAATGAATGCAATAGTAGGGCGTATTAAACAGGTGCTGTGATCAAAGGTGAATGGCCACGCCTCGTGCGTAAACAGATCAGCCTATCAACGGCCTCAGAAACTATTGGTAGTAGGTACAGGCATTTTTAAATTAGAAGGTTTTGCTCAAAATTTAATAAGCTGTAACAGCATTGATCCTAACTATAACAGCGACAAATAAGACTAATATTCTAAATGTGCTAACGTTGAAAATGGTTTTTTCTCGCACTTTCTCACTTATAAAAAAATGGACTGTGTGCTTCACCCACATAAGTGCACGGTCGAAGTTATACTTCATACATTTTTCATTACGGAATTTTTGCTCTTGAGCTGCTTACAATAATGCATTCAAATAAGTATTTTTTTGAAAATAAAAGTAAACCAAAACTGTACAATACCCGCAATAACAATATTGTTTTAAAACACAACACGACTTTTTTTGAAAAAAGTCCGATATATACATAGGTTATAAAATTTTTCACAAATTGCCAGATGCAATAAAAATAATAAACAAAACAGAGCATTTTAAAAATAAATTGGAAACACATTTCTGTAATACTGTGCCTTATGACTTGAAGGATCTTTTTTAATATGTATATATTTTTGACGTTTGTATCCACATTAATGGCAATGCAATAAAATATTATTATTATTATAGAACACGTTTCATTGCAGTTTTTGGCATTTTTAACCGACTTCAAAAAAAGGAGGCGGTTCTTAATTCGGTTGCTTTTTTTGTGTTTGTTACCTCAGAACTCCGTCATTTATAAACCGATTTGGAAAATTCTTTTTTTATTTGAAAGGATATACTTTCAGATTGGTCCCATAGAAATTTAATCAAAATCGGCTCAGTAGTTCGGTTGATTTTATTAAAAGTGAGTAACGGCGTGTGATTCCTTTAAGGTAAATGTCACTTTTTGACACAAAAAAAATAAAAAACGTTTTAAAAAAAAAAAAAACCTAAAAGCCACTAAAGAGGAAAATAATGAAATTTTGAGGTCTGCGCCAATTTAATAAAATATGAAGTCGGTTAAAAAGTATAGTACCTATAGTGATTAATTTCTTCTTTTTAACTATTTACTTCTTTTTATATTTGACATATCATGTTAATTTATAAAATTTCCCTTAAGCCATGAGAACATAAGTATCCAAACCTGCTTGAACGGGGTTTGTACATTCACTGGGAGAAAATTGATGGACAGTATAAAAAATAGATTTTTATTTAATAAACAATCATTTAAATATTCATAAAAAAAACATAAGATAACAAGTTTCAATCATAAAAAAACGGCGACGCTTACGACCTCTGTTGTCGAGCGTCTATAATATACAATATCTATAAAAAATAAAACAGAACATGGAGATTTTGGTCTCTACATAAACTATAAAAAATGCATAATGGTGTAAATAGTATTCTTTTTTATACATTTGAAGTTAAATAAACTTAGTCAAAATAGATTTATCTTTTAATTTACAGGGTGTTCCATAACTTATGGGCGATAGAGCAACTGGAGATAGTAGACATAAAAATAGCCAAATTTGCTGTCAGTGCAAAAATGTGAAACGCGCAATATTTTTTGTTACGTTTTCAAAAGTACGCGTATATGTAATACTCCTATATTGCTAGCCGGGGTCTAGAGTCGGACAAAAAGCCTACGATACAGACATATATATGTCTGTCTCTCTCGCAAGACGTCGAGTCTTATGCGCATGAACAATTTATAATAATATTAATTGATCTATGATAATAGGTGCGTTTGGTATCAAGGTGTAGTGTAAAAAGTGTAAGCACTTTTGACACTATTACGTTTGTTATACAAAAGTGTAAAATAACTGGCCTGTTTGTTATTTCAGTGTGGGACTAAAAGTGTAACAACTATTAGTCCCGGCTCTTGAGCAGGTGCACGTAGTGTAGTGTAGGTCACGTGATATATATTATGTCTGAATTGACAATCGCTTTGTCAGATTTGATACTTTTTTCGTACTCAATTTTTTACATTTTTTGTCTCTTAAAAATGAATGAGCTTCAAAATGTAATGGTACAAGATAAATATGGCAGTGATTTAACATTTTTACGACCAAAGAAAACTGTAAAAACTAGAAATAATGAACTCAGCCAATCTGTCATTAATTTATTTTGTAATGCGCATGTACAATCTACTCAGAATGTACACTAGCCCGTTTGTTACAAGTGTACATTTAGTTTACACTTTTGGTGAACTTGTTTACACTTTTCAGTGAAAAATTATCTACACTACACTACACCTTGATACCAAACGCACCTATTAACAAGGTTAGTAGTGATAATAATATTTCCGAAATTGCTATGGAAACAATGTGAATCGAATTTTGCAACGATTGCGCACGAGATGGATTTCTCGACAAAGATAGAAACAGTCATTTGCTGTCCCACTTGCGGCCTGATACTTCCACTTAGGGGCGCAAGCAATATAGGAGTATTACATATATGGTATTTCACTATCTCCTTTCAATTGTTTTGGCTAAATATGGCGTCTTTGTCATAAACTCTTACTAGAGCAGCTCTGAAGGTCATGCACATAGCGAATGATCTTATAACGTGGTCTGTTTAATAATAAATAAATAATTCACTGTACAATTTTTCTAGGTTTTTGTTAAAAATTAGTAAACTTTTTTTCTACTCATTACAGGTTTGGGTTTGAGAAAAATCGTTTCTTTACCTGGAAATCCATCTAGGCTCGGTTGGCTCAGCCTCCTTTTTTTGGTATCGGCACTTTCACGCATTATACCGTTAACCAAAGAATCGGAATGCTGTCTCTTAACGCCGGCTTTGATGATTTCCTGGTCGTGTCTGCTTTTCGTTTTGAACGTATCGGTGTCGATCTTTAACTTTTTATGACTTTTATCCGTCGCCGAATAAAGTGTATGTCCCCCGCTGAGTAAATTCTGTTCCCTGTACGTTTCGCAGTGGCTCAACTTATTGATTTTCTTGTTTAGTTTCTTATTCGAATCGTTACCGAACGATTTTAACGAAGGCATAACAATTTCACCGGGTTCTCTTTTATAACCCAACGGTAATTCGTCGTCGTCTAAGATTTTCTTATTGGTCAACGATTTCAACATCGGCGCTTTATTGATAATTGTTGGTTTTGTCGAAGACATTGCACTTTTGTAGTTTAATAAAGTATCGTTACTGCTGCTATCGTCGTCTGAATTGCTTAGCGAATCACTTAAATCGTTTAGATTTCTCTGCAACGAGTCCGCTTTATTCACGAAACTGTTAGTCGACATAAGAGAATTTTTAATAGTGTCTTTATTTAAAGTTTTACTTTTTATTTTTAAACCAGACGACCCCGGACCGCAATTTATGTCTTTATCTTTGTTCCGGATTTTTGATTTTTTGAACGTACCGATTTGTTTTTCACTGTCTGAAATTGATGTCAGATCGTCACTGTTTTTATATTTTTTAGATTTGTTTGAAATCACCACTGAATTTCTTCCTCGTAACGATATATGTAGAGGTGGCACGCGCAGCTCCTCCCCAGGCGAACTGTTCTGAACGGTTGAAGGCAAATGTGCCGCCATATTAGAAGAACCAATATCAGAATTGCTTTTCATAGTAGCGGCTGACGCGTTCGTGGCTGCTTTTTTTGGTTCTTGAAGGTTCACAAAACTGACGTCGACTTTATACGCCGGATTGACCGGCTCGGATTTCTCCAATTTCAACCGTAACTTTATTTTTTCGGTCGGCGTTTCTTTATTTGTCAGCAAACCGCCCGGACCCAATTTGTTCAGCGTTTGATTTCGCACTTTCGACATCGCCGATTCACAAGACACACCTTTGGATTTCAAACCCTCTTTACTTTTAAACGTCGCCGATTCCGCACTTTTAGATATTTTATTGTAAGATTCTAAACTCTTATTAATCTTATCGATATTTTTAATTTTACCGTCTATCAAATTCTTCATTTTACCAACGTCAGCCGCTTTGTTTTTATCGGCGTTCGAAAATTTTGTTTTAACCAACGCGGGCGACCGATTTCTTTCGCGACTTTTAACATTCTTCGACCGTTTCACGCCCGTATCACTCGCGGCCGATTTTATCGTCGCGTCCGAATCACTCTGATCATTATCATGATTCGCTTTATTTCGCGAATTCGTCGTCGAACTCGTATCCTCATCGTCCGAAAACAACGACGACTTATCGTTCAATTCACTAAACACGTCCATTTCCTTGTCTTTGTTCTTAGCGTCCGTTTCACTTTCACTATCACTCGAGTCACTGGGCATCGGTTCTAAAACGCCACTCAACGGATTTATCAAGAACAATCTCCGCTTTCCTTTGCTCGTCAATTGAGGTTCCGGCTCGACGATTGGTTCCGGTTCCGGTAGCGGAACACCCAAATCAGAGTTCAACAAATCCACCGCCTCGTCCATATCCAAACTAGGTAGCAGACTGTCCAAATCCGTTTTCGATAGATCGGTCAAACTCGGTGTTATGTGCGAAAGACCGCTATCCAAATTCAAGTTGTTGGGGACACTAATTTGAGGCATAGGTTGCGCGATCGGTTGCATGCTTTGATTTGTCGGCGTATACTGAGGCACGTTACTGGGCATAGGTTGACCTATGGGCATCATATTATCATTTGTCGCATTGTACTGACCGCCCCATAGACGGCTCTGCGACTGCTGTTGCAACAACTTCTGTTGGAAATCTTGTTGAAAGCCAGTCGCCCGATTATTTACAGGATAAGGAGGCGGAGCCTGTGCGCCTGAAAATCCGGGCGTCGAAGTCGCCGCACTGTTTGCAACGCCCGCGAAATTTGACGGCTGTTGACCAACGGGAAACGGTGACTGACCGACGGGCAGTTGAGGACCCTGTCGATATCCCGTCTGATCTAATTGACCCATTTCCGGGCGATTCATAAACACAGCTTTATGGTTGACATTTACCGGTGTTTTCTGACCGGGCATCATTGGACCCACATTCTGTTTTACCAACGCGGCCTGATGCGGCACCTGCTGAGGTACCAACGAAGGAGCTGGCATGTTCTGAGGATTAGGTCTTTGTGTGACAAGGACTCTCTGTTGGGAAACGCCATAATGATTCGGTATTAATCTTGGATTCGCAATATTCAAATTATTCGCCACGGTTCTTATGACATTCTGCTGAGGCAATGTTGAGGCGATATTCGAAGGCACACTGGATGATAATTGTGGAACTAGCTGTTGTGGAGTTGAGGTTGTTTGGTTCTGTAACTTTAGTCCCTGCGACCCAGTTACGACAGCAAACGCGCTTTGGGGTCCAGACGAAAGATTATTACTGTTTCCGTTAACGTTCGCAGCATTATCATTGTCCCCGGGACATTCCGACAGCTCCGGGCCGACTCTAGACAGTGGAGGTTGTTGTTTGATGACCCCTTTCCGAGCTCCCGGCACTGCGATGTTCGGAGGCACTGGTTTTGGTGCCACCGGCGCCCCGCACGTTCCTTGCGGAGAGCCATCCGTCTGCAACAAGTTTACCAGAAGAGGACTTGTGATCGCGATATTCGGTTGATTCGGTTGCACTGATGTCTTAGTTTGAACGGTCGACGGATAAGGCGGAGGCGGCTGAGCGTACGACACTGAACCGCTCGTTCCCGAAACCATTTGTTGACTAGCACTGTTATTTACGGAAGGTCCGACAACAAGTCTATTATTGGCCGCTGTGGCAGTCGCGTTGACATTCAACGGCCCGGCGTTGTGGTGCGGATCAAGACCAGACGCCACCCTGCTTTGTATCGCTTGCGCAGCTTGCTGCATGCTCGCGAATGGAAACGGCCCGTTGTAGTGACTCCTGGACGCTGACCCAGAACCCGAGCTGACCGCTGTGCCGGCTGCGACTCGAGGTACTTGCGTATCGGTTGGGCAGATGACATTTGGAGATCGAAAGGGCACTTTTGATTCCTGGATACCTCCCGCATCGATGCCGTTGGCGGACGTGGCTCCCGGGGTTACTGATATCGTACCCGGAGCAATCTGGTCGTTGCAAACGGCGCCGGCAGATGTCGAAGCGGCGCCCTGCAACAATCGTGTGATGCCTGAAGCAGCCTGTGCATTAAGACCCGATGAGCCGGGCGTTGCATTAATATCTGTAAAAAGACAAAGAGCAATTAAATCGAGTATAAACTAGTTTCATTTTAAATCTAGAGATATAAATTCGCTTAGAATCCAAGAGCCACATAAAGAGTTCCTAGGGTTGAACAAAGTAATCAAGGAGGTATGGAATGCTTTCATGTCAAGCAAATATCCTCCTTGGAGATATGTTAAACATTAGATTCGTCGCTATGGCAACCAAGATATCGTGTTTTTCTGTTGATGTGATATCTTTCTTAAGATTATCGTTTCTAAAATTCTGACAAGTTATAAAATCATGTCAAGCACTGTTAAATCGGAATTTATGGTTAACATAGATAATTAACAAATAAGCAATGAAATTGTCGGCGCCACGGCAAAATTTCTAGACGCAATGACGCCTGGAATTTGTCGTTTTAAAGGAGAAGAAAAATATGTACATACCTGATCCATTTTGAACACTTTCGGTCGTATTTAAAACAATTTCTTGAGTTTGATCTTCATTACCAAACCTCGAAGCAATTCGTAAACTAATGACTTGATCTCCTTCGATTTGAACACTTAGTATTCCCAGTTGACGCAATTGTGCTGAGCCTTCCGCTGCCAGTTGTCTCAAACGCGCTGCGGCCTCCCGAGGAATGGCCAACGTAACTCTAACACTATTCCAAGGTTCAAGTTTCGCCACTTTCAACTTATTTTTACGGTCACCTCCGTCATCATCCGATGGTTTGTCTGGCACTTCTGACTCACTCGATGAAGAATCATCGACACAATCGAAATCACAGTCCTCATTCCGTTTGCCGCGTTCATCTGTTTTTAACTTTTCAGAATCACATAACAAACATTCCAGTCGATCGAGTGTCACTTTAAACTCTTCATGAAACTTTGGATCAAAATAATCACCTTCGCAAGTGACTATTGTAGTTATAGAATCACCAGTATCATTATCAATCACATTTCCATCACTGTCAGCAGCCATTTTTGTATTAAAATTTTTTTACACCGCGATCACATATCTCTTGAGAACTCGGACTGTTTAAAATATTTAAAGAAAATAATCAAAATCAAAATGTTATTTTCCAGAAACAAATTTCCTATTTCCAACTGTATTGATTCTGAAAAAGAAAAGTCATAATTATAATAAATTGTATTTAATATATTTACGTCTATCGAGAATGATTGTTTAGTTTACAATTAATTAATTTCAGTCAAAATGAGTACGGTTATACAGCCGCGAGCCGATTTACTACTTATAATCTGACCTAACCTGCATTTTACAGTATAAAGGCGATTAATCTAAAATAAATTATTTCAGGTAAAGTAAATCTACAATACTCATTGAACTAAACAACATTTAAAGAAACCGTTTATTAAATTTACCTATTTATAAATTTAAAGCTGGTACAGTAAATCCCACACCATCCATCATAGGGTAAAAAAAACTGACACGGGGGTATCATTAATAATAAAAAAAACTTATCCAAAATTATGAGATATCACCTAATATTAAAGTGCACAAAAATGATGACGGGAAGATTGTTTTCGTAACATAAATTTATAAGAAAAACACATATCAAACAAGATTTATTTTAAAGTATGTGAAAGAATACGCCATTTTGTTACTGAAAATCATGGCTCACTTTAATCATTATGGGGGAGTGTAGCCGAATACAGCATGATTAAACTGACGTATTAACTGAATATGACGACAAATCCTGCAATATAATTGCGTTGTACGACTTTGAAAATGTTTTTTTTGTTCAAATATGTCACTACATTGCCGCAAAATCTTGTTTATAACGCATAAACATGATAATATAAAAACCAACTCACAGTTTCAAATGAGTCCCATCTCGCATCTGACACACTTTTTGATACGTTATAAAAGTTTACACTTCGCACAGGTAACGTTAAAAATATGTTAAACACGACGACTCACATGTAAATTATTTACGTAACACACAACTTCATGTAAAAATGTCACAACAAATCGGAATTTTTGTCATTTTTCATGGAAATTATAATGTTCCCGTGGAACAATAACAAAATTACTCCATTACATTAAAAACAACAGAGCATGCGCAATAGAATACATGGCATGCTGGGCGAATGTTTTGTATGTTTGTTGGAGTACAGATAGTAACGATTTCTATATTTCGGAACGATTTGCAAGATTAACAACTATTAACGGAAACTTATTAATTTGAAATCTACTTTAAAGTTTAATCTGAAAAACAATTAAATAACTTCTCTTTTCCATAGAAAATATCAGTTAAATAAATGTTTAATTCCATCTTCAAATGAGCAAATGAAAACGCACTATATTTGGACTTTCGACAGTATTTTTTTTATATTATAAGAAACATTATTTATCCTTGACATTTGACACCGAAGTTTGAATTTAAAAAATCAAGTATGGAGTATTAGTGTGATGACATAAAACTTTTTTTACAATTAAATATTCATGGGTTATATCATTTGACTGACTGTAACTTACAATGTGAACATAGTTTAAATTCTATTGGACCCGCCATTTTGTATAATTCCATTGGTTTCTGCCACTGTGAAACAAAACATCTGATACATCCACCCTTCAAATAAACTTCAGCGAATTTGTCTTCATAAAATATACATTTTCTTCTAGGGGAAAATTAATATATGCAACATAATCTATATTTTTGATTTTAATTACAAAACAAAACCACTTATTTTACGAATTTATATTCATTATAAATTACATTTTACAATAATTCTACGTAGACGAAAAAATTAGTAAATTTAATCGCAAGATTGAAATACTCCTGCTTTTCTTTTTAATTCGAAATCCTTTTCGACGTCGAAATTCCTAAAATAGAAATATATTATTAAGTAACATTATTCATGGAAGTGGTGGAAACTCGACACTCCATTTATCATACTATAAACAATAGCTCAAATTATATTTAAAAAAAACATTTGCTCATATTCAAAGAACGCAACCACTGTTCCCTGAAATATTATATAGCATACATTCTTGTTTTAACAAAACATAAAAGGATAATCAATTAGTACTTATAGAAATCGGCGTATCTTTGCTTGCGTCTGTCACCCACGAACACTTTCATTAAAACGCCCGACGCAACACACAGGATACCAGCTACAATTAAATTCACTTTAATTTGGCTGTTCAATAATCCTCGTAATTGCGGTTTTTTAATTTGAGCGACTGCAGACATCTGTAAAATACAACAAAAATCATTAACTTCCTCGTTACAGATATAAAATGATGTTACATAATATTATTGGTTACGCCTATTTAGAGAGTAATCGCAAATTATATTGATATAATTAATTAATTTAGAAAATACAATTTAGTGCAAATACCTCTGGACGATTATTTTTAACCGATATTCCAACAAGAAAATTCTCTGGTAAAATTCCTTTTTATGTCAAACTGGCAAGATATCAATTTTTTCGGTTTTATGGTTATCTAAGCACATCACTCGACTGTAATTGAAACGCATGAGAATAATACCGTATTTCTGAATTCGATAAAAACCATAGATGAATACGTCCTGTAAAATATAAATTACCGTTGGCGAACTTTGATCAACAAAATTAAAAAAAAAAATTCCAGATCTGGTTACTTTGATAATTAAGTTGTCGGATTTGGTTTTCAATGAAAAGAAATATCAACTAAATATACATTTCATAATATTTATATTAATTAATATATCAAAATAATTCATCGACAAAAAAGTATGGCTACACTTTTGACTTTAGACCAGCCAGACCGCCAAGGTATTTCATTTAGACACGTCTACGAAAATCCAGAGCAAAAACGATCGAAGCGCAGAAATGATAAAAGTAGTGATGCAAAAGGCTAATTAACCAGTTAATTAGCCGATTAAATATCCGGGGCTATTTATTTAAATAACCTGCTAATTAGCTGGCTATATAGCCGGTTAAATAACCGCGGCTATTTATTTTACGTAGCCTGCGCAGAAACTTAGCGCATAATTGTGAATTGTCGAGATTGTCTCTTCATATCTGAGTTGTTCTCAAAATTTTGAACCAATTCGCAATTAAAAGCGAATATTATTATAGATGTCAGCACTTCGGACGAAATTATGGTTTGAATGGTTTTGCAAATAAAGTAATTTTTTAAGTTAATGAACTTAGATTTTTATGTCAACCACGTCAGATAGAGCATACATTGATATTTATAAATTGGTTTGAGTCAAATGAGACAAAAATAATGTCATTACGGGAACTGCCATTTTTTTTTCTTGTAGACCCCACATATGACGGTTTCGGATTTGAACACCAGATGTCAGCTACTGTGCTTTTAATTGCTAACACATCAGACGTTCTTCTACTTTTTTTTAACAGGACATTCAGCATTGGTCTGCAACAATCAAATGTTTATTTCAATATGAGATATTGGCGTTTGGTAGACATGGTCAAAAGCGAATCAATGCTTTTGCATTATGATTTGATTTGAGATGCAAGAAAAGTAATTATTCGTTACTCGAGTACTCGTTACCCGACGAGAACCAAAGTAACTAATACCGACATGAAAAAATAATCGTTACTCTTTACAGTTACTCGACATTCTATGTAACGGATTATATTTTGTATTCGAATCATCAATACCTACAGTATTGCAACATAACCTGTTGTACTGTCATAATATTATGTTATTGTCTTGTAGTTCATATTATAGTTCATAGGACTGGCGAATATTCAGTACCTAAGCAACGACAAATTACATGAACATGTACAGGCTGAGACTGTCTTTCCGTTTTAACACGTAAAATTCCCGAACGGTCCGAGTACTTATAACGAGTATTGTACCTACACGAAACAAACAGTTACAAGTACCTACAATTGTGTGTGTTTTAAAGACCACCAACAGCTAATTCATATTTTCAATTCATTATTTTTTTTTTTAATAATAAATTGAAAATCCAATTGACACTTTTACCAGCTCTCGGGCTAGAACCCGGGAACTGGGGACTTGTAATAGAGGAACCATAGCAACGCCATATAAACAACAGCGCCGCTACACTCTCGGCTATTCTCAAGCCCACAAGTACCTACAAGTAACAAACAGTTACAAGTACTGAGAAGTAACGAAAACTCGCATCTCTAGTTATGATGTCTTTAAGATTCTCTGCACTAAACTAAAAAGTTGCAGTGTCGGATTTTGAACCAAATTTCACCCGAAACAAAAAGTCGGTTTGACGTCCTCAACCTCCTTTACAAAGTGTCGTACTGCTCCGCCCGGATGAGTTTAAGAATGGCAGCGTTTCGCTCATTCTAAATAGTGATTAGTAATTCGAAAAACACACCTTTACCTCGTTCGTTTACACCCGTTCGAATTGTCAATCTATCTAATCGTGAAAACCGGAACAAACGTTCAGTAGTTACGGAGAAATCGGTCTTCTAAGATTAACATCGATTTTCACCCGGTACGAAGCCGAGCCGACCAATTTCAATTTAACGTCTAAACCTTCCTTGTTAATCAATCTATCTAACCGTGAAAACCGGAACAAAATCCGTTCAGTAATTATGGAGAAATCGGTCTTCTGAGATTATCCTAGATTTTCACCCGGACAAAGCCAAGCCGGCCAGTTCCAATTAAACATCTAAACTTTCCTCGTGAATCAATCTATCTAATCGTGAAAACCGGAACAAAATCCGTTCAATAATTATGGAGAAATCGGTCTTCAGCGATTATCCCCGATTTTCACCCGGGCGAAGAGGTGCGGCTAGTTATTATAGCCTATGTACATCTCCATTGCGAAAACTACCTATGTGCAAAATTTCACTAGGCGTTTTTGTTCGTGTTTGTTTACGTCTGTTCCACCTGGTTTTATTCCTTAAACTCAATACTATTAAGTTTCCCATCCTTTGTGTTGTTAATCTATGTTAATTGTTTTCTAACATTCTACAATCTTAACGTCAAAATCCAACGTTACCAACATACCTATAATATTATAAGAAGCTCAAATGATTAGTTACTGGCTAAAGGCTAAGCCAGGGCCAACACAAAAAAAAAAAAAAAGTTGAGGCATGAAAGCGAAACAAACAAACTCACTTTCGTATTTATAATATTAGTTAGGATTACAATAGTTAAGAAGAGCAGAAATACTTTATTGATCAGGTTTTTCAAAATAAATCTCAATATACGTTTCATATACACTTTGATTAATATTCTTTGTACGTACTTTTGCAGTGTCTTTTGCGGAGCCAGATAGCAGTTTTTTTACGTTCAATTGTTTCGTGAGAGTGGTAGTTTTAGATTCCAACGAACGTACTTTTGAACGTAATTTTTTTATCTCCTCGTGTTGTTCTTTGATCGTTTCCACTGCGACTTCCCAGCAAATCGTTGCTTTCTTAGGATCATTTACGACATTTTCCCATTTTACGTCTTGAATTCGTTTGTATTTCATAAATTCTTTGTCGTTCCCGTAATCTGACCAAACATCGATATCGGGGGAAGGACATTCGCTGTAAAAAGAATGAACGAATTGTAGAAAGAACGACCGAAAAACTAGTGTAATTTTTGCCCATTTTTTCTTTATAAAAATTGATAATAATTATTATTTATAAAAATGATTATTTATTAATAATTTTCTTCTATGCGTTCCTATAGATTACAAGCAGAAAAGTGGGGCTTACTGGAATTTGACTGCCAGCGATCGCAGTGGCAAATCAGTAACTAATTAATGTGAGATGAAATAACAATCGAGGATCCGAAAACGAACATTTTTTCGGTCATTCTTTGTTTAAACATTTCATCATGCTAAATGTTGTATTTGTGACACGCACCTTTTCAATGGTAATTTTATACATGAATCTGTTGTTTCAAAAATATAGGTTGCACGGTTGGCCCACTCTTCAGTAACTGCTACATTTTTGTCGTGATCGTGCAACTGGCTGTCGACGGTAGTTGTTCCTATATCACAAAATTCAATCTTGGGTTCTAGATGAATGTCCAAAAATTCAGTTTCGTTGTCAATGTCATCAACACGCTCACTTGGCTGTAAATGGATTTTTTTTTCGAATTAAAAACATAAATTCTATAAGAAGCCGATTGGTTTTTGATATTAAAGAACTGCTAAAAATATGAATACAAGGGTTTGCTTATAAATTAAGTGATCCATAAAAAAATATGTATCATGTCAGTTTAGTGTGGTATAATCCATATAAAAAAACTTCCAGATCATCTGCAATCAAAAGCCTTATTAGTGTATTTGCCATAATATGGCACATACACTATTGGCGTCGGTCGGATGGCGGGACCTAGGGGTCGGACCAAAATTTCTCGACGTTTCATAGCCTCCTGAACAATTTGGCACCATTTTTGGAAATGTTTATGTATATATGTGTGTGTGTGTGTGTACACGATAACTCTCGACAGACTTAATCGATTTAAACGAAATTTGGAACACACATTGGAACCCATTACCGCACGAAGCCTATTTAAAATGGGCCCGATCGGATCATTTTAAGGGTAGTTTTTAGGGGTTGAAAAACGTTTTTGGGCCCAAAAATATCGAAAAAAATCTCAGAATTGTTTCAAAATTGGAATTTAACCCTTTAGTAGAGATTAAAATGTGTTGCTAAAATTTTAACAAAATCGGCACAACAGGACCGGACTTACAAATTTTATGAAAACAGTCTAGTTCGCGGATAGTGATTTATTTGCTGACGGGTGTATTTAATTTGATACAGAGGTTGCATTGATAATAATTTTGAAATTAAGAAAAAAAAAATTTATTTTAAGGGATGTATTAAGGGGTTAAATTTTTTATTTTGTCCAAAAACAAACTTAAGTTCACGTATTAAAGCCACAAGGCCTGTATTAGCAAATACAGTATATTGTCGGCAGGGTTTGGCACTGCAACCCGAGTTTTTTTTGATATCTAGTCGCCTTTTTTACACCCATCCCTCTCCGGTATAACGCTTTTCTTTAATGGCACCCCGCAATTGTTATTATCAAACTCTGATTTCAGAAATATATAACACTAGCGGCCCCGTCCGGCTTCGCCCGGGTGCTAAGAAAGCCCGGGTGCAATACACTACCCACTCGCTTCGCTCGTTCGCTTGAATATTATAATTACATTACTCACCCGTTTCGCTCGGTCGCTATATATATAAACCTTCCGTGAAAAATTATCTAACTGATGCTGAAAACCGCATCAAAATCCGTTGCGTGGTTTAGAAATTACATTACTTACTCGCTTCGCTCGTTCGCTATATGTATAAACCTTCCGGGAACAATTTCGTCATACATGATTTTTTCGAAATGAAAGATATCTTTATTTCAACATTTTGTTCAGATGGAACGTCCGTACATCGACCAATGGCATCATTGGAATAAATGCGGAATTACTTCGTCAAAAGAGACACAGATATATTTTTGCTCTCTTTGTGGACTTCACTCACCGCACATTGAGTAAATGGACAATGCGTGGTATATAATTTAAAGTATATGGGTAAAACCTTTTGTACCCAGTATACACGCTATATGTACCTCAATTTTCACCATCTCAATTCCTGGCATTGAAATATCATTATTGTTGGAATTTTGGTGTACGTAATCAGCTCCCTTTATCTCGGTTCCATGAGACACAGTACTCTTGCTGAATTTTTCCAGATAGTCATTCGCCGCATATTCAGGGATTTCTGATAATTCAGGTGCACAGTTATGTTGAGTTTGACTGCCTTCATTTTGTTCACTATTTTCGAAATGTTGAATAGATTGGGTACTTAGAAAATGTTCAAAAACATTTGCATTATTTGACTGAGGTGATTTATTTGTGATAATATTAGTTGGAGTGCAAGGCACTGCACTAGCTAATAATCGTCTCTTGGTTGTGTATCCATCAGTTTGATGAAATGCCTGAGCATCAAAATGATCACTACAGATTACTGAATGTTTTTTTATATCAAACTTCCCAATTGCATTCATCCATTTTAGCTTTAATTCCTCGTTTTTAGGAAACCTACATAAAAAAAAACAATTTATATTGATTATTGAAGTATAATAAAATTAAGAAAAATCGCAGGATAGTGGACAAAATATTTGATTTATTAAATTAAACGTACGACGTTTCGTCTATAGATTTAGACTTTTTTAAGTACATACATAAAAATGTATGTACTTGAAAAAGTCTAAATCTATAGACGAAACGTCGTACATTTAATTTAATAAATCAAATATTTTGTCCACTATCCTGCGATTTTTCTTAATTTTATTATAATCACGATTCACGATGGACACGATTTCTAATATAAATTATTGAAATATATCATAAAAAAAGGCTTGGTAACATTCTAGATTAAACACATACGATATTCTATTTTTCCTCTGCGAAAGTTTTTTGGGGAACTATCCCTCTGAAGTTCTGAACCACCCCTTTTTCACCCCAACAACCCCCCGCGAGAAACTCTGAACCCCGCGAGTATTCGTCAAAAAAATCAACAAAAATCGTGTGTCCGTTCTGTAGAATTTTACCTAAGTTTTAAGCTCCACATACATTTCGTTTTTTTTCATCCGTTCCACTCGCTACGATCCAACTCTCAGTCCAAAACTGCCAATGTATGGTGAAGTACAGACGGTCCACATCGTCGGTTAAAATGTCTGTCGAGTCTTGACATTTGGACCGTCGATTCGTCGGTCCGAATCGCAAGTGTATTCGAGTTCCGATTCAAGTCGGCGGTTTCTTGTCAGTAGCGGATTGGATTTATCCAGTTTATGGTACGTAAATAATTGTACCAATCTTCTGATTCAAACTTAGGTTCAGTCAATAAATTTATATGGGAGAACCGTCTTTTATATAAAAAAGGGTGTGGGTCTCGGGACCCCCGACAGATGTGAAACATCAAAGAAAACGTTATTGAACTCGGTGGTATTTTCTATGTAGTAGTATATATTTTTTTTATCATAAATAGCCTTTATTTTATATTTTTATATTGAAAAGATAAAGATAAATTTTAAAAAGTAATTTATTCAAAATGTTTTGTAGATAGTATCAGAAATGTTTTTTTCATCGTTTAATCTGTATCTGAATTTTAACTTTCCACTTTTTGTAGTTTAAAACTATTTATTAAATAATTATGAAAAACAACTTTGAAAAAATCATGTTCTGCATTATCTTACTCATAAACATTATTGAATCGAATACAACTTATTACTTATATAATTAAGAATTAAAATACGCTTCCAAGTGGTTAGTCCCTATCCACGTAAAAAAATTTGGTACTGTAAGAGTACAGCGGTCTGGCTTATGAGAGTTCAGCCACGCATTGAACGCTCACGGTAGACCTCGCGCGGCGAAAGATGAAGCCACCGCGTCATAGTAACGTGAATGCATTGTGCCCGCCTTCTAGTTTGCTATTGGCTGTTTTGAAGATCCATGAGCGTCGATAGGTGGAATTTTAAACAATAAGACGTTCACTAGCATATTATTGATGACGTGCCTGGCTTCTTCTCTCACCGCGGGCACTCTACAACTGTCCGTACTTCTACAGTTCAACAATGAATATGTTTTCGTCTGCAGTAATAATCACATCGATTGGTTAAGGGTCTCTTTCGCGCCCGATATGAAAGGTAGTCATCCTCCTTAATTACAAGTGACGGAGCTTTGGCAGCTAGAATAAAACATTTTTTTCCGTGTACATGACATCACAGTATAGAAATCGTATGGCTAGTGACGTCATAAAACTACGCGTGTAGTCGAACTAACAATACGTTTCCAAACGCACACCGGTATGCTCAACACGTGTCTGGTTCGTGCTTTACTTTCTCGTATAAATATTAGAGGTTTTCGGTAATCAATTACAAAAAAAAACAAGCCGTGAGGTGGGTCGTTTATTAGGACTAAAGTGCGACCCTTGAGGTCCACACGACGAACTTCCCAGTTTGATAAATATTTAATAATAATAATTAAATTAGATATTACACAGAAAAGTAATCATTTCAATCATTAAAACATCAATAATTAAAAAAAAAAAAAAAAAAAAAAAAAACGGCTGAACCGATTTTTATAAAATTTATGTCGGATCAAAATGACGTTAACACGCCTCGATTGACACCCTTACGAAGTCGATATAATTTTTTATTCGCGAGATATTGTGTAAAATCTACTTTTTTGGAGGTTATTTGGTTAAGAAAAAAGAACGGCTGAACCGATTTTGAAAAAATTTCTTTCAGATCATATTTACGTTAATACGCGTCGATTGGCACCCTAACATAGTCGATATCATTTTTCGTTCTCGAGATTTCGTCTTTGAAAGAAATGTACACATACGTACGTACGTACGTACGTACACACACACACACACACACACACACACAGACATCTTTCTAAAAGTAGTGTAAAAATAGTGTAGTGACCTTGAAACATAAAAATTTTTTTTCCTTTTTGATTTCGATTTTCGGACCCATTACAATAACTTCCAGTGGGAAGTTAAAAAAAAGGGTGTGGGTCTCGGGACCCCCGACAGATGTGAAACATCAAAGAAAACGTTATTGAACTCGGTGGTATTCTCTATGTAGTAGCATATATTTTTTCAAAAGCAGCAACTAACTGTTATGCTGACGTAATCCTATATACTGCACTGTAACACACGCGGTTGCGGCGTTTGAGCACGCCTGAGCTAGAAACGCAACTAAATACACAGCGAAGTATCTATATTACATACCTACACGGGTATACATATACTTTTGCTTTACAGTACGTTCGTATGTATACTTTCTCTCTCTCTCTTCCCGTGCCCGAGCGCGCGGAAGTCGAAAGAGAGAGAGAGTGCCGCAGTGGTGGGGAGAACAGCAGCGAAGGAGCGGACCAGAAATTTCGTTGCATATTTCCCCTCACGCGGCTGTTCACTGCCCGACATAAGATGTTTCACATCAAAAAAATTTAAACAAATTATGCGATTGAGTACATGTAGACTTACCGTTCTTGGTCGTTGGCGGATTGCAATAATAATTTTTTTCGTGCTCGCATTTCTCTTGAACGCTCAGTGCTACTTTTAGGCTTTCTTTTTACTCCACGTTTAGCAGCATAACGTACTCTTGCCAACTCAGCTTTGCGCTTGAGCTCTTCTTTAGTTCCCCAACGTAAATTTTGACAAAGCTGTGTACTCTGCTTTAAATCGCTCTGTTGCGAACACACTTGTTGATCACTTTGGCTCATCTCTACATCACTCATTTTCACTATTATAACGTAAACAGTAAATTAAAAAAAACATATATTACATGTGACTGTAAGATTAAGACAGAGCCTCGCCTCGTGTCGTGTCATTAGCGTTGGGCGAATACGAGATGTTTTTACAATCGAAACAATCGCAATCGTTCATAATAACAATCGAGTCCACAATCGACTCGGAGTTTGATTTTGCAATCGAAATGTTCGATTGCTCAAGTCGATTATTTGCCAGCGAATGAGAATACATATAATCGCGATTCAAGGTTATATGCTGGTCGAATGAAGTCTGACGTATACGCTAGTCGTTCATCGTTGATTCACTGTTCACACTGTTCAGTCGCTCTCAGAGCATTCGATTACAGCATAATCGACCATCCATTGACTCGACCACAGTTGTTGAGTGATGAACGATTATATATTATGTGGCTCTCGACAGTGTACGTCGTCTGTACGATTCAGTACTATGCAACTTAGTCTCGGTGAAATATGAAACAACAACAATCGAGTCCAAGTGAAAACCATCGAGAGTCATCGAGATGTTTGAACAATCGAGACAATCGACTAAAATATCTCGTCATCGCCCATCACTACGTGTCATATTTATACGCACTCTCAAAAGCAGCAACTAACTGTTATGCTGACGTAATCCCATATACTGCACTGTAACTAGGGAATGCAATCGCGAGCCGAAATTGGCAATTCGAGATCTCGCGAGATCAGTCTGGGTTCGAGATTGGCAATTCGAGATCTAGCGAGATTGACTCGCGAGAACTCGAAAAATCTCGACAATATCGAGATTTGCCTACTTTTAAAAAGAACGTATTATTTTGTATCTAAAACTTAATCAAAACTACCTACTTATTTGGGACAGTGTGACTGTGTACGTGTGTGATTTATTGCGTAGTACACTGAGCAGATGATTACTATTCATTACTTTCTTTAAATAAACGTTGATTTTTTTGTTTCAAGATTCAATTAATGTTTTGTTTTATTTTCAAAATATAACAGCAATACCCCAACTCACACTGCACACTATATGTCAATTAATTATTTTGGAAATAACTTCTTAGGAGTTATGAAGCACAGGGTAAGTTTCTAATAGTAACGTTTACGAACATTTGGTTTGAATTGTTCTTAGACATATACAATATTCACTTAACTTTGTAATTTGTTAGGCATTTAATGCTGGTTTAAGTTAAATAACTGTCCATTTTACTCAAGAAAACAATAATTAAAACAATATATGCAGAGAAACAAACAGAATCAATTAGCGCGACTGTCAAAAACTATTAGGTATAAGTTATAAGTTTTTTTTTCAAGCGCGTTCGTTCTTGAAATCTCGACCATATCGGGTCGAAATCTGGAACGAGATTTCAAAAACGAGATTGCCTGCCCACGAGATTAAATCTCGAAAAATGGCTCGAGATCTCGCGAGATCGAGATTGCATTCTCTAACTGTAACACACGCGATTGCGGCGTTCGAGCACGCCTGAGCCAGAAACGCAACTAAATACACAGCGAAGTATCTATATTACATACCTACACGTGTATACATATACTTTTGCTTTACAGCACGTTCGTATGTATACTCTCTCTCTCTCTCTTCCCGTGCCCGAGCGCGCGGAAGCCGAGAGAGAGTGCCGCAGGTGGGGAGAACAGCAGCGAAGGAGCGGACCAGAAATTTCGTTGCATATTTCCCCTCACGCGGCTGTTCACTGGCCGACATAAGATGTTTCACATCAATAACTTTTTTGCTCAAACTAAACGTTTACGTATCTTTTTTTACTGAGAACAGTGGCTGCCGCTGCTAACATATGTACCAGTCTCATAATAAAACTGACGATCAAATGAACTTTATCTGAGCAGTGTGTGGAAAGAACGTTCCGGCGATGATTACCGGCAGTCCGAATTGCGACGATTAGAACGGATAAAAAAGAACGAAATGTATGGGGGCCTTTCATTTATATAAATGCTGATTTTATTTAGTCCTATGTAACAAAATAATCATTTGCAATAATTAATTTTCAAGTATGTTTTTTGGATCTTTTTTGACATAATCTCACTGATATTATTATTATATTTACATAATATTTATTAATGAATAAGAGCGATGGCACACACAGCGGTTTGTGCGGCACGTATGTTAATGTTTTTCAATGATGCAAAACACACACAGCGGCGAGAATTGCCTGCCGACTGAAAGCCGACTCTCAGCCGCCTCGACACATCGTTCTCCACAAGAAACGCCTGACTGCCGAGTTGACACCGCTGTGTGTGTCATCGCCGAGTCGGTACAAACTCTTACTTACTGGTGAAAACTTCGACTGGTATGGGGGATAAAAAATTTTTTACACACAAAGCACGTTTTTGACATTTTATAATAAAATTATTTCCATTTAACGTTGTTAAGTGCTCTAACGTTGTGTAATATAACCTCAGTTTTCATATATTGACAACCGATTGACACATAAAGCAACATTAATAGAGAGAATAGTCAATAGAGTGCGGTGCGCAAGGCAAGAACCTTTCGCGATAGAGGCAAAGAGAGAGACAGATGCTGAGTGTCCGAATATCCATAGCTTCTTTATGACAAATACATAGGTAAAAATTTTCTTTTACTCAAATAATAATAACATGTAATGTTCATTTGACTTACTTGTGAAAACTACGATCATTCAGAGGTGAATATAGTACCTTACATTTCAAGCAGAACCTCATACTTCTGTTTTATACTATTATTACATTATTTTCATTATCATTTACCATTGTCATGTAAATAATATATTCATATCCGTATACATAGAAAGACTATAGAAAGAGATAGAGGGATCACTCGATATCTATCTCTCTCTTCGCCTCTATCTCTTCAGGCAGCTGTATGATTGCATGTGTATCACTTCGGCATACTTTGCGCACTCTATTCTAATATCTCTATGATTGACACCGATTGACTAATGTCTGAACTACAAGCTTCTACATATTTTGTTTAGATAGCAGTAATATCAAAATTTCAAAATGTACGCACTATCGGTAAGGTAGTTTCCTACTTATTCGTTACGAAAAGCCGAAATGCCATAAACGTGCTTGATTACGATTTTTATCTGTTTTATTGAACATTTGCACAATAATTATATTGGAAGTCTTCATAAAATAAACCCAGTTCGTGCAAATTTGTTGTTTTTTTTGTAGTGTAGTTTTTTTTGTATTGTGATTTGCCTTAAATATTTGTAATTAAACATTTCTCAAGGTCAGTATATTTCATTAATATTATGGCGGCATTATAGAATATTTTTATTTTGAGCTTATTTTCGGTCTGTGTAAAATTTATTTTTAATGTTTATTTACTGAGACGGTTTTTGTGTGTGTATTGTAAAATCTCGACAACATTTTGTACATTTGTCGAATAAAATATTGTGACTAATAAAACAGGTTAAGAGGGTCAATGAATTTTTGCTTTTATAAACGATCGCTTTGAAAAATTCATTGGACATTGTTGTTTTAGTTTATTAATCTGATTTTTTTAACTTCATTTCAGTTTGTTGATAAATAAAATTTAGTTAGAAATAGATCTTTTGTTTCGAACTGTACTGAATAAAAAATATTTTTAGATGGCAGATTTTGTTGACCAACTAAGCGACGCAGAACTGAGGACTAAGCTGGTCGAATATGGCTTTCCAGTCGTCCCTATAACCGCAACAACCCGTAAACTTATGGTAAAGAAGCTTAAAAATATAATTGAAAGTAAAAAAAAGAGCAACAACGATGGACGTAAATCTCTTGCACTTGCGCGTTATTCATCAGAAGAAGAAAGCGATGCGGATGTTAAAGAAACAAAGAAAAATCGTCGTGCTACTGTCGGAGGTGCAATGTTACCTCCGACGACTGCGAAAATTCGAAAGACGACAAAAAAAGTGGAAACAAAATATACAGAAGAACCAGAATATGTAAGTGCCTCGCCACCACGAAAAACGCGAGCCGAAGGTAAATTTTCCTAGTTATGTGTTATTTGTGTCTGAGAATTGGTATTTTATTTGTTGTAGCTTCTTTTGTTTATATTTTTCCATATTCCCGTACTTTAGTTCATTTGTTTTGGATACAGTTATAAATTGATGGTTTTGATTTAAGAGTCTAAAATAACAACCACTTCACGCCGGACGACTCAGACATTTAGGACGGAGCAATCTGGATACGAGGATGGATCCGATTCGGACGTAGAAATCTTAGAAGATAAATCTTCCGCTAAAAAATCGACTGCTTATAACAGTTCATATTCCCACGATGATCCGTTTTTGTCTACTGCGGCCTCGACCAGTTCTTTAGGTTTGACTTCTCCGAGCGGTTTGAGGCCCAGTTTAAGGTCAACTTTAACGAGCGATTTCTTTACGAGCAATACGAAAACATCTACTCCACAACCGGTTTCGTCATCTTTATTTTCGTCCGACTCGAATAAAAATAGTCACTCGACTTCTGGCTCTTCTTCTCTTGAGAAGTTAAATCAAATTAGGTCTCGTTTAAGTCTAAATAATCCAAGTTATCCAAGGTCAACTATAAACTACGATAGAAAAACCATATTTGGCACTTCGTCTTCTACTGCTAGTAAGTATAGAAGATCAAAATAGTTATTTTGTTCTTTGTTCAACAATAAACAAATGAAGCTCAGCGTTATCTGCTTAGCTTAGTATTAAAATTTAGCTTTTTAAATGTGATAATTAAAATGAGTTACTAATAGGGATCGAAGGATATGATTTTTTTCGCCGATACCGACAATCGGTTGATACCGATTGCCAATTATTGGTATCGACCGATTATCGGCCATAGAAAATAATATTTTAAATTTTTTGCATCTAAGGTTTCTTAAAATCTGAAGAAGCTTTAAATACAAAAATATATGTTTCTGATTTTCGTCCAATAATATAAAAAATATTTGCTTTTTATTTTCTATTACCGATATTGATATCAGTATCGGTCGATCCCTAGTTGCTAACAGGCTCCAAAGAGAAAACTCGTCCATTCCGAGTCTTTATAGCTATATAAACCATATGCCTTTTTTGTTTTCAGATGCAGAATCAAAAATCGATACTCCATACTTCAGTGATTTCACTAATAGATTGTCTCAAATAACCGGAAGCAGACGATCTGACGGAGATCAAGAGACAAACATCAAAGAATCTGACTCGAACGGCGGCGTTTACACCAGACCGTATATCGGACGCTACACTCAAACTCGCAGTAGAAATATTTCGTCGGACTTCAAATCGAGTCAAGAAAAAAATATATTTAAAAATAATGTTGTCTCTTTTACGTTAGTCGGTATCGTCATACTGTTTTTTCTTGCTATTTTTTTTGTATATATGGGTATGAAAACCGATCAGTTAGCAACGCTGGACGCTAATGGTAATTATCTTTTGTTTATCATTTTGTAATATAATATTATGAAGTATTAAAACGTCCAATTTTGAGCCCTGAGGAAGTCAGCAATGCTGACAAAACGTTGGCGATAAATAGAAAAGTTTTACATACGATTTTTTGTCCATCTTTCCCATCAAATTACTTATATTAGAAATACCTTGTATTATGTCCGTCTTGTGACTTCTTGTGAATTTACACTACGCGTTTCACCAACGAGTTGCCATCTTCAGGTGTGGTTAATTATTTTTAAAAAACACACATTGAGTATTCGTAACACTATATAATATTATGATGCTAAGCACTGTGTATTTCTAATACTTCATAATATTCATATAGTGACTTGGAGACCCAACACTCTAAAAATGTATTATTGTAATATAAGGTTATAATGAACCCAGCTATATTTGGTGTGTTGGCTCCATCGATTTATACTACTGACCGACATCAGGGCATTAATTATTTAATAAATTAGGTGCTGATTTTATTTTATGCCATCTCGTTTTTTTTTTAGATATTGAAATACCGTATTGCGATGTACGAGGGAAGAAATTAAGCATACCCGGAATTAATTGCGTTTTGGAAGATAAAGCGCCGGGTGCTATGAATCTTTTGAAGATTCTTTTACCAGAGTTGACCAGACGAGCCGTTAATTTCAAATGCAACGATAATAAGGTACCGGCGTTCATGACGGAGGAAAGTACTATAAAATATTTGAAGCAAAATCGCGGAATTCAGGTACGTACAGGAAAATTATACTTAGTTCTACTAGCGGCGGGCGTCCAGCTTCGCCCGGATGCTATGAATTTATGATTTTCACCTATCGAACAGTGAAAAATTTTTTTAATCGGTTCAGTAGTTTCTGAGATTACTCCCGATTTTCACCCGGACGAAGCTGTGCCGACCAGTTATTATAGCCTATGTACTAAGGCAGGGGTCGGCAACCTGCGGCTCGCGAGCCGCAAGCGGCTCTTATGATGTCAGGATGCGGCTCTCCAGTTCCATGCGCAAATATTAATAATTATATTATTTTATTTTCAAAACTCATAAAAAATATACTGCAAAAAAAACTTAAAACAGGATAAAAACACTCAACAGAGAACAGTGAGAATAGGTGGAGTAGAGAGTATACGGACAGCTGACATTTTTTAAATGTGGCAACACTGTTCTGTTGTTTAGTTATTGGTGCACTGTGTGGTCAACGGTCGCAGTCAGAACTTTTTTTTTATATACCTAATCCTAATCAAATACAATAATATTGAAATGAAAATGTTAGTGGCTCTTTAAAAACTGGGAAATTTTGTAAATTGTAACTTTTGGCTCTTCTGTCTCAAAAGGTTGCCGACCCCTGTACTAAAGCAAAGTATCGCCTATCGAACAGTGAAATTTTTTTTTTAATGACCTTGTCGATGCGTCTATAATCTACAATAAAAAAAATCTATCTATGTAAAGAAGTGTTTATATTTTTAGGAAGAGAATCAAATATTGGCGGATCTACACAATTTACAAGTGATCGTTATGAAGAATCCTCGTTGGGGCTTGTCTTTAATTAAACCTTCGAATATATATGAACAATCCGATGAAGAGACAGCTTTAGATTCTATCGTAAGTGACGTAATTTTTTTTCTTGTCGTGTTTCGATATGTTTTATAATTTCTGTTATTTTTGTTTTCTTTTTTAGGAACAGAACGATAGAAAAAGCAACTTGGCATTAGTAATGTTGAATCCCGATGTTCCTCTGAAATGTTTGATTTTTGGCAAACTCTACATGGTCCTTACTTCGCTTTTTGCAGTCTCACTCGGTAAGTTTATTATTAAAAAAACTACGTGTAAATCTCTATCATCTCGGTTTTTCGTTTCATCAGCTCACGAATTTACCCTCAGTATAGAAGTTGCACTTTAAAAATTGAAACGATTTGTCTTATTTTTTACAACAATCAACTTTTTTTTAGGGTTTGCTTTTTTATACTTTGGCCAGCAAGGAATAAAATTGTACATGCGGCAAAAGAAAAATAAAAACGATCAAATTTTTAACATGGTCGAACGTATAATAGACATATTATCGACGAATTGTTCCGGCGACGGTTCGGAAAATTTCCTGGCCGTCAACCATGTCCGAGACATGTTGATAGCTCCGCAAGATAGACAACGTAAGTCTTGAAATTACTAAACAGAAGTGCCATTTTAAAATTCAATTGAAAATGGCTGTTGATTTCTTCTTTTCGAAAGATTTCCATCAAAATGGTGGGAGGCGCACGCGCACAATCTGTTTTTAGACTGCGCGTGCGCACAATCTATTTTTAGACTGCGCGTGCGCCTCCCATCATTTTGATGGAAATTTTCAAAAAGAAAAAACCAGCGAACACGCCCAATGAGCCATTTTCCTGACAGTAATTCCTTCAATTATCCACGAGAGGCAGCACTTGTGGTAGGTACAAACATTATTCCCCATTAGTGTCGTGTCATTTTAGTGGTATAACTTTATTATTTAATTAAATAATAATAATAATTTAATAATTAAGTTATACCACTAAAATAACACGAAATTAATGGGGAATAAATAATGTTTGTCCCTACCGCAAATGCTGCCTCTTGTGAATAACCGAAAGAACTACTCTCAGGAAAATGGCTCATTATATCTATAACTACAGTGTTTTGTTTTTTAAAGGTATGTCGACTATTTGGGAAGGCGCGGTAAACTTTTTGAATAACAATGAATCGAGAGTGCGCGCCGAAGTTCAGATAGTCTCCGGAGAAGAATTTAAAGTTTGGCGTTGGCTCGGAAATTCAACTCTCAATCTTAGCGGAAGGTATGTCGTCGTTTTTTGTCCGTATTTTTAAACTTTCCGAACCGTTTTCATATCTACAAAATTTTCGTTACAGTTCGAATCGCGGCAAAGTTTGGCAAGGTCAAGCTTTCGAAACTCAGGAAGGATCGGTGAACAGTTTACCTTGCAGTCCAACGCAGTGTTTGAAAATTAGACAAATGTTTGACAAAAAGTAGGTTTAATTTATACATTTATTTTCTATTTTTCACTGTTTACGTGTTTTTTTATACTTTTACTTTCTACTTTTTTTAATATACTGATGTATTTTTTAATGTATTTTTAATCAAATATAATACAAGATTCAAACATTCGATTTTACGTTGTGCGTAGTGGATAGTTTCTTGTACATAAGGGCCGAAATTATGTGGTGGATGTGCAGTGATTAATACCTGCACTTCCACCACATTTATCTATATTTTAAAAATAAGTTATACAGTGTGTCCCCGGATTGAGTTCACAATAGGTGAGATTGACCAAAAATTTTCGAATTTGAATTTCATATTTTGGGATTCCGTCCTGCTTGGTCTAAAACTTATTTTTAGTTTACTTTCGATTTTTTTAAATCAAGTAGGCCTTTACAGTTGAGCAAAACCTCTTTTCGTTTCAGGTAAAGTACCTTTTCCGTTCATAGTACGCAAAAGTGTCACTAAGAAAAGTTGTTTACAATGAAAAGTTATGGCGTTATGCAAATTTTCAGAATGATCGGCCTACTTTGATAATAGAAGTAGAAAATAGGAGAAAAATATTTCTTTATTATTAACGATTACATGATAAATCTTAGATGAGAAAACAGGGTGATTTTGACGTGTATCTAAGATAATGACAGTAAATTGTTTGCTTTACTATGACGCGATTGTTTTTAAAACAAAACAAAAGCAGATTTTATCAAAGTAGGCCGATCATTCTGAAAATTTGCATAACGCCATAACTTTTCTTAGTGACACTTTTGGGTACTATGAACGGAAAAGGTACTTTACCTGAAACGAAAAGAGGTTTTGTTCAACTGTATAGACCTACTTGATTTAAAAAAATTGAAAGTAAACTAAAAATAAGTTTCAGACCAAGCAGGGCGGAATCCCAAAATATGAAATTCCAATTCGAAAATTTTTGGTCAATCTCACCTATTGTGAACTCAATCCGGGGATACACTGTATATTAGCAGCGAATTTTAGTGACAGCTTTCCAAACTAAGAATCTGTTACTATTTCTGACCACTGGGCAATTGCTATATTAAAGAAATATATAACAAAATAATTAAAAATAAGTTACTAGTAGCGATATTTAGTGACAGCTTTCCAAACTAGAAATCTGAACGACAGGCGACTGCTTTGCAGGGGGAGAATTTTTCACGGGGTGGGGCTAATAAATCATAAATTCTTATCTCTGAAACTACTGATCCTATTCTAAAAATTCTTTCACAAATAGCTATACTATCCTCGAGTAATATAGGCTATATTTTATTTTGATAAATTTCTCGCGGGGGCGATAATTCCTATAGTAGCAGCTTGAAGCAGTCGGAGCCAGCTGCATGAGTGCAGTCGGCTTGCGGTTGAAGTCGACCGCCAGCTGACTGCTTCCAGCTGTCGTATTGTAGTTGGGTTCCGGAACACGACTGCTTCAAGCTACCTCTGCTTCAGTTGATGGTGCTCCCTCCGTGCTTCGCACATCATGGATTTTGAGGTGGAAACACTGCTTCTTTTGCTATATTGCGTAAGCTGTGAGCAGTCGGAGCGGACTGCTCGAAGCGGTTCGTGTACGGCGCGCTGGGCAACTTCTTGCTGCCGGCAGCACGGCGAAACTTGACTGCTAGCCGACTACATTTTTTGGTTGTGACCGTGTCACTACTCGTCAATAATGTGAATCATTACGCAACTAGATATACAATCTACATTTATTGACGAGCATGTATCTTTGTAATCATTTGACTTTTTTTTGGGAATTGTTTCCGGGCTCTAATTTTCGAGTGCATCATGGCCAAAACTTGTACTAAACTATAAATTTGATTTGGGACAGATTTTGGGGAAAATCTGTCGCTAAAAAAAATAATATGTCGGTAATGCACTTTTTTTACATTATCGACGCATGCTCGTTTATCTAGTTTTTAGTCAGGGAACAAATCTATTGTATTTCATAATTGATTACGTATTGACTTATCAATAAAGTTTTCTTCTTTGAGATTTCATTGGAATCAAACTGTCCGGTGTACTTTTTTTCATGCCTAGTATTTTTACAGTGCATAAACTCCACTGATTCGAGAGTTTTTGCAATACAAAAGAGAGCCATTATGGCTATGGCCAGAGTTTCATCTAAAGTACATTGCTAACCAATTTTTATTATATTATGAAGTATTAGAAATACCTTGTATTATGTCCGTCTTGTGACTTCTTGTGATTTAACACGACGCGTACAGCAACGAGTTGCTATCTTCAGGTGTGCTTCAATACGAATTGAACCATACCTGAAGATAGCAACTCGTTGCTGAAACGCGTCGTGTTAAATCACAAGACGGGACATAATACAAGGTATTTCTAATACCTCATAATATTCATATAGTGACTTGGAGACCCAACACTCTAAAAATGTATCAATTTTTATTAATTACAAAATACTAACTCTGCCATCATTGTTTATTTTCCATGCATTATTTGTCAAACAAAATATGGTGAACTTTAGCTGCAGCTCTAACTTACACTCTTATAATGTAATATACAAATATAATCTTAGATTACCACCTCACAGATTACAAGAAACATACAGCAGTTTCGTCTGCATGTCCGTTACATTATTTAATAAACTGCCAACCGCTGTTCAAAACCTTCCTCTAAGTCAGCTCAGGAATCTTGTGAGAGACGGTTGATTGAGGCTGGCCTTTATAAAGTTGAAGATTTCTTTTTTATTTGGTCAATTTGTATGTTTAGTACTTGTATATTTATTTCACGATGTTTTGCAACGTAGCTGCGGTACTTAAACAAATGAATTCTATCTATCTGTCTGTTGTTAACTTATTATAGTGAAACGTCTGCCAATTGGAAAACAACAATCCAAGACGCAATTCTAGAGAAATGCGGTGACAGTTGTAAAATATTGCACATTGGGATTGATACAGGGACGTGTTGCGTCTACGTAAAATGTACTTCACAAAAAGATGCCGGCATCGCTTACAAAAACCTGCACGGTTGGTGGTACGACGGTACGTATGAACGTGAATCGCTCGATATCTCAGTTTAATTTTTGTTTTTTAACACTTAGTTTCATTTTCAGGTAAATTAATAACAGTCAAATATTTACGTCTTGAACGCTACTTGGAAAGATTTCCAGATTCGCCGTCAAGTGGACCATTTTTGCGACCGTCAAATAATAAAAAATTATCATTACAGAACGACTGGACCAATAATGAGGAAAATTGAATTAAAAACAAAAATGTTCTATAGCCATATCGTATTTTTACAAAAGTTGATTATTTTTTTAATAATTGATTTAATGATATTATCTTAATACATTGATTTCTTTTAATCTTGCCTTTTAACCAGGTGTAACAGCAAAAATTCTAGTGACCGATTATTAAAAAAAATAAAACAAAAAAAAAAAAACGGTCGAGATATTACTGAATGACACAATAATGTTCTATTATTGCCTTTTCTTTTTAAGATGTTACTACACTTATGCTGAGTTGCAGAACGCAATGTCAGAAAATCTGATTTGACAACAACCTCAAATTGTGATCATATCTATACGGGAACAATAATGTCGTCAGAACATTAGATTGTAACAAAAACAAGTTACTAATCTACATAGAAAAAGATCGTTTTTCAAGCTAAATTTTGATCAAAATGCTTGAAAAAATGTTTGTTTCGGAGTGGAAATTGTACAATAAACTATGTTAAATATAATGCATGGTCACAATTTAATGTCATTGTGAAACTAGATTTTCTGACAGTGCTTTCTGCAACGCAGCATTAGATTTTCGTTCTCTGTCACATAAATTGTTTTTGATAAACAGAATAAATTCCAAGGTGTCTACCAATCGAGAAAAAGACAACCGTGGAAAAAGACGGGAATTTCAGAAAGTAACCGGGAATTGTGCACTTCATATAAAGCTATGAGACGTTATAGTTTCTATCTGATGAGTTACATTTACAAACAAACACAGGTTGAGTCATTATATATATATATTAATAATAGTGTTTGGTTGCTCAATATGGTAAACATTTGGTAACGGTGTATTCCGTGGTTCTAACACGTTTAGTTTAAAAAAAACAACAGCAAATATTCTTTGCGTGTTATACAGATTGTATCAAATTAAAGCTGTGCATAGGTCGTTCTGTGTGTAAGACAGAGATCGATATATAAAGTATTAAGTAAGAATGAGATAAATAATAATTTGTTAATAGAAAGTTACTGTGGTTACTGTAAATAAATAATATTTATACAACCTAAAAACGTCACCTTTGTTTTTTCGCTCCTTCTATGCTGTAAAAATGTAAATCTTTTACCAGTTTACCAACTAAAGCAACTAAACCATAATATTTCGGAGATAGGCAACCATTTGATTCAAATTCTGCTATGACATTGCGAATTGTTGTGACAGAAGGAGACGCTCTACTTTCAAAGGCAGCTACAAATAATTTTATTATGTCGGCGGTTGAATTACCACCATAAAACCATTTAATTATTTGGATTTTTTCCCGAACAGTATAAATTGCCATTTTATCAATAATTTCAGTAGTGACTATTTTTACTTTAGAAAACATGATGTCGCTATCAGGTTGTTCGGTATTATTTATTTACAGTAACTTCCTATTAGCGATCATTTATCTCATTCTTTCTTATTGCTTTATGTATCAATCTCTGTCTTACACACAGAATGCCCTATGCACAGGTTTAATTTGATACAATCTGTATATAAAAACAAACGATGTAACCTGTTCAATTGTTTTGCGTAGTTTAAGCTGATAAAGTTTTCTCCGGAACGATTACAGTTTATGCGAGGGAGAAAGTGAATCTGTGTGAATTTTATCACCTTAGATGTAAGAGAACAGTATTGTTACATTTTTATTTCGAATGTTTGTTGTAAATTTAGAGTTTAATAATTTATAGTGATTTAACAAAACACAATCGCTTCTTTTTTTAAATATATTTTTTTTACTTTGTCTGTAATAAACAGGTGAAAGCAGTCTTAATAAAAATGCTTTGTTTCGTTCAGTTATAGGTTTCGTGTGTGTCATTACAGAACGTCGTGCAGTGTTAGTTGCGAAAACAAAATGGCGAATCGTTTTTTGCTTTCATTTAATTTATTTCGTTATCCAGTCAAAAAAAAAGGGATAGGATTTTCTTTTCTCGATTGTTATTGTCAATTAGTTCGTAAATCTATCACTTGCGGCGTTGGTGAACATTTGCGCGGAGTCCATTTTGCCTATATACTGTATTAGTGAGGGGATTGTCTAGTTTTAATTGTTTCAGATCTAAGCCGATACTTTGTATAATATCTTTGTAACAGAACAATATATTATTTTCTCTTTTATGCAATAATAAACCAAGTTTAATGTATTTATAATTGTAGAATTGTATGATGTAATAGCTATAATAGTAGAGGCGTTGAGTACTTTAGTACCTGTAAACAAATAACATTTTCTTTGCGATTTACTTAGTGGTTTAAAGACTGTCAACCCTAAACGTACGTCCCATAGCCGTTTTAAAAGCAGCTAACAAAAACATCTGTTAAGAAGAAATATTGTAGCACATCATATGATTTGTTTTGATATTGTAACTTATTTTATAATAATTGCTGTTTCCTTTTTTTTTATAAACAAACACTTTATTTATATTTTGTATACTAACTTAATTGAAATTTGATTTTTTTTTAATATTAGGATAGGACAGTTTTTAACTTAGACAAAAAGCTGTAAATAAAAATTTAAACAAAAACGTCTGTAATGCCTTAAAATAATTTTTATAATTATTTATCATTCTTAAATGTTACTTAGATGAATAAAAATAAAATTGTTTTTTTGTTTTCGTTCAAATTTTTAAAAATATGTGTAAGTATTTAAGTATTTGTAATTTTCATTAAAAATAAATAATTTGATGGAAGAAACTTCTTTTTTTACAACTTATTGATCTACAGAGCACGAGTTTTCACAAAAGGAAGACCATGGATCGAAAAGGTCAAAATTCTAGTTTTTTATTAGTTTAATAATAGCACTTATCGTAATTTTTTATTGTAATTAAAAGTGACTATACAGGCAATTTAATAATTCAACAAAGATCTGTGATTCAACAGCTGTAGTTAATTTAATCCATCATATCGAGTTCAATGCCTTAGGATGTTTTTCAATGTTTTTTTGGAAATTTGGATATTAAACTCTGACGTCCTTGTCTATTCAATATAAGCGTCACATGCAATAGAAAGAGATAGTCGACGCGTTAATATATTTACGAATACGCTTTAAATATGTCTCTTTGACAGCTGTGTTAAAAAATATATTTTTGTTTATTAATATTAAAAAAATACGCCCTGAATGAAATAAAATTGAAATTTTGCCAGATGATTTTTATTATATTTAACAAAGGTAAATTAAGTTCATTGAATAAGAAATGTGAATGCACAGCGTTTCTTAGAATATTATATCTAAGATCTGATGTATTAATAATACATTTTGATATTCTGATGTAATTTTTATTATTGAGAAATCCGTATTCATCATTTCTCTATTTTAGTTTCGTCGCTCTAACCTCTAAGTTCGTTACAGTGGTGATTTGTTAAAAGTGTTGAATAAAAAATATTAATATATTTTATTATTTTTTCATAGTTAAATCATATCAAATATGTATGATTCACCAGTAAATTTACGTGAACTGTGTATTGATGCGATTTGTGATAATTTCGATGATATTTTCGAGCCGTTTTATACCGATATCGATGACACCGGGACTTCTCAACCGACGGATGGTTCGGATATGGACATAGACGGTATCCCAACATGCGTACCTTTACAAACTTCCTTAAAAAATATTTATTATAAAACTAAATACCGCTGTAAACAAAAAGATTTATTTCTGTACGCGGAATTATCTGAAAATCTGTTCACTAGACTATCGGAAAAATGTCTCTTGAACGATCAGACGATAACCCTTTTCAATTCGGAAAATACAAGATTAAGGTATGTACAAATACTCTTTCATTAATAACTGTACAATAAAAGCTCGATAGACCGATGATCGATAGTCCGAAACACCCACCAATCTGATACTTTTATGTCTCCAACCTGGGTCATTTCTAAGCACTCAGTTCCCGGGTTCTAATCCAAATATATTTTTTAATCCGCGAGAACTAGAAGTATCAATTGGATTTTCAATTTATTATTAAACAAATAATAAATTGAAAAAATGAATTGATGCTAGGCCCAAATAAGTCTAGCTGTTGGTGTCCTTAAAAAAAATGTTTTTTCGCCGTCGATGAATTTTCGTACACTTCTCTGTAATCCGAAGTTTGTAGGGTTTTTTTGGGTATACACGCTGTTAGCGTTTCGAAAAGTTTTTGGCCAGGGGCAACCAGTCAGAAACGTAAACATGAGACGAAGAAAACCGTATCCAAATTGGTTCACTCGTTGAACAGACAGACATACAAAGATACGCCTCTTTTTAAAAAAGGGCTTGAGAATGGCCGAGGGTGTAGCAGTACTGTTGTTACATGGCGTTGCTATGGTTCCTCTATTACAAGTTCCCAGTTCCCGGGTTTTAGCCCGAGAGCTGGTAAAAGTGTCAATTGGATTTTCAATTTATTATTAAAAAAAAAATAATGAATTGAAAATATGAATTGGTGCTAGGCCCAAATAACCTTAGCTGTTGGTGGTCTTTAAAACACAATTTCACAATTTTCTTTAAAAAAAATCAAGTTGATTTTCATAATGTCAAATTAGCTGTATTGTAGTTTATAGAATGCTGGGTTGCAGGAAGCATCGTCAAAAAATTTGATTTGACAATAACCTTAGACTGTAATCATATAATTAATAGCAGTCATGTCGTTGCCAAACTCCTAGTCATGTAGAAAATTAGATTGTACTCACACAAAAACAAATGATTGATCCACATAGAAAAGATCGCTTTTCAAGCTAAATTTTGATCAAAATGCGTAGAAAAATAATTGTTCGAAGTGAACATTGCACAAAAAACTGCTAAATACAATTATACACAGAGTGTAAAAAAAATATCGTTTCAATCGATCAATTGTTTTTCGAGCAAGATCGATTTGAAATTCTATAATGTTTTTCTTATGAAGAAATATGTGTGGTCATTGTCAAAACAGATTTTCTGACAATGTTTTCTGCAACCGAGGATTAATTAATTCGTTTTTGATGTTTTTTATATTATGTAAAAGTAAAATTATTTTTTAGGCGTGTAAAAATGAAAGATGTCGATGAGAGATTAACTTACAAGGGTTTAAAGCAACTCAATGATCACAAAATAGTTGAATTAGAATGTGTTAACATTAAGGTTTCTGTAAATAACATTATAAGTAAGTACTTAATACTTATACAGGGTGCTGAATCGTTTTGTGGATAATAGGGATTTAACCCGTAAAATCAAACTTTTGTGATTTCCTGCTCCCCTAATTATTTTAGGAAAAATATCTTTGAATAAAAGTTTTAGAACATAAAATTCTGCATCTAAATTATTAAACAAAATTAATTTTGCATTCTTTGTAACGGCAGAAATTTGATATGAAAATGTCAAAATTACCTCAAAAATAGATAGCGATAGCCATGGAACTTGAACAAAATGATTAGAAATTATTCTGGGTACCTATTGTGTAACTCATTTCTAGTGATGTCACTAAAGTGAGATTGTTCACGCGAATATGCATTTTTCGCACTAGTGAAATAGAACCATTTAACGTGAATTTATTCGCCATCGAATTTGTCAGTGAAACGTGAAATATTTCACGTTTCACTGACAAATTCGATGGCGAATAAATTCACGTTAAATGGTTCTATTTCACTAGTGCGAAAAATGCATATTCGCGTGAACAATCTCACTTTAGTGACATCACTAGAAATGAGTTACACAATAGGTACCCAGAATAATTTCTAATCATTTTGTTCAAGTTCCATGGCTATCGCTATCTATTTTTGAGGTAATTTTGACATTTTCATATCAAATTTCTGCCGTTAGGTGCATTTTCATGTGACGCTAGACGCCAGCGTCTAGCGTCAAATGTGGTCACGTGACATAAACGCCATCTTGAAAAACTGTAGCGTCAAAGCTAAACATTGTTTAGCTTTTACGCTGGCGTCATTAGTTGTTTCTGGTCATTAGTGATGCGAGTTTTCTACAGCTAGGTACAGATTAGTGCATCAAGTATCAATAAAGTTTTATTACAAAAAGTGCAGTTCAAATAATGGATGAACCCAAAAACGTTTTTTTCTGATATATTTTTTTTATTCTGTATAGCAATTTCATTAAGTACAAGAGTAGCTATAACCCTATTTCATCTAAGTCGTTTAATTTGCGCTTGCCAAATTATTTTTTTACACTCATATATCCATTTTTGATAATCGTATTCAGACATTGTCTTTTCTGTTAATAAATTTACAAAGAGCTTATTTATTAATTATTATAACAAATTCACCAGGGTTTTGATTTATGGATGTCTTTATTTGACGCTCTCTTTACAAGTTTACAACTGTCAAAACCTTGATGTCTGCTGACGCTAAAATTTGACGCTGGAACTTGACGCTACAGTTTTTCAAGATGGCGTTTATGTCACGTGACCACATTTGACGCTAGACACCAGCGTCTAGCGTCACATGAAAATGCACCTTTACAAAGCATGCAAAATTAATTTTGTTTAATGTTTTAGATGCAGAATTTTATGTTCTAAAACTTTTATTCGAAGATATTTTTCCTAAAACAAGGGAAGCAGGAATTCGCAAAAGTTTGATTTTACGGGTTAAATCCCTATTACCCGCAAAACAGTTCAGCACCCTGTATAGAAAAATATATTTGAAAATTCGAGAAAAATTCAGGACAAACAAAATAAAATTTTGTTGAATTTATTAAGGTGACTCAGCTGGTAAACAATAACCTTAAGAAAATATTTTCTGTAGCAGTGCATTGACAATATGCATTATGCACAGTCTTTTGTTAACAAAAGACTGCATAGTGGTAGAAAAAGGAACGATTTTAATACAATATTCCATGTCATGCTGTAGAACAAATGAAAATCGCTTGTATGTCAATAACTCTTTCAACTAGCGTCACAGCGGGCATTTACTTAACTCACACATACATTGACCTTGAGATTGACTTAATTATTTGAGCCGCGGCCTTCTTGGATAACGAACGACTTAATTAGTTTAGAGGATTATTATTTTGTCATTAATTTCAAATGATTTCAAAGTATTGTAATTTTTATTCAAGGATTTTCTTTGTTGTTTAAAGAGCTTGTCTCTGTAATTCTTCTTAAATTTTCAGACGTACGATTTATTTTTATAGCACTTTTGAAATAACGTATATCAATTGTTTAAAACAAACGTCACAGCGAATTAAACAAAAGTGAATCTATAAAACAATAAACGGTCTGAAGAATCTATTTCAATTTGTTTTAATATATTTGTGGTGTTTCAGGATGTTTGGGAGAATGGACTTTAAATAATTTAAGATATTTGAATGTTTCTAAATGTACATTTGTTGATAATTCGAAGTAAGTATTTCTCGTATCTCATTATATTTATTAGGGATGCACCTAGGACTCATTAAAAAAAAACCAGTATCAAGTACTCACTTAAATTTAGAAGTCGAGTATTGGATACTCAGCCGAATAATTTGATACTAAGTAATATTGTTACTTGTGGGGGAAAGGTACCTCACGCATAAAATCATAAATTTTGTTCATTTTTACAAGCTTTTATTTAACTTTTGTCTTTTAGTATGTTTAGGTCAAATCTTGCAAGTCAATTTTGAACGATTTCCAATTTATCCGATCGATTTGAAATCATGGACAGAATTATTGAAAATTTTTTGTTATTGCTATCACTAAAAAATAATTTAAAATTATTATTTATATTTAAATTATCAACATTTAAAAATATTCGATAATTTTGTTAATGAATTTATTTTATTTCTCTGTAGGTACTTCATAGTCCGAAAGCCTATTATTATTGCTCAGATGTCTATCTGTCAGTTTGTCATGAACTGTTTAAAATATCCCGTAAAATTGAATTTGGCATTAATTTTAAAAATTTCCAATTTTTGGAGATTTATTGAATCTTTTTATTACTCAGCCGGATAATACTAATATTCGAGCAAACTGAGTACAGTAATACCTCGACTTACGCGAACTTGGAGCTACGGTTGTTTATTTCCTCCTCCCACTTCGCTCCTCAGTCCTCACCTCTCACTCGAAGCACTCCGCTCGCATTTCAATTGTACGCGATCTTTGTAGCTCCCATCAATCGCGTAACTGCGGGGTATTTCTGTACTCTGTACTGTAGTAGTTGACAATGTAGGCCATAGGGTATTGATGTTGTCTCAAAAAAGCTTTGTTCCAACCACTCTGAATACCGTAATATTACCGTCACGTTCATGCGCAGTAGATAGAACGCGTTCCAACCGAACTTGTGATCGTTTGTGAACGATTCTTAAAGCGTTCCAACCGAATTTGTGATTGTTTGTGAACAGTTTCCGAACGATCATTTCGGTAGATGGTCTAGACATGAAACCAAAATGAAACTGACATGCGCATTAAGCATTTTGTTACGTTTGTCACTGTTCAATACCAACTGGAGACAGTTGTTTATTCATTTGTAACCAATGTCTATGTTTGTATCGTCACAGAACTGTGCTAAATCGACGCATGCGCACGAAACCGATACAAACAGTTTTGTTACCGTTTCAGAACGATCCATTTATAGCAGGTTGGAACAAAACTTATGACTCAACATCGGGTAATAATCGAGTTCCTGGTGCACCCTTGATATTTATTAACAGAAGGAAAAATTTGATTAGATTGTTCTTTTTCAGATATTGTGTAGTTGTTCCGATATCTAAATTAAAAAATTTGCAAGTTGTAAATGTTTCTCATACTGAATTTAATAGACACGGCTTAGAGATAGCATGCGAAGATTTAAAAAATCTTGAGAAAATTAATATTTCGTGTACAAGAGTTGATGACATTTCACCGTTAAAAAAATGTAAAGATCGTCTAACTAGTTTGGCAATGTTCAATTTAGCAGTAAGTATTGTCATCGACGTTCGATTGTCTTGCAGAAAACAATATGACTGACTCTGTTTTGTTTTTTGCTTTTTTCAGTTTAATTTTAATAGTTCAATGATACCAGTACTTTTAGAATTAAACAATTTAACGTATTTAGATATTTCTTGTGAACGTGCCGGAATCAATCCGTTCGAAGTCTATGCGCCGAGATGCAAAATGGGCGATTTATTGAAAAATGTTAAAGCGTTACCTAACCTAACATTTTTAGATATTTCAGGTATTTGTTTTATCTAACATCTTAATTTACAAGTTCTCCCAAAAGATGGCGGATTTTTTTAAGCTATGCTTCTATAGGCGCGTTAGACAATTTCTAGCAGGGGGAAAACTTTTAGATTCGCCTCTTGCTCACGTCACGTCAAGCTCATGTTATCAAAAGTATATCTATAGCTATGGCCAGCGGTGAAAGTAATATACTGGCGCACGCGCAGTGAGAGTTTTATAGGACACAAAAAGATAAAATTGCATCAGATTTCAAAATGGCGGTCAGATAATAACTTTTCAATTGTATTGTCTATAGCTTTGATAAATTCGGTTTTATATACAATGCGTAAAAAGCATGGCTTCTGTCGGGTCCCATGACACCTCTTGTCTTTTTTTTTATAAATCTGAAATTTACTCCACAAATGACATTGAAGATGAATCGATTGAAAATGTTTTTCAATACATCAACAAATAAATATTTTCAAAATTAGAGTTGTGAGAGAAATGTTAAACATAAGCGAAACCCAAATAATTTTTCAAACCGAAGCTGCCATCTTTTGCGGGAACTCATGGACTGAGACCTTTAAAATCTAGCCTTAAAATTATAATAGCTTTGTTCCAACCACTCTGAATACCGTAATATTACAGTCACGCTCATGCGCAGTGGATATAACGCGTTCCAACCGAACTTGTGATCGTTTGTGAACGATTCTTAAAGCGTTCCAACCGAATTTGTGATCGTTTGTGAACAGTTTCCAAACGATCATAATAATATTGAAATGTTTTAGGTAAACAAGAAGTGAATTCGACGGATTTAACCGAGTTCGTTATCCACCACGAGAGTCTTACGTTTCTCGGATTGATGTTTTGTGAGTGTTGTCAAGATGACATCTTTGTAAATTCAGAACATCCGCATTATAGAGCAAATTTAACCGTAAGTTCATTAGACATCCCGTAATACATTCTAGTTAGGTAACAAAGTTGTTAAATTAAATATGTTTTTTTTTCAGGTTTCAGGAATGGCCTCTGAAAAACAAATACTAGTAGCTTTAAGTATGTATAGTGATAGGGCTGCTTATGTTCAAAAATCTTTATATTTTCTTTTTAGGTACGTATATATTATTATCTTGTAAGGTCCTCGCTTAGAGTAGAGATGTTACGGAGATATTTTTATCGGAGGCGGAGTCGGAGATTCTCTTCAAGGCACCTACCGTATCGTCAAATGTTGCTTGCAGTATTCATTTCTTTCTTTTTTTATCTATTTATTTATTGTAGATTATAGACGCGTCGACATCTAAGGTCATTAGCGTCTTTCAACTACACTAAATAACAACTAACTTAAAACTAAATAACATCACAAAACATCCATGAGCGCAGGTGGGTTTCGAACCCACGGCAGTCCAGTCTAGAGGTTGCGGCGTCAAGCATGCTAACCACTAGGCTATACTGCCCTCTCTTTTTTATCAATTTATAATTATTGTCAAGATGTAACTGCGACTTTAAGCGAGGGCTTAATATTTATTTCAAAGTTTATGTAAATTATATATTATGTGTTAATTTACAGGCTAACTCCCACGTTAAATGAACCACGACCCGACATTATCGAGCTAGTAATTCAAGGTCTGTTTTAAATTTTGTTACCAAATAAAGATAGATACCTTGTAGATTATAGAACTAAATAAAGTTTCCATTATTTATCAGAGTTATAAATTCAATTTTTCTAAGTGATGATAATTTCAAATTAAAAACAAATGCCACTTCTGAATATCGATGTGCAATTGTTTTAGGTATGGCCAAACATCCGGACCAGTTCGGTGTACAAATGGCAGCTACTGCTTGTTTATATAATTTAACAAAAGGCGAACTTTCTTTGAAAATACATCCCAATGTTTTGAGGAAGGTTGTAAATTTATCGCTCGATGCAATGCAAAATTTCCCTAATCAAAATCAGGTATGCAAATATTTTCCATTAAGAATGTATAATCAAGACTTTTTTCTCCTACCTAGGTCGAGAGTTCGTACTTTCGTCCCTGCCAAGCGGGAACAAAGTCGCTCTTTATTCCCGTGGTACGGACAAGTGCGCGTGCGCAATAGTACTTATGCCGGCTCTCACGCACCTACTTCTGTCTCCTACACATTAAAATTATTTCCTTTAAAATTATTTTATAATAATTTTAATAATAAAATAAAATAAAAATAATAATTTTAATATTTTTTTTTCAATTTTGCGAACTTTCGGCCTGGCAGGAGAAAAAATAGTACGCGCAACACGGGAGGAAATTATTACATCTCCTCCCGCGTATAAAATTGCCACCCGAGCCGAAGGTGGCAAATACGCGGGAGGAGATGTAGCACTTTCCTCCCTTGTGGCACAATGTACTATTTTTTGAAAATTATAATTATTGTATTGTGACACGTTTCAATCACGGACATAGGAATTATAGGGACGGAGTACAAGCGAGTGTGTCGGTTGCTGTTAAGGGAGGGGGGGCGGTGAGGAAACGCTCCTCTTTACCGTTGACGTATGGATGTGTGTGTGTGTGTCTAGTTGACGCGACTGGAAGTTTCACTTCTTAAGTGTGTAGTGTTTACACAGTCTCTTTTTTTTTGATTTGATGTGGTAACTTATTGCTACTGCGATTTTGTAACATTTATATTAAAATATATACAGGGTGTCCCAAAATTGCTGGGACACAGAGCTACCACGTGTAGTAGAGGTCAAAATAAGTTGATTGGACCTAATTTATTTATATACCAAAATGTACCGTTTGCCCGTGAGAAGAGTTCAAAGTATACATAAAATTTTGTATTACAATTTTATTAAACTTGTACTAGGAATATCTGTTAGCATTATTTAAGAAAACATTTTTTTCCTTCGGAACTATGCGGAATACGAAATTTTTACAAGAGTAACAAAATGAAGATAATTAATCAGTCTTCTCGCTAAAAATATTAGAGAACCGTATTACCACCCCTAAGAAAGTTCTGAAAAAAATGTCAGGGGGTGAGGGTGGTTTTAACCCTTCTACAATTTCTTTTGGGTTTCTTTGATTACCGAAAGGAGAGTAATCCTTTAAAATGCACTTTTGTCAAATTTCATTCAATTTGTTTCACTCATTTCTGAACAGCGTACAAAAATGTGTTTTTTTATGTAAACTTTGAACTCTTCTCACGGGCAAACGGTACATTTTGGTATATAAATAAATTGGGTCCAATCGACTTATTTTGACCTCTACTACACGTGGTAGCTTTGTGTCCCAGCAATTTTGGGACATCCTGTATATTTAAAAAAATGACAGCAGTAGTACTAGCTCTTACTTCCTCCTTTGTTGAAGTACACAGGTAAATATCCATAGTGCGAGAATAAGAGAGAATATTGACAACGGAATGGTGAAAATGTAGTTACTAATTCGAAGATTACTCTAGCATATCCGATCAGTACGAAACATTGTAATAAAAATATAGTTGTATTATTTTTTAAGATTTTTCGAGACTTTTAATTCTAAAGAGGATTTTTTCAATTGCCAGCTCCAAAAGAATGCTTTGTTGACATTATGCAGTGATCGAATACTCCAAGATGTTAATTTTGAGAAATTCCGTTGCGCGAAGCTCGTCATTTCGGCGCTGTGTTCTACTGATGACCCGAGTATGAACCGAATGGCGGTCGCCATTATAAGTATACTAGGTATTGTCACATTATTGCTCTTAATGAAACCGTCAGTGGGTAAGTTCGGTTTTGCGCTCAGATCGATCTGATGCGTTTGAATTTACGTTAATTTAACATTGCTCTATATCTATCTCTGTCCCTCGCTCGAGCGAGAGATAGAGATAGATATAGAGCAATGTTAAATTAACGTAAATTCAAACGCATCAGATTGATCTGAAAGCAAAACCGAACTTACCCAGTATTAAATACAACAAAGAGTTAAGTTTTTTGTGGTTATAATATAATAATTATTAAATAGACAGTAGCCATTCCATTGTGGAATGGCTACTGTCTATTTAATAATTACCCAGTATTGTTCTAACCAGAGCTGTGCCGATTACACAAAAAAAAGTAATTGAGTACGATTATAATTACTTTACAGTAAAATGTATTTGAGTACGATAAACAATTACAATTACATTCCGTTTTAAATGTAATTAATTATTACTGTTACATTCGTTTTTTAATGTAATTAATTACATTTACAGTTGTTCTCAAAAGTAATTAATTACAATTACTAAGGAAATTAATTGGACATTACTTTTGCGAAATTACAGGCCCAGCTCTGGTTCTAACTTCGAAATTTTCACGTTTTTGTTTATTTTTGTGATTTGAAAATAAGAAATTATAACTTTCATATTTCTTTGATAAGAAAACCAGTTAATTTTATGATTTTGATCAAAAAAAACCATACTCTAAACTTCCAGTTATTAAATGCAGGGGCGGATTTAAATTTTTGCCGCCCCCTTTATTAAATTTTTCTCGCCCATCCTATCCCTCCCAAATTTTTTTCTCAATTCCTCTTCCAAATCTTCTTCCATTCTCTACCACAAATATCGTAAATAAAACACTACTTTCTTCTTTTTTGCCGCCCCTGCGAAGTTGCCGCCCTGGGCTATAGCCCTCTAAGCCACCCCTGTAAATACGCCTCGATTAAACGTATAAAAAAGTAATTATTTTGAGGTTAGATTTCATCAAGCGAACAAGCAGCATTTGTTTTAAAAGAAATGTGATATATTTGTTTATGGTTTTAGCTGCTAAAATTACGACGGAAGAAACGAGCGTTATCGGCGCTGTTCCGATGTATATGAAAAAATTGCTATCCATGATACGAACTAAAGTCAATGAACGCAACTGTGATATTACAATGAAATTTACTTTGAGTGCCCTATGGAATCTTACAGGTAAGATCCACTTAAAAAGCATTTGCTGTAATTGCAAACATTTGCAAATATTTGCAATTGCTTGTGGACATTTTGTTTTAAAGTATTTCCACTGAACAAGCATTCGTAAAGAACTCTCCACCAAACAATCACAAAACAGCACGAACAACAAATTCCCTTTGATGTTCTAGCATTATTGTATTTCCCCCCCCAGGGGAATATTGGAGTGTAGTTGTTCTCGCAATTGCATTTCAATGTTCTTTGGGAATTGGCGTTCCCAGAAGCCCGAGCTCGTACCAGTCGGTATAATCTACAATAATGGGTAAGTTAGGTTTTGCACTTGATTGATCGAGCTGAGCAAACAGATTTTTGGTCACGTGACAAGCGAGCAAATCGAGCCATCTAAACAATTCCGAATGTAATCTTGCAGATTTTTCCAAATGTTAGAATAAAATGGCGCCAGTAAGTTAAATTCTTATTACTAAAGCCGAAATATATTCTTTACTGCTCCTCATTTTGATTTAATTCAACATTGTTATAATAATAAATCATGATTCACAATTTTTTTCGTTTCATTCCTTTATTTTAAAATTAATAGTACTACCGGTTGTTGATTTTTTCGACCCATAGATGTAATAAATATTTTATTCAATCATTCTGTGCGATATAGACTTATTGGTTATTACTATTCTTTGAATAAATATTAGTCGTGTATTTTTACCTATTGAAAAATTACCTCATATAAATAAACTTCAAAATTTATCCATTCTCACATCAAGTGTTTCCGCTCATTTTTAAAATGAATGCTCTGAAGATGGTTAAATCTGCTTGCTCGCTCGCTTTCCTCGGAGCTCATAGAACGTGCTCGATCTCCTTCAGATTTTAAATCCGAACGCAGGATAGAGATCTTTCAGAGCATATAAATGTTAAATTCGAACGCATTAGATCACTTAGATCGATCTGAGCTCAAAACCGAACTTATCCTTAAAGGTAATGCGCATGCGCAGAAGAGTGAAACAAAGACAGGTGGCCCAATTAAGTATGTCTGTCTTTACCTGCTTTCAACGCACAGAGTGGTATAGGGAGTAAGCTTTTCAGCTTACTGAATTTCAGTGCCTAGCCATTAATCCATTCTATTTTTGTCGCGCTAGTCATTTTGGTTTTGTCTTCCTTGTTGCACTCATTAATTTGCTATGTTCACCATTGATTTCGGACAATCTGTAGAATCTTGTTATATTAAACAAATAAAGATTCAAGATGGCATTAAAAGGTTGTTTTTTTGTAGATGAATCAGCTGTCACGTGCAGCGTTTTTTTGAAAGAAGGTGGCATTGAATTGTTTTTAGAAGTATTAATGACTTTTGCTGGTGAAAGTTCAATCGAAACAAAAGTGCTCGGTTTAATTAATAATATAGCTGAAGTACCGGCGCTTAGAAGTAAATTGTTGATACCGGAATTTATCTTAAAATTGAAGTATGTATAAAACGAATAAACATTGTCAGAAAAACTGATTTCACAATGACCTTAGATTGTGACCACACATATTTCTCCATAAGAAAAGCGTTGTAGAATCTCAAATCGATCTTGCTCGAAAAATAATTGATCGATTGAAACGATATCTTTTTACAAGCTTTTATTTAACTTGCAATGTATGTTAGTTAGTTTGTGTGTTTGTTTAGGTCAAAACTTGCAAGTCAATTTTGTACGACTTCCACGTATCCGATCGATTTGAAATTTTATACACATATGCATTCCCGATGACAATACATGAATAAATCGTTTTTAGAAATAAATTCAACCCCTAAGGAGTTCAAACGGGGATGTAGGTTTTTTTGACTAATCAACGCCCAGGCCAAATCGCTGCAGCTAGAAACTTGAAATTTGAACAGTTGGTTTCTTTTCTGACGTAAGCATCCACTAAGAAAGGATTTTTCGATATTCAACCCCTACGGGTGTCAAAGGGGAGTAAAATTTTGAAAGACTAAAATGAACAAAATAAATATTAGTAAAAAAAACTTTTTAGAAACAAGCTTTTATTTAAATGCACTAAAAAGGAAAAAATAATTTTTAATAATTCAGGTTCATAATTATAAAAGCGTGGGTTGTGACTAATAAACTATCGTAGAGTTCACGACCCACGCTTTTATAATTATGAACCTAATTTATTAAAAATTATTTTTTCCTTTTTAGTGCATTTAAATAAAAGCTTGTCTCTAAAAAGTTTTTTTTACTAATATTTATTCTATGTAGATCAATCATTTGTTTTTGTGTGAGTACAATCTAATGTTCTACATAACATTAGACTGCTCCTGCATGTATAAAAGCTGTAAATATCACAATCTAAGGTCATTGTCAAATCAATTTTTTGACGATGCTTTCTGCAACGCAGCATAGATATTTTAATATCGTACAATCTTAATAATATTTTATCGATTTGCAGAGAATTGTTAAATTCAACACACATAGATGTAAGTTACTTTGCCGCTGGAATTATTGCGCACTTAGCTAGTGATGGAAAGGATTGTTGGGCGATACAAGAAATACCGCGAGCGGAAATTCTGACGTGTCTTGTAAGTAAAGATCGATTGATTGATAGGCGTCTGGGGCTTGAGAATGGCCGAGCGTGTAGCAGTGCTGTTGTTTACATGGCGTTGTTATGGTTCCTCTATTACAAGTTCCCGGGTTCTAGCCCGAGAGCTGGTAAAAGTGTCAATTGGATTTTCAATTTATTATTAAAAAAAAAAATAATGAATTGAAAATATGAATTGGTGCTAGGCCCAAATAACCTTAGCTGTTGGTGGTCTTTAAAACATACACGGTAGGCGTCTGACATAGTATAAACACAAAACTACAAAAATGACACCGAGACATCTTCGCTCGACAACGGCTATTGTTCCGGTGTCCGCCTAATCAGATTATTTTATGAGCTTTTGATCGGCTGCAAAATCACAATAATAAAATGATTTACGTTTTTGTAGGGCGACATAGTTTCGAATTGGAAAACCCCAGAAGGTGAAATGGTTGCTTACAGAAGTTTTAGACCGTTCTTTCCGCTGTTAAAATGTTCAGTAGATTACCAAATACAGTTGTGGGCAGTTTGGGCAATACATCACGTATGCACTAAAAACCGTAAGTGAAAACAGTTTAATATTTTTTTGAAGACTGAGCGAGTTTACGCAAAAACGTTAATCGATGCGCGCGCCCCACTGCAGGTAGTTGTTGAACTAAGAACTTTAGAAAAATCTCGTTAGATGTCACGCCGTACCTCGTTATGCGACTCTGGGAGAGTTTGCGCAAAGTGTTGAACATGCGCGCGCCGTATTGCAGGTAGTTGTTGAACTAAGAACTTTAGAAAAATCTCGTTAGATGTCACGCCGTACCTCTTTATGCGAATCTGGGAGAGTTTACGCAAAGCGTTAAATCATGCGTGCGCCCCACTGCAGGTAGTTGTTGAACTAAGAACTTTAGAAAAATCTGTTGGATGTCACGCCAAGAACACTTTGTACCTTGATTCATAGATGTCGCTGCAGTACCAGTCGCGGGGTATTGTTATGAAGTATAACTTCCACCATGTGTAAAACACACACATGACTTTTTTGAAGTTACATTTCTTTAGCGAGGGTAGTGATTTGGAATGACCTCAAGTGAAAAATTACCTACTCAAAAATTATTGAAACGCTGACAGGGATATAACGGCTGTAGCGATTTGGATGAAATTGACTGTAAAGGGGTTTTGGGGAGCAAAAAATCGATCTAGCTAGGTCTCATCCTAGGAAAAATTCGTTTTCTTATAGATTTTATAATTTTAAAAACCAATTTTTTTGACGTTTCAAAATAGTGTAATATTGGGTAAGTTCGGTTTTGCACTCGATTGATCGAGCCGAGCGAACAGATTTTTGGTCACGTGACAAGCGAGCAAATCGAGCCATCTAAACAATTCCGAACGTAATCTAGCAGATTTTTCCAAACGTCAGAATAAAATGGTCCCAGCAAGTTAAATTCTTATTACTAAAGCCGAAATGTATTCTTTATTGCTCCTCATTTTGATTTAATTCAACATTGTTATAATAATAAATCAATTCACAATTTGTTTCGTTTTATTCCTTTATTTTAAAATTAATAGTACTACCGGTTGTTGATTTTTTCGACCCATAGATATAATAAATATTTTCTTTAATCATACTGTGCGATATAGACTTAATGGTTATTACTATTCTTTGGAATAAATATTATTCGTGTATTTTTACCTTTTGAAAAATTACCTCATATAAATAAACTTCGAAATTTATCCATTCTCACAACAAGTGTTTCCGCTCATTTTTAAAATGAATGCTCTGAAGATGGTTAAATCTGCTTGCTCGCTGGCTTTCCTCGGAGCTCATAGAGTCACAGAATGTGCTCGATCTCCTCCAGATTTTAAATCCGAACGCAGGATAGAGATCTTTCAGAGCATATAAATGTTAAATTCGAACGCATTAGAGCACTCAGATCGATCTGAGCTCAAAACCGAACTTACCCATTGTAAGCATGCTTTGGATACTTATGTATAGATGTTACAATATGTGTGTCTGCACCTACCTACCTTTTGTATGGTTGTACGAAACCCTCGATGCGCGGGTCCGACACGCACTTGGCCGGTTTTTTTTCTTTGCGTATTTGTGTAACGCATGTGTTATTTTTTTACAGCAAAACGATACTGTCAGATGTTATTAGAAGAAGGTGGAAACGTACTATTAGAACAAATTATTGTAAATAATGCAACTCATAATAACATCAAAACAATCTCGTTGTATATATTAGAGACTTTAAATGTTGAATCCGCAAACGTTTCGTAATTTATTTATTTTAATGGTAAGTGAATCAGATTTATATCGATTAAAGTTATTTAAGGTTATGTGTGCTCTACGCAGTGAGTCGAAATAAAATGTGAACCTGTAACTTAGTGACTTAGTCATCTCTATAGGCAGAGAGTTGTTAAAATTTAAATTAATTAATAACTTAAATTTAGATGTTACTTAAAACCACTTATAATCGGATATACTTAGTTATTTATTTGTTAACAATAAAAAATAAATGTCAAATTGACTTTCTTTTCAAGAATACCATTCGGTTTTGCGATCAGATCATTCCGAGCGCAGGATAAAGAAAGCTAGATAGCATATAAAATAATGGTAAACAAATGTAAATTATAACGCATTAGAGCGTTCAGATCGATCTGAGCGTCAAACCGAATGCACCCTAAGACGGCGGAAAAGTGTCAAATAATTTAGTCAATTTTTGATTATTTTATCTCTGAACTTACAAGATAGAATACTTTTTTTATAATTTTTACATTATCTACGAGAATCAATTAATATAAACTCCAGTTTTCTAGATTTTAATCTTTAGCAGTTGTGGTTGAATTATATGAAAAATGTGAGTTTTAAAGGAGATTGCCTATTGTCTACATGTTAAATATTCAGTTTTTAAAAATAAATTACGCAAAAACTACATGTCAGATTTTTGTCAAAAAATTAAATTATACAGATTTTATCAAATTAAAGCTGTGCATAGGGCGTTCTGTGTGTAAGATAGAGATCGATATAAAGCAATAAGTAAGAACGAGATAAATGATCGCTAATAGAAAGTTTCTGTAGTTACTGACTACTGAAATAAGAAATTATTGATAAAATCACAAAACAAAGATGACGCTATCAGGTTGTATGGGTATTATTTATTTACAGTAACTACAGAAACTTCCTATTAGCGATCATTTAGCTCGTTCTTATTTACTGCTTTATATATCGATCTCTGTCTTACACACAGAACGCCCTATGCACAGCTTTAATTTGATACAATCTGTACGTATTTTGTATCGATTAATAACATATTAAAAATTAAGCTCGTTATCCTTACTTCGCTTTAATGCGCGTACAACCTTAAAATTATTTAACTATAAAAAATTGAATTTTCTTATTCCTTTTGTTTTTTATTACAGATTTTAAATGTTACATTTTAATTGAAACAGAAAGGTGCCAAACTGTCTGCAAGTTTTGTTTTTCATTTGTTTAAATAAATGCGAACAAACTTATGATAAATAATAAGGTATTATTTAAATAAAATTTTATGATATTATTAAATTTTTACTTATACAGCTGCTTACTTCTATTGACTACAAGCAGAAAGGCGGAGCTTACTGGAATTTGATACTGAAACTGCTCCCTCGACTGGTTAGTCCAACAGTCGGGTACTTTTTACCTGGAAAGTGTTCCGAAGTTAATGATATTTTGGTGTGTTGTTTGCGGGTACTCTGTGGAGTAGAATCTGAGTTTTCGACCTCGAGGGCCCTGTGCTAACGTTGGGGGAGCCGAAAAACCACGAAATTTTACCACCTTTTTTGCTTTTTTCGAAATCTCAGAAACGGTCGACTTAAGCAATTCTTTCATTATGTAATGTTTTAAAGAGGATTACAATTTTCATTCCCACAACTTTTCTGTGGTAAGCGCGCTGGTTACAAGGTTACAAAAAGCGGAGCGGGTGATTTTCAAGAAGCTGCAGCGCGCTTACCATTAGTACCACAGAAAAGTTGTGGGAATGAAAATTGTAGGAAAAATTCTCTTTAAAATATTACATAATGAAAGAATTGCTTAAGTCGACCGTTTCTGAGAGATTTCGGAAGAAGCATAAAAGATGGTAAAATGTCGTGGTTTTTCGGCTCCCCCAACGTTAGCACAGGGCCCTCGAGGTCGAAAACTCAGATTCTACTCCACAGAGTACCCGCAAACAACACACCAAAATATCACTAACTTCGGAATACTTTCCAGGTAACCCCCTTCATATATTACCTGCCGCTTGGACTAGGTGTATTTGGTTAACAATCGTGCTTGGATTTACTTGTCAAATGTTTGCTTTGATTGTTGTTATAGCAGTGACTTGCTTGACACTTGTGATGAAAACGTAGTCAATACTGTCATTAGAAAATGGACAGCGATCGGAAGAAAAAGGTAGTCGACTTGTCTTATAGTCTATTCATTTTCAAGATAGAGTGACCTGTATGCGTGATCAGCTCGTGTCCGTTTGTTTCTCGAGTTGTGATTGCTCGATGGGGAGGATTTCAACTTTTGCAAATGTACTGGACCGTATTTATCTATTTATTTTGTCGTAAGCTGTTGGTAACTGACACTGTTCGAATGTAAATTACTTTATCTTGAAAATGAATAAACTATAGTAAACAATTATTTTCCGTCCTCTGACAATTATTTGCGGGAAAAGACAAGTGGCAAACATTTGTACAAGAACATCCGTTCCCATGGGTGGCAAACATTTGTACAAGTACAAGAACAACTGTTCCCATGACATGGCAAGTACAGTAGAATCCGGATAGAACGACTTTCAAGGGACCGGCGACATTATGTCGTATTAACTGGACGACGCACAAAGCGACCGCATAATTTAAACTTTGTTTTTATATAATACATATAAGTGTACAATAGATTAATTTCTATGAAAATAAAACAAAATATATTAACACTTACAAATACATATGTACATATTATGTAACTAATGAAAATTAAACATTGCACATATGTGTGTATTACAGATCAGAGGAACAATATGTATTGTAATTTCGTTCTAACCGGACGATTAAAATTAAGTCGCTAAAAGCAGTTGGTCACTTAAACCGGAGTCGTACTATACGGATATGCTTTCATAGTACGTCTATATGAAACCTAACTTGAGTTTGCATTTACGTCACTAAAAATACACTCAGTTACATAAAAAGTGGATCACCTAAAAGTATATGTAATTTCGATTCGTTGTATTTTCAAAATTAATAAGCCGATTTTGAAAATTCTTTTTTGTTTGATAGAGCAGAGTTTTAGGAACATTTTTATGTATAAATTTTGAATTTCAGTCAAGGCTCGATTACAGTGGAGACGGAAGAATAAGACAATGTTTTTTTAGTCAAGTTTGGAGAATTCTACGGAAAGTAGCAGCAGCAGTAGAATTTTTTCCTTAATTGCATCTTATTCCTTGGCCTTTTTTGTATCGGTTCGTTTTTGTTTTCAGTAATTATCTCAAATAACACCCGAGTAATAAAGAAAAATTCAAAAAACTGCATTTATTCTTTATTAATGTCGTGGCCATAAGTAGGCTGGGAATGTATCGGTGTTTAGGAACAAAACAAATGAATAATTTCTTTGACAGTCCGAATTTATTGATGGTTATTATTGTTTATTGTTAAGTTTTTCATTTATGTGGATAAATAATGGTGCAACAAATAACTCCTGAACAAGTTGCAATCATAATGGCATTGACTAATGATGGACGCAGCCTACTTATGGCCACGACATTAATAAAGAATAAATGCAGTTTTTTGAATTTTTCTTTATATGAAAACAAAAGCAAACCGATACAAAAAAGGCCAAGGAATAAGATGCAATTAAGGAAAAAATTCTACTGCTGCTGCTACTTTCCGTAGGATTCTTCAAACTTGACTAAAAAAACATTGTCTTATTCTTCCGTCTCCACTGTAATCAAACCTTCATTGAAATTCAAAATTCATACATAAAAATGTTCCTTAAACTCTGCTCTATCAAACAAAAAAAGAATTTTCAAAATCGGCTTATTAATTTTGAAAATACAACGAATCAAAATTACATATACTTTTAGGTGATCCACTTTTTATGTAACTGAGTGTAGTTAGCCGTTATAAACGAAGTCGTAATATCCAGGTGTGCAAGCTTTCACGGCCGGCATTGTTCCAAGTCTTCATGGTTTCCGTGGTCCGGTGGTATTTCTACCCGACGTTTCGTCTACAACTGCGATAGACATTGGTCCGAATGACCAACCGTACAAGGACGGAATACGACCGAGTAGAGAACTCACCCCCACCACTACACACTGCGCATTTGACCAATTACAGAGAGACGGACTACGACCGAACAGAGAACACACTGGTACTAGGCATAAAAGAAGGGAGGACACCAGTCACTGACACACTGACCTGTGAGCCGCCAAGGAGGACACTTCGACTGCTGCCACATCGCCTTTGAGAATGTCTACCGCAGTTGTAGACGAAACGTCGGGTAGAAATACCACAGGACCACGGCCTACAAGCTCGGAAACCATGAAGACTTGGAAGTTGTAATAGACGGACTCTACTGTATCCACAAATATTTGTCATCTACACCGGTCGTGGGATTCAGGCTTAATGTTACTTTAATTACAAAATTTTTAAATAGTGCATTGTGTTACTAGGGTAGAAAGTTGGCGTTTGCTACAAGTGCCAATCACACGAGTCGCCAACATACAGTAAATTTTGTAATAAGTGTATTGAAAGAACAGCATTAAATACTTACAAAAATACAGTGAATGAAGGTTAGGCGAACTGTCAGATATAGTTTGTAATTGTCGCGTAGGATGGCGCCACTTTCGATTACTTTCAACCCGAAAAGAATTTCCCAAGGGACGAAAACACAATCTGAGCATGCGCGACATTTATTTTACGTCATTGGCATGCAAAAGCCAACTTTCAACCTTGAAAAAAGTATGCAATGATGTACTTTCACAAAAAAATAATGAACGCGGATGATCATTATTTAAATAAATAAAATATTTCGTGTTTAGAAATAAATAAGCAAAGTTTTTAATATTAGATTAATGAGCCATTTTCCTGAGAGTAGTTATTTCAATTATCCACGAGAGGCAGCACGAATAAATAATGTTTGTCCCTACCACAAGTGCTGCCTCTCGTGGATAATTGCAAGAACTAATCTCAGGAAAATGGCTCATTGAATGCATTTTAAATAATGACCTTTCATTTGTGTGTGCTTTTTATGTTTTTTTAAAAATCAACTAAAATTTAACAGATATGACAGCTATTTTAAAGTTTTATGTTTATTTTTTTCGTGTAATTTAAGCAGATTATAAATAATTACAGAATCCAAATAAATTTATTTTTCATTGTTAAAAATTAACAGAATCAGGTCAGATTTCTACTCCATATATTTTATTTTTATTAGTTTGTCTATAAAGCGTGTATAGTATAAAATTAATTTTAAACTATAATAAGCCATTTTCCTGAGAGTAGTTCCTTCAATTATCCACGAGAGGCAGCACTTGTGGTAGGTACAAACATTATTTATTTTCCATTAGTGTCATTTTTAGTGGTATAATTTAATTATTTAATTAATTTAATGATAATAATGTTATACTACTAAAATGACACGACACTATATGAGGAATAAATAATGTTTGTACCTACCACAAGTGCTGCCTCTCGTGGATAATTGAAAGAACTATTCTCAGGAAAATAGCTCATTAAAAATTAATTTGATTGACAAATTGAAAAGGATTATTTTAAGGTGTATTTTTTCGATACCCATATTTCTGATGCGTAAATCTATTAAGTGACACAACGTAGAACATATATGTAATACTCCTATATTGCTAGCCGGGGTCTGGAGTCAGACGAAAAGCCTACGGTGCAGACATACAGATTGTATCAAATTAAAGCTGTGCATAGGGCGTTCTGTGTGTAAGACAGAGATCGATATATAAAGCAGTAAATAAGAACGAGATACTAATAGGAAGTTTCTGTAGTTACTGTAAATAAATAATACCCATACTAACCCATACAACCTGATAGCGTCATCTTTGTTTTGTGATTTTATCAATAATTTCTTATTTCAGTAGTCAGTAACTACAGAAACTTCCTATTAGCGATCATTTATCTCGTTCTTACTTATTGCTTTATATCGATCTCTTATCTTACACACAGAACGCCCTATGCACAGCTTTAATTTGATACAATCTGTATATATATCTGTCTCTCTCGCAAGATGTCGAGTCTTATGCGCATGAACAATTTGTAATATTAATTGATCTATGATAATAACAAGGTTAGTAGTGATTTGCTGTCCCACTTGCGGCCTGATACTTCCACTTACGGGCGCAAGCAATATGGAAGTATTACATATATCACATAGTCCATAGAATTAATTTGTGATTGTTTTATAATCAATATGAAAACGTTAAAGCACACACTGCGATGTTTTTTTAAACAAAACTAATAAGAATTTAAAATTAATTTGTGGTTGAAACAGTTGAATTACTACAAACACATTCGTTTGTTATATTTTTTTAAACACTTAACTTTTACGTAGATTCTTATTAGTTTTGAGTTGTGACACAAAAAAAAAATGTTATACATCCAGTGGAATAGCAATGAAATAACTTCGATTTTTTTTTTTGTTTTCGAGTTTTCGTAAAAGTAGTGAAATGTTGTGAATGGTTGCTCACTGTGCTTTGTAGGTTTTTGTAGGTATATTTTTATACACTACAACCAAATATAAGTTTTAATAAAATGAGAAATTTACTGGAAAGTTGCCGTTGACAAATAGTGCAAGCAAAACCGACAATTGTTTCGTGCCATACTCTAAAAAAATGACAAGGGGCACAGTAATTACGTCTTACGATTGTGCCGTAACTGAAGACGTAGAACTACTTCTATAGTTTTATCTTACAATTAATGTAATCAATGTATTCAGTTAATTTGAAATTGAAACAAGTTATTTTTATTTTTTTCAAATCAATTCAGCGAAGGCCATGATTTTTCCAACATATTAATCATAAAATGACGTCATATCTGTCAAAAAATATAAACATGACATACATTATACAAAACACAATCAAACTATGGCGTAGCTATGGTAGTTCGCGTCACACATTTTTTTTTTGTAACGAATTTTTCGTCTCGCATAATTTTACCCCCCTATAGACTGTGTGCAGGGGAACGGAGTTATAATAATATCGACGCGAGCGCTTGTTGTGAGATCCGTTGGAAACTCTGAACTCTAATTTTCCGTAATTGTCAGTGAGCATTGTTGTTTTAAAAGTCAAGTAAATAAAACCATGATTTTTCTTCTAACTTATTTGGAAATTATTACTATAAATCTGATAAATTTGACACTTTTAAACCCGGTCCGCCATGGTTTGAGGTTATGCTGTCGTCTGTCAATATAAACCATAGACATAGATGTAGGTACACCTCCATGTCTGATATAAATTGAATAGTTATTTTTTATTATACGTCAAATTTGAAGAAGAAAAAAAACTTAAAATAAATAATTTTCATGTACCTTGTATGCTATGCTATTTATACTATATGCGCGCAGCGAAATTAAATGGTATTCGTTTATTAAAAAATTTCGCGGTCTAAAACAACAATAAAAATGAGTTCAATCGTGCGCTATTGCCCGCTAGCGGCGCTAGTAGGCTTCGTGCACACAACCCGCCGGGAAAGACGTAGTTCTACGTCAAAAATGTCATAATCATGCGATGTTGTGTAAGTCAGATCTATTTGTCAGACAATCAAAATAATACTAGCTGCTCCGGGCGTAAAATTCGCCTCTGCTAACACAGGAATCTGCGAATATCAACTAACAGTTGTATTTCAAAGGCTCAAACTTCTCGATAGGTAACTTTTGTTTGAGGGAAGTACAATATTTAAGTATTATTTTATCTGCTGACGAAAGATCTGCCTTAAAATTTCCTAGTCATTCATAAAGCATGCTATAAATAACATAGAGATAATAGTTAAAATGAGAGTGTTTGAAAAGTGTACTAAATATTTATGTTTGTATTTGTTAATATACATTTTTAAAGCGATATGTTTTTGTTTTATTTCAATTAAGGTAGTTGTCTTGTGACAATAACATTCAAAAGTTTCGTTCATAATACGCTGTAAAACAATAAATAAATATAGTGTTAAATGTACAAAAATTTTGTTGTTCACATAGTTACACATATTTCACTTATTTTGTTTGCTTGGATTATATAAAAATGTCAATCTTTTCTCATAAATTGTTGAACTTTGCGTTCTTATATCTCAACAATAAAAAGGTCAATAATTTTTGGATTTTCTTTTTTAAACTCAGAACAAAAACATCAATGAACAGTTAGTTTTTTGAAAATTTCTGTTACTTTTTTTTAAATTAAAAAACTTGTCAAAAACACAACCTTTCCTATGCTCTCCGTGTTAATTATCCGAACTTTAATTAAGTTTATCTCGAGTTAGAGATGGTCAATCAACTTCAAATTTTAATGGTATTTGTATTAAAGTATCCTTAATGAGTATACGAAAATTTAGAATTTTCTGACACTATGTTAATCAATTTTTTAATGAGAATTAACAAATCGTTGTTAGCGATTTGTTATCGCGTTTCATGTATCAACTTTTGCTTGTTTGCTGGCCAATCTAGAAAAATTCATAATCCATGTACCATGGGTTAATTACCGGTGTAAGGACAAAGGAGGATGAAAGTGATCATTTCATCTGGGCATTTCAATCCTTTATAAAATATCGGATGAATTTTATATATTATTTTTATGCCTATTGTACCTTTTAAAAAATATTAATGGTATAACTATTTTCGTTCAAAAATATATAGTATTTTCATTTAAAATATGCATGGAATATCAATTTTTATTATCTTGTACGTTTACATGTAACATAAAAGACGATATTTATTTTCAATAATATGCAAAATAATATGTTTGCTTAGATTGTGTCCTGTTAGTTCGAACTATTATACTGAAATTTTCATAACATTGTTACCTCTACCTGTATTTATGATCATAATTATATAAATTAACATAATATAAAAATGCAATAAGTAACAAGATTTTAGGTATATTATTCAGTTTACTTTAATATATTTTATAACAATTTTATTATCAGATAAATATTTTTCAAACAATGCTCCTAAGAAATCCTAAATTCAACTGGAATAGTTCCGTTCACCTATACTTTGTAAATGTTGACCAATGACCAATTTTCGAAAAGTTAGTTATCGATTCAGCTTTCATTGGTAATTTATTTCTGCCCATGTTTCTGCATGTAAACGTAGTGAGAACGGCGTACGTGCAGTAATGGCGTCCATCGAAAACAAAACAGTGTAAAATGCAGTTTCTGTGTAAATTAAGCATAAACAAAATTATGTGCCAGTTAAATGGAAAATAATTCTAACTTAGTTTATAGAAAAACACGCAAAATACATTTTCGGTTTGCATAGTGACCATATGATCCATTTATTCGAGTTTAAAAATATTTATGTCAACTAATCTGCAGCTTACTACACATTTTGTAGGAAATCGTAATTCATAAAAATAAGATTATAATTTTAAATTAAATAATATATCATTAAGATATGCGAATATAAGTTATTATTAGCTGAATTTAAATTGATTTAGCATTAACAAAACAATTTGCCATAATGGCTGATAACACCAATAATATTGGTGTGCCCAGGTAGGAATAAAATATATTTTATTATTTTTTTTTTAATATTTGAAATAATTGTTGAAAATCAATGAAATATGGTTATTATATAGAGTGGATTTGACATTTTTCAATAATTTTCATTTTGATTTATAACTTGAATGATGGTAAGACACATTTTTAAACATGCTCAACAAGACCAAGTGTGTGCCTATTTCAATTTAAATTATACGTCTTGATTTCTGCAACTTATGTTTTTTTTTAAATTAATGCATTTTTAATGCCGGTCCTTCGAGGCTGTCACAGCGTCGATAGATTTATATTTGTATTTTGGTGGTCCGGTCCATTTACTGAACCATTTGCGTTGAATTACTTTTAATTTACTGCTTTTATGTTTACAGGATTATGGTCTTCCGTCCAACATGGGAGGAATTCAAAAATTTTTCGCAATACGTTGAGCATATGGAGTCGAAAGGTGCCCATAAAGCCGGTTTGGCTAAAGTAATTCCACCACCGGAATGGGTTCCCAGGAAGTCTGGATACAATTTGGATAAACTACATGTTACCATACCGGCTCCAATTTGCCAAGTATGTTTTTTTTTTTATAAATAATTCCGGAGTCAAAAGTGGTAGCACACAAATGTCTCCACAAATTTTTCACTAATAGAAAACATCAAAATCAAATAAATTCTATTAAAATATGTATATTTTTAAATACTTTTTCATCAGACAAAGATACCATAAATGATGTAATATTATGAAATTGTGTTCTTATAATTATATTTTTTTTAGGTTGTCACTGGTAAACAAGGGCTCTATCAGCAGATAAACATTCAGAAAAAAGCTATGACGGTAAAGCAGTATGCCGATCTTGCCAATTCGGAGCGGTAAGATATTTCTGTACTGTCTAGGCCCATACTCGCTACCGTTTTGTTATCCGGCAACTTCTTAGTATGACTCGAGTCTAATTTTTTTACTACATTATTGAGTGTTAAAAAAAACAATTCTTGCTTTTCTAACTCATTTTTTATACATTGTGTAACCTGGTTAACCTCTGGTCCTGTTTAGGCCTGTATCATACTATAACTTATAATGTTAAAAAACATGATATAGAGAAATGGTGATCCGTAGATGATGATTGAAATTAGGAGAGGAAATCTCAGTGGCAAAGGATCAAATAAATTGCAATACTGATGAATTAAAATTGCATTGTTAGCTAACGTTTCGGTGCTCTTTACACCATCTTCAGAACATCATTGTTTCATTATACAGATTGTATCAAATTAAACATGGGCATAGGGCATTCTGTGTGTAAGACAGAGATTGATACATAAAGCAATAAGTAAGAATGAGATAAATGATCGCTAATAGGATGTTACGTGGTTACTATAAATTAAACTGATAAAAGATTTACATTTTTACAGCATAGAAGGAGCGAAAAAACAAAGATGACGCTATTAGGTTGTATACATATTATTTATTTACAGTTACCACGTAACATCCTTTATCTCATTCTTACTTATTGCTTTATGTATCGATCTCTGTCTTACACACAGAATGCCCTATGCACAGGTTTAATTTGATACAATCTGTATATTATACAGTGTACAATATACTGAATTTTTGACAGCATTGATGCTCTGAAGGTGGTGTAAAAAGCATCAGTATTGCAATTTATTTGATCCTTTGCCACTGAGATTTCCTCTTATAATTTCAATAGCTTATAATATAAATGAAAGCTATATTATTATTATATAAACGCGCCCTTAGACAATCAATATTTATTACCAAGAGACAAATATTGAAAGTTTAGAATTTGACTGATGTGTTAACAACAAAATGTATCATCTGAGGATCTTATAAGAAATAGTTTTATCAAACAAAATGTAATTCCTTTTTTAAATGTTTAGGTACAACACACCACGACATTTCGATTATGAAGATCTCGAACGCAAATATTGGAAGAACATTACATACGTGGCCCCGATTTATGGTGCAGATGTTTCCGGAAGTCTTACAGATTCGACTGTGATGGTATATTTAATCAATTACACCTAGTAAATAATCGATTATTGTAGATTATGGACACTCGATAAAAGTAAATAATTTGTATGCAATATATTGTTCAGAGGACAGTGTGGTGTAATGGTTAGCGTAGCGACCTTTGGATCACACTGTTGTGGGTTCGAATCCCACCTCCGCTCATGGATGTTTTGTGATGTCATTTGGTTTTAAGAGAATTGTTATTTAATGTATTTGAGACGCTAATGAACTAAGTTGTCGACGCGTCTATAATCTACAATAGATAGATAGAAATATATTGTTCAAAATTATCTTTGCATACACCATGTCCCAGATTGATGTATACATAGGGGAATTTAGCATTGGGACAAAATGAATGGATCAGAATAAACCATGATATTCTTATTTGCCAAAAGCTACTTGTGATCAAACTTTCTTCTTATGGAAAAACAATGTTAAATATTTACACGTAAATCGTATGGATACTAGTTTGCATTTTTTTTCGGGCATTGTCTGAATTTGAGCGTAGCATATATTTTTATCGTGTCCATTGATTTCAGGATTGGAACATCAATCATCTTGGAACAATATTAGATTACGTAAACGAAGATTACGGCATTTCGATAGAAGGTGTCAATACGGCTTATTTGTATTTCGGCATGTGGAAAACCACGTTCGCATGGCATACAGAAGATATGGACCTGTATTCAATAAACTACTTACATTTCGGGGCACCAAAAACCTGGTAAGAATTTAAAAAAAAGTTTAGGTTAGGTATATCTCGAAACTTTAGATTTTTAACTTCCCATTGGAAGTTATTGTAATGGGTCCGAAAATCGAAATCAAAAAGGAAAAAAAATTTTTGTTTCAAGGTCACTACACTATTTTTACACTACTTTTAGAAAGATGTCTGTGTGTGTGTGTGTGTGTGTGTGTACGTATGTACATACGTACGTACGTATGTATGTGTCCATTTCTTTCTAAGACGAAATCTCGAGAACGAAAAATGATATCGACTACGTTGGGGTGCCAATCGACGCGTATTAACGTAAATATGATCTGAAAGGAATTTTTTTAAAATCGGTTTAGCCGTTTTTTTTTCTTAACCAAATAACCTCCAAAGAAGTAGATTTTACACAATATCTCGCGAATAAAAAATTATATCGACTTCGTAAGGGTGTCAATCGAGGCGTGTTAACGTCATTTTGATCCGACATAAATTTTATAAAAATCGGTTCAGCCGTTTTTTTTTTTTTTTTTTTTTTTAATTATTGATGTTTTAATGATTAAAATGATTACTTTTCTGTGTAATATCTAATTTAATTATTATTATTAAATATTTATCAAACTGGGAAGTTCGTCGTGTGGACCTCAAGGGTCGCACTTTAGTCCTAATAAACGACCCACCTCACGGCTTGTTAATAAATAGAATTTGGACGTCCGCCAAGTTATATAATATATTTAATATAGAAAAATTTACTTTATCGGGAGTCAGTTCGAGTCCCGACTGACAATTGGTTGATAAAGTACATTTTCCTATATCACGTATTAATATCATATAACTTGGTCCCCTCAAGGGAAACATTGGAATGTAGATTACTTAGTACCAAAATTAAATAAAGCTATCTATATTCTAAGAACACTTAAACATACCAAATGTCTAGAGACAAAATCATTAATGCATGTATATTATGCCTATTTCCAATCCATTATACGTTTTGGCATTATTTTTTGGGGTAACTCTGCCCACGTAAATAAAATCTTAATATTGCAAAAAAGATGTATTCGCATTATAGCAGGTCTAACTCCTAAAGAGAGCTGCCACGAATATTTTAAAAAATTAAACATATTAACGGTTTATGACCTATATAAATTAGAATGCGCTACTTATGTTCATAACAACAAACAGTTATTTTCCAATAACGTCTTTTCACACCAATATCCCACACGCAAAAAAGAAAACTTTAAAACTGACAAGTCCTCTCTGAGTGTCATACAAAAAGGTGTTAGAAATGCTTTGATGCGAATATACAACAATATTAAACCTGATATTAAACTGCATAAAGAGACTAAAAAATTTAAAGAACATCTAAAGCATATCTTAATACAACAGGCAAACTACACCATGTAGCTAATTTTATTTTCATTTTTATGACGCTATTTATACTTGTACAGTAATAAAAATAAAGAATCTTTATTATTATTATTATTATTATTATTAATGGAAACATTGGAATGTAGATAACATTCCAATAGAAACATTGGAATGTAGATTACATTCCAATGAAAACAATGGAATGTGGATTACATTTCAATGGAAACAATGGAATGTGGATTACATTCCAATGGAAACATTGAAATGTAGATAACATTCCAACAGAAACATTGGAATGTAGATTACATACCAATGAAATGGAATGTGGATTACATTCCAATGGAAACATTGGAATGTATATTAAAATCCAATGTTTCAATTGGAATGTAATTTACATTCCGATGTTTTTTTTGGAAATTAGCGCTCCTAGAAACTCGAGCTCGTACCAGTCAGTTTGTGTATGCCGGCTGGCAGATTTATAATATACACATAGACGCTGATAACCTCAGCTGTTGAGCGAGGACAGTGTGGTCCAGTGGTTAGCGTCGCGGCCTCTGGATCAGACTGTTGTGGGTTCGAATCCCGCCTCCTCTCATGGATGTTTTGTGATGTCATTTAGTTTTTGAAGTGAGTTGTTATTTAATGTATTCAAGACGCTAATGACCTAAGTTGTCGACGCGTCTATAATTTACAATAAATAAATAAAAATCAGCTGTTGAGCGTCTATAATCTACAATCTATTGTAAGAACAATTTTATGTTCTTACTTTAATAAATAAAACAACAAAATTTGATTTAATCAAGACGAGTCTACAATAGGTCTGATCACAACGAAATTATAATTTTGAATTACTTGTTTGTTTCAAAAGCGTAGTTAATAGAAACTGCCAAAACAAAACAATGTTGTGGTCGACAATGTAGAGGATTAATGTTGGCTCAAAAAGACACAACACTATCTATCTATAACTTGACTGACTTTCAAATTCTATTCATTGTCTTTAACAGTCGTTACTAAAATCAACCAACATTAGATTTTTTGTTTGCATTTGTTTCATTCGATCGTGTTTTGTTTTTTAAGGTATGCGATTCCACCGGAGCACGGGAGAAGATTGGAAAGATTGGCGAACGGATTTTTCCCATCCAGTTACCAATCGTGTCAAGCTTTTTTGCGACACAAAATGACCTTGATTTCGCCGCAAATTTTGAGACAGTATTCTATACCGTACAACAAGGTGAGTTAAAAAAACAAAAACAAATCGAATCACTTAAAATTATTTTCTTTTCGAAATGAAACACGATATTCGGTGTTATGATAATGTAAATGTTTTATAATGTATCGAATATATTAATTATTGATGTTGCGATGGTATTTTGTTTTAATCTGATACATCTTTCATTTGTTTTGTAATTAGATCACGCAAGAAGAGGGGGAGATAATGATCACGTTTCCGTATGGTTATCATGCAGGTAAACATAGATATTTGTTTCAAAAATATTTTTAGAACATAAAAAATAACATTTCAACAAACTAAATTTGTTGAAATGTTTTAAATTAAATGAGCCATTTTCCTGAGAGTAGTTCCTTCAATTATCCACGAGAGGCAGCACTTGTGGTAGGTACAAACATTATTTATCTCCATTAATGTCGTGTCGTTTTAGTGGTATAACTTAATTATTTAATAATAATAATAATTTAATAATTAAGTTATACCACTAAAATGACACGACATTTATGGGGAATAAATAATGTTTGTACCTACCACAAGTTCTGTCTCTCGTGGATAATTGAAAGAACTACTCTCAGGAAAATGGTTCGTTGAACTATTAATGCCGAAAAATTTTCTTACATAAAACAACGGCGCTTTTTTGATGTAGGACAACATCTATCTTCACGGCTATAGCTCACTCACTTTAATCTGGCTCGATGTCAGAGCCTTAGACCATAGATATAGAAATGGACAACTAGAATCAAGTACTCTAACACCTTCAATACACCTCACTCGACGTTTTTCATGCATGTCACTTTCACTTAGTCTAACGTACTTCCATATATCGATACAATTTAATACATATAATTTGTTTTATTGATTTTGTCAAAACACGGATTCAGAGTGAAGCTAGCGTTGCTAGTCCATAGTTGTATCGTCAAAGATCACAGCAGGTAGAGAAGTCCATTGACTTGTTAAAATTACAAGTTCATCCTACTTAGAACATTGTCAATGCTCAATGCTGCCACCTATAGTTCAATTTATTTGTCAATAGATGGCAGCACTACGTGCTCGGCAATTCTCAATCCTGTAGATATTTAATTCGAAAAATATTTCAGGATTCAATCACGGTTTTAATTGTGCCGAATCAACGAATTTCGCGATGGAAAGGTGGGTGGAATACGGAAAGCGGGCGACTCAATGCAGCTGCAGCAAAGATATGGTAAAAATATCGATGGACACATTCGTCAAACGCTTCCAGCCAGACCGTTACGAGAAGTGGCTCCAAGGAATGGATATCGGACCGCATCCGGAAGAACCGAACCGACATATGCCGGCACCGCATCCCACCGAAAGGGATATTCTTTGCAACAAGAAGTGAGTATTTTGAACCCAATTTGCTGTAGACTAAACTCGTATGACATTTCAAAATTTTATTAATTGTTATTTTTTTTATTTTTTTCGTTGTAGTAATTCCGAACTACCGCTAAGTTTTCTTGAATCGTCACACAAGAAACGCCACCCGGTTCATGGCCAGAAAAGAGATATGTCTTTAGCTGCAAGGTATTTATAATTGCCATTCATTAAACTCTTTTCGGTTTTCCGAATGTTCATTAAACTCTTTTTTGTTTTCCGAATGTTACATAACATGCATGGCCTTAAATAAAGTATTTGCATGTCATTTTTAGGGTTCCGTACCAGAAAGGAACCCTATTGTTGTACCAACGATGTCTGTCTGTCTGTTACAGGCCTCTAATTTCTAAATGTATATTTGTATTCGTTGTGACGTTTCTTTAATAAAATGTTTATTTTAGAAATCCGGACATAGATATGAATGCTATGAAAAACGATCCGAACATTCCGGACGAAGTAAGGGCGGTTCTGGACGAGCTCGAACTGGAAGACGACGCCGAACCCATGCCGGATGAACAGCAGTTGGAAGTTCTGGAGGATATTTGGCTTAAAGCAGGAGAAATCGGTAAAAATAATCAGTACTTTCTAATTTAGCAAATTGTAACGGTACGTTTGTGATTTCTTTTTCTTGCGAGATTTTTTATACGCGTTTCAGGGATTTGTTGTTTGTGCCGGCGTCACTCAAAAACGCTTGAATCGATTATGATAAGACTTCGGCGCATTATCAGTTGATACTAAAACTTAAAGTTTTTACTTTAAGATCAGGATCCAGTTTTTTAAATATTAACCACGGACTAAGGAATATAGGGACTGAACATTTAGCGCAGTTCGTGAATTAAACGGGAGTGACACTTAACGCGGGGAAGAAATGCCTAGATTTGATTGGTTGAGTTGTGCCGCCGACTTCCAATCATCACGTGGCGCTTCACAACTTATCCAATCATTCACGTGTTGTTTCACAACACAGCGCGTGCGCTAAACAGTGACCAATCAAAAGTAGGCACTGATCACTGAGCTAAGAGGTAATGGAGACGCTGTACGTTATACAACTGCTTGTACAAAGTTGAAACCAAGTCACAGGCCTAACAAACATGGCGGCCAAACGGGGAATTGATTAGGGAATATTATTCTCCTCTTTCATATAAAATGAATGAGCTGAGTAAATATGGCGGCTGGTTTCACTTTTAAATACTTGTAGTGCCTCTATAACCTCTTAAGTCAGTGGGTGACAGCTACACATAACCTCAAAGAATGTATATTTTCACAGTACAAATATACTACAAAATTGTCTGATGTCTTCAGACTCGTAGCAACATATAGGCAAGAGGGGCATTGCCTTGTTCATTGGCACTGATAGAGGTTCACCTTCCGAGATTCCTTAGTCCATGATATTAATGCATGAACAGTATGGCGGACCGTTTTAAGGCCTTTACACAATGCTAGGCGATAGCGATAGTAATAAGAATAGCTATAGCACAGCGATATGAAAACCGGAATACCAACACTAGGGAACTCATATGCCAATGCAGAATTGAATATAGGAACAGGCAACAGCGATAAATTTCCGACGAGTTGGAATTTTATATCTATTGCCTTATAGCCTACCAATCAGAGTTCAGATTTCTTGCTGAGATACTAGATACTTAACCTCAAATTTCAAAATAATAAATGTCAAATCGACTTTTTCAACTTATTAAAAAAATAAATACTGTGTCAAAAAGTATGGATCATAGAAATTATACAAGTACGTTTTGACAGTACAGGTTATGTATTATGTCATACATTTACAAAGTAGCACGACTGATTGATTAGCTTTTTATTCCTATCGCACTATTGTGCAACGGGTGGCGTATATTTTTATCACTATTTCTATTCTATCGCAATTTCCCTATAGCTATTGCTATCGCCTAGCATTGTGTAAAGGCCTTTACAGTTTTAAAATTTCTAACCTCTAATTTTGTAAATTAGTTCACATGTTTATCACGTGTAGCGCTGATAAACAATTTTTATTATTGTGTAATTAATATGGTATTCTGTAGTAGTACAAAAATGCATGTTTTGTTTGTTTTTGTTTTTAATTTAGATACTGATCAAGCATCAATTGTAGATGACGGATGTAAAGTAAATAGACGTAAGCACACAAAACGAAAAAAGAGAACCGATTCGAAAGAAAGAAACAAAAAAACAAAGACTAAGAGAAACGCAAAAGAAAATAAAAAAGACAAGAGGAAAACGGCCGCCGCCAAGGTCGTAGAACCGGAGGAAGTAGCGGATCAAAAAACGCTCGATAAATACGAAAAAACCATTCAAGATACCATCGATACATACTGCGGTCCACAAAATGAAGATGAATCGACGTCCGATACCAAATATGATCCGTTCGAGGCAATAGAGACGCATATGAAACAAAGAAAACAGAAAAATTGGAAACATAAAGGTAATTATTATTTTACTAGGCCTTCGGCATCGGTAAGCTTTGGTTTGGCAACGAAATAATCAAAAGCAACAAATTTCTCGTAATAGGCCTGTTGCGTGTCTTCTGTGGCGCCGCTCTACTGGAAAAATAGTACGGAAATGGATGTGACCTTATAAATTCTACGTCAGTGTAAAAACCGTTACTATGATTATGACCGTTTTTGTTGGTTTTTAAGGTAGTTGTCGTGCTATGGGCATAGTGTCAGAAAATTCTAAATTTTCGTATACTCATTAAGGATACTATAATACAAATACCATTAAAATTTGAAGTTGATTGACCATCTCTAACTCGAGATAAACTTAATTAAAGTTCGTATAATTAACACGGAGAGCATAGGAAAGGTTGGGTTTTTGACAAGTTTTTTAATTAAAAAAAAAAAAGTAACCGTCAGAAATTTTCAGAAAACTAACTGTTCATAGATGTTTTTGTTCTGAGTTTAAAAAGAAAATCCAAAAATTATTGACCTTTTTTATTGTTGAAATATAATAACGCAAAGTTCAACAATTTATGAGAAAAGATTGACAATTTTATATAATCCAAGCTAACAAACTAAGTGAAATATGTGTTACTATGTGAACAGCAGTTTAGGTACAATCTCTAACAAATTTTTTTTACATTAAACACTATACTTATTTATTGTTTTACAACGTATTATGAACGAAACTTTTGGATGTTATTGTAGCACGACAACTACCTTAAGGTTCCATAGCCAAAATATGGTAAAAACGGAACCGTTATAATGTCGTACTGTCCGTCCGTCCGTATGTCACAGCCATTTTACTCGGAGACTATTGGGACTATATAGATGAAATTTTGAAGGTAGGTGTCTTCTATGAACCGTTATACAATGGTGTAGTCAAATGATGAAAAAAAATTAGGTGTGATTTTTATCATTTGCCAGGATTTATGCCACAACAACACACAATCTGTAAAAATTTCAATTACCTACCTCACTGTTTGTGAAATAGAGCCTTGTCACAGACGGACGGATGGACAGACAGGTTCAGTAGATGCGGAACCCTAAAAAGAAGTTTGTATTTAAATGCGAATAATTTTTGATGAGAAGAATTAGTTCGGAATCGTTCTGTGGCCTGCTTTTGGTGTGCGTCCCTTAGTTTGCGCACCTCTCGCCGATACAGGGTGATCCATTTTAATCTTTTTTTGAAATTATTGGGAAGGGGCAACATTTTCTGAAAAAAATGTTCAGACATAAGTTATGTAGTTTGGAGGGGGACATGTTTGGTGACAAAAACCACCCCCCCTGCGCAGGGGAGGGGGTGACTTCGACATTTTAAATAGGAACCCCCATTTTTTATTGTGTATTATGATTCTACGGGGGAAAAAAATAGTGAAAAATAAATTTTGAAAAAATTTTTTTTCATAATTTTAATGTCGGTGGTTATCCACATGCGAGCAAGATGATAAGGAGTTTGGGAAGTGAATTCCTTCTTCTTTTTCATGATTTTTCATGTTTTCTTGCTCCATTGCGTGAAATTAATTTTTTATGAAAAAAAAAAATTTAATTTTTCAAAATTTATTTTTCACAATTTTTTTTCTTTGTTCATATTTTTTCCCGTAGAATCATAATACACAATAAAAAATGGGGGTTCCTATTTAAAATGTCAAAGTCACCCCCACCCCTGCGCAGGGGAGGGGGGTAGGGGGTAGTTTTTGCCTCTAAACGATGTCCCCCTCCAAACTACATAACTTATGTCTGAACATTTTTTTCAGAAAATGTTGCCCCTTCCCAATAATTTCAAAAAAAGATCAAAATGGATCACCCAGTATATTATACTCATGCTACGTTGTCAAACCAAATTTTCTGACAATCGTGAAAGATTACATTGTGTTTAACTGACCGATATTTTTTTCAGATGATAAGAAATCGTTCGATCAAACCATAAAACAGCTGGTTGAAAACGCGACCGAAGACACTTTCCACTCGGTGAAGAAGAAGCATAAAAAGTGTCGCAGGCACCACAAACACAAGAAACACGGACACGGTCATTCGCATTTACATCACTCGTGCAAAGGTGGCTCTCATTCTCACTTCAGTTCGTCTACGATCGGTCGGCGGACCGGCGGAAGTTCGACAAGTACGGCAACGAGTGACGGGGCGCGAGGCGATACGAACGACGAATCGCAGAACTCGCTCATACACGGCCTTCAAGGTTACTTTGACGAAAATAAAGAACAAGAAACCAAAACCGACCGAACGGATGCCAAAGCTAAACCGGAACAGTCGGATACGGGAACGACAGTGATGTTGAACATACCATCGTATAAAGTCAGTAGTGCGACTGCGAAAACCGAATTGGCCGGTGCAAACGCATCTGTCGATAATATAACTTATCAGAATATTTTGAAGAGCCTCTCGGAATCGTCGCATTTGGTCGACGAAATTGAAACGCAGAAACCAGAAGATTTGAGCCGCACCATGCCTAATTCTATGAAAAAGGATGGTCAGACAAGTTTACTCAGACATCAGTATAGGAAATCGCCACCGAACTTGATCAGTATTAAGCCGCAGCATAGGTTCGCGACTGTGGACAAAACGACACCGATTGGATTAAACGTTACGTCTGGTTCCGGTATTTTGGATCGAAGAGGTCTGTCGACACCGCCGCCACCCGTTTTGAGTCCGCAGTGTTTTAAAGGTAAGTCAGAGTTTATTCATAGTGCCGATTGGTTTTTGAGAATTGTTTTTGTTGTGAAAGGGGACTGTAATTCATCTATTTCAAAAGATGGCGCTACTATATGTTATTTAACCCAATCTTTCTCGCTAAAAAAGTACGGTCAATTTATGTGATCAATAAGATTCTATCGTTCTGGGTAAAACATTTTTTGGTTCATTTATTGAAATTAATAAAAGTTGAAAATGAGATTGAAATTGAAATATTTTGCCTCTGTGAGAGTTTGCGTATGTAAATTTTTCTGGTGATAAATAAATAAAATGAGGCATTTAATATCAAAATTGAAAGACAACGGATATGCCGAAGTTCAAGACGAAATTGTTAATAATAACAGCAGAGTGTTGAATAAAAAGTCACTGTAACATTGTGGCTGCTATCAATCACTAAAAAGTTTAGCTATTGTCTAAGAGCGGGCGCTACTTTCGTTTTGTTTACATCGCTATAAATGTCAATTTTGAATTTCGTGTTCAGTTCGTGTTTTTCAAAAGTTTTGTGATTGTGTTTCAAACATCGATGCTGTAAAGTCGATGCGGTAAAGTGTAACCGTGAGGTGACGTCAGACGTACATTCGTTTATTGTTCGTTCAGAGTCCTCTACATGCTAGTAGTCGAACTACTCAAAACATTTCGGATAATTAAACTGTTTAAAATAATATTACATGGAAACAGGTAATTTATTTACTTCTGCAGGATTACATACATATTATGTAATATACTTTCTGTATTCTGGTTAATAAATTTCTAAATTTATAGCGACGACAGCGCCTCTAACGGTTTTTAATGGGAACTTGAAGTATCTTTCGCAAATCAGCTCCATTGAAATTAAAGTAATGCTGGAAAGCTTACTCCCTATGCCTTACTGTGCGTGGAAAGCGGGTAAAGACAGATATAGTTAATAGCGCCACCTGTCCTTGTTCCACAACAGTCTTAATAGAATTTCTATATTTCTATGATCAGCTCATAAAAAATGACATTTCTCATAAACAGAAAAATTTCATTAATAAATAAAACACACAAAACTGGCTATAGCTGTCCAACTTTATTTTTAATACTACGTTTCGCTGTCGGTAGAAGCTAATAAGTGAGAAAAATTTCGTTATCATGATAATATCCATTCTGAAATTTTAACGGAAAGTAAATAAAACGCGATGAAAGGTTGTCCGTGCCTAGTTTCAAGTGACAGTTTCATCCGAAATATTCTATTGGTCGAGAACAACGTACTCAGGCATGCGCATAATCTGATCATTAAGTCAAGAGAGAGAGATGGTGTTTTTGCCACAAATCGGCAGTTCATGTCTATATACCTAGTATTAAATGTCTTACTATACCGGACCCGTGTACTGGCATCTGCGATACCTCCTTCAGGCGATAGTAATACTTGATTATTATACTCTGTGTCAGCGTTTCTTAACCTCGGGTCGCGGGCGATATTGGAATGGGTCGTGGGAATTCTCCAAATGACATTATAAGAAATTCGAAGTTGCTATATTTAAATAGAGTAATTTGATCCTTGAAAACAGTTTTAAGAATTGTTTACGTTAGTAAAATGCAAATTTAAAAAAATCAGTATTGCTTTTTATTGATCCTTTGTGCCACGGAAGTGCTCATTTCCAACAATTCTTAAAATTATAAGAAATGGTGAAATTTAATTTTACAACACGTTTTTAATATCGAATATTTTTTTAGATCGTAGATTGTAATATTTGATTTTTGAAAAATGTTTCTGTTTTTCAAACAGTGATTTTGTTTTTATAGATACATCGAAAGTGGCGACATCTATTAATACCCTAGTTACACCTCCAAATTTACGTTTAATAAAACATCACAAAACTTCACCATTTCCTGCCACCACCAAAAACATAATCATTGCAGGTAATAACGATTCTGTCAACCAGTTGGTAAAAGTAGTTCCTAAAGAATCAGAGTCGGGGTTAAAAATAATCAAATCGAACAAAGACATAACCGTATTCAGTAATCAGTCGGCATTATTGAAAAGTCCGACTTCGACCCTTCCGAAAATAAATAGTTCGATTAAAAGTCCCAGTCAATTTCAAAACGAGTTTTTAAACTTTGTAACGTCTTCAAAAACGGACGATAAAAAGAAATCTTCGTCTCCTGACAAAAAATCGAAGTTCAGTTCGATTGAGTCGTCGAAGCAACAATCGGATACTGAAAGTGTTGTACAGCCCGAACGAATTTCTACACAATCGATTACAGTTCAAACCCCGCAGACCACTTCAATTCAGCGAACAAAGGAAAATCTAGAACTAATAATACAGCAAAATATCGTTCAAATAGAGCCGTCGGCTCAGCAAGTCAAAAAACAATTTTTAGAGCAACCGGCTCAGCAAGTCAAAGAACAGTTTGTCGAGCAACCGGTTCAGCAAATCAAAAAACAGTTTGTAGAGTCACCGGGTCAGCAAGTCATAGAACAGTTTGTTGGATCAGCGGGTCAGCAAGTCAAAATGCAGTTTGTAGAGCAACCGGCTCAGCAAGTCAAAAAACAGTTTGTTCGATCAGCAGCTCAGCAAGTCAAAGAACAGTTTAACATGAACAAAGTTATCGATGATGTTGTGAATAGTTCGATTGATGTTTCGATAACTGTACCTGTGAGAAAGACGCCTCAGAGAAAACCTAGGGCTCCGAGAGCACCTCGTAAGAGTAGACGGAATTCGCAAGCGTCGAACGCGCAAACATTGAATGCGCAGGCGTTGAACGCGCAGACATCAAATGTGCAGGCGTCAAACGCGCAGACGTCGAACGCGCAGACAATTAATGCGCAGGCGTTGAATGCGCAGATGTCGAACGCGCAGACAATAAATGCGCAGGCGTTGAATGCGCAGACAATGAATGCGCAGACGTCGAACGCGCAGGCGTTGAATGCGATCATACCGCAAGATTTTACGTCGCAAAATATAGACAATAGATTGACTCAAGACTTTTCTGTGGTGAGATCGTTTGAGCAGAATTCGAATGGGTTCACGCCGTCGCGTCAACTCAGATCGGCAAAGCAAAGACCGGGTGACAGTGTTGTAGTACAGCATTCTTTGCAACCGCCTGGCTTACAGTGGCAAAACGATACAAAAGTGAATGACATGACCGACGGAACGCAAACAGCTACGCAGACTGTTCCCAAAACAGGAAGACGACAAACAAAAGCAAAGAGAAAACCAAAGGCGACGTCGATTTTGCAACAAACGCCAAACAGTATTATGTCGGTACAAAACGGTAGCGGAACACAAAATGTCGAAAGACAAAATAACGTCGAAACGACGCAAACGACGGTACATACCAATCTAAATACGTTAAACAGTACAAATTTGAATTACGTAGGCTATGTAAACAACGGTATGATGCTGCCGCGAGCCGACGGATTCAATATTATACAAGCGAATACCTCCTCGACGCTTCTCGATTTGTCGACATCTAGCGTGAATCAAAATAATGCGTCGCAACAGGCGATTTTAGTGAATAACAACGGACAACTAAATCTTATACAGAATACTCCGACTTTATACGATTATTTAACCAGCTTAAATAGCCGAAATTTGAATTTAAACGTAACTCCGCAACAAAACGGACACCCGATAAATTATACGATAAATCGATGTTCGATTGTTGATAATAAGAACGATGAGAGGTTTTCTTCGATGACCAGTAAGCCACTCGTTGTTTTAAACGATTGTTTGTACGACGATAAGTTTGCAGGTTATTTCAATAAATCCGTAGAAAAATGCAAAAACCCGAAAAAGAGAAATACTTCGACGACAAAAACAAATACTTCGGCGAATAAGGAAAATATCGATTGTAATGGCAAGGATCAATGTTTGAAGAAAAAAAATAAACGTTTCGGTTCGTTCGTCAATCCGAAAAAAGGGAGATCGGTTTTCGGCATGCTTACTGATAATGTGCTGAAAATGAACAAAATATTGGAAAGCGATTTTTTTTTAGATTTTGAGTTGGATGTTGGAAGGTGTATAGAAATTAATTCGACGGATGACGCGCCGGTCAAATCGACAGTTAAGAAAAATATTGAATCGATAGGTAAAAATATTCTCAAATTCAACGAGAACACTTTGAAGAGCGAAAATATTTTGACTATAGTTAAAGATAATTTATTATCGAATGATAGTTCACAGTCCGTTAGTGGTTGTGATTTGAAGACTAACGCTTGTGAAGATTTTCGATTTAAGACTGACACAGTACAAAACTCGAATTCTATAATCGTTGAAATTTGTGATAAGTTTGAAAAAAGCTCGAGGCAAAAAAATATTTATAAAAAGAAACTTTCGAATGTGACTAAATTGAAATTGAAAAATAATAAGCTTAAAAGAACTTCAATTAAAAAAGTGTATAAGCGACATACAAAAAAATCTATCAAGTTTATGACGAAGCAAGCACTAAGACAAAATCGCATAAAAAAATGCTATGTAGATCTCAGTCGATCAAAAATTGCTAATAAGTTGCTAGATGACAATTCGATTATAACTGAAAAGGATAAATTTGAGGCATTTTGTAAATTTTTCGTTAAAAATAACGAAGACATTACGTATAAAAACATAGACCATTTTAAAATATTCACACAGAATAAAAAAAGCGAAGATTGTTGTAGTTTAAAGAAGCTGTCGATAAACTTAATTGATTGTGTTAAATTTAAGAAAGTAAAGAAAGTTAATAGAAAACGTAAAACGGTTCGGAAAATGAAGTTGACATATTTAAAATTATTTAGTAAGGCCCTTGCCGTTGTAAATAAAAAGAATAGAAATAATGATTATGTACATCCATCCCCTTCTTTTCCATCATCCTTTTCTTTTCCAGAACCTTCCGAAGATTGTATCAGCGATAAGGAGAGCCGATCAGAAGATTAATTGGAAGCGCCTTGTGATGTGAGTATCGTAATTTTTATTTTTAAAATGTGTAATGAACTGACTGTCCGGTCTGGAACAATGGTTTTATTTTGAAAAGCTGACAATTATTACATCAAATGTTAGCTTGTAGGGTACCATTGAAAAGCATTTTTTAAGAGCTTTCAGATAAGGTATTACAAGTAGGGGGTTGCCATTAAAGATTATTTAGTTGGGGGCAAGGGGGTTAGTTATTACATAATTTTGGTTCCCCCTCCCTATTATAGAAATTGTTTTCAGCGATTTTTAAAATTTTGTTTGGTTCCTCAGATATAGCCATTGTAAGTTTTCAAATTGTCATCCTGTATGTAATACATACAGATTGTATCAAATTAAACCTGTGCATAGGGCATTCTGTGTGTAAGAGAGAGATTGATTCATAAAGCAATAAGTAAAAATGAGATAAATGATCGCTAATAGGAAGTTACTGTGGTTACTGTAAATAAATAATAGTGAACAACCTGATAGCGTCATCGTTGTTTTCTGCAGTAAAAATAGTCACTACTGAAATTATTGATAAAATGGCAATTTATACTGTTCGGGAAATAATCCAAATAATTAAATGGTTTTATGGTGGTAATTTAACCGCCGACATAATAAAAAAACTCGGGTCGCAGTGCCAAACCCTGCCGACAATATAGTGTATTTGCTAATACAGGCCTTGTGGCTTTAATACGTAAACTTAGTTTGTTTTTATACAAAATAAAAAATTTAACCCCTTAATACATCCCTTAAAATAATATGTTTTCTTAATTTCAATATTATTATCAATGCCACCTCTGTACCAAATTAAAAACACCCTTCAGTAAGTATAAATCACTATCAGCAAAACTAGTGTTTTCATAAAATTTGTAAGTCCAGTCCTGTCGGGCCGATTTTATTAAAATTTTAGCAGCACATTTTGATCTTTACTAAAAGGTTAAATTTCAATTTTGAAACAATTCTGAAAATTTTTTCGTAATTTTTGGGCCCAAAAACTTTTTTCAACCCCTAAAAACCACCCTTAAAATAGTCCGATTGGGCCCATTTTAAATAGGTTCCGTGCGGTGATGGATTCCAGCGTGTGTACCAAATTTCGTTCAAATCAATTAAGTCTTTCGAGAGTTATGCCGCGAACACACACACACACACATATATATACACATATATATAAACATTTCCAAAAATGGTGCCAAATTGTTCAAGAGGCTATGAAACGTCGAGAAATTTTGGTCCGACCCCTAGGTCCCGCCATCCGACCGACGCCAATAGTGTATGTGCCATATGGCAAATACACTAATTATTTGTAGCTGCCTTTGAAAATAGACCGTCTGCATCTGCCACAACAATTCGCAATGTCATAGCAGAATTTGAATCAAATGGTTGCCTATCTCCGAAAAATCATAAAAAACAGCTTCGTGTGCAAATTAAATTAATAAAATAATTGTTAAAACTTTAGTACCAGATATAAATTATATTACGAATTAATATTATGGTTTAGTTGCTTTGGTTGGTAAACTAGTAAAAGATTTACATTTTTACAGCATAGAAGGAACGAAAAAACAAAGATGACGCTATTAGGTTGTATAGATATTATTTATTTAAAGTAACCACAGTAACTTCCTATTTGCGATTATTTATCTCATTCTTACTTAATACTTTATATATCGATCTCTGTCTTACATACAGAACGACCTATGCACAGCTTTAATTTGATACAATCTGTATATGTATTATATATATGGTTTTATAGTGATTCTTTTGTTTATTTTGTTTTGTTATTTCATTTGTCAAGTCACGAAGTGTTGCTTGAAATAAACAAATCATGTTTTCAATTTCAGCAGATCTTCAGAATAAGGTAATCCTGAAACATTCTAGTCAGGTGTTTGGAACAAAAAAGAAATGTTAGTGTCGACAAAATATTTGAAGAAAAGTGTATTTTATTAAGCAAAAGTAAAGAGTTTTTTTAGTTATAACATAATATTTCATTGTGTTGAGATTATTTCTTTTGTGTTACGATTTTTTATACATAAATTTTATATTTATTCGTTTGATAAATTACCTAAGACTTATTCGCTTGAATTTTAAATTTAAAACTTGATTGTAAAAACAGTTTGTTTTATCGTTCTTCTATTTTACTTTTCGAGGATATCTTAAATTTGAAAATGGTGATCATTTTTTAATTGTACTTCAGTGATTTGGTTTCACAATTTACTCCAACGTAAAACAAATGTTTTAAAAAATGACTGATTAATCAAGTTTTTTATTACTTCGCAATTATTTTATATACTTATTTATATCAGTATTGATATTTTCAAAGAGACCAGTAAAAAAGAAATTATTTGTAAATTTCATTCATTTGAATCTAGTTTTATTGAATGAACCATTTTCCTGAGAGTAGTCCTTTCAATTATCCACGAGAAGCAGCACTTGTGGTAGGGACAAACATTATTTATTCCTCGAATGAATTGTGGATTATAGACGCTCGTATTTATTCCTCATTAGTGTAGTGACATTTTAGTGGTATAACTTATATTAATTATTAAATTATTATTAAATTAATTAAATAATTAAGCTATACCACTAAAATGACACGACAGTTGAATGGGGGAATAAATAATGTTTGTACCTACCACAAGTGCTGCCTCTCGTGGATAATTGAAGGAATTACGCTCAGGAAAATGACTCATTAAATTTTGACAGATATCGAGTTTTACAAATAATTTTTTCTATCTGCTATCTAGTTTTAATCATATTCTGCAGATTTTACTACACTTTAGTGGCGGGAACAATTTCAGTTTGAGAAGATGGCGGCCGCGAACTCGTTAATTTGTGAGGTTAGGTGATTTTTGACGGATTGATTTCCCTCCCACTAAAGAGTTTTGTTTATAGTGATTTTATGATTGTTTGGAAATAAGTTTTTAGTATTTTCAATCGATCGATTATTTTTTTCTTATCATCAAGTCATATTTCACCGAAAAAGTATTAAAAGTAAAATCGTATTATACCTACATTTTTTCAGTTAGTTTTGCGTTATTTTTATTTATGTTTAAATACAGCTATTAAATGAATTTCTGTAACTTTGAAGTTCTTTTGGTATTTCTGACAAAATTTTGTACAAAGTATTATTGGATCGAAGGTGGATTCAGTGTATCAAATAAAAACTTGATATATTAATAAAAATTTATTAACGAAATTATGTTTTCACAGAAATAAGTATCAATATTTCAATACCCATCGATAAATATTGATATACCGACTTTTTCATATACGGATTGTTGGGAAATTAGACAGACAAGATAATTCTTTAGTCCAATTTAAGGTTCAACAAGAGATATCGTTAGTTGGGAAAGGAAATCCACAAAAAAATGTTTTTGAAGCTATGCTTCTATAGGCGCGTTAGACAATTTCTGTGAGGGGAAAAACTTATGGTTTTGCGTCACGTCACCGACATGCTCATGTTAAAGGTATATCTACTATCCGATCCTTTTGAAAATTACTATCTGAGAGTTTTATAGGACACAAAAAAATAAAATGGTGTCAGATTTCAAAATGGCGGCCATATGTACTTTTGTAAAAATTATCCGATCTTTTTGAAAATTGATATTTAAAAAGTTTATAGGACACAAAAAAATAAAATGGCGTCAGATTTCAAAATGGCGGCCCAATGTACTTTTGTAAAAATTATCCGATCTTTTTTGAAAATTGATATTTAAGAGTTTTATAGGACACAAAAAAATAAAATGGCGTCAGATTTCAAAATGGCGGCCATATGTACTTTTGTAAAAATTATCCGATCTTTTTGAAAATTGATATTTAAGAGTTTTATAGGACACAAAAAAATAAAATTGCATCAGATTTCAAAATGGCGGTCAAATAATAACTTTATAATTGTATTGTCTATAGCTTTGATAAATTCGGGTTTTATAGTATACAATGCGTAAAAAGCATAGCTTCTGTCGGGTGTTCCATGACATCTCTTGACTTTTTTTTTTATTTCATGTCTGGTCTGTAATGCGCAAACACATCATGTTACGCAAGAAATGATTTTGTAAAAACATCACTTGGATAAATTTTAAAATTTAAATCAACAGCCTAACTGGCCTTTATTTTAGGCTTCGCTCGCGTTAGTCTTTTTTTTTTTTTTTTGGCTACCCCTCAGCCCCCCTAGCTTATCCTATTCTCTGACGTATAACAAACACTGTAATGAAAATCCTATGAAAAGTCAGTTCGGTAGTTTTCCGAAACAAACAGACAGACAAAAATTCTAAAAATTGATAATTCGGTCTAAGTATTTTGTAAACTGTACATTAACAGCGTTTTCAGCTGGTTACACTTTGTTACACTAAGCCGCAATAGTATAAACTTTCACCAAGAACCGTGTTTGACTGGCCAGTGTAGAGCGCAATGCTACAGCCTATCGTGTTTGGCTGGGCGGCGGTGGGATGCTAGTGTGACCTCCAGTGTTACACTTTTACAAACCGTCGCAAGGAGATCGTGTAAATAATGTGCAACTTTGACAGCGGTAATGACAGAGTAATTGCCTACACGAAGAGTATGTACACTACTCAACACTGACACGGTGCTAGTGTTACACTTGTGCAAAACTACGCGGCACTAGTGTCTTTATTTTTATTTATTGTAGATTATAGACGCATCGACAACTTAGGTCATTAGCGTCTTAATTACATTAAATAACAAGCCGTGAGGTGGGTCGTTTATTAGGACTAAAGTGCGACCCTTGAGGTCCACACGACGAACTTCCCAGTTTGATAAATATTTAATAATAATAATTAAATTAGATATTACACAGAAAAGTAATCATTTTAATCATTAAAACATAATTATTATTTATTTTTAACAATAATTAAAAAAAAAAAAAACGGCTGAACCGATTTTTATAAAATTTATGTCGGATCAAAATGACGTTAACACGCCGCGATCGACACCCTTACGAAGTCGATATAATTTTTTATTCGCGAGTTATTGTGTAAAATCTACTTTTTTGGAGTCTATTTGGTTAAGAAAAAAGAACGGCTGAACCGATTTTGAAAAAATTTCTTTCAGATCATATTTAGAAAGAAATGGACACGTACGTACGTACATACGTACACACACACATATATCTTTCTAAAAATAGTGTAGTGACCTTGAAACCTAAAAATTTGTTATACATTTTGATTTCGATTTTCGGACCCATTACAATAACTTCCAATGGGAAGTTAACAACTTCCTTGACGCTAATGACCCTTGTTGTCGAGCGCCTATAATTCACAATTCAACAATTTCCTTAAAACTAAATGACATCACAAAACATCCATGAGCGGAGGTGGTATTCGAACCCACGACAGTGTAATCCAAAGGTCGGCTACGCTAACCGTTACACCATACTGTCCTCGGCACTAGTGTCAAAAAGTGCATACCAGCTGAAAACGCTCTATAAGTCGAAATTTAATTAAAAACTTACGACTGCAGACAAAAATACGATTTTATTTAGGTATTTGTATTGATAATATAATAAATGTTTTAACCCAAATGGAAATCGTTTAATTAAATACAGTGGAACTTTCTCATAACGAATTTAGCTGATAATTGAAATATGCATTATATTGCATGTAAGCTATTCGCCTAATCGTGATCATTGTAAAAGAGTTCCACTGAAAGAAAAAAGTCGATAAATCGATCAATCGAAATGTCGGTATGCATTTAAACAACTGACGTCTAATAGATGGATTGTGGATAGTCGGCTAACGGCTCAAGCCCCTTAGAAGCGGAAGAACATACAGGCTGTCCCAAAATTGCTGGGACACAGAGCTACCACGTGTAGTAGAGGTCAAAATAAGTCGATTGGACCCAATTTATTTATATACCAAAATGTACCGTTTGCCCGTGAGAAGAGTTCAAAGTTTACATAAAAAAACATTTTTTGTACGCTGTTCAGAAATGAGTGAAACAAATTGAATGAAATTTGACGAAAGTGCATTTTAGAGGATTACTCTCCTTTCGGTAATCAAAGAAACCCAAAAGAAATTGTAGAAGGGTTAAAACCACCCTCACCCCCTGACATTTTTTCAGAACTTTCTTAGGGGTGGTAAAACGGCTCTCAAATTTTTTTAGCCAGAAGACTGATTAATTATCTTCATTTTGTTACTCTTGTAAAAATTTCGTATTCCGCATAGTTCCGAAGGAAAAAAATGTTTTCTTAAATAATGCTAACAGATATTCCTTGTACAAGTTTAATAAAATTGTAATACAAAATTTTATATACAAAATTTTATGTAAACTTTGAACTCTTCTCACGTGCAAACTGTACATTTTGGTATATAAATAAATTGGGTCCAATCGACCTATTTTGACCTCTACTGCACGTGGTAGCTCTGTGTCTCAGCAATTTTGGAACACCCTGTATATTGAGGGAGATGGAAATTTTCAATGACTAGCGGGAAATTTGAATAATCTGTACAGTTAAACTTAGGTACTCTGTTGTAAAGATGTTGACCTATTATGGTTTGAAAAATGTCAAGACAGTCCCAACAGCTCGCGCTCAAAGTTCCCCATTTCAATATAGCGCTTAAAATGTTGTGTCAGCCAATCCAAAGCTTGAGAATGGCCGAGCGTGTAGCAGTGCTGTTGTTTACATGGCGTTGCTACGGTTCCTCTATTACAAGTTCCCCGTTCCCGGGTTCTAGCCCGAGAGCTGGTAAAGATTTTCAATTTATTATTAAAAAAAAAATAATGAATTGAAAATATGAATTGGTGCTAGGCCCAAATAACCTTAGCTGTTGGTGGTCTTTAAAACACGAGTTTAACAATTTTTTAATATGGCGGTGTTCAAGTAAAATTTTAGCCAAGCCAAAGCGCGCTTTAAAAAGTCCGCGTAAATATGACGATGCTCAAGTTGATTTCACAAAATGGCCACCAATCACAATCTGTTATATTAGAGATGAGTTATTTATATCGGGATAAATAATATCGATATCCCGATGTTTCTATGCTAGATGCTTATCGAATCGTTGTATATCTTACATCACATAACCTAACGATCCAGTGGATAGCTGAAAATCGATTGTAAGGAATCGTGTTGTTCAGTCGACAAATCGTTTTTCCCAAATGTAAATATTTCTTGTATATAAAGTGTTCACAATTTTCATACGTTCAATTTTTTTGGCACTATTGTCGACACGCAACAGTTGCTCTGTTGTTTATTTTTGAGACGTTAGTGCCGACCATTTACTGTGTACGTAGCTTTAAGAATCAATAAAATTAAGTACATAAAGTAAAGAAATTATTCGAAGCATACAATATTGCAATTATTAGTATTGATTCCCAAAATCAACGCACGTAAAATAAATAAAAATCAAAGATTATTTTTACACAGCATACTACGTTAATTGTCACAGTGTTTTGCACTTAATTTTCATATCGTGTTAAAAAAAACAAAGTAGGGATATAAAATAAGACAACTTACGGTTTGTTTATGCTTACATAAAACAAAAGAACGCCACTCGCATTTTGTTTATGTTTACATAAAACAAAACAAGTTGCGCAAACTGATCTGAGAAAAATTTAAAAAGACAAATAGGTACCTGCGTATTTATTAAAATTTGCCCAAAAAATTTCAGATCTGTTAACAAAAGTATAAAACTATTTTGTTATGTTTACAATAAAACAAAAAAATACAAGTAAACAAAATTGATCTTAAAACAAATTTTGTAACTCACTTTTGATTAGTAATTTGGATCTGTAAATTCCAATTAAAAGTTTTTATATGTGACGTAGTAATTTTAGAAAAAATGTTTAGCTGAAATCAGCTATTGGTTCACCCATATTTGTAAAAACGTTATGTACAGATTGTCCGAAAGCTAATCTGAACATACACAATTGAGTGCAACAAAGAGGTCATTAAAACAAAAGAGGGCTACCAGGGTTTTTTCTATCACCTGATAGCGCCACTGGCAAGTAAGGTGCGTGGAAAGCGAGTAAAGCAGACACCAGTCACTGACACACTGACCTGTGAACCGCCAAGGAGGACACTTCGACCTCTGCCACATCGCCTTTGAGAATGTTTACCGCAGTTGTAGACGAAACGTCAGGTAGAAATACCACCGGACCACGGCCTACAAGCCCGGAAACCATGAAGACTTGGAACAATGCCGGCCGTGAAAGCTTGCACACCTGGATAAAGACAGACATAGTTAATAGGGCCACCTGTCTTTGTCGCACAGTCTATTAAGACCGTAGTGGAACAAAGACAGGTGGCCCTATTAATAATGTCTGTCTTTACTTGCTAGCAGCGAGTGGGTATTCACTTGATGTAATTTAAATGTCGTACTGTTTATATTTTCCGCCACTTGATGGCGCCGCTAGCAAGTAAAGTATCAGTCATTCAATCATTTAACGGCTAAATCGCAGTATTGTATTTATTTAATTATTTGTTTCTTAATAATGGATAAATGAATGACTAAACACAAACCGTTAAACACTAAACCACTCTAAACGTTTGACATACCTTACGTGCCACTAGCGCTATCTGACGGAAAAAATGTGAACTTTTGACGTAGACCTTGCAACTAGCGTTATCTGACAGAAAAAATGTGAACTTTTGACGTAGACCTTGCAACTAGCACTATCTGACGGAATAAATGTGAACTTTTGGCGTAGACCCTACTTGCAACTAGCGCTATCTGACAAATTAAAATATGCTAGCCCGCATTGTGAAAATTTACCTAGCAATGATTGCATTCTATCTTTGTCGCGTTAGTCATTTTGGTTATGACTTCCTTGTTGCACTCATTAATTTTTTAAGTTCAGAATTGATTTCGGACAATCTGTATAATTATTTTCACGCGCAAAACAAAACAAAATCGCTGTGAAATTTCTGTTGTACAGTTAATCGGATTTTGGGATAAGCAGTTTATAAATAATATAATATTATGTATAATTAAATATATGTCAAAAAAAATTAATATTATTAAAGAAATAAAGAAAATTATTCTTAATTTATATTTGAAGTATATTATTAGAATAATATTCAGTATGTGTAAAAGAAATGTCAGTAGAAAATTATGAATTATAAATGAATTAAACAATATTGTGTTCGAATGTTTGGAGTTTTTTTGTACATCCTTTTGTTTTTATTAGGTTTCTTGCAATAGCTCGAAAAACCGTACTGGAAGTGGTACAAACTGTTATTATTTAATAACAGTTCCGTTCCTGTCCGCTTACGGAACCGTTCCAAAAACCTGTTACTTTTTAACAGTTCCAACGTTGGAACCTTGACATTCTTGGAATAGCTTGCAACGTATAAAAATTTGAAATTATGAAGTGTATATTATTTGTATTTTTTCGTGAATTAATTCTATTATTCAAGTTTAATAATTTAAGATACCTAATTAGTAATTAATTATTAAAAAAAACAAAATAAATTTGTCGACAATATATTAAAAATATACTTTTACAGAAAATCAAAAGCGAATTTTATCATTTTTACCATTAAATAAAAAGCGTTATTTAAAATCAACAAAGAAATGAAAACAAAAATAACTAAAAAAAAAAATTTTACATGACTCCAGATTATTATTTTAACTGATTAGTTTTTTGCACATGATAATATGATTCATTCCACCAGTTTCTTAATGCAGAAAAATGTCCGTTCTGTTACTCGAAGCATTGGAACAGCCCGGAACAGGTATTTTATTAAACTGACAACTGTTCCTCGTTCGAAACTGTTCCAAAATAACTGTTCCTAGTATTTTGTATCATCTCTAAACCGTACATCGTACGGTCGTGCACAATAGATAAAACGCGTTCTAGCTGATAGCGGATGGTTTATCAGAAGATCCTTCAAGTGTTCCAACCAGACTTGTGATCGTTAGTGTAACGGTTTGTGCCGCTTCGGAATTTTTGAACTTATACTTCTGTTATGGAAATTATTTATACCGTTTTATTATATCCGTAAAAATACACTTTTATTAGCTACGTAGTTATACACGTGTGGAACGCGCGTCGCCGTTCGCCGAAATGCCCCAATCCAATCCCCTCCATTTCCGCCTGGAGACCATTCACCGTGTGCCGTGTTGGCACAATTAGTTCTCGCCAGTGCCGCTAGGCTAATACATACGCCTTGTTGTTATTGTCTATGCTTATATGCCAGTGAACCTAAGTCGGTAAGCCGAACTGAAGCACCACTGATTTTGATGCGTGTAACACTTCTTTAGCTAGGCCCTAGGGTAATGAATTGGAATGATCTCGACTCAAAAAATGAAACGCTGACAGGGATAAAACGGCTCGAACGATTTGACTGAAATTGACTGAAAAGGTGTTTTGGAGGGGAAACATTCGATCTAGGTCTTATCCCAGGAAAATTCGTTTTCTTATAGATTTTGTAATTTTAAAAATCAATTTTTTGACGTTTCAAAATAGTGTAATAGTGTAAGCAGGCTTTGGATACCTACTTAATATGTGGCCATGGCTTAAGGGAAATTCCATAAATTATCATGATACGTCAAAAATAAAAATAAGTAAATAGTTAAAATTAAAAATGCCAAAAACAACGTAACGTGTTCTAATGAAAAATTTATGAAATATAACTTCGACCCTGCGCTTATGTGGGTGAGGCATAGTCCATTTTTTTTGTCTAATTTTGTCTAATACTACAATAAAACAGTTGAACACGAAAATAGTTATTTAAATTATTTTATTATATTCATTTTTTTTAAATACATATAAACAAACTCCATAAAAATATATGTATAAATATCACACATGATTATTTTAAAAAATATTTTTTTTTACAAATATCACACACATTTTTGTATTTTCATTGCAGGTTTTTTAAAGAAGAAAATCGGGCTAAATCACGTCTAGAGTGTTAACGAATTTTTTTTTATTTCGTTTTTCTATCATCGGTAAAGCTTCTAAACGTATTGGTCGTCGAGGAATCAGATCCGGTGATGATCTTCCACCTAAGAAATAGTAGATTGTATATCTAGTTCGTTATTATGTGTATTACTGACGAGTAAGTGACATTTTAAAACGAGCACAGTAAGTTTTAACAGTCACGGGTCATAATATCATTACGCACGAGATATATATGGTATTTTTTGCCATACCTACTATAAAATAACTGCTTTTCACTTCATTTTCAGTATTTTCAAAAAATGTTGGCTGTTCATTTGCGTCGTCAACTTCACTTCTATAGTAGGCCAAGAATAGCTGTCAGTAGTAATAATGGACGGATCAGGGCGAATAAACATAAATCACTATGACAATTCCAAGTCTTCATGGTTTCCGGGCTTGTAGGCCGTGGTCCAGTGGTATTTCTACCTGACGTTTCGTCTACAACTGCGGTAGAAATTCTCAAAGGCGATGTGGCAGCGGTCGAAGTGTCCTCCTTGGCGGCTCACAGGTTAGTGTGACTGACCTGTGAGCCGCCAAGGAGGACGAAACGTCAGGTAGAAATACCACCGGACCACGGCCTACAAGCCCGGAAACCATGAAGACTTGGAAAAATGCCGGCCGTGAAAGCTTGCACACTATGAAAATTGTTTGCTTTCCCACACTAGTGTGTCAAACGTCACTTATACATACATATACATATTTAAGCAGCTATTATTTATAGTGGGTATGGCAAAAATGTAGTTTAACATATGCATAATGATTCTACATAATATGGATTTTGTAAAATTCTATTGAAAATTTACCATTAATCCATAAATTCGATAATCCGTTGAGATTGGTAAGGCCATTGTAGCCCGACCAGCCATTGTTGAGAATCGGCGCGCTGAAATGCTGGATGTTTGCTCCGTTTCCGTAATACGGTTCGTTCATCTGGGATTTACTACGATTCGTATACTCTGTAAAAGCATATTGTGTTTCTATGAATAATAAAAAAGACATGTGAGTGTTTTTACACACGGCGGAAGTTATACTCCTTAATATACCCCGCGACTGGTATGGCAGCCACATCTATGAGTCGAGGTACAAAGTGTGACATCTAACGGAATTTTTCTAAAGTTTTTAGTTCAACAGCTACCTGCAATGGGTCGCGCGCATCGGGTAACGCATTACATTACCGCGTTATAGCCCGATTAGACGCTAATGACCTCAGTTATCGAGCGTCTTTAATTTATAATTCATTCATTGTAGCTCGATTACTCTGAGAATGGCACGGTGACGTCATCAGCCTATGGGCGGCAAAGCAGCGCCCTCGCTTAGTAACGGGCTGTGCTTGACAACCGTTGCCCTCTCTGCTGCGCTCTAATGGTTTTAGAGCCCGATTACTCTGAGAATAACTCAGTGGCGTCATCAGCCTATGGGCGGCAAAGCACCGCCCTCACTTACTAACGGACTGTGCCTGACAACAGTTGCCCTCTCTACTGCTCTCTAATGGTTTTAGAGCCCGATTACTCTGAGAATAACTCAGTGGCGTCATCAGCCTATCGGCGGCAAATCACAGCCCTCGCTTAGTAACGGACTGTGCTTGACAACCGTTGCCCTCTCTGCTGCTCTCTAATGGTTTTAGAGTCCGATTACTCTTAGAATGACACAGTGACGTCATCAGCCTATTGGCAGCAAAGCATCGCCCTCGTTTAGCAACGGACTGTCTTCTTGACAATCATTACCCTCTCTGCTGCTCCCTGATGGCTTTACCATAGACGGCGTGTATACTACGCCACTGAGTTCAAGTAGGTGATGGTCGGAACAATAGCCGGAGTCGCATGAAGAAGTATAACTTCTAAAATAATCGCGGCAATTGATTTTATTTTTTTTTTACCTTTCCATGTGCTGAATGCCTTGCTGGCTTCTTGGACTTGATGGGACTGATTCAACAATTGCGTAGCTCTTCTAGGTTTAAAGTAATTCCCGGCCAAGTCCTCCTTTTCGGATTGTTCCAACTTCTTGTAATAAAAATAATAAAATAAAAAATGCCTCTTGAATATTTTTTCATTAGCTAATCATTGAAAATAGAGGTGGGCGATTATGAATGATACTAACGAGGGCTTGAGAATAGCCGAGCGTGTAGCAATGCTGTTGTTTACATGGCGTTGCTATGGTTCCTCTATTACAAGTCCGCAGTTCACGGGTTCTAGCCCGAGAGCTGGTAAAAGTGTCAATAGGATTTTCAATTTATTATTAAAAAAAATATTGAATTGAAAATATGAATTGGTGTTAGGCCCAAATAACCTTAGCAGTTGGTAGTCTTTAAAACACAATTTTTTCTTGGAAAACCTGTGCCGGATTGGTAACTGTCCAGGGGTCTCCACAACCTTAAAACCGGGGAATGGGCTTCAGACGTTTTGATCGACAAAATTGTCGCCTACCGATTTGTCTGTCATGCGCGATGGGTTTAAATGTAAAGCACCCAATATAATCTGAAAAGCGCTGTTTTCATTAAAGGTGGGCGATTATGAATCAGAATCAGATTTTCAGCGTCGTAGTTAGGATCATCGGCGCCCAGGGCAAGATTCTGATTTCGCACTCTTTGCTTGAAAATACGCTGATTGCGCCTTCTTCGGAGTTAGCCCCAGTTGCCAGGCCCTCTACAACTCTGTTATAAATGGTTTACATAATCGAATAATGTACTAATGAGATATAATTGATTATAATAGTATATTGTGTGACTAGTATGCTAAATACATCTTTATGCATCAGGCGCGATGTTTTCAGCACGAGTAGTAGGAGAGCGCTCACGAGCCTTGGCGAGTGAGCATCGCGAACCGAATACGAGTGCTGAAAACATCGCGCCTGACGCATAAATATTTAGCATACGTGTTGCACACTATACTTTATATAACACATGCATGGTTTTAGACTTTAATTGAATAATTTTATGTCACTGACAGAAGTACATCTCATAATAAAAACATTGGGCTCGATACAATATTTAATCACTTCGTTACCATAGTAACCATATTTCATTTATAACACCGAAAAGAGGTACAAAATGCTCATTAGATAACGGGTTTTTCAAATGTTTTTCCATTATTCATCGAAAAGCGTTTCATAATGGATCATGACGTCACTTGTCAATAAACGGCCATTTAAAGTCCGCAAAACTGATACGAAAAAACACTAAAAGCGTGCATGTGTTATATAAAATAATAATTCTCATAATTGTATGATCATTCGATTAGGCCTAACACTGTTGAAGCAAAACAGCATCGACACAGTTACCTTTTGTTTGTGCACTTCGTCGTCGCCGTTAGTGACATTGTGCGCGTGTACAGGTGACGCAGGTGTGCTGGGGCCGCTTCCGCTGCTGTGACTCGTGTTACTCCCCGTCGACCAACAGCCCTTACCTGCGATTGGTGAGACAATCATGCGTCAATCACGTGACATAGAAGAAACGAAAACTGTGCCGGAAAACGGTGAACACATAAGACAACGATCATCTATCTACTTCCGAGTTCATTGCGCTTTTGTTTACACTGCATAGGTATTTTTGACTACTTTTTGCTACTATTTTTCGAGGTATCCAGCTGTTGCCATGGCGACAAGTTTTATATATATTATCAATCGTTGACGCTGACAGAAAGCTAATGCCTTTTATTATTGACACATCGGGCGTGTTTGGCCGAACTAAGTTTTTAGTCAACTTATAGACCGAGAGCTAGTGACAATTTTTTGGTGTTATTTATTCAAGGCCTTATTTTTGTGAAGATGTTGAGGGAGGCATATTAAAGTGTCCTGAGTAAGGGATTTTGCTAGATAGCGGTATGGGAGGGATGCAGACCGCCCCCAACATGTAAAAAAAAATTATCACGATTATTATTGCTTCAAGGCTGAAATTGTTTAACTAGCTTGTCGGTCACCCAATAATGCAATTATAATATTTGCAGATCGATTAGTCAGTATTAAAGGGGTGGCAGATCACCCTAAACGTGTCATGTACCCGACGAAATTTATATTAAGTATTAGTTCAAGGTTCAAATTGTAATATGTTGTTACGGCGACTGTTTTAAGCATCCATTTCAATTTGCAGAACAATATGTTGGTATTAACCAAAGTTAGTGGTATTAACCCCCTTGCAGAACGATATAAACACCTAGACGAGCAAGTTCCCCTCTAAGAGAGGGGGTTAATACCGACATTTTGTTCTGCAAATTGAAATATATGCTTAAAACAGTTGCCGTAACAACATATTAAAATTTGAATCTTGAACTAATAATATAAATTTCGTCGGGTACATGACACGTTTAGGGTGATCTGCCACCCATTTAATACTGACCAATCGATCTGCAGATATTATAATGGCATTATTGGGTCACCGACAAGCTATACAAACAATTTCAGTCTTGAAGCAATAATAATTGTGACCATTTTTTTTTGTTACATGTTGGGGGCGGTCTGCATCCCTCCCATACCGCTATCTAGCAAAATCCCTTACTCAGGGCACTTTAATATGCCTCCATCAACATCTTCATAAAAATAAGGCCTTGAATAAATAACATCAAAAAATTGTCACTAGCTCTCGGTCTACAATATCCTATTATCAATATTATTGTTGGGCAGTGCCGCTTATATGGTGTTTTCATGGATCCTCAGTTACAAGCCCCCAGTTCCCGGGTTCTAATCCGAGAACTGGTAAAGTAAGTTACTCAGTCGACTTCCTTAGTTTTCGGCCGGGACACAAAAACTGTACTAAGACACTAAGTATAAATTAGTATCGTGACGCCATTTTGCTTAGTATGAACGTGACCTATGGCATATTATGAATATTTACTTAGTCAATACTCAGTAAGTCTGTCCAGGCGGAAAAGCGCTATACTCAGTCGCTAAGACCTTATTTTTAGTGACTTAGTTCGGCCAAACATGCCCATTGATCTGTTACTGGCTGTCGAAGTATCCATCTTGGATTTCTCAACTGTGCTGTTGCTATGACAGCGAGTTTTTGTTGGCTTTGACAGAAAGCTGGACACCTTTTGTTATTTGAACATTGCAAAACATTAACAGCTTGACGAGGAAAAAAATCCAACAAAACAGACCTTCATTAATTGATCACCGTTTTCACGACCTCCATCGATTTCAATTGTTTTTTCAGAATGTTGTTCGTTTATTATTTCTGAATCTGAATCGCTTTCTAGTCTACCGGGTGCAGTTTGGAGATAATATTTTACGCCTCCTACTAAATAGTTATTCTATTGACGCATTTGTTTATGTAAATACAGTGTTTTGTTTTAAAATAAAACCAGTTTTTTTGTTTTAAAACAAAACACGCGTAATAGTAGATTGTATGTCTAGATACGTAATGGAGCATATTGCGGCGAGTGATGACAGTACGTAAAAACGAGCGATAGCGAGTTTTTACAGTCACACGAGCCGTAATACCATTACGTACGAGACATATATTATGGTATTTTTTGCCATACCCACTACAAAATACCTACTTTTCACGTCATTTTAAAAAAATTCTGACAGTTCAATTGCGTCGCCATCTTTCCTCCCACAGTGTACCGCGAAGTTCGTGCAAGTAAGTAATGACAGGCGCACGCAAGCGTACGCAGGCGTATAGGGCGAATTAACAGAAGTTGCCATGGCAACCGTTATTTTCTGCGCTAGTGCAGAAAGTAAACCATTTTCCGCACACCTGCCTGTTAAATGGGTCATTAATGGCCGCTATACATACAACGAAAGTAGCTATTTTGTAGTGGGTATGGCAAAAACATATTTTTTTAAATTTTATGTGTATAACATTAACTGACAAATTAAAGAACAAATTTTCAACAATAGGTAATCGATAAGCGATTCTCCCCCAGGGGGGACATTGGAATGTGGTTGCTATCGCAAATTGCATTCCAATTTTCTTTGGGAATTAGCGCTCCCAGGAACCCGAGCTCGTACCAGTCGGTTTGTGTATGCCGGCTGGCGGATTCTAATACACGAATGGATTATTTGTTGTGGTGAAGACGCTAATGACCTGAGTTGTCGACGCGTCTATAATCTACAACTAATTAATTAGATAAGCGATTCAAATAAATATTTATAGTTTCTACTGTTAACGAGATATTTCACTGATTTGCTTAAAAGGGACCACCCTGTATAAATACGTTTTAATCGGTTTTGAATATTATACCTGCGGGCGGTAATTTTGTCCGATTTATAGTTAATTCTGGAAGCTTCCATTTTTGTAAGTCATCTATCCAAACGGCTTGTTCTTTTATCGATTCCAATTCCCTGAAATACACGAAATTTTATTGAATCTCAATGACGTGTAAAAAAAGTACTGTATGTGTCGTTACACATGGCTAAAGTGAAATACTTCTTACACCAAATTAGTTGAATGACGCAGGGCCGGCGCTAGGATTTTCGGACCCCGAGTAAGCGTTCTCAGGCCCGTGTCCTCCAAAAAAAATTTTCCTCCAATTTTTTTTTTTTTTGGAAATAATCAGCAAATTTTAATGCAAAAAATCAAAGAACGCCTTTTTTGTTGGGAAAATGTTTTAATGCTCGCAGTTTTAAACACTATAGTCACATATTCACATATAATAGGTAAGCCCCGGGCCTGCGGGCCCCCTTCGGCGGCCCGGACCCGGAGTACATTTGCCACGCGTACCCCCCCCCCCTAACGCCGGCCCTGGAATGACGTAGAAGAGCGAAAGGGAGATAACGTTGATCTTGCGTTGCACTACTCGATACTGGTATGCGGCGGACAGAACTCCCCGTACCCCGCGTCTGCCTCGCATGGAAAGTAGTGGGGCGCGCGCGGCGTCATCGTTTAACGCTTTGCGCAAAACGCGCCCGGAGTCGCATAAGAAGTATTTCACTTCAATAAAACGTATACAATCGAGTTTCAACTTACCGATAATTGCAATCGTTTTTGAGTTGTGGCACTATTTTTTCGGAAATTTGCGTTAACAGTTTTATATTTCTTTCGTGCTTTCGTATCGTTTCTAAATAGTCGGTCCTTTCGGTTTCAAATTCACTTTGAATGTCTGATATTTCTGTTTCTAATGCTTTGACCTTGAAAAACAAAAAATATCGTATTTTAAAGCATATTGTTACGGATCATCGTGTATATGAACGGCGGGCAACAGTTCTGAGCAACGGGGGTCTGCATACTGAACAACGAGTACCTGCCGGAATGTTCTAGAGCAGCGGTTCCTAACCTTTTTCAGCCGCGGACCCCCAAGGAAATCAAGCATAATGCCAAGGACCCCTGAGTGAAAAAAAGGTGCAATTTTCGGACAATATTATATTTTAGTATTCCTTCATTAAATTAAAAAACAAAAAACAAACTTTTTCGTAGAAAAACATTAATGAGAAGGTTGGTGCTGCTTTTTTGCAACTAATAATTACGAGATGTTTGGCGTAGGTAATTTATTTATTTTTGTCAATGCTCTAAGTAAGATAGATGCATATGGGACCGCGGACCACCAAACATATGCTCGCGGACCCCCAGGGGTCCGCGGACCACAGATTAGGAAACAATGTTCTAGAGAACGCGAGAACGTACTAGGTGGGGTTGCGCCACCTATATAAGCGAAGTACGAGTGAGTCAGGGATCAGTCACCGGAGATCAGTGAATCAGTCGACGATGTCACGCAATCGGAAATCAGTGAATGGCGAGTCGTGCCATCAAGCGGATATAAATATTGATCAGTCAACGGGAATCAGTCAGTGTAGATTGTACTGTGACAGTGTTGAACAGCGAAATAAATCTGATATAAATACAGTGACATAAATAATTACAAATAAATAATCCATATATATATATAGTTATTTGTTAAGTGTTATTTAAATGGCTCGTTTAGTTCAATAATTACCGAAGTTTTTTTATTGTTAGAATTGACTTTTCGTTGTTGCATTTATTGTTATTGAATTTTTAATTATTGTAAATAAAAATTTACTCAGAAAACAGTTTTGTAACAAAATCTTTTTTGCGGAGGAACTGGAAAATATGCAACTACAGCTACTCCAAATATGAAAATTGTTTTCTTATTCTTTGGACCAGTGGCGGCGCTAGGATTTTTTGTTAGGGGGGGGCAGAGTTGGACATGTTGTTCTGAAGGTGGACCAATAACATATTTTGTTCCCAAAATTTCAGTGCTCGTTAAAATTTTAACCCAGATTACTTGCTATAGAATTTACAAGAAAAATTATTGAAATTTCGAGGGTTAAAAACATATTTAAAAGATAAACTAGAGATTGGGGATTATTCCAGGGTGGGCCAAGACAGTTTAACGTGGGCCATGAACCACCCGGTCTACCCTCTAACGACGCCACTGCTTTGAACCTTTCGGTCATTGATTTTGATCCTTAAACCTTTTTAGAATAATTAGAATTACAAGAAAGAAGGAGAAATAACTATTCGATAGTTACTTTATGTCTGTATTTTCTTAGTGCTTCGGTTTTTAAATTCAGTTCTTGCGTGATATCTTTGTATTGATCTTGAAGCAGTTCTCTATCTTCGTCTTGTTCTACTCTTGAAAGAACATTGGCTAATGCGCTACAATAAATTAAAAAGTAGAAATAAATTAGACATTTTTAAGAGTATTTTCTATAACGAAAATTCCTGCACTCTTCATCTCAAATCTTTTCCGCTCGCGTAAAAATGGTTACCGCTCTCCCGACGCTATTTTTAAAGCTAAGGGGTTCGGGGAACGTCAAATGAAGGACTGAGAAACACTCTACAGTTCCTTCTGGCGAAAAATTGAAAAACAATTTACTGAAAAAACTTTTTTAAAAATAACGTCATTTTTCACACGTATCCAAAACTTTTTTTCAAAAAATTCGCCTTCAGGATCTGTAGTGTGATTCTTGGTCCTTCATTTGGCGTTTACCCGAACTCGAGCTTTAAAAATAGCGCCGGGAGTGCTGTAACTGTTTTTAGGCGAGGGGAAGGATTTGAGATGAAGATAGCAGGGGGTAACTTCTGAAAACATGTTTTTGCAAAAAGTCTGTTCATCTGTTTTTCTGTTAGCACGATTCGGTCAGACGGCTAAGCGAATCAAAACCAAATTTTGGTAGGATGTTTGACACGTAAATAGAAAGAGCCCTATTGTTTTTGGGAAAAAATCGGCGTATGTAGCGATATATGCTAAAATTTTATTTTTTCAATTACTTCAGACGCTTATGACCTCTGTTGTCGAGCGTCTATAATTTACAATATCTATCTTTTAAATTACAACGGTGTATTTTTCATAATGTTTTACTATTCTACTCATTTTTAAAAGAAAATTCACTAATCCTCTCGATTTTTTTCTGGCTACTGCAGTTTTGCCATTAGCTGAGCGAATGTGGGAACAGTAAAAAAAGTTAGTTAATAAATAATTCTTACTTTAAACGTTTCTCTGAAGCTATTTTCTTTCTTTTTCTTTTTTCTTTGAGTTCTTTGTCGTTTGCTTTTTCACCACCTATCATTGAATCTTTCAATGTTTGCAATCTAAAAAAAAAATCAAAAATTAACACGTTGACTACATTCTGCTGCCAACTACGAGAAAAGCCATATTATGCCTCCATTAATGAAACCAGCCACTATCTACAATTCTCTAAGATCATTTACTGGCTCCACAAGTGGCGGTACAGCACAGTTTCGCTCATCGTAGACAACATAGCTGCCAATTGATACTTAAAAGGTACTATGTATATGCAAGATACAAGATATTTTGTATGAAAATATCTAAAAAAGATACCTACTTTATTCTCGAAAAGTATCTAAGATACTTTAAAAGTATGTGCCATCGATTGACCTTTGTTCTAAATTAGTTTTAAAATTATTTTAGATATACTTAGATAGTTTTAAAAGTATCTTAGATACTTCAAAGGTATCTTAGATAATACAAATATAAATATACTTCAGAAATATCTTAGATACCAGATACTTTTGAGAAAACTATTCAATTTGGGATACAAATACTTTCAATAAAAATATCTCAGATACAAATACCTGTCTAAGAAATAAGTATCTGAAATAAAAAGTATCTAAGATACAAAAAGTATCCAAGATACAAAAAAGTATCCAAAATACAAAAAGTATCCAAGATACAAAAAGTATCCAAGATAGAAAATAGTATCCAAGATACAAAAAAGTATCCAAAATACAAAAAGTATCCAAGATATAAAAAAGTATCCAAGATATGAAAAAGTATCCAAGATACAAAAAGTATCCAAGATACAAAAAAGTATCCAAGATACAAAAAGTATCCAAGATACAAAAAGTATGCAAGATAGAAAATAGTATCGAAGATACAAAAAAGTATCCAAGATACAAAAAGTATCCAAGATACAAAAAGTATCCAAGATAGAAAATAGTATCGAAGATACAAAAAAGTATCCAAGATACAAAAAGTATCCAAGATAGAAAATAGTATCCAAGATACAAAAAAGTATCCAAAATACAAAAAGTATCCAAGATATAAAAAAGTATCCAAGATATGAAAAAGTATCCAAGATACAAAAAGTATCCAAGATACAAAAAAGTATCCAAGATACAAAAAGTATCCAAGATAGAAAATAGTATCGAAGATACAAAAAAGTATCCAAAATACAAAAAGTATCCAAGATATAAAAAAGTATCCAAGATATGATAAAGTATCCAAGATACAAAAAAGTATCCAAGATAGAAAAAGTATCCAAGATATGAGATACTCCCCAGCTCATGGTTGACAACACATTCAAATTAAAACGCGTATCGAAAAACGTACCTTTTTAAAATCTCCTCTTTCGGTACAATTTTTCTATTGTTTTTCTCTCCGACTTTTTGTTCCAATTCTTTGTTAACTTTATTCATGTCGTTTTGATATTGTTCACGTAATTCTTGCATTTGTTTCATCAATATTTCTTTTTCACTTTTTTCATTCTCGTGCTCGTTTTTTATCTTTAACATTTCGTCTTGATATTCCTGGATTATTCTCAATCGTTCCGCTTCGATTTTGCTTTGAATTTCCTCCATATTTATTACGTTATTTTTTACCATGTCCGAGCTGTCATTGTTGTCCAAGCTAAGAATCGAGGGTTCTTTTTCATTTTCAATATTATCGAACATGTCTCTGCCCGACGAATTCAAACGATTCGATTCTAAAAGTTTTCTAAGTTTTTGTATTTCTTCTTGGTACTCTCTTAACATCGCGTCTTTTGGGTCCTAAAAAAGAAAATATTTTGTCGTTCAATGCAGTAAAACCTATTAGTCCTAGAGACCTAGAGTCAACCGTCGGATTTCCTTTCTGTCGAATACACAGACAAATTTGCTTGTGAGCTAGCATCAGGCTCGAGGACAGAGAGGTGTAACGGTTAGCGTAGCGGCCTTTAGATCACACTGTCGTGGGTTCGAATCCCGCCTCCGCTCATGGATGTTTTGTGATGTCATTTAGTTTTAAGTGAGTTGTTATTTGATGTAAACAAGACGCTAATGACCTAAGTTGTCGACGCGTCTATAATTTACAATAAATAAAAATAAAGCATCAGGCTCGGATTTCTGTCTAGGCCAACAAGGCATCGGCCTAGGAGCCCAGCCGCCGAGGGCCCCCGACCAGGGCGGAGATGGAAATTAAAGAAAAAAAAGCCCACAAATTTTATAAGATAACCCAATTGGCGACTTTTTTTTTGCTAAATTTCCATCCAATTCCATTTCCCCCCCATTTTTTAGGCTTGAGGGGCCCAACTGTCAAGTGCCTAGGGGTCCTGGGTCTTGTCCGGGCTTGGTTAGCATTGTAGAGTGCATACATTTAGAGAAAACTTAACGGGCTCATGCGCAGAAACCAGATTTGGTTCGGACTGGTCTATTCTATGTTTGAAGGGGTGGGTCAGTTATGTGTCAGGGTCACTATTCATTTCAGTCATTTAGTGTTCACTGTTAAGGTTCTTTTACCTATGCGGTGCTGTTAAAAATCGAATGTTGAAGGGCTTGAGAATGGCCGAGCGTGTAGCAATGCTGTTGTTTACATGGCGTTGCTATGGTTCCTCTATTACAAGTTCCCGGGTTCTAACCCGAGAGCTGGTAAAAGTGTCAAATGGATTTTCAATTAAAAAAACAATTTATTGAAAATATGAATTGGTGCTAGGCCAAAATAACCTTAGCTGTTGGTGGTTTTTAAAACACAATTCACAATTCGAATTTTGAATTGTGTTTGAAGTGCATTATTTATAAAAAAACAATGACTGACTGCTTCTACAACCAGTTTTTGTGCGCAGGTTTCCGTTACGATTTGGTTTTCTCTAAATGTATGCACTCTATCTAAAATCTCGTGAAACAAATCACTTACCTCGTTTATCGTTGGTTTGTTGTGAATATTTTTGGCTCGGTTCGCGTATCGCAACGTCGACAACGTTTCGTCATAGTTGTTATCGGCCGGAGATATGCAAGCTATCATTAGTGTCCTTGTATTGCCGCCAAGAGAATCCTGCAGTAATAACAAAATTGTTTATTTGAAACTAGACATACTCTTTCCCACCAACAGATATCGTAATCGCTATGTTCTTGGACCAGAAGATATTATCCCCCCGCCGAGAAATTTATCAAAATGAAATATAGCCTATATCACTCAGGGATAGTGTAGCTTTCTATTATAGTGAAAGAATTTTTAGAATCGGTTTAGTAGTTCCAGAGATAAGAATTTATTATTTATTACTCTCCCTGCGAAGCGAAGTCGCCTGTCGTTGTTCTCGCTTCGCGTGCTTGCCTACAGTTTATAATATTAGTATAGTATATATTAGTATAGATAGTCAAAAAATCCTACACCACCGTTTTATCCACTTTGGGGTCGAATTTAAAAAAACTCGAATAGCTTATAACCTTCCTCATTAAACTGGCTATATAACAAAGAAAAAATTTTTCAAATCGGGTTGGTAGTTCCTGGGATTAGCGCGTACAAACCCACAAACACACAAAGTCTTCAGCTTTATAATATTAGTATAGATATTGTTACGGATCACCCTGTATATAAACGGCAGGCAAGAGTTCTGAGAAACTGGTCTGCTTACTGAACAACTGGTACCTGCGCGAAAGTTCTAGAGAAAGCGAGAACGCACTAGGCTTACGGCACGCAGCATATTTAAACGGCAGTCAACGGCAATCAGTCAATAGAGAATACTGAGCGACAAATAGTGCGTCTGATATAAATACAGTGAATATAAATATTTGAAACATAAATAACTAGAAATAAATAGTCCTGGTATATAGTTAATAATTACGAATTATTGTATATAGTTGTTTGTTTTGCTTTGTAATTACTGTTTAGTTATTGTTTAATTGTGTTGATTGTTAGAATTGACTTTTCGTTGTTGCGTTCATTATCATTGTGTTTTTAATTATTGTAAATAAATATTTATTCCGCCAACTCAGAAAACAGTTTTGTAACAATATCAAAACAGAATTGTTTTGTTAGGAAAATTTTCAGTTATGAGCGATTTTTTACTAGGTGGGAAATTATAGAACTGGCTGTCCAGTTGAATTTTTTCTAAAATAATTATCAATAAATTTTACCTGCAATAGCCTGGTAAGTTTAGAATCTCTGTAAGGAATATGTTTCGATTTTCCATCGACCAATGCAGAAATAACATTTCCTAAGGCACTTAGAGATAAATTGATTTTTGTCGCTTCTTTTAACCGATCTCCGGTCGCTCCTAAAAAAAAATAACAAAATTTGAATGCATCTCATTTCCAAGGAACACGCTCGAGGAACGATTTCGTTCCACTGTTTCAGCGTTGAAGGAAAGAAATGATATGAGTGTCCGCGAATTGCGGACCAATCTCGTTCCACAGTTCTGAAGTAAAAATGGACTGGAATATGCCGAGCCTACCCGAACATTTCCGACGAATGCTCATACTGTGGCCGTTGCTAGACTCGACGAGTCACGAATGGCGACGGATCTTGTCATGTATCGGACTATTTCGGAGTATGAAAGATAGGAAACATTTCCGACGGAGGACATCGTTCCTGGAGTTATACATGTCCGAAAACAAGCGACTAGGCCGCGCATTCGGGGTCCATTCTGATTGGTCGAATACCATATCTTGATGTCGTTTGACACACACAGACACACCTAAACGAACGTAACAACTAACTAGTGAACTCTGTATACTAATATGGATAGTTGATAGCGATTAAAAAATGGGTTTTGTATGTGGAGAATGTTCAAACACATATTCTTCAAGACAGGCATTAATGTTCACGATGAATGAAAACTTCAGATAAGGCTTGTAATCTAATTCTTTCTATAAAAGTCGATCAATTTTCTGACATTTCAAAATAAAACCTAATTTATTATTATTTGAGATATTAGGATGTCCAAAATTTATACAATACCAATGTTCTTGAAAAATTGGAATAGAAAAATAAATTTTAATTAAGTTTTGTTTTGTAATGTCAGAAAATTGATCGACTTTTAGAGAAAGAATTAGATTACAAGCCTTACCTGAAGTTGACAAATTGGTTGAGGCTTTCGCGGCCAGTTGATGAGCTGGTGTTGTCCTGATTCGGGTCTATAGGCAGTCGTTGGTTGGAATTGCTTCCTAACGTTTCGCTAGCACGAGTGGCGAGCTTCTTCAGAGGTCCTTCCATCTCCGATGCTCGATCCAGCATCGGAGATGGAAGGACCTCTGAAGAAGCCCACCACTCGTGCTAGCTTAACGTTAGGAAGCAATTCCAACCAACGACGGCCTATAGACCCGAATCAGGACAACACCAGCTTACCTGAAGTTTTCATTCTAATTTTGTGAACATTAATGCCTTGTCTTGAAGAATATGTATTTGAACATTCTCCACATACAAAACCCATTTTTGATCGCTATCAACTATCCATATTAGTATACAGAGATCACTAGTTAGTTATTACGTTCGTTTAGGTGTGTGTGCGTGTGTCAAACGACATCAAGATAGGGTATTCGACCAATCAGAATAGACCCTGACTGCACGGCCCTGTCGCTTGTATAAATTGTGTCCGAAACTACCCAAGTCTAGTCTAGTGATTTTATAAAATGTTTTAGAGTGCCCGCGGTGAGAGATGAAGCCAGGCACGTCATCAATAATATGCTAGTGAACGCCTGCTTGCCCGCAGACAGTACCGTGTACACAAAACTGCACATTGGGTTTTATGACGTTAGGTACAATTTTGACAAACTGCTATTCATGACAATAAACTAGTGATGTGCCGGATCGTTAAAAATGTATATCCGCGGATACGGATCTGAATACGGATATTTGGCCTCAAGATCCGCGAATACGGATACGGATACGGATCTTAACTTTCTTAGAGTACGCGGCGGTAAATACTAAATGTTGCACATCAACCTTTGGAAAGAGACTATCTGTTATGGGAAAAAGTTATTGACCCGATATTAAAAAATAAAAAATAATCTGAATGGAATTTAACTGTTTTTCATTATTACCTACTCACCTATATATATAAAATTTTATCTATGAATTGAAAATTGATAAGGTAAAAGATCCGTAAAAGATCCGCCAAAAAACTAACGGATACGGATACGGATCTTTCTTTTCCCTCGGATATCCGCGGATACGGATCGGATACGGATATCCGGCACATCACTACAATAAACAGCCAATAGCAAGCTAGAAGGCGAGCGCAATGCATTCACGTTACTATGACGCGGTGGCTTCATCTTTCGCCGCGCGAGGTCTACCTGTTTTTGCTTGTCGTTCGGATCCGGCCAAATCGACGAGATTCAGTTTTCCCTTCTTGATGGTCTGAGAACACTCCATGCTTACCGGATTACATGTCGTCTCGTTCGAAATCTGTTCCAAACTAATTGTGAAAATGCTATGCGAACGCGACGAACTCTGGTTCATAAGCGTCGCGCCGATCATACGGTTTTTTGAACCGAGTTTCAATAACTGTTCACATTCTTGAATATTGTGAACCGGATGCGTACTCAAACCTAAACAAAAAAAGCACAGTGAGGACAGTGTGGTCCAGTGATTAGCGTCGCGGCCTCTGGATCAGACGGTCGTGGGTATCGAATCCCACCTGCGCTCATGGATGTTTTGTGATGTCATTTAATTTTAAGTTAATTGTTATTTAATGTAATCAAGAAGCTAATGACCTTAGTTGTCGACGCGTCTATAATTTGCAATAAATAAATTAAATAAAAAAGGCACAGTGTAAACTCAAATCTCGCGGTTAACAGTGGTTTGATTCAAATATAAATAATATAGTTTATAGTCATCGCGTTCGATGACGCCAGTTTGACAGTTATATGGATTGATTCTAATATAAACAATATCTATGGTTTATAAGCATCGCGTACGATGACGCCGCTTCCACTTGTCAGTATAAAAAAGATTAATTTAAATAAATTAATTGATTGTTTAAATTATTCTAATTTTTATTTGCCAGGATTAATGTCGCAACAACACACAATTTGTGAAAATTTCAACTAGCTATCTCTTACCGTTTGTGAGATAGAGCCCTGTGACAGACGGACGGACAGACAGACATCGTAGGAGGGGTAATAGGGTTCCATACGGAGGTACGGAATCCTAAAAACGGTTTTAAAATTTCAGTTATCAACCATAAGTGTAACTTATTGAGCGGTAAATGCAAGATCGACTCTATTGAGACTGTTTTGTTTTTGTATTTTATTCAATTGTTTTTTATCGTGTTGATTCAAATCTTACCTTGAATTACGACTCCTTCGTTTGGAATTTCTTTTAAACCCAATCCTTGGAAACCGTTCGAAGAATTCAATTTATCCGATGGCATTAATAGGTCCCTAGAAATGTCGAATAAATTAATAAAGCAGTAATTTATGAACAAAACGGAATCTAAATCACTTCTTTTTTCTGATTTCAAATAAGCTCAAAAATAAATTTTGAAATATTTACAGGGTGTATCACGTGATGGAGAGCATAGAAACCGTTCATAAACTATCACAAATTCGGTTGGAACGCTTAAAGAACCGTTCACAAACAATCACAAGTTCGGTTGGAACGCATTCTATCCACTGCGCATGAGCGTGACGGTAATATTACGGTATTCAGAGTGGTTGGAACAAAGCTATAGACATTGGTTACAAATGAATAAACAACTGTCTCCAGTTGGTATTGAACAGTGACAAACGTAACAAAATGCTTAATGCGCATGTCAGTTTCATTTTGGTTTCATGTCTAGACCATGTACCGAAATGATCGTTCGAAAACCGTTTACAAACTATCATAAATTCGGTTGGAACGCTTAAAGAATCGTTTACAAACGATCACAATTTCGGTTGGAACGCATTCTATCCACTGTGACGGTAATATTACGGTTTTCAGAGTAGTTGGACCAAAGCTATTAAAATTTAAAAATATAACAGAAAAATTGAGTGGTGCGTTAATTTTGAGATGTAGTACCTAATTTGTTCGTTGTATATTTCTAAGTAGCTAACTAGAGCTAAATATTTGACATCTGTGGCAACGGCAATTGCTTCGAATATGTGTTCGAAAGCTCTTGGAATAATTCCTCGGATACTGTTGTTAGTTGAGTAACTATTGTTCATCGAATTCATGTTATCTACGTTTATTAAGTCCATCATATCATTCTGAAAAACATAGAATATAACTTATACATTGTTTAAAGGTACGTGCAGTACGCAGCTGGAATTCTAGATGGTAGCATGTATAGTAGATGGTGGCTGAAATTATAAGCGCTTATAGGTTTGCACAACGAAGCTTTGATACAAGCTTAAATCGCGTTTGAAATGTCAAATAGCGAAGACGAATATTTGTGTTCTTCTGCTGCAAAGTGGTATATTTTAAATACAAATTTGGGTAGGAGCTATCATGTCCCCCTATTAATAGAAATCGATCTAAACATGGCGAATTTCCTCATTTATACCAAGAATTAAAATTTTGCCCAAACCGGTTTTTTCAATATTTACGTATGGAATCTAACACTTTTAAATACATCTTAGAAAAAACTCAAAACAAATTAAATAAAAACTGGCAAAATTTAAACTAGTCTCATCCTGTGCGAAACTTGTAACGGCCATTTGACAGTTGTCACACGTTGATTGTAGTAGTCAGCGCGCTGAAAGAATGGTGAGATACATTCTTGTATCTAGCAGCTCTTGTAACAGCGCTTATACCTGCTACACTCACTGCTTCGTTGTGTACGCTCGCATATATAACAATGCATTAATTTAAACAAGCCCTGCTATGATCTACGCTACCATCTAGAATCCCAGCTGCGTACTGCACGTACCTTAACAGGGTTTAAAAGGCACATCGCGACTATTAAATATTAATTAAATGAATGCATGACGACTGCATCAGTATATATGAAACACCCATTTTGACAATGATGTAACATAATGCTGCAGTTAGGAAAAATTCATTTTTTAAACCTGTGTCACCGTAGGGATTCTAACCCTAAACTTTCCACTATCGCGGCGAACTGAGTTAACGAATACTCACACAGTGACACATTTTTAAACAACCAACTCTCTCCCTTTGAAGCATTCTGTCACTGAAAAACCATCACATGCGAGAGTCGATTATTTAACTTGGGTGCTATATTACCGTACCATCTTACATGTGAGAGCTAATCAAATGGGCGTTTCATACGTAAGCATTTATTTGTATTTATTAATAGAATAGAACATATAAGTAAGTTTTGATTGAATGGAGATGGGCACATGAGAAACGTATCATAGATGGCAGCAGGTTTATAGTCACCTAAGTTATCATTGCGTTTTCATAGAAAAACGCGTGAGAAATCAAGTTTCTCCCTTCTGATAGCATGAAAACCATATCTTTTCAGTTCCGGATCCTTTGGAAATGCAAAACCTCTATGATTTGAACATTGGTAAACATAGGAACATCAGCATTGTCAACGACTTATTATTTTAAACACAACTACCTATGAATTGCCCACAGTCCGAGGTTTCATAAAACGCGTAACATGAGTAAGTTGAAGTGAGTGGTCTGTACCCGAGAATATAGACGTGAACCTACGTCAAAAGTATGCAAAGTATTTAAATACGTTTTTATGTTACCTCTAATTTGGCTAAGTCATTTGGTCCCTCCATTGTAAAAGATTTGCCGCAACCCGTTTGGCCATACGCGAATACCGTAGAATTGTAACCTTCCAGGACACTCTAAAAAGAAATTGGAATTATAGATTTAAGCCTTTTTCAAATTATTTAAGTGTCGATTTGGTAATAGACAGGCCTGGATTTCTTTCAAGACCAACAAGGCACCGGCCTAGGGACCCAGCCATCGATGGGGCTCTGGTCAGGGCGAAGATTGAAATTATAGAGAAAAACAAACCCAAAAATTTAATAAGATAGCCCAATTGGTAGTGTTGCCGTCTAGACTTTCTAGACTCTTGTCTTGTCTAGATTTTCAAGACAAGACTTGCAAAAGTCTTGTCTAGAAATTTTCAAGACAAGACAAGACTTGCTTTATCTAGATCAAGACTCTTGCCAAAACTCTAGACAATTTTCGAGAGTCTAGATAAACTAAGTAATAGTATGTAAAGGTTTACTTTACCTACTACTACTAATCTAGACTTTTGAAAATAATCTTGAGTCTTGATATTAGACAAGACAAGAGTTTGTTAATCTAGACTTAGATTTAGTGAAGTCTTGATATTTCAAGACAAGACAAGACAAAGTCCTGCCCTAGCACTGGCATTGCCAAGTTGGGTAGGAAACATTATATTATATTCAAAATAAACTATAACACGTCATATTGTTTTCAATTTCATGTAATCAACAAGCCGTGAGGTGGGTCGTTTATTAGGACTAAAGTGCGACCCTAATTGAGGTCCACACGACGAACTTCCCAGTTTGATAAATATTTAATAATAATAATTAAATTAGATATTACACAGAAAAGTAATCATTTTAATCATTAAAACATCAATAATTAAAAAAAAAAAACGGCTGAACCGATTTTTATAAAATTTATGTCGGATCAAAATGACGTTAACACGCCTCGATTGACACCCTTACGAAGTCGATATAATTTTTTATTCGCGAGATATTGTGTAAAATCTACTTTTTTGGAGGTTATTTGGTTAAGAAAAAAGAACGGCTGAACCGATTTTAAAAAAATTCCTTTCAGATCATAATTACGTTAATACGCGTCGATTGGCACCCCAACGTAGTCGATATCATTTTTCGTTCTCGAGATTTCGTCTTAGAAAGAAATTGACACATACATACGTACGTACGTACGTACATACGTACACACACACACACACACACACACACACAGACATCTTTCTAAAAGTAGTGTAAAAATAGTGTAGTGACCTTGAAACATAAAAATTTTTTTTCCTTTTTGATTTCGATTTTCGGACCCATTACAATAACTTCCAATGGGAAGTTAAAAATATAAATAAATAAATAAGACTTTGAAAGTCTTGTCTTGTCTAGACGGCAACACTGCCAATTGGCGACTTGTTTTGCTAAATTTTCTAACCAATCCAATTCCATTTTTTCCAATTTTTTGGGATTGGCGGGCCTTAACTGTCAAGTGCCTAGTAGGGATCCTGGGTCTCTCTAAGTACGGGTCTGGTAATAGACCGTGCCCTGCCTTAAATGTAACTCGAGTCTTTAGAAAATAGGAACACTTAAAACTTTGCTATATTAAACACCTGAAAGTGAAGTATAGCTTGTTTTGTTTCTCAAACTTTTAATTGTTTGTCGATTTAAAAATAAACAAAACACGGTAAAGTTCTAATAATACGTTACCTCTATTAATGGATAACAGATGTCGTTGTACAAAGCTTCTGTTGTTGAATTCATGTCATAAACAGAATCGAAAGTGAATTGTTTCGGTGGAGAATTTTTGTCGTTTGGATTCGCCAGCTGTGCCATACATCCGTTCATTGCGATAACCGACTGTAACCGAAAGTCAGTTAATATCGATTATATAGTAGATAAATAATTTTTGAATTAACTTCTTTAGCGAAGTATCTATTTGAAATCTTATGTAACGATAAAGGGGAAATGCTTGAATAGAGAGGACATTTGTATCACCTAGGTAACCTACCCATTTTGACATGTTAATTTATAAACAGCAAATAAAGGGAAAATGCTTCAATGGGGGGAAATTTGTATCACCTAGATAACCTACCTATTTTGACTTATTTATTTGAAATCTTATGTAACGATAAAGGGGAAATTCTTGAATAGAAGGGAAATTATCACCTAGGTAACCTACCCATTTTGACTTTTTAATTTATAAACAGCAGATAAAGGAAAAATGCTTCAATAGAGGAAAATTTGTATCACCTAGGTAACCTACCTATTTTGACATTTTAATTTATATAAACAGCAAATATTTTTTATAATTTTTCTAAAAATATTCTAATGAAGTTTTTACTTCCCCCGTGAGCCTATCATGAGGCTCACACCTTTTTTAATGATCATAACTCATCTACAAAACTAAATCAAAATATGTAGGTAATTCTGACAAAAACAATAGTGAATTGATACCTTGCATTTCATGTCGGTTTCTCGTTTGTTGAACGGTCGACATCTGACGATCACTTTTACGTTTTCAGCCGCCATTTTTCCGAAATTTATTTTAAATCTGAAACAAACGAGAAGTGTTTTAGCGATAGCAATTATTTCCTTAACAGGTATCCCGTTTAATCGAGCATGGAAATCTCTCGTTATTTATGACCTGATTAACGTCTAATGTCTCATACTGGGGTGGTATTCGAGAAATATTAGATGTTACGGAAATAAAAGGAAGTAGTTGTCATGTGAAACAAACCGCAACATGTATGTCTATGTTAAGGTCTATGTTGAGATAAGCTAGGTGGCCGTGTGGAAAAGTACGAGTCTACACCGACAGGTACGAACGCAAAGCCTAGGTTCGAATCCCGAAGGCTTTTAATATTTTTTTTTTAATAATGAATATATATAGGTATTGGATAACAATTTAATATATAAAACAACAAATTCATATTTTATTTATTATATTTTACGAACATTTGATTTAAATAAAAGTGGATGTATTCATTTTCATGACAACGAATACAATTATTTGTGTTTAACAGTATTCATGTCATCTGTCTGTACCCAAGATACATACATACTCGTTTTTTTTACTGTCAAAATGTTGATTATATACTTTACCTTTTTGGTTTTGAGTCTGATAACCTCCCCATACTTTTATTTTATTCATGCCTTTCTCGAGGCACTTAATCCATTAACTGCGTTGTTTTTAAAGTTGAACTGTCATTTCTTTTATTATTTATGCAACAGAAAGTTTCTTTTCAATTTAATAATCGATTTGATTAGTTGTAATGGCATTTGACCCCACATAAATGAGCTATACGTGATAATAATTGTAATTGAAAATTTTTATTGGAAGAGCAGCCAATTACATAATTGATTCCTGCAAATATCGGAAAAAATCATTTCAACAACCATAGTTCACTGTCAGGACTCTAACCTGAACCTTTCCACTATCGCGGCGGAATGAGCTTACAATACTAAACCGTGACATGATTACCGATCTTAATATTCTCCATATATGCAAAGGAATCAACAGATTTCCACTACATGCGAGTAATAAAAAATAATGTAGCAAAACCCCAGATGTTACGCCGCTGGCGACGATAGAATCATCGAGAACAAGTAACAATGGTGAGGCGTGGCATGATATCGAAGACACAGGAATGTTCTGGAAAGCGCGCGAGCGTGGGGAGATCCAGCTGCTAGCTCTATATAAACAGGAGCAGTCACCGGAAAACAACAAGAAGTGTCGTGTGACAGTGTCGATTTGAAATAAATACAGCATATAAATTGTTCAGTGATATTAAAGCGCTTCAATTAGTTTAAGAATTACAGTTTTGTTACAATAATTACCTACATTTTAAAAGTTTTTCCAAATTAATTCTAATTGGAGTTTTATTGATCAATGGACATTTTTAATTTTCTTTATTCAACACAGGCGCGCTTTTAGTGCTTTTTCGTGTCTGTAAGACGGACCTTAAATGGCATTTATCGACTGGTAACGTCATGATCCATTATAAAACCCTTTTCGATGCTCATCGAAAAGTGTGTGTTTTACACTATTATGTTATGTATCGACTTGGGAACCGACTCATTAAACGCTTCGGTTAAAACCGATGTGTCTATCTGTACCCTTATACTCGGTTTCTGGTTTCCGAACTGAACTATAGACGGGGCAACGCGTTCCTAGAATCTTTTTATGCTTACGGCTGGACCAATTTTGATGAAACTACACAAACAGTCGATACTAAAACAAAGTATTTATAGGCTATATAACTTCGTACCGAGACACGCTATAGAGTTACAACAACATTTCTGTCAAAACCGACATTTATGCGAATGATTCTGCGTTCGAATTCATCATTCACGCGAGCGAAGCCGGTGGAAAAAGATAATATAAACTTTTTAGAAAGCTCCGGCACTGTTTTACTTATAGAAAAATTTCGCGATCTTTAAATAACTGCAGGTTGTTAATAAATAGCTTGAACTAGTTTGTTGATTATTTAAAAAAAAGTTTTAACGCAAACTTTTTATCGCCAAGTTTTACGGTTAAGATCTGAACTTGAACTGAATATTGCTCTCGCATGTTCTCTTTTTTTATATTTTTTTATAATTACCAGTAGACAAATCGCACTTCGTGTTATAATTTATTCCTTGGGCCGATGGGACGCACCGCACAGCGGCGGTTTTAAGAAATGATTCACCGCACTTTCTTTAGAAGTAGTACTTTTATCGCCAAATCATTCATTACATCATACTATGTATGGACAGGGCCGGCACGGCCAAAGGCTATAATGTTGCCATCTCATCATAGATACGTACTCTTAGACCGAGAGCTAGTGACAATTTTTTGGTGTTATTTATTCAAGGCCTTATTTTTGTGAAGACATTGAGGGAGGCATATTAAAGTGCCTTGAGTACGGGATTTTGCTAGATAGCGGTATGGGAGCGATGCAGACCGCCCCCAACATGTAACAAAAAAAGTGGTCACAATTATTATTGCTTCAAGGCTGAAATTGTTTGTATAGCTTGTCGATGACCCAATAATGCCATTATAATATTTGCAGATCGATTGGTCAGTATTAAAGGGGTGGCAGATCACCCTAAACGTGTCATGTACCCGACGAAATTTATGTTATTAGATCGAGGTTCATATTTTAATATGTTGTTACGGCGGTTGTTTTAAGCATATATTTCAATTTGCAGAACAAAATGTCGGTATTAACCCCTTCTCTTAGAGGAAAACTTGCGCGCCTAGGTGTTTATATATCGTTCTGCAAGGGGGTTAATACCGACATTAATGCTCTAATTTGATAGCTGAGATTTCAGTTTTGCGCGTAGATTGGATAAAAGAAATTGCTTTGCGAATCATGAAAAGAAGGTTTATGATTTATATTGTTCACAGAACTTCAACAAAACAAACTTTTCACGTTGCTATTTTTGAATTCAACAGAATCATTGAATGATTAAATTGTAACTTTAGCACCGCCGATTTACGCTATCACTCACCAGACGGCATGACCATGCATCTGCTCATAGCGAATACAACTTGCAAAAAGTGGGGTCTTAAGCCAACCCTGTTCTCAATGATTCGCAACAATAATCCATCATTCGTTTTGTGTATTATGACAGAATACAGCATTATACATGTAGGATATATATATGCTATAATCGCCTGTCATAATTGCTTTCATTATACAATATATGAAACTTCATTCAAATCAGGTTTGGGTTACACATCCTTCAGCTGATGACCTGACACGGTTTTCAGACATGTCTGCTGAACAACTGATTGTGCTATTTTTTTTTTTAATTCAAACTTTGAAGGATTTAAACAGTATTTTTTTTATTTATTAAAGTGTACTGTCAAGTAGTCTTTTCCAACTTGGCGATGCCAGTGCTAGGGTACCGGAGTACATAGGTAGATAAATAGATAGTAATCTTATTCAAAATGCTATTAAACAAGCCGTGAGGTGGGTCGTTTATTTGGACTAAAGTGCGACCCTTGAGGTCCACACGACGAACTTCCCAGTTTGATAAATATTTAATAATAACAATTAAATTAGATATTACACGAGAAAAGAAATCATTTTAATCATTAAAACATAATTATTATTTATTTTTAACAATAATTAAAAAAAAAACGGCTGGACCGATTTTTATAAAATTTATGTCGGATTAAAATGACGTTAACACGCCTCGATTGACACCCTTACGAAGTCGATATAATTTTTTATTCGCGAGATATTGTGTAAAATCTACTTTTTAACTTCCCACTGGAAGTTATTGTAATGGGTCCGAAAATCGAAATCGAAATCGAAAAGGAAAAAAAATTTTTATGTTTCAAGGTCACTACACTATTTTTACACTACTTTTAGAAAGATGTCTGTGTGTGTGTGTGTGTGTGTGTACGTACGTACGTACGTATGTATGTGTCCATTTCTTTCTAAGACGAAATCTCGAGAATGAAAAATGATATCGACTACGTTAGGGTGCCAATCGACGCGTATTAACGTATATATGATCTGAAAGAAATTTTTTCAAAATCGGTTCAGCCGTTCTTTTTTCTTAACCAAATAACCTCCAAAAAAGTAGATTTTACACAATATCTCGCGAATAAAACATTATATCGACTTCGTAAGGGTGTCAATCGAGGCGTATTAACGTCATTTTGATCCGACATAAATTTTATAAAAATCGGTTCAGCCGTTTTTGTTTTTTTTTTTTTTTAATTATTGATTAATGATTAAAATGATTACTTTTCTGTGTAATATCTAATTTAATTATTATTATTAAATATTTATCAAACTGGGAAGTTCGTCGTGTGGACCTCAAGGGTCGCACTTTAGTCCTAATAAACGACCCACCTCACGGCTTGTTTGGAGTCTATTTGGTTAAGAAAAAAGAACGGATGAACCGATTTTGAAAAAATTTCTTTCAGATCATATTTACGTTAATACGCGTCGATTGGTGCCCTAACGTGGTCGATATCATTTTTCATTCTCGAGATTTCGTCTTAGAAAGAAATGGACACGTACGTACGTACATACGTACACACACACATACATCTTTCTAAAAATAGTGTAGTGACCTTGAAACATAAAAATTTGTTATACATTTTGATTTCGATTTTCGGACCCATTACAATAACTTCCAATGGGAAGTTAATAAATAAACTTGGAAATTTATCCATTCTCACAACAAGTGTTTCCGCTCATTTTTAAAATGAATGCTCTGAAAATAGTTAAATCTGCTTGCTCGCTCGCTTTCCTCGGAGTCGGAGCTCATAGAGTGTGCTCGATCTCCTCCAGATTTTAAATTCGAACGCAGGATAGAGATCTTTCAGACCATATAAATGCTAAATTAGAACGCATTAGAGCACTCAGATCGATCTGAGCTCAAAACCGAACTTACCTCAGATTTTCTGACAATACTTTCTGCAACCGAGCATTAGCTTACGAATAGAAAGTGACTTATTAAAGGACAAAGTGACCGAGCTGTTACGAGAATCCAGTATACATCTGTTATAATCAACACTCCAAAACTTTCGTGGAACACCTATTATATCCCTTCCATGCATACCTAATAATATATATAGGGAACCATTAATTTAGCCGAGGTAATGTATATGTTTTGTATAGTTAAGTTGCTGCTAACTAAAGTATGCATGTTCAAGGGTGAGGTCATACGCCTCCGGTCAAATACGGCCGCTGGCCTTAACGGCCTGTCGTTGTTTAACGACTAACGCGTGCTCCAAGGTCATACGCCTCTCGTTCTCGGGTGCCGATCTACACAAGAACGCCCGCCCGCCCCGCCGTCTTGTATATACAGTTTGATTACACATTTTGGTCTGTTATATAATAATCTATCTTTTTAACCGACTTCAAAAGAGGAGGACGTTCTATGTTTTTTACAAGTTTTAATTTAACTTGCAATATATGTTAGTTTGTTTGTTTATTGTTTGTTTACGTAAAACATTACAAGTCAATTTTGTACGACTTCCACGTATCCGATCGATTTGAAATTTTGTACACATATGTATTCCCTATATGACAATACATGATTAAATCGTTTTTAGAAATGAATTCAACCCCTAAGGGGTCAAACGGGGATGTAGGGTTTTTTTTGACCAATCAACGCCCAGGTCAAATCGCTGAAGCTAGAAACTTGAAATTTGGACAGTTGGTTCCTTTTCTGACGTAAGCATCCACTAAGACAGGATTTCTCGAAATTCAACCCCTACGGGTCTCAAAGGGGAGTAAAATTTTGAAAGACTAAAATTAACAAAATAAAATATTAATAAAAAAAACTTTTTAGTAATTGAAATGTACTAAAAAGGAAAAAATAATATTTAATAATTTTGGTTCATAATTATTATAAAAGCGGGGGCTGCGACTAAAAAATTATCACAGAGATTACAACCCCCGCTTTTATAATAATTATGAACCAAAATTATTAAATATTATTTTTTCCTTTTTAGTTCATTTCAATAAAAGCCTGTCTCTAAAAAGTTTTTTTTTACTAATACTTTTTTATGTACTTACTCAAAAACTACTTAACTGATTTTAAAAATTCTTTCACCTATAGAAAGCTACATTATCAGCGAGTAGCATGGGTTGTATTTTTTACAATAATGTAACCCAAGGGTACTCGCGGGGGTGGGGGGGGGGGGTTAATAAATCATAAATTCTTATCTCTGGAACTACTAAACCGATTCTAAAACATTTTTTCACTATTAGAAAGCTGCGCAGTGGGGAGAGATTCTCGGGGGGGGATAACAAATTAGGGGGGAGATTTTCGCGGGGGGATAACAAATTATGGGGGAGATTTTCGCGGGGGGATAACAAATTAGAGGGAAGATTCTCGCGGGGGATAACAAATTAACAATATACTAAATATACGTGAGCGGAGCAATGGGTGACCGCTATTAAATCATAATTTCATACCACCCGGATCCGCTATAAATCACAAATTCATAGCACCCGGGCGAAGCCGGACCGGGCCGCTAGTTGTTTATAATTAACCGACTTCAAAAAAAGGAGGTCATTCTCAATTCGGTTGTATTTTTTTTATGTTTGTTACCTCAGAACTCCGTCATTTATAAACCGATTTGGAAATTTTTTTTTTTTGAATGGATATACTTTCAGATTGGTCCCATAGAAATTTCATCAAAATCGGTTCAGTAGTTCGGCTGATTTTAATAAAAGTTAGTAACGGCGTGTGATTCCTTTAAGGTAAATGTCACTTTTTGACACATCAGACAGCGTAAGAAAGTCGGTTTAATAAAAGTGAGTAACGGCGTGTGATTCCTTTAAGGTAAATGTCACTTTTTGATACTAAAATGTAAAAAATAAAAAACTTTTTAACAAAAAAAAAAACCTCCTTCAAAAAGCCACTAAAAAGAGGAAAGTAATGAAATTTTGAGGTCTGCGCCAATTTAATAAAATATGAAGTTGGTTAAAAAGAAGATATTAATCACTATACTATATTTTTTAACCGACTTCATATTTTATTAAATTGGCCCAGACCTCAAAATTTCATTATTTTCCTCTTTTTAGTGGCTTTTTGAAGGAGGTTTCTTTTTTTTTTGTTAAAAAGTTTTTTATTTTTTTTACAACTCTTATACAATTAAATACGATTCCAACCGTATACAGTGCAGCTACGTTTCTAGGAACTTGTTAAACTGGATTGCAACTGTACACCGCTGACCGTAGGCCATGGCGATATTACTCACACTGCGGTACACTTAGCGATAAGTGTGATGAATCGTACGTTGGCTCAGGCCTCATTGCGCACGGCACGCCAACTTGTCACTTGTGCTTCGTTTATTAAACCCGGCACCTACGCCACAATAGACCCGACACCTCCACCGCATTGCTTTTTCTTATATTTTTACTGGATTTTCGGCCCGGTTTTTCCTGTCTGGATTTTGGTTTGGCAACGAAATAATAATTAAAAACAACCTCATATATACAGGCTGCTGAATTGCTTTGCGGGTAATAGGGATTTAACCCGTAAAATCAAACTTTTGCGATTTCCCGCTTCCCTAATTATTTTAGGAAAAATATCGTCTAATAAAAGTTTTAGAACATAAAATTCTGCATCTAAATCATTAAACAAAATTAATTTTGTATGCTTTGTAACGGCAGAAATTTGATATGAAAATGTCAAAATTACTTCAAAAACAGATGGCGATAGCCATGGAACTTGAACAAAATGATTAGAAATTATTCTGACAGCTAAAACGTCATCATTTTGTTCAAGTTCCATGGCTATCGCTATCTGTTTTTGAGGTAATTTTGATATTTTCATATCAAACTTCTGCCGTTACAAAGCATGCAAAATTAATTTTGTTTAATGATTTAGATACACAATTAGTGTAAAGGGACCACAATTAGTGTCAAGGGTCCACAATTGTCAAGGGGTCACAAATGTCAAGGGACCACAAACATTGAATAATCATCATGAATTTTTTATACTTTTCCATTAACCACATGAGCACTTATCGTGTAGCAAAAAATGGGGCCCCCTTGAATTTAAATAAGTCCTAGGCCCCAAAAAACCTAGATCCGCCTCTAGTTATATCAGTGAAATTATTAATATTTTTTGCTTCAAAATTTGGTTATTAAATTGTATTAAAATGCAGTTTTCTTCATCTCAATGAATTTTTCAATGAACGTTCATTTAGCTGAATACGTATTTTTTTCAAGGTGATATCATGAAGATTTGTTTTAGAAACACTGTATTAAATAACTCATTATTATGGAAAATAGATAAAAGGATATTTGTCATTACTATATATTGACCACTACGTACATGAAAGTTGTATACAGTGTTTCTTTTTTTGCTGGCGCCATTGAGTCGTATTCGAAAATGTTAATAAAATGTAACAAACTTACGTTTATAGATAAACAGTTACACGATTGTAGTTTTTATCCAGGACCGTCTTAAGTTATTTGGCACCCGATGGGCTACTAACAATAATGCGTCTCTCTTCATAGGAAATCACACGGGATTGGAAGCCGCAGTAGGGTGCTCTACAATCTTGAAAAATTAATATTTAAATCAGATAATAGCTTTGAAATGCAATCCAGACGCTAATGACCTCAGTTGTCGAGCGTCTATAATCCACAATTCATTCATTAAAAAAACTTTTTAATAAAAAAAAACCTCCTTCAAAAAGGCATTAAAAAGAGGAAAATAATGAAATTTTGAGGTCTGCGCCAATTAAAATATGAAGTTGGTAAAAAGAAGATATTAATCACTATACTTATACTATACTTTTTAACCGACTTCATTTTTTAATTGGCACAGACCTCAAAATTTCATTATTTTCCTCTTTTTAGTGCCTTTTTGAAGGAGGTTTTTTTTTTGTTAAAAATTTTTTTTTTACTTTTTAGTGTCAAAATGTAACATTTACCTTAAAGAATCACACGCCGTTACTTACTTTTATTAATATCAGCCGAACTACTGAACCGATTTTGATGAAATTTCTATGGGACCACTCTGAAAGTATATCCTTTCAAATAAAATTTTTTTTTTCAAAATCGGTTCATAAACGACGAAGTTATCCGCGAACACACATAAAACATAACCACATAACAACATAAAAAATATATACGGTCGAATAAAGAAACCTCTTTTTTTTGAAGTCGGTTAAAAATGCAATCTTCCATTTTTGCGCTCTCATGGTCATTATTTTCTAAAAATTTTAAAAACCTTTCCACGGGGGCTAAACTCCAGCCGTCAAGCCTTTGACGAGGACCGTCATTGTCAAACTGATTGGAAGAAAAACTGCCGCCCCAAAAGGCTGGCGCTCCAGGACTTATATTAAGTATAATAGTGTACTAGTCACTGCCAATTATTTTGAAACCATACTATAGACAATGGTCCCGTTAAAATTTTATTTTGCACATACTGCTACACTACTAGCGGATTTGCTCTATTATCGCTTTGCGCGTCAGAACTGCAGAGCTTAATTCATACAAGAAGTTATATCTAGTTTAATTTCGCACGAATTGCATTCAAATTGTAGCTTTTTGAAAAAGGGAGATTCTGTTCTATAAAATGGAACTATTTTTAGATTGAATCGAGTTCATAATTACTCTTAAAATTGTAACTGAAAATCGCAAACAGCAGTTGTCGGTTGGTTTGTACGTACGTACGTACGTCCGGGCTCTACAGGTCGCAATTTTTGACGAATCGCTTTGGTTTATATATTTGTACTTATTGACGATTTATGTCTTAAAATTGATTCTAAAAATTATAATTTTCTATAATGATCTGAGAATAATTCGGAATCCTTGGAATGTCGTTAATTCCGGGACTATACCTATTTTAAAAGAAATAAAATTCTATTCAATTACATTGCCGAGCGTCTGTAATTTACATTATCTATCTATCTTCCCAGGTTCCAATTCAAGAATTGCAGTTGAAAATATAAAAATGTATTATTAAAAATAGTAATAAAATGTAAATATTCATTTTACAATCGATATTCTTAAAATAACCATTGCATTTTCGCCGATTACTGTAATCAATTTTGTAGAACATTTTGTACATATTTATTAGAACTGTTAGCGTCACAATGTTTTGGTGTTGGTTGCCATTAGCAACCGTAATTCCTGGACGTTTTCAAGTTCAAGCTGCAGTCATTAATGTGCTTTTGTTTGTTAATATAGTAGGGCATCGATTATCCGAACCGTCACTGATGCACGGATATACTATGATATGAAATTCGGTTTACGGTGTCAGTTGACGTCTACAGGGTGCTGAATCGTTTTGCGGGTAATAGGGATTTAACCCGTAAAATCAAATTTTTACGATTTCCTGCTTCCCTAATTATTTTAGGAAAAATATCTCCGAATAAAAGTTTTAGAACATAAAATTCTGCATCTAAACCATTAAACAAAATTAATTTTACATGCTTTGTGACGGCAGAAGTTTGATATGAAAATGTCAAAATTACCTCAAAAACAGATAGCGATAGCCATGGAACATGAACAAAATTTATATTAGAAATCGTGTCCATCGTGATTATAATAAAATTAAGCAAAATCGCAGGATAGTGGACAAAATAATTTGATTTATTAAATTAAATGTACGACATTTCGTCTATAGATTTAGACTTGAAAAGTCTAAATCTATAGACGAAACAAATTATTTTGTCCACTATTCTGCGATTTTGCTTAATTTTACTTGAACAAAATGATTAGAAATTATTCTGACAGCTAAAACGTCATCATTTTGTTCAAGTTCCATGGCTATCGCTATCTGTTTTTGAGGTAATTTTGATATTTTCATATCAAATGTCTGCCGTTAAAAAGCATGCAAAATTAATTTTGTTTAATGATTTAGATGCAGAATTTTATGTTCTAAAACTTTTATTCGACGATATTTTTCCTAAAATAATTAGGGAAGCAGGAAATCGCAAAAGTTGATTTTACGGGTTAAATCCTCAAAGCAATTCAGCACCCTGTATATCTCCATTTCTATCTGCCTTGGTTTGTTTGAATACGGCCCTTAATAAAACAGACTAATATTGCAGACATTTGTAACAAGGTATCGGATAATCGAAGTGTTACTATACTTCCAATAGCTATAATAATGTAATTAATGAGCACTATCTTTGTTTGTGTTCTTTTTATAGATTTTTCTATAAAAAATGTTAATGCAGTTTTTTTGAATTGCATGTAAACGAGGTATCTATTACGACGTATAAAAACATGCATTGTCAATTATTGAATATGGAAAATTATTGAACCAATAAGCGTGTTTTATATATTTTGTTTTATGTTTTCGTAATTGTTTTGAAATGATTATCATCGCTAACGGCGACTGTTTTAAGCATATTTTCAATTTGCAGAACAAAATGTCGGTATGTTAACCCCCTGTTTTAGAGGGAAACTTGCTCGCCTAGGTGTTTATACCGTTCTGCAAGGGGGTTAATACCAACATTTTGTTCTGCAAATTGAAATATATGCTTAAAACAGTCGCCGTAACAACATATTAAAATTTGAACCTTGAACTAATAATATAAATTTCGTCGGGTACATGACACGTTTAGGGTGATAGCTGCCACCCCTTTAATACTGACCAATCGATCTGCAAATATTATAATGGCATTATTGGATCACCGACAAGCTATACAAGCAATTTCAGTCTTGAAGCAATAATAATTGTGACCATTTTTTTGTTACATGTTGGGGGCGGTCTGCATCCCTCCCATACCGCTATCTAGCAAAATCCCTTACTCAGGGCACTTTAATATGCCTCCCTCAACATCTTAATAAAAATAATGCCTTGAATAAATAATACCAAAAAATTGTCAGTAGCTCGCGGTCTATACGTTTTAATCATTTAAATATCTCCAAAAAATCCCCAAATAGTTTAGGTATTACTTTTTTTAATAACATACCTCAAAATATTGAGAAATGTGCTGAACTGCTGAAATTTAAAAAGTATTTGAAAGAAACGTTCTATAAATTAGATGATTTTCTGTTTAAGTCATGAACGAGTGTGTCCTTAATAGACTCACAACTTGACAATTTGTATCCACTATGGCATCACAGAAATAAATTATTATTATAGCATTTTACCCTTCAAATCGTCGAAGCAGTAGCGTCGCATAAGAAGTTTCACTTCAAAAAACTCTTTCAGCATTTTATGCAACGAACTGTTAATACCTTTATCAGTAAATATCTGAATAACGCTACCTGAAATATGTAAATATCTACAACTAGTAATTATATATGAGTAATATAATTCAACGTAATAAAAAAAAAGCCGCAATGAAAAGCGTAATGATTATTTTACATAAAAACTAAATTATATTCATGAATAAATTAATTTTCCACCTGGATTATTTTATTCCCGCAATAAACAAATTAGTTCTTGTCGCGTAAACTTGTAAATATGCATTTGTTTGTCTTCTATAAAACAAGTGAAGTAATTTTGTTTTATGAAAGCATCGTGTTTTGTTTAATGATTCATCATAAATTTGGTATCACACGAAACACAATCCTAATATTGGTAATTTTTGTTGGAAAGCAGCCAATTATTGTTTCCAAACATGTCTGAAAAATCATTTTACCAACCCATAGTCACAGTCACGATTCTAACCTGAACCTTTCCACTTTCGCGGCGGAATGAGCTTACAATTACTCAACTGTGAAGTGATTACTAATCTAACATTCCCCTTATATGTTTCAGAATTAATTGATTTTCACTACATACGGGTGTTAATTCACTAGAGCTATGTCGTAGATGTGAATCTTCGTACTAGCGAGAGCTCATCATGAAAGTGAAAATTATTTCAAACACCCTAATGGGATACACTAAATAAGTACCTAGATATATCAATGTTTTAAATAACCAATGATTGGTATTACAACATAATATTCTAGAATCTATTAATTTATCTTAATATTGGTATTATGACTCGTGTGACTGTAAGAATTCGCTATCGCTCATTTTCACATACTGTCACAACTCGTCAGTACTAAACCCCATTACGACACTATAAATACGATCTACTATATTATTTATTTAGTATTGATAAAATATTTCTAAATACAATTCACGAAACAAAATTAAAATTTCCAAAATATGGCGTAGGCGCAGTGTGTGTTACGGTGTAAGTACCGGGTATAGTTTTGTTAAACGGAAGTGATTGGTCGATCGCGTTTATTTGTTTTTAAGTAACAGATGAATGTGCAGTGTGACACGTGTATACAAGAGGTCTCCACATTTCATTATAGCAGTTATGTAACAAGGGTAATTACCTCAATACACGCGATACGTAACATGATACTGCGCTGAGAAAATGACCGAATTCTTGTTTTTTTTTGTCTTACTCTTACTCAAAGGAACGCATATTGTGTGTGAGAGAGATAACATAATAGAACGGGCGGCGTGCGTTGTAAATACAAGTAATTTCTGTGAAAGAGTAAGGTTACGTTTGAAATAAATTTTTTATTAGTTTTTTTCTAGAAGAAAATAAGTAGATACGCGCTGTTATTCAAGATGTAATTTATAAAATAAATAAATATTAGTAAAAAAAACTTTTTAGAGACAAGCCTTTATTTAAATGCACTAAAAAACAAAAATAATTTTTAATAATTTATGTTCATAATTATAATCGCGTGGGTCGTGAACTCTATAATAGTTTTTTAGTCACGACCCACGCTTTTATAGTTAAAAATTGTAATCATTTAGGTTCATAATTATAAAAGCGTGGGTCGTGAACTCTATGATAGTTTATTAGTCACGACCCACGCTTTTATAATTAAAAATTTTAATAATTTAGACTCATAATTATAAAAGCTATGATAGTTTATTAGTCACGACCCACGCTTTTATAATTACGAACCTAAATTATTAAAAATTATTTTTTCTTTTATAGTGCATTTAAATAAAAGCTTGTCTCTAAAAAGTTTTTTTTACTAATATTTATTTTTTACTTTTTAGTCTTCTTTTTATCCCTGAGTGATATATTAAATATATCTGTCATATAGTGGGTGCTTACGTCACAAAAGAAACCTACTGTCCAAATTCCAAGTTTCTAGCTTTAACGGTTTGGCCTAGGCGTTTAAGAGTCAAAAAAACCTACTCCCTAGTTTAACCCTTTTAGGGATTGAATTTAATTCTAAAAACGATATTCATGTATTGTCATCGGATTGCTTATGTGTACCAAATTTTAAATCGATCGGATATGTGGAAGTCGTTCAAAATTGACTTGCAAGATTTGACCTAAACAAACAAACTATATTATATAACATGCAAACATTGCAAGTTATACATTTTTAGAGTGTTGGGTCTCCAAGTCCCTATATGAATATTATGAAGTATTAGAAATACCTTGTATTATTTCCGTCTTGTGACTTCTTGTGAATTTACACTACGCGTTTCAGCAACGAGTTGCCATCTTCAGGTGTGGTTAATTACAAACTAACACTAAAATCGAACATAATATACGACACAATAATTAACAGCACACAAGCACCCAATACTCAGTAATCGTCTACACACATACACACACACTCACATTTCCATTTCATTTACCTACTATATAAATCATAAAATCTCGAAATTTAAATTAGTACTTCACAAACCACGACATAATACACAGTGCTTAGCATCATAATATTATATAGTGTTACGAATACTCAATGTGTGTTTTTAAAAAAATAATTAGCCACACCTGAAGATGGCAACTCGTTGCTGAAACGCGTAGTTTAAATTCACAAGAAGTCACAAGATGAACATAATACAAGGTATTTCTAATACTTCATAATATTGCGAGTTAAATAAAAGCTTGTAAAATAAAGCCAAAAAATATCAATGCCATTGTGTGATGTGTCGTTTGATATATTATGTTAATTCACTAATATGTGAATTTAGTTACGGTATAATGATTTTTTAACATTTTCATAGTTAGTTATAATAATACCGTATTTATTCTTACAAATTTTCTGTATTTTGAATAAGCCAAATTACCTAAATATCAAGTTGCATGTATACATTACAGTAAATGGAGGTTTCAATAATTAATAACGAAACTAACGAGCAAATCGTTTACCGTCGTTGATTATTTAGGTTAGAGGGTCAACGCATATTGTGAAACTTGCACAATGCGTGCTTGGCTCACCTAGCCTACTCTACCCTACATATATTACTAGGCACTCAATAAATCTGCTCTGTTCATATTAGCGTTCACTTTCTGAGGTCGATGTAATAATCAAATGAATTGTAGATTATAGACGCTCGACGACAGAGGTCATAAGCGTCTAATCAATGTAATAATCAATTCAGAATATTTAAAGTCAAAACCAGAGCTAGGGGGAATATCTTGTATCCAACGCAGACCGTACACGGGCCACATTTTATAGTCGGGGGCCAACCGCAAAAAATCGGGCGCGTCTCGGAGAGCTGTGGTTCTCCATACAAATACTACTACCCAGCAGACACGTCACACGGACGTTCGCTGCAGCCGAAACGGACGTCTGCTGCCGTCCGCTTTCGGTCAGTACCCTTAACGTATGGTGTGTGTGTGTTTTTAAAGTCCACCAACGCGGACTTTTTAAAGCGCGCTTTGGATTGGCTAAAATTTTACTTGAACACCGCCATATTAAAAAATTGTTAAATTGTGTTTTAAAGACAGCTAAGGTTATTTGGGCCTAGCACCAATTCATATTTTCAATTCATTACTTATTTCTTTTAATAATAAATTGAAAATCCAATTGACACTTTTACCAGCTCTCGGGCTAGAACCCGGGAACTGGGGAACCATAGCAACGCCATGTAAACAACAGCATTGCTACACGCTCGGCTATTCCCCTTCGTATGGTCGTCACCGTAGTATTTGTACAGGAGAATCACAGCTCTATTAAGATACTGTTTTGTAGCTTAGATACCTTTTACCCGACTGCGCGACAGTAAAGGCAGGGTTATGTTTTTCGCGCTGTCTATGTAGGTATGTAAGTATGTATATGGGATTCTTTATTCCCTCGTAGCATCCAAACGGCTGGATGGATTTTAAAAAATGAGGTGTCATTAGATTCGTCTACAACTGCGGTAGACATTCTCAAAGGCGATGTGGCAGCGGTCGAAGTGTCACTTCGACCGCTGCCACATCGCCTTTGAGAATGTTTACCGCAGTTGTAGACGAAACGTCAGGTAGAAATACCACCGGACCACGGCCTACAAGCCTGGAAACCATGAAGACTTGGAACAATGCCGACCGTGAAAGCTTGCACACCTGGATGATATTTAATAACTGATTTCGTTTGTTTGAAAATCTCCAAATTCAATTTCCTGTTCGGTTGGTTTCCTGGTGAAAGCAAAAGCGAGCGAAGTATTTTGACACTCACACACATTTCATACAGCAAAACTTTGATTACGTGTTTGTGTTGGAATTGTGCCAAGGGTAATTCGGAACTTTCATTGTAAAGATTTTAATATAATAGATTCGCGAATATTAATATATACAGAATGTTCCATAAATAAACTGTCTTCTTAAGCCGGACATTCATCTTATAATAATAATGCGTTTAACGTCCGTTTCTCGACATTATGTCATAACACCCGCCATTTGCAACCATTACTATTTTTCCATTTTTACCACTTTCCCGTTGTTTTCTACATTTTTTAAACTTCAACTTTTTTTAATTTTATTAATAGCAATGTGCGAATGGAGGAATGATAGGAAATTAGGATAAGGTTGGCAACTTCGGGAGCATAGGAGTTTGACAGGTAATCGGCCATGGCCTTGAATAAGGAACCATCTCGATATTCATCTGGAATTATTGAGGAAAACCATGGGAAACCTCAAACAAGATGGCTGGTACAGGAATTACCGTTTCTCGACGTGAGGCAGTAGGAAAAAGTCCTAGCCACATCTGCCCCCGCCGGGATTCGAACCCAGTACCTTCCCAATGCGAGTCTAGTGCTGTACCACTAAGCTACATCGCTGGGTGCCGGACATTCATCTTACAAGATATACCAGGAAGTAACCAACAGAACGTGCAAAAATAAAAAACTCGGGTCGCAGTGCCAAAACCCTGCCGACAATATAGTGTATTTGCTAATACAGATCTTGTGGCTTTATTATGTGAACTTAAGTTTGTTTTTGGACAAAGTGAAAAATTAAACCTCTTAATACAGTAGAATCCGGATAGAACGACTTTCAAGGGACCAGCGACATTATGTCGTATTAACCGGACGACGCACAAAGCGACCGCATAATTTAAACTTATTTTTATATCTAACTAATATTATAAATGTGAAAGTTTGGATGAATGGATGGATGGATGTATGGATGTTTGTTACTCAATCACGCCAGAACGGCTGAACGGATCTGGATGAAATTTGGCACAGAGATAGATTATAGTCTGGAATAGCACATAGGCTACTTTTTATCCCGGAAAAATGTACGGTTCCCGTGGGATAGTTTTGTTTTTGTTTTCACAGAGCAAGGGATCGACATGATTTTTTGCATAGTGGTAGTTTAGGGGTCAGAGAATGTTATAGACTATTTTTTATCCCGGAAAAATGAACGGTTCCCGTGGGATAATTTTGTTTTTGTTTTCACAGAGCAAGGGATCGACATGATTTTTTGCATAGTGGTAGTTTAGGGGTCAGAGAATGTTATAGACTATTTTTTATCCCGGAAAAATGAACGGCTCCCGTGGGATAGTTTTGTTTTTGTTTTTTCACAGAGCAAGGGATCGACATGATTTTTTGCATTGTGAAAGTTTAGGGGTCAGATAATGTTATAAGCTACTTTTATCCCGGAAAAATGTACGGTTCCCATGGGATAGATTTGTTTTTGTTTTATCTTTGGAACTACTAAACCGATTTTAAAAATTCTTTCACTAATAGAAAGCTACGCAGGGGGGAGATTCTCGCGGGGGGATAAAAAATTAGGGGGAAGATTCACACGGGGGATAATAAATTAGGGGGGAAGATCCTAGCGGGGGGATAACAAATTAGGGGGAAGATTCACGCGGGGGGATAACAAATTAGGGGGGAGATTCTCGCGGGGGGATAACAAATGTAATGTATTAATATTCAAACGAACGAACGAAGCGAGTGAGTCATGTATTAATAAAATTCGAGCGAACGAGCGAAGCGAAAGAGTTATGTACTAATAATAATCAAGCGAACGAGCGAAGAAGGAATTAACAATATTCAAACGAACGAGCGAAGCGAGTGAGTAATGTACTTAGGTATTAATAAAATTCGAGCGAACAAGCGAAGCGAGTGAGTAATATATTAATAATATTCAAGCGAACGAGCGAAGCGAGTGAGTAATGTATTAATAAAATCCGAGCGAACGAGCGAAGCGAGTGATTTATGTGAGAATTTCTCGCGGGGGGGATAATAAATTAAAAATCGTAAAATACGTGGGCGAAGCCACGGGTAACGGCTAGTAATACATATAAGTGTACAATAGATTTCTATGAAAATAAAACAAAATATATTAACACTCGTAAATACATATGTAGTATGTATGTATTATGTAACTTTAATGAAAATTAAACATTGCACATACGTGTATTACAGATCAGAGGAACAATATGTATTGTAATTTCGTTTTAACCAGACGATTATTATAAAATTAGGTCGCTAAAAGCAGTTGGTCGCTTAAACCGGAGTCGTACTAAACGGATACGTTTTCATAGTACGTCTATATGAAACCTAACTTGAGTTTGCATTTATGTCGCTAAAAACGGTTAGTCGTTATAAACTAAGTCGTAATAGACGGACTCTACTGTATCTACATTCCTTAAAATAATATTTTTTTTCTTAATTTTAATATTATTAGCAAATATCAATGCAACCTCTGTACCAAATACAATACACTCTTTAATCACTATCCGCAAACTAGTGTTTTCATAAAATTTGCAAGTCCGGTCTTGACGGGCCGATTTCATTAAAATTTTAGCAGCACATTACCTAAATTTGTGGCACGGTCTGTATAAAAATAATGGAAGCGTCTTTTATTTAATAAAACATCAAAGTATTCTGTCAACATAATTTTATGATAATAATATGTAGGTTATGTAGTTCGATTGAAAATTATATTCATCATTCAATAAACATGGAAAATTGATTATTTTATGATTATCCGGGTCGGCTATGGTTGACTCTAAGTAGGCTAGGAAAAACAAACGTGTGTCGATGAATACTAGAATATTCAATTCTATTAGAACTTAAAATCGATGTATTTGTTATCTGCGATGTTTACCAAATTTTCGATAAATTATTATCATATAGGTAGAGTATTATCATATATAGGTAGAGTATTATCATATAGGTAGAGTACTATCGTCAGGGCCGGCGCTAGAATTTTCGGGCCCCGGGTAAGCGTTCTCAGGCCCCTGTGCCCTCCAAAAAAAATTTACTCCAAAATTTATTTTTTTTTTTTTAGAAATAAAAAATTTTAATGCAAAAAATCAAAAAACGCCTTTTTTGCTGGGAAAATGTTTTAATGCTCGCAGTTCTAATTTTTAAACACGGTGGTCGGGGCCCGGGCCCGGGGTACCTACACCCCGCTTATCCCTCCCTAACGCTGACCCTGAGTATCATTTAGAGAAGATAGTAGCGTTATTTTTGCTCACAATCGAGTTTCGGGTCGGACGGGTCTATGTTTTCTAACAGGGGGTGAACAATGGTGTGGCTCGACTGGCGATGAACAACTAAATGACCATATACATAGAACCACCTTTTGTTAGAAAACATAGACCCGTTCGACCCGAAACTCGTTTGTACGCAGAAATGACGCTACTATCGTCTCTAATAAAAACTTATCTAAAAATTAATAAACAAACACTTGAAAAATTCTACACATTTATTCATCTCAACGATCGTTTCGCGCTTTTAACCCATCATCAGGAGTTTTTAAGTAAACTCCTGATGATGGGTTAGAAGCCCGAAACGATCGTTGAGATGAATAAATGTGTAGAATTTTTCAAGTGTTTGTTTATTAATTTTTATTCAATCATGTTCTACCAAGTGCCTAGCGATAATTCTATAGAATTTATAAAAACTTATCTATTGAACGATTATTAACCAAATCTATAAATATTAAAAGAGGCTTGGTATGTGGGTAAAATCACACTGCTAGCTTCCCATAGGGTTCTCTTATAGAGATTAGAGACTATAGTCTACCGTAAAGAAACTATATATGCAATATCGATATCATAAATTAATAGATTTATACGGCTGAATTGCAATTGAGAATATTCGTTGGAAAGCAGCCAATTATATAATTGATTCCAAACATATCGGAAAAAATCATTTTACCAACCATAGTCACTGTTAGGATTCTAATCTGAACCTTTCCACTTTCGCGGCGGAATGAGCTTTTTACTTTCATGATGAGCTCTCGCTAGTACGAAGATTCACATCTACAACCTAGCTATAATAAATTAACACTCGCATGTAGTGAAAATCAATTGATTCCGAAGCATATAAGGAAAATGTTAGATTAGTAATCATGTCACGGTTGAGTAATTGTAAGCTCATTCCGCCGCGAAAGTGGAAAGGTTCAGGTTAGAATCCTGACTGTGACTATGGTGGGTAAAATGACTTTTTCCGATATGTTTGGAATCAATTATATAATTGGCTGCTTTCTATAACAAAAAATTTCAATCGATATCATTATTTGTTCTTGAGAATTGCGAGCCGAAAAAAAGTTCACCAACGTACGAACGATTAACGAACGTACGTACGTACACACACAGAAAGACATATCTCTAAAATATGTAGATTCGGACTCTAGGGACCTCAAAACGTGCAGATATATCCAAATTTTTCATTTGCAAAATCGGACCTATTACAACAACTTCCAATGGGAAGTTAAAAAAAATCTATGTTTTGACACGCTAGAAATAAACACAATTTTTGAAGTGGAACTTCTTACGCACTCTACACTGTAAAAAATGGATGTAAAAATACTTTGAAAGTTAAGATAGAATTCGCTCGATTTTCTAAGTGATTTTACATTATTATTTATTTTTACACAGAAAACTTCATAAAAACTTGGACTTTTACTGTAAAGTTAAACAAATTTGTGATTTTTACATAAAGTAAATTAAAATTAGATAATTTGTGTAAAATTCCAATAAAGTGTGTAAAAATTACAAAATAAAATGTATAGTTACATATACAGTGTGTCCACAGACTCATCCTCAACATGGGGATCTCCGTTGTTATGGGAGATAGAGATTTGGTTAAATGAGACAAAATGTGCAGAATCTCCAGTACTACTACCCTGCGTAGTCAAACTTTCCATATTTTGCTTGGTTCTCGACCGACAGTTGAAAAACGAGATTTACCCATTTTCGTTTTTTATTTATAACTCGCTTTTTAAGTAAGTTAGAAAAAAAATATTTTCACTTTCTTAAGGCCCTTTTTTATGAAGATTTCAAATCTCTTTTCATATTTTTATTTACTTTTATAGTTTTCGAGATACTTGTATTAACTTTGTTTTTTTAAATACACGTCAAAGATGGCCATGACACCATTCGAAAGAGATTTTTTTTCTCTTTAATTTGATATGAGGGTTGATGGATTTATTTTCAAAAATAACAGAGTTATACGTAAAACACTGATTTTTAATAGTAGGCTATGCTAAATTAATTGATAAAACAACAGAAGGCTTAGCAAACAGTTGAAATTCGCGTTGGCTTAGTAAACGGTTGTTTTGTTTTAGCTGTCAAAATGTAGTTTGTTGCTAATTTGTCAGTTTACTAAATGATTTATTAAATTTACTTTTGTTATCATGGAACCATTTTGTAACAATGAAAAATTTGATATGTTATCTTGTTACATTCTATGTCACAAAAATTCGACCAGAGCTGCAGAAATGTACTTCGATCAGTATCCAGAACGAAGACAACCTCATTCGTCTATTTACAGAAACTTACGAGTAAATTTAATAAACTATGGATCATTTAAAAAGCCGTTTACTAAGTCAACGCGAATAAGTGAAGAAGACAAAACTACTTTTTTACGATCAATTGTTGAAAATCGCTTATTTTTCATTGTTACAAAATAGTTCCATGATAACAAAAGTAAATTTTATAAATCACTTAGTAAACTGACAAATTAGCAACAAACTACACTGTGACAGCTAAAACAAAACAACCGTTTACTAAGCCAACGCGAATTTCAACTGTTTGCTAAGCCTTCTGTTGTTTTATCAATTAATTTAGCATAGCCTACTATTAAAAATCAGTGTTTTGCGTATCACTCTGTTATTTTTGAAAATAAATCCATCAACACTCATATCAAATTAAAGAGAAAAAAAATCTCTTTCGAATGGTGTTATGACCATCTTTGACGTGTATTTAAAAAAACAAAGTTAATACAAGTATCTCTAAAACTATAAACGTAAATAAAAATATGAAAAGAGATTTGAAATCTTCATAAAAAAGGGCCTTAAGAAAGTGAAAATATTTTTTTTCTAACTTACTTAATAAGCGAGTTATAAACAAAAAACGAAAATGGGTAAATTTCGTTTTTCAACTGTCGCTTGCGAACCAAGCAAAATATGGAAAGTTTGACTACGCAAGGTAATAGTACTGGAGATTCTGCACATTTTGTCTCATTTAACCAAATCTCTATCTCCCATAACAACGGAGATCCCCATGTTGAGGATGAGTCTGTGGACACACTGTATAAAATGGATGAATACAAAACAAATTAATGTAAAATTAGTAACCACGCATGCGTAATGTGTTTTTATGGAATCTACGCGATGTGGCGATACCTGTTTGCGACGCCATTGTCTCTTTGTGTGCCTATTACCAGATTAATCGTTGGCTACAAATGGACCATCGATAATCTATGTAATCGGCCTTCTCATTTCTTACAGTGTATAGATGAATTGAATTAATCTGATAAAAACCTAAACGAAAAGTTGCAGATTTTGCGTAAGTTTCACTTCAGTAGTGTGTAGTGTAGACTAAACGGTTCATTTTTATATGACACATAATATGGGTCAACACAAGTTCGCAAAAAGTGTTAAAATTATAACCTAAACCTAATTTATGAGTTCACCAAATTGGAATTTGGGTGCAAATTTTCATAACGAGGCACGTAAATTTAGCAAGACATGCAATTGAAGACCTGAATTATTGGCCTCCATTTTGCAGAAATAGTGTATTTAGACACGCCAATCGGCCGTATTCTGCGAATTTAAAGCTATGATGATGTGGCAGCGTGATGAATCATTACTATTTAGTGAGAAATGTAATCATTATTTGCAATATAATTACCTATTACAAGCTTTTATTAACTTCCCATTGGAAGTTATTGTAATGGGCCCGAAAATCGAAATCAAAATGTATAACAAATTTTTATGTTTCAAGGTCACTACACTATTTTTAGAAAAATGTCTGTGTGTATGTTTGTGTGTGTACGTACGTACATACGTACGTATGTGTCCATTTCTTTCTAAAACGAAATCTCGAGAATGAAAAATGATATCGACTATGTTAGGGTGCCAATCGACGCGTATTAACGTAAATATAATCTGAAAGAAATTGTTTCAAAATCGGTTCAGCCATTCTTTTTTAAACTTTTTTTAACTTTGTTTCCTGTCTGTCTGTCTGGGACAAATCTGGCAATCGAATTTTCGATCACAACCTGATATCCAATCATGCTGAAATTTTGCACACGCCTTTGGTTCTGAAGACAATACAATATCGTATATTTAAAATTATGGTAGATTTAATATGGCGGCCTGCACCACGAAATGGCGGATTACTTTATTCTTTACAACCCCTTCAAGATGGGTATCAAATGAAAGGGTATGACGAGTAGAATACAATAAGCAGTGTAACGTCATTAGAGGACAGTGTGGTTCAGTGGTTTGCGTCGCGGTCTCTGGATCAGACTGTCGTGGGTTCGAATCGCGCCTCCGCTCATAGATGTTTTGTGATGTCAATTAGTTTTAAGTGAGTTATGTTATTTAATGTAATCAAGACGCTAATGACCTAAGCTGTCGACGCGTCTATAATTTACAATAAATAAAATAAAATGTAACGTCATTATAAATCCAAAATGGTGGCCGAATATTTTGAAAGACTAAAATGAAAAAAATAAAATATTAGATAATAAAAAAATTTTTTGAAGACAAGCTTTTATTGAAATGGACTAAAAAAGAAAAAATAATTTTTAATAATTTAGGTTCATAATTATAAAAGCGTGGGTTGTAAACTCTATGATAATTTATTTTATGTATTCTAAATTATTACTCATTAATATAGAATAAACAAGCCGTGAGGTGGGTCGTTTATTAGCACTAAAGTGCGACCCTTGAGGTCCACACGACGAACTTCCCAGTTTGATAAATATTTAATAATAATAATTAAATTAGATATTACACAGAAAAGTAATCATTTTAATCATTAAAACATAATTATTATTCATTTTCAACAATAATTAAAAAAAAAAAAAACGGCTTAACCGATTTTTATAAAATGTATGTCGGATCAAAACGACGTTAACACGGCTCGATTGACACCCTTACGATGTCGATATATTTTTTTATTCGCGAGATATTGTGTAAAATCTACTTTTTTGGAGTCTATTTAGTTAAGAAAAAAGAACGGCTGAACCGATTTTGAAAAAATTTCTTTCAGATCATATTTACGTTAATACGCGTCGATTGGCACCCTAACGTAGTCGATATCATTTTTCATTCTCGAGATTTCGTCTTAGAAAGAAATGGACACATACGTACGTACGTACGTACACACACACATAATCTTTCTAAAAATAGTGTAAAAATAGTGTAGTGACCTTGAAACATAAAAATTTGTTATACATTTTGATTTCGATTTTCGGACCCATTACAATAACTTCCAACGGGAAGTTAAAAAGTGTCGCATTATTAGATACTTAAACATGAAAAATTCATATTTGACCTAATTTCTACCTGCCACTTCATCAAGGGAGAAAGGCTGCCAGACTTACACATTCTCAAATGGGGAACTCATATACAAGTGCCTATTTTTAATATTATTTTGCCTTACGTAAACACTTGAGAAAAAACGTCGCCAGCTCTCCGTCTAATAGGATTGATTCACGAGGAAAGTTTAGATGTACTATAATTGAAACTGGCCAGCCCGGAATCGCCCGGGTGAAAATCGGGGATAATCTCAGAAATTACTGAACCGATTTCAAATAATAAATCATAAATTCATAGCCGGACTGGTCCGCTAGAGTAAATATCTAATAAGAATAAATGTTTCGTACCTTCGGAGTAAATTTGTGTTTAATAAATATCCATTAAATCTCGAAAACTTAACGATAAACTTCACATAAATATTTTTTCTATATAATAAACATTAAAGCCACAACAGTTCAGTTCCATTTCTTAGCACAGTTTTTGCAATAACTATATAAACAATATAATAAACAACGAAACAATTTACAATAATTAAAACAATGAAACAACAATTTACAATAATTAAGACCAACAATAATAAACAGTTGAATTATGAATAACAATTGCGAAAAGCCAACATTAACGTGAAACGGATTGTTCCATTTGAACGCGACGCAGTACCGATTGCCACGTATCTCACATAACAACTGACGCTCGCGACGCCGTTCCGTCACCGTGAAGTATGTGACGGGGACCCATTGTTGCCTTATTGCCTCACACTCACGAACGAATCAATCTATAATGTGTGTCATTAAATATTTACGATGACCGATGTCAAAACAGTGGTCAGTGGTCGCGATTGTGGATATTACAATAAAATGGATATGTCTGTATCGCGGGTACAGACAGATGACGTGAATAGCGTTAAAATCAAATTATTGTAAGTATTCGTTGTCATGGAAATGAATACATCCACTTTTATTTATCTTATAAAATCAAATGTTCGTAAAAATAATAGTAATTTTATTTTTTATATTTTAAATTGTTATTCAATACCTATACCTATATTTTCATTATTAAAAAAGAATATTGGGCTTGGTAATAGCCGAGCGTGTAGCAATGCTGTTGTTTACATGGCGTTGCTATGGTTCCTCTATTACAAGTCCCCAGTTCCCGGGTTCTAGCCCGAGAGCTGGTAAAAGTGTCAATTAAATTTTCAATTTATTATTAAAAAAAAAAATAATGAATTGAAAATATGAATTGGTGCTAGGCTCAAATAACCTTAGCTGTTGGTGGTCTTTAAAAAACACACACAAAAAAAGATATTAAAAGTCTTGGGGATTCGAACCTGGGTTTGGCGTTTGTACCTGTCGGTAGACTTGTACTTTTCCGCACGGCCTCCATGGCTTACTGTGTCTGAGATCTTAACATACATGATGTTTTGTTTCAATGAATGAATGAATGAATTGTGGATTATAGACGCTCGACAACAGAGGTCATTGTTTCACATCTAAACCACTTCAGACTATTTCCGTCACATCTAATATTTCTAAAATGGCATCATAGTTTGAGACGTTAGGCATTATTTACGTCAAAAAGAAAAAAAATAGTGTTGCCTCATCTGTGGAAAAAAGCTAACCTATCCTCCTATTTCCCTGATAGTATGTATTTTTAAAGACCACCAACAGTTAAGGTTATTTGGGCCTAGCACCAATTCATATTTTCAATTCACTATTTTTTTTTTAATAATAAATTGAAAATCGAAATGACACTTTTATCAGCTCTCGGGCTAGAACCCGGGAACTGGGGACTTGTAATAGAGGAACCATAGCGACGCCATCTAAACAATAGCGCAACCTCTTCCCTGATAGCGATTTATAACACATACTATAGTGAAAGTCCAATTACATTCGGTTCAGTATTTTTTGGTTTATCTGAAACACACACACATTTTTTCGATCGTATCACCATATTTTCTACTTCTTTATAAAATTGAAGTAAAAAGTTCTAGACAAAGTGACACGTTCCCTTAGCCATATGACCCGTACTTCCACCATAAATAATTGAATATTATTATGCCGTAGCCCGTAAGAGTGATGGTTAAAGTGTCTCCCCCCCTCCGCACGCAGAGGAATGTTTGTACGACTTGTATGTAGTGTTGCCGTCTAGACAAGACAAGACAAGACTTTCAAAGTCTTGTTTTGTCTTGAAATATCAAGACTTCACTAAGTCTAAGTCTAGATTAAAAAACTCTAGTCTTGTCTTGAAAATTTCTAGACAAGACTTTTGCAAGTCTTGTCTTGAAAATCTAGACAAGACAAGACAAGAGTCTAGAAAGTCTAGATCTAGACGGCAACACTAGTTGTATGTACATACAAAATGTACAAACATAATGTTTCATCCCTACGCGTTCATACAAATTTGTACAAACAACTTTCAGCATTTTGTATGCATATATAGTAGTACATGTCGACAAACGACATAATATCGCTGCGTTTTGTTCGTACAATCAGAATATTCTGATAGAAAATATGTTTTATCCCTACACGCAACATCATGTTTGTACAAACATAACAGTACAAACAAGTCGTACAAATAAATTGCTACGTGTAGTCGTAATATTTGTAAATAGTACAAACATGTCAGCACAAACAAAACATAAGTACAAACATTCCGCTGTGTGCAGGGGACGTTTTAAGAATTGGTAATCCATTATCCCCCAAACGTAATCCGATTTTGAGACCACCTGGGAGGACAGTGTGGTGTAACGGTTAGCGTAGCCGACCTTTGGATCACACTGTCGTGGGTTCGAATCCCATCTCCGCTCATGGATGTTTTGTGATGTCATTTAGTTTTAAGGAAGTTGTTATTTAATGTAATTAAGACGCTAATGACCTAAGCTGTCGACGCGTCTATAATCTTCAATAAATAAATAAAGAGACCACCTGTAAACAACAAAATTGAAAAAAAAATTCGCTTTGTGGCCCCTGAATCCTATTGGAAGTTTGTAATCGGTCCGATTTTGCGAATGAAAAATTTGGACATATCTGCACGTTTTGAGGTTCCTAGAGTCCAAGTCTACTGTTTTTAGAGATATGTCTGTCTCTCTCTTTCTCTCTATGCGTGTGTCTCTCTCCCTCCCACTCTCGGTGTGTGTGTGTACGTACGTACGTTCGTTCGTTCGTTCGTTCGTACGTTGGTGAACTTTTTTTCGGCTCGTTTATTTTTTAGAAACTTTTGAAGACGGTCGATTAAAGTCAATATTAATTTGTTTGGAACAACATGCATGTAGGTACTTCACGGCAATATTTTCACCTGTCTGTCTCATCGGCCTGGTCGGACGTTTGTGTAGCACTTTACTAATACTTAAGAAAAAGACATGTCTATAACGGCGCCTATTGATTTTGTAAATTGTGTAATATTTTATAATTCAACTTTCTATATGTCGCTACAACTATAGAGTGGAATATTTCCATTGCAAGTAAACAAGTAACCAATGTAATTATCGCATGAAATATTACTTTGTTTCGTTGAATGCCAAGGCCAAGAAATTATTGAAATTAACTATTTCCAGATAAAAAAGTTGTTTGTTTTATTTTATCTTGCATCACAACTCACTAATATTACTCTTTTCTAAAAGAATAATAAAACTGTCATATTTTGTTTTGTTAATTGCCTCAAAAGTCTATACATTTTTTAAAGTTCCGTCATTGGATTAAATTGCTTAGTCAATAGTTCCGCTAGTTTGTTTGTCCGTCCGTATGTCTGTCACAGTAGAATTTCTCTGGACTATAAATAAAGGTATCCGCGGTTGAAATTTGGCACAATTCGCACAATACAAATGTCAGAATCTAAAAAAATATTTTCTAAACCTGTGCATAGGGCATTCTGTGTGTAAGACAGAGATCGATACATAAAGCAATAAGTAAGAATGAGACGGAATGAGATAAATGATCGCTAATAGGATGTTACGTGATTACTGTAAATAAATAATATTTATACAACCTAATAGCGTCATCTTTGTTTTTTCGCTCCTTCTATGCTGTAAAAATTGTAACGATAGCCTCCAGCATCGTCACTAGTGTGGACGGTGTTAAGTGAACGCGGTACTACTGTGTGTTAATAGTGTATAACCAGTCATGAAATAAACCGTTCTGTTTTAAATTCGTGAAAAGACGCGATTTAATATAATGTGCTACGCACACCGATAATAAAAATGTGTTTTGTGAACAGTTTTAATTTAGCTCTCGCTAGAGCAATGATACTGTAAATATTGACCTGTGTTGAATACCAGTGACTGATTGGAGAAACGCCTCACGTTCTCCATAGATGGTATTATAGCCTTCAGCTTGTGTTGTAGTGATAACACCACCTCTCCGACCCGCTTACCTAGTCCTTATCTAAACCGCGTTTCCCCCGCCGGTATTGGGAGCCGATTGACTCCCGGTTCGTTGCGAACTACTGGAACCTCTCCTATAGTCAGCCGGTGTTGGGGGTTGATTAATCCCCGGCCTGTTGCAGGTCACCGGTTGAGTCCGTCACAGCCTGACTAACCGTTCCCCTATAACCCGTACCCCCTGGCGATCGTTGTGGCACCAGTGCGTTGTGCTATCGCCAGATGTCCTACCGCTTTTTCCCCCACCGTTTCAGATAAGGGGTACGCCCCTCCGGTATAATACCGTTGTATATATTTTCCTGTTGATAAACAGTTTTGAGTTTGTATCGAGTCATTACCGTTGCTCCGTAAAGTAGGGATTTAGTTTATATAGAGTCGTTTGGATACTACGGTATCATTTGAAATATATGTACATATTATTCTGTCTTACTTTTTGTAAAGGGTACTTTTTATTTTTATCTTTGTTTCTAAATAAATATTATTATAGAAAATACGCTGGCTATTCATTTCTTATACAGTATTCCGTTTCCACTGGCTTCGTACCCTGGATTCCGGCGAGCTATCCGCCCGACGCAAACCAGTGGACCGTTGCGACACATGTGCGCGAACACCTAAAAAGCCACGACGTTGCAAAATGTAAATCTTTTATCAATTTAATTTACAGTAACCACGTAACATCCTATTAGCCATCATTTATCTCATTCTTACTTATTGCTTTATGTATCAATCTCTGTCTTACACACAGAATGCCCTATGTACAGGTTTAATTTGATACAATCTGTATACAGGGTCTTAATAAGTATGGTCAGAATTGTTTTCTGTATTTCACTGTATTGTTCGATCACTGTATTGATCGATCTGAAACACCCTGTATAATAGCAGCAATAAAGTGTTAGTTTTTCGAATCATAAAATTAGTCGTTTGTTTGATTTTAATATTCCTTTCACGAAATTTTTGTTTCCAAAATCGATAAAATGGTTGCCTAATTTAAATGTTTGATTATTTTTGTAGATTGTGAACGCTCGACAATTTGCAGTATTCAAAATTTAGGGACAAAAATAATTTATAAATATAAAAATGAGATTTTATTTTAAAAATATATTTACAATGAAAACAGTCGATACAAAATAAATTAATAATAATAATAGCTATATTTATTTTGTTCACATAGTAAACAATTCAGATCAATTACAAAAATTACAAAAAGACTACAAATATACATAATATCAATTTGTTATTCGAATTATTACAAATACTAAAGTACTATTTAGATTTTAGAGTAGATAAGCACCGTATTCGTATAGCAATTTTTAATGATCGCTATCTTTTTTCCCATACAGTGGCGGCGCCAGAGGGTGGGCCATGGCCCACCTTAAACTGTCTTGGCCCACCCTGGCATAATCCCCAATCTCTATCGAAATTGTGTTTTAAAGACCACCAACAGCTAAGGTTATTTGGGCCTAGCACCAATTCATATTTTCAATTCATTTTTTTTTTAATAATAAATTGAAAATCCAATTGACACTTTTACCAACTCTCGGGCTAGAACCCGGGAACTGGGGACTTGGAATAGAGGAACCATAGCAACGCCATGTAAACAACAGCATTGCTACACACTCGGCTATTCTCAAGCCCCCTCCCCAATCTCTATCGTGTAATTGTGTTTTAAAGACCACCAACAGCTAAGGTTATTTGGGCCTAGCACCAATTCATATTTTCAATTCATTATTTTTCTTTTAAATAATAAATTGAAAATCCAATTGACACTTTTACCAGCTCTCGGGCTAGAACCCGGGAACTGGGGACTTGGAATAGAGGAACCATAGCACCGCCATGTAAACAACAGCATTGCTACACACTCGGCTATTCTCAAGCCCCCCCCCCCAATCTCTATCGTGTAATTGTGTTTTAAAGACCACCAACAGCTAAGGTTATTTGGGCCTAGCACCAATTCATATTTTCAATTCATTATTTTTCTTTTAAATAATAAATTGAAAATCCAATTGACACTTTTACCAGCTCTCGGGCTAGAACCCGGGAACTGGGGACTTGGAATAGAGGAACCATAGCAACGCCATGTAAACAACAGCATTGCTACACACTCGGCTATTCTCAAGCCCCCTCCCCAATCTCTATCGTGTAATTGTGTTTTAAAGACCACCAACAGCTAAGGTTATTTGGGCCTAGCACCAATTCATATTTTCAATTCATTATTTTTCTTTTAAATAATAAATTGAAAATCCAATTGACACTTTTACCAGCTCTCGGGCTAGAACCCGGGAACTGGGGACTTGGAATAGAGGAACCATAGCAACGCCATGTAAACAACAGCATTGCTACACACTCGGCTATTCTCAAGCCCCCTCCCCAATCTCTATCGTGTAATTGTGTTTTAAAGACCACCAACAGCTAAGGTTATTTGGGCCTAGCACCAATTCATATTTTCAATTCATTATTTTTCTTTTAAATAATAAATTGAAAATCCAATTGACACTTTTACCAGCTCTCGGGCTAGAACCCGGGAACTGGGGACTTGGAATAGAGGAACCATAGCAACGCCATGTAAACAACAGCATTGCTACACACTCGGCTATTCTCAAGCCCCCCCCCAATCTCTATCGTGTAATTGTGTTTTAAAGACCACCAACAGCTAAGGTTATTTGGGCCTAGCACCAATTCATATTTTCAATTCATTATTTTTCTTTTAAATAATAAATTGAAAATCCAATTGACACTTTTACCAGCTCTCGGGCTAGAACCCGGGAACTGGGGACTTGTAATAGAGGAACCATAGCAACGTCATGTAAACAACAGCATTGCTACACACTCGGCTATTCTCAAGCCCCCCCCCAATCTCTATCGTGTAATTGTGTTTTAAAGACCACCAACAGCTAAGGTTAATTGGGCCTAGCACCAATTCATATTTTCAATTCATTATTTTTCTTTTAAATAATAAATTGAAAATCCAATTGACACTTTTACCAGCTCTCGGGCTAGAACCCGGGAACTGGGGACTTGGAATAGAGGAACCATAGCAACGCCATGTAAACAACAGCATTGCTACACACTCGGCTATTCTCAAGCCCCCCCCCCCCAATCTCTATCGTGTAATTGTGTTTTAAAGACCACCAACAGCTAAGGTTATTTGGGCCTAGCACCAATTCATATTTTCAATTCATTATTTTTTTTTTAAATAATAAATTGAAAATCCAATTGACACTTTTACCAGCTCTCGGGCCCCGGGAACTGGGGACTTGTAATATAGGAATCATAGCAATGCCATGTAAACAACAGCATTGCTACACGCTTGGCCATTCTCATCCCTTCTGAGCCCACGATTGAGTTCACCAGCCACCTTTAATACTAAATAAAAAAAATTGACTAAAAAACTAAACGATCTGCAGTTTCGTCACACCGCTAATTTCTTGCATATTAATTAAATGCACCGGAATAATCGATTTAGTGCATTTCAGATCAATTCCTGAAGGGTTAATTTCAGTCAGATTATTTTTAATTCTTTCAGGTTCACTACTATCAAAGTTCAAAGTTGCATTTCCCACATTCAGTTTTTTCTCCTTAATCCTATCGACCGCTCCAGGATTCACACCAACGTTCTTTTCGGCGACATCTTCTTTCTGATAATTCGGATGAGATTTTCGGATGTGTTTCATGCACTGAGTCCTTTGCAAAAATGTCTTCCCGCACACTTCGCAAATATACGGAAGCACCTCGCTGTGTGTTCTCAAATGATTGTTCAGGTTGTCTTTGGTGACGAATTCGCGTTTGCACACGTCACACTTATATTCTTTTGTTCCGGTGTGACGTTTAATGTGTCTGCGCAAGTGCGCACTTTGCCTGAACTTCATGTTGCACAGGTAACAAGAAAAAGGTTTCAAATTCAGATGCACTAAGCGGTGCTTATTTAAATCTGACTTTGAAACGCAAGCGAAATTGCACACTCTTCGATCCCGTTCATCTAAAATTATGTAAGCGCCATTGTGCGTGATTCTCGTATCTACGTTTGTTTGTTTTTTTGTGCTGTTTGGCAATTGTTTATCGTTTTCGACATTCAAGTGTTTAGCGTTTGCACTGTTCAATTGTTGAGTTGAGCTACTCAATTGTTGAGTTGAGCCATTCAATTGTTGAGTTGCGCTATTCAATTGTTGAGTTGAGCTACTGAATTGTTGAGTTGAGCTACTCAATTGTTGAGTTGAGCTATTCAATTGTTGAGTTGCGCTATTCAATTGTTGAGTTGAGCTACTCAATTGTTGAGTTGAGCTACTCAATTGTTGAGTTGAGCTATTCAATTGTTGAGTTGAGCTACTCAATTGTTGAGTTGCACTATTGAATTGTTGAGTTGAGCTATTCAATTGTTGACTTGCGCTGTTCAATTGTTGAGTTGCGCTGTTCGATTGTTCAGGGTTTGTGCTGTTCATCGATTGTTTATTTGCGCAATTTTGTAGTTTCGAGTTTGTGCTGTTCGTTAAATGTTTTGTGCTGCTTTGAACCGTGTCACGAGGAGCATTGAGGAATTCAGATTCGTTTTGAACATTATCGGTGGTGGGAATCTCTTCTGAAGGTTTCGAATTATAATTTAAATCGTCGGTTTTCACGTTCTGTTCCGATGATTCGTCGAAAACGAACCCGCAAATATATTTTCTTTCGGCGATCGATTCGTGTATTTTTTTATGTATAGTCAAAATGCGTTTTGAAATAAAAGCCTTCTGACAGACGCTGCAGACGTAATTTTTAATATTTTCGTGTTTTAATAAGTGTTCTTTGAACTGACCCAGAAAATTGAATGACTTACCACAGAAATGACAAATCGATACTTGATACGGTTTTTTAGCTTTTTGGAGTTTTTTAGTCGATTCGTTGTGATCTGTTTTTATTTTTTCTGGTTTAAAAACAATTGTACCCGTTTCTGATTCAGCTTTTATAACAGTTTTATCATCAGATTTCGGTATATTTGCAATTTTGATATTTTTATCGACGCAAAATTCCACGTTTTTATCCAAATCAATGCCGTGTTGGTCTTTTATATGCGACAACAATTTATGAAATTCTCGAAACTGCCTGTCGCATTTAATGCAAGTAAAAGAATTGCTTTTTGTGTCGAAGTGTTTTGCTTTACGATGCGACATCAACAAATCCATCGACTCGAACTTCATTTCGCACAACACGCAACCGTAAACATAAATTAAATTGTGTTTACGCAATAAGTGAGTTTTGAACGCACCCTTACAAGACGTAACTAATTTACAAATATTGCAATTGTATTTCTTTAAATTTTTCTTTTTCTTTTCGTTAGTTTGCTCGTCGAAGAACTGATCATATTCAGCGTAATCATTCTCCCAAGCTGATTTCTTTTTTTGTTTAGTCGCTTCTGTCGATTTTCCATCGTCACTTACTTCGTTATTATCCGAAACTGAAATTTTTACATTATCGTAGTCGAAACAATCATTTGTCATTTCATCTTCGCTTTCTTTTTTTATTTGTGCGCCGATAATTTTCAGTTCAGGTGTTACTTCAGCGTTTTTTATATTGGCAGATTCGTTTGATTCAACTTTAATTTTTTCTACATTTTTTATCACATTTCTTTGTGCATTTATTGTTTCATTCTTTTTTGCTTTGACATTCTCAGATTTATTTTTAAAATATTTGACAGGTATATCACAATCGGATGAACTTTTCTTCCGAGAACGTTTTGTTTTATATCTCTCTTTATAATTTACAAACTCGTCCGAATCAGAACTCAGTTCACTCGACTTACTTATTTTATCTGAGTGCAGTCGTTTGTTTTTCTTTCTTTTGTTTTTCATTTGTTCGATTTTCTGCGCTTTTATCTTTTTATTGTTAATTAAACGTCTTTTCTCTTTATATCGACGATAGTATTTTTTGAATTCTTTTGACATTAAATATTCATCGTCTGATTCTTCACTCGAATTTACCCTGTTACTACGGTGATTAGCAGTTTTTAATTTTATTTTTAATGATCGAATTTTTTTGTCGTTTTTTTTTATTTTTTTCTTTTCAGTCACTATTTTTTTAACTTCATCACTGCTAGTAAAAGATACAAACTTATCAGAAAAATTATCAATATCGCTTTCGGATTTTTCATTTTTCATTGCTTTATTTTCGTTCGTTATTGTCTGACCTGGTTTGTCATTTATTTCTATTTTAATTTGCATCGGTTCTTTTGTTTTATTATTTCTATATTTATTATCTTCATTAATTTCGATATTCGGCTTCGTATCGACATCTTTTAATTCTGCTTCGTCCAAGTCGATTATAATTTCTTCTTTTACATCATTATCAGAGCAGCAATAATTTACGTCTAACGGGTTTACGTTGTAAGTAACTGAGGTAGCAAGCAACGGGTCGTAGTCAACAATGGTGTCTATTAAATCGGTTCGAGCTGGTAATTCCATCTATTAAGAATGGATTTTAAAAATTATCTCATTTTTTTATTAAGTATAATATGCAAGGATATCAGGAAAAAAGTTGTTATTATTAGGTACAGTCACAAAGCAAAAGATAATTAGATGCAAAATCTATAATGTTCGTCATTTGTTTTATACGGTGATAATTTATTTGGCAAGGTAAATTAAATGACGAAAATTAATCGAAGGTCAAGGATCCATCATGTAAATTATGTTTTTTTTTTGAGGATCCCACGCAATTTCCAATGTATAACATTAAAGGAAGCCTAAATTGCAAGATAATTTTTTACATAAAAAAGACTAAACTTACGAATAATGACAAATGCTGTTCATTTTGCAAATTAGGTTGTTGGTTTTTAATTTTTTTACGAGGGACTAACGTCTCCATTTCAACTTTGTTATTACAAAATAAATGTAAATAGTTTTTTGACAGCTGTCAACTTTGCTGGTCGATTTCACTTCAATGAGTACAGTTTCCTATTTGAATAGTGTGCCTTCAGTTGAGTTCATAGCTTCACGGTTTGTCTTCATTGCTTTTCCATCTAAACAACGGCAAATGAAACGTTAAGATAACAATCACCTTCTCGTTTTTTGAATGCATACTAATTTTCCAGGCTTTTCATAGAAGTTATCTAGGATCTTTTCTTCATTTTCCGAGTATTGATTCTTTATTTTTAACTATAATTAGGTCTTTGAAGTGGCTTTTTAATTCATCTGAAAACGTCAAGAAGTAGTCTTCAATTATTTTTTCATCTTATATTTTTACTCATTACTCGAGATTAATTATTGCTATAAAAATAACTTTGTTTATTTTATTATTTTTTGTGTTGTTCCTAACGTTTCAAAATGCATTATTGAAGATAAGTTTTTTTAAACAATTTATTTACGCTCCAAACCAGAATATTTTTTCTGGGGTTCAAAAAGACTTTGTATTATATAATTATACATAAACAAAGGTATTTTTAATCGGTGGATTTTTTGGGAAATGAGATTGTAAAATATTACCGAAATTTTTGTCTATTTAAAAAAATGTTGAAATAAAATTTGAATTTTTGACGCAGCCAATACGTAGTAAATTAGTGTATCCCTCTGTATGTGACATTTATAACTATAGTATTGAGCAGTTCTCTATTCTATAATTTTGGTCCGTTGCCACCTTTTTCCATATTTTGTGAAGTGTTAATCCATAAAAATATGGATTTTAATTGTTTATAATTAATAATAATATACACTTAAACGTAATCTTAACTATTTTAGTCTTAAACTCGTATTTTTAAAAATAATTTATTAAGCATGGATCGTAGAAAATTGTCGTAAGTATTTTAGTTCAATACATTTTACATTTCATTTATTTCTTATGACTCATTTTCCTTATCTGTCTTCGCTTTAAAACCAAAAAAGAAATCTGATAATTTGCAACTATTTACATCCGTATCTTTTTTTGAAAATTTTTATTTTTGGTTAATGTTTTGATTTCAATGACCTTACGTTTTGGGATACGATATTTTAGATTATGAACACTCGACAACTAAGGCCATTATGCAAATTGGCCGTGTCAGGTTTGCCAAAAAATGTTTCGGTTTTAACATAGCATAGATATTTAGACCTGGGATCAGCAATGACCCAAAAAATAAAAGATTCCTACTATGCAGTCATATGGTGTCAATTCATTTGGCAAATATTTCTAGAATTCGGTATTTTGTAGAAGACTGTGTAAGTGGTTGTATTTAATTAATTTTAATTTTTGTTTTGAACAGAACATCGGGAGATTCATTGTATCAGATACTAGGTCTACCGAAAACAGCGACAGCCGATGATGTGAAGAAAACTTACCGTAAACTTGCTCTTAAATATCATCCAGATAAAAATCCAAATAATCCGGAAGCATCAGAGAAAGTAAGTACTATATCTTTTCCATCGTCAAAACCTCCATCGATATTTGCATCGTTCTAAATGTTAATTTTGTTTCAGTTTAAGGAAGTTAATCGTGCCCATTCAATTTTAAGTGACTTAACAAAGCGTAACATTTATGATAATTACGGTTCACTTGGGTTGTATATCGCCGAACAGTTTGGTGAAGAAAATGTTAATGCGTATTTCGTTGTTACGAGCACATGGTGCAAAGTAAGTACTATTTCCTTTTTATAAAATACTAATTTTTCGACCGACTCGCCCAGGTAGATTTTGGTTAGGCAGTGAAATAACAGGGTGTCCACAGGTCAGGAAATTCTGGAAAGTCAGGGAATGTCAGGAAATTTTTTTTGGGTCAGGGAAAGTCAGGGAATTTGAAAAGTGGTCAGGGAAAAATTTCAACAGAGCAGACTTAACACTTTTGTAATTTCTGATGCTGAAAGTTGCATAAACAATTTGTGTCGTATAATAATTGTACCTTTTTTAAATTTAAAAATATACCTTTATGTGTTTGTGTACAATAGACATATGAAATAAGGAAAAATTTTCAAAAAAGTCAGGGAAAAAAATCAGATTCGGTCAGGGAAAGTCAGGGAATTTGGTCTTGAGAAAAAAGTGGACACCATGAATAATAAACAGCAACAAATGTCCTATATATCACTTTACTGTATCATCTTAACTATAAAATAGAAAATCTTCCCGTCACATGAAAATTCTCCAACGGTGAGCCGTGGCGTCATGAAATTTGCACAGCTCATTGCAGGCGCGGATTGGCTAGGGTCGCTGAAGCGTCCCGGGTCCCCTGAGTTCCCAATCCCAATAATTAAAAAACTCGGGTCGCAGTGCCAAAACTCTGCCGACAATATAGTGTATTTGCTAATACAGGCTTTGTGGCTTTAATACGTAAACTTAGTTTGTTTTTGGAGAAAATAAAAAATTTAACCCCTTAATACATCCCTTAAAATAATATTTTTTTTCTTCATTTCAATATTATTATCAATGCAACCTCTGTACCAAATTAAATACACCCTTCAGTAAGTAAATCACTATCCGCAAACCAGTGTTTTCATAAAATTTGTAAGTCCGGTCCTGTCGGGCCGATTTAATTAAAATTTTAGCAGCACATTTTGATCTTTACTAAAAAGTTAAATTTCAATTTTGAAACAATTCTGAGAATTTTTTCGGTATTTTTGGGCCCAAAAACATTTTTCAACCCCTAAAACCCACCCTTAAAATGGTTTGATTGAGCCCATTTTAAATAGGTTCCGTGCGGTGATGGATTCCAACGTGTGTACCAAATTTCGTTAGAATCGATTGAGTCTTTCGAGAGTTATCGTGCTAACACATATATATATAAATATATATATATATACATATATATATATACGTTCAACGCACTATTTTGCGTCCCTCTTATACCGCAGCACATATCAAACTGCTTCCTTGACGATTTTACGTCCGTATATCGGAAGCAAAAAAGTTTTGCCATGTAACTCCTTTAATATCGAAGTCAGAAGTGCCGACCCTGGAGCTTTCGGACTTTCATTCGCGTATCTTTTTGCTTCCGCTATTGAAATTACCCTACTTGCCCCCGTTCAGCCGCAAGCGGAATCAATTTAGTGTGATTTCTGAAAGATGTATATTAAATTTTAGTTCACGATATTTCCGCAACTTTTTTTATTGTGGCGCTATTAATATACAGTTTTGTATATAAGGCGTTTACATTGGGCCGTAATTTGACTCCTCTATTAAATGTACCACGGCAACACCGTAAGAATATACAGATATCAGTACTAGGCACTATTTTGATTCTTTTCAATATTGTGCAGTTTCAACTCATTTTGGCATTTTGCTGTCAGAGTATATAGATTTCAATACTTGGCACTATTTTGATTCTTTTAAGTACGCTGTAGTTTCATTTCATTTTTACGTTATATTGACTGGAATTTTTGACAGAATTAGTTTTTACACACTCGATGCGCGTTTCGTTATATTAGCATCCTCAGGAGAAACTTAAAATTGTTTTTTTCTCTCTTCTTAAAAAGTTAAAATTTGGCACAGGTAAGTAAATGGGTCTTTCGGATTCGAAAAAAAAATCGCAACCTGCTATTACCTCCAGGGGCGGTACCCTTAAATGGCATTTTGGATCAATATAAACCACATAACCATTTATAATACATTAAATTTGCCCTAAATGCTGATTTACAAGTTAGTAGTGTCAGACTTTTTCAATGGTTTTATTAAGTTCGACATGACGTATATTTAGATCAAATTTAATTATTGAAATTTGACCCACTACCCGTTATCCAATTGAGTTGAAATTTTGCACACGTGTGTAAGTCCGGTGACAATGCAATATAGTATATCTAATATCGTTCTAGATCCAAAATGGCGGATGTCCCAAAATGGCGGCTCACCTTTTTTTTGCAACCCCCTTGACATGGGTATCAAATGAAAGGGTTTCATGAGTAGAATACGATAAGCTACGTGACGCCATTCTAAATTCAAAATGGCGGACGCCCTAAGATGGCGGCTCACCTTTTTCTTTACAATACCCTTGACATGGGTATCAAATGAAAGGGTTTCATGAGCAGAATACGATAAGCTATGTGACGCCATTCTAAATTCAAAATGGCGGACGCCCCAAGATAGCGGGTTACCTATTACTTCAGAACTCCCATGACATGGGTATCAAATTAAATGATTTGAGGGGTAGAATACGATAAGCTACATGACATCATTCTAAAATCAAAATGGCGGACGCCCCAAGATGGCGGCTTTCCTTTTTCTTTACAACCCCCGCCGTATCAAATGAAAGGGTTTGATGAGTAGAATAAGATAAGCTACATGACGTCATTCTAAATTCAAAATGGCGAACGCCCCAAGATGGCGACCCAATTTTAATTTAAATTTTAATAAATTGGATAACTGGGTTAGCTGATTAATATAAAATTGAAAATTTAGGACTTAGATTTTACATTTTTGTAAAATAAAGAATTTATATATTTTTCTATTGTATAGAATTAATAGTATATTATGTAACAAGTGTGCTAAATACATCTTTATTCGTCAGGCACGATGTTTTCAGCACGAGTAGTAGGAGAGCGCTCACGAGCCTTGGCGAGTGAGCATCGCGAGCCGAATACGAGTGCTGAAAACATCGCGCCTAACGCATAAATATTTAGCACACGTGTTGCACACTATACTTTTTATAACACTTGCATGGTTTTAGCCTTTAATTGAATAATTTAATATCACTGACAGAAGTACATCTCAAAATGCACTAAAAAGTAGAGAATAATTTATTTTTTTCAGTTGAAAAGAAACCTATTGGGAAAAAATGTATACTTAGACAAAGTAATATTTTATGAGCGCCCGATGTTTTTCTTTTTAACTGAAAAAAAAAAAATATTTTCTACTTTTTAGTGCATTTTGATTTAAAAGAAAACAATAATTTGTTTTTAAAGTTTTTTTTTAATTTCTTTATTTTTATTTTAATATCTGAAAATTCCCTTTGTATCATCTTCGTAATGTAAACTGTTGGTAAAAATCTTTTTTTATATAAGATAAAACACTAACGCACATTTTTATTGATAAAAAATTAATAATGGAGAGCCTCTGGGGGGTGCCTGCTGCACAGGACTCTACGCATCAGCGTACTAAGAGTATCGGTAAATTCGTTGCTGTTAGTAATATTTTTTATAAGAACAAATAATTACACCATTATAACTATTAATTTGATATTTACAATAATGGCAACCATAATTAATTTTAATCGGATAGATTTATTATTTAGGCATAGCGGTTATACATAGAAGTAGAATCAAAATATTGTCATCTATGATTAATTCTTTGCATAAAAAAGCCGGTTTTCATCTGGCAACACTGTTGGAAGTAAAAAAAATAGCAAGATAAAATATATATCTTTTTATAGATGCAAAATAGTGTTAAATATGAAACTAAAATATACAGCCCGGAGTCATAAAGACTATACTTTATAAAGACGCAAAATATGGTTATAAATAAAAAAATGTATTTTCTACTTTTTAGAATACCAACATAAAAAGTAGACAGGAGGGTCAAAAAAAACTGCAGAAGTCAATATACACACTTAGATTCCTCCTAAATCCACTCCTTCTGGGAGACGTAGGAAGGTTTCAAAGTGAAAGGAATCAATATAGTTATGTAGATGTAAATATATATATACATATATATATACATATATATATAAACATTTCCAAAAATGGTGCCAAAGTGTTCAGGAGGCTATGAAACGTCGAGAAATTTTGGTCCGACCCCTAGGTCCCGCGATCCGACCGACGCCAATAGTGTATGTGCCATATGGCAAATACACTAACAAATTACTCGTCTCTCCCTCGCACCCCTACAAATGTTAACGTTCCTCAAAAATATAGCCGGTCTGAGCCTTGTTCATTGTGTTTGGCAAATCCGGATGAATGTGACTATTTCCAGCTCGCTACGTCATTCTCTTTTTCAATTTATGTTAAAATATGTTATCCAGAATAACTAAGGTTATATATTATTACGCTCTGGACCGAGAAGTTAGTGTCTTATTGTTTAGCAAAAAAATCAGCTAGAGTGACTCCGTGAAATCAAGGAACTGACGCAAAACCACTGTCAGCTGTATTCTACCCTCTGTGATCAGCAGTTTGTGGGATTATATGTAGTTTTTATAGTATTCGAATCTGATTGTTTACTCATAAGTGTATACCAGGGACTCATTATTTTTTTCTCTATAGAGCAGTCTCACGCACAAAATGAAGTGTTTATGATTTTTTTGTATTATTAAAAGCACTTGTGTTAACAGCGTTTTAGTTTTGTTTTTTTTTTTTTGGGAAAAAATTGAAAGCTGCCTTCTGTCATTTGTTTTATTTCTGACAGTTTCTACTAAGGTTTTAAGAAATGTTTGTAAATATTTTTGCGGCGGTAAATTCACGCGAAGGAAAAGTAAATATTAGGAAAAATATGATTGACATAAAATGGCTGACCAAAACATCTGACTTCTAGGTTATTTATAATGTAGGTGTGTCTTGTTTCACATATTTGTAAACATAACGTTTATTTTTGCATAATGCCAACACAAACTAGTAAGTTATTAATTTAATCATCGAGTCAATAAGTAACTGGAAACTGTTTTTTAATAATACATGTTTAAAATTAACATTGCGCTTTTTTCTATGGCTATTGTTTAAAAGGTATAAAATGAAGAAAATTTAACAACGCTTGAAAAGTAAACGTTCAGATCGAAAATATTGCATCCAGCATTAGTTTTAGATCGTAACTTGTATCTTTTTACCCGACTAGATGAAAAGGAGGGTTATGATTTTTAATATACAGGGTGTCCACGCAAAAACTTTCCATGTACCTACTGATTCTTTTAGCACTTTTTAGAATACGGTTAAAAACAAATAATTAAAAACACTTGAAAAATTCTACAGTTTTGTAGAATTTTAAATATTTGTTACTTTTCATGCATGTCATTTTTTGCCTTTTGAGTTTGAAATTGGAAACTTTAGGGGATTGGGTAATCGATTGGGGGACGCAACCTGACGTGGGTGTTGAATTGTATGCCTTTCCATTTTTACGATATCTAAAGCAGGGCCGTAGCTAGAGCTGAATTCAAGATAGGGCACTGAAAGTTTAAAGTAGGGCTGAAGCAAAAGACTACAATTTTTTAATTGGATTGCCCACCTCATCTGGTGATGTCAAATTACAAAAGCAAGAAAACGGTAAATGACAATTTATTCAAAAAAAAAAAAAAATACAGAACTTGCCATGTTATCAAATTTCCGAAGAACTTCATTTAGTCCAACGAATTCAATCTTGTTTTTCCAAATGCCAGATAGATCAAGTCTGTCATTCTATCGTGACAGATCTTTGCGGCTTGTTTATAATTCCTTAAAGTAGGGCACTGGATGTTTTAAGGTAGGGCATTGCCCCTTTATGCCCCCCCTAGCTACGGCCCTGATCTAAAGAGAAGAATTTTGCCACACAGACCCGGATTTGTGCCTAGACCAACAAGACACCGGCCTAGGAGCCCAGCCACCAAGGAGGCCTCGGCCAGGGCGGAGATTGAAATTAAAGAAAAAAATGCTCAAAAATTTTGTAAGATAACCCAATTGGCGACTTTTTATTTTTTTTGCTAAATTTCCATCCAATTCCCCTTTTTTTGGGCTTGGGGGCCCAACTGTCAAGTGCCTAGGGGCCCTGGATCTTTAAGTCCGGGCCTGTTACCACATGCACAAAGAGATCAATAAGAAAATGGGCTTAAGCGATTCTGAGGGTATCAAAATGTAAACATTATTAAAATCTCGGGAAAAAATTTCCGTACCACGGAAGTGAGATAGAAAAACAATCTCAAAATCACACACGGAATAGGTAAATAATTAAATCACAACTGAACTCTTGGCCAAAATTAATGCACCACTTAATTTTTAACTTCCCATTGGAAGTTGTAATGGGTCCGATTTTGCGAATGAAAAATTTGGACATATCTGCACGTTTTGAGGTCCCTAGAGTCCGAATCTACTGGTTTTAGAGAGATATCTTCTCTCTGTGTGTACGTTCGTTCATTCGTTCGTACGTTGGTGAACTTTTTTTCGGCTCGCATATTTCAACAAATAATGATATCGACTCCGGACCACTTTCATTCGACGCATAATTACATAATGAACACCTGATTAGGTTTGCAGGAAATTTCAATTAGCGGTTTTTTGTTTATAACAAAAAAACTACCGTAAAATTGTTTAAGATGTTTCTCTTCTCGCGTATCTTGAAAAAAAGAATTGTAACAAAACTGTTTTCTTACGTGGGTGGAATAAATTATTTATTTCAATAATTAAAAATGTAAACAACAATATACAATCATTCGTAACAATGAAAAGTCAATTTCAACAGTCAACACTGTTTATAATAATTATAAACACTTAACAAATACAATGATTATTTATTTTATATCAAGTATGTCCACGAAATACTGTCTGATCACGACGCTGATTGTAGAATGAACCCTGATTGTCGATTCATCATTGTTTATATGCCTGAAGCACAATGTTTCTCGATTTTTCTAGTATTGTCTATATTCTTCGTGCGGTTACCAACAAACAAACATTTCTCGGAATTCATTTGTGACCTGACTTTCTAGTGGTTTCTGCTCAAGGCAGTGGCGTAACATCTGGGTTTTTGCTACACATTGTTACTTGTTCTCGATGCTTCTATTGTCGCTAGCGGCGTATCATCTGGGGTTTTGCTACAGAATGATATCGAATCCGGACCAATTTCATTCGATGCATAATTGTATAATGAACACCTGATAAGGTTTGCAAAAATTTGTAATGGCGGTTTTTTGTATAACTAAAAAACTACTGTAAAATGGTTGTAAAATGTTAACATGTATTACAAATAGTTTCTCTACGGTAGACTGATCTCTAATCTCTAAGGGCACCCAATGGGAAGTTATCAGTGTGGTTTTATTCTGTTGTATTTTTAATATTGAAGGGATCCCGATGATTTTTCGATCACAAAAATCCCGGGGTCACAGCAGACTGAATCCCGGGATTTTCGAGATTGACCTTGAATGGGCAGCTGCATCATGCCGCCATAGTCATACGCACGCCTATTGTTTTCATTATCTTTATTACTCTACAGTCTAAACAATATTGCTCGATCTGGACTGGAATTCCCCGAATTCTCATAATCAGTTATTTTTAAACCAGTCAGTAGCTGTGTTTACCGTTGTGTGACGACTCCGTGGCGACGGGACTGCTTATTTTTTACACGTTTTAACAACTGACTTTTTTAAAATAAATACATAAACACTTCAGAATCTTGCAATAATTAAAACAATATATGCAGAGAAACAAACAGAACCAATTAGCGCGACTGTCAAAAACTATTACGTATAAGTTTTTTTTCAAGCGCGTTCGTTTTTGAAATCTCGTTCGAGATCTCGACCATATCGGGTCGAGATCTCGAACATATCGGGTCGAGATCTCGAACGAGATTGCCTGCCAATGAGATTAAATCTCGAAAAATGGCTTGAGATCTCGCGAGATCGCGATTGCATTCCCTAGCTACGACGCTGTCTACAAACCTTTGCGTCGCATCGTAACAAATTCTTTCCCAGAACGTCAAATGGTTCCCTTTCAGAGATATTAGGTAACAAACTATCTCCAGGTCTTCGCCATACTCGTTGACGACTATCTGACGATGCCAAAGTTGCAAACGAGTTTAACTTTAGTAAGCTATGCGTCACTTGATGTAATTTAAATGTCAGTATTGTTTATATTTTCCGCTACCCAATGGCGCCACTAGCTAGTGAATTATCAGTCATTCGATCATTTGACGGATAAATCGCAGTTTTGTATTTATTATGTATTCCTTACAATAGATAAATGAAAATGAAGGACGACTAAACACAACCCGTTAATCTCTAAACCACTATAAACGTTTGACATGCCTTACTTGCCACTGGCGCCACCTGACTAATAAAAAATGTAAACGCTTGACTTGCCACTAGCGCTATCTGATGAAATAAAAATATGGTAGCCCTCGTTCAAATCATCCAAACAAAATAACAGAAAAACTTGAGCGGTGCGTTAAGTTTGACCAAGAGTGTAATTCTGTCGTAACAAAGACGTCAGGTGATTATGAAAAGAATTAGAAATATTCGGAGCTCGCAAAAATGTCACAAACACAACACATAAATTTTAAAACAGTTGAACACAGTCAAGTTCAAAAGCCGCTCTTCAAATGTTTTGTATTATTATTAGATTGTTTCATAGCTTCATTATCTCTTTTTGTGATGACTTTGTGACCTCAATATCTATTTTTTAAACGTTCAGAATTAGTCATAAAATCTAAATCGGTTTCAGTTCACCTTTTTTTCGATGGATATTCCTAAAACGGAACTGTTAAGCGGGTTTTTTTTTGTTCAGCATCGGGTGCTTTGTGATCAAAATATCAAAATAAGTGAAATGTGAATGAAGAGAGTGACCCCATTTTGAAAATTATAAAATGCCTGAAAGGTACACGGTGTCACTATTAGTGACTTATGTAGAATCTGTAAGAATTTTTAGCATTCCATGTCAGGTAATGTCAAATCTTCTTTTTTTTATCAGTTTATTTTTCTATCGTCATTTTTATCGTGTTTTTTATAGGTCAGTTTTTATTAACGTGAATATTCGAATAGAATTTATCTACCTACCAGTACTTAATTGATAAAAAAAAACAACCACGTGTCATTTATTTTTTTTAAATTTATTGTAGATTATAGACGCGGCGACAACTTAGGTCATTAGCGTCTTAAATTATATTAAATATCTACCAACTTAAAACTAAATAACGTCACAAAACATCCATGAGCGCAGGTGGGATTCGATTTATTTATTTATTTATTGTAGATTATAGACGCGTCGACATCTAAGGTCATTAGCGCCTTTCAACTACACTAAATAACAACTAACTTAAAACTAAATAACATCACAAAACATCCATGAGCGCAGGTGGGATTCGAACCCACGGCAGTCCAGTCTAGAGGTTGCGGCGCCAAGCATGCTAACTACTAGGCTATCTGCCCTCAGGTGGGGGGTGGGATTCGAACCCACGACAGTCTAGTCTAGAGGCTGGTACCAAGTACGCTATCCACTAAGCTACATGCCCTCCAACCACGTCTCGTGCACCTGTTTTAATTAACGCGGGACAGCTATTATACATAATATACAGGGTGTTAATTAAGTATGTGCACAAACTTTAAGGATTTAATTGATTTTAAGACGAAACCTTCATATAAGTATGGGCCCGCAACGGCTCTGTTTTCCAGATCTATTCAGAAAACCCCATCAAAATCGGTCCACCCATTGAAGGTCTATGTTGTCACAGACATACTACCCAAACACATAGCATCCCTTTTTTGTGGGTCTGGAGTTAAAAAGATGGTTGTTTTGTTGAGAAAATTTTCAGTTTTATGACAGTTGCGATTGTCTACTACGTGGAAAGTATAGGTTGTGTGCACGAGGCCTATTAGCGCCCCTAGCGGGCAATAGTGCACGATTGAACTCATTTTTATTGTTGTTTTAGACCGCGAAATTTTTTAATAAACGAATACCATTTTATCTAGCTGTGTGCAAATAGTATAAATAGCATAGCATAAAAGGTACATGAAAATTATTTATTTTAAGTTTTATTCTTCTTCAATTTTGACGTATAAAAAAAAAACTAATTAATTTATATCAGACATGGAGGTGTACCTACATCTATGTCTATGGTTTATATTGACAGACGACAGCATAACCTCAAACCATGGCGCCTGTAATCTTGCGAATTGGGTTTAAAAGTGTCAAATTTATCAGATTTATAGTAACAATTTCCAACTAAGTTAGAAGTAAAATCATGGTTTTACTTACTTGACTTTTTAAACAACAATGCTCACTGACAATTACGGAAAATTAGAGTTCCGAGTTTACAATGGATCTCACAACGAGCGGTCGCCCCTATGCACACAGTCGATAAACTGGTTCCCCAGTCGAATTTTTGTAATGATAGTGACGTTGTTCAGCCGGTTTTATTCTCATATTTTGTGTGTTAATCTTCATTATCATTGTTGTGTCTTTTTGAGTTAACATTAATACTCTACATAGTCGACCACAATATTGTTTTGTTTTGGAGTTTCTATGAGCTACGCTTTTGAAACAAATCATTGTTGTGGTCGACTATGTAGAGTATTATAATTTCGAATGATTTGTTTCAAAAGCGTAGCTCATAGAAACTCCAAAACAAAACAATGTTGTGGTCGACTATGTAGAGTATTAATGTTGACTCAAAAAGACACAACATCATTAATTCATCAATATCTATACTATGATAAAAAGCCAATGTATAAATAATTCACTTACAATGGAAGCCATTGTTGGGTTTTTGGAGTGTCACAATTCACGGTCTGACCCAATTATGTATCTGAACTCAGATTATATAAAAATCTTAGTGATTTTTTTTATTTTGTAAAAAGTTTAACGGACTCCAGAATACTCTAAATATTTTTCCAGCTAGTTTTTTTTAATAAGTAGTTTTAACAATTATTTTTATTTAAGTGTTACACGCAGGCGCGGAACAGGTTTTGCTCGGGGGAGAGGGGGGGGGGGGCAATTTTTATGAGAGCTACCTATCTTCTAGGAGATTCGTTCTGATTTTGTGATTTTGTAACTGGACTCACACATTCTTATATTTTTTTCTAGGTATTATTCTTGGTGTGCGGAATCATAACAGGTTGCTATTGCTGTTGTTGCCTGTGCTGCTGTTGCAACTTCTGTTGCGGAAAATGCAAGCCGAGGGCTCCGGAGGAGACTGGCGACTATCATACGTTAAATGTAAGTCTTTCGTTCACGTCTTGTACACAATATTCTAACAGACTTTTGCCGGCTTCCGTACTCTCGTACCGTACAAGAATATCAGTTTTTGTAATTTATTATTAAAAAAAAAATAATGAATTGAAAATATGAATTGGTGCTAAGCCCAAATAACCTTAGCTGTTGGTGGTCTTTAAAAACACATCAGTTTTTGTATCTCAAGCCATTTTTATTGACCTTACAATGTTTAAATGGTACATGTACTGCCATCTGTGGATGTCAACCATTTTTATAGATCTTAATCGTACACGCACTGCCATCTGTGGGCGAGAGAGAGAGAGAGATTTTTTTTTAAATTTTGGCAAACTGATTTAAAGCCTAAACGTTGTTTGGAATTTACATTTTGCAATAATATAGATTTGACTGTCTCCATACATACACACGCACACACTCACATTTCCATTTCATCTACCTACTATATAAATCATATCTCGAAATTTAAATCAGTACTTCACAATCCACGACATAATACACAGTGCATAGCATCATAATAATATACAGGGTGTCCAAGACTTGCGTTGTCGGCCGAAATATTGATTTTGGGTGAAGATAGAAAAAAAGTTTTAATACAAAAGTTGTATAAATTTTATTGGTCTATAACATAAAAATATTTTCAATTATACAGTCTGTCCCATTTAAGCGTGGCAGACCCAAGTTTTGTTTTTTTTAACCTAGCACCCTGTTTTTATTTATTTTTTCAATTCTGCGCCTAAATGTGAATAGAAATTGTAAGGGAAGCCATGCTCGAAAATTCAGTAATTTTTGAGTTATTCAAGTTTTTTAAAAATTTTTGACACGTGCAGACCTTTACCTAAAATTTGACATAGCCCAAACAGAAACATTTATCAAACTGAAATTTTGAGGATCACTAGATAATGGACGGACAAATCAATGTCTGTCCTAAAAAAAATGAATTTATTATACAGGGTGTTCAAAATAATGTACTTCTTTTACCTAACTTCAATCACGTGTAACTTTTGATTATTAAATACAACGAGGGTATTTTTTTGCTGGAATTGTATTCTTTAGGATATTTATTAACACTTTTATTAAGGGTTGTCCAAATTTAAACCTAATATTTTCGTATTAAAATAATAGGTTTAGGTTTGGACAGTGTATAGTGTTACGAATACTCAATGAGTGTTTTTAAAAAAATAATTAACCACACCTGAAGATGGCAACTCGTTGCCGAAACGCGTAGTGTTAAATTACAAGAAGTCACAAGACGGACATAATACAAGGTGTTTCCAATACTTCATAATATTCATATAGTAACTCGGAGACCCAACACTCTAAAAATGTATTAAACTGTTTAGTCGTGGAAACAATTGTGTGTATGCGCCCGGCCTAAGTTTGTTATCATATTAATGTTATACAAGCCCAATTAAAAAAATTTCAATTGTTCGATGGATTGCGTAACATCTATTGTTTGTGTGCGATGTTCACATGTTAATAATTCATTCATAAATTGGAGAGCTGATATTCTTGTACTGAACAATGAAGTAAGACTGTGTCATAAATAAAGATGAATTAATTTCGCTTGTAATTTGTTAGAATTGAATGAATCGGCGATTTAATTGTAAATTTGCACATAAAAATTGATACACCGACCACCTATAATTGTATACTTGAACTATGTGGTTTCATAAATGTAGAAAAATAACTCAAGTATCCTTTTGTCTACTCTCTAAAAACGGTTATAACTCTCCCGACGCTATTTTTAAAGCTAAAGGGTTCAGACAAACTCTAAATGAAGGATGAAGAATCACACTACAGATCCTTCAGGCGAAAAATCGAAAGAAAAAATCCTGGAAAAACTTACAACTTTTTAAAAATTACGTAATCTTTCACAGATAGTCAAAACTTTTTTCAAAAAATTCGCCTGTAGGATCTGTAGTGTGATTCTTGGTCTTTCATTTGGCGTTTACCCGAACCCTTTAGCTTTAAAAATAGCGTCAGGAGAGCTGTAGCCGTTTTTAGGCGAAGGGAAAGGATTTGAGATAAAGAGTGCAGGGGGTAACTCTCGGTACTCTTAAGAACTTGGAACAAATATTTAAACAAACATTTAAGTGAAGACGGAGCCACGGTCAAATATACCAAAACATTTTGTCTTTTTTCGTGTATTGTTTATTCAAAACTTTTTGAACTGAAACATCTATTGTGAGGATAAGTTCGTGAGCTGATGAAGCGAAGAAGCGACAAGATAGAGATAGATTGAAAAAGAAAGAAATAGAACACAATCAACAACTGACGCACTCTTTATAAACCACATATGTAATAGTAATACTCCTATATTGCTAGCCGGAGCCTGGAGTTGGACGAAAAGTCTACGGTGCAGACATATATATGTCTATCTCTCTCGCAAGACGTCGGGTCTTATACGCATGAACAATTTATAATATTAATTGATCTATGATAATAACAAGGTTAGTAGTGATAATAATATTTCCGAAATTGCTATGGAAACAATGTGAATCGAATGTTGCGCACAACGAGATGGATTTCTCGACAAAGATACAAACAGTCATTTGCTGTCTCACTTGCGGCCTGATACTTCCACTTACGGGCGCAAGCAATATAGGAGTATTACATATACAGATTGTATCAAATTAAAGCTGTGCATAGGACGTTCTGTGTGTAAGATAGAGATCGATATAAAGCAATAAGTAAGAAAAAATAAAATGATCGCTAATAGGAAGTGTTTGTAGTTACTGTAAGACTACTGAAATTATTGATAAAATCACAAAACAAAAATGACGCTATCAGGTTGTATGGGTATTATTTATTTACAGTAACTACAGAAACTTCCCATTAGCGATCATTTATCTCGTTCTTAGATATTGCTTTATATATCGATCTCTATCTTACACACATACCGCCCTATGCACAGCTTTAATTTGATACAATCTGTATGTTATAAACTACACAACGCGTTTGGTTGGCAGTGCCATCTGTGGCTGGATACCAAAGTAGTAAAGAACTTTCACTTCTACCGTGTGGTCTGGAGCGAATACGAGTTTTTTTTATTTAACGTGGAAATTAGACAGGACGTTTTGGTACATTTGATTTTTATCCAACTTTAAAGTTGGGAGTCAACCATAAAAGTTACGTTTCTATATTTATGAAACCGGAAGTAGTAATTTAAACAGCACATTAGTATTACGTACAGTATTAATAATAATAAATTCTCGGGAACTTGGATAAAAATAAGTTGATGCTAAATTTTCAAAATTTGAAACGTTTCGTTGGTTTATTTTCCAACTTCTTCAGGCAATATTTGAGGTTAGCATCCTCGTTGAAATATTTTGGTTCATACTACTACCAAGTCTTTAAAAATAATATAAGACCAGATAAATAATTACATGCAAAGATATCTTTCCCAATAGCTTGTCGAATAATTTTCAATAATAATGAATAAATAAAAATGAATAAATAAATATATATATATATATATATTTATTCATTATTATTGAAAATTATTCGACAAGCTATTGGGAAAGATATCTTTGCATGTAATTATTTATCTGGTCTTATATTATTTTTAAAGACTTGGTAGTAGTATGAACCAAAATATTTCAACGAGGATGCTAACCTCAAATATTGCCTGAAGAAGTTGGAAAATAAACCAACGAAACGTTTCAAATTTTGAAAATTTAGCATCAACTTATTTTTATCCAAGTTCCCGAGAATTTATTATTATTAATATTAAATCAACATGGATGCGACTCAACACATGGAATTACGTACAGTATTAATCGTAAACGCACGTACTTAGAAAATGAGTCATCCTAGTTAGACTTAAATGGAATCATAATTTATAGCGAATGGACATCCAGCGATGTAGCTTAGACTCGCATTGGGAAGGTACTGGGTTCGAATCCCGGCGGGGGCAGATGTGGCTAGGACTTTTTCCTACTGCCTCACGCCGAGAAACGGTAATTCCTGTACGGGCCATCTTGTTTGAGGTTTTCCATGGTTTCCCTCAATAATTCCAGATGAATATCGAGATGGTTCTTTATTTAAGGCCATGGCTAATTACCTGTCAAACTCCTATGCTCCCAAAATTGCCTACCTTTTCCTAATTTACTATCATTCCTCCATTCGCACATTGCTATTAATAAAAAAAAAAGTTGAAATTAAAAAAAAATGTAAAAACAACGGGAAAGTGGTAAAAATTGAAAATAGTAATGGTGCGAATGGCATCTAAAAAAAAAAATATTGCCGTCTCGATATCGTTGCAATCCTTAGTTGTCAAAAGGTCGTAAGTTTAGATTTAACCTAAAAAATGTGTAGTACCCTGTTAATATTTGTATAGTTAGTATCAAAATAACTCATTCTTCATTTTTAAATACTTCAAACATTTTAAAAATGAAAAGAAGACTTTTTTTGTTCTTGAATTGTTTTATAAAAACTAAAAACAACTATACAGAACAAAACACATTCTGAAACGTTTCAGAATGCGTTTTGTTTTATAGTCGTGTTTTGTTTTTAATTAACCTTACGGAAATGCTCGTCCATCAAATAATAGGCGACTAAAGGTACGTGCAGTACGCAGCTGGGATTCTAGATGGTAACATGTATGGTAGATGTTAATAGATGGTGGCTTAAATTATAAGCGCTTATAGGTTTATTCATTTATTAACCTAGTCACATCCATTCCGAAATTTGTAACGGCCATTTGACAGTTGTCACACGTTGATTGTAGTAGTCAGCGCGCTGAAAGAATGATGAGATACATTCTTCAATCTACCAGCTCTTATAACAGCGCTTATACCTGCTACACTCACTGCTTCGTTGTGTACGCTCGCATATATGACAATGCATTAATTTAAGCAAGCCCTGCTATGATCTACGCTACCATCTAGAATCCCAGCTCCATTCTGCACGTACCTTTAGACGCCACCACGACGATTTCTAGATGAAAGCGATTTGGTAGCAATGAGGCGACTGCGAGTTTCATGTCTCAGTATTTCTGATGGGAGGTGTTATAAAAAAATGTTGCCTTACCCACTACAAAATAGCTACTTTCCATGCATGTATACCGGCCTATATTGGGTCATTTAGCTGGCAAGCGTGCCGAAAGTGTTTTCATAACATAACTAGTGCGGTAAGTAACCGGTTGCTATTGTAACCAGCGTCGTAACTAGGATCATCGGCGCCCCCTGGCAAGATTCTGATTTCGCGCTTTTTACTAGAAAATAATCATAATATTCGCATTGCTGGTTTTGTCCTGTTCAGGTTAGCGCCCCTGGCGCGAGCCCCGGTTACCGGGCCCTAGCTACGACGCTGATAGTAACCTATGTTTATTTGCTCTATTCGCCTGCTATTACATACGGCTTGCTGTAAGTGTAAAGATGGCGACGCAAATGAACTGTCAAAATTTTTGAAAATACTGAAAATGAAGTGAAAAGTAGGTATTTTGTAGTTGGTATGGCAGAAAATACCATATATACAGTAGAGTCCGTCTATTACGACTTCGTTTATAACGACTAATCGTTTTTAGCGACGTAAATACAAACTCAAGTTAGGTTTCATATATACAGGGTGAGTTCGACCACCCGTATTAGTCGTTTTTTTCGAAAACGGTTAGTCGTAGAGAGTTGTGTCAAAAATTTGTATTATAAAAGCCCTAACAAAGAATCGAATGGTGATAATTTTTTTTTTCGGGAAGGTCGGCTTCCCTATTAAATTGCTCCAGAATGTCCAGAACTCCAGAATTATAAATGTAACGATAGGTCGAAAGTGGTATTGTTGAAAAGATCTTTAAAAAATAAGCAAGTTTTGTAGGAACATTTTTTTTATTACTGCCACCCCTGTAAATTTCTATAAGTTTAAATATAAATTATTATATATGTTCAAAACTCCGGAATTTTAGAAAGCACGATAGGTTGAAAGTGGTGCTGTTGAAAAGCTCTTTAAAAAATAGGCAAGTTTTGTAGGAAAAATTATTTAATTACTGCCACCCCTGTTAAGTAACAATCGTTTGAAATTATTAAATCAGAATTTCATAATAACGATCGAAGTCGGCATTAAAAATCTAGCAACCTTAGACATTGTCACAAGTGTTCAAACTGTCTTCCATTTACTCTTTAATACATACTACTGAGCTCTTCTGGTTATACTGTGAGTGTACTTCTTCAGTGTTTAATGATCGATAGATAGGTAACTAGATTTTAAATGTGAACTTTTAAAAAGTTCGTTATTACAACATTTTAATTTAGTAATTTCAAACAAATATTACTTAACAGGGGTGGCAGTAATAAAAAAAAAATCCGTACAAAACTTGCTAATTTTTTAAAGATCTTTTCACCAATACCACTTTCGACCTATCGTTACATTTATAATTCCGGAGTTCTGGACATTCTGGAGCAAACTAATAGGGAAGTCGACCTTCCCGAAAAAAAAATTATCACCATTCGATTCTTTGTAAGGGCTTTTATAATACAAATTTTTGACACAACTCTCTACGACTAACCGTTTTCGAAAAAAACGACTGATACGGGTGGTCGAACTCACCCTGTATATATTATATATACAGGGTGTCCCAAAATTGCTGGGACACAGAGCTATCACGTGTAGTAGAGGTCAAAATAAGTCGATCGGACCCAATTTATTTATATGCCAAAATGTACCGTTTGCCCGTGAGAAGAGTTCAAAGTTTACATAAAATTTTGTATATAAAATTTTGTATTACAATTTTATTAAACTTGTACTAGGAATATCTGTTAGCATTATTTAAGAAAACATTTTTTCCTTCGGAAAAGTAGCAAAATGAAGATAATTAATCAGTCTTCTCGGTAAAATAATTTGAGAACCGTATTACCACCCCTAAGAAAGTTCTGAAAAAAATGTCAGGGAGTGAGGGTGGTTTTAACCCATTCTACAATTTCTTTTGGGTTTCTTTGATTACCGAAAGGAGAGTAATCCTCTAAAATGCACTTTTGTCAAATTTCATTCAATTTGTTTCACTCATTTCTGAACAGCGTACAAAAATGTGTTTTTTTATGTAAACTTTGAACTCTTCTCACGGGCAAACGGTACATTTTGGTATATAAATAAATTGGGTCCAATTGACTTATTTTGACCTCTACTATACGTGGTAGTTCTGTGTCCCAGCAATTTTGGGACATCCTGTATATATATAATGCGTGCGTCGTCCTGTTAATACGACATAATGTTGTCCGGATTCTACTGTATAATAATAATAATAATTTATTGACCAAAAAAAACAAGATCAAAAGGGAGTTTAGCATAAAATGCTGGTTTTCAACTCACCCTCACACAAAAAAAAAGTGCGTAATGATAATATGACTCGTGCGACTGTAAAAACTCGCTCGTTTTTACATACTGTCACTACTCGTCAGTAATATACTCCATTATACAATCTACTAGTGCCATTTTCGCTTGGGTTAAAAAATCAGGTATAAATTTTTATTCAACAGAACAAAAAACAAAATTCAGTTGACGTCAAAAAAATTTTTTAGCTGCGATACGCGCTAAAATGAAGTTAAATACCGAAATTAGTTTTTTTTTATATTTATGACACCGTCTTAAAAATATTTAAGTCTGAAATTCATTTGAGTCACTTTTTAACCGCCAAGAAAAATTGTTAATTTGAAAACAATCGCGCGTAGTTTTTATAAATCGATTTTAAAAAGTGACGCAAATTGCTTTTCGTTTTTCCGAGTACATACAAAACAATATAACATCAAATGGTAAGTGATATCCTTACATGGCCTAGAGATTATTTTAATTTGATGTTTTAATATTTTAATTATAAAATTTGCTTGTATTTAAAGATTCTATAAAAATATTAGCTTAAAGGTGCATTTTCATGTGACGCTAGACGCTGGCGTCTAGCGTCAAATGTAGTCACGTGACATAAACGCCATCTTGAAAAACTGTAGCGTCAAGTTCCAGCGTCAAATTTTAGCGTCAACAGACAGCAAGGTTTTGACAGTTGTAAACTTGTAAAGAGAGCGTCAAATAAAGACATCCATAAATCAAAACCCTGGTGAATTTGTTATAATAATTAATAAATAAGCTCTTTGTAAATTTATTAACAGAAAAGACAATGTCTGAATACGATTATCAAAAATGAAATTCCCATATTTTTGACTTAAATAACCGGCGAAAGTACACGAATTATAAGGAATAAAAATTAAAAATATAACTATGCTTACTTTTTTATAGGTAATTATATGCACTACCAGAATATGAGAAAAAAATAAATTGTATCTTGAGAAATTTTAATGTTTTTAGTATTCAATAAAAAAAAATTGTTTTGTTCTAAGTGAGACGGGAATTTTAATTAACCATCGAAAAACCATCAGGTGATAGTATTTTCCTTAATAAATAGGTACTTTCGAAGTAATAAAATCAATGGGTTAAATTCGTAGAATCAACCCCCTAGTAGCAACATAAAGTAATTCTTTAGCAAGCCTGTGTGTTGATACTTGATGCACAACTCAGTACCTAGCTGTAGAAAACTCGTATCATTAATGACCAGAGACAACTAATGACGCCAGCGTAAAAGCTAAACAATGTTTAGCTTTGACGCTACATTTTTTTCAATATGGCGTTTATGTCACGTGACCACATTTGACGCTAGAAGCCAGCGTCGAGCGTCACATGAAAATGCACCTTAAAGTGGCTCTTGTAGCATTTGTTTATCTATAATAGTTATTAAATGGATAGACGCCAATGACCTCAGCTGTCGACCATCTATAGTTTAATTAATGACTAACACATTCTGCAATTGTATGATCGCACATTATTTTATTTTTATATATTTTTTTACAATGCTCAGTTGCCACTTTGAAAATAACACATTTTGATATTATTTTGCATGCACTGCATGAAACAAATTATAATCGCTTTATATTAGTTTTAAAGCTTTTGTTTCCAGTTGTTATTGTAATCGTTTTCGCAATGGACATGTTTAAAATTAAAACCCAGTTTTACAGTTTCTCAGTACTGGCAACTGCGAAATACCGAAACATATTTAAAATGGATTCTTCCAGCTGTTTTTGAGGTTAGAATGTCAATTGATCTCTGGCCAGTGCATGAACCATCCAGTAATTATTTTTATAAACAATTAAAAGTGTGCTATTAATAGTTGTTTGCTATTAATTTGTACATCACTTATAAAAATAATTACTGGAGGATCCACGCACTGATTAGTGATCCATTGACACAAGTTCTAACCTCAAATATAGTTAAACTGACAGCTAGAAGAATTCATTTTAAAAATGTGTTTCGGTATTTCGCAGTTGACAGCGCGAAGTTAAACTCTTAAAGCCGACTACTCATTAAGTGTTACTTGGCAAGCATTGAACTGTATGCACGAAGCTGTGCGTACAACTTGGCACGGTTCTTCTACTTGCCGTCCGCAGTCGGTGAAAAGTCCCAAGTTAACGGTGGCGAATAGTTATCGCCGCGTGACACTACTCGAGGAGTAGTACGCAATGGTAAATCCTTCTGTAGTTGCTGGTCGCTAATGACCTCAGCTGTCGAGCGTCCATAATTTCTTTGTGTAGTTGCTAGATAGTGGGCCAACCAAGTTCGCATTACGAGAGACATGCACTTCTCGTATCAAATCGACGTTCACTGGATGTACGCTTACAGTATATGGTGTACTTTTACTATAATATATTCAGACCGAGTAAAAATACTTGGCAAGTAATGAGTAGCCGGCTTAAAACTAAATTTAAATCTATGTACTATGATGGAAACATGTCCGATGTTGTCAAAACCAAAATACGTAAATCGAATACCGGGTTTTTACCCGTTAACCGATAAATACTGATATCCGATAATTATCTGCCTAATGATGTTTTTTCATGAGTGGTGAAAGAATACATTACCATAGATAAAAGAATTCTTTAGTCGATGATAACTTAATTTTGATAATGACTGGATTTATTTTTAACCCGTTGTATTTATAACATTGAAATAGCATTTTTCCTATAGTTGTATTTTATAAATGATATTCCAATTGTTTCATTTATTTTAATAAATAAATAGCAATTTTTTATTGGATCTACCAGATCTACCCTCAGATAATGTCTTTGGATCTACGGCACCAAATTTTAAAATATTTCAAATATCTTAAAAAGAGCGGTTAATAATTTTGAATATTTTTTATCGTTATTTGTGGGCTCATTTTAAATTTCTTCGTTGACTATTTTCTTACATCTTGGTTTTGATAATATTTTTTTTTTTTGCATTTTGGTGTAGATTTTTCGATCGTATTTTTTATTAGTTCTGAGTGATTGCAGATTATAAATAAGAAACAAACCAATCATGGTCGCTTGTCAATTATTTCTAATTACAAAATGGTGACAGCTAGTACTTGCGGCCATTTTGATCATGATAATTACTAGTGATGTAAATGCGTATAATACTCTGGTATAAAACGTTTGTATAAAACGGTATTATACGGTATGTAAAAAAAATAATATACCCCAGTTTTGATACTAGGTATAAATACTGCGTATTTTACTATTTTATACAGCACGTATAAAACGTTTAACACCGTTTAAAATGGTTTAATATCGTTTAAAACGGTTTAAGGTAGTTGTCGTGCTACAATAACATCCAAAAGTTTCGTTCATAATACGCTGTAAAACAATAAATAAGTATAGTGTTAAATGTAAAAAAGTTTTGTTAGAGATTGTACCAAACCTGTTGTTCACATAGTAACACATATTTCACTTAGTTTGTTCGCTTGGATTATATAAAAATATCAATCTTTTCTCATAAATTGTTGAACTTTGCGTTATTATATCTCAACAATAAAAAGGTCAATCACTTTTGGATTTTCTTTTTTAAACTCAGAACAAAAACATCAAGGAACAGTTAGTTTTTTGAAAATTTCTGACTGTTACTTTTTTTTTTTAAATTAAAAAACTTGTCAAAAACACAACCTTTCCTATGCTCTCCGTGTTAATTATCCGAACTTTAATTAAGTTTATCTAGAGTTAGAGATGGTCAATCAACTTCAAATTTTAATGGTATTTGTATTATAGTATCCTTAATGAGTATACGAAAATTTAGAATTTTCTGACACTTTGCCCATAGCACGACAACTACCTTAATACCAAAATGAGAACAGGAACTGTTCATATTATGCAGTTGGCAATACTGAATAATGCATCGTAACCATAGTGTGAAAAAGTAAAAAATCATCATACTGAAAAAATACGGTATTATGGGTTTAAACAAAAAAGTTTAATACCGTATTTTTACATCACTAATAATTACTCAGCGGCGTATAAAAGTCATTATTTTGTTTATATTTTCAAATAGAATCGACATTTTGTGTTGCGAATACCTGTAAATAATTTGTATTTTCAAATAGTATGCTTAACGATGTATCGAAAAAAATTATTTGCAATCCCGCAGACTAAACAATTAAAAATTGACAAATTTGACGTTATGTTAAAAAAAATGCAAGCGTTTACCGTTCCGCTGCAAATGAGTATTAGTCCGATCTTAGAATGACACAGTGACGCCCTCACTAGTAACCTCTAGCAACGGACTGTCTGCTTGACAACCGTTACCCTCTCTGCTGCTCTCTAATGGTTTTTACCATACACGGAGCACGTATGAGTTCAAGTAGATGGAGACCGAAACAATTAGCCGTTGTGTCCAGGTGTGCAAGCTTTCACGGCCGGCATTGTTCCAAGTCTTCAGAATGTCTACCACAGTTGCAGACGAAACGTCAGGTAGAAATACCACCGGACCACGGCCTACAAGCCCGGAAACCATGAAGACTTGGAATTAGCCGTTGTCTTGTGATGACGTCTCGGTGTCATTCTTATAGTATTGTGTCTCTACTAATGTTTTGCTATTACTATATTAATAGTAAGGTAAGTAATTTGTGATCCGAAAGCTGATTGAATGCGTTGCGTTTTCTTTTATTTATTTACATTCTTTTTTGTTTTTGCATCATATCATGTATAATTTTTTTTTACTTGTTATTTATGTTCTTTTCTCTTCAATTTTTCTATTTGTGGTTTTACTTACTAATATTTTTTGCATATATTATCATTTTTCCTACTTATAACTTACCATTTGATGTTATATGATACACATAATCAATAGGTTTGGTTTATAGAGCTAAATAATTGGTACAAACTAACGTCGGAATATAGATTTAAACAATTTAAAATAGTGCGTTTATACAAAAAAAAAACAAAATGGTCTAACATGAAACTCGTACTTTGGTTTATAACAATCGAGATTTTTGACTTCTATTGTTTTAATTTTCATGATTTATTAAGGAGCATGCGCGTCAACGACGACCGCACGTCAAAATATGAAATGTGAGGTTATGGTGTTGTCAATTGTTTTTAACGTTATATGACGTCCAAAAAAAATCGTTGTAGATGTGTCATAACTTTGGAAGAATTTATGTTTAGTGTCTGAAGTGCAGTTCTGATTATTTTCTGTATAAACCGAGCCTTACATTAATTTATTAATGCAGTAAAATATTTCTCGATTGATGATTAAACGTTTTTTTTTTACGTTTGATAATAATAATATATTGCTAGTAGTCTTTGATCAGTACGAATTTTGTTGTTTTATTTTTCTAATTTTAATCGAGATTTAACTACTAGATACAATATAAGGTTGTTTTTTTCATTGGCCGATGTGATATCCATATTCCGTCGTCGATGCTTATGACCTCTGTTGTCGAGCGTCTATAATATATTTATTATGTCGTCGCCGATACTGATAAAATAATATCGGAGCACCTCAAAAGTATAGACGTAGTACTAATCGCCCGGTCCGGCTTCGCCCTGGTGCTGTGAAATTATGATTCATTAATATATTACTCACTCGCTTTGCTCGTTCGCTCCCTGGTCACCTATCGAACAGTGAAAAAAAAATTGAAATCGGTGCAGTAATTTCTGAGATCACCCCCGATTTTCACCTGGACGAAGCCGGCTCGGCCAGTTATAGCCTGTGTCCTAAAGCAAATCACCTATCGAACAGTGAAAAAAATTTTGAAATCGGTCTTCTGCGATTACTCACGATTTTCACCCGGGCAAAGCCAGACCGGTCAGTTTCAATTGTACATCTAAAATTTCATCGTGAATCAATCTATCTAATCGTTAAAACTCGGAACAAAAGCCGTTCATCAGTTACGGAGAAATCGGTCTTCTGAGATTGCCCTCGATATTCACCCGGGCGAAGCCAGACCAGCCAGTTTCAATTATGCATCTAAACTTTCCTCGTGAATCATTCTATCTAATCGTAAAAAGCCCGAACAAAATCCGTTCAGTAGTTTTAAAGAAAATCGGGCGCAGACAGGCAGATAAACGCGGCGGTGGATTTTGTTTTGTTTCGTATTGATATAGAATAATTTTTCACTTGCCAATACAATTCCGATTTTTTGGCTGCGACATTGTATCGGGTAACTGTACATTTGAAGTGCCACGATATCGTTACGTATCGATATCAGTGACAACATCAGTATCGTATCAGCCAATGAAAAAACTCCCTTATTTTTACTTTTTCTATTTAAAACCTTATCAATTACGCGAAATAGAAATTATGTTTATATGTGTTACGGTTATTTATTTTTTTTACAAAAAAGTAAAAACATTTCATTTAATTTATTACTTCATTTCGATCATTTTCATAGTTCATTTTAAGTAATCTAAAAATTAATACAACATAATTTTTCGGGCGTGATTTTGAAACAAATGCATACCTACCCCAAAACAAGGTATTAAAAAACAAAAAAAAGAATTAAGAATATAATCACGCAGGAACGATTTGTTGTATGACCGAGGGTATTTTTGTTTTTCCTTCTTTTTTTTTTTGTTGAGTGTGTTTTGTTTATTTATTGTCGGGCAGCGCAACGCACAGAATCCAGACGGAGGCCCGAGTGGCACAGCACCCGTTCAGACGCAACCAGGTCGTTATAAGGTATGTTGAAAATTAATTTTTGGTAAAGATTTGTATTTATTAAAACTGAACTAAATCGAACCTATGGTACTTTCGTATTTCTGTAAAGTAGCAGTTGAAATTTAGTGTACCTGAACTCGACCTACGATGTATCGATACCAAATATCAATGATAGATGTATCAATGCCGAATATCGATATTTGGTATCGATACATCGATCACTAAGATGTAGCGTACTTTTTTACTTAACTTTCTCAATCTTCAAAATCAACGTTGAAGTTGATCGATGTATCGATGCCAAATATCGATAATCGGTATCGATACATCGATCACTAAGAATCAGCGTACTTTTTACTTAACTTTCTTAATCTTAAAAATCAACGTCGAAGTTGATCGATGTATCGATGCCATATATCGATATTTGGTATCGATACATCGATCACTTAGATTTATCGTACTTTTTTTTATCATTCTTAATTTCATAATATTCAAAATCAGGATTGAAGTTGACAGATCATATCGGGGGACCGTTTTCAAGTACACTTTATTATTATAATTTTGATTTAATTCAGTATCGGTATTTTTCCACCTAAACAAAAGCATGTTGATACATTAGACAAATTTTATTTCAGTCACCAAGCGAACTTGGCGGCGGCTTGGAAAAATCGTAATGGAGTAACCGTGTTGTTTCTTTTTTTCCCTCGATGTAAATTTAAAAAAAAAGTGTAAATAATATAGTTTCGTAAATGTTTTGTAACATTTGTTTAAATGAAGGCACAAGGTAACATTAAAAACATTCCCAACATATTTTTTATCATCTCTATTTAATTCTAACTAATTTAAGTTTTGTAAAGTTTTCGCGTTGCGAACGATAAACTAAAAATAATGAATAGAGATTTTTTTGGTCCGATTTGTGAATTTGTCCGATCGTTAAAACAATAAGACATTAAAAATTCATCGATGGGGCCAGGGTCGTCCTAAGATATTTGGCGTCCGGAAGGGAAGTGGGTGCGGGTGACTGTTGAAATCTTACAAAAGTTTCAGAACTAGAAAAAGTCAAAATATTATAATTTTACCAGTAAACAAATAAAAATATAAAACTCATACAAAATTCAAATAAATTATATTTAAGCTGTATGAGTGCAAGCAAAATTGCCGCCCCAAAAGGCTGGCGCCCCCGGGGCTATAGCCCATTTGGCCATGTAGTTGTGGCCTTCGATGGGAGTAGGTATACAGATATCCCACGTAATGCGCATATTGTTTTTTCCATAAGAAATGAATTACCCGATAACAAAATCATTAATCATATTATAATATTATGGTCGTTAAAAAAAATGACCTTATATTATAATAATTTAAAAGTATATGTATAGTCGTATATGGTCATATATGATTATGTATAGATGCATCATGCACATACAGGCTGTTTAAAAATGACACCGAGGACGGCTTACGTGTAACGGTTAGCATGCTGGTCATTGAATCGAACTGTCGTGGGTTCGAATCCCACCTCCGCTCATGGATGTTTTGTGATGTCGTTTAATTTAATTTAATGTTATTAGACGCTAATGACCTTAGTTGTCGAGCGTCTATAATATGAAAATAAAATAAAAATAACACCGACAAACTTCTGGAGGTGATTTCCAAATTGATTTTATGAAAAATAGTTCCAATGGACAGGGGTTCGAAAACGCTTTGTTACAGAGTCGCAGCTCTCTGAAAATTTAATTATTTCAATTACCTTTTAGTTCATAACGATTTCGAGGTTAAGTTTTTAGACAATGACATAACCTTAATTTTTCAGCTTTAATAGTGTTGCTGCTACAATAATATACCTACTGTTGTTCTTTTAAAGTATTTTTTAGATATCTGCCGTTAGTTCAGTATGATTTCAAAAATAAAACAATGACATAACCTAAAATTCTTTTCAAATTTCAAAAATAAAACAATGACATAACCTAAAATTCTTATCAAATTACAAAAAAAAAAACAAATTTTTAAATTTAAATTTTTTAAATTGTGTTTTAAAGACCACCAACAGCTAAGGTTATTTGGGCCTAGCACCAATTCATATTTTCAATTCATTATTATAAAACAATGACATAACATAAAATTCTTATCAAATTTCAAAAATAAAACAATGACATAATCTAAAATTCTTATCAAATTTCAGAAATAAAACATTGACATAACCTAAAATTCTTATCAAATTTCAAAAATAAAGCAATGACATAACCTTAAATTCTTATTAAATGGCATCATGTAGGTATAATTGTAAGCTAAGCAAGGTTTTTAGTAGGTATGGCTATGCTGTCGGCTACAGTTTGTGTCGAGATCGAATTTTTATACAAATTCTAGGGTCAGGATGTCGAAAATGTAGTCGTAAAATGAGGCAATTAGTTTCATGATGGATTGTGTTTCACGCTTTCACTTTCATTAGCGCTGAAATCATAAAAAAATTCACAGATTTCGCAATCCTTGCAACCATCGAGGACATTGGAAATGATAACAGCATATATGAAACATAATTAACTGTTTATTATACACACAATATTTATCAATGCACTGTTTAGTTTTGTCAGGAATAGCCCTATAATTCTTCTGTTATATACGCGTTCACTTTTGCTTGATTACTTAACTTTTAAATGGATTTTTCTACAGTATTTATTAACATTTGCTCAAAAATAACACCGCAGATCGTCGCAAATACCTCTCAATTAACTAGACATGATATAAAACACATTTCGAAAAAATTGCACTTGTTCAATTTTGCATGATTGCTCCTCACTTGCTCGCGACACCGTTGTCTTTTGGCCTTGAACGAAAACTCGTAACTCTGCCCCCATATACGAACATAAACATTTCCAATGTTAAAATAGAAGAATGTCAGTTGTGCTTCGCATGAATTAATATTTTTCATTTTTTGTACATTGTTTTAATTTGGTTGTCACAATCTTATTCATTGTTTATGTTGCAGAAAAAAAGTTTTTATTAGTTTTGGATATCTATATAGCAGTTCGTTAGAAATACATACATTGATATGCTATTAAAACAGTTGAATGAATCATTGCGTCCTTCAATGAGCCATTTTCCTGAGAGTAGTTCATTCAATTGTCCACGAGAGAGCACTTATGGTAGGTACATACATTATTTATTCCCCATTAGTGTCGTGTCATTTTAGTGGTATAACTTCTTATTAAATTATTATTATCATTAAATTAAATAAATAATTAAGTATACCACTAAAATGACACGACACTAATGGGGAATAAATAATGTTTGTACCTACCACAAGTGCTGCCTCTCGTGAATAATTGAAAGAACTATTCTCAGGAAAATGGCTCATTGACCAGCAAACTGATTACTTCTTTCTTTTTTTTTTAATCTTTAAGATTGTTTTTTCGAGGTTTTTTTTAAATAAATTTGAAACTTTGTATCGTGTATTTGTTGTGAAATTATTAGGATATCGATTAAAAACTTCTAAGAATCGATCATAGGTGAAGAACACAATGTTTTAGTTTGTTTTTTTTTTTTGTTTTTGAATATTTAATGAAAAAAAGCGATTTTTGAAATAATCATGGTTTCTCGTGTATAATTTGAAGAGTTGTCCAAGAAATCTGTGTTTTTTTCAATTTGAAGCTTTCGCGGTTTGAATTATTTTTCACGTTTAAATCCATGGCGGATGAATACGCGGCATCCATCCGGAAGCCATGAATTTAAACTCCCAAAAAAAATCTGTTACTCAATATTTATTAAATAATAAGAACAAAAATTTTATTTAAAATTCTCGGATTCTGGAGCGGCATTTGTTTTAATTAAAACGACACTGTTTTGTGTGAGCGCAGGAGGACTTCTCAGACGACGAAGTGGCAAGAAGCGGAGGCGATCCTGTGACCTCGCAACCCGGACCGACCGGCGGCATGAACCAACCGGTGTTCGCGATGCCACCACCGGGCACGCCGGCGGCCAATATTGCTCAGCAAGCCGCTCAGCCGATCGCGATGCCGGCGCCTAACGAGAGTACGTTCCTCACATCTCAAGAGAAACCAACGTACACGCCAGGTACTGGCGGCGGTCAGTATGATGTAACCTTTCAATGTCATACTTGAACGTTTTGTTTTTGTTTTGTTTTAGTTTGTCATTTGTCAAACAGTAGAACCTCTCCAAGTGTGCAAGCTTTCACGGCCGGCATTGTTCCAAGTCTTCATGGTTTCCAGGCTTGTAGGCCGTGGTCCGGTGGTATTTCTACCTGATGTTTCGTCTACAACTGCGGTAGACATTCTCAAAGGCGATGTGGCAGCGGTCGAAGTGTCCTCCTTGGCGGCTCACAGGTCAGTGACCTGTGAGCCGCTAAGGAGGAAATACCACCGGACTACGGCCTACAAGCCCGGAAACCATGTAGACTTGGAGTAGACCCTCTGTTCCAACGATCTTGTTCATTTAGATTTTTTGTTTTATTTTTTTAAATTTTAGTTCATTTATAATAGCTGTGTTAATGAAGCCTACCATGTTTTTATTCGTCAGATAGCGCTAGTGGCAAGTAAGATATAGGTCAAACGTTTACATTTTTGAAGTGAAAACTTCCTTAAGGTACGTGCCGTACGCAGCTGGGATTCTAGATGGTAGCGCAGATCATAGCAGGGCTTGCTTAAATTAATGCATTGTCATATATGCAAGCGTGTACAACGAAGCAGTGAGTGTAACAGGTATAAGCGCTGTACAAGAGCTGGTAGATTCAAGAATGTATCTCACCATTCTTTCAGCGCGCTGACTACTACAATCAACGCGTGACAACTGTCAAATGGCCGTTACAAGTTTCGCAATGGATGTGACTAGTTTAATAAGTGAAATTTTGCCAGTTTTTATTTAATTTGTTTTGAGTTTTTCGAAGACATATTTAAAAGTGTTTGGTTCCATACGTAAATATTCAAAAAACCGGGTTGGGTAAAATTTTAATTATTGGTATAAATGATGAAATTCGCCATGTTTAGATCGTTTTCTATTAATAGGGTGGACATGATAGCTCCTACACAAATTTGTATTTAAAATATACCACTTTGTAGCAGAAGAACACAAATATTCGTCTTCGCTATCTGACATTTCAAACGCGACTTAAGCTTGTATCAATGCTAGTATCAAAGCTTCATTGTGCAAACTTATAAGCGCTTATAATTTCAGCCACCATCTACCATACATGCTACCATCTAGAATCCCAGCTGCGTACTGCCCGTACCTTAACGAATGATCATAATGTACGTGACAGGTCGTACTTTCGTGTATAGTTGTGGCTTCATAAATGACGCGATATGCTATTTTCAATCTCTGTTCTGAGACTGAATCGCGAGTATTTGTTTGAATAGATATTATAATATGTTATTGTTTTCATTTAGATTAAAAACTTAATAATTATTATTGTCATAGCATGAAACGTAATTCATCGATCAGTTGTTAATAAAAACATCGTTTATGTTTTTGTTTTAGGGATGACCAGTTCTCCGGCACATTCAGTACCTCAACAGTGGTAGAGAGCGCTAGAATGTAAATAACACATTAAGAAACCCCATTGGAGCCCTTGTTTAACAAATGACACAATGATTGATAATAAAAACGAAATAATAGCATTCTTCTGGTAAGTTGCTAATTTTTTTATTGCTTCTGTTTGCGCTGCTTGCACCATGCGTAATCCATGTTAGGGATGAGCATCCATGGTCGATGTTTCCATGTCGATGTTCGATGTTTTTTTTGACATCGATGGAAAGGGAACAATGTTTTTCGTACATCGATGTTAACCAGCGATGTTTTCGTACATCGATGTTTTATAAACGCGGAATTGCTAATTTTATTTTCAACACTTAAAGTTTTTAAGAACACTCTTAACTCTTTGTCTAAATAAATCTAGAGTAGCCTGTACACCGCCGGGCAAGACCCACTTTTAATATAAAATTAGTTGAGTGTTTCATTGTATTTAGTATATTCCTACAATTACCTTTTTAAAATGATTTTTTCCTAAAACATCGATGTTTTGCACCGAAATATATCGATGTTTAGAGACCGATGTTTTCCACACATCGATGTGATGGTTCGATGTTAACATCGATGGTCAACATCGATGTTTTCTCATCGATGCTCATCCATAGTTAGAACCAGTGTACACTGAGTGAGAGAGAGTTGTTGATTTGATTTACACTTTTTTTGTGCACTTAACAGCGTAGACAGTTGACTGTCAGGTTATATCTGACAATGCGGTGGTGTATTTCGCAAAGTGTAGGTAGCGCAAACAACACTTTTATGTAGCTCACTGATTTATATATTTACTAACTGGATAGCTGATTCATATGGAGAAAAAATTAAAAACATGGAACCAATGAGCCATTTTCCTGATAGTAGTTCTTTCAATTATCCACGAAAGGCAGCACTTGTGGTAGGTACAAACATTATTTATTCCCCATTGGTGTCGTGTCATTTTAATGGTATAACTTAATTATTAAATTATTATTATTATTAAATTAATTAAATAATTAAGTTATATCTCTAAAGAGGGCAGTATAGCCTAGTGGTTAGCATGCTTGGTGCCGCAGCCTCTAGACTGGACTGCCGTGGGTTCGAATCTCACCTGCGCTCATGGATGTTTTGTGATGTTATTTAGTTTTAAGTTAGTTATTATTTAGTGTAGCTGAAAGACGCTAATGACCTTTGATGTCGACACGTCTATAATCTACAATAGGTAAATAAAATAAATATATCACTGAATGACACGACACTAATGGGGAATAAATGATGTTTGTACCTACTATAAGTGCTGCCTCTCGTGGATAATTGAAGGAACTACTCTCAGGAAAATGACTCATTGATGTAGCCAGCGCCACACAATATTGGGCCGAGAACTAAAATGAATTTAAGTTCGCGTGCAGTAAGCACTGATCTCCATGGCAATAAGATACATTTTAGTTACTGGCCCGATATTGCGTGGCGCTGATTACCCGTTCAAATTACAGTGACTTTATTTTAGACAGTGACGACAATAGCTGTCCCATTTTTAATTGGCTATTGTAGTCACATGGTATCATCCGCCATTATGTGTCGAGAATTTTGTTGTTTACATGGTGTTGCTATGGTTCCACTATTACAAGTCCTCAGTTCCCGGGTTACCAATGTTTTGGAAATATGTCATTTTGTTTTATATTCCACTTTTTACTTCCCACCTCTACTATGGTAGGGAAGTAATGGATTCAGTCCGAAAACAATATTTCGAGATTTTAACAGATTTTCACGTTTTGAGACCCTAGCAATCGTTTAAGATCATTTTCTGACTGATGTCTGTATGTGTGTGTGTGTGTATGTGTGTGTGTGTGTATGTGGTCAATTTTTCGCCTTCGATATCTTAAGAACGGAACAACATACGGGCATGCCGATTGTTCTATTGTGTTTATCAGCCTTTAACTTAGATCTGATTAGATTTTGAGTCAAATCGGTTCAGTGGATCCTGAGATATTCAAAAAAACGTCCTCAATGTCACGTATTAACATAGGTAAAAAAAAATATAAATGAATTCTAGATGTTATAATATGAAAAAAATGTAAATATTTTTTTTCTCTAAAATGTATAGTTTTCGAGAAAAAAAATATTTTACTAAAAAAAATAAAAATTGTACGTAAATCAAGGTAACCATGATTTTTGCTATATTAAGCTAGCCATCAATAGATCACCAAACAAAAAAGAGGGCCATGCTTTTTTCAAAGAATAAAAATTAAATTGTGTTTTAAAGACCACCAACAGCTAAGGTTATTTGGGCCTAGTCAAAGAATAAAAAAAAAGAGTGTTTATTTTTTGCAAATATTTACTAGGTGGGAAGTATAGGACTGGTCATCAGTCGAATTTTTTGAATTAAATTTCGACACATCTGAAAAATTCACGCAATGGCATAGCAACGCCATGTAAACAACACCGCCATGTTGTGTCGAAATTTGAATTGACAGTCTATTGTCGCCACTGTCTCTATAAAGTTACTGTAGTTCAAATTGGGACAATGTAGACCAAGAGGCGGGCGTTAATATATGAAGCTCATTTGTGACAGGATGAAATTTTCAGGGAAGGTAGTATTTATTATGACAAAGAAAAAGCGCTAGGGTTGCCTAGTCAAATCCTGGTGCGACGGCCGGGATAAGCCACTTCCGGTGCAAAATGTCAATTTTTATATGTATATGTATATATGTATAAATTCAAACAGCTCAAAATTACAAAGTGGCCCTTAGTCCAGCATGGTAACCATAGTTTTTAAGAAAATGACATTTCGAAAATTATAAATTGTTAATAACTGCTCAAAATTGGATAAAATATAATAGTTAAATCCTGTATCACGGAAAAGAAAAGTTATACATTTTGTAAAGTAGTATCAGTATATGCAAAAATTTAAATTTTTGATGTGAAACATCTTTAGGTACGGGTGTAAAGTCGTTTGAATGGAACGTCGCCAAATGTCATTTGTTATTGCATTTTGAAACTACGTGGTCAATAATTATAGTTTTTTTACTAACATTATCAGCGGTAATATGTCATGCATCGTTTTTTTTTTTTTTATTAAAAAAACAGATAGATTATTATGTATTGTTTTTTTTCTTATTGAAAAATTATTAATGTGATATTTTTTAGCACCTTACCTATATTAAAAATGTTAAAAATTCAATTTTCAACAAAAAATATCTCGCATTATTTTCTAATTTAACTAGCATAAAGAGATACCTTTATTAAAAAAAATATATATAATTTTTATTTCATGATTTTCTTGACTTTTTTTCAAAGCAACTACGTTTTGTTTAAAAATGTTACATATTATTGTAAAAAAAAAAATAAATATTTTAATAGCACGTTAATATAAGTATGCTTAGAATAAGTAATTTAATAATAATTCATAAAATGTTATTGCCTTTGTTCGGAACATTTTTGAATAGTTTAATGTATAGTAAACTATATTGAAACTCATGTCGATCACTCACGTATGTAATATAATAAAATTAAAAAACCGGTTGATTTGTGAATCAGAATTGTCAATAATTGGCAATTATTGCCTTCTTCAGGCCTAAAATTACATAATTTTAATAATGTAATTTTAGGCTTGAAGAAGGCAACAAAATAGTTGCTGAAAAGTTGCCATAATAAAGATTGACAATTAGGAAGTTTCCATTGGACGAAAATACTAATTATGATACTGTCACATCATTATAATAAAGATAACTTTAAAAATTCTGAAAGAATTATTTTGATATCTTTAATTTCAACGGAGATATTCAATTTCTTGTACGTGGGGTCGCAAACGAAACTGATTTTTGAATATGACGTCACGCGGTACAAGTTTGCTGTTTTTTTAGCTTTGTGAGTAATTAGAACCGAAGTTACTTAGTAACTATTTTGTTGTAATACATACTTTTCTATTTATATTAAATTAAAATTGACTGTCAAAAATTTAAATATGTCAATATTTTCCGTCATCAACTGGTTTGTTTTTAGTGTTTCCATAACATTTTACGAGTTTATAGAAAGAGATTTATCGGAAGTTACCATGTTAAATTACCACACATATAAACTGAAAATAACTCTTAAAAATATCGTGCCGCGTGACGTCACCCGGACTGAAAACGGAATTTCTTGGAGAATTGTCAATTCAAAGATTGAAGTAGCATAACTTTGTTGTTTTTAAAGATATTTAAAAAATTCTTCCGTCATTAATTTTATAATTTTTAGAACTATGATTTAGACCAAACAAATAAAAAAGGGAAACTTCCTAATTCTGACTCACAAATCAATCGGTTTTTTCTTTTATTATAGTAAATTATTATTATTTTCCATTTTTTCATTATAGTTATTTTGGTTATATATTTGCTTAGTTTACTTTATACCTGCGTCTGATTAAGTTGAATTTCAAGAAAAAATATTAATCGAGGTTCAGTAAAGTCAAATGCTTCAATTAGTTTTTAGTGTCAAACCAAATTTAAAATCACAAACAAAAATCAACCTTTTTTCTCTTTTCGAAACAAACTCCAAACTACCTTTTTAAAACTTTTATTACAGGTTACTACGACCTTCAAGTAAGTAATTTATACTAATTTATATAAGAGGTGCACGTTGAAAAATAAAAATAAGAAATTGCTACCCTAAAATACATAAATTCTTGGGAAAATTGTCAATACCAGATTCAGGCAATTCCTGCGTAATTATACGAATATGAGTTAGAAACCAAAACATAAAGTTATAAATAACTAGACATACGTATGAATGTTTGCCAAACACAAGGCCGATAACTCATTTCAGAACGGTTACAATATATAAGTATACATATATACATAATGTTATTTGACAGCTTTAAAAATGTCAAAAAAACAAATATAATTTATAAGTTTTCAATGTGTTACCCAAAATTTCCTTAGGCAACCCTATGTATTTCAATACAGCTCTTCGAGATCTACAATATGGCGTCAATTGTATGCTGTCATATAATGACGAAAGATAATTATGAGCTAATGAAATATGTGTATTTTGCACCGGAAGTGAGCTCCTCCCGGCCTTCGCACCAGGATTTGACGAGGCAACCCTAGCACTTATTCTTTGTCATACTAGATTCTACCTTCCCTGAAAATTTCATCCTGTCACAAATGAGCTATATAAATTTACGCCTGCCTCTCGACCTAATGGCGAACTACAAGATCAGCTATCCAGCGAGTAAGTATAGAGATCAGTGATGTAGCTCAGAAAAAGAAGAAGAAAGGTTCCAGGGTGTAATTAGATGAAAATAAAGCATATTTCTTTTGTTTCAGCACTCCAATCTAAAGAATAGCAACTTGTTTAAAAGTAAAGTTTGTTTAACAATATTAGTAATTAAAATATACATATTAATTATATTATATAACATAATATTATTATAAAACAATGACTAGTGTAAATTGGATTATGATAAAAAATTAAAAAAAAAATGTCCTGTCTTAATAATTGTATACAAAAAAAAAAACGTAAAGTGAACTAAGTATGAATATATAATTTCGCTGATATTGTTTTGTTTAAATAAATCGCTTTTGAAGTTACCAAAAAAAACAAAAAGTAAATATATGTTAAGCGTTTAAAATTCGGCAGCTGTGTTGATAGTGTTTTGTTTGTATAATTATTATAATATTAACGATACAATGATTGATAAAATCGAAGTTTGTGTCATTAAAAAAACAATCATTAAAACAATAAACAATTAAATAGCTGCTGTAGAAATTCTATGAAAAAAAGCGTCCATTGTTGCTTTCCTTAATATAATTTACTTTGTGGTATTATCGAAAAAGGAAACAATATTAACGAATAATTTATTGTTAATCTTATTATAATATAAAAAAAAGAAATAGTATAGAATTTTACATTAAAAATACACCAGATTTATAAAATGATTGTTGGTATAACGTTTAATGTCAGTATTTGAATTATAATCTTTGTTAGATATTTCATATCGTCTAATTTTAATGACTCACATATTTGTTTTTCGATTGTTTAATCGAAATCGTATTACAAAAAAACATTTTCTTCTATCGTCGTTATTTCAGATAACATGTTTATAGTAACGTTTCATATTCGTTCTTATTTTATATAAATATATGTTTACTATCCACATAGTCTGTCGATAGAGGCAATTGTTAATAATGTATGCTTATTTACATTGGCCATTGCTTAATTGCTTTTAATGACAGACTATGGTAACTGTTATTTAATGTAATATCGAGGGTTCATAGCGTCTGACAGTTGGTAAGATTTGTTCGTATGTTGGCAGTACGGAAATGGCGTAACAATTCAAATTGTTAGGTTATGTAAGCATACCGAACCACGCGATAAACAGCTGTCACACCACGTCATACTCCGCTCAGTTGATTTAAAAACCACAAGATACGGTTTACGAAGCGCTCGAAATATCTTATTGACATCATTTGCCCTTTGTTCTGTTCGTTATATTAAAATAAATCAATTATCTTCCACTTAGTAAGTACCTATAAATGAAACTTATAATTATCGTGAATTCAAAATAAGACAGATATGCCCTGTATTAGTGTGACGTCACATAGAATCAAAACAAATTACCGTTTATCAATTTTGTATGCATAACCTCAAAGTCGACTTTTTTTGGTATCAATTCTCCTTGTAGCCTATTTGAGGTAGAAGTAAGCGTTACATTCATTTGTTTTGTGCCATACTGACGCGAATATTTCATTACACTAAAAATTCAGATTAAATACATGAATAGAGCATTTTGCTGCCATTTTGAAAAAATGGACGCCGTCAGCGTTCACGCACTTGTTCTGAGTCAGTTATGTTTTACGATCAAAAGGCGTATAACTAAATCGTAAAATATTACGCAAGCAGAATGTATGAACTTTGACGGACGGCCACAGTTACAAAATATTGTAGCTAAAAAGCTGATGTTTACTGAAAAAAGTTTAACATAAGATGATGACGCAAATGAACAGTAATTCAGATTTTACGTGACGCCACACTGCGTGATGCGTATTAAATTGGATCTCGTGCAAATAAAATATAGTTAGTTTAGAATCGAGGGAATTCGGACGAGTTTATTAATGAAACACTGCGTTGTTACTAATTTGCGACGTTTGGTCATATATTTATGATTTCTTCAGGCTCTTAGATGTTTCAGTGATTCGTTAAACACAGTATTAATAACCTCGTCCAAATACTCACGATTCTAACCTAATTTTAAATTATGGACACGACAAGGGAAAGTCAATAAAATATAGTTTTGAAAACGTTATTTCTTCTGAAAAGTTTAAAATTTCTACACAAATTGATGAGTTAGATATACATATATTAAATAGACGTACGGAAAATACGTTACTGATAAATTAATATAAAGAAAATTCAGGGTGTTAGTGATTCAATTTAATTGGAAAACGACCGAAATCATCAAGATTAGTTAAGTATGCCAGAACTCGCAGTTTAGTTAGTAATAATTTTTAAGTAACGTTTTTGTTAGGTTATGTTTCATTAATATCGTAAAGCTTTCCATTTTGTTCGATGAATCGTTACACTAGTTTAAATAAATACAAATTACAAAGCAAATACATATAACGGAACAACAAAAATGTTGATAATTAATCAAATTGGATAATTAATTTCTTCCTCACCATGCAAAAACTTGGTTTATTGTAATACCTGAGAATGAATTTTGTTCCCTAATGTTGGGTATAAATTGTCAATTATATCTGCAAAAGTCTACAGTTTCTTTAGTCACATGCATGCTGGGTTTCTGATATGAATTTCAGCTTTAAATCTAATTTTAAGAATGTCATTTGTTGTTAACTAAATGAATATCTCCATTTAGTTAAAAACAAATGACATTCATAAATCTAGATTTATAGCTGAAAGTCATATTAGAAACCGATCATTATTCTTTTTTTTATAGGTGTAATTCTTCTGTTTGCATAAACAGTTGAAAATCGTCAGTATAAATATTCTTGTGTATTTGGTTTATAAATTAAGACACGCTTATTTTTGCAAAAAAAAAAATGGTTTAGCGTTATAAATAAAAAAAAATACAAACTATTATCGGTCATACGATATTTAAATGTGATTTCGTTTTTAGTCGTAAATTGTTTTTTTTTGTATAAAAATCGCTGCTCTAATAATTTATTTTTGTGTAATTCTTTTACTTTGTTTTGATTTTATACGCTGTAATTTAATTTTAGTTATTTGGAATATGTTTAAGTATTTTTTTAGAAGTAATATTAAATATTTTATAATATTTAATTGAAATAAATTCGCATTGACTAATCAGCACAGAATATATTCAGAAAGTTTACCAGCCATTTAAATCCGATAACAATGGAATCGCGGCTTTAGTTGTAGGAAAAAATGTGTCCAGTTTTTATTTTTTGTTGATTGGTCAATTATTTATTCTTAAATTTTAACATATATATTTACTAATCAATGTTGTTATGCAGTTCGAGAAAAGAATAATGGTGGTTTAAAATATTTTTTGGTGTATCGTGATATTGTTTACATTATTTGAACCTTACATTCTCTGTTTATCAAAAAAAGTTGAGGTAATTGAGTAAGGAAGTAATGTATATAATATAAATGTCAATCCTAATCATTCACTAAAGGAAAATGTTTAATTTTAAAATTTGTTTTCAGTTTATTCACAAAACCCCGTTTCATAATCCGAATAGTTTGACCACTCCTAGAATTAACTTTAGAGCACTATTGATTTGTATTTCGTGAAGATAATCAAAATTCAAATGACAGTCAAATCTTGTGCAATACATGTGCTGCGATTGCTAAATTATTTATGATTATTTGACTGTAAATTATTGTATAATGACTGACATACAACAGGTAAGTTTAATACCGTTTTAAAATTCTAACAAAACGCACTAATATACTTTTTTCAATAAAAATAATCGAACATAACCTATTTTCAGCTGAGAGACTATCTAATTGTTTATAACCGGATTACTGAGAAATGTTTTAACGTTTGCACAAATAATATGAGCATAAAAACGCTGGCAGCAGACGAAGTGAGTTTTTTATTTTTCAAAATTAGGTAACCTTCAAAATCAAGCTCTTGAAACAGTTGACAAATGTACTAAAGCTATTGTTTTGTTTCAGGCCCATTGCATAAGTTCTTGTGCCGGCAAATTTATAAGCGCAAGTAAGAAATTCATGTTAGTTTATCAAAGCTTGCAGCCCGAATTGCTTAGACGAAGAAATGAAGAAGTCGAACATCAAATGAAACTATTAGCCGAAAAACAAAAGGAATTGGACGCTCAAAACACTAAAACAATAGAAACTCAATAGTAATTTTATATTTTTTACAATACATGAACTGATTTTTAGTAGTGAGAAATATGTCTAGTGAAATTTGCTTAGTGGTGTTGTTAGGGTTACCAGGCTCGGGTAAGAGTTCCTTATCAAAATCGTTAATCACCGATGGAGGGTATAGCATGTGTACGATTACTTACGATGATCATATTATGAGCTCTGATGTTACGGAAAATAAATATCACTTAAGTCGGCGAAAATTATTGATGCGTGTCGATAAATTCATCGAAAGTGTTTGTAATAACCATGAAATCGAATTGAATGCATCTGGCTTTAAAATGATTCAAAGGGGTCCAGAATTGCCAACCCTAGCTATAATCGATGACAATAATTACTATCGTAGTATGCGATATAATTTTTATAAACTTGCCAAAAAATACAAAACTGGATTTTGTCAGATTTATTTGAAATGCGATGTAGATGTGTGTATCGAACGTAATAAATCGCGTGTAGAAAGTGAAGTAGTTCCGGACGAAGTAATAGTAAAAATGTTTGATAAGTTTGAAATTCCTGATGATCAGAAATACAAATGGGAAAGTTTGTCGGTTATTTTAAACGGAAATGAAACAATTAAATTTAATAAATTAAAAACTTTTGAATTTATACAAAAAGCGCTTAAGCATCCCGTTTTTGTATCTGAATCTTTAAAAACTGGACCTTTACAACAAAGTCAAATACACAAAGCAGATCTTGTTTTAAGGAAAATTGTGACATCAGAAATAAACAATTATTTGTCATTAAATAATAATTTCGAATCAAATGTTAAACAATTTGCTAGTGTTTTGAGTAAAAGAAAAGAACATCTATTAGAACAGTTGAAGAAAGGACAATTGCATATCGATGAAACAAATGATAGTGAATTTGTGTTAAGACAATTGTTTTTGTTTAGTGTTGATGAATAGTAAATATATTTTGCAAATCGATTTTTATTTTCACTGAATGTTATTACATTATTTATGAACATATTTAACTACTAATAGATCCTAAATCATCATCTTGATCGTCATTTTCTTTATCTGGATCCCATATATCCGCAACATTTTCTTTTTTCCCTGGTTTCATTTGTTTATCCGTCGAGTCGTTGTCATGCTGTTCCAAGACATTTTGCATTTTAAAGTTCGAAACCAGAACCGCACACTCGTAGATCAATCTTTTCGCTGTGAAATCTACTTGACCGATTCCTAGTATATTACATGATTCTTTAACGAAGTGTTCTATCTCGTCTCTTAATTCTTTATTGTTTTTTACTTCAGAAAGGCATTTGTTTGTTAGCTGTGCCAACTGTGTTTCTTCAGAACTGAATTCTTCTTCCAAGTCGTACAATTCTAATGGTGGTGCTGGTAACTCACAGAACGATGGCGGAAACACCTATCAATCAATGACTTGTTAAAATCGATTACAGCGACACATGGAGATATAAAGTGGGTACTATGAGTGTACATAAAACCTAGTCAAAATAGTTTACAGATAAAGCTATCAGAAATCAATGTTTTGACCGCAGCGCGTGGAACCTAAGCTCTTCATAATGCGTTTAGCGTCCGTTTTTCGACATAGTCACAACACGCCAACTTTGGGAGCATAGGAATTTGACAGATAAGCGGCCGTGACCTTGAATAAGGAACCATCTCTTGGGCTTGAGAATGGCCGAGCGTGAAGCAATTCTGTTGTTTACATGGCGTTGCTATGGTTCCTCAGCTCCCGGGTTCTAGTCCGAGAGCTGGTAAAAGTGTCAATTGGATTTTCAATTTATTATTAAAAAAAAAATAATGAATTGAAAATATGAATTAGGTATTTAAGTTTAAAAAAAATTATTAACTTTTTAATTTTTTCTAATAATTTAACATAAATAATATTGAAAATCGAAAAGAAAATTTTTTTTAAAGCTATAGATAAATTACTAAAAATTAATTAAAATGTGTAAAAATTTAAAAAATATCACGTGACTTCAAAACGCGCCAGGAATGTTTGTGACGTCGTTATGTTAAAATGTGTCTGCATTTGTTGGTATTTGTGTATATGGTATTACACATACTATCAAAAATAATAAATTTTTAACTTGGTAACCATGGATACAAAGACCATAGATAACATAATGACGTCACACGCGTTCGGATTCTTTCGGCGCGTTATCGGAACTGAGTTTAAAAAATAATTTTTATTTAAATATAACTTTTTAATTAGTAAGCAAAAAAATTAAAAAAAAACAGTTTTGCTATAAAACTTGTATGTGGTCCTTCCATTTAAGTAAAAAAAAAAATTCATTTAAAAACCCAATTGGTGTTAGGCACAAATAACCTTAGCTGTTGGTGGTCTTTAAAACACACACACAACTTTGGGAGCGTAGGAGTTTGACAGGTAATCGGCCATGATCTTGATTAAGGAACCATCTGGAATATTGAGAGAAACAACAAAATGGTCGGTACAGGAGTTACTGTTTCTCGGCGTGAGGCAGTAGGAAAAGTTCTAGCCCCTGCAAAAAGCGAGTCTAGTGCTCTACCACTAAGCTTCATTGCTCTGTTAAACTCCACTTGCTGGTTGATATTTTGTCAGTAAATAAAACATTTCACCCCACAATAAAAATTAACGTGTCGAACAAATGATGCAAGTGTTTAGATAATATGCCATTTATGCATTCTGACAATGTGTAAACTCACAGCTTTGGCTGTTTTTTATTATACATCGGAGATGTATATTAAGTTTGGTATTATTCCTGTATGTATGTCACAAATTCTTTGTCGTATTGTAACTCGAGTAATTAATGTTATTCAAGCATCAAAAAATGAGAATTTTATTTACTTACTGCAAGTTGAAGTGGGGGGCTCGCGTCTTCGAAATGAGGAATGATCAGTGTCAAAGGCGAATGTTTCAGATTCATTTCTTCGTACGAATCGATTATTTCAGGCACTGAAAATATAAAATAAATATTTTTAAAATATTTGTACTATGATAATTTTACTTACTGAATATTACCTAAATCTGTGTTCAATGAGTGAAGTTTTGTGTTAAACAGTTTCATGAAATCGCCCGTTGCCGAACTGTTGGCGACCGAATCGACCAAACACAGTTGTGGTTTATCGGCCAACATTGGTATATCCGGCACCATGTGGTATTCCCATATCTTTAAAGAATTGAAAAATTTTAATCGATAATTATTACGAAGCAAAATTAGACAAGACTGAAAATAATCACACAAGTCAATATTTACATCGAATTCGTCTGCGTCCAATAATCCAATGTCGTTTACATTATCCGTTAAAAATTTGAATGCCATGTCACAAAATTTGTCGTTACTTTCTTGTTCTATGTATTTATCCGAAAACATATGACCTGATCCAAGAACCACAAATCTTCCGCCCGTTTGTCTATCCAAATGAACTGAAATGACACAGACGTGAAAAAAATTGTGTTTTAAAGACCACCAACAGCTAAGGTTATTTGGACCTAGCACCAATTCATATTTTCAATTCATTATTTTTTTTTTAATAATAAATTGAAAATTCAATTGACACTTTTACCAGCTCTCGGGCTAGAACTGGGGACTTGTAATAGAGGAGCCATAGCAACGCCATGTAAACAACAGCATTGCTACACGCTCGGCTATTCTCAAGCCCCACAGACATGTGAATATAAAAAGAATGTTATAGGAATAGCTGAAAAACGAATTTATTTGAAACATATGTCCAGTTCCGGCTTTGGGGGTTGCCGTGGGCCAAGGGGGCACCGTGCTAGCAGCGCGGCGCCATGACGAGAATCAGTCAGTTAAGAATAGCAAAATGCTAGTTAATAATAAGAAACAAAATGCTCGTAAGAGGCAGTGTGGTCCAGTGGTTAGCGTCGCGGCCTCTGAATCAGACTGTCGTGGGTTCGAATCCCGCCTCCGCTCATGGATGTTTTGTAATGTCATTTAATTTTAAGTGAGTTTTGTTATTTAATGTAATCAAGACGCTAATGATCTAAGTTGTCGACGCGTCTATAATTTACAATAAATTAAATAAAATGCGCTGAAAAATATGTCGTCCAGGGCGCCCGGTTGGCTAAGGGCCTAAGGCCGCCGCTGCATACGTTGGTAAAACGACAAAAAAATACCGTTGTCTCAGCGGTCCCCGACGCATTTATGTATTAAATATTTCATTTAAACGAAGAAATAGACGGTGCATTGGGCCAGATATTAATTATTATTTCTAGGGCTTGAGAATAGCCGAGCGTGTAGCAATGCTGTTGTTTACATAGCGTACTTCTATGGTTCCTCTATTGCAAGTTCCCAGGTTCTAGCCCGAGAGCCGGTAAAAGTGTCAATTGGATTTTCAATTCATTATTAAAAAATAATGAATTGAAAATACGAATTGGTGCTAGGCCCAAATAACCTTAGCTGTTGGTGGTCTTTAAAACACAATTTAACAATTATTATTTCTCACTTTTTAAGGATTGCTTTTTTGCGTCGGGGGTTTTTTAAATTTTTGATTAATGCATTTAAAAATAATCAACGATTGCAATGAATTAAATTGTTACCGGCACAAAGAGGTCTATTAGCTGGAAAGCACGCATTTCCACTGCTCAGCGTAACAACTGCCGGCCTCGCCACGGTTAACGTAGCACCGAACGGATAGATGTGACACAGCTTTGAATTTTCTTTGTTTACGTGTCCGAACAAAGACATACTTGCGCCGTCATTCAAATAACATTCTTTCGGGTGAAAATATTTGTAGTATTGAGTTCGGATCACACAATCTGTAAAAAGAGTTGTATGAAAAATTGGATTTTTAAAAATATTTCTGGTTTTGGTTGTACGATTAGTTTTACCATTATTAACGGTGATCTTATAAGGTTCAAGAAATTCATTGATATTTGTGTTTAAACTATGATCTCCGCCTTCGGCTAACAGAATAAGCAAACTATTTCCCGATTTTAATAGTTGATTTAAATACTCGATTTCTTCGGGTGTGAATGGCGCTCGTGGCCCGGCTAAAACAAATATTTTTGCCGAATGCACTTGATCGTTTTCGGATGTTATCGCATCTTTATTTCTGAAACATAACGTTCAGATAATGTTTTCACATGTTTATTTCTATGATTTAAATATATGGAATCGCTATTTTGTTTTCTTATACATACGTGCCAACTTTCCATGTCGATTTGAGTTTCCGATGTAGGATTTTATAATTGTCGTTTATTTTGAACAATTCATTTTTTGATATGTCAAACAAAATTGTCTGAGAAAATTCAGATCCTTGATCAATTGTCACGCGTTCTTTCATTTTTGTGACGAGAATGCGTTTTGTGCCCAAGTATCACAAATCATTCTTCAACGGTCGCCGTGGCAACAATACAATAACAGAATATTTGAAACATCTTTGGGAAAAATAAGAAATCGTTTTTTGGGGAATATTTTATAAAGAATGTTTGAAATTGATGTAATCCCTAAAATAGAATAATCTCCGTCACGGACCGTGGTCCCCATTTTATATAGATTAAGTTTGTCGAAGTGTAACGCATTTGACATAAAACTTGCCCTTTAAAAATATTGATTTTGTAGCAATTTGAACTTTGAAGATAGACGATGCCGGGAGCGTTTTTGAGTTGAGAGCAGAGAGCATGTTTCTGCTTGGACAAGTTATAATTTCGTTTTAAATGGATATTTGATGTTGACCGAGATGGTATTTTATAAGACAAATAAAATTCTCATTTTTTAAACACGTTTTATTTGATTTTGTTTCAAAGTGATTTTAATTTAAGAAATATAGCAGCACTTAACCTAGAATTGTAGTAGGTATTTTTTAAATAATTAAGCTGTATTTAAAAAAATGGGTAAAACATCAAAGGATAAACGTGATATTTATTATCGCAAAGCTAAAGAGGAAGGTTGGCGAGCCAGAAGTGCTTTCAAACTTTTGCATATCGATTCAGAATACAACATTTTTAAAGGTACGCTAAAATTTTTAGGTTACAATAAAGCGTTTTCCAATTTCCAGCATTTCTAAATTGTAATTTATGCTATTTTAGGAGTTACAAAAGCTGTTGATTTGTGCGCAGCACCGGGCAGTTGGAGTCAAGTTTTGGCACTTAAATTAAGAGATCCAAAAACTCATGAGTTCCCAGAATCAGGTAATTTTATTAAATTTTCCATTTGTAGGTTATTAGACATGAGTTCGATATATCAAAACGTAACTAATAACGCATATGAGGTTAGATATCATACATCGATATGCTTAACTACATAACCGTTATTACGAAAACTATTATATCGAGGCAGAACCTCAGCCAGCTTGCGAGAACACGATATGAAAAACACCTTCGATACGACAAAACGCAAACCATTTAATATTCGCTACTTCTCTTTCTAAGCAAGGATACTGTTTGTGGTATAAAAGAGATGAAGCGAATATTGCGTTATTTGATGCAATGCAATGGCTTGTTCATTTTGCTTAAACTAAATAACACATTAATGTTAGTAAACCGTCCTACTGGCTACTGATATCGATATCTACAAACGGTTTTCTATGTCGATATGAAATGGTTACATAACCAAGTGTGCAAACTTTCACGGCCGGCATTGTTCCAAGTCTTCATGGTTTCCGGGCTTGTAGGCCGTGGTCCGGTGGTATTTCTACCTGACGTATAGTAGAGCGCAAGAGAAGCTGTAAACTGGGACAAACGGAAAAATCTGCAATAGCCGAACACACTTTGACTCTGGACAATCATTAGATCCTCTTCGAAGAAACCCAAGCCATAGACAGAACGTTGAGCTATTACCCAAGAATATACAGAGAGGCCATAGAAATACATAAACACACACAGAATTTCAACCGAAAAGATGAAGGCCTCAATCTCAGTAAAACCTGGACACCAGCTTTCTGACATACAAAACCAATGACCAATCGTACAAGGACGGGATACGACCGAGTAGAGAACTCACCCTCACCACTACACACTGCGCAGTTAACCAATGACAGAGAGACGGACTACGACCGAACAGAGAACACACTGGTACTAAGCATAAAAGAAGGGAGAACACCAGTCAATGACACACTGACCTGTGAGCCGCCAAGGAGGACATTTTGACCGCTGCCACATCGCCTTTGAGAATGTCTACCGCAGTTGTAGACGAAACGTCAGGTAGAAATACCACTGGACCACGGCCTACAAGCCCGGAAACCATGAAGACTTGGTTACATAACCGTTTGCGTAAAAAAAGCGAAAACACCCATGTCTATTGGTTATTATTGCTTTTGTCGTGATCGTTATTCTATTGTTACAGAAAAATTCGATCCCAACAATGTAAAAATAGTTGCTGTCGATTTGCAAGCAATGGCTCCATTGGCCAATGTGATTCAAATTCAAGGCGATATAACTAAACTCAGCACAGCGGAGACAATTATTTCTCATTTTGAAGGAGAAAAAGCCGATTTAGTTGTTTGCGATGGAGCACCAGATGGTATATATTTATATAGGATGGTGACCGCGGCTGTCGATCATAGAACTGTAAAATCATACTTTCATAATTTCCTGCTCCCCTAATTATTTTACGCAAAAAACGTTCAAATAAGCTTTAGGACGTAAAATTTTGCATCTATATCATTAAACAAAATTAATGCATGCTTTGTAATGGCACAAATTAAATATATAAATGTCGAAAATTACCTCAGAAATAGATGCCGATAGCCATGGAGCTCAAATAAAATGATGACGTTTTATCTACTGGACTGGCGCCTAAAGTATGCAAGCTTTTTCTGAGGCAACTCTCTACATTTTCATATCTAATCCCTGCCGTTACAAAGCACACAAAATAAATTTGCTAATGGATTTAGATGCAGAATTTTATGCCCTAAAACTTTTATTTCAAGGTTTTTTTTGTCTAAAATAATTAGGAAAGCAGGAAATTATAAAAGTACATGCTAAAGTTCTACGATCGTCAGCCGCCGTCACCACTTTGTATAAGTTTTAATCATAATCTGTATGTCTAGAAGTCTAATATAATTATTTTGCCATACCCACTATAAAATAGCTGCTTTACATGTTTGTATATATGAATGTAAAGTGACTTTTGACACTCCGGTGTACGGGAACATATCTTTCCCAGGCTAGTGTGAGAAAGCAAGCCATTTCCATAATGATTTATGTTTATGCGCCTGATCCGCCTGCTATTACATACTCCTGTGCGTGCCTCGGCCTACTATAGGAGTAAAATTTGCGACACAAATGAACTGTCAAAATTTTTGAAAACACTAAAAATGAAGTGAAAAGCAGCAATTAATAGTGGGTATGGCAAAAAATACCACGTAGGTATCTCGTGCATAATGATAATTATGATTCGTGTGACTGTTAAAATTCGCTATCGCTTTTTTTAACATACTGTCACTACTGTGTGTTTTAAAAACTACCAACAGCTAAGGTAAAATAATGAATCGAAAAAATGAATTGGTGCTAGACCCAAATAATCTTAGCTGTTGGTGGTCTTTAAAACACTATTTAACAGCTAAGGTTATTTGGGCCTAGCACCAATTCATATTTTCAATTCATTATTTTTTTTTTAATAATAAATTGAAAATCCAATTGACACTTTTACTAGCTCTCGGGCTAGAACCTGGGAACTGGGGACTTGTAATAGAGGAACCATTGCAACGCCATGTAAACAACAGCATTGCTACACCTCCGCTCATGGATGTTTTGTGATGTCATTTAGTTTTAAGCGAGTTGTTATTTGATGTAAACAAGACGCTAATGACTTAAGTTGTCGACGCGTCTATAATTTACAATAAAATAAAATATAAAAGCATTGCTACACGCTCGGCTATTCTCAAGCCCTACTGTCACTACTCGTCAGTAATATGCCTCATTACGCAACTAGATATAAGATAAGATAAACGTTTATTTCCAGAGACAACATAAATGTGTGGATAAGTCGTAACAGTAATCTACTATTTTGTGTGAATATTTTAGTTACCGGTCTTCATGATATCGATGAGTATATTCAGTCACAGTTAGTTCTGGCAGCGCTACACATTACGTGCCATGTTTTGAAACCTGGCGGGAAGTTCATAGCGAAAATATTTCGAGGCAAAGACGTTACACTTCTTTCGTCGCAGCTTTCGATATTATTCCATTCAGTGACATTTACAAAACCGAGAAGTTCACGCAATTCCAGTATCGGTGAGTGTTTTAATGTATATGATATCCAGTTTTTTTTATTAACCGACGTCAAAAAAGGAGGTGGTTCTCAATTCGGTTGTAATTTTTTTTTTTTTTTTTTGTTTGTTACCTCATAACTCAGTCATTCATAAACCGATTTTGAAAATTTTTTTTTATTTGAAAGAATATACTTTCAGATTGGTCCCATAGAAATTTCATCAAAATCGGGTCAGTAGTTCGGCTGATTTTAATAAAAGTGAGTAACGGCGTGTGATTCTTTAAGGTACATGTCACTTTTTGACATATCAGACAGCGTAAGTCGGTTTAATAAAAGTAAGTAACGGCGTGTGATTCTTTTAAGGTAAATGTCACTTTTTGACATTAAAAAGTAAAAAATAAAAAACTTTTTAACAAAAAAATAACCTCCTTCAAAAAACCATTAAAAAGAGGAAAATAATGAAATTTTGAGGTCTGTGCCAATTTAATAAAACATGAAGTTGGTTAAAAAGAAGATATTTATCACAATACTATACTTTTTAACAGACTTCATATTTTATTAAATTGGCACAGACCTCAAAATTTCATTATTTTCCTCTTTTTAGTGGTTTTTTGAAGGAGGTTTTTTTTTGTTAAAAAGTTTTTTTTTTATTTGTTTTATTATTAACTTCCTATTGGAAGTTATTGTAATGGGTCCGAAAATCGAAATCAAAATGTATAACAAATTTTTATGTTTCAAGGTCACTACACTATTTTTACACTATTTTTAGAAAGATGTCTGTGTGTCTCTCTCTGTGTGTGTGTACGTATGTATCCATTTCTTTCTAAGACAAAATCTCGAGAATGAAAAATGATATCGACTACGTTAGGGTGCCAATCGACGCGTTTTAACGTAAATATGATCTGAAAGAAATTTTTTCAAAATCGGTTCAGCCGTTCTTTTTTCTTAACCAAATATACTCCAAAAAAGTAGATTTTACACAATATCTCGCGAATAAAAAGTTATATCGACTTCGTAAGGGTGTCAATCGAGGCGTGTTAACGTCATTTTGATCCAACATAAATTTTATAAAAATCGGTTCAGCCGTTTTTTTTAATTATTGTTAAAAATAAATAATAATTATGTTTTAATGATTAAAATGATTACTTTTCTGTGTAATATCTAGTTTAATTATTATTATTAAATATTTATCAAACTGGGAAGTTCGTCGTGTGGACCTCAAGGGTCGCACTTTAGTCCTAATAAACGACCCACCTCACGGCTTGTTTGTTTTATTATTAAATCAAGTTTTGAGTCTATATTAGGAAATTAACAATTTATTTTATTTAGTATACAGTCGAACTGCAATAACTCGAAGTCTTGATAACTCGATTTTTTTTTTGTGGCAAGTCATGGTTCGAATTATCGAAGTTCGACTGTATAAATATTAAACAGTTAAGTGTCTGAGGTTTCACATCACGTGTGTTTTAAAACAAAATGGCGATACTGTAGGTAGTGCATTTTGGTTTGTTTTCCTTAAACAATCGATACTTACTAATACCAACGCTAATACATAACTCTGTAATAAACCTATCCAGGGGGGTTGCTTCGGATATGTCACAGACACCATGGTGCGCGCGCATAGATGTGGGCTGTCACAATTAGGGAATGCAATCTCGAGCCGAGATTGGCAATTCGAGACCTTTTTTTTTTGAAATTGAAATGAATTTATTTTTTCATAAAAAATACAAGCAGTATAACATTGCAATGTGCATATCTGAAAAAATAATAGGATACATCTAAAGGAATCACCGTACTAGATGCACCTTCACAATAAACATTTATTAGTCCCTGTTGAAAATAAAGGAATTATAAATATAAAAGAGAAAAAAAATTGAGAAAATTAACGAACTGAACTTAATTTACTTCAAAACATCAAAGAAATATTCAATATTTTCAACAGAAAGCAGCCATGACTTTAATCCCCCTATATTATTAAACGAGTAAATCTTGTATGTATCTATGTATATATGTATATATATAAATATTTTCTCGAAAACGGCTCTAACGATTTTGATCAAATTTACCGAAAAGGGGTTTCGGGGGGCAAAAAATCGATTTAGCTAGGTCTCATCCCTGGAAAAATTCGTTTTCCTATCGATTTTATCATTTTTAAAAACGGTTTTTTGACCTGTCAAAACATTGTAATATCGTGAGTAGGCTTTGGAGAAAACAAACTACTTTCATTATTTATATGTCAAAATTATCTGACAGAATTTTTAACTTATTAAAATAATCCGTGAACTATTTGTATAGTAAAGAATAACAGAAATAAAAACTAAACGTAATTATGTAAGTAGTTTTAACTAATATTTAAATAAATAGATACCTAAGTATGTTATTTTTATATTACCTATATAAAATATGTATATTATGTACGTTAAATATAGTATGACGTATAATCTTACCTAGACTTTTTTTCTCAAAAAAGAATAACGATTTTGATGAAATTTACAGAATGGGGATTTTTCGGGGCGAGAAATCGATCTAGGTAGGAATCTTGGTCCCAGGGGGAGCAATTAAAAAAAAAGAGTTTTTTTATTTATAACTCGGTCAATTGTCAGATCGATTCGAAGCCTATTTCTACATAGATTTTGTATAATATATCACAAGGGTTAAAACTGTAAATGAACACTAATATAAGAAGTGTCTTGCACAATATGTAAATAATGACAAATAGGCGGCCCGAAACTTTTGGCACCGCGAGTCTGTGTAAAAACACATCGATTTTTGAAAACTATTGTTAAGATACATACAAAAAAGTTTTGTTTAAAAATTTGCACGGCGGCCCGAAGGGCCGCACTTCTAGCGACGCAGGCATGCAGTATATCAAAACACATCAAAAACTATGGTGAAGATGCATGCAAAAAAGTTTTGCGCTGCAGGTTTATAGTCTGTCGTTTGTTATTAAAAGATATAATATGAATTCTATTTCTTCGAAAATCGATTTTTGTGAGTTTTTCAGTAGGTACCTTCTATGCAAAAAAAATATTTGAAATTTACTGAAAGTTGCTAAGATGACATCGCAGAGAAAAAGTACTTCGATAAAGTTGATATTTGGTATCAATGTTTAAAAATGGATTATTGAAACGGCAACGGGCAAGCAGAATTTCATTTGATTCGAACATTTTTACAAGATATTCAATCTATGAAAATCGGTTTTTGCGAGCTCTTCAGTCAACAAAACAATAACGGCGGTAGATTTGAAAATGGCGACCTAAGTAATATTTACAGGAAAAAATGCTTGATTCAAGTTGATACTTAGTTTTTACGCTTAAAAATACACATAGGTATTTAAAATATTTAACAGAAACAATTATTTAAATTATGTTTCAGAAATAAATTCGTTTCGGAGTAATATTTTGAGAAAATAATATCTCACAGCATACAAGTACTATTTTTTTGAACTCATCCGAGCAAAGCTCGGCACCCAGATATTTCTTTATTAAACTTATTATAACTTGAAATACTGGAAAGGTGTTTAGGAAGTTTATTATAGAAATACGGTCCAGTGAATACGAAATGTCGTTGAAATATGGTTTTATGAGCTTTTGGCACAAATACAGCTTGATGTCTAAATGGATACTTGGTTACTTTATAATATTGTCGCGAGATAAGCCTGGGTTCGAAATTGGTCATTCGAGATCTCGCCAGATTGTCTGGCCATTTTGTGTGTCCTATTGGAATTACGGCCATTTTGTGTGCCCTACTCAAATTACCTCATAAAGACACTCATGCTGGGTTGCAGAAAGCATTGTCAGGAAAATATAGTTTAGCAATGACCTTAGATTCCATAAGAAAAGCATTGTAGAATTTTTAATCAATCCTGCTCAAAAAACAGTCAATCGATTGAAACGGTTTTTTTTTTAAACTGTGTATGCATATATTTAACATAGTTTTTTTGTACAATTTCCACTTTGAAATAACATTTTTCTACGCATTTTGATCAAAATTTAGCTTGAAAAGCGATCTTTTTCTATATAGATCAGTCATTTGTTTTTATGTAGGAACAATCTAATGTTTGTTTACATAACAAAGAATTTGACAACGACATTAGACTGTTCCTGCATAAATAAAAAATGTGATTATTAGTGTATTTGCCATAATATGGCACATACACTATTGGCGTCGGTCGGATGGCGGGACCTAGGGGTCGGACCAAAATTTCTCGACGTTTCATACCCTCCTGAACAGTTTGCCACCATTTTTGAAAATGTTTATGTATTTATGTATATATGTGTGTGTGTGTGTGTGTACACGATAACTCTCGACAGACTTAATCGATTTAAACGAAATTTGGTACACACGTTGGAACCCATTACCGCACGAAGCCTATTTAAAATGGGCCCAATCGGACCATTTTAAGGGTAGTTTTTAGGGGTTGAAAAAAGTTTTTGGGCCCAAAAACACCGAAAAAATTCTCAGAATCGTTTCAAAATTGAAATTTAACCCTTTAGTGAAGATTAAAATGTGCTGCTAAAATTTTAATAAAATCGGCCCGACAGGACCGGACTTACAAATTTTATGAAAACACTGGTTTGCGGATAGTGATTTACTTACTGAAGGGTGTATTTAATTTGGTACAGAGGTTGCATTGATAATAATATTGAAATTAAGAAAAAAATATTATTTTAAGGGATGTATTAAGGGGTTAAATTTTTTATTTTGTCCAAAAACAAACTTAAGTTCATATAATAAAGCCACAATGCCAGTATTAGCAAATACACTATATTGTCGGCAGGGTTTTGGCACTGCGACCCGAGTTTTTTTATTTAATTTTCTTTTTTTTATTTATTTACCTTGTTTCTTGTAAAACGAAGCTTTCAATTGTTTATTAATTCTTTACAGAGGCGTTTGCTGTTTGTTTTGGTTATAAACAACCGGACGGTTTTGATCCAAGAACGCTAACGCCATTCTTAGATCACACTTATACCGATTTTAACGAGTTAAAAGGAGTCAATCGCGCTATCGTTCCGTTTTTAGTTTGTGGTGATTTAAGTGCTTACGACTCCGATAGTACTTATGAATTGCAGGTATGATTTTTAATTATTTTTTACTCGGAACTGAGCTTCACACAACTGAAAAACATGTTCTGACGAGAAAAGATCAAGAGGGCAGTGTAGCCTAGTGGATAGCGTATTTGGTACCGCAGCCTCTAGACTAGACTGTCGTGGGTTCGAATCCCACCTGCGCTCATGGATGTTTTGTGATGTTATTTAGTTTTAAGAAAGTTGTTATTTAGTGTAGTTGAAAGACGCTAATGACCTGAGATGTCGACGCGTCTATAATCTACAATAAATAAAAATAAAAAATGACAAAAGATCACAGCATGGAGGATAGAGAATAGGGGACTAACCTCCATGCATTCACCGTTGTCCAAAAAGTCAAGAAAATAAGAGTTCTTATTCCGGCGGTAGAGGCGCTGAAGCTATCAGTGGCGTAGCTTTACTTCGCGGAGCCCAGGTGTAAAATTGTTTTTGGCCTCCCCCCCCTCCCCCCACTTTACCCAACTAAGAAAAATTTCCAATTATTCATGACATCATCATCCCATCAACATTTGGTTGTATTCTCAAAATGTTCTACGTCATATATAAACGACTCTGTAATTAAAAGAAGTTCTACTGGTATTCTTCAGATAATAATATTGCGCTCTTTTATATTTAAGGATAAATAAATCCTCCAGTCGTCTTCATCAAATCATAATTATTGACATAAACGATATAGAGTTTGCTAAGAAAAAAATCGAGTGTAAGGATTAATCAATCAGTAGTTGACCCAAAAATTGGGGGCCCCTCGAGGTTAGGGGGCCCCGGTGATTGCCACCTGGAACACCTGTGGTAAATACGCCACTGGAAGCTATACGATCCTTAGAGTTGCTCTAGTAAGAGTTAAGGCAAAGACGCCATAATGGAATGATAGTTAATAATAAGAAGTGTAGAGGACAGTGTGGTCCAATGGTTAGCGTCGCAGGCTCTGGATCAGACTGTCGTGGGTTCGAATCTCACCTCCGCTCATGGATGTTTTGTGATGTCATTTAGTTTTAAGTGAGTTGTTATGTAATGTAATCAAGACGCTAATGACCTAAGTTGTCGACGCGTCTATAATTTACAATAAAATAAAGATAATAAGAAGTTTAAAATTCTCTCCGCAAACCTTTGCATAACAAATCATAATTTTGATAGCTTGTGTGACGTTTACAATATCTAAATATGGTAACTTTATCTTGCGAGAGGACAGAATGGCTCAGTTGGTAGCGTCGCGGCCTCTGAATCAGACTGTCGTGGGTTTGAATCCCACCTCTGCTCATGGATGTTTTGTGATGTTATTTAGTTTTTAAGTGATATAGGTATTATGATATTTGTTGTATTTAAGACGTTAATGACCTAAGTTGTCGACGCGTCTATAATCCACAATATTATCTTGCGATCACTCACAAAAACAATCGTTTGCTTTGATCTTTTGTCACTAAATATCATTAAATAAAATAAGAAATCATATTTATATTCCCGATTAAAAGTATATAACAGGCACGGCCAACACGTCAATTGCAATCTATCAGTCGATCGCAACATGATTTTTGGTCGATCGCTAATGAACTAAAATTCATAAAATTATTCCAATTGTATTATTGACATCAAACACATGCATAAAATCCGCAGGTTCGGTCTGAAGGACATCAACAACCTGAGTGAAAAATTTTGGAGAACGGAAAGAAAGTTGATCTCGGTTCCAATCAAGTTGGCCACCCCTGGTATATAAGCTGTGACATTACACACTTTGATATAAGCTGTGACATTACACACTTTGATATAAGCTGTGACATTACACACTTTGATGCTGGTTACTTTTTTGCACATATATCTGTAAAATTCTAGATATAAATGACTTAACAATTTGTAAAAATCAAATAAAAATGCAAATTTCCTTGCTGTAATGTTTTATTTGTTATTAAATTTTTAGCTTCCAGGACAGGAACCATACAGCTATATAGATCCAGTACAAAATCCCATAAGTCCTCCATACGCACCCGTTTCAACAATGAGAATCTCAAAAAAATGTAAATCAAAGGTGATCAATGCATATGCCACTTCGTCAGCAAGTTCTGAATCGACAGTTGATTTGCCGTTATTTACTGATCAGCCGTCTACATCAGGCGTTGAAAGCAAAAAAGTATCTGATCAGCCATATAAAGTGCCGATCAATATTGAGCAGATATCTTCGTTATTTACTGATCAGCCGTCTCCGTCAGGTGAGAAAACGATCAGCAAAAATGTAGATGATCGGCCGTCTCCGTCAGGTGAGAAAACGATCAGCAAAAATGTAGATGATCAGCCGTCTCCGTCAGGTGAGAAAACGATCGCCAAAAATGTTGATGATGTGCCGTCGATATCAGACGTGGAGATGATCGGCCAAAAAATAGATGATGGTCCGTCAGGATCAGGCGTTAAAAGCAAAAAAGTATTTGATCAGCCATATAAAGTGCCGATCAATGTTGAACAGATATCTTCGTTATTTAATCAGCCGTCTCCGTCAGGTGAGAAAATGATCAGCAAAAATGTAGATGATCGGCCGTCAATATCAGACGTGGAGATGGTCAGTAAAAAAAACAAAGACCTGCCTATGGAACAGTCATTGGAAGACGAACAATTACTGTCTCAGACAGAACTAATGTTAAAGGATTGCTTAGCGTCAGTTAGTGAACTTTCGCTGGACCTGCCGAATCCAGCATATTCGCAAAGTTTAGAATCAGATAATAGTGCCAAATTAGATAAAACACAACTGACAATTAAGTCTGAATTAGAATCTGATGTTAGTGAAATTGCGCTGGACTTGACGAATCCAGCATATTCAGAAAGTTTAGAATCAGATAATAGTGCCAAATTAGATAAAACACAACTGACAATTAAGTCTGAATTAGAATCTGATGTTAGTGAAATTGCGCTGGACTTGACGAATCCAGCATATTCAGAAAGTTTAGAATCAGATAATAGTGCCAAATTAGATGAAAAACAACTGACAATTAAGTCTGAATTAGAATCTGATATGAATGTTCAATTAGACGAAAAACAACTGACAATTAAGTCTGAATTCGAATCTGATATAAATGTCCAATTAGATGAAGAACAAATAACAATAAAGTCAGAAAATTTAGAATCCAAAGAAAGTTCAAAGTCATCTGAAGACTCAAGTTAATCAGTGATGTGAAATTAAAAGTTGGGTTAGGGAATTCATCTTTAGACAAATATGAAGATAGTGTTTAATTTTTGTGCGTTGGTAAATTTCTGTATTCTGTATAATTGCTTAGAGAAGACATCAGTAAGATGGCCGATCTGCGCGGTAGAAGCAGTAGGGAGAGCTATTAGTGGTAGAATATGGACTCGTCCGCCGTGAAAGTTTGCTGTGTGTCACGTGCGACCCCTTTAAACAGAATAATGGACTCACCCTGCACTGAACACGTTTGTGCGCATGTATGACGCTGGTGTCTTCTCTAAACAATACTTTATGAACTAAGATTAAATTGTGTAAAATGTAAAAATACAGTTTAAATTATTGATGAACATAATCGAGAAATAGATATAACGCGTGTGATATTGTAAATAAACAAAAGCTAAACAATCAGTGTAAACAAAATATATTTAAGTCAATTATTGTTATTTTAACTAAAAGAGAGTTGAGGGTTATGTTTTATGAAGAAATTTCGAGGACTACCATATTTTTATTCGCCAGATAGCGTTAGTGGTAAAGTATACTGCAAACGTTTACATTTTTTATTCGTCAGATGGCACTAGTGGCAAGTATGATATGTCAAACGTTTGTGTTTAGTCATTCTTCACTTATCCATTTTTAAAGAATAAATTAATTAAATTAATACAAAACAAAATAATTAAATAAATACAAAAATGGCAAATACTTCACTTGCTAGTGGCGCTATCAGGTGACGGAAAATGTAAACTGTACTGACATTTAAATTACATCAAAGGGTAAGTTTGGTTTTGCACTCGATTGATCGAGCCGAGCGAACAGATTTTTGTATAGACTTAATGGTTATTACTATTCTTTGGAATAAATATTATTCGTGTATTTTTACCTATTGAAAAATTACCTTATATAAGTAAACTTCGAAATGTATCTATTCTTACAACAAGTGTTTCCGCTTATTTTTAAAATGAATGCTCTGGAGATGGTTAAATCTGCTTGCTCGCTCGCTTTCCTCGGAGTTCATAGAGCGTGCTCGATCTCCTCCAGATTTTAAATCCGAATGCAGGATACAGATCTTTCAGAGCATATAAATGTTAAATTCGAACGCATTAGATCACTCAGATCGATCTGAGCTCAAAACCGAACTTACCCAAAGTGACATATACCTTACTTGTTAGTGGTGCCATCGGGTGGTTGAAAAGAAGTCGGGTAGTCCTCATTGCAAAGAATTACTGTAAAACTTGTTTGCTGAACGATTTTTTAAAACGTTTAAATTTAAGGTTACAATGGGTCAAGAAGACTTCTTGTAATGAGTAAATTCAACAGCACAGCGCTAGATCTTTGTGTTGAACAGTTACTATATGACAGCTGATTGAAAAAAGGTTTGCATTCGTGATACTAATTGTCACTTGAACTTTGCAATTGTTTGAGGTTATAAAATTCGCAGCAGAAATCACGAAGAGCGGCGAAATTATTCTACAAAATACTTGAGTCTGTTTAAGATTAAGCGCTTTGCATGTAGAGCTAGAAAACTGTTGAATTTACCCAATAACAATGCGCTTATTTCATTGTAGTCAACAGTCTGTAGCAATTATTAAATTCAACAAAACAAAAACAATTATTTTTAGCAGTTTTTGTTTTGAAAATGACATTTCTGACGTTAGTTTGAATTATATGAAGGAATAAATTAATTTTTACGATTTTTATTCGTTTTTAATTGTAAAATTATGTGCAGTAAAGAAAAATTTAATGTTTTGGTTTTGAAACGGAAATGTCCGGCTTAAAGTTTGGTAGAATTATGTGTAAATCAAATATTTTTCCTGTGGTTTGTCAAACTAGAGAAGCTAGTTTTGTGAAGTTTTCAAAAAGTAAATCGAACAGTATGTATAGATTTTGTTTATATAATTTGTCATTCTACTTCCGATTATTTTTTAAAGGACATTGCTTCAATTTGGTCCAAATATTACCCAGAGTAAATATGAGTGGAAATCAAGATCTAGTCATAAAAAGCAACTTTTTCTATTGCACCAAAATTATTAATTAACCCTAGGGACTAGAGCAGGGGTCGGCAACCTGCGGCTCTTATGATGTTAAGATGCGGCTCTCCAGTTCCATGCGCAAATATTAATAATTATATTATTTTATTTTCAAAACTCATAAAAAATATTATACTGCAAAAAAAACTTTAAACAGGATAAAAACACTCAACAGAGAACAGTGAGAATAGGTGGAGTAGAGAGTATACGGACAGCTGAAATTTTTTAAATGTGGCAACACTGTTCTGTTTGTTTAGTTTATTGGTGCACTGTGTCGTCAACGGTCGCAGTCAGAACTTTTTTTTTATATACCTAATCCTAATCAAATACCATAATATTGAAATAAAAATGTTAGTGGCTCTTTAAAAACTGGGAAATTTTGTAAATTGTAACTTTTGGCTCTTCCGTCTCAAAAGGCTGCCGACCCCTGGCCTAGAGGAACATAAATATCACTTCATCAATATTGATGTTAGTAAATAACTATAGTCGGGCCGCTTAACAGATGGAGTAAGATCACTGCGTGATCACCGCGTGCAAAGTACCTGATTGGTTGCTTGAACGTTCGGGAACAAAACTATATGCGAAGGCCACGCTTGCGGTGCAAGCTATTCATGTGTTTTTCACGTGATCACTTCATCTGTTTAGCGGCCCGACTATGAAACAGCTATTAAATTAATTATAGTTCAGCTCATGGTTTATTACTTCTGTTGAAATTTGAAAATCAAACCCCGGAGCGAATTTTTCAGCTAGCTGTTACCGTTTGTGAAATAGAGGACAGTGTGGTCCAGTGGTTAGCGTCGCGGCCTCTGGATCTGACTGTCGTGGGTTCAAATCCCGCCTCCGCTCATGGATGTTTTGTGGTGTCATTTAGTTTTAAGTGAATTATTATTTGATGTAATCAAGACGCTAATGACCTAAGTTGTCAACGCGTCTATAATTTACAATAAATAAATAAATAAAATAAAGTTTGTGAAATAGAGCCTTGTGACAGACGAACCGACATCGTAGGCTCATTAATAGGGTTCCGTTCGAAGTTACGGAACCCTAAAAAAGAAATCATTAATCAAACGATTATAAATTTTAGTTCGTTCATTGAAACGCATTACTTCAAGAGTCGCAACAGTCGCTGTAAACAAGCCATTAAAATTAAATAGCGTATTATCTAAGTATTACGGAACCAGCGGACGTAGTGACGATTTTCATACAGACATCGAAAGTGCAATGAATGAACAGATTGGCGAAGAACTACATGCCGCAATAGTTTATCTGTCGATGTCGAGTTATTTCGGAAGAAACGAAATATCGTTACCCGGCTGCGAACAATTTTTCTATCGCATGTATCAAGAAGAATTGGAACACGCTTACACGTTAATTAAATATATGAACCTGAGAGGCGGCCATGTTTGTTTATGTTCAATTAAAGCTCCGGATTGTTCGGAATTAAAAAATGTACTCGGTGCATTAAATGCTGCTTTAAGTTTGGAGAAACATGTCCGATTGGTAAGTTTGGATAAGAGGTCGTCCATAAACTATGTAACGTTTTTTCTTGCTCCCCTTCTCCTCAATGTAACGCCGTCAAGCATTCAGCTCGACCCCTCCCTTCCTCCTATCAAAGGCTACGTAACTTGTAACACCGTCCGTATTCAGATCTGACGACCAATGAGGGCTACCAAAATCGTGTAACGGCTAAATCGTAGTTTTATATTTATTTGTTGTAATGTACAATGCACCGTCTGTCTCGCTCTATCTAATACATTATTCGAACTTGACAAAACATTCATTACAATAAATACAAATTTTAACACGGACGTCGTGAACAAATACATAATTAAATGAATGCATAATGACTGCAAACAGTATATGAAACACCTGAATAAGAACAATGACGTAACACAATGCTGTAATCAGGAAAAATTCATTTATTCAAACCTATGTCACCGTAGGGATTTTAACCCTAAACTTTCCACTATCGCGGCGGACTGAGTTGACATTACTCACACAGTGACACATTTTCAAACGATCGACTTTCTCCCTTTAAAGCATTCTGTCACTGAAAAACCACTACATGCGAGAGTCAATATTCCAACACCACATTGTGTTACGTCATTGTTCTTACTCAGGTGTTTCATACAGATTGTATCAAATTAAACCTGTGCATAGGGCATTCTGTGTGTAAGACAGAGATTAATACATAAAGCAATAAGTAAGAATGAGATAAATGATCGCTAATAGGATGTTACGTGGTTACTGTAAATAAATATGTAATACCAAACAACTGTCATCGTTGTTTTCTTCAGTAAAAATAGTCACTACTGAAATTATTGATAAAATGGCAATTTATACTGTTCGGGAAAAAATTCAAATAATTAAATGGTTTTATGGTGGTAATTCAACCGCCGACATAATAAAATTATTTGTAGCTGCCTTTGAAAATAGCATAGAAGGAGCGAAAAAACAAAGATCTATTAGGTTGTATAAATATTATTTATTTACAGTAACCACGTAACATCCTTTTAGCGATCATTTATCTCATTCTTACTTATTGCTTTATGTATCAATCTCTGTCTTACACACAGAATGCCCTATGCACAGGTTTAATTTGATACAAACTGTATACTGTTTGCAGTCATTATGCATTCATTTAATTATTCATTACTATTGCAACAAAACTGCTATTTGGTAAAAATCTTTTTATTTTCTTTATTCAAATGCAAGGCAACGGTACATTGAACCAATACACTTCCATAATTATCGTACATCATTTTGTTCATTTATGTCTATTCACTATTCTTGACCACTATGTCCAGTGTCCTTGACGTCTATGTCTACTAGGTTCACTATTGGTCCACTTACTGTTTTCGAGCGTCTATAATCTACAACCTGATCTAATTTCTGTATGCGATGTTTGACTTTCAATTTTTGTGGAACCATTTAAGTGTTAAGTGGGGGATTGCATAACTTTTAGGAAGAAGAAAAAAAATAATGTTATGAAAAATCTTCTTGTGTAACTTTTGGACGATATTTTTTTTAGAAACTGATAAACCTTCTGGAAGTGTCGATGAAACATTCCGATAATGCTACAGCTGATTTTATAACGGATCCATATATAATCGATCAAGTAAATGCACAAAATAATCGATGCACTTTTAAAAATTGAAAGCAATTTGTTTACGTCTTGTGTTTGTTTTTAGGAAAAGTCGATAAGCGAACTGTCTCGGTTGATAAGTCGGTACACATTAATGGATCCGACGAACGGTTTGTCTACGTATTTATTCGATAGCGAAATGAATAAATCGACAGGATCTGTCGATTTCACACCAGGGGATGAAAAGTAGATGAAAGTCCGTACGTAGACAGTGAAATCTTTCAGGTCAGACGCCATTTATAATCTAATATCAAATTGAAACAGTTAGTTCTATGGTTGATAAACTTCTTAGGCAATGTTTGTAAGTTTAACTTGATTAGCTTTTAGAGTCACTGATTTTCACTGTACCTGTTTTTTCAGCGATTCATTGTTAAATGTTTCGTTTTGTATTTTAAATAAGAAAATAAATTATACAAATTCAGTTGGGACATTTATTTATTTCTGAGTAAAGTATAAGAAAATATAAATCACATTTAAATCAATCTACATATCTAGCATCACTGGATAATTAAATTGACACTTAAGCTATAATTAAAGTACCTACAGTTTACTCGCTAATTTTGCTAATAATAGCATCACATTCGGTTACCGTTTTATTAAATACTTTTTCAATTGACATATCGATGTTATTTAAGAGGACTTGTTACCAGAAGATCAACTAGTAAATATATTAGGCAAAAATATTAAAGTAATAGCATTTAGTAACAAACTCCTGCGCAGAAATATTTGTTTCTGCACATGTGTCGTCACTAGGCATGCGCAGAAACGCAATTTATTTCTGTGCATTATTACTGAAATGTCACTTGTATTTGCGCATGAGCCGTTTATCGTGAATGCCTGCGCAAAAAACAAAATGGTGAATATTTCAGATTTCATCAGAAGGCTGCAAAGTTTTGATGTTGCGTTTTTTAAAATGTAAAAACAGGATTTAATATCAGTTTTGATTTAAATTTCTAGTTAGTACTTGTATTTTGGATTACCTGATTTGTAAGCACTTAGGCCATACATGAGCGCAGATGATTTAAGTCCTCCTAAAAATTACAGAAAAAATAAATATTTATCAAGATTTTTCGTCATTGATCAGTTTGACAAAAAAATATTTTATTGCCGAATTATTGACTTATTGTTACTCATTTTTCAAACATTTATCACTCTCGAATCATATCCTTTATCACACTTTTTTGATACTGTTAAATCATATAAGAAAATAAAACATATGGGATGTACAAAAGCTGATACAATTTTGCATTTGATTTTTACAGGGGGAATTCCGTGCAAATTCTTGTTTTTTGAGGATTTATAAGGGGTTAAATTGAAAATGGCCAGCTGGAATAAATAAGTGCTGGGACATATCGATAACAAGATACTATACATAACGAAAAAAAATGCCATATAAGGCTTAAAATATATAGTGCTCTACAAAAATTATCTGAATTCAATGCCCGTACAAAAAGTTACATGTATATATAGTTTTAATTTTCTTTTGTTATTCTCTTAAGTGCATTGAACTCAAAAACAGTCGACTCGAAATTTAAGAGTCGTTCTCTTTAACGATTTCTTTATCGAAGACGTAAACTCCCAAACCTTCACCGACTCGGCGTAAGTTAGTCACGTGATCGGCTATCTCCTTTATCGCGTCCACTTGTTCCTGTAGGAACTCGTTCTCAAGGAAATCGCAGAAGTTCGCATCGTTGTGGGTGCTCCCGATAGCGTGTAGTTCCAACAGGCTCTGGAATTCACAAAATTATGTTTTTACAAAGCGATACATCTGTGGACAAAAGCTTTAATTAAAAAAAAAAGCTGGGAACGTGCGAGTTAAGTTCGACGGTTCCGTACCATCAACCATATTATTTTTGATACATTTTTAGAGTGTTAGGTCTCCAAGTCACTATATGAATAAAAGAAGTATTAGAAATACCTTGTATTTTAAATCAGTACTTCACAATCCACAACATAATAGGCAAGTGCTTAGCATCATAATATTATAACGAGTTACGAATACTCAATGTGTGTTTTATAATATAAAAAATTAACCACACCTGAAGATGGCAACTCGTTGCTGAAACGCGTCGTGTTTATAACACATGAAGTCACAAGACGAACACCAAAAATACAAGGTATTTCTAATTTATTTTTCTTTGAATTACTGACTGCAAAAACAGCAAAAGCATCGTTATTGTATACGTATGTAAGTTCATTTAAATCTAATCAAAACTTGTTGACGATCAGCTGAATAATTCCACTTAGAAATTTATTATTTTCGGATTTTTTCCTTTCCTTGTGCTATGAGACCTTCCTTCGTGCCAAATTTCAAGATTCCAGGTCAACGGGAAGTACCCTACAGGTTTTGATGAGTGAGTCAGTATCAAAATACCTACGTGATTTGAAAGGCTGTAGCTTTTTATATTGCATTGAGTTAGCAGTTTGAATTTTTTACAGGACTATAGGGTAATAGATTTTAGTATTTGATATTAATTTCATTTTGATACCTCTAGCCGTTCTTGAGAAAAAGGGTCTTGACGGACAGACAGACGGACAATAAAGTGATCCTATAAGGCATGGGTGTCAAACTTGTTGGAAGTGGAGCGCCAAATAAGATATTTTTCATGAAATTGCGGGCCGCATTATAATAGTATTAATAATAATGAATTCGAAGTTGCTATAATTAAATAGAACAATTTGATCCTTGAAAACAGTGTAGAAACTTGTCGGAAGTGAGCACTCCCTTGGCACGTAGGATCAATAAAAGCAATACTGATTAATTCAAAATTTGCATTTAATAACTAACGTTTCGGTATTCTTCATACCATCTTCAGAGTCTACAAGAATAATAATTTATAATGTTGATATAATGGTAGTTGGTAGCGTCGCGGCCTCTGAATCAGACTGTCATGGGTTTGAATCCCACCTCTGCTCATGGATGTTTTGTGATGTTATTTAGTTTTAAGTGTTATATGATATTTGTTGTATTTAAGACGCTAATGACCTGAGTTGTCGACGCGTCTATAATTCATAATAAATAAATAAATGATACAAGCCGTGAGGTGGGTCGTTTATTAGGACTAAAGTGCGACCCTTGAGGTCCACACGACGAACTTCCCAGTTTGATAAATATTTAATAATAATAATTAAATTAGATATTACACAGAAAAGTAATCATTTTAATCATTAAAACATCAATAATTAAAAAAAAAAAAAAAAAAAAAACGGCTGAACCGATTTTTATAAAATTTATGTCGGATCAAAATGACGTTAACACGCCTCGATTGACACCCTTACGAAGTCGATATAATTTTTTATTCGCGAGATATTGTGTAAAATCTACTTTTTTGGAGGTTATTTGGTTAAGAAAAAAGAACGGCTGAACCGATTTTAAAAAAATTCCTTTCAGATCATATTTACGTTAATACGCGTCGATTGGCACCCCAACGTAGTCGATATCATTTTTCGTTCTCGAGATTTCGTCTTAGAAAGAAATGGACACATACGTACGTACGTACGTACGTACACACACACACACACACACACAGACATCTTTCTAAAAGTAGTGTAAAAATAGTGTAGTGACCTTGAAACATTAAAATTTTTTTTCCTTTTTGATTTCGATTTTCGGACCCATTACAATAACTTCCAGTGGGAAGTTAATAATGGTTGTATGTAAACGTGGGTGGTATATAAAATATTCTCACCCACGTTTACATACAACCATTATATCAACATTATAATTATTCTTGTAGACTCTGAAGATGGTATGAAGAATACCGAAAGGTTAGTTATTAAATGCAAATTTTGAATTAATCAGTATTGCTTTTATTGATCCTACGTGCCAAGGGAGTGCTCACTTCCGACAAGTTTCTACATTAATAATAATAATACTTCAACAAGTATAGTCCTGCATAATGCGCATCTAATAACATGCGCCCAGGCTGCGCTTGCGCTTTATTTAAACATGGGCCGCAACCTTGTATAAATTAATATTTTACCAAGGGCCGCAACCGCAGAGGCGTCGGGCCGCGTGTTTGACACCCATGATATAAGGGTACCGTTTTTTTTTTTTCATTTTGATGTTACGGAACACTAAAAATGATGCAAATCGGATGAGTAGGGACCGTTGGTGAACTGTCGAAAGAAAATGGCTCGTGTTTTAAATGTAGAGATTTAAAGAAAACTATTTTTCGTTTTCAACTAAATTGACTTACTTCGTTGACTTTTTTCTCTAAGGCGAGCGCTGAGTTCATAGCGTCTTCAGCAGTTCCCCATTCGGGTCTTTCGGGCGATCTGATGTCAGTCAAAATGATGCGTCCGCCTCGTTTGTTTTGGTACTTTAAGAACTTCATAGCGTGTTCCCTTTCTTCATCAGACGCTTTTTTGAAATACCAATGCAGGCCCGGTAGTGCTATATCGTCTCTATCGAAATAATATGCCTAAAAGTAACGAGAAAATCAATAACCGACATATAGGGCTTGAGAATAGCCGAGCGTGTAGCAATGCTGTTGTTTACATGGCGTTACTATGGTTCCTCTATTACAAGTTCCCGGGTTCTGGCCCGAGAGCTGGTAAAAGTGTCAATTGGATTTTCAATTTATTATTAAAATAATGAATTGAAAATATGAATTGGTGCTAGGCCTAAATAACCTTAGATGTTGGTGGTCTTTAAAACACAATTTAATTTTTTAATAACCGACATATGACAGAAGTATTTTGGACTTCTTCACACAGCTAGTGCGAAGGCTTAACAAATTTGCATGGTGTTTCGCTAGCATATTTGCATTTTTTAAAAAAATTATCACTTTTTATACTAATATTATAAAGCTGAAGAGTTTGTTTGTGTTATGCGCTAATCTCGGGAACTACCAATCCGATTTGAAAAAAAATTTTTTGTTAGATAGCCCGTGTATTGAGGAAGGTTATAGGCTATCAGAGTTTTTTTAAATCCAACCCAGAAGGGGGTAAAACGAGGTTGTAGGATTTTTGACAATCTATATTCTATATACTAATATTATAAACTGAAGGCAGGGGGAGATAATAAAATCGTAAATTCTTAGCACCTTGGCAAAGCCGGATGGGACCGCTAGTTTATAAAAACTAATAATTTCAGTTATGCATTTATTTTTGATAAATGAATTGACTTGCATTTTGGTTTTATATTTCGGCAGCAACGATCATCTTTTTTGATAACCAGCTGAACTATTCCTATCGACAAGATGGCCTTTTGACTGGCTGATTAAATTTTTAAAATTAGACTTTGTCATAGAAGATACGGTCGTCTTAGACTGTTTAAATTCATTTCAAGATAGATGTATTGTTTATTTTATTTAAGAATAACGTGACTCATAAGTTTCTGCAGTAAATATTCCTCGCTTAAATCCGATGACCGGCAAAAATAATATCATCCTGTTAACTTTTTTTATCTTCGGTATCGATGTGCATCGTTGGCTAAATAATTTTCAGGAAATAATACGAGAATAGATCCTAATTTTGGGCTCCCTTCATTCATTTATACTGGCAATACAAACAAAAAAATAAACCGAAGCCCGATTTAAAACTAGTGGTCCAATAGTCAACAATAGTTTTATTTACCAACTATCGAAGAGTAAATAATAGATATATATTATCGGATAAATTCTAGTCACATTTAATCGAGAGATAAACATTAATTTAACTATCCATCATATTTATCTTGTTGATTATTGGATATATTCAAGGGTAGAACTTTTTCCGGTAGTGAAGAAAGTGTGGCTACTGAATAGATGACGCAACAGTGAAACAATTGAATTAACTGTTATCACTTGTTTTTTTTAAACAAAGGAACAGTTGACTTTTTAAATTTCAACACGATTTCTAAAACGATAGTGCGCAAAAAAAATTGAAAAAATCATTACCATTGATAAATACACGTAACTGGCGTAAAGCTCAAGATTAATTTGCTTGTTGATGGCATCCTCACATTCTTGATGGAAATTTTGGCGAACTTGTGCCATTTTTCTTTTATTATGTATTTTTCGTTGTCAGTAAAATGTCTGTGTTTTGTGAACCGCCCACGATTTTTTCACTTTCAGCTGATCCAGCTGATTACGCTTTGAAGTTTGGCGTCGCAATAATAGGCGTTGCAGGTGGGTGGATTGTAATAATTTACGTCGCTATGCCCAAAAGCCTTAACAAATTAACACATGAAGAGGGGGAAAGCTGGGGAAGTAGGAGGGGATAATTTAACTGATCGTATGTCGTGCAGACAACATCTTGTTTATGTTCAGGAGTATAGACTAATACTAAATTAACCATAGACCTAACTGCAAAAAAATTGTAGGAGGAGTGATAATGGTCGTTGGTTATATTTTTGTTGATAGCCTTCTGTATTGATATAATTTCTTTCAGATCATATTGACGTTAATACGCTTCGATTGGCACATGAAGTCGAGATAATTTTTATTCTCGATATCGTGTAAAATCTACTTTTTTGCAGTCTTTTTATAAAAAAAAAAACAATCTTAGTAAGAATTGATTAGGCATGTATGTAGTAGACACACGCACACTTCTTTTTGCATGTGAATTTTGAAATATTTTTATTTTAAAATTTGTAAAATATTTGGTATTTTAGCAATAGCAAACGCTGCAAATTATTCGCTGGCTGAAGGACGAAGAGGGATTTTGTAGTGCGTAATTACGTTTAGTTTACCATACATTATGTAAAAAAATTTCTTTTTTTTATTAAAAATTAAAGGACAAAATATCACATATTATATGTATTAACTCAGTCAATTATGTAAAAAATATTTTTCTTTTTTTTATTAAAAATTAAAGTACAAAAATATCACATATTATACAGTGTGTTCATTTCAAAAGTATCCACCCTTAATAAGTCTTGACCTGATGTGATTATTGTTTTGAGTGAAAACACGTCGATTTAGATATCGAGAGGGAAATTCAAAAATGGTACCTAGAGAATTTTAGGTTTCATCCCTTCGCCCCCAGCCACCCCCACTTTGAAATTTCAAATGGCACCCCCTACCTTGTGATACATCATTTGAAAGGGCATAAAATTCTCTATTCAACCATGATATAAAAAAAATGAAATCGATCGATTTGTTCTTAAGATAGACTACACAGAAGATGGAAGGTATGAAATCAATTATTATTAGCAAAATGTATTTTTGTCTAGCAAATAATGGTGGCCATTTCGAACATGTCATAAAATAATTTCTTGAGACTGTAATTTAATTCAACAGTGTATCTAATCCGCAATGTTTTGCTAATAATAATTATTGATTTCATACCTTCAATCTTCTGTTAGTCTACCTTAAGAAACAATCATCGATTTAATTTTTTATCATGCATCGATTTAATTTTTTTATCATGGTTGAATAAAGAATGTTATGCCCTTTCAAATGATGTATCACAAGGTAGGGGGTGCCATTTGAAATTTCAAAGTGGTGGTGGCTGGGGGCTAAGGGATGAAACCTAATATTCTCTAGGTACCATTTTTGAATTTTCCCCTCGATATCTAAATCGACGTGTTTTCACTCAAAACAATAATCACATCAGGTCAAGAGTTATTAAGGGTGGATACTTTTGAAATGAACACACTGTATATTAGCTCAGTCAATGAGTGCTCTAGCCAGAAAGTCAAAAAGCACAAAAACCGACTTCGGGACTTTGTTTAAACTTGTTAGCAAAAAACATTTAAAGTCCTTGATCCACGAGGGGTGCAAGGGGGGGGGGCACTTCAAAGGTCCCTTTTTTTGATTTTTTTCGTATATATCGAAAACAGTTGTTCTATGAAAAAATTCATTGCATGAAAATTGTAGCTGAAAAAATTTCCTACATTTTCTATATTAATTGAAGTTTTTTCTAGCTCCAACCGTTAACGAGTTACACGCTTCTGAAAAATTTAGATCAGGTTAAGAAAAATGGTAAACTGATATACCATTTCGAAGGAAATTTAATTCTCTACAAGTTTTTTTTTTGTAGAATGAAAGGTTGAGGCGCTAGAGAAAAATTCGGCAAAAAAATGTGGTGCGAAAAATATTTTTTCGAAAAATAGCGTTTTCAGAAGCGTGTAAGGCTCGCCGCACATTTCCTACTATCGGATCCGATTTTCTGAAACGATTGTTGGATCCGATTGTCTGACGCTCAAATATCTATGAGTTTATATGACCATATCGCACACTTACGATCCGATATTGGATCGGACGTCCAACTTTCTTGAATTCTTTTTGTATTCAAAGGATGTATCCAATAGCGACGTTTTATTTAATTTTTTCGTTGTGAGAGTAGAAAAGCAATTGCCAATAACTCTCCGTCGTCCATTTTCTATACTATTTTGTCGGCAGTGTGCGGTAGTGGTCCAATTTTAATTAGTTTCAGACAATCGGATCCGATAGTAGGAAATGTGCGGCGGGCCTAACTCGTTAACGGTTGGAGATAGAAAAAACCACAGATATAGAAAATGTACGAAATTTTGTTAGCTACAATTTTCACGCAATGAATTTTTTCATAGGACCAACTGTTTTCGAGATATAAGCGAAAAACCAAAAAAAAGGATCGTTGTAGTGGCTCCCACCCCCTCTTGCACCCACCCGAGGATCAAGGACTTTTAATATGTTATTTTACTAACCAGTTCAAATAAAGTCCCGAAGTCGGTTTTTGCGCTTTTTGACTTTCCGGCTAGGATCATTAGTTGACTAGACTATAATATATCTCTTCTGAACAAAATTATATTAAACAAAAAACATATTCACAAAAAATACAAAATAAAAAGAAAGACTAACAATTTCTTTAAAAAATTTAAACAAAACAAACATTGCAAAACTGACTAGTGTTACGTTAACAAAAACAACAAAAAGTATTACACTTGAAAAATAAAAAAAAAACCATTACAGCATAAACGGTTTTACTGAACATATAGCCCGGGAGTTTGCGTTGCAAATGAAAAAGTCATAGTAAGCCGGCTGATTTTGATATCGATAGTTGATCTCGTACAACTAATCAGTGAACTGACCGTCAGCTGCTCAAGAAGCGGTGGGTCTGGGTGTCGGAGGCTTCGAAAGTGGTAAAAAAAACTTTTTTTTAAGTAATAGTACGCCGGCTGAAACTTTTTTTATAAATAGTTGATACCATAGTGAGTTAAAAAAAATTGTCAGCTGCATCGTGTGTCAGCTGCTCGCATGAACTTGTAAAAAAACACGTAAAATATTGCGCATTTCAATTTTTTGCACTGACAGCAGCTGAGACCATTACATTACTTAGGATTATGATCATATCGCTATCATAATCTTAGGTAACGTAATGAGGGCTACCTGGCTTTTTTCTATCACATGATAGCGCCACTATCAAGTGAGGTATAGTTACTAGATTTAGTAACTTTACCAAGCTATACGTCACTTTAGTTATTTAAATGTCAGTACTGTTTATATTTTCCGCTACCTGATGACACCAATAGCAAGTAAAGTATCAGTCATTCAATCACTTAACGGCCAAATCGCAGTTTTGTATTTATTTTAATATTTATTCCTTAATAATGGACAAATGAAGAATGGCTTAATACAAACCGTTAATCTCTAAACCACTTTAAACCTTAGGCATAACTTGCTTGCCACTAGCGTCATCTAACGAATAAAAAATGTAAGCATTTGACGTAGACCTCACTTCCCACTTCTGATGAAAAAAAAAAATACAGTAGCCCTCATTGTCTCAGCTACTGTCAGTGCAAAAAATTGAAATGCGCAATATTTTACGTGTTTTTTTACAAGTTCATGCGAGCAGCTGACACATAATCCCCCATCCACGATGCAGCTGACAATTTTTTTTCAACTCACTATGATGTCAACTATTTATAAAAAAAGTTTCAGCCGGCGTACTATTACTTAAAAAATTTTTTTTACCATTTTCGAAGCCTCTTACACCCACCGCGGGTGCGTCAGCTGACGCTTGGTTTACTTATTAGTCATACCAGATTTATCGAAAAAGACAGCAATCGATCGCCGTAAAGACACTAGCAAAAATGCAACGCAAACTTCCGGACTAATAGAGAAAATAACATTGCGAACATTTTCAATTTTGTCGTAGGCCATGGATCATAAAATCTAATGTAAATATGTAGTAGCCCAGTAATTTTTGATTTCCACTACTAGTTGTATAAACTACTATTAAAATCAGTTTAACAATCAAGTGTGCGATAATAAACCAATAGATATATTCACAGATTCTGTGCTATTGGGCTTCTGTGCTATTGGGTGCTTATGTTGTTTTTTTTGTGGAAAACAGCCTCCTTTGTGGAGTTATTTTCCTGTTTTTCGCACCACTTTCACCGACTTTGGCAGCGGCGGCAAATAATGGTCTCCTTGCCGCTGCCAACGTCGGTGAAAGAGGCGCGATCACCTTTTTGACAATTTTTAATTCTGCTGGTGTTTTAATTGTAGCTAGAGTGAGTAAAAATTTGTCTCTCACTTCCTCTTTTTCTTTCACAAAGTCATAGTTTTTATTAGTTAGTTGTGATATTGATAAATGTGCTTCTGAGATTTCTGTAAAAAAACAATCAATCAATAGGTATAAAACAGCATGTACACAATATGACCAGTTGACTCGGGAGGCAGGAGAACCCATAAAATAAATGGGTAGCTACCTACTTCTGTTCAGTCAAATGTTAAGATGGAACAGTATAATCGATTTAGTTAACAATTATAGTTTCTTACCATCAGCCAAAGGATTATTACTAATGTTCACGTCAGCTACCTTCCTCAACTCCTTTCGAAACATGGCAACAAGATGAATATGTTTGCACATATTATACTTGATGGAAGCATCAATGCAGGTACATACATACTGGTGAAGGCAAATTTCACATTGTGGGCAAATTAAGCGACATACACAATGCGCCTTTACTTCTTGGATGCTGTAGATATCGATATTATTTTCAGACGGTACTTTCCAGCCATGTTCGGTTTCAATAATTAGGGAGTGGTCTATATTCCATTTCTCCATATTTTTATGCCTGGATCGGATATTTTTAACCTTGCTGCTTATTTTCCCTTTGTTCACAGCAATCAGCTGGTCGATTAATTTGTCCCGAACAAATCTCATGATTGCCCCGATTGATTTGTCTAATCTTTTAATTCGCTTCCCCTTCAAGTAAATATACTTTATTGTTTTATGCATACTTTCGAGATGCATATTTGTGTTTATGCCCGCATTTAATCGATGGCAGTATGCCCACTGTTCTGTGTTTTTTAAATAATAATTCCTGAAGTATGCAACAAAGTCAATTATTTCACTGTCAGTCGAACTACAAAATTCTGTAATCATTTTGTTGAAAGCATTGGCGTCTGTTTCTTCGAGTAACACCCTCAATTGTTTGTAAACTGATACCTATAAAATCATAATAGACCTTTAGTGGCGATAAATGTTTGGAATTATTGGGCGTACTTACCTGGCGTTCTTTGCTTTTGATTTTGGACAAATTCTTGCGCCACGCCCGATCCACGTGCCAGGTACAGAAAAGACTAAACATAAAATTGAAATCAATTTGTAAATTTGAAACATATGTTAAATAAACTGACCTACCGTTTTTCAGGGATGCCCATTATTTCAATCCAAGCATTGTAGAAGCCTTCAGCAAGATCGGACATGAACACCTTCGGTGCAACAATATTAGACAGTTCCCTGATTTTAGTGAAGAACAATTTGAACACCTCTTTGTCTCCCCTGTTTGAAATTAAAAATCCACAGGGAAAACCTTCTCTGAGTTCATCAAGTACCAGTATCGTGAATAATTCAAAATTATAGCTATTTAGTCCGTGTGTTCCATCTAGGCATACGCAATCTAAGCTGAATTTTTTAAATAATTTTAGCTGAGCAGGGGTCATTAGAATTAACACGAAATCTTCCTCTTTCAAATCTGGATACTCCTCAGATAGCGTTCCTTGTGGTTTATAGAAAAGAACAGTGTTTCCTTCTTTCTTCATCTCTGTTACCCATGAATCGACGCTTACAGCATCGTTAGAATGTCTTACAGATTCAGCATTGAGATTAAAAGAGCTCGCAATATTGTAAAGATCCCTTTTATTGAGAAGATGAATTCTCTTTAAATCTGAATCCACAATGGAATCTCTAACTTCATCCAAAATGTCATCAAAAGGAATCTTTGCTGCAATTTTCGCAGCTATATCACGACGTTGTGATTCTGTTAACGTAAGGTGACCAATTTCCATCTGGTGTCCCACATGAGTGGGAATAAACTTGGCTATACATTCACCATTGTTTTTTTTTATTAATCGTATGTTAGATGGGCAATATGCATTTATTTTTGCACTTCCCTGCGTCTTAAGATGTCTTAGGTTTTTGCCTCCTGGCACGTAGTTCCCAGATCTATGACATGCATAATGTAGTGCAATGTGATGTTTAAAATTACACTTTTTATTACGGACGAATTTTACAGATTGCTTGTTTTCTAGATCATTTTTCCACTCTACAAAATCCTCAAATGACTCAAATGTAATTTCTTTTGAATGTACCGTAATTTGATGTTCATTATTAAAATGAGTAAACAAATCCTTTGTGGATGACGTGTGGTAACTACATAATGGACATTTCTTCGAATTTGGTGACACGGCAGCCTCTTCTGAACTTCCAAATGTCTCTGTGTTCCAAATATGAGTTTTGATATGGGATTTAAGATTATGTTCATAGCTGAAATTCTTACTGCAAAGAGCACACGTAAAGTTGAAGTTTTCACTGTTTTTATAGCGTAACGGATACGTTTCTTTTTTATCTGGATGGAATTTTCCTACGTGCCTTTTCAAACTATATATGGTGCTGAAATCATGGCCACATTCTCTGCACTTATGTTTCATGTTTCCATTTGAGGTTGTATCCATCTATAATAATTATCGAAAACACGTTTAAACACTGATCTCTATTAGTCTAACTGAATAGCTGATGCATATGGGAAAAAAAATTTAAAACATGGAACCAATTGATATGATAGTCAGCGCCACACAATATCGGACCGAGAACTAAAATGAATTTAAGTACGAGCGCAATATGCACTGATCTCCATGGTAATAAGGTACATTTTAGTTACTGACCCGACATTGTGTGGCGCTGTTTACCCGTTCAAATTACAGTGACTTTATAGAGACAGTGGCGACATTAGACTGTCAATTCAAAAATTCACACAATGCCATAGTAACGCCATGTAATGATGTAAACAACGCCGTCATGTTGTGTCGAAATTTTTGAATTGACAGTCTATTGTCGCCACTGTCTCTATAAAGTCACCGTAGTTCAAATTACAGTGACTTTAGGCCGGCCGCACATTTCCTACTATCGGATCCGATTGTCTGAAACGATTTAAAATCGGACCACTACCGCACATTTGTTACTATCGGATCCGATTGTCTGAAACGATTTAAAATCGGACCACTACCACCGCACACTGCCGACAAAATAGTATAGAAAATGGACAACGGAGAGTTATTGGCAATTGCTTTTCTACTCACAACGAAAAAAAAAAATAAAACGTCGCTATTGGATACATCCTTTGAATAAAAAGAATTCAAAGTCGGACGTCGGATCCGATATCGGATCGGACGTCCGACTTCGATGCAAGCGCAGAGCTTCCTACTATCGGTCCGATAAAAAGTCTGATCCGACTACCGGAAGGCGCGCCGTGCACTGCTTTTGCATAGTATACCGCAAACATACGATTGTTTTTGTCAGTTTCATCAGTTTTGAAGTGTGAGTGTATCGGAAATATTTTGTCGGCAGTGTGCGGTAGTGGTCAGATTTTAAATCGTTTCAAACAATCGGATCCGATAGTAGCAAATGTGCGGCCGGCCTTATAGTGGAAATATTTGCTATATTTTTTATGAATTATTATAATTACTGCCGACAAAATAGTATAGAAAATGGACAACGGAGAGTTATTGGCAATTGCTTTTCTACTCACAACGAAAAAAAAAATAAAACGTCGCTATTGGATACATCCTTTGAATACAAAAAGAATTCAAAGTCGGACGTCCGATCCGATATCGGATCGGACGTCCGACTTCGATGCAAGCGCAGAGCTTCCTACTATCGGTCCGATAAAAAGTCTGATCCGACTACCGGAAGGCGCGCCGTGCACTGCTTTTGCATAGTATACCGCAAACATACGATTGTTTTTGTCAGTTTCATCAGTTTTGAAGTTTCAAACAATCGGATCCGATAGTAGCAAATGTGCGGCCGGCTTTATAGTGGAAATATTTGCTATATTTTTTATGAATTATTATAATTCCTTAATTTATAATTCAATTATATATTTAAAAATGCAATGATATTGATACCTACTACTAATACCAACTACACACGCACGAATCATTGATTATGAAAGTTTATAATAAATATCTGATATCTTTAACAACAAGTGGTATTAATTATCATAGCATCCTCTATAATTAATATAATATTAATTCTAGATGAGGTAATATTTAACCAACTACACACGCACGAATCATTGATTATGAAAGTTTATAATAAATATCTGATATCTTTAACAACAAGTGGTATTAATTATCATAGCATCCTCTATAATTAATATAATATTAATTCTAGATGAGGTAATATTTAATTTATGTAAAACTTACATCGTTACATGATCTGAAGCTGTCTAAAAAAGGCGGCAAACTATGCGCAGTGTAGAACCGTAGAACGTGTCAGTGTTCAGCTCAGAAGTCAGAACAGAGTTACGACTTACGTACGTACGTTCGTACTTGTCTACTGTCTCACTCTCCTGTGCCCTGTGGGCGGTAACATCATATCGACGAGAGGGGTATGGTAAATTGTTTAAGGTTGCGTACAACGTTTTCTTAATAATTTGTTCTCTATGGTCGATTGGATAGAGATTGTTTGGAATAGAGTACAAAAATCGCTAACAAAATAATAGCACAGTTCCACTGTTTGTTAATGATTTGCAAATTTTAGATTAGATAGACGCTCGACAGTAATTGATAATTTTGTTGTTGCGCTGTTTTAAAGAAATACAGATTGAGGATAATCTCTAAATAAACCCTTTTTACGCAACTATGGCAAAGCTGAAAATGGTAAAGTTTTTCGCGAAAAATAGTTTTATGACCTCAGTTGTCGAACGTCTGTAATCAACAATATCAAACAATGAAAAATATTTAAAAAAAAAACATCCTGACTACGACTATTACATGAAATTATGAAACAAGTTTCAATATTATGAAAGTTTAATTGTTATGAACTGTTGTGTTAAGCCGTGGTCAAGCTTTTTCATTTTTGAAAAAAAAATACTATTCCAGAAATAGCTGAAGAATTAAGCTCTTTAAAAATCGAGGCAATCTCCAAATAAATATTATTTTAAAAGTGATTGAATTTTTGGGCGATTTTTTTCTACAGTACGGACTCTACATTGCTTGTATTCTCAAAGGTTGTGGCGCATGCACATTGCACTGTCAAAAGGACCGCAAGGTACCCCTCCAACTTGCGTTTTGGATTTGGTGTTCGCAATATTTTTATGAAGAAATGTCAAAACATCAAATCAGGATAATATTTTTGTTATTATTTAAAGTTTTTATAAACACAGATGCATCGACTCATTGGATTGTCACTGAAAATGGACGAATCCAGTCGCAGGTATATGAATTTTTCACTCGTAGAAATATATTTAGGTTAGGTTATTGAGAATTATTAGTTTTTTGAAAGGTTTATCTATTTGAAAAAGATCAATTAAGTTTATAACGAGTTTTGCTTAAATTAATTGTACGCTGCGAATATGTTCGCAATGTTATTGAACCCTTTGTGATTAAAGCCTTGCTGTTGAATTTTACAGAAAAAAAAGATTTTGGCATTGACATTGTTTCGAAATGGGTAAACGAGACATTCGGAAAGTTTTCTGTATTTCTTTCCGTTTTGTAAAAAGTCCCGAGTAAAAATTTACAAAATCTAAATATCTGCTGCAAAATCAATTTGCAGAATTTGTAGATGTTTTTGCTTCCATATGTTTGTTTATTTTCGATTATTGACCAAAATAGCATTGCATAAACTCGAAAGGGCATAAATAAATTAATATTTTTTGTCTCTGAAATTTCCTTTAAATATTGACATATATCAATTTACATTCGGTTTCCCTGTTGGGTAGACAAATCCGACTAGGTTTAGATGTTTAGAACATCTGTTTAAAGCTAACCGCCTCCCCCACCAGTAATACGTGACTTCGACGCTACTGACGATATCAAAATGATAGCAGCTTGCTAAACAGATGACTACGAGTTTTGCGTCTCTCGGCTGGGATAAGTTCTGTATAATATGTAGAGATCTTGAAACTGCTTCGATTCAAAGTTAAATTGTAGGGGCCCGAAGGAAGACCCTGCGATCTAGAAGATCTATTATGTCCCCGCAATATCCTAATAGTTTTTAGGATCTCTAGACTACAAAATATAGCTATTTATTTAAAGTTTAAACTGAAGTCTTCGGAAGTCCTTTGGTAGTAACAAAGTGATCCATAGTGCTTAGATCTCGTCTGTACTATGGCCTCGCACTTGCAGAGTATATTTATAGCAGTTTCTTCTGCTTCGTTACACTTACAGGGAGCATTATCTGTGCAAATGTTTTTTTAGATTACTGTTCTTAGGCTGTTCCTACTTCTTCAGTTCTTTTCTTTAAAGACTGATTAATGAAGGCATTGATAAAGGCTTAGCTTAGCTTATTACTGGAAGGAGAAAGGCTTCAGCCATAGAGATAGAGAATAGTATAGAGGGAACGTAAACTGGCGTTCTGGGCAACAGAATTAAAGCTATGAGACGGAAGGGGGAATTGTGTGGCGGCCATCTTGGAACGAACCACATAATATTATAATATTGTTTCACTAGGTGTAGTTTCATAAGTTTATTTAATTTTATTGTAGTAACAGAATGTCATTTAATTCGGAATAAAATGTACACAAAAAGTAGTATTTTAGAACAAAATAAATTATCATTTATTATAATTAACCTTCCAAAAATAATCAGCGATAAGAATTTTCAACAATTTAGCTATTCGATATTTTTAATAATTGTAAAAATGTTACACAGAGAACAGTAAAAAATACATAAGAAATTTTAAATGTAGTGTTGGCAATAAATTAATTTTGTAGAACACAAAAAAGAAACAGAATATTATCAATAATCAATATCCATCAACTGGTAGCCTTGAAACAATTGTTTAGGTTCCTACAAAGATGGCCGTTTATTCCCCGCGTGGCTTCACGTTATGAGACATACCCTCCCTCCATCCAATTCTATACCTCTATGGCTTCAGCAATATGGTGGGTGAAAAATTATAAAAATAAAGGGGAAATATGACGATATTGAAGATCTGATAGTAATGACGTAATGTCGACTGTCGAGAACTTTATAATAAATTCTTTATTCTATGATCATCTTTTTCTTTGACAAACACTCAGCGACTACAAGAGAAAAAGCGATGTGCTAAATAGTAAATACAAAACTGTTAAAGGAATTCTATTATCTGGTTTTTCTCTTTCCCTCTCCTCTCTGTCCCTCTTAGGTTGAGCAGAAGGCGTAAAAAAACTTAAGTTCATTTCTGACAGGATAAAATTTTCAAGGAAAATAGTATTTATCGTCATAAATCACAAGCGCTAGGGTTGCCTCGTGAAATCCTGGTGCATTCACAAGGCAACCCTAGCGCTTGTGTTTTGTGACGATGATACCTTCCCTGAAAATTTCATCCTTTCAGAAATTGGTTTAGTTTTCTTTCTCTGAAAAGAATGACGGACTGGGATAAGCTAAGCCGCTAAGGTAACATATTTTTTCGCCACAGGTCCGCTATAGTATTTCAAATATAGAATCTTTGTCACCGTTTATTATTTGTTTTAGTTGGATTCACCCTTCCACATGCGTCGACCGTACGACTTATTGTCTTTCTTGGATCAAGATGTCCGACGTACCAAAATAGACGTATTGTATCGGGATCTGGTCATACGAAAATCGGTAATCGATAACAAATGGTCCGGACTGGAAGGAGCGACCGATATCGAGACAAGGCTTTACAGTCAGGACAACGATTGTCTCAAAGCCGGTAAATTACTCGGTGAGATTGATCTTTACACGAGTATCGCAGCCGACGGTAGCGATAGAGACGGTATACGATTGATCGATTTCTTGATCGAAGATGTCACGCCCGATAATTCGATTGTGCCCGATTGTCAAGCGACAATAGAGCTGGATTTCTCTATGTTCGCTTTCGAGCATTTAGCAGCTATGGTCAATCGTGTTAATTTAACAATGACGCCTGAACATATGCTTCTTCAGTGGCTAAGATCGGGCACAACAGTTGCTAGTTTCGGACATCAAGTTGCTCTTGGTCTTTCGAAGAATAACACATCCTGGTTGCATCATAATCTCGGAGCTATATACTGGAGAATTCAAGGTAAGAGAAAGCATTTTATTTATTTATTGTAAATTATAGACGCGTCGACAACTTAGGTCATTAGCGTCTTGATTACATTAAATAACAACTCACTTAAAACTAAATGACATCACAAAACATCCTTGAGCGGAGGCGGGATTGGAACCCACGACAGTCTGATCCAGAGGCCGCGGTGCAAGCTATTCATGTGCTTTTCACGTGATCACTCCATCTGTTAAACAGTCCGACTATAGTGAGCTTTACGAATGTAGACAAAAAAATCACAACGATGTTATGTCGAAAAAAAATTGTTAAATTGTAATTTAAAGACCACCAACACCTAAGGTTATTTGGACCTAGCACCAATTCATATTTTCAATTCAATATTTTTTTTTTAATAATAAATTGAAAATCCAATTGACTTTTTTACCAGCTTTCGGGCTAGAACCCGGGAACTGGGGACTTGTAATAGAGGAACCATAGCAACGCCATGTAAACAACAGCATTGCTAAACTCTCGGCCATTCTCAAGCCTGATGTTATGTCGATGAAGCAGATTAATGACATATTTGCGTTTGTAGGCGACGCGTATCGAGCCGTAGAATGTGGCCGTAGAGCTGTGCATTTTGCGCCGCGCGAGTTTAGAGATATAGCGCTGTTGAACTTGGCGAGCATATTTCATCAGGCGCGTCACCCCGGCGAAGCGGCGATCATCCTTCACGCGGCTGTCGACCATGCGCCGCATCAGCCGGTCAACCATTTTGCGCTCGGCAACGTGTACGCAATTCTGGCTGACTATAACCGTTCGATCGCGTGTTACGACAACTGTCTCAAACTGCGACCTGGTTTGGACCAGGCTTTGACAACTAAACATGCGGTCATCTGTCATAGAAAACTCGAGACTGGATTGACGGAATTGCACGATGCTCTGCAGGTAAGGGTTCTGCAGATACAATACATTTAAAAAATATCTTTGTTCAACACCCGCAAGAAATATGTAATTTCGTAGCTCTACTGAGAGTGGGCGAAATAATGAATTCTCTGACTGTAGACATAGAGAGTGGGTGAAATGCCATTTCGCCCACGCTTCTGTAGACGTAGAGAGTGGGCGAAATAGCATTTCGCCCACGCTTCTGTAGACGTAGTGAGCGAAATAGCATTTCGCCCACGCTCATTACGGGGAACGTTTACGCAAGTGTTGATAGTTTCGTCAATCAATCAGGTCACCCATTATTTCGCCCACGCTCAGCAGAGCCACGAAATGACATATTTCTTGCGGTAGTTGAACAAAATATTGTGTGCGACTATTGGTCGAAAGAGGAGATTCCACTCGTGTGTTTTACCGCACTCGCTACGCTCGTGCGGCAAAATTTACACTCGAGGAGTCTCCTCTTTCTCCCACTAGTCGCACAATATACTATTATTCAACACATGCACGCTTTTAGTGTTTTTTCGTGTCTGTTTTGCGGACCTTAAATTGCCGTTTATTGACTAGTGACCATTATGTAGTGATGTAAATGTGTATAATACTCTGGCATAAAACGGTATTATACGGTATGTAAAAAAAATAATATACCCCAGTTTTATACTAGGTATAAATACTGCGTATTTTACTATTTTAATGCAGCACGTATAAAACGTTTAACACCGTTTAAAACGGTTTAATACCGTTTAAAACGGTTTAATACCAAAATGAGAACAGGAACTTTTCCTATTATGCAGTTGGCAATACTGAATAATGCACCGTAACCGTGTGTTATGGAACGTAACCTTATATTTGAAAAAGTAAAAAACCGTTTTATACTGAAAAAATACGCTCTTATACCACTTTCAGGGCGTAGGACCGGAAAACCCTACCGGACAATTTGTAGGACAATTTGACCCTTCGATTTCAAAAATATTAATTAAACAATAAACTAAAAATCAGCCCGTTAGTAATAAAATTTCAGACCTCGTTATTTTTACATATTGGGGACGGAGGACTCGCCAGTCCACCCATCGCTTTTGTAGGACAAGCGCAGCTTCCTGTTTTTTTATAAATTATCTGGCAATTTAACTGAAAAACAAAGTGTTATGTATAAAATTTAAAAACTCGCCAAATCAACATGTTTAGCGGCTGCGCAGAACTTTGCATACCTCTACCGAGAATTGTCGCAGAGAGAGATTTGGGGGACTCGTCAAAACTAAGCTACTCACGAAAATTCAGCCTGTTAGTAATCACTTTAAAATATTGGCGCTGTACCCCTGACTACATGGTTTTAATAGACAAAAAAGTTTAATACCGTATTTTTACATCACTACCATTATGTAACGCTTTTCAGTGCTATAATGATTCATTATGTAACTAGTTACATAATAAACCATTATGTAACTAGTTCATTATTTCGTCCACTCTGCCCTGATTGATTGCGTAAACGTTCTCCGTAATGAGCGTGGGCGAAATGGGATTTCGCCCACTCTGCATGTCAACAATCAGGGAACTCATTATTTCACCCACGCTCAGCAGGGCCACGAAATGATTTATTTCTTGCGGGTATTGAACAAAATACTATTTTGTATTTTTGCAGTTTGTACAGATTAAATTTATTGATTACAGGGAATTTTGAGCGAATTACACGAATATCACAGTCAACAAGAACAATGGCTGAGGCTTCAGGAACGGTTGATGTGGGAACAAGCGCCTCTGGAGGCAAAACTATTAAGCTACACGCCGGAAACGTTCGGTGCCGTTCTTGCGAACCGCGGCCAGACTTGCACGCAGCGTGGCAAAGACTCGAAACTCAGCTGCGAAGTGAATAGCGACAGTCAAATGTTAGCACATAACCTACAAATGGACATAACGTTGAGTCTTCAAATGTTGTTGCGCAACGTCGAGTCACAAGCTCAAAAAATAAGCGAACAGATGGCGAAAAACGCCAAAAGGAATACAAAAATAAAGAGCAGCGACAGAATTGAAATGTCGAACGCCGAAAAGAAACCGATCGGACATCCGTCTGCCGATTCAGCGAAGATCGTTTCGAATCCGGAAAGTTCCGATCGTTCGTTCACAAAACCAATCGATCGGCCGAAGTATTCGGCCGATACTGTACTGTCGTGGGATAATTTCGAGTTTGATTTGCCGTCGTGGCCGAGCAAGGAGCAGTGCGTTCAGTGGAAGGTTTCCAATTTGAACATGGATAAAAAGTATAATATTTTTTTGCCGCCGGAAAATAAAGGATATCGGTGAGTAATACCATTCAATGAACCATTTTCCTGAGAGTAGTTCTTTCAATTATCCAGGATTTGAGAATGGCCGAGCGTGTAGCAATGCTGTTGTTTACATGGCTTTGCTATGGTTCCTCTATTACAAGTCCCCAGTTCCCGGGTTCTAGCTCGAGAGCTGGTAAAAGTGTCAATTGGATTTTCAATTTATTATTAAAAAAAAAAATAATGAATTGAAAATATGAATTGGTGCTAGGCCCAAATAACCTTAGCTGTTGGTGGTCTTTAAAACACACAATTTTCTTCAATTTTTTCAATTATCCAGCACTTGTGGTAGGTACAAACATTATTTATTCCCCATTGGTATCGTGTCGTTTTAATGGTATAACTTAATTATCAAATTATTATTATTATTAAATTAATTAAATTTATTAAGTTATACCACTAAAATGACGTGATACTAATGGGAATAAATAATGTTTGTACAATTTGTACCTACCACAAGTGTTGCCCCTCATGGATAATTGAAGGAACTACTCTCAGGAAAATGGCTCATTACAATTTCTATGACTTTGAATCCAGCTTTCATGAAGGATAGAGAGAAAAGAGACTGATCTCCGCAGGCCGCAATGCGAAGCACGTGTCCCAAAAATCGATGGGGCTTGAGAATAGCAGAGCGTGTAGCAATGCTGTTGTTTACATAGCGTTGCTATGGTTCCTCTATTACAAGTTCCCAGTTCCCGGGTTCTAGCCCGAGAGCTGGTAAAAGTGTCAATTTATTATTAAAAAAAAAGTAATGATTGAAAATATGAATTGGTGCTAGGCCTAAATAACCTTAGCTGTTGGTGGTCTTTAAAAAACACACAATTTTAACCAAAAATCGATGACGGTAAGGGTAAGGGATAGTTTGTAGATTATAGACGCTCAACAGCTAAGAACATGACAGTGGCTGCGCAGCATGCTTGTACAGAATGCTTGCGCAGCATGCCTGCGCAGCATGTTTGTACAAAATGCTTGCGCAGCATGCCTGCGCAGCATGCCTTCGCTAATATTTTATACTTTAAGTGATTTAGCTGATACGTTTCATTAAGCTGTGGTGTAAGTCGTCTTATGTTTACTTCATTTGTTTCAGAGTTTCAGACATACTGTCGACTTTAATCGATTTACCGGGCAGCAACGAACACACTCTGCCGTGGTATCCACCGATATGCCAGCTGTCGCCATCGGTGTTGGCCAACCAGTCGAACGAAAAGTACTTTTCGGCCAATTTGATGAAACAAAGCGGAGTTGTGACTCAAGAAACTGATTCACAGTTGGTTTCTCATTTCAAACAGTACGTCAACCAAGGAAGATCCGAGGAGGCTGAAATCGGGCAAAGAATTTTGACAGCAGTACACAAGGTAAGACTCAGTACAAATAAATAAAGTGGTAACTTTGTCATAGGTTTGTAAGTGAATTTTTCCAGTGCTGCATTGTAGAAGAAGAATTGTAAATTATAGACGCTCGACAACTGAGGTCATTAGTGTCTGTTGCATTGTAAAAAATTGTTAAATTGTGTTTTAAAGACCACCAACAGCTAAGGTTATTTGGGCCTAGCACCAATTCATATTTTCAATTCATTATTTTTTTTTTTTATAATAAATTGAAAATCCAATTGACTTTTTTACCAGCTCTCGGGCTAGAACCCGGGAACTTGTAATAGAGGAACCATAGCAACGCCATGTAAACAACAGCATTGCTAAACGCTCGGCCATTCTCAAGCCCTGTTGCATTGTAACATTACGTCATTTAATGGGTGTTCCAAACAGTAATGCTAACTTAAGCATTTACAGTAGAGTCCGTTTATTACGACTTTGTTTATAACGGCCAAGCGTTTTTAGCGACGTAAATGCAAACTCAAGTTAGGTTTCATATAGACTTACTATGAAAGCGTATCCGTATAGTACGAGTCTGGTTTAAGCGACCAACTGCTTTTAGCGACCTAATTTTATAATACTCGTCCGGTTAGAACGAAATTACAATACATATTGTTCCTCTGATCTGTAATACACGTATGTGCAATGTTTAATTTTCATTAAAGTTACATAATACATACAGACATATGTATTTGTAAGTGTTAATATATTTTGTTTTATTTTCATAGAAATTAATCTATTGTACACTTATAAGTATTATATAAAAACATTTTAAATTATGCGGTCGCTTTGTGCGTCCTCCGGTTAATACGACATAATGTCGCCGGTCCCCTTGAAAATCGTTCTATCCGAATTCTACTGTATTTGTATTTAATAAGTTGCATGTTTACTGTATTATAATTTGTTTCAGAAAATTGGACCGGAATGGCTTTTGAGCACGCTATCGAGTTTATATTGGAGGATACGTTTGAATAATCGTAACGCGCTCGATTGCCTCAAATTGGCTCTGCATACAGTACCGAAAGAAAACCGAGACGTCGTTCTTGTTTCTCTGGCGTCGGTTATGTATGAAATCGGTTTGACAGACGAAGCTCTTCGAGTAGCCGGCGAAGCGTTCACCGTCAATAAAATAGAACCGTCGACGAATTTTTTGTTGGCGCTGCTCCACAAAATGAAACACAATTATTTCGGTGCCATTTATCACATCAAGCAAACGCTAAGAGCCGATTTCAGTTTCTTAAACGGAGAAACTGAATTGCTGTTAAAAAAGTGGTCTTGCGATTCGGTGTTAAAAGATTCGAATAACGACGGCACTGAAGAGAACGAACCGATGTGTTCGGAGAAAGATAAAACGATTTCTAGCGAGGGAATATTGTGCTCGGCGAACGAGGAACAGTGCAAATCGGCAGCGATTCAATGTTATAGGGCTGACAGGTTGTCGCGTAATAAGAACGGAGATTTTGTCGCTGTCGATTCAAGTTCGTTGTCGAAAATCATGTTCGGCAGTCAATGCAAAGAAAGGAAAGTCGGTCTTGGTCAGTCGTTGATTTCGACACTGTTGGCTGCAAATTCGGAAAACGGAGATGTCGGTACCGGACAAGAAGGGTCCGGGAATACCGAACCGGATCAGTCTCAATTGGAGAGTCTGGCGGATGGATCGAATCAACAAGCGTTTCACATGAGGATCTCTTTGGGCGATGATAATGCTCAGACTGCCGGGAATTCCTTAGGAGATTTTTATGGTATGTTGCCGTTGCCTTTATTTTGAATTGCATCGAAATGAGAAAATTATTTGAATATTCAATTTATATATCGTGAACTTATAGTCTATCCTGAAATACTATAGAGTAATAAACACTTTTGGTTTGAAGTTTTTGACAGATTCCTCTGGTGCCATAGAGTAGGTATCTGGCACCTATAGCCTTCTTTTAAGGGTCTATGACGGGTCGGCAACCTGCGACTCGCGAGCCGCATGTGGCTCTTATGATGTCAAGATGCGGCTCTCCAGTTCCGTGCGCAAATATTAATAATTATATTATTTTATTTTCAAAACTCATAAAAAATATTATACTGCAAAAAAAACTTTAAACAGGATAAAAACACTCAACAGAGAACAGTGAGAATAGGTGGAGTAGAGAGTATACGAACAGCTGACATTTTTTAAATGTGGCAACACTGTTCTGTTTGTTTAGTTATTGGTGCACTGTGTCGTCAACGGTCGCAGTCAGAACTTTTTTTTATATACCTAATCCTAATCAAATACCATAATATTGAAATAAAAATGCTAGTGGCTCTTTAAAAACTGGGAAATTTTGTAAATTGTAACTTTTGGCTCTTTCGTCTCAAAAGGTTGCTGACCCCTGGTCTATGACACCTATCTCAAATCACCGAGAAATGAATGAAATTTTGTAAACATACTTCTTAATATATCTGAAATAAGTGCACAAAATTTCAGTACGGTTTACCGAATAGTTTAAAGATATGTACAGTCGAACTTCGATAACTCGAACAAAATTCGTTGGCAATAGCGTCAAGAGTGAAAATTAATATTATTTGCTAACTCAGAGTCTTGACAACTTGAATGAGCCATTTTCCTGAGAGTCGTTCTTTTAATTATCCACGAGAGGCAGCACTTGTGGTAGGGACAAACATTATTTATTCCCCATTAGTATTGTAGAGCTGGTAAAAGTGTCAATTGGAGTTTCAATTTATTATTAAAAAAAAGTAATGAATTGAAAATATGAATTGGTGCTAGGTCCAAATAACCTTAGCTGTTGGTGGTCTTTAAAAACACAATTTTTAATGCAAAATTATTTTATCCGTTGATTTTATGTGTCATGTTCTGTAGTCCGCCGCTTACACCAAAAGTACACTTGCGGCGTCTGTCTTTCTCTATCGTTTTTACCGTGTATACATGGAAATCCGTCACTTCCAATAATCGGACATTTGCTTGGTTTTCGTGCGGGTGGATTAATGATGGGGTCGGAAAATCGTGTCCGAGAAAAGGTCACAATCTGATTGTACTAACTTCAAAACGTAAAGAAAAGTTGTTTTTCGCATGGCGGATGTTCGTGTGTGCGTGTGTCTCTTCTTATGTACTGTGGAATTTTCTTTTTTTATATTTGTCTCAATAGGACTGAAAAAATCTTTTGATAAAGTGGGTAAAATCAATACAATAGCGATTTTTCTCATAAATTTTTTTTTGTTAATTACTTTTAATAATTCAAATTTTCAAAATAATTAATTATTATTGACTACTTTCTTTTTATCCGGCATATTTTACAAAGAGAAATATAACAAACTTTTTTTGTTATCGTAATAATTTTTATTGAATTCAAAATTCGCGCTTTAACCTAACTTCATGTTTGGTTGAATTTCAAAGCCAGACGGTAAACGGTCAGTTATGGGTCAGCTGTTGTCAATATAAAAAGTGTTACTAGATTTTGGAATAATGGATGAAGTTGCAAGAATAATATAAATGTGGAATACCTTGTTAGTGGTATAAAAAATGATTTATTTGTTAAAACAACGCCGTATTAAAAAAGGATTATTATTATTTGGCAAAAAATTATTTGTCTGGATGATGTAATCGTCTTCAGAACTTGTAAAAACTTGTTGAATTGCGTGATCCCAAATCCCATTCTTTGCGTAAAGCACATGTTTAATTAGGCACTTGTCTTCAGTCTTTTTAATGTGTTTTTTTTGGCCACTGCCACTGAAATTTTTCATATTGAAAAATATTATTTTAAAAAGTGATTTTGGAAGTTATGTATTGTGCTCCAGGTGTGATTGTTTAAAATGTATAATCGTATGGAAATGGTGTTAACGAGTGTCGCGGACAACTTTAGTTTCAGTGTCGTTGTCCGATGAACAAAATCCTGAAGCTTTGCTGCACATTTACGATAAATCGGGCACGTATTCAATCTCTCCACGGAGCTGTAAGGACATAAAAGACGCCGAATGGCTGCTTTTTACATCAATGTGGCAATCGATTGCGGCTCGGAATATCGAGTAAGTAATTATATTATTACTTTTTTATTTTATACAGTATACAGGGTGTTTCATAATATATGCGCAGGACTTCAGGATGTGATAGCTCGTCCAAAAATATGAAAAAAGTTTCTATTAACTTACCCTCTAGAATGCACCATTTTAGAGATACAGGGTGTTGGGGGAATTTTGAAAAGACAACTTTTGTATCATTTTTTCATTTTTTTTTAATTTTGCAATTATGAAGTTAACGTTTGGTTTTGTTACTTGTTCTAACGTTTAAATAAATTTTGTTTAATTAGTAAGAAAACAATTTTATTTAAAAAAATTGACCATGTTTTTCAACATAAAAGTTGATTTTTCTCGAAAACGATCGACTTTAGAGCTTATGACCAAGAGTTCCTTTTTTGTGTAGAAAACATTGGCGGTTCAAATGGGCGTCTTGGTAAAACCGTACTTTTTCCAGTAGCCTAGAAGTTGGGGAGAAAAACACCAACTACCCTTTCAAAACCTTTACCAATTATGACTTAAAAAAAAAATTTCCGCACAAAACATAGCTTATTATGAGTAGAAAATGCTTACAAATGCTGTTTTCTGTACGATAAACGGTTCCGGAGATATTCGCAAAAAACGAATTTTTTTTTTCAATTTCAACACCCTGTATCTCTAAAATGGTGCATTTTAGAGGGTAAGTTAATAGAAACTTTTTTTCATATTTTTGGACGCGCTATCACATCCTGAAGTCCTGCGCATATATTATGAAACACCCTGTATATCGAATATAATGACATCGGGTATAACGACATGCTGGATTTATTGCTTATAACGACAGTCGGATATAATGCCGTATTTTGTATGGTCCCGGAGCCATTGTTATAACCGATATATACTGTATTTTAACTGTGAATTTTTTGTTACATAGGTACTGTACAGTGTTCGGTCAGTTGTAAATTTATCTTTCGGAAATGTATTTTCAATTTTATATAAACTTCATTTACATGATAAATTTTTCTTCAAAAAGCTGTATAAAGAATTTTCTTGATTTTTAAGAAATAATTTTCAAATAAGTGTTATATTGCGTACAGTATAGGTCCGTTGCTGAAACCTCTTCCGACGTCACCATCCGATGACGCAATACCGAAATGTGATAGAAAACTTGAGTCAACGCTCGTCGATCTCGATAAGTTGGAATCGGCGACCGTGCGGACTAGGATCGTCCATTCGCCCGAACCGAGTCTGGCCGAATGGTTAGCTCTGATGGCCGGAGACCACACGTCTTCCGTCAAGGAGCTAGGCGTCCGAATTGCGATCGCGTTAAAAGAGGTAAGTGCGAGACTTGTAACTTTTTCTATTTGTCGAAATGATTAATATGTTGAACCCACATCTTTTAACCGATTCAGAATACGTATTGAAAGGCCATGTAACGTAAGCATGGAGGTGGCTCTAATTCTAAAACGTTCTTTTCGGTAACTTAGGTGACATTATATAAGTATAATAAAGTTATGTTTTTATTTATTTATTGTAAATTAGGTATTTAAGTTTAAAAAAAATTATTAATTTTTTAATTTTTTCTAATAATTTAACATAAATAATATTGAAAATCGAAAAGAAAATTTTTTTTAAAGCTATAGATAAATTACTAAAAATTAATTAAAATGTATAAAAATTTAAAAAATATCACGTGACTTCAAAACGCGCCAGGAATGTTTGTGACGTCGTTATGTTAAAATGTGTCTGCATTTGTTGGTATTTGTATATACCGTGCGAGTTTTTTCAAAGCGTACATAGACTGTTTCACAATTTAAAATTGTGGTATAGACATTGTTGGTATCTATCTGGTCTGCCTGCAAAACTGCACACTAAATAACGCAGAGACTTGCCGACAACTATTTCCACCAGAACACAAATTGTACATAAGAACCTTTTCTTCCACTGTGTACATTTTTTTATAGCAAAAATTATAAATAAATCTCTGAACTTATAAAATTTATTAGCACAACTCAATAATAATAAATATTGTAAATAAAAACATTCGTTTCCATAGTTTCTAACAATATCTATACCACGATTTATACCACGATTCAAATTGTGAAACAGCCTATGTACGTTTTGAAAAAACTCGCACGGTATGTATTACACATACTATCAAAAATAATAAATTTTTAACTTGGTAACCATGGATACAAAGACCATAGATAACATAATGACGTCACACGCGTTCGGATTCTTTCGGCGCGTTATCGGAACTGAGTTTAAAAATTAATTTTTATTTAAATATAACTTTTTAATTAGTAAGCAAAAAAATTAAATAAAAACAGTTTTGCTATAAAACTTGTATGTGGTCCTTCCATTTAAGTAAAAAAAAAAATTCACTTAAAAACCCAATTATATACGCGTCGACAGCTTAGGTCATTAGCGTCTTGATTACAAATTCAGAGCTGTGTCATATCTATAAAAGAATGTAGGCTTTCACGGCCGGCGTTAAGAGAATTAAGATAAAAATCTTTCGGGCTTATGAGCCGTGGTCTACTGGAATGGCATCTTCTTCTTCTTCCAGACGTTTCGCTTGCAACTGCGACAAGCATCTTCAGTGGTGTGTTCGACGTGGTCGTAGTGTTCTTCTCGATGTCCTGCTGCCGAGTGCAGGACAGCAAGACACCGAGAAGAAGATGACAATCCAGTAGACTACGGCTCATAAGCCCAAAAGATTCTTATCTTAAGGGGATTTGGTAGTACACGCGCCGAGGACTAAAAACATGCGTTTGTTTTGGCCATGGCATTTTTTTGTTATTTGGAAAATATAACTGACATTTTGGAATAAGAATAACAAAAGTACGCACTACACATGTAGAGGCCAATTTTTTTTTTTCAAAATTTTCTATACATACATATTTTATACAAAAAGCACCATTTTCGTGCACTTTTCGTCCACTATAAATCCTTTGTACGAATAAATTTGTAAAAAATAACTTTCTAGAAGGCTAGTACGTACTTTTATCTTATACCAAAAAAAAAATCAATTATGTAACTTTTACCGTTTCTTTGTAAAATGGGCAGGGAAATCCCATGTTTTACGAAAAATTAGTATGTGCTTTCAAAATCCTTGGATTGGACGGTAGCGCTGCATAGCGGTCAAACTTACATGCTTCACCAGTTCACACAATGGGCGGAGTAACGACAGTTGAATATTTGATTGACAGTCGCGGAGGTGGGGGTCGTATTATATAGGCCAAAATATCTTGCGTAGAAAACTGTTTATTCAGAAATAACTCAATATTGTCAATTATTCGAAAAGCAAATGAACAAGAAACAGTATCTCTTCTCTATAATAATTTGTTATTCATTTTTTGGAAAATATTTTTCAAAATAAGTAATTTTAGAACTTATTATTTTGTTTCATTATTAATTAATACGGTTTTTAACATTCGATAGCTTATTTAATGTTTGATTGAAATCGGTTCAGCCGTTTCCAAGATCCTCAACGGATGCACCGATTTCAATGCGGTTTTGTTTGTTTAGAAGCTGGGATTTGCGTGATGAATCTTAGCCATGTTTGATTGAAATCGGTTCAGCCGTTTCCAAGATCATCAACGGATGCACTGATTTCAATGCGGTTTTGTTTGTTTGAAAGCTGGTATTTGCGACATGGTTCTTAGCCATGTTTGATTGAAATCGGTTCAGCCGTTTCCAAGATCCTCAACGGATGCACCGATTTCAATGCGGTTTTGTTTGTTTGAAAGCTGGTATTTGCGACATGGTTCTTAGCCATGTTTGATTGAAATCGGTTCAGCCGTTTCCAAGATCTTCAACAGATGGACCGATTTCAATGCGGTTTTGTTTGTTTGAAAGTTGGTATTTGCGAGATGTTTCTTAGCCATGTCTTATACTAAAAAAGTCAAGTATCTGTCTAAGTAAATATTATTTATAAAATAAATAATATTCGTGTCCAGTATTATACCTATTTATAATAAATCTTATCGTAGGAAGATGGACTTCGACAAATAAATATTTTTTAGAGTTTTTTTAATTGAATCATGTTATAATCAAATTATCAAACAATATTTATATTGTTTGAATATAATATGCAATCCCATGTTTTACAATTTCGTTTGCGTGACGCGTATGGCGGTGTTCTTTTGTGGATTTCGGCTTCTTTTACTTTAATAAATAGTAGTACTGTAGTTTAGTTTTTGTACTTTACACTTTGCAGGCGCATGTTTGTTGAAGTTAAAAAAAGTTTGAGTGCGATTGTTTTTGAATATTAAAATATATAGGTATCTTTGCTTTCAATTTGAGTGGGTACAATGGGCAAACAAAAAGCGAACTATAAAAAAAGAAGTATGAAGAGGAGATTGAAAAGGTATTTTTCTGAAATGCAGAATCTATAAACTGGAGGTGAAAAATTTATTCTGCCTCAAATTCTAAGCAAAAAACATGTGACACCCCTTCGTTTCCGAGATATTCGATAAAAAAATATATACAGGTCTCCCAGACATTACTCCCCAGGTCTGTATCTCGATTATTTTTGAAGATAACGTGTAGGTACGGTACTATTTAAAAAAGCCTATGCTAGCCTATACTGTGATATCGTCGATAATTTACCGCCATCTTGTAGAAAATTTCATCCTAAAAGACTTTATTTTTCACCAATAATAAAACTAAGTTGGTACTCTAAAAAGGGAAAAAAAACTAATATTAAAAAATATTGTAACAGACTACAAAAAGAATAAAATATAAAATAAAAATGTAGATAAGGAAATTTATTGTAAAACAAAGGGAAAAATTAATTTATCCTTTACTTTTGTGTATTCGGTTCGATTAAAAAAAATTTTTTTGTTCAACATTCTATACTATAAAATTAAAAATCACCACACGTATTTTCAACAACTCCAACCATCGTTGTATTGTATCGCTCTGTATAATGTACAGGTGAGTTACTAAAAATGTCTCGGGCGATATCTCATTTACTATGAGCATTAGAAAAAAAGTTTTAAATAAAAGTTGGATTGGAATAAGAGCACTATACTTTAAAATAATGTTTAGCTATACAGGATGTACGATGTAGTCATGGTATAACTGACTTGTATTTTTATAAGTAGAACACCCTGTATATTTTTGTATATTTTTAAGTAGACCTCCGAATGGACAATGAGATAACCCGAAAATATACAGGGTGTTCTACTTATAAAAATACAAGTCAGTTGTACCATGACTACATAGTACATCCTGTATAGCTAAAAATAATTTTAAAGTATAGTGCTCTTATTCCAATCCAACTTTTATTTAATTTTTTTTTTCTAATGCTCATAATAAATGAGATACCGCCCGAAAAATTCTTAGTAACTCACCCTGTACCTATAGTGAGCACGTAAAATCTGGATACGTGTGATTTAAATTTTTGCTGAAACTTTTTGAGAAAAATGCTGACACGATTTTCTATTTTTTTTTTAAATGGCCGATGACGTCGTAACTCAAAAGCAAAACGCGATCAAAAAATGAAATTTATCAGAAGATAATTCTTTTTAAAAAAACAAAATCGACGTGTCCGCGCATTTTTCAAAAGAAGTTTCAGCAAAAATTTAAATCGCACGTATCCTGACTTTACGTGCTCATACTGTATGTAAGTATTCTTTATTGGATCACTCCACATTTATATTGCATTGTCACCGGGACTTACACACATGTGCAAAATTTCAAAGTTCTAGCTCAATTAGAACTAATCAAAGTTTTGATAGCATGATTTGTAGCAGACAGACAGCGAGTAAAGTTAAACAAAGGCTTTTAAATTTAAAAAGTTCACAAAATTTACCAAAGTTTTGTATAAAAACTAATATAAATTAAAATCTGGATATTTCTTCGTAATAACTTTTTTTCGATACCTATTTTGAGAAATAATTTATGAAGGAGAAATAATTGACGAACTCAATTTCTTGATAACTTCATAAATACATTTTTTTCATGATGAACACTTTTTGACTGACCTCCTGTATATCATAAGCATTCCTAAAAATTCACAAACAGTGTGATGATACATATTGCATACTCTATTATTGGCGGCATGTAGTGTTTCCTTTAAACATTATATTATACAGGTCCGGCAGTGAAATTTGACAGTTTTGTAAATTTGAAATTTTTTCATAATTTTTTTTATTGTAAAGAGAAAGCGGGGACATTTACATTTAGTATCAAAAAAGTAGGAAAAAACATCATTAAACAAAAATTATGTCGCTCAAATGTTGACCACCATTAAGCTGATCTCGCTCCGAGGTGAGGGTTATCTCAAGGGAAGAGTTTATCTCGACAAACCAAAAAATTTGGATCAACTGATGGAGAACATTCGGCGAGAAATTCGTGAGATCCCACGCCAAACATTGGAGTCATAATAAATTTTTCTCAGAGACTGGTGCACTGTAGAGACATTGGTGGTCAACATTGGAGCGACATAATTTTTGCTTTATGATGTTATTTTTTAACTTTTTTGATACTGAATGTAAATTTCCTCTTTACAATAAAAAAAAATATGAAAAAAATTCAAAAATATTTATTTATCCCATTTACAAAACCGTCAGACTTTAGTGCCGGTCCTGTACATTTTACTTAGGCGGGGAGAGAGGTTAGTCAGAGCCCTTTAGTCTGTTGACTGTCTTCCCTCTTTTCCCCTGTAACAAAGCAAAATCTTGGCGATAACAATAAATAGCCATGGTCAACCTTACCACTATAAGCGACATTTAATAATTTTGATGAAATGTTCAAGAGTTATTATTGATTAATCTTTCTCATCGCAGTTATTATTATAGTGCACCGGTATCGGTAAGAACTAAGAATTCATTTTAATAAGAAGGTTCCTACTTTTTTATTATAGTTTTAAGGACCTAACTCAGATACATTTAGTATCTTCACCATGTTTAACGCGTTAAACGATGTAACCATGGCAACAAAAAACAAATCATATAATATTATACAGTGTGTAAACGGTTTTACCGAACATAGGGGAAATTACATTGAGAACATTTACAATTTGTAGTAGGATTACATAGAAAAAATAATACAGTGAATTTTTTAAACACGTTGACTATTAAGGGTAACTCGGAATCTGCTAAATAAAAAAAAAACAAAGCATCTATACTACATAATATTTACATTACATTTTATAGTTTATAGCCTACTACAAAATTGTAAATGTTCTCGATGCTATTTGCCCCGTGTTTAATAAAATCGTTTACACTGTACATAATAGATTTTCTATTTATTTGTGAACGTCAATTTATAGCATTTACTTCACTTCTGTAGTGTGTATAGTGTTACACAGTCTTATAAGTAAACTAAATTTTACTACGTACCCTACCTTTGGAGTATTGTACACAATTTTGTTTTACTACTTCAATTTATTGTAATTTTGACAAACTTTCAATTAATCTATATGTAGATACTACGAAAAAAATAAAAAAAGCATTATTAATATTAATTATTATTGTAGTATATTCTACACTTACAGCAATGATTTTAAATTATCAATACGCCCGCGAGTCAGCAAGGTCGACCATGCCTAGCACATCAGTATATCCGACGGCTAACCTGACGGGTAAACGATGAGTGTCGAAATATTCCGAGTATTGTGACTAGGTAAACGCCTTTTTCCTTCTTAAAATGTTCCTCCCGCTTTATCCCTAAACCTCAGGAGAAACTGCTCGTCTAGGCATGAATAGCCTTAATTCTCTGTGTCATATCTATCCGTTCGGTGCTACGTTAACCGTGGCAAGGTCGGCAGTTGTTACGCTGAGCAGTGGAAATGAATGCTTTCCAGCTAATAGACTTCTTTGTGCCGGTAGGCGGTAACAATTTAATTCATTGCTGTTTTTAAATGCATTAATCAAAAATTTAAAAAACCCCGACGCAAAAAAGCAATCTTTAAAAAGTGAGAAATAATAATTAATATCTACTAAGTATATCTGGCCCGACGCACCGTCTATTTCTTCGTTTAAATGAAATATTTAATACATAAATGCGTCAGGTGTCGTTGAGACAACGGTGTTTTTTTGTCGTTTTACCGACTTATGTAGCGGCGGCCTTAGGCCCTTAGCCAACCGGGCGACATATTCTTCAGCGCATTTTATTTAATTTATTGTAAATTATAGACGCGTCGATAACTTAGGTCATTAGCGTCTTGATTACATTAAATAACAATTAACTTAAAACTAAATGACATCACAAAACATCCATGAGCGGAGGCGGGATTCGAACCCACAACAGTCTGATCCAAAGTCCGCGACGATAACCACTGGACCACACTGTCCTCAATATTAAGTTATGTATAAGTATAAAAAATCGAAAATCACAGAAAAAACATTTATTATGTAGATACTAAAATACAATATAGTATTATAATACTATTATTGTTGACAAACTAAAAATAAGATTATTATTAAAAAATACCATTGAAGCTAACTCCAAAATGGGACCGGTACAGGCCTTTTTTATATTGAGTTAATAATTATTTGTACGGTAACGTTTACCATTTGTTTTGACATAATTATTTCGATTATGGATACGGAATCGAATGTGAAAAAGTATTGGATTATCCATAGTTTTGGAATCGGGATCGGGTATTATTCCTGGTATTTAATCATAATATGACGTGTATTATTTTTTTGTGCATCGATAAATGTATTGATAATTGTATCGATAATTGTATTGATAATTGTATCGATAAATGTATCGATAATTGTATCGATAAATGTATTGATAAATGTATCGATAATTGTATCGATTATCGTATCGATATGTGTATCGATAATTGTATCGATGAATGTATCGATAAATGTATCGATAATTGTGTTTTAGAACACTACATCGTGGGTTTTGGCGACTGCGGCCGCCTTCTACTGGCGAGTCATAGGCAACACGGAGGAGGCCATCATTTGCCTGCGCCAGGCAATTATCTATGCACCAAACGATTACAAAGACATTCCCCTTTCTAGTCTAGCCAACGTATTCCATAGGTGATTATTACAGTTAAATTGTTAGCATGCGTTCGCTTTTTCTGCAATTTTCATTAGCTTTTCCTTCTGTTTCTTAACTTTTCTTAGAATCCTCACCTTATTTCAATACCGATTTCCACAAACATTTTCGCCTTTCTTGAATTTTCATTAGCTTTTCCTTCTGTTTCTTAACTTTCCTTAGAATCCTCACCTTATTTCAATACCGATTTCCATAAACATTTTCGCCTTTCTTGAATTTTCATTAGCGTTTCCTTCTATTTCTTGATTGTTCTCCGAAACCTTCCCTTTTTTAGATACCGCTTAAATCTGAACTTCATTGTAACATTCTCGCATTTCCCGCACTTTTCACAGCACGGTTTTACGAACATAACTTTGATTTCATTTGTCTTTTTAACATGTCGACATTTGCTTAATCTGCTTGAAGCTTTTGTTTTGGAAATGTGGAGGTCGTTGCTTTTGATTTTTCTATAACTTTGTGATCTGTTAACTGTTATAACGTTGTGATCTGTCGGATGTTACGCGATTAGTCTAATTTCTATACGTTGTCTTTTTTTTCATGTTTCGCTTTTGTTTTGCGTGGCTGGTTGGTAAACCTGCGTTTATTTTGTTTCAAAAGATCTTAACGACCAATTGATCGCTTTTAGTATTTTCTGTTGCTTAGTTCTATTTAATGTTACGAATAATCTAACTTCCGTTTGTCGGCTTTTCTTTATTCGTTTTTATTTTGCATGAGTATTGGTAAACATGCGAACCGTCGCTTTTACGTGGTCTTGTTACAATTTTTTCCCTCATCTTTCGCTTTTGTTTTGCATTGACAGACCTGCTTCATTAATAATTAATAAAGGCCAGAAATTAGCGAAGGTTCTGAACAAGGTATTAATTGATTTACAGAATAGGTCTTCTTAACGACGCATTGCTGGTAGCCAACATGGCGTTCGAATACGAACCAAATTTCGTTGTCAATCATTTTACAATTGGCAACATTTACACTTCTTTGGTGAGTATGTTGATAGTTTTATAGGATTGAAGATGTCTTCCAGGGATGGATGAGTAAACTGATCTACAGAGCTTTTTCTAACATGGCCGTAATAGAGATCGGCACATGAGAAACGTAATATAGATGGCAGCAGGTATTAAGTTATTATTGGTATTCATAGAAAAACGCGCGAGAAACTATGTTTTTTCCCTTCTAACAGCACGCAATCTCTTCTTTTCAGTTCCGAACCCTTTAGAAATACAAAACCTCTATGATTTGAACATTGGTAGACACCACATCGGCATTTATTATTTTAAATAAACTTATTCTGTATACACTACTATGAACTTCCCATAGACCGAGGTGGCTACATAGCTGTCGCCTCTAGCGGTCAAGTTTGGCAAAGTTTAGAATTTGCAAATTTTAATTCAGATTATTCGGGAAATTTTTCAGTAGTCTGCCTGCCTCATCCATCCCTGACATCTACTCATCTGTTTTAGGGTCGGGTTGAATTTTCTACAGGTGACTGAATTTATTGGTGATTTTCTTTTTAGGGTGATTTTGAGAAAGCGATAACGTTGTATCGCGCTGCGTTGCTGCTCGATCCGAGCTTTGAACCGGCTCGGAACAGGTTGCAGGCGATTTTGTGCACGTTGCTCTTTGACGAGAGTGGATCGTTACGTGATACTAGTGATAACGCCGATAATTGAATTATATTAATATATTTAACTCATTTCCCGCCTCACTTGTTATTTAAAAAGGGGTGGAAGCCATAGTCTTTGTTTATATATTTATACAGGAGGGTGATGTTTCCGATGCTCACCATTGGTAATGTTGTGCCTTTTTGAGTCAACATTAATACTCTACATAGTCGACCACAACATTGTTTTGTTTTGACAGTTTCTAGGAGCTACGCTTTTGATTAATTAATTGTAGATTATAGACGCGTCGACAACTCAGGTCATTAGCGTCTTCAACACAACAAATAATCCATTTGTGTATTAGAATCCACCAGCCGGCATACACAAACCGACTGGTACGAGCTCGGGTCCCTGGGAGCGCTAATTCCCAAAGAACATTAGAATACAATTTGCGATAGCAGCCACATTCCTATGTCCCCCCCTGGAGGGCTACGCTTTTGAAACAAACAAGTAATTCAAAATTATAATTTTGTTATGATCAGACATATTTTAGATTCGTCTTGATTAAATCAAATTTTGTTGTGTTTTGTTTAGTTACTATTAATTTTATATAAAGATCTACGATATTATTAAATATCGCCAAAAAGATCTTTATAGTATCTTGGGAACTGTTAACTATATCGCAGTTTGAAATCTAGAATGCCTAGAAAATTTCTGTTCACATGATTCAACTCGGAGTGGTCAAAAATATAAAGTTACCAAGTTTGATTGAAATTGCGTCAATGGTAGGGAAGATACAAATTTTTATCTGAAACCACAATTTTTAGTTTTTTTCGCTATAAATCAGGAACCCATCAAAATATCCTGGATTTCTTTTCAGATTTTTAATCGTCATCAAAAAGCGCAACTTTTCTCTAATTTAACCGACCTTGTATCTTTAACCGTTCCCAAGATACCATTAGTTAAATTAAATTGTTAAATTGTGTTTTAAAGACCACCGACAGCTAAGGTTATTTGGGCCTAGCACCAATTCATATTTTCAATTCATTATTATTTAATAATAAATTGAAAATCCAATTGACACTTTTACCAGCTCTCAGACTAGAACGCGGGAACTGGGGACTTGCAATAGAGGAACCATAGCAACGCCATGTAAACAACGATACCAATGGTGAACATAGAAAAAATCGCCACCCTGTAATAACTGTTATATCATCGGTAAACGCCGACCACGTCGGTCCGTTGACTCGGTGATAAATTCAGCTGTAGGTTTCACGGATTGAAAATCGGAGGATTTTGTATAACGGAATGAGTTTTTATCGGTGTGTTCGATCGAACGGTTAAATGGGCTTATTCACATATTTTTTGCCATACCCACTACAAAATAGCTACTTTCGATGTATGTATAGCGGCCATTAATGACCCATTTAACAGGCAGGTGTGCGGAAAAGGTTTTCTTTCTGCACTAGCGCAGAAAATAACGGTTGCCATGGCAACTTTTGTTTATTCGCTCTGTACGCCTGCGTGCGCCTGTCATTACTTACTTGCACGAACTTCGCGGCACACTAGAAGAAAAGATGGCGACGCAAATGAACTGTCAGAATTTTTTGAAAATGACGTAAAAACTAAGTATTTTGTAGTGGGTATGGCAAAAAATACCATATATGTCTCGTACGTAATGGTATTACGTATCTAGACATACAATAATAATAAATTTGTGGTTTTAAGAATGTTGTACTTAAAATAAAAATTTATGTCAGTTTTTTTTAACTCTTATTTTTTTTGCCAATCTCTTTCCAGTTTTGCTTTTGTTGACAAAAAGTTTGAAAAATTAATAAAACATTTGTAGTTCATGCTAAACCATAGATCTCTTCTGACAACATTAGGAACCCTATGTAATCTAAAGCTCCATTATTAATTGATTTTTGATTTCTGGAATCTGGGGCAAATTTCGCAGGTTGAAAAAACCATGCAATTTGAGAATAATATATTATTAAATTTATAGTGTTGCCGTCTAGATCTAGACTTTCTAGACTCTTGTCTTGTCTAGATTTTCGAGACAAGACTTGCAAAAGTCTTGCCTAGAAATTTTCAAGACAAGACAAGACTTGCTTTATGTAGATCAAAACTCTTGCCAAAACTCTAGACAATTTTCAAGAGTCTAGATAAACTATGTAGTAGTAGGTAAAGTAAACCACTCGGTTAATCTAGAATGAATGAATTGTAGATTATAGACGCTCGACAACAGAGGTCATTAGCGTCTAATCGGTTAATCTAGACTCTTGAAAATAATCTAGTCTTGATATTAGACAAGACAAGAGTTTTTTAACCTAGACTTAGATTTAGTGAAGTCTTGATATTTTAAGACAAGACTTAAGTGAAGTCTTGTCTTGATATTTCAAGACAAGACAAGACTTTGAAAGTTGTCTTGTTTAGACGGCAACACTTTTAATTTATTATAGCAGCTGTTTTGTTCACTATTACGTGATTGGTGATTTTCGAATAGCGCTTCTTTTTTGAAACGTTATTTTCAATGATTTCAACATTCAAAAACAAAAAAAAAATTATTAACAGAAGCCGTAAATCTACATTATGCTGATAAAGTGAAATGTAGTATTTTTTTTTACTAGAAAAACATTTTTTTAATCAATTCGACAACAGTTTGTTGTTGAAGTAATATAAAGTGAATAAGCTCATTTGCAAACCATTTTTCTATTGGTACAGTGTACTTTATTACTAGCCGATGTCTTATGCCCATATTCATAGTGAACCCTTAAGGTAAGTGATAAAGGGTCCCTTCGCTGAGGGTCACTTAAGTGCTGAGGGCACCTTATTCAAAGGTGCGTTTCATAGTCGTTGCCTTGAGTGAGGGGAGAATTATAGTAAACCTCCATGATTTTTCCCTTTAGAACAGTTGGTCATACTGCAGACTGATTGTGTTTAGTTGTCATTTTTGATATAAATGCGTGTTTTTCATGTGTTTTACTGTTTTTACTTTTTTCGACACGTAAGGGACATACTATCCACCCTTAAGGTGAGGGTGCTGTAAGGGCCCTTACAGACGTCAATTTTGACTATGAAACGCATATTCGATTTGAGGGTATGAGTAAGTGTCCCTTACTATTTAAAGGTGCATTTTCATGTGACGCTAGACGCTGGCGTCTAGCGTCAAATGTGGTCACGTGACATAACGCCATCTTGAAAAACTGTAGCGTCAAGTTCCAGCGTCAAATTTTAGCGTCAACAGACAGCAAGGTTTTGACAGTTGTAAACTTGTAAAGAGAGCGTCAAATAAAGACATCCATAAAATCAAAACCGTGGTGAATTTGTTATAATAATTAATAAATAAGCTCTTTGTAAATTTATTAACAGAAAAGACGTCTGAATACGATTATCAAAAATGAAATTCCCATATTTTTGACTTAAATAACCGGCGAAAGTACACGAATTATAAGGAATAAAAATTAAAAATATAACTATGCATACTTTTTTATAGGTAATTATATGCACTACCAGAATATGAGAAAAAAATAAATTGTATCTTGAGAAATTTTAATGTTTTTAGTATTCAATAAAAAAAATTGTTTTGTTCTAAGTGAGACGGGAATTTTAATTAACCATCAGGTGATAGTATTTTCCTTAATAAATAGGTACTTTCGAAGTAATAAAATCAAAGGGTTAAATTCGTAGAATCAACCCCCTAGTAGTAACATAAAGCAATTCTTTAGCAAGCCTGTGTGTTGATACTTGATGCACAACTCAGTACCTAGCTGTAGAAAATTCGTATCATTAATGACCAGAGACAACTAATGACGCCAGCGTAAAAGCTAAACAATGTTTAGCTTTGACGCTACATTTTTTTCAAGATGGCGTTTATGTCACGTGACCACATTTGACGCTAGAAGCCAGCGTCGAGCGTCACATGAAAATGCACCTTAAGGGTTAACTATGAATACGGCCGTTAATCTTTTCGGCTATTTGTATTACGTTTTTAGTTACCTTTCCTTTTGTGCGGTTGGCTGCACTGTACTAGTTTATTGATCGTTGGTATTACTGAAAGTTGAACAGGGAAGTTGGCTGCGTTCCAAGAACACTTCTAGATAGCTATAGTCGATTATAGATGCTCGATAACAGAACTATTACTGTATGAGTATATTGTATAGCGAATCGACATCTCGTCCGAGTGCACTGCTTGAAACCACATAGAAGCGGCAGGGCGTTAGGTAGAGGAGTCAGGGGATCTATGACACATCTTTGAGTGACGTTTTAAGCGGGAAGTTTGATTTATCAAATATTACAGATGCTAGATTTTTTAGCGTTGGAATCTACATTAAAAATAAATTCTAAAACAATTTTTTTGAGAATTCTTCGGAAGCTTTTTCTACAATAAAAACATTTTCAAAAGTTTGTATTTTTCAATGTAATTTTAAACACGGAATTATGCCGCTTCATAAATGACATAGACTCTAGTCAGCGTGTGATTGGCTGGCTCTTGTTGACTACATTTACTATCCCACTCTTTGATCTGTCACTTATTTTAAACACGGAATTATGCCGCTTCATAAATGACGTAGACTCTAGTCAGCGTGTGATTGGCTGGCTCTTGTTGACTACGTTTACTATCCCACTCTTTGATCTGTCATTTGAGTACTCAAATCTAGCCGTGCCAACGTAATTTCCATACGAGCTGCCAAAAACGCTGCCGCAAGCTAGAGTGCCCGTGGTGAGAGATGAAGCCAGGCACGTCATCAATAATATGCTAGTAAACGCCTGCTTGCCCGCAGACAGTGCCGTGTACACAAAACTGCACATTGGTTTTATGACGTTAGGTACAATTTTGGCAAACTGCTATTCATGACAATAAACAGCCAATAGCAAGCTAGAAGGCGGGCGCAATGCATTCACGTTACTATGACGCGGTGGCTTCATCTTTCGCCGCGCGAGGTCTACCAGTTGCTGGCGATCAACGGTTTATGACTGCTCTATTGGATCGACTTGTATGGTATGTTACGGCCAGTTTACATGCATGAAAAGCAGCTATTTTATAATGGGTGGGACAAAAAATATAAAATTAAACAGCCCGCCAAAAAAGTCATTCATTAAATTCTTAACCCAATTATTTATGGTTATGAAACTAATTTAAGAGAAAGATTTTGGAATGCAGCCACTGAAACTTGTGACGGGATGTCAAAAATTTTTTGGAAAGGATAACGGAGTATTCTTGTACGCAGGCCCGGATTTCTGCCTAGGCCTACAAGGCACTGGCCTAGGGGCCTAGCCGCCTAGGAGTTTCCGGCCAGGGCGGAAATGGAAATTAAAGAAAAAAAGTTCAACAATTTTGTATATAACCCAATTGGCGACTTTTTTTTGCTAAATTTCCATCCAATTCCATTTTATCATTTTTTTCCCTTTTTTTTGGGCTTGGGGAGCCCAACTGTCTAGTGCCTAGGGGCCCTGGGTCTTTAAGTCCGGGCCTGCTTGTACGATCGAAAAGAATGGTTCAGTGAGTTATTTGTGAGATCGTAACCGATGTATTCCAGTTTTCGAGATAGATGTTGAAAGAAAGGGCCAAAGTAGTTATATATTTGAAATAAGTACAATATTAGGGCCTAGTGCTCTTCATACCACTTAAATTATTTATTTAAGAAAAACTGTTACAAGATTTAACAAAAATTAGATCTATTTTTTATCCGAAAGTATTTTAACCTTTATAAATAATAAAGAATATGCGTTTTTTTCGATAACAAATTTATTAGTATTTTTTGGAATCAGAAATATCAGATACAAACCTAGAAAAACAATAAGGGTTACCATAATTTTATTCGTCAGATAGCGCTAGTGGCAAATAAGAGATGCACTTCAGCTGGTTACACTAGGTCGCACTAGTGTAAACTTTCACCAAGAACCGTGTTCGACTGGTCAGTGTAGAGCGCAATGCTACAGTGTAGTGTTCAGCTGGGCGGCGGTGGGATGCCTAGTGTTACACTTTTACCACCGTCGCAGGGAGATCGTGTAAAGAAAATGCAACATGACAGCGGTAATGTCCTACACGAAGAGCGTGTACACTACTCAACACTGACACGGTGCTAGTGTTACACTTTTACCACCGTCGCAGGGAGGTCGCGTAAAGAAAGTATAACATGACAGCGGTAATGACAGAATAATGCCCTACGCGAAGAGCGTGTACACTACTCAGCACTGACACGGTGCTAGTGTTACACTCGTGCAAAACTACGCGCCACTAGTGTCAAAAAGTGCATACTAGCTGAAAACTATAAATTTCGACTGGTGTTAGAAATTGTAAATTATAAGACGCTCGACAACAGAGGTCGTAAGCGTCCCAATTGGTGTTTAGTTGTATTATTTGACATAAATGTTAAAATACTTGGAAACGGGTTAAAATATAAATGACAAAAATCAATTCTAAATGAATATAAACATAATGTGATTGTAATTTATCTGTATTGAAAAAATAAATAAATTTTATGTAATATATTGCATAACTATTTAAAAGGTACTCGTTGTGTTTCTTCAGTGAGATATTTCAGCTGTTTTGAGAGTCCTTTCTTTTTCTTGCGTTTTTCAGGTCTGGAAATTTCTTTCATCCACTTTTGCAAAAATGCCGGTAAGCGTTCTTTGGAACCTGTAACAGAAATAATTTTCACTTACATGAATAGCTCTCGCTATTACGATGATTCACATCTACAACCTAGCTATAACTAATAACACTCGCGTGTAGTGGAACTCTTTGTGTTTCTTCAGTGAGATATTTCAGCTGTTTTGAGAGTTCTTTTTCTTGCGTTTTTCAGGTCTGGAAATTTCTTTCGTTCTTTTTTGCAAAAATGCAGGTAAGCGTTCTTTGCAACCTGTAACACAAATAATTTTCATCTACATGAATAGCTCTCGCTATTACGATGATTCACATCTACAACCTAGCTATAATTAATAACACTCGCGTGTAGTGGAAATCTATTGATTCCTTTGCATATAATATGAAGAATGTTAGATTGGTAATCATGTCACGGTTGAGTAATGTAACCTCATTCCGCCGCGATAGTGGAAAGGTTCAGGTTAGAGTCCTCACTGTGACTATGGTTGTTAAAATGATTTTTTCCGATATTTGCAGGAATCAATTATGTAATTGGCTGCTCTTCCAATAAAAATTTTCAATTGCAAAACAGCCGTATAAATCTATTTAATATAACAGAAAACAAAATGATAACCATTGGCGTAGCTAGGCGGCCACTGGCGGTACCTCGGTTTCGTTTAGGGGGGTCTCCGACACATTTTTTCTCCAGCTCCAAAGGATATTTCTTACATCAATAACAATGTGTCCGAGAGCCTTACCAGACAGGCGTCGTTTTTAAATGAATTGTAAATTATAGACGCTCGACAACTGAGGTCATTGGCGTCTGAGGCGTCTTTCTTCCCCTTCAAGATCTTCAGGCCGAATTGACTCGCAGCAATCAATAAAGGTGAGGAAATCCTCTCGGTTATTGAAATCCCTCACTGCTTTTGAGGCACTGAGGCAAAGGCTATAGAGGGATTATAAGCATTTAAAAGTGAATCCTTGCTTTTATTTTATTGTTTTTGCTTTTGTTTTGTTTACACTTTGTATCTTTACAGACGCTAATGACCTCTGTTGTCGAGCGTCTATAATTCACAATTCATTCTAAAAGTGAATCCAGTCGCCATTGTAACTCGGCCCTCATTTTATATGTGAGAAGAAGAAGAGAATAATATTTTCAATCCATTCCGCGTTTTGCCGCCATGTTTACTCGGCCCTGTGATGTCAAACCTGGCTTCAATTTTGTATAAGCAGTAGTGGTGGACTAAGGGGAGGGGGCGGCTCACCCCGGGCCTCTGATCCTGCGGGGGCCTCTAAATCTCGAGAAGTCCTTAAACAAGGCCAAAATATGTTTAGTAAGTAAGAGGCAGTTTGGAGTTGGAGGCCCCGTACGTATACAAAATATAAACGTAGGTAGGTCGTTTATTATAAATATTTGATTTTTTCTTGTCAGCCATTACATCTATATTATTCATTTTTTACGAAATTTACACTACAAATACATCAATTTCTAAGCAGACCGGGGGCCTCATTTAATTCTGCCGCCCCGGGCCTCCGACCCCGACGGGCTTTGTTCGCCACTGATAAACAGTTGTATACGGTATATCTTCTCCATCTTTTTTTTACCTCAGTGTTTTGAGGATGGGGAGGTATGACTCCCTGGAGCCGCAACTGTAGGTGGTCAAGGACCCCAGTGCAAAATGACTTTAGTCCCGTTTCACATGAGGCCCACGATGCGTCCTACGCCTCGGTTGGCACTGAACAAACGTAACCTTTCAGATGCGGGCGTGAAGCGGGATTCTCTCAGCGCGCGCAAAATTTACGGCGCGGGCTCACGCCTGGCCCGCGCGTCTGACGTAGGTACGCCTGGCGTCAGGGCATGGTGGCAAGTGTGTCAGTTCACATGAGACGTGGCGCGCTACGGCAACAACGCCCGAGGTATACACTTGCGCGTCCATTTTGCTACTGCTTCACTTGCACCATGTGTAAAGAAAGTCGACGTTCGACGTCCTACTCGCGGCGTAGGACGTGGGCGCATGGTACGCCTCATGTGAAACGGGACTTAGCCCCCTAATCATTAATATTTTTATTAAATAAAGTATAATATAAATATAGCACATTTTTTATCAAAGAGAAGTTGTAACCAAAAACCACGATTTATTACGTAAAAATCAAAAACCACGCGAAAAAGGCACGATGTATCATAATTACATAAACATCCGTTTGGTCAATAAATTGGTTATATTTTCAATTTATTATTTTTATTTTTTTTTAATAATAAATTGAAAATCCAATTGACACTTTTACCAGCTCTCGGGCTAGAACCCGGGAACTGGGGACTTGTAATAGAGGAACCATAGCAACGCCATGTAAACTAGTCAGTTGTTCTCAGTGACGCAGGCGCAATTCGGTGGCAAGGGGTTGCAGTTGCTCCCCCAATATTTTGAAGGAAAGGAATGCACATGCTCGTAATATTACAAACTTAGATATTAGAATATTAAAAACTTATCTCAACTTAATATCAAGTCGGAGGCACTGCAGTGGTTCACTGCAAACAAATTGACTCAAAATGTAAATAAAACACAGAAATTGAAACTATTTGCGGATAACAACAACGTTGATAGTATAAATATACTAGGCATCTTAATAGACCCCACCTTATCGTGGAAAAATCATGTAGACAATTTAATACACAGTTTATATAAAACATTATATCTATTAAAAAATTTAAAAAATAAGGTAAACCAACGTGTATTAAAAATCGCATATTTTTCCTTATTCAATTCAAAAATGACATATGGAATAGAAGTATGGAGCAATTCTTGTGCAGCTCATAGAGTCTTTTTAGCTCAAAAAAAAGTCATAAGATTACTTTCTGATGCTCAGTTTAATGAACCGAGTAGACCTCTTTTCAAACGGCTTATGATCCTTACCTTCTATGATCAGTATATTTACCACTGTTTAGTACACATTAAAAAAAATATTAACAAATTTCCAGAACAATCAACAATTCATTCTCATGATACTCGGAAAAAATCCAACTGTGTTTGCCCCTAAATAAATTTACGCATACGAGGTACGGCCCCAATTATCTGGGTTTGCAATTTTATAATAAACTGTTGCCGGAGACAAAAGCGTTACCTATTCATAAATTTAAAAGACATATAAAAGCGTATCTTGCTATAAATTGTTTTTATGATTACCAACATTTTTTAAATATTGGTGATTACATCTAATTATTGTAGACTTTTTTATTATGTATTTGACCGGTACACGGTGTAGCCAATACAAATAAATTTATTATTATTATTATACAAATTTTACAAGCACGTTTCTCTTTAGTCTGCTTAATTTAGCAATGAAACTAAATTTTAAACCCTAGATCCCCCAGTAATACCTGTCCCCCAATCAAAATGATCAAATTACGTCCATGCGCGTAGATAAAAAGATTAAGACAGAGCCTAGCCTCGTGTCATATTTATACGCACTCTCAAAAGCAGCAACCAATTGTTATGCTGACGTAATCCTATATACTGCACTGTAACACCGCGTGTGCTATACTGCACTATAAGTTGTAACACCGCGTGTGCTACAGTTCATGCTTGAGCCAGTGCCGCAGTGGTGGGGAGAACAGCAGCGAAGGAGCGGACCAAACATTTCGTTGCATATTTCCCCTCACGCGGCTGTTTACAGCCCGACATAAGATGTTTCACATTAAAAAGACTTCTCTATAGACTTGGGTAGTTCCAGTGTAACTCCTGCAGGGGCCATGCCTTCTGTCGGAGATGTTTCCTATATCTTTCCTTAGAACGCATCTTAACATGTCCATACACCTAGCATATAGTTCTTCGCGAGATATTATGTCGTAATTCAGTCTTTAGAATTATTGTTTTTCGCAAGCCTACTTCTTCAGCGGAGTAAAGCATTTGGACAGGAGACGCACGTCTCGTCGTCTGTCGACTTGATCTGGATTCCGGGCGGCTGTTGTCAGTGACCTTCCCACAATAGCCGCTGTCACACGCACAAGAGTTTAATAGCGAATCTTGAGCAGTGTCCAGCAGCTGCAATGGGGGTCTCTGTGCAGCGTTTCATCGTCGTCTTTCCAATTTAATCGAACCGGGTTGTCGAAGCACGCGTCTGGAATTGAACATGATTTTCGTTATTGTTTCACCTTTATAATTTAAGATCAATGCGGGGTAGGGGTAACAGAAAGCATTGTCAAAAATCTGATTCAGAAAGCAGTGTCAAAAATCTGATTTGACAATAACCTTAGACTGTGATTATGTAATTATAGTTTTTATACATGCAGGAACAGTCTAATGTCGTTATCAAACTCTCTGTCATGTAGAACATTAGATTGTATTGACACAAAAACAAATTATTGATCTACATAGAAAAAGATCGCTTTTCAATTTAAATTTTGATCAAAAAGCGTAGAAAAATGTTATTTCGAAGTGGAAATTGTACAAAAAACTATGTTAAATAGATGTAGGTACACACAGTTTAAAAAAATATCGTTTCAATTATTTTTCGAGCAAGATCGATTTGAAATTCTAAAGTGCTTTTCTTATGGAGAAATATGTGTGCTCACAGTCTAAGGTCATGTGAGAAGGTTCAATTCTAAACTTTACCAGTTTAAATTAGCTCTCGCATGATGTGGAAAATACGTTTACAGTTGCTTTAGACAGATTGTATCAAATTAAAGCTGTGCATAGGCCATTCTGTGTGTAAGACAGAGATCGATATATAAAGTATTAAGTAAGAATGAGATATATAATCACTAAAGGAAGTTACTGTGGTTACTGTAAATAAATAATATTTATACAACCTAATAACGTCATCTTTGTTTTTTCGCTCCTTCTATGCTGTAAAAATGTAAATCTTTTACCAGTTTACCAACTAAAGCAACTAATTAACCACAATATTAATTCGTAATATTATTTATATCTGGTACAAAAGTTTTAACAATTATTTTATTAATTAATTTATTAAGTATTCGAAAAGACCTCCACGTTTTGCCAAACAATATCCTAATCGATTACAAAAATTTCCCCTCACATTGGCTAACATTTGATGGACTGACATGTATTAGAAATTTTGAAAGGCAGCAACAAATAATTTTATTATGTCGGCGGTTGAATAACCACCATAAAACCATTTAATTATTTGGATTTTTTCCCAAACAGTTTAAATTGCCATTTTATCAATAATTTCAGTAGTGACTATTTTTACTGCAGAAAACAACGATGGCGCTATCAAGTTGTTCGGTATTATTTATTTACAGTAACCACAGTAACTTCCTATTAGCGATCATTTATTTCATTCTTACTTATTGCTTTATATATCAATCTCTGTCTTACACACAGAATGCCCTATGCACAGGTTTAATTTGATACAATCTGTATAAGAAACAAAAGGGTCATTTTTAATCAAGTTATACTGTACCTATAGTAATATTGATAACTCAGTTAGCGCGAATCTGGAAGTTTCGGGTTTGAGTCCCGACGGTGACGGGTTAAATAAATAAATTTTTCTGATATTGAACTGTAACGTTACGTCATTGGCTATTTCTCTTCTACAGAGCTATACGAGTGCTTCTCGAAGGTTTTTACTTCCCACCTCCACTATGGTAGGGAAGTAATGGATTTAGTCCGAAAACAATATTTCGAGATTTTAACAGATTTTCACGTTTTGAGACCCTAGCAATCGTTTAAGATCATTTTCTGACTGATGTCTATATGTGTGTGTGTGTACGTGGTCAATTTTTCGCCTTTGATATCGTAAAAACGGAACAACATACGGCCATGCCGGTTGTTCTATTGTGTTTATCAGCCTTTAACTTAGATCTGATTAGATTTTGAGACAAATCGGTTCAGTGGATCCTGAGATATTAAAAAAAACGTTCTCAATGTCACGAATTAACATAGGTCAAAAAAAATATAAATGAATTCTAGATGTTATAATATGAAAAAATGTAAATATTTTTTTCTCTAAAATGTACAGTTTTCGAGAAAAAAAATATTTTACTAAAAAAAATAAAAATTGTACGTAAATCAAGGTAACCATGATTTTTGCTATATTAAGCTAGCCATCAGCAGATCACCAAACAAAAAAAAGGGCCATGCTTTTTTTCAAAGAATAAAAAAAGAGTGTTTATTTTTTGCAAATATTTACAAGGTGGGAAGTATAGGACTGGTCATCAGTCGAATTTTTTAATAGGTATGTCTTAGCTATTATGATGGATTTTTTTTGTTTTGCGAAATCGTCTCATAAATTTATTATTTTACACTAGCAGGGATTAGAAAATATTTCTTATGAGAGTTGTTAGGCAGTTACGTTTATAATTTTCAATCGTCGTGTTGTGGGGCGTCTGTAATCTATAATTCTCGACAGCCATTTTGTGAAGACCAATAACAGTTGAATTCAGCGATTCCAAAACACGTGACAAACGTAAACACACGCGTTATGTAATTTTTGAGCATGCTGACTCGAAAGCTTCGAAAATGAAGCTTTTCAATCGCGGTCGTTTTAAAAATGGCAGCCGGTATACGTGCCAATAAATAACTATTTCGTATCGAAAATGGCTTACCTTGTGCTGAATTTGCAAAAAACAACTTAATTTGTGCTGTTTTTTTTTTGAAGTTCTTATTTGGAAAGCTCAAATCTCCGGCGGCCATTTTGTCGAATGGTATTTTTTGTTTTCCAAGTAGAAACCAGCGACTTCAAAATGTTTAGAGTTGTTTTTGAAGTTTTATATCTGCAACAAAAATATTGGAAAGCATTTAAAATAGCGTTTAGGTACATTTTTTTTTTTTGAAATCGAATTTCGGGCGAATTTGGTATATTTATATAATTTGCGAGGGCATTTGTGTGAAGAAAAGTGACCATCAAACTGTTGTGCAAGTGTCACGTTCAAAGAGAATTCATTTTTTAACACGTGAAACGTTTTAAAGAAAGCTTTTTTCAGTCATATTTTGATTTTTTCAAACAAAAATAAAAACATATTTAAAGGGATATTTTTTACGTCTCTTGAACCAAATACTTTATTATATTTTAGTAGCTGTCCGGTCCGCCTACAAAAACACATATTCTTCATTAATGTTCACAAAATTAGAATGAAAGCTTCAGATAAGGCTTATAATCTAATTCTTTCTATAAAAGTCGATCAATTTTCTGACATTTCAGAAAAAAACTTAATTAAAATTTATTTTTCCATTCCAATTTCACAAGAACACTGTTACTGTATAAATTTTGAACATCCTAGAATATCTCAAATAATAATATTAAATTAGGTCTAATTTTGAAATGTCAAAAAATTGATCGACTTTTATAGAAAGAATTAGATTACAAGCCTTACCTGAAGTTTTCATTTTATTTTTGTGAACATTAAAGCCTATCTTGAAGAATATGTGTTTGAACATTCTCCACATACAAAACCCATCGCTATCAACTATCCATATTAGTATACATAGTTCACTAATTAGGTGTTAAGTTCGTTTAATGCAAGGCTTGAATGCTCTCCGTCGGGAACAGTTTTCCGGGATAAAAAGTATAGCCTGTGTCCTTTGTCGGGCTTCAAGGAATCTCTTTGCCAATTGCCGTCGAAATCTGTTCAGTGGTTAAGCCGTGAAAACAAACAAACAAACACATTTTCTCATTTATAATATAAGTTTGGATAAGAAATACAGTATAAAAATAATTAGCACTGCGGAAATAGAAAATCGACATAAAGAATTGATCAGTTTTTAGGCCTAATTAAAATTTTCAACGCGACTCAAGTTTTTAGCATATATTTTAATTTGCAGAACAAAATGTCGGTATTAACCCCCTTGCAGAACGATATAAACACCTAGGCGAGCAAGTTAATACCGACATTTTGTTCTGCAAATTGAAATATATGCTTAAAACAGCCGCCGTAACAACATGTCAAAATTTGAACCTTGAACTAATAATATAAATTTCGTCGGGTACATGACACGTTTAGGGTGATCTGCCACCCCTTTAATACTGACCAATCGATCTGCAAATATTATAATGGCATTATTGGGTCACCGACAAGCTATACAAACAATTTCAGCCTTGAAGCAATAATAATTGTGGCCGTTTTTTTTTATTACATGTTGGGAGCGATCTGCATACCGCTATCTAACAAAATCCCTTACTCAGGGCACTTTAATATGCCTCCTTCAACATCTTCACAAAAATAAGGCCTTGAATAAATAACACCAAAAAATTGTCACTAGCTGTCGGTCTATAAGGAAGCGATAGTTTTGAAATAATTTTTAATTTTATAGTTATCTACTTTCGTAATTATAAAAGACAATAATGAACAATTCACAAAGAGCACACTAATTAATTAATAATTCAGTTAACAATGTTGTCTTAGAGTGGACGGGTGGTAGACGGCGAAGAAACGTTAATGAACCAAATGAAGGTAGAAAAAATTGCCGTACTATATCAAATGTTGTCAATACTTTGGATACAAATTTTGTAATTTTAATTCCAAGAATTTTAGATTAAAATTAGTTTTTACTTTGTACAATTACAAATATTTGTTATTACATGACAACGTCATATTCTGAAATGCTAACATTTCGAATTTTCTTTGGCCAAACTGTGATCACTAGGTGAACGACGATTAATACGTGGCCATTTGGCCACTAAGTCACAACTTAATAGTTGCTTTGCCCAGTACTGTCGAATCCACAAGCGACTAGGCCCTGCGGTCAGGGTCCATTCTGATTGGTCGAATGCCCCATCTTGATGTCGTTTGACACACGCACACACACCTAAACAAAAGTAACAACTAACTAGTGAACTCTGTATACTAATATGGATAGTTGATAGCGATTAAAAAATGGGTTTTGTATGCGGAGAATGTTCAAACACATATTCTTCAAGACAGGCATTGATGTTCACAAAATTAGAATGAAAACTTCAGGTAAGGCTTGTTATCTAATTCTTTCCATAAAAGTCGATCAATTTTCTGACATTTTTAAATGAAAATTAATTAAAATTTATTTTGCTATTCCGATTTCTCAAGAACACTGTTATTGTATAAATTTTGGACATCCTAATATCCCAAATAATAATTTTAAATTAGGTTTTATTTTGAAATGTCAAAAAATTGTTCGACTTTTATAGAAAGAATTAGATTACAAGCCTTACCTGAAGTTTTCATTCTAATTCTATGAACATTAATGCCTGTCTTGAAGAATATGTGTTTGAACATTCTCCACGTACAAAACCCATTTTTTAATCGCTAACAACTATCCATATTAGTATACGGAATTCACTAGTTAGTTGTTACGTTCGTTTAGATGTGTATGTGTGTGTCAAACGACATCAAGATAGAGGTATTCGACCAATCAGAATGGACCCTGGCTGCAGGTCGCTTGTGTCGAACCTGAGTGGAGCGTTAATTTTGAACACGGGTTTATTATTTTACCTTTTTAATAAAGTATCTATGAGGCATGCGATAGAACAAAACAATGCGTGAAACTTTTTTAGATCAAAATATAATCGATAGGCCGCGATATCGCGTCATATTAATTATTGACAAACATCTGTCAGAAGTTCCACAGGAAATTACTATACTTAAAAATATACGCCCGACGTACTACAACTTGGTAAACTTGTGGACAGCAATTACTTATTGTTACATATGTCGTCTCACTCCCTACCTGGAAATTCAGGAATTATTCTTGCTCTAGTTGCCCGGCCCGGGTTCGTCCGGAGCGTATAATATACAGTAGAATCCGGATAGAACGACTTTCAAGGGACCGGCGACATTATGTCGTATTAACCGGACGACGCACAAAGCGACCGCATAATTTAAGCTTGTTTTTATATAATACTAGCAGCCCGGTCCGGCTTCGCCCGAACTGCTCTTTCGCTTCCGGGTGATACATTACTCACTCGCTTCGCTCGTATATTATAATTACATTACTCACTCGCTTCGCTCGTTTGCTCTCGGGTGGTGTGATTTATATACAAAATCTTTGTTTTATATATACAGAATAATATTCTTTGTTTTATATACTTATACAGAATAATACATTACGCACTCGCTTCGCTCGTTCGCTCCCGAGTGAATTTTTCCGATGTTTTAATAGTTATTCTGTTAGCCAGGGCGAGACAAATTCCAAAAATCAAAGATCATGAAAATCGGTCCAGCCGTTCTCGAGTTATAAACGATGTCACTAAAACTAACACGACTTTCTTTTATATATATATAGAAGATATATAAGTGTATAATAGATTAATTTCTATGAAAATAAAACAAAATATATTAACACTTACAAATACATATGTATGTATGTATTATGTAACTTTAATGGAAATTAAACATTGCACATAATATGTGTGTATTACAGATCAGAGGAACAATATGTATTGTAATTTCGTTCTAACCGGACGATTATTATAAAATTAGGTCGCTAAAAGCAGTTGGTCGCTTAAACCGAAATCGTACTATACGGATACGCTTCCATAGTACGTCTAAATGAAACCTAACTTGAATTTGGATTTACGTCGCTAAAAACGATTAACCGTTATAAACGAAGTCGTAATAGACGGACTCTACTGTATATAACGTTAGTTACAAATTTTGAATCTAACCAAATTTTAAGTATCAGTTAACGCGCTAACAGTTCTTTGCAACCTTATCAATATTCCGTCTTAAAAAAATCGTGAATCTGAAATATATGTACAGATTGCTTTAAATTCAATGTAACTCCGCCAAGGCCGGTCCCAAGCCCGGGAAAAAAGGAGGAGGGAAAGGCTGGTACAGACCCTAGAGGGAATTTATTGTTGTCTTTTATAGACATACCCTACAAATCCTAGGAAACGTCTACTGATAATAGGGGTCACCCTACAGCTCTGCCAGCAAATCCTTTTCAAGCAATAAAAGGGTGAGGGCGAATTTTCAGCGCCTTAAAACTGAAAACGCGATATTGCGAGGTGGGAAGTGTTACTTCGGCCCACGTGACACTTCTTTTTTTGCAGTGTCGCTTTAGTATTGTTGTGGTGTATATTTTAACATTTTTTTGCTTCATGTTTCAGGCGTCACTCGCTCGTTGGAAGTAGATTACGATTATCTGCTGAGACTGGAGACAATGGAAAGCCTAGGAATGGAAGATGGAGAGTGGGACAACAGGCTGAAATGGAAATTGGGCGCCAGAAGACGTCGTCTGACGTTATGACACCGGGTATATTATACAGGTTACGTAAACGGTAATAAGGAAATGATCTGCAAACATTTTTTAAAGAAAAAAACAATGTTTTTACCACAAAGATATGATTTTTGCATAGAAGTTTTCTTTTTTTATTTCTTGTGGGCTAACAGTAAATAAAAGAAATTCATTCTCTTTAAAATTTAGTACTTTAAAATAATTAGTTTCAATAATTTTTTTTAATTTTTCAAATGAATAGCTGTGTCAGTAAATTAAAATAAGATGTCAACAATAGTGATGGGCGATTACGAGATATTTTAGTCGATTGTCTCGATTGTTCAAACATCTCGATGACTCTCGATGGTTTTCACTTGGACTCGATTGTTGTTGTTTCATATTTCACCGAGACCAAGTTCAGTAGTACTGAATCGTACAGACGACGTACACTGTCGAGAGCCACATAATATATAATCGTTCATCACTCAACAACTGTGGTCGAGTCAATGTATAGTCGATTGTGCAGTAATCGAATGCTCTGAGACCGACTGAACAGTGTGAACAGTGAATCAACGATGAACGAGTAGCGTAAACGCCAGACTTCATTCGACCAGCATATAACCTTGAATCGCGATTATATGTATTCTCATTCGCTGGCAAATAATCGACTTGAGCAATCGAACATTTCGATTGTAAAATCAAACTCCGAGTCGATTGTGGATTCGATTGTTATTATGAACGATTGCGATTGTTTCGATTGTAAAAACATCTCGTATCTCGCCCAACGCTAGTCAACAATCACTAAACAAAATTAAATTAAAAAAAGAAGTGTTTCCAACGAAATTTCATGGTGCAAACGTTTAAGGGATATTTTTCTTTCCTTTTGGCAATTTTGATAATTTTCTGGTACACGAAGTACGGTACCATAGGGACACTTTATCGCTCGATCATTCTACTTTCACACCTCCAACGATATTATATTGCCATGGCGGCCCAAGTGTGCTGACCGGGCGCGATCCTAGGCGTAATGATATGGGGGCAACGCTTGTGGAATGTCGCCATGAAGTTTTCGCAAATGCGATACGAAATTGATCGCTAATCATTATAGTAATATTTTGAAAATGCTAATAACTACTGTCTGCTAGGCTGGGTTTTTTTCACGCTTTTCCCCAAGTTTTTCCAGACAGATAAAATTAAACTCGTTCTGGGATAATGTTGAAAATTGAAACAAGAAATTTAGTTTAAAGCTTAAAAATCTCAAATTTCAAAATTAAAATTTCTGCTGGACATCAATTAAAACAAAATTGCCACAAGAGCTGTTTTTTGTCGAATGTGCCCTTCAAATTATCGATATTTTGAGTCATTTTAAATTTTTGTGTTAACAAGCGTTTGAGGGGTATTCATTCAGTTTTGCTTAGTGAGACACTTTTTTTGGTGAGGTCTGGCTGGCACGAGGGGTGGTCTCTCCATTTTGATACTATCGCATGGGGGGGTCCCTCTATGCGATAGTATTAAAATGGTCAACCAGAACGGAGGTCGGTGCCAGAGGTTCACTTTACTTCGAAGTGAACCTATATAAAATTCAAAAATGGTAAAATCTATTTTGTTTATTACATCCATTCAGAATCACTGTTATAACATTAAAAATCTTAATACATATAAATTATATGCAGATCAGCGACAGTATTTTATGTATTAGGCAGGTACTAAAATATTTCCGTATTTCGCTTTTTGAGTCGGTAGTGCGTGGCGTCGGTTACTGGCTCTCGCGTTTCAGAAAGTGCGGGAGTGTCTTCGTTTTCGGTCGAGTCGAGACGGTGTTGTCTTGAGGAGGAATGCTTTTATTCAATCAGTGCATAACATTTTACACCGTTAAAACGGATAATTTTGGTATTGACCTATAGCACATACTTTTTTCTTCCAAGACGACGCTGCGGGTTGAATCATTCCCGGCTCCGCGTTCGCGCGAGTAAGTGTTTAAATAAAATTTAAATCAGTAAATCGAAGGCCCTTTCTTCTGCTACTAGGATCTACAGGACAACGACATGGCCAAACGGATTGAAGGGATCACCACTGACTAATCCAGTGAAAGTGTTAAAAAGAATAATTTAATAATAATTCGCGACTTTTAACCCGTTATATTTATATAAATTGATATAGTTAAACAATAATGCAGTGCAGTGTCTAAATCAATCAAATAACAGTCTTGTCAGTGCGCGACTTTTGCCTCTCGTTTTCAGCACCAAGCCAGGAATTAGCTACAGGGCGCTACAGAGATTCATCATTCGTCACAAATAGGTATGTATTTTTACAAGCTTTTATTTAACTTGCAATGTATGTTAGTTTGTGTGTTTGTGGGTTTGTGTGTTTGTTTAGGTCAAAACTTGCAAGTCAATTTTGAACAACTTCCACGTATATCCGAATAGTTAACAATCAAACGTTAATAATTAAATTATTTCAAATAGCGGCCCCGTCCGGCTTCGCCCGGGTGCTAAGAAAACCCGGGTGCAATACACTACTCACTCGCTTCGCTCGTTCGCTTAAATATTATAAATACACTACTCACTCGCTATACGCTCGTTCCCTATATATATAAACTTTCCGTGAAAAATTATCTAACTGATGGTGAAAACCGCATCAAAATCAGTTGCGTGGTTTAGGAATTAAATTACTCACTCGCTTCGCTCGTTCGCTATATACAGGGTGGACCAGGTTATAGTAGCAATAATTCACCATTCGATGGTCCATCGAAAAATAAGTCGACATGCATAATTTTATTTTTTTCCAAAACGCTTCCTAAGGGAGATACACCCCTTCAAAGTTCAGTTTTAAAATTCTTTTTTTTGTCCTAACTCTCAGGTCATTAATGCGTTTTTGACCAAATTTAGTACAAGTATTTATACAATAGATACTCATTACTTGACGTAAGTAACTTTTGTCAAAATTGTCAAGTGGCGTAGATACAGGGGGGGTTGTTTCACTTTTCCCGCCCTATTTTCTGCGCCACTGGATATTTTTAAAGAATAACATTTTTTTCGAATTCCCTGTTCAATTTAGAAAAAAACAGTCACTCTTGCAAAATTTCGATTTGCGGCTTCGTTTACGAGATAATTAGAGTTGAAAGCTTAGAACACTTCTAAAATAGCCACCTATGAAAATAATAGGTCTGGAATCTTGTACAACAATTGTAAACTTTTTACTGTTTGACGAATTTAAATAAATAATTCATTAATTAAATTAAACACAACAAATAAATAACTTAAAAATAACCAACAAAGTAGGCGATACTTGGTTTTGAAATAATTTATGACATTTGTCAGTATTGATTTTTAAAACTGGACTTTGAAGGGCTGTATCTCCCTTAGGAAGCGTTTTGGAAAAAAAAATAAAATAATGCGTGTCTACTTTATTTTCGATCGACCATCGAATGGTGAATTATTGCTACTATAACTTGGTCCACCCTGTATATAAACCTTCCGGGAACAATTCCGTCATACATGATTTTTGCGTAACTTTAACCGTTTAGCAGCGCACGCAACGGAAGCTCTCAAAAGGAATAATTTTTCCCGTTTTTGCAACATTTTTCATTGATGCTTCGCTCCTATTGGTCGTAGCGTGATATTATATAGCCTATAACCTTCCTCGATAAATGGGCTATCTAACAAAAAATTTTTTTTTCAAATCGGTCTGGTAGTTCCTGAGATTAGCGCGTTCAACCAAACAAATAGATATAGATAGATTGAAATTTCAAAAACAGGAAAAAAATTATGTAAACGGAAAATTCGCTCTTCTAGTCCTTAGAACTTTACAATTACAGACTAAGTTACGATTTAGTTTATTTTTGTTAAAGTTATTAACTTCTGTATAAATCATTAAAAACATGACTCTCTCATGATGTGGACTTTGTAGGTGCGTTACTATATATACGAACACATCGATCTATAGCCAGTAGTGCTTCTATTGTACAAAGTGCAGAAATTACCAATTTTATAATATTAGTATTAGTATAGATAGTATAGATATTAAAAATAATAATTAGAACATCAATAAGATTTATTATTATTTATTATCCAACACAAAAATAATTTTTCAATTTGAACCAGTATAGTTCCTAAGATTAGCGCGTTCAACCAAACAAACAAACAAACTCTTCAGCTTTATAATATTAAGACGTATAGATTAGATACTAATATTGTTTTGTTTCTTTGTTACAGATGCTGATGAAACTCTACTTCAGAATATTGGTGAGTGAGAAGTTTTTATTTATCCTGTTATAGTGAGCTCGAGCCAACAACAGTCCTCCACTTTCACTGAAATGTATTCTAAAAGTTGACTTGGCTAGGGGTTTTGGGAATCCAGAATATTATTAGAAGCTCACATGACAGAAAAAGTAATAACTGACATAAGTTTTATATTTTCATAAAAAATAAAAGGCTGAGATTAAAATCAATGATAGTAGTGTCACAGATATTTGGACAAATAAATGTCAAAATAATAATTATTAATTCAACAATGAATTCAATCCACAAAGCATTCACTTTATTCTTTAACCCGTGGGTAGTGAATAGTATTTCTTAACATTATCAATCAGCAGATTATGCCATCATGATTGTTAAACGTCAAACGATTGTTATAAGATTGAATTCATTGTTGAATTAATAATTATTATATTGTTGTCCACAATTATCTAACTCATATATTGTTAAATGTCAAAACATTTAGACAAATTGATATGCGACGTTTCATCTCTCCATAAATTTAACTTATATGATTTAAAATCAATATTACTACAGATTGAAAGTTATAAAGAAAAGTAAAACTTAATTTTCAGTTATCACTTTTAATATTTTTTTGGTTATTTTAATCGGGATCAACTTTCGCGATCACGTCTTAATTTTTTGGTTAGGTGAAATTAAAAGTCTCCCCAATTATATGCTCTTTTAAGTTTACACTGTTTTTGTAAATGCGAAACACAACGTTTCTTATTTTGCAATTGTAAAATTCATTATTAGTGTATTTGCCATATGGCACATACACTATTGGCGTCGGTCGGATGGTGGGACCTAGGGGTCGGACCAAAATTTCTCGACGTTTCATAGCCTCCTGAACAGTTTGCCACCATTTTTAAAAATGTTTATGTATATATATATATATATATATATATATATATATATATATATATATATATATATATATATATATATATACATTCCACGCACTATTTTGCGTCCCTCTTATACCGCAGCACATATCAAATTGCTTCCTTGACGATTTTACGTCCGTATATCGGAAGCAAAAAAGTTTCGCCATGTAACTCCTTTAATATCGAAGTCAGAAGCGCCGACCCTGGAGCTTTTGGACTTTTATTCGTGTATCTTTTTGCCTCCGCTATTGAAATTACGCTACTTGCCCCCGTTCAGCCGCAAGCGGAATCAATTTATTGTGATTTATGAAAGATGTATATTAAATTTTAGTTCACGATAATTCCGCAACTTTTTTTATTGTGGCGCTATTAATATACAGTTTTGTATATAAGGCGTTTACATTGGGCCGTAATTTGACTCCTCTATTAAATGTACCACGGCAACACCGTAAGAATATACAGATATTGGTACTAGGCACTATTTTGATTCTTTTCAATATTGTGCAGTAACTCATTTTGGCATTTTGCTGTCAGAGTATATAGATTTCAATACTTGGCACTATTTTGATTCTTTTAAGTACATTGTAGTTTCATTTGATTTTTGCGTTATATTGATTGGAATTTTTGACAGAATTAGTTTTTACACACTCGATGCGCGTTTCGCTATATCAGCATCCTCAGGAGAGACTTAAAAAAATGTTTTTCTCTCTCTTCTTAAAAAGTTAAAATTTGGTACAGGTAAGTAAATGGGTCTTCTGGATTCGAAAAAAAAAATCGCAACCTGCTATTACCTCCAGAGGCGGTACCCTTAAATGGCATTTTAGATCAATATAGACCCCATAACCATTTATAATGCATTAAATTTGCCCTCAATGCTGATTTTCAAGTTAGTGGTGTAAGACTTTTTCAATGGTTTTATTAAGTTCGACATGACGTATATTTAGATCAAATTTAATTATTGAAATTTGACCCATTACCCGTTATCCAATTGAGTTGAAATTTTGCACACGTGTATAAGTCCAGTGACAATGTAATATAGTATATCTAATATCGTTCTAGATCCAAAATGGCGGACGTCCCAAGATGGCGGCTCACCTTTTTTTTTGCGATCCCCTTGACATGGGTATCAAATGAAAGGGTTTCATGAGTAGAATACGGTAAGCTACGTGACGCCATTCTAAATTCAAAATGGCGGACGTCCCAAGATGGCGGCTTACCTTTTTCTTTACAACCCCCTTGACATGGGTATTAAATAAAAGGGTTTCATGAACAGAATACGATAAGCTACGTGACGCTATTCTAAATTCAAAATGGCGGACGCCCCAAGATGGCGGCTTATCTTTTTCTTTCCAACCCCCTTGACATGGGTATCAAACAAAAGGGATTCATGAGCACAATACGATAAGCTACGTGACGCCATTCTAAATTCAAAATGGCGGACGCCCGATGGCGGGTTACCTTTTCCTTTACAACTTCCATGACATGGGTATCAAATTAAATGGTTTGAGGAGTAGAATACGATAAGCTACATGACATCATTCTAAATAAAAATGGCGAACGCCCCAAGATGGCGGCTTTCCTTTTTCTTTACAACCCCCGACGTATCAAATGAAAGGGTTTGATGAGTAGAATAAGATAAGTTACATGACGTCATTCTAAATTCAAAATGGCGAACGCCCCAAGATGGCGGCCCGATTTTAATTTAAATTTTAATAAATTAGATAACTGGGTTAGCTGATTAATATAAAATTGAAAATTTAGGACTTTGATTTTTCATTTTTGTAAAGTGAAGAATTTATATATTTTTCTATTGTATAGAATTAATAGTATATTGTGTAACAAGCGTGCTAAATACATCTTTATGCGTCAGGCACGATGTTTTCAGCACGAGTAGTAGGAGAGCGCTCACGAACCTTGGCGAGTGAGCATCGCGAGCTGAATACGAGTGCTGAAAACATCGCGCCTGACGGATAAATATTTAGCACACGTGTTGCACACCATACTTTATATAACACATGCATGATTTTAGACTTTAATTGAATAATTTGGGCTTGAGAATAGCCGAGCGTGTAGCGGTGCTGTTGTTTACATGCGTTGCTATGGTTCCTCTATTACAAGTCCCCAGTTCCCGGGTTCTAGCCCGAGAGCTGGTAAAAGTGTCAATTGGATTTTCAATTTATTATTAAAAAAAAAATAATGAATTGAAAATATGAATTGGTGCTAGGCCCAAATAACCTTAGCTGTTGGTGATCTTTAAAAAAAAAAAAAATTGAATAATTTAATGTCACTGACAGAAGTACATCTCATAATAAAAACATTGGGCTCGATACAATATTTATTCACTTTGGTACCATAGTAACCATATTTCATTTATAACACCGAAAAGAGGTACATAATGTTCATTAGATAACGGGTTTTTCAAATGTTTTCCATTATTCATCGAAAAGCGTTTCATAATGGATCATGACATCACTTGTCAATAAACGGTCATTTAAGGTCCGCAAAACTGATACGAAAAAAACACTAAAAGCGTGCATGTGTTATATAAAATAATTAATAAAGACTAAAAAGTAACAAATTAATAACTTAAAAAAAAACTTTTTAAAAAACAATGGTTTTATTTTGAAACAAAATTGCACTAAAAAGTAGAAAATAATTTTTTTTAGTGATTATAAGTTGATCAGAATAGTTTTCAACATTAAATTGTTAAAAGAAAACCATTGGGCGTTAAAACATCATCATTATTGGATATTCGAAATAATTTTCACTCTCATGTTAGACTCTCGCTGGTTCGAGGATTCACTTCATATCATATAGCTATTGAATTAGCAGATATGAATTGACGCTCGCATGTAGTGAAAATCTATTGATTCTGAAGCATATATGGAGAATATTAGTTTAGCAATCTTGTCACAATTGAGTATTGTAAGCTCATTCCGCCGCGAAAGTGGAAAGGTTCAGGTTAGAATCCTGATTGTGACCACTGGTTGGTAAAATGATTTTTTCCTATATGTTTCGAAACAATTATATAATTGGCTGCTCTCCAACGAAAAAATCTATCAGTACCTAATATTTTATGAGCGCCCAATGGTTTTCTTTTAACAAATGTTGAAAACTATTCTGATCAACTTATAATCACTAAAAAAAATTATTTTCTACTTTTTAGTGCAATTTTGTTCAAAATAAAACCATTGTTTTTTAAAAAGTTTTTTTTTAAGTTATTTTTGAAAATTGCGGATAGTTATTATTGGTACTTAGGTACAGGTGATCCGTCAGCCATTTACTCCTAAACTAATATAGATACAAAAAAAAGTTTTATACAACTTTTTTTTAAGTTTATAATTAATAAAGCCGCTAATTTACTTTCTTAAACTTTGTAAAATCAATTAAAAGGTAAAAAAAAGTAAAAACATTATTAATTTGTTTAAATCGTAAAGCACAGTATTTTATTTCTAATTTAAATTTATAATTAAAAACTAAACAATTATAAATAATAAATTAAATTCATTATTTTCTATCGTATTTAAAAAAAATATTTTAACAATACAATATTCTGTTAATATACAACCTAAACAACGCACAACTACGCATTATATTGATTCCATATACCTAACGTAATAGTGAAAACTTGTAATGTATATAATTTTACGTATTACGCAACATTTTGATTCCTTACACCACAAGACCAGGAAGAGGAGGTCCCAATTAAAATTTATTAATTAAAATATATAAGTGAAATACTTATTATATTTACTAGTCTTATCTCAGAATAATTATTTGTTTCGTTTCAAAATAAAGCACTAAAAATTGAATTGATTATTTATTCTGATGTACCCTATCCATTATAGCTGAAATATATTGGTAAAGTTTATACAATTTACTCTATTTTTTACAGTACCTAATTAAATTAAATTAAATGAAAATTAATGTATTTCCCGATTGTATGAAATTAAAATAATTAATAAAGACTAAAAAGTAAAAAATAAATAAATTAAAATTCTTTTTTTAAAACAATGGTTTTCTTTCAAATCAAAATGCACTAATAAATAACTTAAAAAAATTTTTAAAAAACAATGGTTTTATTTTGAAACGAAATTGCACTAAAAAGTAGAAAATAATTTTTTTTAGTGATTATACGTTGATCAGAATAGTTTTCAACATTTGTTAAAAGAAAACCATTGGGCGCTCATAAAATATTAAATACTGATGCTGTTATGACTTATGATGTTTTAACTCCCAATGGTTTTCTTTTAACAAATGTTGAAAACTATTCTGATCAACTTATAATCACTAAAAAAAATTATTTTCTACTTTTTAGTGCAATTTTGTTTCAAAATAGAACCATTGTTTTTTAAAAAGTTTTTTTTTTAAGTTATTTATTTGTTACTTTTTGGACTTTAATTATTTTAATTCTATACAATAGAAAAATATATAAATTCTTCATTTTACAAAAATGTAAAATTTAAGTCCTAAATTTTCAATTTTATATTAATCAGCTAACCCAGTTATCTAACTTATTAAAATTTAAATTAAAATTGGGTCGCCATCTTGGGGCGTTCGCCATTTTTAATTTAGAATGACGTCATGTAGCTTATCTTATTCTACTCATCAAACCCTTTCATTTGATACGTCGGGGGTTGTAAATAAAAAGGAAAGCCGCCATTTTGATTTTAGAATGATGTCATGTAGCTTATTGTATTCTACTCCTCAAACTAATTAATTTGATACCCATGTCCTGGGAGTTCTGCAGTAATAGGTCACCCGCCATCTGGGGGCGTCCGCCATTTTGAATTTAGAATGGCGTCACGTAGCTTATCGTATTCTGCTCATGAAACCCTTTCATTTGATACCCATGTCAAGGGGGTTGCAAAAAAAAAGGTGAGCCGCCATTTTGGGGCGTCCGCCATTTTGAATTTAGAATAGCGTCACGTAGCTTATCGTATTCTGCTCATGAAACCCTTTCATTTGATACCTATGTCAAGGGGGTTGCAAAGAAAAAGATGAGCCGCTATCTTAGGGCGTCCGCCATTTTGAATTTAGAATGGCGTCACGTAGCTTATCGTATTCTACTCATGAAACCCTTTCATTTGATACCCATGTCAAGGGGGTTGCAAAAAAAAGGTGAGCCATCTTGGGACGTCCGCCATTTTGGATTTAGAACGATTTTAGATATACTATATTGCATTGTCACCGGACTCATACACGTGTGCAAAATTTCAACTCAATTGGATAACGGGTAGTGGGTCAAATTTCAATAATTAAATTTGATCTAAATATATATACGTCATGTCGAACTTAATAAAACCATTTAATTTCTTTATTTTTATTTTAATATCTAAAAATTCCCTTTGTATCATCTTCGTAATGTAAACTGTTGGTAAAAATCTTTTTTTATATATGATAAAACACTAACGCACATTTTTATTGATAAAAAATTAATATAGGAGAGCCTCTGGGGGGTGCCTGCTGCACGGGGCTCTACGCATCAGCGTACTAAGAGTATCGGTAAATCCGTTGCTGTTGGTAATATTTTTTTATAAGAACAAATAATTACACCATTATAACTATTAATTTGATATTTACATTAATGGCATAGCGGTTATATATACAAGTAGAATCAAAATATTGTCATCTATGATTAATTCTTTGCAGAAAAAAACCGGTTTTCATCTGGCAACACGGTTGGAAGTAAAAAAAATAGCAAGATAAAATATATATTTTTTTATAAATGCAAAATAGTGCTAAATATGAAACTAAAATATACAGCCCGGAGTCATAAAGACTATACTTTATAAAGACGCAAAATATGGCTATAAATAAAAAAATGTATTTTCTACTTTTTAGAATACAAACATAAAAAGTAGACAGGGGGGTCAAAAATAACTGCAGAAGTCAATATACACACTTAGATTCCTCCTAAATCCACTCCTTCTGGGAGACGTAGGAAGGTTTCAAAGTGAAAGGAACCAATATAGTTATGTAGATGTAAATATATATATATATATATTTATATATATATTTATATATATATGTGTGTACACGATAACTCTCGACAGACTTAATCGATTTAAACGAAATTTGGTACACACATTGGAACCCATTACCGCACGAAGCCTATTTAAAATGGGCCCGATCGAACCATTTTAAGGGTTGTATTTAGGGGTTGAAAAAAGTTTTTGGGCCCAAAAATACCGAAAAAATTCTCAGAATCGTTTCAAAATTGAAATTTAACCCTTTAGTAAAGATTAAAATGTGCTGTTAAAATTTTAATAAAATCGGCCCGACAGGACCGGACTTACAAAAATTTTATGAAAACACTGATTTGCGGATAGTGATTTACTTACCGAAGGGTGTATTTAATTTGGTACAAAGGTTGCATTGATAATATTATTGAAATTAAGAAAAAAATATTATTTTAAGGGATGTATTAAGGGGTTAAATTTTTTATTTTGTCCAAAAACAGACTTATGTTTACATAATAAAGCCACAAGGCCTGCATTAGCAAATACACTATATTGTCGGCAGGGTTTGGCACTGCGACCCGAGTTTTTTTTATTTGTGTTTTGACGTTTCCTGTTTTGGATCTCATTAAAGATTTAAATTTTGAAAAACCTGAAAGTTTTTTTTTATTTGATATAAAACAAGTTTAATTTGAATTAATAATTAAATTTTGAAATGAGACACAAAATAGATTACTTTCACTACACATGAATAGCTGCTTGCACCAAACTACAATGAAAAAAAAAAATTTTAAATAGGATTTTTCAAATCCATTTTAAATAGTTGTATAAACCAGTTTTAAATTACCTATTAATTTGGTAGGTTTAAACTTCACTAAAGTTTAAATCTAACGTTTTAAATATCTACGATTAAATTGCTATTAACAAATTGGTTGAGGCTTTCGCGGCCAGTTGATGAGCTGGTGTTGTCCTGATTCTGGTCTATAGGCCGTTGTTGGTTGGAATTGCTTCCTAACGTTTCGCTAGCACGAGTGGTGAGCTTCTTCAGAGATCCTTCCATCTCCGATACATCCAGCATCGGAGATGGAAGGACCTCTGAAGAAGCTCGCCATTCGTGCCAGCGAAACGTTAGCAAGCAATTCCAACCAACAACGGCCTATAGACCAGAATCAGGACAACACCAGCTAAATTGCTATTATCTGGTTAATTGACATTGGTGCAAGTGGCTATATAATAGGTACATAACCTAACCGTTTATCGTTAGCTTTAGGGTTATTGCAGCAGTTTAACTGTAACTTTTGTAGACTTCGATGTAATATGTAGGAAGGGCCTTTCGATTGTTTGCGCTGCTGTGTTTAGGGTTTCTTTCTACAGAGGTTCCAATTCAATATGGGACGTTAGATGTTAGAATAGCTGTAGGGCGCCGTTCGGCCAACTTTGTCCTTACGCGTGTAGGTCGGACAGGACAGCGCGGTTAGTGACCACCTGCGATGGTGTCCGCCCTTAAAATCTTAGGTCTTGGCTCGGTCGAGACTGCCTTAGCTTCCAAGCGAAAGTCAATAGCTGTATCGTCCAACGTGAAAATCGTGTTAACTGTGTTTTCGAAAATGAAAATCTCACTTGTCGTGTTTTCTACGAAAATCGAAGTGTTGTATTTTCCGTAGTGAAAATCGGTTGTGTTTTCCAAAAGCGAAGATCGCTGTGCTTTCTGTGGGTTAAGGTCTAGCCTCCATCGCGCTAGGAGCGTTAAGGTGGTCGAATTTCCCCAGTGGATTTCTGTATATCGCGAGTTTAGGGACACACGTAACACTTGTATATTATTTGTTATTGGATTCTAGTGTATGGCGTTCTGTCTGTTTTCGCATACGATGTTGCGAAGGCACCTGGTACGTCGTGCGAATTTTGTTATTCTTTAGTTAGCTGCGCATTCCGCGGTCTCTAGTATTACCTAACACTTAACAGGACATCCGCGTTGGACCGCATCTAGGGTTCTAGACCTTGGGATTGCTCGTTTCGTAACGTTATTGTAACCTTACGAAAAAGGTGTCCCACAACCTCGTTCAAACGGCGGACTGACGCCCTGTCGCAACAGCTGTAAGTCCATAGTCTTATCAATAAATGTACAGCTTTTGAGACCAGAGCGAGGGCCGACGCCCGCTGTGAAGGGCGATGGCTGTTTGTCCTTGACTCCGTGTAGGATTTTGTGGATTTAGGCTTGTCACAGACAAATGGTCTGACTTGTCATTTTGCTCTGATGAATATAATATGTATGTTTTTCAACTTTAAGACGTTGATTTTCGGTATTTTTCTGTTGTCAGACTTTTTTTATAACGATTTTTTTTCCAAAAATAAATAACTTTAAATTATTTTCTTTTTAATAATAAAACATTAACAATTAAATCAAAATTAATAATTCTAATGAAATTATCAAAACGTATTAATATACGTACGTTACAAATTCTATTGTGGGCCAGATGGAATTTTTCAAATTGCATTATAATAATATCTACTAGGTAAACAAATCCCGCCTATGTTTTGGCGCCCAACGTGGGGCCACAGTATAACGTTATAAGCCGTTAGCTGAAAGCTTACTTTCACAGAAAAAGTACTGAAAAAACGGTCACCGATCGCAGATCAGATCTGTTCAGCTGAAAACTGTTCACTGTATTGCTTCTTAAAGTTCCTCCGTGAAACTTAAACTCAATTTTTAACTTTAGACCTAACTAAAATTTCGTTCAAATCGGTTTACTTTTTATCTGATTTTTTTAAATATATTTTTTTTTTATTGATATTTTTTTAAGAACTAAATCAACATTTTTAATTTAATAATCTTTACTTTTAATTCTTTAAATTATTTTTGATACACCCTGTATTTCGTGTTCGTATATCGTTGAAATCGTACCTCTGATAGTTAAGTTATCTACGAGAAAAATTGTTTATAGATCGCTTTAAGACCTCCCAGCTCTACCCGATATGAATTGATCCCGGCATTTTGTTTTTTGGTGTTGGTTATTGTTTCTCCCTCGGGGGGCAGCGGCTTGTGCTCGTGCTCGTTTGAAGCGACAGAAACAGCATAAGTCGCCACCCCCTGGGGGCGCAGGGTCAGCATGTTAATTTTAAGTTTAGCTCTTCAATTTTATGACTATGATTTTATTATTTTGCAGTAGTATCTATTTAAATAAATTATTTATTCAATTACTATATTATGATAAATGAAGATTTCGGTGTTAATTAAACTAACAATTCTCCCAAAAAACGAGTGATGTTATAAAAATAACTTTAAATAATAATTAGGGTTCCGTATTTCTCAATAAAAAAAAAACGGAACCCTTATATGGATCACTCGTTTGTCCGTCAGGCTGGCTGACTGGCTGGCTGGGTGTCCGTTTTTCAAGACCCATTTTCTCAGAAACGGATAGAGATATCAAATTGAAATTTATACAAAATACTAAGCTCTACGGTCCCTTAAAGTTGTAAAGAATTTAAGTTTCTAGGTCAACGCAATCAAAAGAAACGGCCATTTTGTCATCTCATCAAAAACCTATAGGGTATCTACATCCCGTTGACCTAAAATCATCAAATTTGGCAAAAAGCAAGATCTCGCAGCACAAGTAAAGGGAAAAATTGGAAAATCACAAAAAGTAAAAATTAAAGGGGGTCCTATACCTATTTTGATATTCGCAATCTCATCTCATCAAAAACCTATAGGGTACATCCCGTTGACCTAAAATCATGAAATTTGGCAAAAATCAAGGTCTCGCAGCACAAGTAAAGGGAAAAATCCGAAAATCACAAAAAGTAAAAATTAAAGGGGGTCCTATACCTATTTTGATATTCGCAAAATCACTCATCAAAAAACCATAGAGTACTTCCCGTTGACCTAGAAACATGAAATTTGGCAAGAAGCAAGGTCTCGTAGCACATGTAAAGGAAAAAATCCGAAAATCACAAAAAGTAAAAATTAAAGGGGGTCCTATACCTATTTTGATATTCGCAATCTCATCTCATCAAAAACCTATAGGGTACATCCCGTTGACCTAAAATCATGAAATTTGGCAAAAATCAAGGTCTCGCAGCACAAGTAAAGGGAAAAATCCGAAAATCACAAAAAGTAAAAATTAAAGGGGGTCCTATACCTATTTTGATATTCGCAAAATCACTCATCAAAAAACCATAGAGTACTTCCCGTTGACCTAGAAACATGAAATTTGGCAAGAAGCAAGGTCTCGTAGCACATGTAAAGGGAAAAATCCGAAAATCACAAAAAGTAAAAATTAAAGGTGGTCCTATACCTATTTTGATATTCGCAATCTCATCTCATCAAAAACCTATAGGGTACATCCCGTTGACCTAAAATCATGAAATTTGGCAAAAATCAAGGTCTCGCAGCACAAGTAAAGGGAAAAATCCGAAAATCACAAACAGTAAAAATTAAAGGGGGTCTCCACACAAAAAACGGAAAAACCTTTTAAAGGCTGTATCTTTGGAATAGTACCTAACATGGAGACGGTTGAAATTTTCACAGAATATGCCTACCTAGGAAATGTAATCCTCTTTAAAACATTACATAGTGAAAAAATTGTTTAAGTCGACCGTTTCTGAGAGATTTCGAAAAAAGCAAAAAAGGTGGTAAAATTTTGTGGTTTTTCGGCTCCCTCCACGTTAGCACAGGGTCCTCGAGGTCGAAAACTCAGATTCTACTCCACAGAGTACCCACAAACAACACACCAACATATAATAATTAACTTCGTTATACTTTCCAGGTAACCCCCTTCATTTATTACCTGCCGCCTGAACTAATAGCCTACTACAAAATTGTAAATGATCTCAATGTTATTGCGGTAAAACCGTTTACACCCCGTCTAAGTAATTTTATGCTAGAAAAAGAATACTAACAACACTATCAATAAAATATATTTAAGAGAAAAACCTGCTATTCCAATTTATGGCACTAAAACATTTGAAATCAACTTTACATTCCCGTTATTTCTTTTTAAATATCCCGCCTTCGCGCACTGTTCACTTCAACACTCTGCACTGCGCTCGCACTCGGCAGTCACTTGTTTCGATGTAGCGGAAACAAAAACAACTTCTAACCGCCTTCAGGCCGGTCGGTTTATCGATATGAACTATCCTTAAAGCAACGATGTCACAACGTTTTATAGTGTGCCCCCTACCCCATCGCGCAAGAAGCGGTCTGCATGATTTAATTTGTCCATCGACATATCGAACCAATCGTATCGTTTGTCATTTGTTCTGTTTTCATATTATTGGTTGCAGCGCTACTAATTTGTTCGTTTTTAAGACTTGACCGGCGGTTCGGTCCGGAATATTGCCGTGTTTGAATCTCGGTTTTATATACAGGGTGAGTTCGACCACCCGTATCAGTCGTTTTTTTCGAAAACGGTTAGTCGTAGAGAGTTGTGTCAAAAATTTGTATCATAAAAGCCCTAATAAAGAATCGAATGGTAATAATTTTTTTTTCCGGGAAGGTCGGCTTCTCTATTAGTTTGCTCCAGAATGTCCAGAACTCCGGAATTATAAATGTAACGATAGGTCGAAAGTGGTATTGCTGAAAAGATCTTTAAAAAATAAGCAAGTTTTGTAGGAAATTTTTTTTTATTACTGCCACCCCTGTAAATTTCTATAAATATAAATATAAATTATTATATGTTCAAAACTCCGGAATTTTAGAAAGCACGATAGGTTGAAAGTGGTGATGTTGAATAGCTCTTTAAAAAATAGGCAAGTTTTGTAGGAAAAATTATTTAATTACTGCCACCCCTGTTAAGTAACAATCGTTTGAAATTATTAAATCAAAATTTCATAATAACGATCGAAGTCGGCATTAAAAATCTAGCAACCTTAGACATTGTCACAAGTGTTCAAATTGTCTTCCATTTACTCTTTAATACATACTACTGAGCTCTTCTGGTTATACTGTGAGTGTACTTCTTCAGTGTTTAATAATCGATAGATAGGTAACTAGATTTTAAATGCGGACTTTTAAAAAGTTCGTTATTATGACATTTTAATTTAGTAATTTCAAATAAATATTACTTAACAGGGGTGGCAGTAATAAAAAAAATTTTCCTACAAAACTTGCTTATTTTTTAAAGATCTTTTCAACAATACCGCTTTCGACCTATCGTTACATTTATAATTCCGAAGTTCTGGACATTCTGGAGCAAACTAATAAAGAAGCCGACCTTCCTGGAAAAAAAATTATCACCATTAGATTCTTTATTAGGGCTTTTATGATACAAATTTTTGACACAACTCTCTACGACTAACCGTTTTTGAAAAAAACGACTGATACGGGTGGTCGAACTCACCCTGTATATATATTTTTTTTTGTTACAATCAAAATTGAATTTGCTTTTACGTCGCGTCCTGAGGTTATATTTTTTTGTGAAAAAAATAAATGAAAAAAAACTAATTTTTTAGTTGCGGTATTTTTTTTTGAATGAGCCATTTTCCTGAGAGTGGTTCTTTCAATTATCCACGAGAGGCAGCACTTGTGGTAGGTATTAACATTATTTATTCCTCATTAGTGTCGTGTCGTTTTAGTGGTATAACTTAATTATTAAATTAATTAAATACCTAATTAAGTTATACCTCTAAAATGATACGACACTATGGGGAATAAATAATGTTTGTACCTACCACAAGTGCTGCCTCTCGTGGATAATTAAAAGAACTACTCTCAAGAAAATTACTCATTTGAAAGTTGTCATCAAAGCTGACTCAGCACGGTCACTTTTATGGGGAGGCAAGATTTGGGAGGTGACGATAACCTCAATTTTTTATAAAGCGTTCTCAAAAAAAATTTGAAAATAAAAATAGTCTCTCATTTCGAGTGACAGTTAATCATGAACTATAGAGTATGTACACGCATGACGTGCAAAAGTAGGCGATTCCTAGATAAGGGAGAATTTTTGTAATATGGTGGAAGTACGGGCGTAATGTGGTGGACGTACAGGTTTAGTTTTTAGAAGTAATATAATATAAAGTATTTAAATTTTAAATATGTCTTTGCCAGATAGCTGGTTATTTGAAACAATACATTTACAACAATCACACGTGATTGTGAAACAATTGAAGCAAATAAATCAATTGTTTTTAGTACATATATTCTTACATAGGTTATATTATGAAGATATGACAAAAATTTAGAGGTCGATTAAAAAGAGTCGTTTCAAAAGATGGTAATACCGTTTATAGCATTGATATATCTAGGTATGTATTTATTACTATTTCCCATTAAAGGGAATTCGAAATAATTTTCACTTTCATGTTGGGCTCTCGCTGGTACGAGGATTCACTTCATATCATAGCTATTGAATTAGCAGATATGAATTGACACTCGCATGTAGTGAAAATCTATTGATTCTGAAGCATATAAGGAGAATATTAATTTAGCAATCATGTCACAGTTGAGTATTGTAAGCTCATTCCGACGCGAAATTGGAAAGGTTCAGGTTAGAATCCTGACTGTGACCACTGGTTGGGAAAATGATTTTTTCCTATATGTTTCGAAACAATTATATAATTGGCTGCTCACCAACGAAAAAATGTTTCAATTGCATACAGCCGTATAAAAAAACTATTATTATTTCAAAAGATGATGTTTAGTCAGTAGCGGACTAAGCCCGTCGGAGGCCCGGGGCGGCAGAACTAAATGATGCCCCCGGTCTGCTTAAAAATTGATGTATTTGTAGTGTTAATTTCGTAAAAAATGAATAATATAGACGCAATGGCTGACAAAAAAAATCAAACATTTATAATAAACGAACCTACGTTTATATTTTGTATACGTACGGGGTCTCCAACTCCAAACTGCCTCTTACTTACTAAACATATTTTGGCCTCGTTTGGGATTTGATTAAGAAGGACTTCTCGAGATTTGGAGGCCCCCCAGGATCAGAGGCCTGGGGCGAGCCGCCCCCTCCGACCCCCCCCTTTAGTTCGCCACTGTGTTTAGTTTACGTACGTACTATGTTTCTTGTCAGAAATAAACTACTCGAGTACGCATTTAGAGGGAAAAACACTTGAAAATGAAAAAAGACAACAGACAATCAAACATTTTTGAATTTCTTTTTTCTTTCTCGTTTTGTTCGGTCTTTTTAATTTTACCTAATTCCTTAAGTTACAACTTGTCTAATTTGAACAGTTTTCAATATCATTTTTTTTCTTCTTTGATGGTTCATGCGATTTAGAAATAACATAGTTTTGAACGCGACTTAATAATTATTTGACAAGATGCAATCAGTTTTAAACCTATAAATTGCTCAAAAATTATAATTTGTAGTTTTTAGCAATTATTAAGTTAACAGATTTCTCGCTTTTCTCGTTTTTTGTTGCCTTATATCCTAGAATAGCCTATTAAAGATTACAATGAAAACAAGCCGTGAGGTGGGTCGTTTATTAGGACTAAAGTGCGACCCTTGAGAACCACACGACGAACTTCCCAGTTTGATAAATATTTAATAATAATAATTAAATTAGATATTACACAGAAAAGTAATCATTTTAATCATTAAAACATAATTATTATTTATTTTTAACAATAATTAAGAAAAAAAACGGATGAACCGATTTTTATAAAATTCATGTCAGATCAAAATGACGTTAACACGCCTCGATTGACACCCTTACGAAGTCGATATAATTTTTTATTCGCGAGATATTGTGTAAAATCTACTTTTTTGAAGTCTATTTGGTTAAGAAAAAAGAACGGCTGAACCGATTTTGAAAAAATTTCTGTCAGATCATATTTACGTTAATACACGTCGATTGGCACCCTAACGTAGTCGATATCATTTTTCATTCTCGAGATTTCGTCTTAGAAAGAAATGGACACACACGTACGTACGTACGTACGTACGTACATACGTACACACACACACAGACATCTTTCTAAAAATAGTGTAGTGACCTTGAAACATAAAAATTTGTTATACATTTTGATTTCGATTTTCGGACCCATTACAATAACTTCCAGGTATGTGGACAGTCAATAATAAAACAGACAGTTTTTTAAAAGAACGACGTTTCGTTTATTGATTTAAACACAATATCTACTAAATATCTATAAATAATATTTGCTATTATTTAATTTTTTATATTATACAGGGTGTCCCAAAAGATATAATCACAAATTTATGGGCTTGTTAATTATGGTTTTTTGAATCTAAAATTTCAAAAAAACTCGGGTCGCAGTGCCAAAACCCTGCCGACAATATAGTGTATTTGATAATACTGGCAATGTGGCTTTATTATGTAAACTTAAGTTTGTTTTTGAACAAAATAAAAAATTTAACCCCTTAATACATCCCTTAAAATAATATTTTTTTTCTTAATTTCAATATTTTTATCAATGCAACCTCGGTACCAAATTAAATACACCCTTCAGTAAGTAAAGCACTATCCGCAAACTAGTGTTTTCATAAAATTTGTAAGTCCGGTCCTGTCGGGCCGATTTTATTAAAATTTTGGCAGCACATTTTAATCGTTACTAAAAGGTTAAATTTCAATTTTGAAACGATTTTGAAAATTTTTTCGGCATTTTTGGGCCCAAAAACATTTTTCAACCCCTAAAAACTACCCTTAAAATGGTCCGATTGAGCCCATTTTAAATAGGCTTCGTGCGGTGATGGATTTCAACGTGCCTACCAAATTTCGTCAAAATCAATTAACTCTTTCGAAAGTTATTGCCCGCACACATATATATATATATAAATATATAAATATATATATATACATACATATATATAAACATTTTTAAAAATGGTGCCAAAGTGTTCAGGAGGTTATGAAACGTCGAGAAATTTTGGTCCGACCCCTAGGTCCCGCCATCCGACCGACGCCAATAGTGTATGTGCCATATGGCAAATACACTAATAACCCAAACGAAAGTCCTGAATCTTAATAGAACGAAACCCTCTCAACGCGAGTCCGACTCGCACTTGACCGGTTTTTTAACACCAACTGACAACACTGGAAACAACAGCAGCAGCGCTAGAGTATGATACTTAGGTAGGTATATAGTTTTAATGTACGTTTGAGGAGGCGAAGCCCTGCAGGAGCGCGTTACACGATGTCCGTGTTTCACCTGCGATGGGGTAACCCACACGTCCTCCTGTTCAGTAACGGCGCTAAGGGGCTGAAACACTCCAATAGCTATGGTGGGCTTGAGAATAGCCGAGCGTGTAGCCAGGGCCGCAGTAAGGGTAGGGCGGAGGGGGCGACGGCCCCGGGCGCATTAAGCAAGGGGCGCCGAAGACGCTGTATTTTTTGACATGAAAAACGACAATGATTATTGCCAGGCTAATTACAATTCGACAAATATAAAATATACAATAAATAATAATACTTTTGCAAATAGGACTAAAGAAAGAAATATATAACACTTATTATTAATTTGTATTTCACATTACGTATTTAATATTACAAAAGTAGCAAGCAAAGCAAATGCTTGAATCATTAAATGAAAATATTAATAAAATGTCACATTTAGAGTACTACAAACAATTCATTATTTGGATTTAGTGGAAAGCTATTCAAACATGGGAATAGCATATAGAATTTTTTTAACAATTCCCGTAACCACTACTTCATGTGAGAGATAGTTCAGTAAACCGAAACTCATAAAAAATTATTTACGATCTTCAATGAGTCAGAAACGGCTAACGAATTTGGCGATAATTTCTATAGAAATATATTATATAATTAAAAGTGCGAGTTGTTGGAGTCGATTCAGTGCTATTTTTTCTATAAATTGACTTAATATCAAACGAATCAGGTCGAATTTATTTTTCAAAAATTTCGCAAATTTGTACAAAGAGGGGGGTCTTCTTACTTTTGGCATTTTTAAGATAACTCAAAAATCTCTCAGACGCTGTTTATATATCTTTGAAACTAAAAGTGCGAGTTGTTGGAGTCGATTCAGCGCTATTTTTTATATAAATTGACTTAATATCAAACGAATCGAGTCGAATTTATTTTTCAAAAATTTCGCAAATTTGTACAAAAAGGGGGGTCTTCTTACTTTTGGCATTTTTAAGAAAACTCAAAAATCTCTTAGATGCTGTTTATATATCTTTGAAACTAAAAGTGCGAGTTGTTGGAGTCGATTAGTGAACATTTTTTATATTTTTCAGTTGGTTGTGTTGGAATATCTTATAAAAATCTTGTATCATGCATTTTTGATTTTTATTGGGGGGGGGGGGGGCGCAAATTAAAATGTTGGCCCCAGGCGCAAGATTTCCTTGCTGCGGCCCTGCGTGTAGCAATTCTATTGTTTACATGGTGCTGTTATGGTTCCTCTATTACAAGTTCCCAGTTCCCGGGTTCTAGCCCGAGAGTTGGTCAAAGTGTCAATTGGATTTTCAATTTATTATTAAAAAATGATGAATTGAAAATATGAATTGGTGCTAGGCCTAAATAACCTTAGCTGTTGGTGGTCTTTAAAAACACACACATATAATAGCTATGGTGATGATTTTACGCTTCCCAGTTGAATGGAGTCATCCCACTTGTGTCACGATTCGATAATTTTGAAGAGTGCAAATTATTCCTCACTAGCTTCCCGTCCCGGCTATGCCCGGGTGGTATGAAATAATGATTTAATAGCGGTTTTTAAGACCTACAATTTTTTCATATCTCTCATATTCCTAAAGATTTGGCCAGCGTTAGCCATGTAAGCGTACGAAAACAATTTTTTTTGACAAAACACCGTCATTATAGTTCAGCCATTTTGTAAAAAATATTCACAAATTATATACACAAACCTTCCACGTTTATCGCTCTTTCTATTAGTGAAAACCATTTCAAAATCCGTTCCGTGGTTTATAGACCAGGGTCGATAATTTTTGAAACCAAAAAAAATTATAGTAGGATGAAACCCATTGGAAAAGGAAGAGAATAGAACAAAAATGAAAGGAAAAATAATTTACGGGCGATCTGAGGTCGGGAAGTGGTAGGGGGTGGGTTTTTAAGGGTAAAAAACGGTTTATATCGATTTCCGGCAAAAATACAAGTCCTATGGAAAAAAGTTTAATCGCAAAGTTGTAGGTAATAAAAAGATCTACAACTTTTGTATCATACTTTTTTCACATAACCTCAAAATTTATGTAAAAAATTCAAATAACCAAGTTTTTGGTTTTTTATTTTTATCTTTTACAAAAAACATTTTTTTTTCACGAAATTTGGTGAAAACTTACCTTTTTATGTCCCAAACATACTGTAATTTTTTTGATTTAAAATATTTATTTTTTCACCTTATTTTGACTTAATATCGAAAAAGCACCCTAATTTTCAATCGAAAATTCTCACGTCAAAATATCTGCTTTTTTAAAAAAGTCGGTGGGCTTTTTGTTCGTTGAAATATCTACTTTATGATGGTGTAAAAAAAAATATACATTACTACGGTAAATGTTCTCAGAAAATGCAAATAAACGAGTAATTAAAGTGTAAATTTTAATAAATACCTCAAAATTGTACATAATGATAAAAAAAAAATTTCGGATACGAGTTTTTTTCTCGTTTCTTTGCATTTTCTGAGAACATTTACCGTAGTAATGTATATTTTTTTTACACCATCATAAAGTAGATATTTCAACGAACAAAAAGTCCACCGACTTTTTTAAAAAAGCAGATATTTTGACGTGAGAATTTTCGATTGAAAATTAGGGTGCTTTTTCGATATTAAGTCAAAATAAGGTGAAAAAATAAATATTTTAAATCAAAAAAATTACAGTGTGTTTGGGACATAAAAAGGTACGTTTTCACCAAATTTCGTGAAAAAAAAATGTTTTTTGTAAAAGATACAAATAAAAAACCAAAAACTTGGTTATTTGAATTTTTTACATAAATTTTGAGGTTATGTGAAAAAAGTGTGATACAAAAGTTGTAGATCTTTTTATTACCTACAACTTTGCGATTAAACTTTTTTCCATAGGACTTGTAGTTTTGCCGGAAATCGAGATAAACCGTTTTTTACCCTTAAAACCTCACCCCCTACCACTTCCCGGCCTCAGATCGCCCGTAAATTATTTTTCCTTTCATTTTTATTCTATTCTCTTCCTTTTCCAATGGGTTTCATCCTACTATAATTTTTTTTCACTTTTTACCATTTTCAAAGGCTTCAGCTCTAGTCTATTAGAAGAAGTAAGCGGAAAAACAGACAGAGGCAGACAGCGACTTTGTTTTATACTATTTAGAGATAGGGAAGATTCGCAAACAATATAGTAGATTGTATTTCTAGTGTCGTAATGAGGTATATTACTGGCGAGTAGTGACAGTATGTTAAAACGAGCGAGTTAGCGAGTTTTAAACAGTCACACGAGTCATAATATCATTACGCACGAGATATATGTATATGGTATTTTTTGCCTAACACACTATAAAATAGCTGCTTTTCACATCATTTTTCAGTATTTTCAAAAAAATTTGACAGTTCATTTGCGTCGCCAACTTTATTTTTTTAGTAAGCCATGAGTAGCTGTCGCAGTGCGCACACACAGTAAATAAACATAAATCACTATGGAAAATGTTTATTTACCACACTAGTGTGTTTTGAAAACACTTCCAACACACCTGCCTGTTAACTGACTATTCTACGCATACATACATGCATGTAAAGTAGCTATTTTATAGTGGGTATGGCATTAAACACATATCTACTTTTAGGAATTTTATTTTATAATCTATTTGCACTGTAGATTCTTACCCACAAGAGAAAAAAATGTAGGACGGCCCCAGAATGTAGTGATAACTTAAATCTACTGTTTTATTTTACAGGAATATATAATATCTAAATTCATTTATGAGTAGATATTATATTACGATAAAAATGTGTATAAACTCCTTAATATAAATTTTTGACTACGCCTCTGCTTTTACCTACCTTCTACATTTACCTTCGTGAAAAGTATACTTCGGAATTTTGGTTACAAAAACCTAACTACAGGTTCGACTTTGAAATAAAACTTAAAAAAGGTGGAATTTTCTTTAATTTTAGGTCCTTCTCACACGCAGCTACTCAAATAAAACTAAACTTATTACTAACTAAAATCACTAACTAGTTAGTAACCAAACTTTGCACACGATGCTATACTTAAAAATCATTGTTTAATCACTTGTTTAATTCGAGCTGTCATGATGTCTTCTGATTCAAGTGATCAGGATATTACCTTATATTAATTAGTAGCGGCCCGGTCCAGCTTCGCCCCGATGCTATGAATTTATGACTTATTATCTCTCCTCCTTCGAGAAATTCTCCTCCTGCCAAGCGATTCCGGGCTGGCGGTGTTTATTCAGTCGAATTTTATTAATGCATCACTCACTCGCTTCGCTCGTTCGCTCGAATTTTATTAATACATCACTCACCCGCTTCGCTCGTTCGCTCGAATTTTATTACTCCATTACTCACTCGCTTTGCTCGTTCGCTCGAATATTATTAATACATTACTCACTAGCTTCGCACGTTCGCTCGAATTTTATTAATACACTAGCGGTACCCGTCCGGCTTCGCCAGGGTGCTAAGAAAGCCTGTTCTCATTTTGGTATTAAACCGTTTTAAATGGTGTTAAACGGTTTATACGTACCGTATAAAATGGAAAATACGCAGTATTCATTCCTAGTATAAAACTGGGGAATATCATTTTTTTTACATACCGTATAATACCGTTTTATACAAACGTTTTATACCAGAGTATTATACGCATTTACTTCACTAGTATTCAATATCTATATCTATCGAGTCCGTCGCTGTGTTTGCCGTCGTCCCCCTCCTCCGACTTCGGCGCTTCCTCACCCCGCGAAGTATGACATATCGACGCCAGGTATTTATGTGTTATGTATATTTAAATAGGAGATAGTATGTCACAGTGGGGCTTCAGGGCTAATCCTATAATGTTGGCGACAACCCTCCGGACACATGTGGGGCGTCCTTCGATATATATACAACGACGCCACCACACCCCCCTTCGTCCTCCGGTTAACGAACCCACCCATCCTGTCTCCTTCTTCCGGGTGCGAAAAGACAATTTTAGGACGACTCTGCATGTATACGGGCCCGAAATTATACTGTTCGATAATTGGTTAGATTCGACTATTTTTTAAAAGTATAATATAATAGGTTTGCCCGTTACTTGATAAAGATTAATGTTTTATATTTTAAATTAAATAAAATACACTTTAGGAACTTTATTTTATTACAATTTTTCCTCACAACACAGTGGATTCGTCTGCACACAAAGATCTTATGGATCTGACGAATCCACTATGTGGTGAGAAAAAATTGTTATACCTAAAATAAAGTTCCTAAAGTATAAATAAATTGAATCGCTGTGTTTTATTAAACATCGAAAAAATGACCGGTATTGTTTCAAAATCAAAATTAGTAAACAATCAAAATGTACCCCTGAAATTGTAACAAAACCATCCAGACAGGACCGGACTACAATTTATGAAAACACTAGTTTGTGGATAGTGAATTACTAACTGAACATTGTAAAAAATGGATGTAAAAACTAAAAATACTTTGAAAGTTAAGATAGAATTCGCTTGATTTTTTAAGTGATTTTTACATTATTATTTATTTTTACACAGAAAACTTCATAAAAACTTGGACTTTTACTGTAAAGTTAGTGATTTTTACATATAGTAAATTAAAATTACATAATTTGTGTAATATTTCAATAAAGTGTGTAAAAATTACAAAATAAAATGTATAGTTACATATATAAAATGGATGAATACAAAACAAATTAATGTAAAATTAGTAATCACGCATGCGTAATGTGTTTTTATGGAATCTACGCGTTGTGCAGGCGATACCTGTTTGCGACGCCATTGTCTCTTTGTGTGCCTATTACCAGATTAATCGCTGGCTACAAATGGACCATCGATAATCTATGTAATCGGCCTTCTCATTTCTTACAGTGAAGAGTGTATTTAATTTGGTACAGATGTTAAATTAAACGCACGTCGAATATTAAAATTAACAAAAAAATCAAAGAGCGGATTTAAAATTATGGCTCCTCTATATAGGCTCTAAAGCGGATTTTGCTCTTTTTGTGGTTTATATGTGCCTATAAAAACGACAAAAATAGGGTCTATTTTTGATCATTTTTAACAAGTAGCCTACCTATTAAGAAAATCACAAACAATGGATTAAAAAAAACCGCTTATTGAAATTTCCTGCAAACCTAATCAGGTGTTCGTTATGTAATAATTTATGTGTCGAATGAAATTGGTCCGGAGTCGATATCACTATTTGTTCTCGAGATACGCAAGCCGAAAAAAGTTCACCAACGTACGAACGAACGCACGTACACACATACACACACAGACAGACATATCTTTAAAAACAGTAGATTCGGACTCTAGGGACCTCAAAACGTGCAGATATGTAAAAAATTTTCATTCGCAAAATCGGACCCATTACAATTAATAACCTGCGCTCATGGATGTTTTGTGATATGCTATTTAGTTTTAAGAAAGTTGTTATTTAGTGTAGCTGAAAGACGCTAATGACCTGAGATGTCGACGCGTCTATAATCTACAATAAATAAATATCTCAAATCCGTGACTTAGTTGTCGAGCGTTTATAATTTACAATCTGTCAAATCCGTGATTGAAAAGTGATTACATGCGTTATTAGGATAGCATTCTCAAGAATAATTATAGGACTTCAGAATAGCCGAGCGTGTAGCAATGCAGTCGTTTACATGGCGTTGCTATGGTTCCTCTATATTGTGTTTTAAAGACCACCAACAGCTAAGGTTATTTGGGCCTAGCACCAATTCAACGCCGATTCGACGCTTCACTACACAATTATTATCGGCGTCTGATTTTACAATTATTCTTAAAAATTGTGTTTTAAAGACCACCAACAGCTAAGGTTATTTGGGCCTAGCACGAATTCATATTTTCAATTCATTATTTTTTTTTTAATAATAAATTGAAAATCCAATTCACACTTTTACCAGCTCTCGGGCTAGAACCCGGGAACTAGGGACTTGTAATAGAGGAGCCATAGCAACGCCATGTAAACAACAGCGTCGCTACACTCTCGGCTATTCTCAAGCCCGGTTCCTCTATTACAAGTCCCTAGTTCCCGGGTTCTAGCCTGAGAGCTGGTAAAAGTGTCAATTGGATTTTCAATTTATTATAAAAAAAAAAAAAAAATAATGAATTGAAAATATGAATTGGTGCTAGGCCCAAATAACCTTAGCTGTTGGTGGTCTTTAAAACACAATTTTTAAGAATAATTGTAAAATCAGACGCCGATAATAATTGTGTAGTGAAGCGTCGAATCGGCGTTGTTATTGGCTTCGTAGGCCGTACTCGTAGCTCTCGTGCCTCGTAAGTAACTTTTCTGACGGCAGAACTCTACACTAACACCGGCTGACCTGGAAAGTAGCGCTGCACTCGGCAATCGATGACACTACACTGATTTACGTAAATGTTCTGAGGGTTTCAATTTTTAACATCCCTGTGTGTCGATAGTTGATTCAGTAATGTTTTGTTTTTTAATTTATTTGTTAAATAAATGTCTCCAGCTGGGTTACAGATTGTCAAAAAATTTGATTTGACAATAACCTTAGATTGTGATCATAATAATTACAGTTTTTATACATGCAGGAGCAGTCGAATGTCGTCAAACATCACACAAAAACAAATGATTGATTTACACAGAAAAAGATCGCTTTTCAAGCTAAATTTTGATCAAAGTGCGTAGAAAAATGTTGTTTCGAAGTGGAAATCGTACAAAAAACTTTGTTAAATACATGTATACAATATAGTTTAAAATAGTTATTTTCGATACGTGTGCGTGAAGTGAGGTATTCAAGTAGGCTTAAATTGAGGCACGAGCTAAGGGACTGACGCATACACAACGAGATCTCGTTGTGTATGCGTCAGTCCCTTTAGCGAGTGCCTCAATTTAAGACTACTAGATATCTCACTTTAAGCGGATGTATCGAACATGATTTTTTATAACGACTGCTTCTAAAGTTTAATAGAGAGAAAAAAAAATTATGATAACGGAAAAATCGCTCTTCGAGTCCTTAGAACTTTACAATTACAGACTAAGTTACGATTTAGTTTATTTTTATTGAAGCTATTAACTTCTGTATAAATCATTAAAAACATGACTCTCTCATGATGTGGTCTTTGTAAGCGCGTTACTATATATAGTAACACATCGATCGATAGCCAGTAAATAGTGCTTGTATTGTACAAAGTGCGGAAATTTCGAATTTATAAGATGTAGAGATTGTACTTTTACGCACGCTTTGGACTTTTACGCACGGTGACTAAAATACGCCTCTTTACGCCCGCATCACAGTGCTCGAATATTGAACTTTAGAAGCAGGAGTTATAAAAAAATATTGTTTCAATCCATCAATTATTTTTCGAGGAAGATCGATTTTGAAATTCTACAATGCTTGGAGAAATAAGTGTGGTCACAATCTAAAGTTGATTTTCTGACAACGCTTTCTGCAGCCCAGCATCCGACTTTCAGATGAACTGAACTAAAAGTGTCAAAGGTTAATAAAAAAATTAACAGGCTTAAAAGAAGTAATCAGAATGTCTTTAAAAAGGAAAAAAATATTTTTTCCTTCGTTTTCAATCTCCTTCCCTACCTACAGTCAATTAGAAGTCAGGGCTTGAGAATGGCCGAGCGTGTAGCAATGCTGTTGTTTGCATAGCGTCGCTATGGTTCCTCTATTACAAGTCCCCAGTTTCCGGATTCTTGCCCGAGAGCTGGTAAAAGTGTCAATTGGATTTTCAATTTATTATTAAAAAAAAAATTATAATGAATTGAAAATATGAATTGGTGCTAGGCCCAAATAACCTTAGCTGTTGGTGGTCTTCAAAACGCAATTTAATTTTTCAATTAGAAGTCGGCGTAAATACGCTCATTAAGCTCATTCCGCCGCGAAAGTGGGAAGGTTCAGGTTTTTTTTATTATAAGTTTTTTTGGCCTTTACACCTTAGTGTATTTAGCCACAAACTAAAACCTTAATTTAATTCTAAGTAAGATGGGGGATGAGGTTCAGGTTAGAATCCTGACTGTGACTATGGTGGGTAAAATGATTTTTTCCGATATGTTTCGAATCAATTATATAATTGGCTGCTTTCCAAAAAAATTTTCAATTGCAATTCAGCCGTATAAAAAAAAATCTACTTATTAATTTATGTCACTAATGCTCGGCTGCAGAAAGCATTGTCAGAAAATATGATTTGACGAGCTTAGAATTAAATAATCTATTAATTTTAATAAACTAATGTTTTTTATTTTGCTACAACCCTGACTCAAGCCGTACTTATATTGTAGAGCGTCTAACATCATCGGCTGACTAGCTTAGTTGGTAGAGCGTTCGACTGAAGATCTAAAAGTCCCTGGTTCGATCCCGGGTTTCAGATCGGAATATTTTTGTTTTTTTTTATTCATCAAATATTCTGTTAATATATTTTTTTTTTACTTTATAAATCAATTTAATGAGCCATTTTTCTGAGAGTAGTTCTTTCAATTATCCACGAGAGGCAGTACTTGTGGTAGGTACAAACATTATTTATTCCCCATTAGTGTCGTATCATTTTAGTGGTATAATTTGATAATTTAATTAATTTAATGATAATAATAATTTTATAATTAAGTTATACTACTAAAATGACACGACACTATGGGAAATAAATAATGTTTGTACCTACCACAAGTGCTGCCTCTCGTGAATAAATGAAAGAACTACTCTCAGGAAAATGGCGCATTATATTTGATACGGAAATAATTTGAAATCAAACACTAAAAAGACCAAAATAAAATATAAGTAACAAAAACTTTTAAAAAACAAAGCCTTCATTATATATAAATCTATTATTTTTTTACCCTAACCTAACTTCTTATTTTTATTATTGTACAGAACCTTCGGTGTGCGAGTCTGACTCGCACTTGACCGGTTTTTTACGATTTTGATATTGAACTTTAAAAATGTTGAGACAATAACTACCTACGTCAGCTTTTTAAAAGCGCTTGCTTGAAATAGGCGATCTTTGAATACGTTTTCAGATTTCTTTGAGTACAATTAAAATTTGTTTTGACGATTTGATCTCTTTTTCGACTCGCTGATATTTAAAGGTCAACATTTGATTCGAATTGAAAAGGTTAAAACATACTAATTAAACGGCAGAAGCTAAAGAGATTCGTCTGTATATTCTCTTTATTGTAGGCATGGTCAACTTTCCGCCTGCGATCCCCAAGAGGACAGTGTGGTCCAGTGGTTAGCGTGGTAATGTAATTTAGTTTTAAGTGAGAATTGTTATTTAATATAGTCAAGACGCTAATGACCTAAGTTGTCAAATTACATCCAAGGGCAGAGGATAGTGTGGTCCAGTGGTTAGCGTCGCTAGCTCTGGATCGGACTGTCGTTGGTTCGAATCCCGCCTCCGCTCATGGATGTTTTGTGATGTCATTTAGTTTTAAGTGAGTTGATATTTAATGTAATTAAGACGCTAATGACCTAAGTTGTCGACGCGTCTATAATTTACAATAAATAAAATGCGATCCCGTGGAACATTGGAATGTAGTTGTTCTCGCAATTGCATTCCAGTGTTCTTTGGGAATTGGCGTTTCCAGGAGTCCGATCTCGTACAAGTCGGTTTGTGTATGCTGGTTGGCAGATTCTAATACACAAATGGATTATTAATTGTCGTGTTGAAGACGCTAATGACCTGAGTTGTCGACGCGTCTATAATTTACAATAAATAAAATGCGATCTCCAAGGTGGAACATTGGAATGTAGTCCCAAAATTGCTGGGACATAGAGCTACCACGTGTAGTAGAGGTCAAAATAAGTCGATTGGACCCAATTTATTTTTATACCAAAATGTACCGTTTGCCCGTGGGAAGAGTTCAAAGTTTACATAAAATTTTGTATTACAAATTTATTAAACTTGTACTAAGAATATCTGTTAGCATTATTTAAGAAAACATTTTTTTCCTTCGGAACTATGCGGAATACGAAATTTTTACGAGAGTAACAAAATGAAGATAATTAATCAGTCTTCTCGCTAAAAAAATTTGAGAGCCGTATTACCACCCCTAAGAAAGTTCTGAAAAAAATGTCAGGGGGTGAGAGTGGTTTTAACCTTTCTACAATTTCTTTTGGGTTTCTTTGATTACCGAAAGGAGAGTAATCCTCTAAAATGCACTTTTGTCAAATTTCATTCAATTTGTTTCACTCATTTCTGAACAGCGTACAAAAATGTGTTTTTTATGTAAACTTTGAACTCTTCTCACGGGCAAACGGTACATTTTGGTATATAAATAAATTGGGTCCAATCGACTTACTTTGACCTCTACTACACGTAGTAGCTCTGTGTACCAGCAATTTTAGGACACCCTGTATATCTTTTTAAACTATTCGGTAAGCCGTCTGAAATTTTGTGTACTTATTTCAGATAATAATATTAAGAAGTAAGTTTACAAAATTTCATTCATTTTTCGGTTATATTTGAGATAGGTACCATATATCCTTAATGTTTGTAGCGTCTCAATATCCTCCTTGCCCACTGATTGTAGAAGAATAAGATTGTAGGTTATAGACGCTCAACAACTGAGGTCATCAGCGTAGCGCCCGAACGGCGAATTGTATTTCTGCGTTGACCACGGCTGGATCTGCGAAGTCGATATTTGCCGCAGTGAAGCGAAATCGGTGGCCTCCCTCTCTCTCTCTCTCTTTCTCTCCATTGTACGCACCAACACACGTACCAAACATACGTACGATATTTGCGGTCGTCGGACAAAAACGCGTATGTCGACGTTTCAGATAATATCTACTATGTAAAACCACTGCATCGATTACTTTAAGTGCAAATATCTTGAAAAAGGTTACTCCTACCCACTTTTACAAAGTATACCTTTTTTACGTAAAAATAACGGAAAAATCAATTTTTTAATTCAAAAAAATAGTACGAATGCGTACAAAAAATTTATGACTATTTGAATGAGTGAAAAGGTGTGTAAGTGGCGCCCCCTACAGGTAAGAGCCATACCAAGGTCAGATTTGAATTTCTCATGTCAAAAATCCCCATATACCAAATTTCATTAAAATGCCTAAATTATTTTAAGAGTTATTTAAGAAAATCAAAAATAAAAATTAAACTTTGACACCCTGTATCTCTTTTAATATCAACTGTCGGAATAGACAAGTTGGGGTCTATCGCAATATTTTTTTGTAAGGAATCAGCTGTTACTTTATGTCCCATTCTATTTGGGACAGCCTGTAGATAAGTATAGGAGATTTATTTGTCGCAATTTGTCGTGTGATTGTTAAAACTTGCTATCGCACGTTTTAACATAATGTCACTTACTCGTCAGTAATATACGTCATTACACAGCTAGATATACAATCTACTATTACCAACCTGACGTACGCCATTTTGATTCAGGGCCATAGATGTATTATGTATAATACATACATTATACAAACATACGACAACTGATAGAACAAACGCAGCGCGCTATAACCGCTGTGACGTCAGAAAGCGAAAGAGAGGGGCGTTATGACGTGTGGCCGGTCGACTGTAGTGACGTCAGAAGGGAAACAGAACGGCAGCGGCGGCGCGTTGCTAGCCACGTGCCGGCGCTCTCTTGCCAAAAAGGACCGTCGTCGTAGTTGGAAATGAGGCGGTGGCGACGGGTCCCGTACCCGTCGCTTCCACCAGAGCGCCGCATCGAGATGACGCGAACGTCTTCGCAGATGCTGACCGTCGCATCGGCCTCTCCGGTGAGGTGTGCGAAACTTCAAGCCATCACTTATAATTAACTTGAATATAAATTTTGGAAAAGAATCAGGTAATCAACTATCAGAAGTCAAAAACCATCAATTTGATATTTTTTTTATAATAAAAATATAATGGTATTGTAGACCGAGAGCTAGTGAAACTTTTTTGGTATTATTTATTCAAGGCCTTATTTTTGTGAAGATGTTGAGGGAGGCATATTAAAGTGCCCTGAGTAAGGGATTTTGCTAGATAGCGGTATGGGAGGGATGCAGACCGCCCCCAACATGTAACAAAAAAAATGGTCACAATTATTATTGCTTCAAGGCTGACATTGTTTGTATAGCTTGTCGGTAACCCAATAATGCCATTATAAAATTTGCAAATCGATTGGTCAGTATTAAAGGGGTGGCAGATCACCCTAAACGTGTCATGTACCCGACGAAATTTATATTATTAATTCAAGGTTCAAATTTTAATATGTTGTTACGGCGACTGTTTTAAGCATATATTTCAATTTGCAGAATAAAATGTCGGTAATAACCCCCTCTCTTCGAGAGAAACTTGCTCGCCTAGCGGCCTAGGTGTTTATATCGTTCTGCAGGTGGGTTAATACCGACATTCTGTTCTGCAAATTGAAATATATGCTTAAAACAGTCGCCGTAACAACACATTAAAATTTGAACCTTGAACTAATAATATAAATTTCGTTGGGTACATGACACGTTTAGGGTAATCTGCCACCCCTTTAATACTGACCAATCGATCTGCAAATATTATAATGGAATTATTGGGTTCACCGACAAGCTATACAAACAATTTCAGCCTTGAAGCAATAATAATTGTGACCATTTTTTTTGTTAAATTTTGGGGGCGGTCTGCATCTTTCCCATACCGCCATCTAGCAAAATTGCTTACTAAGGGCACTTTAATATGCCTCCCTCAACATCTTCACAAAAATAAGGCCTTGAATAAATAACACCAAAAAATTGTCACTAGCTCTCGTTCTAATGCGTAACAATTTAAAATATAAAAAAATAAAATTACAATTATTTTATTTATTATATTTTACGAACATTTGATTTTATAAGATAAATAAAAGTGGATGTATTCCTTTCCATGACAACGAATACAATTATTTGTGTTTAACGGTATTTACGCTATCTGTATGTAGTCTGTACCCACGATACTGACATACCCATTTTTTATTAAAATGTATTTCAAAATTGGAGAAATGCTTATTTGTGTGCAGTAAAAATTGGAAGTGGGTGTCTGAAGGAATCGAGAGATATGCGTATACTCCCTCCCCCCGTCTCCCGCCTTCCCCCCCGTTTACGCAACACCTTCAGTATGTGTTAATTAATGTATCGGAACGGGACGGATGCCGATTGCGTTTTATACAGGATGTTCCATAAGGTTCTATATGTCTTTAATGTGCTATAAGAGATAAATAAAAACATTTTTTGCCATAACCACCACAAAATAACTACTTTCCATACATATATACCGGCCTGTATTGGTTCATTTAACAGGCAGGCGTGCCGAAAGTGTTTTTATAACACACTGTGAAAAATTGATGTAAAAATACTTTGAAAGTTAAGGTAGAATTCGCTCGATTTTCTATGTGATTTTACATTATTATTTATTTTTACACAGAAAACTTCATAAAAACTTGGACTTTTACTGTAAAGTTAAACAAATTTGTGATTTTTACATAAAGTAAATTAAAATTACATAATTTGTGTAATGTTCCAATAAAGTGTGTAAAAATTACAAAATAAAATGTATAGTTACATATATAAAATGGATGAATACAAAACAGATTTAATGTAAAATTAGTAACCACGCATGCGCAATGTGTTTTTATGGAATCTACGCTATGTGCAGGCGATACCTGTTTGCGACTCCATTGCCTCTTTGTGTGCCTATTACCAGATTAATCGCTGGCTACAAATGGACCATCGATAATCTATGTAATCGGCCTTCTCATTTCTTACAGTGTAGCTAGACCGGTTTTTTGCCTCCCAAAACCCTTTTTCAGTCAATTTTATCCAAATCGTTAGAGCCGTTTTATCCATCTCAACGTTTCAATAATTTTTGAGTCGGTAATTTTTTTCTCAAGGTCATTCCAATTCACTACCCTCGCTAAAGACGTATAACTTCGATAATAAATTGAAATTATTAATTGGTGCTAGAACCAAATAAACCTAGCTGTTGGTGGGCTTAAAAAATAATATAAAATATCGATTAGTCGTCCATCGGAGTTGTGCAAATGGAAATGAAATTTTCAAAAAAAATAAACCTGTTACATAACATCGGTTTTCTGGTGCACCGTGTAGAAGTGCGATCGGCCCACGGATGTACGTGCTATTTAAAGATCAATTATTGTGATTGCGTCATTGGTAACTCATTGGTAACCGGCGACAAATAAACTGGAGGAATTATATAACGCCATATAATAGAAACGCTCTGTGAAATATGGTTGACTTGTTCCATTAGAATTTATTTTTGTTTTTTTCACAAATTTCATTATTGGTGCCCTCGGTTGTTTTCTAAGAGGCACAGGCCTCCCATTGTCTCTAGTGATGTGCACAATTGGTCTTGGTCTTGGTCTTGCTAAAAAGCAAGACCAAGACCAAGACTATCATTAGACTAGCAAGACCAAGACCAAGACCTCTTGCAGTCTTGGTCTTGCGAAAAAGCAAGACCAAGACCAAGACTATCATTATAGACTAGCAAGACCAAGACCAAGACCCAATGAACAAGCGTGTGTTAAAAATGATGTAGGTAATTTTGATATTTTTTAACATTTTAATAAAATAAAGTATTTTGTTAGTTAATAATAGATTGTGAATTATTTTTAATTTATAACTATGATGATCTTCAGAAGTAAAAAACTAAAAAAAAAAGACAGATAAAATGAGCAAGACCAAGACCAAGACCAGGACCAGACATATTTGAGCAAGACCAAGACCAAGACTGAATCAGCAAGACCAAGACTGTCCAAGTCTTGGTCTTGCTTTGCTCATTACTAATCGTCTCAATGCCTATTAAAATGAAATTTGGTATAGACTGTGTGCAGGGGGGCGGAGTTATAATAATATCGATGCAAGCGCTCGTTGTGAGATCCATTGTAAACTCTGAACTCTAATTTTCCGTAATTGTCAGTGAGCATTGTTGTTTAAAAAGTCAAGTAAGTAAAACCATGACTTTTCTTCGAACTTATTTGGAAATTTGTTACCTTGTTTTCTTGGGGTTATGCTGGGTTTTAAATAAATTTGCGAAAATTTCATAAACCATAAGTATAATTCGTTTTTTGTTTAAATAAAATCGTTATTACATAAATTTACAAACATATATAATATTTAATATTTTAGATCATATTTAGTTCCGGAAAAGTAAACATGTATTCATTGGTACGTTTCTCACTATTAATCAAAAGTACAAAAATATTGTTAGACGCATTTAGCAACGCGCCAACAGTTGATCACACAAAAACATAAATGACTCGAATTGGACGTGTTTAATAGTATTACATCAGACCGGGGTGTTTAACATGATCGCCGGTCTTGATCATATGAGCAATAGGTCAGTTCCTTCCCTACGTTGTGTTTTTTTATTAAAGATCCAAAAGCATACGGTCGTACATGGATAAGCGTACCGTTCTGTTACGTTCTTTGTGTATGTTCAGTATGTGTGTCCGGCGGTCGATTTTGCCAACGCACCCTGTATGTGTGTATTGGGCGGTCGAGGTTTCCAACGCACCCTGTATGTGTGTATTGGGCGGTCGATGTTTCCAACGCACCCTGTATGTGTGTATTGGGCGGTCGATGTTTCCAACGCACCCTGTATGTGTGTATTGGGCGGTCGATGTTTCCAACGCACCCGGTATGTGTGAGAACGACAGAACGCCTTTCGCTTGTAAGCTCTAGGTGGGAACTTAATCCCGGTTCTAGTTCTTGATATAATTGAAAATGACCAGAGGGTCAACTACATGGCGTGTCACAGACTCAGTGAACGCTCATTTATTTATTAAATAAATTAACGATAAATGAATCGATAGGCCTGCCATCCTACGGCGACCAGACCAAGCCAATTAATAATGGTTTGAAATAGAGACGCGAGTGCGTACAGCCGGAGCGTGCAGGCACTGCGTCTCGGATACAAGTAAGGCGCCTCGCCATACGATAGCGTACATTACTAAATAAAGTTCAAAGTTATTAGATTGCCGTACATAACACGTGAATATTGAAGTTATTTCTAGATATTGATAAGCTCAAATTAATATCCATTACAAATTATTACTATAAATCTGATAAATTTGACACTTTTAAATCCGGTCCGCAAGATTACAGGCGTCATGGTTTGAGGTTATGGTGTCGTCTGTCAATATAAATCATAGACTTAGATGTAGGTATACACCTCCATGTCTGATATAAATTAATTAGTTATTAGTGTATTTGCCATATGGCACATACACTATTGGCGTCGGTCGGATGGTGGGACCTAGGGGTCGGACCAAAATTTCTCGACGTTTCATAGCCTCCTGAACACTTTGGCACCATTTTTAAAAATGTTTATATTTATATATATGTATATATATATATATATATATATATATATATATATTTATATATTTATATATATATTTATATATTTATATATATATTTATATATATATGTGTGTACACGATAACTCTCGACAGACTTAATCGATTGAAACGAAATTTGGTACACACATTGGAACCCATCACCAAGACCAAGACTATCATTAGACTAGCAAGACCAAGACCAAGACCTCTTGCAGTCTTGGTCTTGCGAAAAAGCAAGACCAAGACCAAGACTATCATTATAGACTAGCAAGACCAAGACCAAGACCCAATGAACAAGCGTGTGTTAAAAATGATGTAGGTAATTTTGATATTTTTTTACCATTTTAATAAAATAAAGTATTTTGTTACTTAATAATAGATTGTGAATAATTTTTAATTTATAACTATGATGATCTTCAGAAGTAAAAAACTAAAAAAAAAAAGACAGATAAAATGAGCAAGACCAAGACCAAGACCAGGACCAGACATATTTGAGCAAGACCAAGACCAAGACTGAATCAGCAAGACCAAGACTGTCCAAGTCTTGGTCTTGCTTTGCTCATTACTAATCGTCTCAATGCCTATTAAAATGAAATTTGGTATAGACTGTGTGCAGGGGGGCGGAGTTATAATAATATCGATGCAAGCGCTCGTTGTGAGATCCATTGTAAACTCTGAACTCTAATTTTCCGTAATTGTCAGTGAGCATTGTTGTTTAAAAAGTCAAGTAAGTAAAACCATGACTTTTCTTCGAACTTATTTGGAAATTATTACTATAAATCTGATAAATTTGACACTTTTAAATCCGGTCCGCAAGATTACAGGCGTCATGGTTTGAGGTTATGGTGTCGTCTGTCAATATAAATCATAGACTTAGATGTAGGTATACACCTCCATGTCTGATATAAATTAATCAGTTATTTTTTATTATACGTCAAAATTGAAGAAGAAAAAAACTTAAAATAAATAATTTTCATGTATCTTTTATGCTATGCTATTTATACTATATGCACGCAGCTAAATTAAACGGTATTCGTTTATTAAAAAATTTCGCGGTCTAAAACAACAATAAAAATGACTTCAATCCGTGCACTATCGTTCGCTAGCGGCGCTAGTAGGCTTCGTGCACACAACCTATACGGACGTAGAATGTAGATTGATGATCCAAAAACAGAAATTATGAGATTTTTGGATAAATAATTTTTTTGGACCCCATCTTATAAAGTTGAAAGTGCACTCAAAATTTTTTTCTCACCCCATTGAGTGAAGTGTCTTTAGATAGGTCGCCTAAAATGCAGCAACAAAAAATGTTATAAGAACCTATTTATTTTAACCCTTTAGTCACGAGATATTTGCTTTCAAAGTCGTTATCAAAGCGTCCCCCCCCCTCTAATTGCTAAACTATCGAAACAAAAAATCTGAAAAAAATCCTGACTTGGTGCTAGGCTCAAATAATCCTAGCCATTGGTGGTCTTAAAAAACATCGGATTAATTTTTCTAAACTCACTTTACTTTAGGCGAAAATAGTGTTTTTTTGCTCAATAAACATAATTGGGAGCGTGTTAAAAAAAAAGAGGTGTCATGGGACACCCGACAGAAGCTATGCTTTTTACGCATTGTATATATAAAACCGAATTTATCAAGGCTATAGACAATACAATTGAAAAGTTATTATTTGACCGTCATTTTGAAATCTGATGCAATTATATTTTTTTGTGTCCTATAAAACTCTTAAATATCAATTTTCAAAAAAATCGGACAGTTTTTACAAAAGTACATACGACGCCATTTTGAAATCTGACGTCATTTTATTTTTTTGTGTCCTATAAAAGTCTCAGCAATCAATTTTCAAAAGGATCGGATAATTTTTACAAAAATACATATGACCGTCATTTAGAAATCTGACGCCATTTTATTTTTTTGTGTCCTATAAAACTCTCAGATATTAATTTTACATAGGCCACTGCGCGTGCGCCAGTATATTAATTTCACCGCTGACCATAGCTATAGATATACTTTTAATAACATGAGCGTGACGGCACTGCCGGATTTAGAGGTCTGGAGGCCCCGGGGCAACAAAGGAGTGGAGACTCCACTGGCCCCAAATTATTTTCCAAATATGGACATTTTTTTTCAGTCGAGTTTTCCAATAAATAATTTATTGTGAAACCAAGTATAGATTCTTTTATTATTTAACAAACATATAAATATAATCGGAAACGAGAATTATCTGAAATTAAATTTTAGCGTTAACGAACGGAACCTTCCGAGCTTTTTTCGCCGAAAAGTCGTTGATGATTTCGCTGAAATCCAGTTCCCGAAGTAAATCACTTTCAATACTCAGGAGAGAAAGCTTTGATAGACGATTTTGTGGGAGCCCCTCTTTTGTGGGGGCCCCGGGGCTGTAGCCCCGGTTGCCCTCCCCTAAATCCAGCCATGCGTGACGGTTTACACCGTGACGCGAACCTATAAGTTTTTTCCCTGCCAGAAATCGTCTAACGCGCCTATTGAAGCATAGCTTCAATAATCACGCGGTTTCTGAAACCATGTCGAGAGTCGAGTTGAATTGGTCCAGAGATCCGTCGACGTCGAGAAATGTAGGTCAAAGAAGACGCGCGCGGTGCACCGTTCGACCTCCTCGTCATAACAACACCAGCGGCGGCGGCACAACAATAGTGCGCCGCGTCCTTTCTATCTCTCTGTGTGCCCCGCGCGGTCACCGCCGCCCGTCCGCTCATTTGTTTGTTATTCATTCACCGTCGTCGATCGTCACTGCTCGGACAGTTCCGTGTCCGCATTCAGTCGATCGTGTTTTGTTTCATTAAGGCTTAGCTTATATCTCTATACCATGGAGGATAGAATTGAATTGAATTGTAAATTATAGACGCTCGACAACTGAGGTCATTTACGTCTAATAGATGATAGAGAGAATTGAAACTAATCATTATAGGAAATTTTTATTCATGGAAGAGCAGCCAATTTTCAATTGCAAAACAGCTGAATAAATCTATTATACTAATTTTTATGCAGTGAGGAAAATAAGAGTTCTCTTTTCCGACGGTAGAGGCGCTGAAGTTATAAGACCCCAAGTAGAGTGGGTATAACCGGGAGATTTGAATGTTGATTTTTTTTTGCAAAATAGAAATAAACTGAATTAAAAAATAATCGATCAGGTTAACAAATTTCATGTTGCCGTTGGAGGGTGGACAGTGCGGCGTTCTCTATTCTACTATAATCTTGCTATTGGCACAAAAATGAGAGAAAGAGATATCTATTGTAGACGACTATGACTCTCTCGATTTCTAGAAGTGTGATTGATTCTTCGTCTCCACTCTCCATGTCTATATTTTATGCTTTTTATATTATTTGAAAATTGAATATTCATATTCATATAGCAATCATTCACAATTCTAGAAAGAGATAATGATAATCGTCTACGATTGCTATCTCTTTCTCTCATTTCTGTGCCAATATTATAGTGGAGCGCTCTGTCAAAATTGTGTTTTAAACACCAACAGCTAAGGTTATTTGGGCCTATGCATATTTTCAATTCATTATTTTTCTTTTTAATAATAAATTGAAAATCCAATTGACACTTTTACCAGGTCTCGGGCTAGAACCCGGAAACTGGGGACTTGTAATAGAGGAACCATAGCAACGCCATGTAAACAACGGCACTGCTACACGCTCGGCCATTGTCAAGCCCGGAACGCTCTGTACACCCTCCATATGTCTATGCATAGAATAATGGAGACTGGCTCCATGCATGAGACGTGGGGCCTTATAGTTACAGTGCCTCGCGTAACGCTTTTACAAACCCTTACCGTCATCGATTTTCGGGACACACGGTTCGCAGACAGACAGCCTCCTTTACAGTTTTTTATTAGTGTTGATTGATAATAATTATTAGCCCAGTAAATGAAAGGAAAAAATCACCCGCAATGTCGCAAATAATTTCCATAGAACTGGATTTTTCACAGGTGATAGAACACCTTTAGGCATGTATTTTTACAAAAATCACTGAATTTATCGGTTCGCTATTATTTTTTAATATATTAAATTGATGGTCAACGTTTTACAACCCAATTGGTTCTTTCTTCAGGGTCTTTTATATTAATACTTATAAAAATATACATACCGGGTGTTCATTTGGAGACTTTCACCAAAAATACCTCGAAAACTAAAAGTCAGATGAAAAAATATTTCGCACAATTTTTGAGGAACAAAGAACAATGTATGGAATAATTATTTTTTTTTAATTTATGAACGTTTTTCAGGTAATTTTAAGGTTAACGTTGGCGCTATTTAAATAGCAGCTTCTAATTTTCTGGCAGATTCAGATTCTGCACCCTAATGACGTTAGCTTCTGTACTCTACAGATTCTGCATGAAAAAAGAAACAATTTTTTCCCGTAACATTTTTTATCTGATCTAGACTTATCGAATAAGATGTTCTGAAACAAAACAAAAACATTTTGCATCTGTACTTACTGTTCTAATTTCCCCATTTTCCGGAACCGCAAAAAACGACGAAAATTAAAATTTCATTATTACAAAGAATGAGCCATTTTCCTGAGAGTAGTTCTTTCAATTATCCACGAGAGGCAGCACTTGTGGTAGGTACAAACATTATTTATGCCCCATTAGTGTCGTGTCATTTTAGTAGTAGGTATAACTTAATTATTAAATTATTATTATTATTAAATTAATTAAATACTTAAGTTTTACCACTAAAATGACACGACACTAACGGGGAATAAATAATGTTTGTACCTGCCACAAGTGCTGTCTCTCGTGGATAATTGAAGGAACTACTCCCAGGAAAATGGCTCATTATTTCAAGATATTCCACGGCACCACTGCTTTTTTTAAAACGTAATTCTTGATTTCGTCGATTTTTGAAAAATGGAAAAATTGTAAATATAGTATGACAGTTGCAGAATCTTTTTCTCTACAAAAAATCTAAATACACTATTATAGCTAGCTAACACACCTAAGTATGGAAGTAAATAATTGCACCTTAAGAAGTAACAATTTTGGAATCCACTACTTCGCACAAATCACGACCCTGCCACTAATTTTAAATGTTTTGTCAGTTTTAAAAAAGATCTTTAAGTTCTTGATTTTTCGTAAATTTTCTGTCAATTTTAATGTATTTAACAGCTTTTAAAAAATCACTACAAAATTATCTTGTGTTTCAATTTTTATTTAATTGTTTTTCAGCATCACACATATCTTTGAAAAAGCGCTATTTCCTGAAATATTTGTGCCTTTTTGGTAGATGTAAACAAATGCTTCGTCGTTGGCGCTTTTTCTTCAGTTCACGTGCAAAATCGGCAGACAAAAAAAAAACACAAAAAATCTCGCGGAGTCAAAACTCTACTGTCTTTATAAAAGTTCATATCCGAGCATATAAATTGTAAACATGTTATCAATTGCATACGATTGTACAGTTCGTTCAAAAATGAGTCATTTTCCTGAGAGTAGTCCTTTCAATTATCAACGAGAGGCAGCACTTGTGGTAGGTACAAACATTATTACTTCCCATTGGAAGTTATTGTAATGGGTCCGAAAATCGAAATCAAAATGTATAACAAATTTTTATGTTTCAAGGTCACTATACTATTTTTTTACATTATTTTTAGAAAGATGTCTGTGTATGTGTGTGTGTGTGTACGTATGTACGTACGTATGTGTCCATTTCTTTCTAAGACGAAATCTCGAGAATGAAAAATGATATCGATTACTTTAGGATGCCAATCGACGCGTATTAACGTAAATATGATCTGAAAGAAATTTTTTCAAAATCGGTTCAGCCGTTCTTTTTTCTTAACTAAATAGACTCCAAAAAAGTAGATTTTACACAATATCTCGCGAATAAAAAATTATATCGACTTCGTAAGGGTGTTAATCGAGGCGTGTTAACGTCATTTCGATCCGACATAAATTTTATAAAAATCGGTTCAGCCGTTTTTTTTCTTTTTTTTTTAATTATTGTTAAAAATAAATAATAATTATGTTTTAATGATTAAAATGAACTCTATGATAGTTTAATAGTCATATTAAAAATTACTTTTTTCTTTTTAGTGCATTTAAATAAAAGCTTATCTCTAAAAAGTTTTTTTACTAATATTTATTTTGTTCACTTTAGTCTTTCAAAATGTTACCCCCCTTTGACACCCGTAGAGGTTGAATTTCGAAAAATTCTTTCTTAGTAGATGCTTACGTCAGAAAAGGAACCAACTGTCCAAATTTCAAGTTTCTAGCTTCAGCGATTTGGCCTGGGCGTTGATTATAGTCAAAAAAACCCTACATCTCCGTTTGAACCCCTTAGGGGTTGAAATCATTTCTAAAAACGATTTATGCATGTATTGTCATCGGGAATACATATGTGTGCAAAATTTCAAATCAATGGGATACGTGGAAGTCGTTCAAAATTAACTTGCAAAATTTGACCTAAACAAACAAACTAACATACATTGCAAGTTAGACTTTTCTCCACGATCTTCCGCGATAATTATAGACGCTGACGACTCAATTGTCGAGCATCTATATAATCTACAATCTGTCTGTCGGCGTTAATTTCCGAACGCACCGTAGTTAACCATAATATCGTACGATTACGCACACACCAACACACGCACAGAAATAAGTATTAATATTATATATATTATGTATAAATATCTATATATATATATTTATACATATAAAATACAAATAATACAGCCATCTTTGTCTAGCGCGCGAGGGTAATGCCCTCTATCGCGGCGTCTTTGTCGCGCGCACACGTATCCCGTTTTATCCCCTTGGTGCTATTAATAGAACGGGGACACGCTATTTTTAGCGACCGCTATGTAGGTTAAGGGGTGGCGTGCGAGCTTTGTGCGCGTGCGCGTTACCGCTGTGACGTCATCGCTGTTCTACTTTGTAGCGCGCGCGCGCGCCACAGCGAGAGAGAGAGAGAGAGAGACGTCGCTGTCGTCGTCGCTCTTCGCCGCGACGGCAGGAGGCGCGCGCGCGCGAGCCGGCGTAAAAACTTTATAATGTGTTGTTTTGTATGTACGGTGTTGGCCGTCAGGAAGCGTTGCATAGGCACAGCTACTTAGCGCCCGTTCGATTGAATAAAACGCGGGTTGCACGAGTCGAACCATAAATATCTTTAAAAACCGTTTATAATACTTTTTAATAAATGCTTGCCCATATGACTGTTCTTTTTAATTATTAGTGTATTTGCCATAATATGGCACATACACTATTGGCGTCGGTCGGATGGCGGGACCTAGGGGTCGGACCAAAATTTCTCGACGTTTCATAACCTCCTGAACACTTTGGCACCATTTTTGAAAATGTTTTTATATATATGTATATATATGTGTGTGTGTGTGTGTGTGGGTGGTGTGTGTGTGTGTGTGTGTGTGTGTGTGTACACGATAACTCTCGACAGACTTAATCGATTGAAACGAAATTTGGTACACACATTGGAACCCATCACCGCAAGAAGCCTATTTAAAATGTTCCCGATCGGACCATTTTCAGGGTTGCATTTAGGGGTTCCAAAAAGTTTTTGGGCCCAAAAATACCGAAAAATTTGTCAGAATCGTTTCAAAATTGAAATTTAACTCTTTAGTAAAGATTAAAATGTGCTGCTAAAATTTTAATAAAATCGGCCCGACAGGACCGGACTTTCAAATTTTATGAAAACACTAGTTTGTTGATACGGATTTACTTATGGAAGGGTGTATTTAATTGGTTGTACTGATAAAATCCATGTCTAATATTGAAATTTAGAAACATTTAATTATTTTAAGGGATGTATTAAGGGGTTAAATTTTTTTTTGTCAAAAAACAAACTTAAGTTCACATAATAATGCCACAATGCCTGTATTAGCAAATACACTATATTGTCGGCAGGGTTTGGCACTGCGACCCGAGTTTTTATTGTATTTTATTATTGTATTAATCTGTATTACGTTTTGTATTTTTATGACTTTCGCATCCACTTTGGCTACGCGAAGAAATAAACTAACTATCTATCTATCTATGCAGGAAAAACTGTAATTTTGAAGTAAAATTTCTTTGGCGGCGACGATTTGAAGGGTAAAATGCTGGCTCGATGAAACGAAAACAAATATGTTGTGACGCGAACTATTTGCATAACAAACCCTAAATAAATCAATAATTAATGTATAGTCATGGCTCATTCTGATCCATTCATTTTATATTATTTATATTGGGATCCGTCAAATGAGCATATGACATCTGGTGGCACAAAATTGTACTCAAAACGAGGGAAAATTTTACATGGTAACAGTGCAAATTTATCGTGAAATTGTTTATTACAAATATAAAAAAAAACTCGGGTCGCAGTGCCAAAACCCTGCCGACAATATAGTGTATTTGCTAATTGGCATTGTGGCTTTATTATGTGAACTTAAGTTTGTTTTTGGACAAAATAAAAAATTTAACCCCTTAATACATCCCTTAAAATAATATTTTTTTTCTTAATTTCAAAATTTTTATCAATGCAACCTCGGTACCAAATTAAATACACCCTTCAGTAAGTAAAGCACTATCCGTAAACTAGTGTTTTCATAAAATTTGTAACTCCGGTCCTGTCGGGCCGATTTTATTAAAATTTTAGCAGAACATTTTAATCGTTACTAAAGGGTTAAATTTCAATTTTGAAACGATTCTGAGAATTTTTTCGGCATTTTTGGGCCCAAAAACATTTTTCAACCCCTAAAAACCACCCTTAAAATAGTCCGATTTGGCCCATTTTAAATAGGCTTCGTGCGGTGATGGATTTTAACGTGCCTACCAAATTTCGTCAAAATCAATTAACTCTTTCGAAAGTTATAGCCCGCACACATATATATATATATCATATATATATATATATTTATAAATATATAAATATATAAATATATATATATTATACATATATAAACAGACATTTCCAAAAATGGTGCCAAAGTGTTCAGGAGGCTATGAAACGTCGAGAAATTTTGGTCCGACCCCTAGGTCCCGCCATCCGACCGACGCCAATAGTGTATGTGCCATATGGCAAATACACTAACAAGTAAAATAAACAAAAAGTTTATGGAAAATGGAATTCGCGACGTTTTCTAATATCATGGCAATAAACACTGTCAGTATTGCCTTGTAAAACTTACTTTACAGAGAATTATTTTCTAATGAAATGTGGAAAAACTGTATTTATGAATTAAAAAAATACTTTATATTAATAATAAGATGTACTTATTATTATACTGCACTACAATAGTTGAATCCCTGATGATTGACAAATTTATAGGATTAACTTTATATACAAATATTTTGAGGTTAGTAACTTACCTACTTATTACAATATAACTTATTATGTTACAGTTATGTATTTACATTATTCACCTAACCCAGCCTTAAAGGCGCATTGAACGCGGATGATTAATTTCGTGGAGATTTTCTTTTAATTTTGATGTTTTTAAGCAATAGGTATGTCGTAAAGATTACTACTTTTGACACTTCATTTTGCATGCATTTTTCTCGTTATATTTCCGACATTTTATAATATGCCCGGCTTTGAGAATCCGTTCTCCTTCAACGAAATTCCTTTGTTTAGGATTTGTACCGGCCCAATCACAAATTGCACTTACCTATATTTATCATTTCTTATCACTTTGAAAATCATAAAATTACACGCAAAAGTATACCCCGTATATGAAATTTCCCCCCCTCTGCGCCATGTTTTTTAAGCTCCACCTATCTGACGGATCCCAATATAAGAAGTTTTATTTCGGTCAAGTGTGCCGCGACACATATGCCTTTTTTATTTATTTTTTTATTTACGAAACTACGAGGTTTAGAAAAAGAATTGAAAATGTCTTTTAAATTAATTGATGAAATTTGACGCTAATGACCTTAGTTGTCGACCATCTATTATGTACAATAATTAAATTGTATTCGGATGTTCATTTAGATAAGTCAAGCACCTAGATTTTGTCATTGTAAAAGAAAACTAAACGTTTATGGTAATCAATATGGCGGCCGGTGAACAGCTGATTTATTTTAGGTTAGGTATTTAAAAATTAATATAATGTCGTTTAATTTAATTTGATTTAAGTAATTAGACGCTAATAACCTTAGTCGTCGAGCGTCTATAATCTACATTAAAAAAATATTCAAAATATTTCATTGGAAAACTAGACCTATGTCACACAAATATATGGACGATTTGTATATAGTTTATGAAGAAAACTGTGAAAAACTGTGTGCGTTTGCCTTGCAGGGAAAATTGGAAACGATTTTTCCAGAGATACCAATGTGGATCGGCTTTATACAGAGGCGTGCGAGAAGTTTTATCTACAGGTGCATATACTTAAACAAACTTGGGTTCATGTATTGAAATTAAGAAAAGTAGGAATTGAGATTGAATTTGAAATATTTTTAACATTGGAAATGTTTATGTTCGTATATGGGGGCAGAGTTACGAGTTTTCGTTCAAGGCCAAAAGACAACGGTGTCGCGATCAAGTGAGGAGCAATCATGCAAAATTGAACAAGTGCAATTTTTTCGAAATGTGTTTTATATCATGTCTAGCTAATTGAGACGTATTTGCGACGATCTGCGGTGTTATTTTTGAGCAAATGTTAATAAATACTGTAGAAAAATCCATTTAAAAGTTAAGTAATCAAGCAAAAGTGAACGCGTATATAACAGAAGAATAATAGGGTTATTCCTGACAAAACTAAACAGTGCATTGATAAATATTGTGTGTATAATAAACAGTTAATTATGTTTCATATATGCTGTTATCATTTCCAATGTCCTCGATGGTTGCAAGGATTGCGAAATCTGTGAATTTTTTTTTCAATGAATGAATACCTCAATTGGAAGACAACAAATGGATGTTCTGAAGTTCAAGACGAAATATTGTTAAAAATAACAGCAGAATGTTGAATAATACTCATGACAGATATTGTAACATTGTGGCTGCTATCGATCACTAATAAGTGTAACTATTGTCTAAGAGAGGGCGCTACATTCGTTTTGTTTACATCGGTATAAATGTCAGTATTGAATTTCGTGTTCAGTTCGTGTTTTTCAATGGTTTTGTCACTGATTGTGTTTCAAGCATCGATGCTGTAAAGTCAATGCGGTAAAGTGTAAGCGTAGGGTGACGTCAGACGTGCATTGGCTTATTGTTCGTTCAGAGTCCTCTATATGCTAGTAGTCGAACTACTCAAAATATTTAAAAAATTAAACTATTAAAATTATAAATTAATAGATTTATACGGCTGAATTGCAATTAAAAATTTTTCGTTGACTGTGACTATGGTTGGTAAAATAATTTTTTCCAATATGTTTCGAATCAATTATATAATTGGCTGCTTTCCAACGAAAAATTAAAATTATAGTTAAACATTTATAACGACGACAGCGCCTCTTAAGGTTTTTAACGGCAACTTGAAGTGCAGATCCGTTTTAAACTGAGAAAAGCATCAGAATGTCTGTCAGAAACATGATTTCAAAACCTTTGTTCGTTCAAAATTCAGGTAACATTTCCACAGAAACACGGCATCGTTGAAGGTTAATCGGTAGAGGCTTTGCCTCCTCCGAAAGTGACGGCATCTTCGAGGAGAAATCCGTTTATGGCGCCCCAGCGGTGGCGGCGGTGCTGCAATAGCGGTTCACTGGTGTCAAACACACACACCAAAAGGGGGGTAAGTTGGGGCGGCACCCCTTTCATTACATAAGCCAGGTACACACACACATACAAACAGAGATGGATGTAATGACGCATCCCCGGGTATGACGTCATAGGACTGACGTTCATGCTATAGCACGAACGCCGATGCGCCAATGTTTAATGTCCGGACTAGGGATTGGTCTTTAGTTATCGACAATATTGGTCCAATTCTAACAATTTTTTTTTCAGATACACTACCCCCCCTCCCCTTCTGCTTAGATAGGTTGTCAGACTCCCGATCGTTAAGATAACCCCTGCAATCCTTTCCCGTCGCCTAAATTGGTTACCGCTCTCCCGACGCTATTTTTAAAGCTACCGCCAAATGAAGAACCTACAACACACTACAGATCCTACAGAGTAAAAATTGAAAAACATGTCCTGGAAAAATTTATAACTTTAAAAATTACGTAATTTTTCATACTTAGTCAAAATTTTTTTCAAAAAATTCGCCTGTAAGATCTGTAATATGATTCTCCGTCCTTCATTTGGCGTTTACCCGAACCGTTTAGCTTTAAAAATAGCGTCGGGAGAGCGGTAAACGTTTTTCGGCGCGGGAAAGGATTTGAGATGGAGAGTGGAGGGGGTAACTTCCGGTGGAGAACACTCTTAAGAACCGCAGTTAAAGGGCAGTTATAAAAAAAGGGTGTGGGTTTCGGGACCCCCGACTGATGTGAAACGTCAAAGGAAACGTTATTGAACTCGGTGGTATTCTCTATGTAGTAGTATATATTTTTTCAAAAGCATCAACTAACTGTTATGCTGACGTAATCCTATATACTGCACTGTAACACCGCGTGTGTTACAGTGCATGCCTGAGCCAAGAGAGAGAGAGAGAGTGCCGCAGTGGTGGGGAGAACAGCAGCGAAGGAGCGGATCAAACATTTCGTTGCATATTTCCCCTCACGCGGCTGTTCACAGCCCGACATAAGATGTTTCACATCAAAAAGACATGTGTCGCGGCACACAGGACCGAAGTGGAACTTCTTATGTACGAATAATATAAAAATCAGTTAGGGCTAGGAGCACCCTGTGCGTTGTGCGAAGTCAAAAATCGACTGGCGTTTGAAAACATCCATCCCCTGCGAGAAGAGGGGAACATTCCAAACATTCTTTCCCGTCGCCACATTTTCGTTTCATCGAGCCAGCATTTTATTCTTCAAATCGTCGAGACAGTGGCGCCGCTATAAGAAGTTTCACTTGAAAAAATTTTCAAAATACGTGCTTTTAAATTTAATTCCCCAGGGGGAACATTGGAATGTAGTTGTTCTCGCTGCAATTGCATTCCAATGTTCTTAGGGAATTGGCGTTCCCATGCAGGAGCCCGAACTCGTACCAGTCGGTTTGTGTATGAATGAATGAATGAATTGTAAATTATAGACGCCCGACAGGTTTGTGTATGCCGGCTGGCAGATTTTTAATACAACTCAGGGAGAAAATTGGAGTTGTTCTCGCAATTGCATTCCGATATGTTCTTTGGGAATTGACGTTCCCAGGAGCCCGAGCTCGTACCAGTCGGTTTGTGTAAGCCGGCTGGCAGATTTTTAATAGATACAACTCAGGGGGGAAATTGGAATTAGTTGTTCTCGCAATTGCATTCCAATCTTTTTTGGTAATTGGCGTTCCCAGGAGCCCGAACTCGTACCAGTCGGTTTGTGTATGCCGGCTGGCGGATTCTAATACACAAATGGATTATTAATTGTTGTGTTGAAGACGCTAATGACCTGAGTTGTCGACGCGTTTATAATCTACAATAATAATAATTTTAAATTTTAAATTTCGCATGTTGAAAGGATATTTTCAAATATCTCTCAGCCCTAGTTTGGACTCATTTTATTGACACCCGAACTTAAATTATTTATGGCTTTCGCTTCGAACGGATTTCTTCATATATTTTCAACGCCGATCACAGAATTCGATGCAGATTTTAGAATTTTGGCAATATGTTCAAAATTTACTAATAGGTAGGTACTGATATTGCAAATAAATTGACTGTTGTGACGTGAATAATAGAAAAATTAGATGCAGGTAGCGGAAATACTCGGAAGTGGTTGACATATTGTGAAATAAAACACAGCATGTATAACTGTGTTAAGGTCTCTATTAATTAATTAATTGTAGATTATAATTGTGTGTTTTAAAGATCACCAACAGCTAAGGTTATTTGGGCCTAGCACCAATTCATATTTTCAATTCATTATTTTTTTTTAATAATAAATTGAAAATCCAATTGACACTTTTACCAGCTCTCGGGCTAGAACACGGGAACTGGGGACTTGTAATAGAGGAACTGCATAGCAACGCCATGTAAACAACAGCATCGCTACACTCTCGGCTATTCTCAAGCCAATTGTAGATTATAGACGCGTCGACAACTCAGGTCATTAGCGTCTTCAGCACAACAATTAATAAATCCATTTGTGTATTAGAATCTGTCAGCCGGCATACACAAACCAACTGGTACGAGCTCGGGTCCCTGGGAGCGCCAATTCCCAAAGAACACTGGAATGTAATTTGCTATAGCAACCACATTCCAATGTCGCCCCTGGGGGGGTTAAGGTCTCAGACACAGTAAGTCAGGTGGCCGTGCGGAAAAGTACGAGTCTATACTGACAGGTACAAACGCCAAACCCAGGTTCGAATCCCTAAAGATTTTAATATTTTTTTAATAAAAAAAATATATAGGGATGGGATCACAATTTAAACTAGGGACCTTAAAACGTGGAGATATTTTTTTATTTTTTACAGTTTCATTGAAAATAAACTTTCAGGGTTATCTGGATCTGATTTGATATTTTCAATTTGTTTTAATTAATAAATTGAAAATGTAATACCAAACTTGAAATTAGAACTTGAGAAGTGGGGGCTTGTAATACACGAATCATGGTAACCAGAGAACCAGATACATGACGTGTTAACGCCGTACAAAAAAAAAAATAAGAACGCCACATCAACGATATCTCATAATCAGCTAAATTCATGAGCTCTTGAAAGTTTGCTGTTTGAACGGAAAGTATAGGAAATCGATTTGTAAAAAAATCAAATCTCCGCGTACAGTTGGTATGCGCCCTGTATACAGGGTGAGATGGAAAGTTTTGATAAAATCGATATATATTTATAAATTGTTACTGTTTCTATAAAATTTTTAAAATATCTGTATAGATAGGTATACATGAATTCAATATGTTCCAAAATTATTTTTTGATGATTATTTTTAATATGAAAAATTTAAGTGGAATTTACTTATATATAGAGTCCAATTATTCTTCGAATGGTATACCGTTACGTCATCAATGTTTTGGCGTCAATCATCAAAAGGCCACCTAAAAAGGGAAAAAAACAAAAAAATAACTTTGTTTATGTTTTATGTTTTTCGTTTTTTTCAGTAACCCTTCGCACACTACGCCACCGGGTCAGGTAGGCGTCGTCCTGATAAATAGGCGTTTTCTGTCAATGACGTAGCGGTATAATTCTTAGAGTAATCGGATTATACTTGTGGAATATTTATATACGATACCTACTTAGACGATATTGCAATTTTTTACAAACTTTCAGTATGTTGGTGCGGCGACTGTTTTAAGCATATATTTCAATTTACAGAACAATATGTTGGTATCTATTAACCCCCTTGCAGAACGATATAAACACCTAGGCGAGCAAGTTTCCCTCTAAGAGAGGGACTTAATAACGACATTTTGTTCTGCAAATTGAAATATATGCTTAAAACAGCCGCCGTAACAACATATTAAAATTTGAATCTTGAACTAATAATAAACATTTCGTCGGGTACAGGACACGTTTAGGCTGATCTGCCACCCCTTTAATAATCGATGTGCAAATATTATAATGGCATTATTGGGTTCACCGACAAGCTATACAAACAATTTCAGCCTTGAAGCAATAATAATTGTGACCATTTTTTTTATTATATGTTGGGGACGGTCTGCATCCCTCCCATACCGCTATCTAGCAAAATCCCTTACTCAGGGCACTTTAATATACCTCCCTCAACATCTTCACAAAAATAAGTCCTTTTATAAATAACACCTAAAAATTGTCACTAGCTTTCGGTCTATACCTCAATAGATTTGTTGAAAGTTTGTAATTTTAATTTGCGACCAACTTTCTGATATTGTCTGTATTTTTATGTGGCCTTTTCAGTTTTCTGTTCTAAATATAAGTTTATTTTTTACTGCCATGCCACTAAGAATATTGCATGTCTTGGCTATGATGATTAAATTGATTCTGGTCTGTTTACATTTTTTAACCCCATATTGGCAGTAAGTGGTGCATGAAAAATATATAATATATTGCGATTTTTTGGTCTATCCAATATTATTATAGGGACAACCGACTAGGCCCTGCAGTAAGGGTTCTTTCTGATTAGTCGAATACCCCATCTTGATGTCGTTTGACACACACGCAGACATCTAAATGAACGTAACAACTAACAAGTGAACTCTGTACTTATAATGAATAGTTGATAGCGATTAAAAAATGGATAAATTTGTATGTGGAAAATACTCATCACATATTCTTATTTCTTCAAGACAGTCATTAATATTCACAAAATCAGATTGAAAACTTCAGGTAAGGCTTGCAATCTAATTCTTTCTGTAAAAGTCGATCAATTTTTTGACATTTCAAAATAAAAATTAATTTAATATTTATTATTATTATTTGAGATATTCGGATGTCCAAAATTTATACATTAACAGTATCCTTGAGAAATTGGAATAGAAAAATAAATTTTAATTAAGTTTTTTTTTGAAATGTCAAAAAATTGATCGACTTTTATAGAAAGAATTTGATTACAAGCCTTGCCTGAAGTTTTCATTGTAATTTTGTGAACATTAATGCCTGTCTTGAAGAATATGTGTTTGAACATTCTCCACATACAAAACCCATTAATTTTTAATCACTATCAACTATCCATATTAGTATACAGAGTTTACTAGTTAGTTGTTACGTTCGTTTAAGTGTGCCTGTCTGTGTCAAACGACATCAAGATAGGGTATTCGACCAATCAGAAAGAAACCTGACTGCAGGGCTTAGTCGCTTGTATTATAGGATTTAATTTAAAATATGCCCGTCGATATTTTAATCTTATGTAATGCTTTCGTAGTTGAAAGTCTGCCTTCAACGGTCGTTATATTTTTATTCATTATTAAACTAATGGGTCGCCGAACAACTATTTAGTCGAGCGTATGCTAGCGTCAATAAACAGCTGTGGACATAAGCTGCCGACGATAGTTGTTCGACAGTTTAGTCAAAAGGCGATCGATGCGGTATTATGATTTTCTAGTCGAACAACTATCGTGTTGATAGTATGCTTAGTCCCATCTGCTCCAATAGCCTTTCAAAAATTGTGTTTTAAAGACCACCGACACCAATTCATATTTTCAATTCATTATTTTTTTTTTAATAATAAATTGAAAATCCAATTGACATTTTTACCAGCTCTCGGGCTAGAACCCGGGAACTGGGGACCTCCGCTCATGGATGTTTTGTGATGGCATTTAGTTTTAAGTGTGTTGTTATTTAAAATGTAATCAAGACGCTAATGACCTAAGTTGTCGACGCGTCTATAATTTACAATAAATAACAGTATATTGCTACATGCTCGGCTATTCTCAGGGCCCCGGCAATTTTTAACTAGGCAGATATAAGTTTGCATGGCATTTTTGCGTGTCTCCTCGGGGGAAATCCCCGATCAATTTCGCGTCATTTCGTAACTTCTGAGGTACATTGCGGGGACATATTATTATTATTATTATGGCATGGTGACTATTTCAACCTACCGTAATGTTTGGAAGTTGGCAAGCGTGGGCGTTATGTTATAGAGCGTACTACCAACGTAATATACCTATATTTTCTCTGTTTTCGTCAGCTGCTGCTGGAGTCTCGACATGTATACCAACGTGACCAATATCAAAACATCTGCACGTGACAGAATAATGCACCTGTGTGCCTTACGTTTCGGCCACAACTGCTTTGGATGTTATCAGGATCTATACTCCTCTATGACGGTGTCAATAAAATAAAAAATATTAGTAAAAAAAACTTTTTAGAGACAAGCTTTTATTGAAATGTACTAAAAAGGAAAAAATAATATTTAATAATTTTGGTTCATAATTATTATAAAAGCGGGGATTGTAATCTCTATGATAGTTTATTAGTCGCAACCCCCGCTTTTATAATAATTATGAACCAAAATGATTAAATATTATTTTTTCCTTTTTAGTACATTTCAATAAAAGCTTGTCTCTAAAAAGTTTTTTTTTACTAATATTTTATTTTGTTCATTTTAGTCTTTCGAAATTTTATCCCCTTTTGATCCTCCTCGGGCCTGAATTTCGAGAAATCCCTTCTTAGTGGATATTTACGTCAGAAAAGGAACCAACTGTCCAAATGTCAAGTTTCTAGCTTCAGCGATTTGGCCTGGGCGTTGATTAGTCAAAAAAAACCCTACACCCTCGTTTGAACCCCTTAGGGGTTGAATTTAATTCTAAAAACGATTTATTCATGTATTGTCATCGAGAATACATATGTGTACAAAATTTCAAATCGATCGGATACGTGGAAGTCGTTCAAAATTGACTTGCAAGATTTGACCTAAACAAACAAACACACAAACTAACTAACATACATTGCAAGTTAAATAAAAGTAGGATGCGGTTTTATGAAAACACATGCAAACAAAACTTTATTGCCTGCATAACCCTAAACGCTTTTAACCCGAAATCGCCGAAAATATATAATTTTGAAAATTTTTCGTTGGAAAGCAGCCAATTATATAATTGATTCGAAACATATTGGAAAAAATCATTTTTACCAACCATAGTCACAGTTAGGATTTTAACCTAAACCTTTCCACTTTCGCGGCGAAATGAGCTTACAGTACTCAACCGTGACATGATTACCAAACTAATATTTTCCTTATATGCTTCGGAATCAATTGATTTTCACTACATGCGAGTATTAATTCAATATAGCTAGGTTGTAGAAATGAATCTTTGTACTAGCGAGAGCTCATCATGAAAGTGAAAATTATTTTGTTTAAGTGGTTTTGGTAATGTAATTTTATTGTTTGATTGATTAGATTTTAACGAATTTTACACGAGTGATAATCGGGATATTAGAACGGGACTTCCCAGAATTACAAAATAACAGAGCAGTCAGAGCACGGCGTTACGAGCTACGACCAACAACTGCTATGAGTGCGACAATCGACCGCATGAGAGCGCGCGCGTGCATCCAGTTTTAAAATTTCGGGACTACGGCAGGTACCGGGATCTCTACAATGATTCCGGGAACTAAGAAATTTCATTTAGTCCCGGGATCCTGGGACTGGATACCCTAGTTCGAATATGTAAAGAAAAATTCAAAGTGCAATTTTTACTTCCCACCTCTACTATGGTAGGGAATTGTAATGGATTTAGTCCGAAAAAAATATTTCGAGATTTTAACAGATCTTCACGTTTTGAGACCCTAGCAATAGTTTAAGATCATTTTCTGACTGATGTCTGTATGTGTGTGTGTGTGTGTGTATGTGGTCAATTTTTCGCCTTCGATATCTTAAGAACGGAACAACATACGAGCATGCCGATTGTTCTGTTGTGTTTATCAGCCTTTAACTTAGATCTGCTTAGATTTTGAGTCAAATCGGTTCGGATATTTAAAAAAACGTTCTCAATGTCACGTATTAACATAGGTAAAAAAAAATATAAATGAATTCTAGATGTTATAATATGAAAAAAATGTAAATATTTTTTTTCTCTAAAATGTATAGTTTTCGAGAAAAAAAATATTTTACTAAAAAAAATAAAAATTGTACGTAAATCAAGGTAACCATGATTTTTGCTATATTAAGCTAGCCATCAGTAGATCACCAAACAAAAAAGAGGGCCGTGCTTTTTTGAAAGAATAAAAATTAAATTATGTTTTAAAGACCACCAACAGCTAAGGTTATTTGGCCCTAGTCAAAGAATAAAAAAAAAGAGTGTTTATTTTTTGCAAATATTTACTATGTGGGAAGTATAGGACTGGTCATCAGTCGAATTTTTTATAAACGGTATTAAAAGTATTATAGTCCTTGAAAAGCCCGACTGGTCTATAAAACTCTAGGAAGCAGTGTAGTCTAGTGGATAGCGTACTTGGTACCGCAGCCTCTAAACTAGACTGTAGTGGGTTCGAATCCCACCTGCGCTCATGGATGTTTTGTGATGTTATTTAGTTATAAGTTAGTTGTTATTTAGTGTAGTTGAAAGACGCTAATGACCTGAGATGTCGACGCGTCTATAATCTACAATAAATAAATAAAATATAAAACTCTATAACTCGAACTTCAGGGGTCATGCAAAAAATTTCTAGTTACGGAGTTAGGATTTCGATATATAGAGAGTTTTTAACAATTACAATTTCGACTTGGAGAGACATAATTTTAGGGACTTGGTAACAGACAAAAAACTTTGATTTATAGAGGCTGTAAAGTGTACACGTCGTTTAATTCGAGTTATAGAGTTGGCGAGACTGGAACTTCGACTTTGGGTTTCTGATGAAGGCGAAAGGCTATTTTTTTCGATTTAGAACCTTAAAGACTTAAAGATGTTCGAGTTATAGAGTTTTCAAGCGAAGCTTTTTTGCCAACGCTGCGCGCTTGGACGAGAAACAACGAAGTACGTTTGACGTCAGCAAAGCTGAATGACGTCATATCTTGCTTGAAAAGAACCGCAACTTTAATGAATTACTGCGCTTCGACGAATCGATCAACGTTTCTCAGATTTAGAAAACAAGTTCAAATGGAATCCTAAAATAAAATATTATTAAAAAGAAACTTTTTAGAGACAAGCTTTTATTGAAATGTACTAAAAAGGAAAAATAATATTTAATAATTTTGGAACATAATTATTATAAAAGCGGGGGTTGTAATCTCTATAATAGTTTATTAGTCGCAACCCCCGCTTTTATAATAATTATGAACCAAAATTATTAAATATTATTTTTTCCTTTTTGGTACTTTTCATTAAAAGCTTGTCTCTAAAAAGTTTTTTTTTACTAATATTTTATTTTGTTCATTTTAGTCTTTCGAAATTTTACCCCCTTTTGATTCTCCTCGGGGCTAAATTTCGAGAAATCCCTTCTTAGTGGATGCTTACGTCAGAAAATCAATCAACTATCCAAATTTCAAGTTTCTAGCTTCAGCGATTTGGCCTGGGCGTTGATTAGTCAAAAAAAAACTCTACACCCTCGTTTGAACCCCTTAGGGGTTGAATTTAATTCTAAAAACGATTTATTCATGTATTGTCATCGGGAATACATATGAGTACAAAATTTCAAATCAATCGGATACGTGGAAGTCGTTCAAAATTGCAAGTTTTGACCTAAACAAACAAACACACACACTAACATACATTGCAAGTTAAATAAAAGTTTGTAAAAAACAATGTTTCACCAGATTTTTGCTCAATTTGAAGTAAATTTTCGATCTGCGTTATAAAATAATTCCACGTAAATGTCTATAATAATATTTTTTTATGTAGGTACCTGCGATTAATTTTAGGTTTTCTTTTAGAAATTAAACGTAGGTTTCATGGAAAAAACAATAATAAGTTACCTATGCTTTCATAGGTCGATGTTTCGATTCATAACTGTTCCATCTTTATGACCTTGTCATTTTATTGATATAAATTAGATGAACTAATAATATTACTCAATTTTTTGTCCCATAATCCTGTGAACCTTATTTAACTTTTGTGGTTCTTTTTAGCAAAACAAATGCAACTTTTTTATGATATATTTTTTCGTCTTTAAGAGTATTCTATAGCGAAAGTAACCTCCCGCACTCTTCATTTCAAATCCTTTCCCCTCGCCTATAAAACGGTTCCCGCTCTCCCGACGCTATTTTTAAAGCTAAAGGGTTTGGGTAAACGCCAAATGAAGGACCGTAAATCGCACTACAGATCCTATAGGCGAGAAATTAAAAAAAAATTCCTGAAAAAACTTACAACTTTTCGAAAAATTACGTAATCTTTCACATGTATCCAAAACTTTTTTTCAAAAAATTCGCCTGTAGGATTTGTAGTATGATTCTCGGTCATTCATGTGGCGTTTACCCGAACCCTTTAACTTTAAAAATAGTGTCGGGAGAGCGAGAACTTTATAGGCGAGGGGAAAGGGTTTGAAATGAAGAATGCAGGGGGTAACTTCCGTTATCGAATACCCTTGATTGTGTAAGATAATAAAAATAAAATAGTTTTAAATTATTTTACAATTAAATTGTTTACGAGAATTTAAAAGAAAATCCGAACACGAAAATTCTATCAGTTTTGCGTGCTTTGCAAGCTTACATTATAATACTTTCATTTTCACAACGACCTTGAACGCTTTCGCAAAACTTACGTACGTACAGAGTTTAGAAGCATTAACAAAAAAACTTACCATTTTTTTTTTGTTCATTTTGAAATGCGGCTTTTCTTCTCTCGTGTTTTTTTTTTCAACTTTTTCATTTTGGATCCGAATTTTGCCAATAATTTTTTTTTCTAATTGCAACTCACTTTTTAAGTGTAAAACTTTATTCAAAATTTTAAAAAAAATTAAAAAAAAAAACAATCACCAATCACGTTTTGCAAATTTAAAAAAAATTTCGAGCGTGTCACAATTTACAGTGTTGATTTGTAAACAAACGAACGTTGTTTACAAAACAATTGAAAAAATAACAACAATTTGTTGTTTTGATTTGAAAGGAGTATAGTAGATGGTATTGTTTATGTCAGTTTGGTTCCTGTGCGTCAGGCAACCGTCCGATTCCGCATGTAACACCAAACTGCCTAGCTAACGGGATGAATCTTGAATAAGCATTATTGAGACTTGGCAACAGAGCACATGCTTGGTGAATGGATCTCGTCGTTGATTGGTCGTTTCGGGTCTGACGTCAGTACATTGATTGTTATAATTCGCACGTGCACTGGATAGAACAGCGTTAAGTGGAGAGAGACGAAGCGTGCGAATTTCGCGCGCGCTAAACAAGGACAATACTATTGATAACGCATTTTAGTCTATTATATAATATATAGTTGGGAAGAAGGTAAAAACTGTAAAATAAATAAATATATATCTATATAATATGTTATAATATGTTGGTGCCGATGATGGTGCAATCTTGTGTGTATGTGTGACACTGCAACAATGAAACAATTGCAGTTTGCAGCGTGTGCCCCCAATCGCAACACCCCGTGGCCCCATTCCTAGATTGGAGGCCACTTGTGATTGCTTTACTTCGATGTGGACTACAGATTTAATCCTCTCTGTGCCGTGCGACTCTAAAATTAGCGCCTTTAAGTTAAAGCCTTGGCTGTTTCCGATGGAAATTCGGACATTGAATGTGTTCTGGAAAATTGCGCAGTCGAGACGAGATATTAACAATATTATCTCGTCTCTAAATTTGGGCTTGAAAATAGCCGAGCGTTTAGCGATGCCATTGTTTCCGCATGGCTCCTCTATTACAAACCCCCAGTTCTTAGGTACTAATCCGAGAATTGGTAAAAGTGTCAATTGGATTTTCAATTTATTATTAAAAAAAAAATAATGAATTGAAAATATGAATTGGTGCTAGGCCCAAATAATCTTAGCTGTTGGTAGTCTTTAAAACACATTTTTTTTTGGCAGGTAATAGACCATGAGGACTTGAGAATGGCAGAGCGTGTAGCGATGCTGTTGTTTACATGGCGTTGCTATGGTTCCTCTATTACAAGTCCCCAGTTCCCGGGTTCTTGCCCGAGAGGTGGTAAAAGTGTCAATTGGATTTTCAATTTATTATTAAAAAAAAATAATGAATTGAAAATATGAATTGGTGTTAGGCCCAAATAACCTTAGCTGTTGGTGGTCTTTAAAACACGCGATACAATAGACAATGACCTTGAATAAAGAACCATCTCGATATTCATCTGTAATTGTTGAGGGAAAATCTCAACAAGATGCCCAATACAAATATTACCTTTTCTCGGCGAGAGGCGGAGTCCTATCCGGGACAACGACACTAGGCAAAATTCGACTGATGACCAGTCCTATACTTCCCACCTAGTAAATATTTGCAAAAAATAAACACTCTTTTTTTATTCTTTGAAAAAAAGCATGGCCCTCTTTTTTGTTTGGTGATCTACTGATGGCTAGCTTAATATAGCAAAAATCATGGTTACCTTGATTTACGTACAATTTTTATTTTTTTTAGTAAAATATTTTTACTTCCCACCTCTACTATGGTAGGGAAGTAATGGATTTAGTCCGAAAAAAATATTTCGAGATTTTAACAGATCTTCACGTTTTGAGACCCTAGCAATCGTTTAAGATCATTTTCTGACTGATGTCTGTATGTGTGTGTGTGTGTGTGTGTGTGTGTGTGTGTGTGTGTGTGTGTGTGTGTGTGTGTGTATGTGTGTGTGTATGTGGTCAATTTTTCGCCTTCGATATCTTAAGAACGGAACAACATACGGGCATGTCGATTGTTCTATTGTGTTTATCAGCCTTTAACTTAAATCTGATTAGATTTTGAATCAAATCGGTTCAGTGGATCCTGAGATATTCAAAAAAACGTTCTCAATGTCACGTATTAACATAGGTAAAAAAATTCGACTGATGACCAGTCCTATACTTCCCACCTAGTAAATATTTGCAAAAAATAAACACTCTTTTTTTTTTATTCTTTGACTTGGCCCAAATAACCTTAGCTGTTGGTGGTCTTTAAAACACAATTTAATTTTTATTCTTTGAAAAAAGCATGGCCCTCTTTTTTGTTTGGTGATCTACTGATGGCTAACTTAATATAGCAAAAATCATGGTTACTTTGATTTACGTACAATTTTTATTTTTTTTAGTAAAATATTTTTTTTCTCGAAAACTATACATTTTAGAGAAAAAAAATATTTACATTTTTTTCATATTATAACATCTAGAATTCATTTATATATTTTTTTACCTATGTTAATACGTGACTTTGAGAACGTTTTTTTGAATATCTCAGGATCCACTGAACCGATTTGACTCAAAATCTAATCAGATCTAAGTTAAAGGCTGATAAACACAATAGAACAATCGGCATGCCCGTATGTTGTTCCGTTCTTAAGATATCGAAGGCGAAAAATTGACCACACACACACACACACACATACACACACACACACACACACACACACACACACACACACTACAGACATCAGTCAGAAAATGATCTTAAACGATTGCTAGGGTCTCAAAACGTGAAAATCTGTTAAAATCTCGAAATATTTTTTTCGGACTAAATCCATTACTTCCCTACCATAGTAGAGGTGGGAAGTAAAAAAATATAAATGAATTCTAGATGTTATAATATGAAAAAAATGTAAATATTTTTTTTCTCTAAAATGTATAGTTTTCGAGAAAAAAAATATTTTACTAAAAAAAGAAAATTTTTTGCAAATATTTACTAGATGGGAAGTATAGGACTGGTCATCAGTCGAATTTTTTTTTTAATAATAAATTGAAAATCCAATTGACACTTTTACCAGCTCTCATGGTTAGAACCCGGGAACTGGGGACTTGTAATAGAGGAACCATAGCAACGCCATGTAAACAACAGCATTGCTACACTCTCGGCTATTCTCAAGCCCACGACCCACTATCAATTTGATGAAAAAACCAAATAGTTTACTCAAATACAGTGGATCTCTTATGATTTGAATAATTTTTGAAAAATATAATTTTAGAAATAATTAGTTAACGTTCATGTCTCGATTGAAAGACAAAGGTTCAGATCCTTCGCTGATTGGCTGTTGCGTCGAGTTGCGCGGGCTCAGTGGGTAACCGGGTTACCAGGTTCATCCGCCATTCACGCTGGCGTTATAGCTGATCTGCTGTAAGGATTCACATCGCGACGTCCTTTCCTTAACTATATAAAACAGAAAATAGTCATTATTATCTTTGGCGTGATGAAATTTACACAGTTTTTTGTCCTTGGCAAAACGGGATTAATGTGATACGTCGTTCCTTTCTCGAATTATGTCAGAATAAGTTAACCCGAGTATTTAAGACTATATAATATTACGGTCTGGGTGAAGTCGGGCCGCACAGCTATAGACCGAGAGCCGGTGACAATTTTTTGGTGTTATTTATTCAAGACCTTATTTGTGTGAAGATGTTAGGGAGGCATATTAAAGTGCCCTGAATAAGGGATTTGGCTAGATAGCGGTATGGGAGGGATGCAGACCGTCCCCAACATGTAACAAAAAAATGGTCACAATTATTATTGCTTCAAGGCTGAAATTTTTTGTATAGCTTGTCGGTGACCCAATAATGCCAATATAAAATTTTCAGATCGATTGGTCAGTATTAAAGGGGTGGCAGATTACCCTAAACGTGTCATGTACCCGACGACATTTATATTATTAGTTCAAGGTTCAAATTTTAATATGTTGTTACGGCGACTGTTTTAAGCATATATTTCAATTTGCAGAACAAAATGTCGGTTTTAACCCCCTTGCAGAACGATATAAACACCTAGGCGAGCAAGTTTCCATTTAAGAAAGGGTGTTATTACCGACATTTTTTTCTGCAAATTGAAATATATGCTTAAAACAGACGCCGTAACAACATATTAAAATTTGAACCTTCAACTAATGATATAAATTTCGTCGGGTACATGACACGTTTAGGGTGATCTGCCATCCCTTTAATACTGACCAATCGATTTGGAAATATTACAATGGCATTATTGCGTTCATCGACAAGCTATATAAACAACTAGCGGACCCGTCCCGGCTTCGCTCGGGTGGTATGAAATTATGATTTAATAGCGGTCACCCATTACTCCGCTCACGTATATTTAGTATAGCTGATCCGGCAAACGTTGTTAACAATTTCTAGGAATAATTACATTATTCACTCGCTTCGCTCGTTCGTTTGAATTTTATTAATACAGTCCTCACTCGCTTCGCTCGTTCGCTTGAATATTATAAATACACTACTCACTCGCTTCGCTCGTTCGCTTGAATATTTTCGCCTACTCACTCGCTTCGCTCGTTCGCTTGAATATTTTCGCCTACTCACTCGCTTCGCTCGTTCGCTTTAATATTATAAATACACTACTCACTCGCTTCGCTCGTTCGCCATATATGTATTTATATATATATATATATATTTATATATATATATATATATATATATGTAAATTAGAAGTAAAAAAAAATAATTATTAAGACCATTAATTTAAATAATAACTATCCTATCATCTAAGTTGGACCAAATTACGTATATATGCCAATTTTCATGAATATCGGTTGAGTCGTTTTTGAGTTTATTCGGAACATACACAGTGACACGGATTTTTTATATATTAAGATTTCAGCCTTGAAGCAATAATAATTGTAACCATTTCTTTTGTTACATGGGGAGGGCGATCTGCATCCCTTCCATACCGCTATCTAGCAAAATCCCTTACTCAGGGCTCTTTAATATGCCTTCCTCAACATCTTTACAAAAATAAGGCCTTGAATAAAAAACTCGGGTCGCAGTGCCAAAACCCTGCCGACAATATAGTGTATTTGCTAATACTGGCATTGTGGCTTTATTATGTAAACTTAAGTTTGTTTTTGAACAAAATAAAAAATTTAACCCCTTAATACATCCCTTAAAATAATATTTTTTTTCTTAATTTCAATATTTTTATCAATGCAACCTCGGTACCAAATTAAATACACCCTTCAGTAAGTAAAGCACTATCCGCAAACTAGTGTTTTCATAAAATTTGTAAGTCCGGTCCTGTCGGGCCGATTTTATTAAAATTTTGGCAGCACATTTTAATCGTTACTAAAAGGTTAAATTTCAATTTTGAAACGATTTTGAGAATTTTTTCGGCATTTTTGGGCCCAAAAACATTTTTCAACCCCTAAAAACTACCCTTAAAATGGTCCGAATGAGCCCATTTTAAATAGGCTTCGTGCGGTGATGGATTTCAACGTGCCTACCAAATTTCGTCAAAATCAATTAACTCTTTCGAAAGTTATTGCCCGCACACATATATATATATATATATATATAAATATATATATATATATATATATATATATATATATATACATATATAAATAGACATTTCCAAAAATGGTGCCAAAATGTTCAGGAGGCTATGAAACGTCGAGAAATTTTGGTCCGACCCCTAGGTCCCGCCATCCGACCGACGCCAATAGTGTATGTGCCATATGGCAAATACACTAATAACACCAAAAAATTGTCACTAGCTCTCGGTCTATAGTAGGAGTATCTCAAAATTTAAGAGAATTTCATTGATCTGTATCGTGCTTGCTTATCTAAAATATTAATATCCAATATGATCGCCAACGTTCATCGAGAGACGAGGGCAGTATAGCCTAGTGGTTAGCATGCTTGGCGCCGCAACCTCTAGACTGGACTGCCGTGGGTTCGAATCCCACCTGCGTTCATGGATGTTTTGTGATGTTATTTAGTTTTAAGTTAGTTGTTATTTAGTGTAGTTGAAAGACGCTAATGACCTTAGATGTCGACGCGTCTATAATCTACAATAAATAACGTTATTGAACTCGGTGGTATTCTCTATGTAGTAGTGTATATTTTTTCAAAAGCAGCAACTAACTGTTACCGGGTTTACATGCAGCTCACTTCCGCGGCAGTGAGCAGGGAATTGGACATGAAATTGGGCAGCGCGAGTATGTAAACACGTCGCTCGCGCTGCCATTGCTCATGCCACTGCCGCTGCCGTACGCTCCCTTCAGTGGCGGTATTTTGAACGGAAGTCAAAGGACTGGCAGCGCGAGCGGCAGTGACCGTTTACATGCTGCCCGCTGTTCTGTCTATTCTTTTTGCTTAACCAAGTGCACGATCCGAAGCTTATTTGTTTATTCGCGTTATGCCCATGATTGAGTGGACCAATGATCAAGTGCTAAAGTTTTTAGAGCTATATGCAACTGAGAGATTATTATGGGATCCTTCTCATAAAAAATACTAACAAGGTTTTGATGCGATGAATCGCTGTCATCCACCATCGTCTTTTGCGACGTCGACGTTTTTTTTCTATCACATGTCTATTTAAAACATTTATATAATTTTGCAAACTCAAAAAACAGAGTACTGTGGCCGCGGCAATTGCTGGCAATTGCTGGAGAATAATGCGGAATAATGCGGTAGGCGCAGTAGCTGTATGTAAACAGTCACTTGCCTCAAAGGCTGCCGTGGAATTATACAGGGCAGGGCAGCGGGCAGCGCGAGTAGCAGCGGCAGTGGCTGCATGTAAACCCCGTATTTACGCTGACGTAATCCTATATACTGCACTGTAACACCGCGTGTGTTACAGTGCACGCCTGAGCCAAGAGAGAGAGAGAGTGCCCGCACTGGTGGGGAGAACAGCAGCGAAGGAGAATTCGTTGCATTATTTCGTTGCATATTTCCCCTCACGCGGCTGTTCACAGCCCGACATAAGATGTTTCACATCAATAAATTCATCGAGAGACGGCGTGCTAAGAAAAAGAAGATTGGAATTCCGATGTTGACTGCACCTGGTAGCTTAGGAGTTAGGATTGGACTTTGTGACGCCGATGACGATGCCGTTGCGACCCTCCCGAAGCGGACGGAGCATCCGTTGAATGTGTGTGTGTTTATAGATGTATGTGCGTCATTCAGTTTTGCAGCAAAGTGCAGCCGTTCGATGGTAAAATGCATTCGATAAAGACGACCTGAACGATCCGCCGAACTAACCACCTGGTGCAAGAGTGAGATGTAATGAATGCACGCGATGCATTCGTTGCACTGTTGCATTATAAAACAGTATATTGAACCGTGCAAAGAGTTCTTTGACCTTCCCCTCCGATGCATCTCGTTTCCTCTTTCACCCTTGTGCTATATTTGCCCTTTTCCTTCGACCCGTGACAGATGCCTCCCCGTCCCACAACCCATCTCACCGCACATTTTTGAAATATAATATTTGAATTGTATATTTTATTGTTTTGATAATTTTTTCCAGCGAAAAATAATTGGGTTTTTAAACGAATTTTTTTTTTTACTTAAATGGAAGGACCACATCAAGTTTTATAGCAAAACTGTTTTTATTTAATTTTTTTGCTTACTAATTAAAAGGTTATATTTAAATAAAAATTAATTTTTAAACTCAGTTCCGATAACGCGCCGAAAGAATCCGAACGCGTGTGACGTCATTATGTTATCTATGGTCTTTGTATCCATGGTTACCAAGTTAAAAATTTATTATTTTTGATAGTATGTGTAATACATATACACAAATACCAACAAATGCAGACACATTTTAACATAACGACGTCACAAACATTCCTGGCGCGTTTTGAAGTCACGTGATATTTTTTAAATTTTTATACATTTTAATTAATTTTTAGTAATTTATCTATAGCTTTAAAAAAAATTTTCTTTTCGATTTTCAATATTATTTATGTTAAATTATTAGAAAAAATTAAAAAATTAATAATTTTTTTTAAACTTAAATACCTAATTGTTGCTTTCCTAAATTGAATTGAATTGTGAATGGGCTTGAGAATGGCCGAGAGTGTAGCAATGTTGTTGTTTACATGGCGTTGCTATGGTTCCTCTATTATAAGTCTCCAGTTCCCGGGTTCTAGCCCGAGAGCTAGTAAAAGTGTCAATTGGATTTTCAATTTATTATTAAAAAATAATGAATTGAAAATATGAATTGGTGCTAAGCCCAAATAACCTTAGCTGTTGGTGGTCTTTAATAAACATTTTTTTTTTAATTGTGAATTATGGATGCTCGACAACAGAGGTCATTAGCGCCTTTCCTAAGTTGAGGCTAGCCGAAAGTGTAGCAATGCCTCTCCTAATACAAGCCCCCAGTTTCCAGGTTCTAATTCGAAGACTGATAAAAGTAGCGATTGGATTTTAAAATTATTAAAAAATATTAATTGGTGTTAGGCCCAAGCAACCTTAGCTGTTGGTGACCTTAAAAAATTATCCAGTAAATGACAAAATAATAATAATACTCGAAAATGTCAAAACGACAGGCACACATTAATTTCACATGGGTCTGATGGGCTTGAGAATAGCCGAGCGTGTAGCAGTGCTGTTGTTTACATGGCGTTGCTATGGTTCATCTATTACAAGTCCCCAGTTCCCGGATTCTAGCCCGAGAGCTGGTAAAAGTGTCAATTGGATTTTCAATTTATTATTAAAAAGAAATAATGAATTGAAAATATGAATTGGTGCTAGGCCCAAATGACCTTGGCGGTCATTAAAACACACACATATGGGTCTGACAGATCTAATTATTGCGACTTTTTTGCGCACCCAAATTGCAGGTATCTCAAATCGAATTGCCAATAGAGTTGTTGTGAAAAATAATATGCATTTACTTGGAACGAAACACAGCGAATGTAACGCGTGTGAATTGCTGTCCGAGGAACGAGAGAAGCAAACTTCCCACTAGTTGCAAACGCTGTGTTCCGTCCCTTGTAATGCAATATTATACTGTTCCTCACAGATCCTCAATTTTTACTTCCCACCTCTACTATGGTAGGGAAGTAATGGATTTAGTCCGAAAAAAATATTTCGAGATTTTAACAGATCTTCACGTTTTGAGACCCTAGCAATCGTTTAAGATCATTTTCTGACTGATGTCTGTATGTGTGTGTATGTGGTCAATTTTTCGCCTTCGATATCGTAAAAACGGAACAACATACGGCCATGACGATTGTTCTATTGTGTTTATCAGCCTTTAACTTAGATCTGATTAGATTTTGAGTCAAATCGGTTCAGTGGATCCTGAGATATTATAAAAAAGGGTCTCAATGTCACGTATTAACATAGGTAAAAAAATGTAAATATTTTTTTCTCTAAAATGTAGTTTTTGAGAAAAAAAATATTTTACTAAAAAAAGAAAATTGTACGTAAATCAAGGTAACCATGATTTTTGCTATACTAAGCTAGCCATCAGTAGATCACTTAAAACAAAATAGAGGGCCATGCTTATTTTCAAAGAATAAAAAAAGAGTGTTTATTTTTTGCAAATATTTTCTAGGTGGGAAGTATAGGACTGGTCATCAGTCGATATACATTGTATTTTTTGTCGGCAACAATTGTTTGCCGTCATTTGTAGTTTTCTCGCAGTCGGGTTAAAATTGTGTTTTAAAGACCACCAACAGCTAAGGTTATTTGGGCCTAACACCAATTCATATTTTCAATTCATTATCTTTTTTTTTAATAATAAATTGAAAATCCAACTGGCACTTTTATCAGCTCTCGGGCTAGAACCCGGGAACTGGGGACTTGTAATAGAGGAACCATAGCAACGCCATGTAAACAACAGCATTGCTACAAGCTCGGCTATTCTCAAGCCCGCAGTCGGGTTAATAATAATGCTTGTTTTAAGGGTAAATTCTTAACAAAGTGTGAGCATGTAACCTAGTTTTGGTTTTCCTCTCTGGCACAGTTCGCAACAAGTATTGACGTTGTATGGCCTTCTCCATCACCCCGTCCCCCTCCCCTCTGCCCATAGATACTGGCTATGACGTCAGAACGGTTGCTGGATATATACACACACACACACATGCGTACATACATACATACATACGCCTAGCACGACGGCTGCGAGGGACGGTGGCTGTGAGGTAAATTCATATACCTATCGCTTCAGATTTAAATTGCATTGCATTTATATCAGGGATGTTGCAGACATCCGCATCTGCAATCGCGGAACTTTCGCAACATTTTTGACATCCGCGCCTGCAGATGTTGACGTCAAAAATCCGTATTCGCATATATACAGATGTCAGTAAAACCCACATCTGTAACATCCCTGTTGCAGAAGTCCGCATCCGCGATCGCGGAACTTTCGCATCAATTTTGATTACAGCATCCGCATCTGCAGATGTGGACTGCAAAAATCCGCATCCGCATCTATACAGATGTCAGTAAAACCCATATCTGTAACATCCCTGTTGCAGAAGTCCGCAACAGCAATCGCGGAACTTTTGCATCATTTTTGATATCAGCATCCGCATCAGCAGATGTGGACTGCAAAAATCCGGATTCGCATCTGCAGAATATGTCAGTAAAACCCACATCTGTAACATCCCTATTGTAGAAGTCCGCATCCGCGATCGCGGAACTTTCGCATCATTTTTGATATCAGCATCCGCATCAGCAGATGTGGACAGCAAAAATCCGCATCCGCATCTATACAGATGTCAGTAAAACCCACATCTGTAACATCCCTATTGCAGAAGTCCGCAACAGCCATCGCGGAACTTTCGCATCATTTTTGGTATCAGCATCTGCATCAGCAGATGTGGACTGCAAAAATCCGCATTCGCATCTGCAGATGCCAATAAAACTCACATCTGTAGCATCCCTAATTTATATAAGTACATTTAAATAATGTTATCACTACATATTATAAATTAAAGTCCCCCGCCGCGTCTGTCTGTCTGTCTGCATGTATGTTCGCGCTAATCCTAGAAACTGCTGTGGGGATTTTCATTCGATTTTCGCCAATAGACAGACTGATTCACGAGGAAGGTTTAGGTGTATAATTTATGAATATTTTGAGCAAATTAGCAAACGTTATGATGATATTTGTCGATTAAGTAAGAAAAAATTAGCGTATTGGCGGAATCCTATACTAATATTATTATATCCTTTCTCAACATCATATTATAATATAGATTTTTATGATGGTTCATCTACAACAGGTCTTTCCTTCAGATGGATCTAGTTCCACAACTTGGTAAATTTTTTCTTATTTTGTTTTTGTTTGTTATTTTGAAAACAGATATGTTTGAATATTATTACATTGTATTATTTTTGTGTATTTCATATTTTGTGGAACAATAAATCTATTTCTATTTCTACATCACCAGCCTGTCTTCGCTTCGTAAGGGGAGAATTTCTCGCGCGGGGGGGGGATAATTCCAACCAGCCAATAATATCCAGAAATATCCATAGTTATCAGACAGTCCTATGGATATAGGTATCATCTAAAAAATGTTTATAATTCTCCAACTTTATATCACATTTCTTCAAATATTTAATTTTTTTTTGTAACAATTTAGAACAGCAAATTTTATGTTTTAATATATGTTCAATTGTATAACAAAAAGTGATAAGGTCCTGAAAATGCTCGAAACGTCGACCATTTGACAACAAATTGGGTCGAGACGGCTTCTAAATTTAATTTCAAGTACCTATTTTATCAACCGATTTTAAGCGAAATATGTTTATAATTCCTAGGTTCTGATCCGAGAACTGCGGTAATTGGATTTTCAATTTATTATTTAGAAAATAATCGATTGAAAATATGACTTGGTGGTAGACCCAAATAGGTAACCCCAGTTGTTGGTGACCTTAGAAAAGAGATCTCGACAGTTAATTTCTCGATTCCGTCACGTCGAGAAAGATCTCGTCTTCGCGGCAACAATGCAGAAAGTTATGTAATATTACATAAAATATACAATATTGAATAATAATATGGTCTGGCTTTGTGAACACTGAATACGTCAACAGCGATACTCGTTCAACTGTCAATTTTATTCCTGCTTTAAAATGAACAGCCTGACCGTCTGCCACAACCATAGACATAGAAATCTAGGGACTTAGTATAGAGTGCTTCTTTAGACGAGGGGGGAAGCCGGAGTGGGTGCATGCCTATGTCTCATTGATATGTCGTCTTTGCGCATATTCAATTGCGCCAGATGCAGTCGTCCGCGTCTTCGCACGTACAGCGCTTGCGCAATTGAAGCGACCAATAGAATGTGAGCACACTTGCTTCTTCACCGCCCCACCCCTCTCTAACGGCAACCACCCCACTCGCTTTTACTACGTCCCTAGATTCCTATGTCTATATGGACCAACTCACACTAACTTTCTCATACAGGATATCGTATCTATACATATTATAGCCTACACTGTAAGAAATGAGAAGGACGATTACATAGATTATCGATGGTCCATTTGTAGCGAGCGATTAATCTAGTAATAGGCACACAAAGAGACAATGGCGTCGCAAACAGGTATCGCCACATCGCGTAGATTCCATAAAAACACATTGCGCATGCGTGGCTACTAATTTTACATTAATTTGTTTTGTATTCATCCATTTTATATATGTAACTATACATTTTATTTTGTAATTTTTACACACTTCATTCAAATATTACACATATTATGTAATTTTAATTTACTTTATGTAAAAATCACAAATTTGTTTAACTTTACAGTAAAAGTCCAAATTTTTATGAAGTTTTCTGTATAAAAATAAATAATAATGTAAAATCACTTAGAAAATCGAGCGAATTCTATCTTAACATTCAAAGTATTTTTACGTTCATTTTTTACAGTGTATAGACGTATTAAGTCTCAGAAGGGGCATTTAGAGGAAAAACGTATTAACAAAGGGGATTTTTCGGCAAATTGTTGAGGATGGTCCCCTTACTAGCATACAAAAATTTCCACCCTTCTTCACTCCCTGTGCTTAATTTTTTAAGGAGGTGAAACTATTTCCAAAATGTGTATTTTTGCAAAAATCTCGAGAACTATCTATTTTAGAAAAAAAAAGATCATTATATCGATCTCAAAGCTGATAAATTTTCGAAAAAGATTACGTATTTAAAAAAAAATTATCTTTAATAATTAATGAGCTCGAGCATGTGAACGCCCCAGGGGGGACATTGGAATGTGGTTGCTATTCCAATGTTCTTTGGGAATTAACGCTCCCCAGGGACCCGAGCTCGTACCAATTCGTTTGTGTATGCCAGCTGGCGGATTCTAATACACAAATGGATTATTTGTTGCGTTGAAGACGCTAATGACCTGAGTTGTCGACGCGTCTATAATCTACAATTAATTAATCGAGCACGCGAAAAAATATCTCTCGGCGTCGCCTTGGAGACCCATGACTAAAATGTAATGTTTTTTTTAACCGCTGAATTTATTATGTTCGATATCTTTAAAAAAAAACTTTTTAACAAAAAAAAAACCTCCTTCAAAAAACCACTAAAAAGAGTAAAATAATGAAATTTTGAGGTCTGTGCCAATTTAATAAAATATGAGGTCGGTTAAAATGTATAGTATAGCGATTAATATCTTCTTTTTAATCGACTTCATATTTTATTAAATTGGCACAGACCTCAAAATTTCATTATTTTACTCTTTTTAGTGGTTTTTTGAAGGAGGTTTTTTTTGTAAAAAAGTTTTTTATTTTTTACTTTTTAGTGTAAAAAAGTGACATTTACCTTAAAAGAATCACACGCCGTTACTTACTTTTATTAAAATCAGCCGAACTACAGAACCGATTTTGATGAATTTCTATGGGACCAATCTGACAGTATTTCCTTTCAAATAAAAAAAAAATTTCAAAATCGGTTTATAAATGACTGAGTTATGAGGTACCTAACAAACATAAAAAAAAAAAATACAACCGAATTGAGAACCACCTCCTTTTTTTGAAGTCGGTTAAAAATGTAAAATGTTATAACCTGTATTGCAAATAGTTTCTCTACGGTAGAACTCTTAATCTTTGAGGACACCCAGTGGGAAGTTAGCAGTGTGGTTTTACATACACACCAAGCCTCTTTTATTACAGCTTCATTAATGAACAACGAAAGACTTGCTCTAATTCTAAACATAGAATAACACAGTTGCGTGTGTATTACTGTATGTACGTATAGTATGTATGTAGGTAAACGATAATATATTATTGCAGTTTATACAACTTGCCTGTGACGCATTGTTCTGAACTGTCGTCTGTCTCAACTAATTGATAGGAAATGTTACGGAAATAAAAAAATATTAGTAAAAAAAACTTTTCAATGATAGAATTTTATTTAAATGTACTAAAAAGGAAAAAAACAAGCCGTGAGGTGGGTCGTTTATTAGGACTAAAGTGCGACCCTTGAGGTCCACACGACGAACTTCCCAGTTTGATAAATATTTAATAATAATAATTAAATTAGATATTACACAGAAATGTATTCATTTTAATCATTAAAACATAATTATTATTTATTTTTAACAATAATTAAAAAAAAAACGGCTGAACCGATTTTTATAAAATTTATGTCGGATCAAAATGACGTTAACACGCCTCGATTGACACCCTTACGAAGTCGATATAATTTTTTATTCGCGAGATATTGTGTAAAATCTACTTTTTTGGAGTATTTTGTTAAGAAAAAAGAACGGCTGAACCGATTTTTAAAAAATTTCTTTCAGATCATATTTACGTTAATACGCGTCGATGATTGGCACCCTAACGTAGTCGATATCATTTTTCATTCTCGAGATTTCGTCTTAGAAAGAAATGGACACATACGTACGTACATACGTACACACACACACACAGAGACATCTTTCTAAAAATAGTGTAAAAATAGTGTAGTGACTTTGAAACATAAAAATTTGTTATACATTTTGATTTCGATTTTCGGACCCATTACAATAACTTCCAATGGTAAGTTGATAAGTTTTAACAATTTAGTTTCATAATTATAAAAGCGTGGATTGTAAACTCTACGATATTTTATTAGGCACGACCCACGCGTTTATAATTATGAAACTAAGTTATTAAAACTTATTTTTTTCTTTTTAATACTTACATTTAAATAAAAGCGTGTCTTTAAAAAGTTTTTTTTTTACTAATATTTTATTTTGTTCCTTTTAGTCGTTCAAAAGTTTATCCCCTTTTGACTCCCTTAGAGATTGAATTTCGAAAAATCCCTTCATATAGTGGGTGCTTACGTCACAAAAGAAACCTACTGTCCAAATTCCAAGTTTCTAGCTTTAGCGGTTTGGCCTAGACGTTGAATAGTCAAAAAACCCTACTCCCCCGTTTGACCCCCTTAGGGATTGAATTTAATTCTAGAAACGTTTGATTCATGTATTGTCATCGGGAATGCATATGTGTACCAAATATTAAATCGATCGGATACGTGGAAGTCGTTCAAAATTGACTTGCAAGATTTGACCTAAACAAACAAACTAACATACAAACATTGAGTGATAAAAAATTACAGTAGTAGTTTTGCGTCTTCGGTTGCGGCACACTCGTAATTACTGTGCCCTTTGTCATTTTTTTATCTTTTTGATGCGGAACCCTAAAAATAATGGTACTCTGTAAGAAATGAGAAGGCCGATTACATAGATTATCGATATCCATTTGTAGCAAGCGATTAATCTGGTAATAGGCACACAAAGAGACAATGGCGTCGCAAACAGGTATCGCCTGCACATCGCGTAGATTCCATAAAAATACATTGCGCTGCATCCGTGGCTACTAATTTTACATTAATTTGTTTTGTATTCATCCATTTTATATATGTAACTATACATTTTATTTTGTAATTTTTACACACTTTATTGGAATATTACACAAATTATGTAATTTTAATTTACTTTATGTAAAAATCACAAATTTGTTTAACTTTACTTTCAAAGTATTTTTACATCCATTTTTTATAGTGTTTGTCATTTTTTATTTTTTTGATGCGGAACCCTAAAAATAATGGTATAAGTCGTCAATAATTGAGTTCAGTTTGGAGAGAACGAGTTACGGGTCGTGTCGGTGAGATATCTTCGGTATAGCGTCCTCGAACCCGTTAGGAAAACAGAGCATCGCACCCTGGTTGACCCAGATTCGAATCCCCACCTCGGCAACTGTGACGTCACTATGACGTCAGAGCGCACTAAATTTAGGCCAATTTCATTCTAAAATATCAACGAGCAATCCCGGTCGCCGCGTTACATCAAATCCTGTTCTATTTTATTATGCATAATACAAATTGCTTAACGCTATATGTATCGACGATACCGCAAAGGTCGCCCCCCCCACCCCTCGGCGCCATATTTGTTATTGCTGGCAATTCTTATTTGAAGCGCCGTTGAAAATTAAAAACCCTCTTGACCTTTCGCCGTACTGATAATGTTTGAAAAGAGAGACATTATAGACGGTCGACAACAGAGAAACTTTGAAGTGACGAAGAATAAATTATTAGAAAGATCTAGAACATTTCTTTGATTATTTAGGGAGGCGACGACAGGGCCGGCACTGGTGAGCGTGAATATTTTCGTTGGTAATTATTTTAAACGATATTTTTAAAATATCAATAAGTTATTTGTGATTACATTTTTAAACGGTTTTATTTTTTAGCTTGACCCCGTATATTTGTTTGATTGTTTGTTTGTTACTATATTTGTTTGAAATCTTGCGACAGCTTTTTCAACTGCTTCTACTTAACCGATTCTTATGAAACTTTGCACACACATTGAGTTCCCGTGACAATACAATCAACTGGGTAACGAGGGTCTAATGATGGGATCAGGAGGTGGACAGTTGAAAGAATGAGGAGTTTGCATAATGATACGGGCCAGAAATCAAACTACAAACTAGAAAATAAAAATAGGTAAAAAACTTTTATGTTAAACGGTTTTATTTTACATCATCAGCTGTACCAAAAACTAGAAAATAATTAGGACACACACCAAGGAGCACTTTGTGTCGCTGCGTCAGCGGAATATGTAATAAAAACGTGGGGCGCATAAAAACCTGTATAACGACTGTACAATTATTAAATAAGAATGGCTTGTCTAGAAAAATGTGTTTCCAAGCTCACCAACAGAAATATTTCAAATGCACCCCACGTTTTTATTATTTATTCCGCTGATGCAGCGACACAAAGTGCTCCTTGGTTTGTGTCCTAGTTATTTTCTAGTTTTTGGTACAGCTGATGATTTAAAATAAAACCGTCTAACTTAAAAGTTTTTTTACCTATTTTTTTTGGTATTCAGTGCACTTCAAAGGTTCCATCCCCCTTCAGGAGACTCTAAGAGGGCGCCGTGAGTTCTGCGTTTTTCATAGCGACTAACGATCTGATTAAATTTTGAGCCCAATCGCTACTCGTGCTATTGGGCTCAAAATTTAATCAGATCTAAAGGTACGTGCAGTACGCAGCTGGGATTCTAGATGGTAGCATGTATGGTAGATGGTGGCTGAAATTATAAGCGCTTATAGGTTTGCACAACGAAGCTTTGATACTAGCATTGATACAAGTTTAAGTCGCGTTTGAAATGTCAGATAGCGAAGACGAATATTTGTGTTCTTCTGCTAGAAAGTGGTATATTTAAATACAAATTTGGGTAGGAGCTGTCATGTCCACCCTATTAATAGAAAACGATCTAAACATGGCGAATTTCATTATTAATACCAAGAATTAAAATTTTACCCAAATCTATTTTTTGAATATTTACGTATGGATCGTAATACTTTTAAATACGTCTTAGAAAAAACTCAAAACAATTTAAATAAAATCTGGCAAAATTTCACTTATTAAACTAGTCACATCCATTGCGAAACTTGTAACGGCCATTTGACAGTTGTCACACGTTGATTGCAGTAGTCAGCGCGCTGAAAGAATGGTGAGATACATTCTTGTATCTAGCAGCTCTTGTAACAGCGCTTATACCTGCTACACTCACTGCTTCGTTGTGTTCGCTCGCAATTTAAGCAAGCCCTGCTATGATCTACGCCACCATCTAGAATCCCAGCTCCATACTGCACGTTCCTTAAGTCGTGAATAGCTCTTTTAATTGCCGCGGGATTCATCAATGTCAGTCAATTGGTTCACGAGATACCGCACGACAACATTTTGAAGCTATGCTATAGGCGCCTTAGACGATTTTTGGGAGGGGAAAAACTTATGGTTTCGCGTCACGTCACCAACATGCTCATGTTAAAAGTATATCTACTGTCCGATTCTTTTGAAAATTAATATCTGAGAGTTTTATAAGACACACAAAAATAAAATGGCGTCAGATTTCAAAATGGCGGCTATATGTACTTTTGTAAAAATTATCCGATCTTTTTGAAAATTGATATTTAAGAGTTTTATAGGACAAAAAAATAAAATGGCGTCAGATTTCAAAATGGCGGCCATATGTACTTTTGTAAAAATTATCCGAGCTTTTCGAAAATTGATATTTAAGAGTTTTATAGGACACAAAAAAATAAAATGGCGTCAGATTTCAAAATGGCGGCCATATGTACTTTTGTAAAAATTATCCGAGCTTTTTGAAAATTGATATTTAAGAGTTTTATAGGACACAAAAAAATAAAATGGCGTCAGATTTCAAAATGGCGGCTATATATACTTTTGTAAAAATTATCCGATCTTTTTGAAAATTGATATTTAAGAGTTTTATAGGACATAAAAAAATAAAATTGCATCAGATTTCAAAATGGCGGTCAAATAATAACTTTTCAATTGTTTGTAGCTTTGATAAATTCGGTTTTATACACAATGCGTAAAAATCATAGCTTCTGTCGGCTGTCCCATGACACCTCTTGACTTTTTTTTTTAAATTAGATTTTGTTTTCTCATAATTAATAAAGAAAATATTAGTTTTGAGCTTGAAGAGCTCAAAAATATATAAATAATAACGTTTTCGAGCTCTTTTAGCTCGAAAACAGCGGGAGGGTTTCGGGTCGGCCCGCAGGATCAACCAGTTTCCACATTTTTTTTGCCTTATTTTGATGTTTAATGATTAAAGTTTTGTATCCAATAATTGCTCTTTTTTCGACGAAAAGAAGATGAATGGAGGCACCAAGTTTATATTAACCTAGGGGCGGCTCGAACCTAACTCAGGCCCTGCCGAAATGTTATTTTAAAAATGCATGGGTGTTTTGCAGAAATCTATATTATAATGCTTCTTGACATCTGGTCGACCTTTTAATAACGTGACATTCTTTTTGATTTGATTATCGGTAAATTTGTGTAGGTTTTTCCTTAAATGCTTGCAATTAACCTTTTTCAAATAAAACGAATGTGGGCAACCGAGGAACCCCACAGAAATAAAACAATCCCACTGATGCCTACGAAAACAGCTCGTTATGATGGTGAATAAAAAATGAAGGTTAATAATTATAAAATTATGGGGACGGTCCTAGGGGAAAAAATCGACACATAATCATAATTTGGCCTGTAATTTTTAACGAAATGCCGACTTTGATATTTATATTTTTAAGGCCAACAGCTCGAATTCATGTTGAAGATCTAACGACAGCGATGTGAATAAGGCCCGTATTCACCGAGCCTAGTTAGTTATTTATTCCGTTGATATATTCCCCTGGTAACTATTACTCGGAATAAATAGCAATAATTCAATTCACCAAACGTAGTTAAGTTTACTGCAGGTATAAATCGTAAGAATAACTATTCTGTTCAGTTTCAAGGGTATAAATATTTATTCGTCTAGTAAAATAGGATGGGCACGAAATGCACAAATTACTTTATGACCTGGAGACCTTTTCAGGTAAATATTAATTCCATATCTTACAGGTAAAGGCTTTTGTAGTAAAATAAAATAAATTTACTTTAAAAATAAAACACACAAAACTGGCTATAGCTGTCCAACTTTATTTTTAATACTACGTTCGGTCTGTTATGAGACCCTTATAACAGACCGAAACGTAGTATTAAAAATAAAGTTGGACAGCTATAGCCAGTTTTGTGTGTTTTATTTATTAAAGTATTCTTTTTCGCTGTCGGTAGAAGCTAATAAGTGAAAATAAATTTACATTTTCCATCGATGCGCCATCGATCGGATCTTTGGTAAACGTGCTTTAGAATCAAAATATTTGACAAAATGTCCAAGGTGTATGGTATAAAGTAAATTTGTACCTGAAGTTACTATTCTATCGAATGAATTGCTTGGTGAATTGAAAGTTAATTTTATTCCAATTAGGAATAAATTTATTCTAAGATTAGTAGCTTCTATCTTTAACAGTGCTTGATGAATACGGGCCTAAGTGAAGAAATAAATGATTCGAATGGCTTACTGTCCAAATTAACAAGTTTATTGTTGCGACGTTTCGGCCTCTTTTATACATGAGGCCCCTTTTAAGCAAAAATACGTCAGATGAAAAGCTAAAACTTAGAGAAATTAATCGTGTTAACGACAAAATTGTAATGGTTAAGTTTGATAGGTACATAGCATATTTAACGCATAATATAGGGTACATATAATAATAATAATTACACCCAAAGAAAATTAAATTAAATTGTGTTTTAAAGACCACCAACAGCTAGGTTATTTGGGCCCAGCACGAATTCATATTTTCAATTCATTATTTTTGTTTTTAATAATAAATTGAAAATCTAATTGACACTTTTACCAGCTCTCGGGCTAGAACCCGGGAACTGGGGACTTGCAATAGAGGAACCACAGCAACGCCATGTAAACAACAGCTGCAGTGCTACACGCTCTATACCTAAAGAAACTTTACCATTCCCTCTATATGCCTGATTTTTTTTAAATTTTAGACGTAATACTTTTGGACTCGATAAGGGGACACATTTTTGTGTGTGTATTTATACAGGGTGTACCACAGAAAACCGAACATAGGGAAAACTCCATTGTGCAAATTAGTTAGGATCAGTGATTGCTGTGCCCTTTTTCATGCTTAAAACCATGATAATTAATTTAGTTGAGTTAGCCATGTTTATTCTATCTTTGTCACGCTACCCATTTTGTTTATGTCTTCCCTGTTGCATTCATTTATTTTCTATGGTCTCAATCCTGTGATACACCCTGTATAAAATACACTACAAAAATTCGTCAAAAAACTAAAAAGTTTATATTTTTAGTATCTTCAAAGATGAGCTTCTTGCCACAAGCTAAAATAAACAAAAACAATTTTTTTTCACTTTGTTTGGTTATAATACGACTCCTGGAATACTCTAGCTATATACCAAATTTCAAGTTAATCTAGTTCAGACAGACGGACGGACGATCAACGGACTTCCACTATAACGATTCAGTTTTTTTCAATTTTGGTATAGCTCTATATAAAATCATAAAATCGATTGTAAGTCTAGCTTTAAAAATGGTCCCCCAAGTTTAATAATCTGACCTATACTGTAAAAAATGGATGTAAAAATACTTTGACAGTTAAGGTAGAATTCGCTCGATTTTCTAAGTGATTTTACATTATTATTTATTTTTACACAGAAAACTTCATAAAAACTTGGACTTTTACTGTAAAGTTAGTGATTTTTACATAAAGTAAATTAAAATTACATAACTTGTGTAATATTCCAATAAAGTGTGTAAAAATTACAAAATAAAATGTATAGTTACATATATAAAATTGATGAATACAAAACAAATTAATGTAAAATTAGTAACCACGCATGCGCAATGTGTTTTTATGGAATCTACGCGATGCACAGGCGATACCTGTTTGCGACACCGCATTGTCTCTTTGTGTGCCTATTACCAGATTAATCGCTGGCTACAAATGGACCATCAATAATCTATATGTAATCGGCCTTCTCATCTCTTGCAGTGTATAGCCCCTGTTTTCACGCAACCCTTAAAATTATTACCAAAAACGATTTCGGCCGGCCCCAATTCACCGCCCTCAATATTATTTTCGAATTTGTCGGCGTTTTTCCACCATTTTCAAAATTATTTCTCTCAACAGTTTTCGCTATGGTGCGGCGCTCCTCGATGCCGCGCTATTATACAGCAAGCTTATCCGAATATTGGCGGGTGAACTCGTTGCCACGACAACGCAATGACGTCATCTCCGGACCGTCATTGTGCGGAGAGCGATGGGTGGGGGATGAGGGAGCTAGCCGAAGGGAAATGGGAGGGAGGAGGGGGGCGAGATACAGTATAAAACACGCACAACATAACCCAGAGCTCCCCGATATATAGGTCACAGTATATAATATATATATATATGTGCGTTCTTACAGGGTGCATCCGAAAGTTATTTATAGAATCGTAACGGGAGAATGAAGATGACGTCAGTATCTGAAAGTAGTGTTGCCGTCTAGACAAGACAAGACAAGACTTTCGAAGTCTTGTTTTGTCTTGAAATATCAAGACAAGACTTCACTTAAGTTTTGTCTTGAAATATCAAGACTTCACTAAGTCTAAGTCTAGATTAAAAAAAACTCTTGTCTTGTCGAATATCAAGCCTCTAGATAATTTTCAAGAGTCTAGATTATTAGTAGTAGGTAAAGTAAACCTTTACATACTACTACTTAGTTTATCTAGACTATTAAAAATTGTCTAGAGTTTTGGCAAGACTTTTGCAAGTCTTGTCTTGAAAATCTAGACAAGATAAGAGTCTAGAAAGTCTAGATCTAGACGGCAACACTATCTGAAAGTGATTCCATTCCCGAGGAAGATTCGGTTTTCAAATTTTTCCTGAGAGTAGTTCCTTCAATTATCCACGAGACGCAGCACTTGTGGCAGGTACAAACATTATTTATTCCCCATTAATGTCGTGTCATTTTAGTGGTTTAACTTAATTATTTAATTAATTTAATAATTAAATTATCACTAAAATGACACGACATTAATGGGAAATAAATAATGTTTGTACCTGCCACAAGTGCTGCCTCTCGTGGATACTTGAAGGAACTACTCTCAGGAAAATGTCTCATTCGAAAAGTTACGATAATTTAGTATTAGTTAAGTAAACATAACCTTAAATTGGATACAGGGTATATATACGAAAGTCGATTAAAATGCACATTTTTTGCGGAAACTGATTTGGAAGTTTTAGTTTTCGAACTCAAAATGCTATGACAAATAGAGAAACTGACTTACAGGGTGTAACCGAAAGTTATTTATTTGATTGATTCGGGAGATTAAAGCTAAATTTCTAGGGTCCAGTCTAAAAGAGATAGCAATACTATCAATAAATTATATATTTTAGGGTTTCGTACGAAAATTGAATATTTTTATTATTTTATTTAGCATAATTTTAAAGATACTGAAAAATTCAAATATATTGACGTGAATAACGTCTAATATTTCTCCTACTGGGGTGACATTTCAGAAATATTACTTAAATGAAAGGGAAATAATCGGAAGTGATCGACATATAAAACAAAACACAGCATGTATAACTACGTTAAGGTCTCAGACACAGCAAGCCAGGTGGCCGTGCGGAAAAGTACGAGTCTACCGACAGTTACAAACGCCAAGCCCAAGTTCGAATCCCGAAGGCTTCCAATTTTCTATTTTTCTTTAATACCAATAATGATAATTTATAGGTAGTATTGGATAACAAGTCCCCAGTTCCCGGGTTCTAACCCGAGAGCTGGTAAAAGTGTCAATTGGATTTTCAACTTATTATTAAAAAAAAATAATGAATTGAAAATATGAATTGGTGCTAGGTCCAAATAACCTTATCTGTTGGTGGTCTTTAAAACACACAGGCTTCTTTTGAGAATTAACTAAAAAATTACTTATTTTAATATATATTTTACTAAACGGATTACGGAAACGACACTAAAGATATAGATTTATTCCTTCAATTATGGAAGATATGTTCCTGTAAGGAATCCTGCAGGATATTCGCACATTTTACAGAACCTCGAACGTTTTGAACTTTGACCTTTCAAAGAAACACGTACATATAAAAATCCACTTAGATTTGTGTTATTATTACAATGAAGAACTTTTTATATTAAATATTATATGTATTTAATATCAACGAAGGTCCCCATCTAAATATATACTTAATATTATATACATGAGTTTTTCTTAATAAAAATAATTTTGCGTAAAAGGGTACTAACAATAACAATAAACGATGCGATTCCCGACTTAAAATTACAAATGTACAGTATATTGTCGTCTCTGTCAGACTCAACGCCAGTTGTATTCGGCCAGAACGAGAGAGCACCACAAACACTGTTTACATTATCGATTAGAGAATACGATGATTGAATCGACGCTGTATATAATATGGTACCAATGACGTCACGGGAGTTAGTGTTTCATAACGGGAACGCCTCTTTGGAAACTCCGCCTCCCGGAGCTTTAGACCTGTTTAGTAGACGTTTTTGGCCATCTGTTGTCACGGAGTGAAAAGTGTGGTTAGGTTTCGTTTCGGTTGTGCAGTCAAATATTTGAAAGCTTTTTCGATGGAGTTTTGAAGTTGTGAACTGCTTTTCTGAACTCAGAGCCGTCGCGTCGGGCGTCAGGGGTGTCGCGCACAAGCAGGAGATAGTATTTAAATTTGTATGCAAATAAATACATAAAAATGATCAACTTTATTTATTCATATTAATTAGTAACAGTCTCAGAGCTACTGACATTTTTTTCAATTAGTTTTTTTAACTACCCGCTAAAAAAATTGAAAATTTTCAAAAATAGGGAAGTTATTGATTTCACCCCGATTTTCGAAAATCGAGTTTTCATCAGATCTCAACGTTTTGTGATCCTAGGAAGCTATTCTGACTATTTTTACGATTATGTCTCTCTCTCTCTCTCTGTGTGTGTGTGTGTATGTAAACCTCTCATAACTTTTGAACGGCTTGACCGATCGAATCACGTTTGCGGCATTCGAAAGGGTTCCACCGAACATAGATTTCTTGAAAATTTGAACCGATTCGTCCCAATAGATTTTGAGAAATTCCAAAAAAACCGAAAAAAAAGTTGTTAAAACGATGTATTTTCAAAATAACTTCTAGAATATTGTACCGATTGATTTCATAATCTAATCAGCTCTTCTCCTCAGGAAACTGCGTCGAATGCCGCTTAGCGGATCAAAATCTGTTAATCCGTTCGAGAGATTACGTAGTATAACTTCGAGATTTTTCAACCAATCGATTTTGTACCTCTTACAATATTTTTAGAGCTTAAAAAACTGCGTCGAGTGCCGTTTTAAAGATCAATATCGAACAACTCGATCAAACGTTATAGCTTTTCAAAAATTAAAATAGTGTTGTTATCAACAATTTTCAGATTTTTGAGCTCGAAAAGTACTTCTTAGCTTTTTTAGAGAGTAGTTCCTGTGATTACACGGGACAAGCATGAAAACTTTTTCTCTTTATCATATTATTATTATAATATGTGTAATATAAGTCAGTTTTTTATCAAATACTAGTGGCACTGTCTGGCTTCGTCCGGGTGTTATGAATTTATAAAATATGGCGATTCCGCCCGCCTTCGATAATAAAGATTAAATACCCGCCCCTCCACCATATATACACGTGCTTCCACAATGCACGGTAATCTAGCGGTCCCGCTCGGTTTCTAAGAATATACGAACCTACATAAACTTTCCCGGTAGTGAAGCACAACATCTCACCAAAGTTTCATCGCAATCGGACGAATGGTATCTATTATAGGAACCCCCCAGGGGGGACATTGGAATGTGGTTGCTATCGCAAAATGCATTACAATGTTTTTTGGGAATTAGCGCTCCCAGAGACCCGGGCTCGTACCAGTCGGTTTGTGGGCGGCTGGCGGATTCTAAAAAAAATATTGTGTTTTAAAGACCACCAACAGCTAAGGTTATTTGGGCCTAGCACCAATTCATATTTTCAATTCATTATTATTTTTTTTTTAATAAGAAATTGAAAATCCAATTGAAACTTTTACCAGCTCTCGGGCTAGAACCCGGGAATTGGAGACTTGTAATAGAGGAACGCTGGCGGATTCTAATACACAAATGGATTATATTTGTTGTGTTGAAGACGCTAATGACCTGAGTTGTCGACGCGTCTAGAATGTACAATTGGGCTTGAGAATAGCCGAGCGTTTAGCAATGCTGTTGTTTACATGGCGTTGCTATGGTTCTTCTATTACAAGTCCCCAGTTTCCGGGTTCTATAGCCCGAGAGCTGGTAAAAGTGACAATTAGATTTTCAATTTATTATTAAAAAAAAAATAATGAATTGAAAATATAAGTTGGTGCTAGGCCCAAATAACCTTAGCTGTTGGCGGTCTTTAAAACACAATTAGAATGTACAATTAATTAAATAATTGTTATTGGAACGTATACTTTCGGGAGAAACAGACAAACATTCATTTTTCTATAATACATAGATTAATAGTTGTAGATAGGTACTTTATTTTCGGGCGCCGATTTTTTCCTAATTTTGGTCAACCTTATTTGTGTAAAAATTTGAAATAAGAACGGTACGTTTATTTTAAAGTTGTTGACATTTTAATATTGATATTAAAAATACACCTCCTCATTCTTTATATTCTTTGCCGTGTTAACTGATTATAAAGCTGTGAAATTTGATAGTTTTCTTCTAACAACACTTTTTTTATATTCATAAATAGATACAGTGTGTTTGAAAATTATGCTTATTAACATTGGAAATGTTTATGTTCGTATATGGGGGCAGAGTTACGAGTTTTCGTTCAAGGTCAAAAGACAACGGTGTCGCGATCAAATGAGGAGCAATCATGAAAAATTGAACAAGTGCAATTTTTTCGAAATGTGTTTTATATCATGTCTAGTTAATTGAGAGGTATTTGCGACGATCTGCGGTGTTATTTTTGAGCCAATGTTAATAAATACTGTAGAAAAATCCATTTAAAAGTTAAGTAATCAAGCAAAAGTGAACGCGTATATATAACAGAAGAATAATAGGGTTATTCCTGACAAAACTAAACAGTGCATTGATAAATATTGTGTGTATAATAAACAGTTAATTATGTTTCATATATGCTGTTATCATTTCCAATGTCCTCGATGGTTGCAAGGATTGCGAAATCTTTGAATTTTTTATATTCATAAATAGATACAGTGTGTTTGAAAATTATGCTTATTTTTCATGTTTAACAATACAGGGTGTTCACTGTTCAGTAAAATTTCTGGCTATCAAAATAACAAAATATGACCCCAGTGAAAATTTCACGGTTTTCGAAATAAATAATAATAATAATATTAAAAACGCTTGTCCCCGGCCATAAAATATATGGTAAATACTCCAAAATGAGACCCTGTAAAAATATAGCAATTTTTTTTTATTCCAAAAAATAATTTAAGTGTTTTATACCATTTTGGAAGTTGGATGAAATAAGCAAGTTTTTGAGATTACAGGCAACAGGGCGTTTAAAAAGTTTAGATATCTCCAAAACCGTTAGGTTTTTACTGAGGAAACAAGCGTGTCGATTGAGTTTCTCACCTCGACGCATTCGTACTTATACCCGCCAGCCAATCGGATCCGGTTTCCCGCTAGCAGCTCATTTCCCCCACTCCTGACGGTATCGTTTTCCGTTTTCGATACGCTGCGTTGAACGAGATTACTTTCATCGCGGCATAAGAAGTTCCACTTCAAATAACGGTGACACACGGACGCATTTTAACTGTTTTGAGTGTGGCGTGTTTTTTTTTGCATCAGGCCTGTGCATTTTTGGAAAGACGCCGACTAAAACATAATACCATCGTCCGAAATGCTCGCACGCCATTTTCGTTGTTGCCTTTAAATATACAGGAATTGGATACAGCGTTTATTTCTGGCAATCGTTTCTACTGCTGTCCACCATCGGTGGTATGCGCGACACTGATCTCTAATAGACGGATTGTGAATGGCAACCATTCAGAGCTGCAGAAGTATATTTTGTCAGTACCGCAATATATATATATATATATATATATATATATATATATATATATATATATATATATATTTATATATACGGGGTGGTGAACGTAACTGCTGCACATAGGGATTTAACCCGTAAAATCAAACTTTCGCGATTTCCTGCTTCCCTAATTATTTTAGGAAAAATATCTTCAAATAAAAGTTTTAGAACATAAAATTCTGCATCTAAATCATTAAACACGATTAATTTTGCATGCTTTATAACGGCAGAAATTTGATATGGAAAATGTCAAAATTATCTCAAAAACAGATAGCGATAGCCATGGAACTTGAACAAAATGATGACGTTTTTTTTTTTTTTATATAACTAAAACGCGCAGCAGCGAGGCTATATGCGTTATTGACAAAAAAATAGATTATGAGAGAGATAGGTTGTCACTGAGCTCTTCAACGTAAACTGCTATATGTGAGAGTTGAATGTCTTGATGTTGAAGAGGTAGATAAGAAGAAAATGATGAAGATGAAGATGGAGACGATGACATGCTGGTGGCGGAGTCTATGGTGAGCTTGCGATAACGGCACTGATGAAGAAGAAGATGATGACGGTGTTGATCCGAGATGCTGTACAGATGAAGTTTTGAGTTGTGTTGAGTTCTTTATGGGTCCTTTTGAGAATTACATGTGCTCACAATAATTTTCACCGAATTATTAAATATCTTTTTTTTATTTTTATTATTATTATTTAATTTTTAACTTTATTTTATTATAGTTTTGGCGTCATATAATGTTTAGATTTTATTTTTCAGGTCGGATTTGGTCAGAAAAAGGAAAAGATTATTAATGGTGGTGAAGTCATCTTTTAAAATATTTTCAACTTTAGAAGGTAGATTATTAGCTATTCTTTCCTTTTGGTATTTGAAGCAGGTTTCAAGGATATGTTTTACTGTGAGTGGGAGATTACATGTCTCGCATATCGGGGGGGATTTTTTTTCAAAAAGGAATGAGTGCGTTAAGGCTGTGTGTCCGATTCGGAGTCTTGTGAGTGCTGTTTCTAGTTTTCTATGTTGATTAAAAGCTGTAGGCCATTTCTTTATGTCTGGTTTTATGTTTTTTAGTTTATTATCTGTGGTGTTAGTCCATTCATTTTCCCATTCTTTTTTTATTTAGTTTTGGATGCTGTTTTTTAGGTCGTTGTATGAGATTTTATCGGTGGCGTAGGGAGACAACGACAGGGCGGCTGCTCGGGCGTCTTCATCAACCAGTTCGTTGCCAGAGATACCGCAGTGTCCGGGGATCCAGAAGAGGATGATTTCCTTGCCATTGCGGGTATTGTTCACAATGCTGTTTAAAATTTTGACTGACAGAGGGTTGTCAATTTGGTAGTTTTTTAATGATGACGTTTTAGCTCAAGGTTACTAGACTAGATGTTAAGCGTTATAATAAAATTAAGAAAAATCGCAGAATAGTGGACAATATATTTGATTTATTAAATTAATTATTTATATCAGATTTATTTCGTTGTTCAACACTGTCACAGTACAATTAAATGTACGACGTTTCGTCTATAGATTTAGACTTTTTGACGTACATAACATTGTTATTTTTATGTATGTACTTGAAAAAGTCTAAATCTATAGACGAAACGTCGTACATTTAATTGTACTGTGACAGTGTTGAACAACGAAATAAATCTGATATAAATAATTACAAATAAATAATCCTTGTATATATAGTTATTTGTTAAGTGTTAGTTAAGTGCAGGGCCGCCGTAAGCGGGCGTGCAAAGCGTGCACCGCACACGGGCGGCACGCCCAGGGGGCGGCAAATCGAGCGACTAATACCTAATTCAAGTCATTGTACCTCTGACCGGTCGACTCCTACGCAGAGAGCGCACATAGGATACCAACTTGGGGCGCCTAGCGCGCTCCAAGGACTCCTTGGAGCGCGCGAGGCGTGCCCGTTGAGGGGATAAGAAAATATGTCATAGCATAGAAAAAAATCCGACCGAATGACGTTAAAACCGCCATTTATTGGCATCCGTTAAAACTAAGAATCTTAGTTTTAAAATAAATGTTTTATCTTTGTTAATAAGTTGTTTTTTTCCCCACCATAACGAGAAAACATTAATTATCCTTTTTTTGACAAAACTCAGAACATGAGAAAACATTAATTATCCTTTTTTTGACAAAACTCAGAGTAAGTAGTCGTAGGGCGGCATAATCGGTATTGCACGCGGGCGACGAAACAGCTAGCGGCGGGCCTGGTTAAGTGGCTCGTTTAGTTCAATAATTACCGTTTAAGTTTTTTTATTGTTAGAATTGACTTTTCGTTGTTGCAATTATTGTATATAGTTAATTGTTACGAATTATTGTAAATAAATATTTATTCCGCCAACTCAGAAAACAGTTTTGTAACAATATCTAAGAAACCTTTAAATGTATATATCTTGAAATTATCCGCCTATCCACAATCCGTTGATTAGAGGTCAGTCGCTTCGGACGACGCGCGCATTCACGTGACTGAGCGACGAACGGACGCGACGGCGACGGCGCCGAGACGCTTGCTCAGTCAGCTGCAGAGGCTCGAGTTGACTGGTTACACACAGAGCCCTTCGTGCCGCACATTTATTTCTCTTTAGTCGGTGAGTTTTTCGATTTTCTCTTTTGTTTTTTCAAAATGGTGCGCTTATCAAATTAAAAATATGGCTTAATCGAATTTTTCGACGCGGAAGTGAAATTTAAATTATTGGTTTAGTGGATTTTTTTTTGGTATCGTTGACGACATTAATTACGGTGTGGAGGAAGTATGAAAAGTTAACGGGAAGTCAGTGTTAATTTTGTTTGGTCGCAAAAATAAAATTTATAGTTGCTCACGAAGAGTTTTTTTGTTTGTACTTGTATTTTATAATTCCCGTTAACTTTTCATGATTTTTTGACATCCCTTTCCAAATATCCGATCAACTTGAAATTTTGCACACACACACACGCATAATAAGTTCGTAAGACAATATCATACTTTTTATAAGTATCTAAGCTGCATAACCAGCTTCGTCATCGAAGTTTCCGTAACTTACTATCCAGTCATTTCCACCAAATGTTTTGTTTCTCTCGCCATACGAAATACAGTAGAGTGAGTATCAGTCTTCTCTAAGTTCGTAACTTTTTTACCACTCTGTACAACGGTTTGATAATTTTGTAAGTGTTTCGATCTAATTTATATAACCAGTTTCTTCGTCATCGAAGTTTCCGTATCTACCCCGTCATTTCCACCAAATGTTTCGTTTCTCTCGCCATACGAAATGCAGGAGAGTGAGTATATCGCTCTCCTCTAAATTCAGAACTTTTTTATCCCTCTGTACTACTGTTTGATAATTTTGTACGTGTTTTATTTTGTATGTTTGCCTCAGCAAAAGAAAGACTGTGTACTCAAAAATAATAGAATAAATGTTGAAAATACTTTTGTATGTTAAATCAAAAAATGACTCCAATTTTTAAATTAGAGAAGTGAAACATTAGCAGAGTAAAATTAAACATTTATATTCTCTATTTTTGGTACGATTTTGAAAGTACAGATAGCGTTAAAAGTCGTACCAGAATCTGAAAGCGCCAGTATTTTGCAGTAGAATTTAACTTCTTTTTGCACTCAAAATCCTCAGCTAAATCTGAAAAAAATTATAATGTCGTAATTTAGGATCTTTTAGTTTATTTATGGTAAACTGAATAATATGTGAACAAAGAGGGGTTTTATGTGTTTGGGACGTTTGTTTGTATGTCTGTGTGTTTGTATGTCGGTAGCTCTACATTGGCTGAACCGATTTCGAAGCGGTTTTCTTTAGATGAAAGGACATTTTTTGTTGTATTATACTTATTTAAGAAACTTTTTTTGTAAACAAACGGATTTTTTTTCCGAATTTCTGACGCCCAGTGCCAAATTGTTACGCCCTTATTGTGAAACTTGACTGATTTAAATAAACAAATTATATTGCTCACTCAATTTATGGGCTTGAGAATTGCCGAGCGTGTAGCAATGTTGTTTTTTAAATGCCGTTCTCACATGGCTCCTTTATTACAAGCCCCCAGTTCGCAGGTTCTGATCCGAGGGCTTGTAAAAGTGTCATTTAACGGATTTTCAATTTATTATTGGGAAATAATAAATTGAAAATATGAATTGGTGCTAGGCCCAAATAACTCTAGCTATTGGTGGCTTAAAAAAATAAATAAATAGACTCAATTCAAATCAAATATAGCAGTGCATCAAGGGACGAGCTGCTTCTATTGCAGAAGTTTGTTCAATCAGTATTTTTACTGCGCCGAAAATAAATCGGTTGTTGCGTCAGACTATGTCCGTCCTTGTTTAATGATTCGAATAAATTGTTTACATTTAGTACTCAGAGCATCGTTACATTTGTTACTTTTATTTTTAAATCCAGGTTTTATCAGGCGTTTGGATTTAAGCCAGTGGAAAATCCCGCGTTTCCTTAAGAAATATTGTTCTAATTACTTATCCTAATTTCCTATAATTCATCCATTCGCACATTGCTATTAATAAAAAAACAAGGCGTGAGGTGGGTCGTTTATTAGGACTAAAGTGCGACCCTTGAGGTCCACACGACGAACTTCCCATTTTGATAAATATTTAATAAACAATAATTAAATTAGATATCACACAGAAAAGTAATCATTTTAATCATTAAAACATAATTATTATTTATTTTTTACAATAATTAAAAAAAAACGGCTGAACCGATTTTTATAAAATTTATGTCGGGTTAAAATGACGTTAACACGCCTCGATTAACACCCTTACGATGTCGATATAATTTTTTATTCGCGAGATATTGTGTAAAATCTACTTTTTTAGAGTCTATTTGGTTAAGAAAAAAGAACGGCTGAACCGATTTTGAAAAAAATTCTTTCAGATCATAGATAGATAGATAGATAGATAGATAGATGTCTTTATTTGATTAGTACAAATGTACATAAATAGTGTCAATTGTCAAACAGAAAAAAAATTATAAAAACTCGTTCAATTTGTAGTGAGCTTTAGATAATAAATATTTTTTTAAATTATTCCTAAACTGTTGATTGGAATTTGCAGTTTTGATCTCCGTAGGTATATTATTGTGTATTCGTATCAAAGCGTTGCGGACACCCTTGTGAGTCACCGCAAGTGTACAATTAGTAGTTTTTAAATTATTTTTGTATCTTGTAGTGTATTCGTGATTATTTTGATTTTCATTAAACAAAGATGGATAAAATTGTACAAAATTTGCACAATTTAGGATATAAAGATCTATTAGTGTTAGGATGTTGTACTGAATAAATAAATTTTTACAATGCTCTCTAGGTGCCACACCCGCTATGATACGAATACATTTTTTTTGTATTAGAAAAATTTTTTGTGCCCAGACCGAATTGCCCCAAAAGATTATTCCATATTGAATAATAGATTGGAAAAATGCATAGTAGACACTAAGCAAAATATCGGTACTAACATATTTTTTTAAATAAATAAGAACAAATTTAGCTCTATTTAACTTGGGCAAAATGTAGTCAATATGTTGCTTCCAGTCAAGATTATTATCTATGTATATACCGAGGAATTTAACAGATTCTTTATTATATGACAAAATATCTATGTTTAGTAATTGTGGAATATTAAAGTAATTCCCAAACTTAATAATGTCTGTTTTGGTGTTATTTATTTTAAGACTGTTATTTGTAAACCTTTGCTTAGGTCTTCCATGCAATTTTCCAATCCACTTTTTAAAAGCGCCTGATCTCTTCCCTCACATATGACAGCAGTATCATCAGCAAACAAGAAGATCTTACTGTTAGTAGCCAACGGAAGGTCGTTTATAAATAATATAAATAGCAGAGGTCCTAAAATGCTACCTTGAAGTACACCTCTCGTATTTGGTTGCCAGTCTGACATACTTTCATTAATACCTGATATTCATTAATACCTAATATTTACGTTAATACGCGTCGATTGGTTTCCTAACGTAGTCGATATCATTTTTCATTCTCGAGATTTCGTCTTAGAAAGAAATGGACACACACGTACGTACGTACGTACATACGTACACACACACACATACACACACATACAGACATCTTTCTAAAAATAGTGTAAAAATAGTGTAGTGACCTTGAAACATAAAAATTTGTTATACATTTTGATTTCGATTTTCGGACCCAATGGGAAGTTAAAAATTTGAAGTAAAAAAAAATGTAGAAAACAACGGGTGGTAGTAAAATGGAAAATAGTAACAATGCGAATGGCGTCTGTTATGACATAATGTCGAGAAACGGACGTTAAACGCATTATTTTTTTTATTATTATTATTATATCTAGATGTGTAAGGAACTATATTACGACGAGTGATGACAGTACTTATGAAAAAACGAGCGACAGCGAGTTTTTACAGTCACACAAGTTCTTAATACCATTACGCACGCGCGATATATATAAGTATGGTATTTTTTGCCATACCCACTACTAATATTTGAATACGAAAATATTAGGTTTAGGTATGGAGAACCCGTAATAAAAGTGTTAATAAATATCCTAAAGAATACAATTCCAGCAAAAAAATAACCTATTTGTATTTAACAATCAAAAGTTACACGTGATTGAAGTTAGATAAAATAAGTACATTATTTTGAACACCCTGTATAATAAATTCATTTTTTTAGAACAGACATTGATTTGTTCATCTATTATCTAGTGATCCTCAAAATTTCAGTTTGATAAAAGTTTCTGTTTTGGCTATGTCGAATTTTAAGTAAAGGTCTGCACGTGTCAAAAATTTCTAAAAAACTTGAATAACTCAAAAATGACTGAATTTTCGAGTATGGCTTCCCTTCCAATTTCTATTCACATTTAGGTACAGAATTGAAAAAACAAATAAAAACAGGGTGCTAGGTTAAAAAAAACATAACTTTGATCTGCCACGCTTAAATAGGACGGGCTGTATAATTGAAAATATTTTTATGTTATACACCATTAAAAATTATACAACTTTTGTATTTAAACTTCTTTTCTATCTTCACCCAAAATCAATATATCGGTCGACAACGCAAGTCTTGGACACCCTGTATATGCTTAACAGTAAATTAGTTTAAAACAATGTGTTTTATTAAAATGTCTAACATTGAGTATAACTGCCGAATCTATAATAGATATCAATTCCACAGAAACCGGTTAATAGTGTGTGTGTTTTAAAGACCACCAACAGCTAAGGTTATTTGGGCCTAGCACCAATTCATATTTTCAATTTATTATTATTTTTTTTTAATAATAAATTGAAAATCCAATTGACACTTTTACCAGCTCTCGGGCTAGAACCCGGGAACTGGGGACTTGTAATAGAGGAACCATAGCAACGCCATGTAAACAACAGTATTGCTAAACGCTCGGCTACTCTCAAGCCCTACCGGTTAATAGTAATTTATACAACAGTCTATATTTAGTGACGGATTATAGGACAGTAGCGATTTTGCGATACGAGCCTAAGGTTATGCCAGAACGAGTTTGTTGTGCGCGAACCGAAGGCGAGTGCGGTAATCACACGAGTTCTGGTATAAATGCAACATAACCTTAAGAGAGTAGTGTAAAATCGTGACTGTCAGATTCGTCACTTAAGATACGCGTTACATACAATATTTTTTGCAACAACTGCTTCAAAAGATCAATTTTGAGCAAATAAAACACAATATGGATAAATATTTTATTAGTGACATTATAGCAAAGTAATCTATAAAGTACTTTATTACGCACGTGTGTTATAAAGTAAAACAAAACAGTATTACTTTATAGAATGGAGTTCGTTAAAATTTACTTTAAACACTACCGTTCGAATGCAGTAGAATCTTCCATAAAGAATAACTTTTCAAACGGTATACACAGCCATCTAAAATTGTACTTTTGATGCAAGTGTTGCAAAAAGAAATGTGAATGATCGAATTCAAATGTGTGAGGAAAATCATGTTAATTAAGGGTCTAAACTCTAAATAGTTGTGAAACCACTGTTCTAAAATCTTATACAAGCGAGAAACAACCGACTATCGTGTATCGTGTAGGTGCCAGTGGACGCACCAAATTAGGCTCGCGACGTCGACGACGTCTGGCATCGCGAGTCGCTCCGCACTCTATTTCGGGAGAGCGGCGTCCCCTCGCACCCCGCGTGACCCACGCACAACGGATCTCCGACACTGTTAAATAAATAAATCACGCTGTTTTTATTATATTATGTCAAAACCGATTCGATCTATGAATAGATGATTTTATAGTTAAGCTAGATAATTGTAGATTATAGACGCTCGACAATAGAGTCTTTAAGTAAAATTTTTTAGCCTCGTTCTTTTTCGTTCGGTAACGCATGTCGACGTCACGTCACGTCCTATAGAAGGATCGCGTTTATATATCCCAAGATTATTGCAGAACATTGCGTCATCCCCAAACAGACAGCTTGGTATATCATAAATACAGCAGTACACACAACGGGATGCGTAACGTAGGGGTATCGAAGCTGCTTTGTACGCAGTAGGTCGCTGGTTCGAACCCTGGCGGCACCATTAATTTCACTTTCTTTTTTTTTCTGTTCCATATATTCCATTTGATATATTTTTTTATGGCTAAGTAGAATTGTTGGGAATTTATTGCTTAACCAAAGCTAGATGCAGTATATTGAACCCTAAATAAAATATTAGTAAAAAAAACTTTTTAGAGACAAGCTTTCATTGAAATGTACTAAAAAGGAAAGAATAATTTTTAATAATTTTGGTTCATAATTATTATAAAAGCGGTGGTTGTAATCTCTATGATAGTTTATTAGTCGCAACCCCCGCTTTTATAATAATAAATTGTGAAGCAAAATTATTAAATATTATCATTGTTACCTTTTTAGTACATTTCAATAAAAGCTTGTCTCTAAAAGGTTTTTTCTACTAATAGGTATTTTATTTTGTTCATTTTAGTCTTTCAAAATGTCACCTCCCTTTGACAACCGTAGGGGTTGAATTTCGAAAAATCCTTTCTTAGTGGATGATTACGTCAGAAAAGGAACCAACTGTCCAAATTTCAAGTTTCTAGCTTCAGCGATTTGGCCTGGGCGTTGATTAGTCAAAAAAACCCTAAGTCCCCGTTTGAACCCCTTAAGGGTTGAATTTAATTCTAAAAACGATTTATTCATGTACCTATTGTCATCCGAAATACATATGTGTACAAAATTTCAAATGGACCGGATACGTGGAAGTCGTTCAAAATTGACTTGCAAGTTTTGATTTAAACAAAGAAACAGACACATAAACTAACATACAAACATTGCAAGTTAAATAAAAGCTTGTAAAAAATGCATGTAAAATCAACCAGACAGGTCCGGACTTACAAAATCTATGAAAAACACTAGTTTGCGGATTAGGAATTAGGTACTTACTGAGGGTGTATATGATTTGGTGCAGATGTTGGATTGATAGATAGATATTGTAAATTATAGACGCTCGACAATGTTGGAATATTGAAACTGAGAGAACGTGTAATCATTATTAAGGAATGTGTTTTTTTTTTCATTTACGGAATTTTCACAGATACTTTGTATTTGCAGGTTAACCACATCCCAACACATCCAAAATGGCGGACGATGACGTAAGGTATGCGCCGACGTTTCGATTTGCAACTGTATTGAATCTATCGACATGTGTATATTAATTCAATTTTTTTATTTTTCATTTATTTCTCATTTATTCGTCTTCAATTTCGATTCGAACAATTCAACAACACCGCTGACCCGATTTACTTGGAACGAACAGTACAACGATGCTCGTTTATTTAAAAGGTACATATTAACTGCTTGGATTAACAAGTTTTGTGTTACGATTTAAACTTACAATTTAGATTATATACAGACTGTTCATAAAAAACGATCACTTCTTTGCAAAAGTTGCCCCACGATTTTCTACTATAATTTCGAAATATTATTGCTGAAGTGATTTTGAGTTTGAAAATGTCAGGTCCGATTCTCATTTGTTGCAGAGCTGTATAGCTCCGTAATAAATAAAAATCGAACTAATGAACATTAAAAAAGGGTATATGTGCCTCGCCCACATAAACGCACGGTCGATGTTATATATTGTGAAAATTAAAATTAAAGTGACGACATAAGAAACAGCCTGTATATATTATATTCCACACAAAAGTGGAACTGTATGATATTTCAGTAGAATATCGAAATCCTAGTTTGAAATGGGACCGTCCCGCTAAATTAAAATTCAAGTCTGCGACATAAGCAAGCCATTGTTACTTGGCTAAGATGCAGTTTAAAAAATACAAGATAAGGACAATTTTATGTGACACTAATAGCATTTTCAACTGGTTACACTTGACCGCACTAGTGTAAACTTTCACCACGAACCGTGTTCGACTGGTCAGTGTAGAGAGCAGTGCTACAGTGTATCTTGTTTGGCTGGGCGGCGGTGGTATGCTAGTGTGACCTAGTGTTACACTTTTACCACCGTCGCAGGAAGGTCGTGTAAATAAAGTGTAACATGACAGCGGTATAATGACAGAGTAATGACCTACACGAAGAGCGTGTACACTACTCAACACTGACACGGCGCTAGTGTTACACTTTTACCACCGTCGCAGGGAGATCGTGTAAATAAAGTGCTACATGACAGCGGTAATGACAGAGTAATGACCTACACGAAGAACGTGTACACTACTCAACACTGACACGGTGCTAGTGTTACACTTTTATCACCGTCGCAGGGAGATCGTGTAAATAAAGTCCTGCATGACAGCGGTAATGACAGAGTAATGACCTACACGAAGAACGTGTACACTACTCAACACTGACACGGTGCTAGTGTTACACTTTTATCACCGTCGCAGGGAGATCGTGTAAATAAAGTCCTGCATGACAGCGGTAATGACAGAGTAATGGCCTACACGAAGAGCGTGTACACTACTCAACACTGACACGGTGCTAGTGTTACACTCGTACAAAATTACACGCCACTAGTGTCAAAAAGTGCATACCAGCTGAAACGTTATAAAATTGCATGTTCATTTCAAACAGTAACTTTTGACATTTGTTGTGACGTAATCTGATTCGAGCAGTCCAGCCTATAGCGCTATTATGACGTCATTACGGTAAAACATATGAACGACGTGCGAACTGAGCGTTTGTTTGTTCGTCAGATTACGTCACGTTTCACACACTTCATTAAGTGCGTTATTATTATTGACGACTAAGTTTGCTCACAAAATAAGAGCTCGGCGACTTTTACGATATTCTAGGCTGGGTTTGTGCTCTTCCAAAAATGTTGGACGGCCCCATTTAATCAAATTGTTTGAGTTTTTTCCCTTCACGACTTTTGAATTTTTTGTGCACTTATAAATCGAATCCATTCTTCTATTATTTTATTGAACGGTTTGGAAATTTTTAGAGACAATATTTTTACGTAACTTTTCCACGAAATTTTTATTGCTTTATTATTTTTCCTCTTAATTACGATTTTTCACGCCACGAAAACGAGTGGATTTTGATTTAATTATTATTTTTATGTTTCTCATTTGTTTTTATATTTTTATTCAGACACTTTTTGTCTGTACGTCTTCCTAGTAAGCTTTAAATAATTCAGAACTTAATTTTTTGATAAATAAATTGAATTAGACATAATATGACATTCAGTTTTTGTTTCAATGATTACATTACTAATAAAATTATTGCAATAGAGTTGGAACTATATTCATGCGACGTTTAGTCGTTAATAATATTGTGTTAGATTTTTTCAAAAATGCTTCTCTTGTTGCGTCTTTAAAAATAAACAAAAGTATATTTCCAAACTGTTAATTTTTATTTCTTCTTTACTTATTATTTCTACTATTTAGTTACATTTCAGTTATTTATAATTTAGTTACTTTATTATTCTTATGTTTCTTACTTATTTTTAATTTTATCCTTATTTATTATATTCTTTTTAGTTTTTTAGTTCTTATTTTACTTTCTCTTTTGTTCATCCACATAACCTCTCTTAGCAGTGTTTTGTTTCCTGATTTTGACACTTTTTTCTACCTTTTATTCTTTGTTATAAAAGGTCTTATAATACAGGACAGTATTAAGTAAGTATTTATCCAAAGCACGCTTCCTGAATGTCTTAATATTTAAGCCGGACATTCTCAAACAGAAATCATTTCGTAAAAAAAACAGGGTGTATTTCTTCACATGTTAAACATTTGTAATATTTTTATTTGTAATTTCTAATTTTCTATTTTGCCAATAATTTCGAAGAGAAATTAGAAAATATTAATTTGAAAAATAAATAATAGTTTTAAAAAAATTCATTAATTTGGAAGTGAGTTACAGATCTGTTGCTTTATGTGCAACTTACTTATAATTGAAAATTATTTTTCTTCACACCGATAAAGAATATTATCGGCTTCGCACCGATAAAGAATGTTATCGGTTAAATATGGAACTAAGTTAAAATAATGACATTATAATTTTCTTGTATTCTGTAAATTATTTTATATAAAAGTATTCGATCATAGATACATTACCCTATTTTGAGTTCAAACCAAATTCTGTTTGAGTTTTGTCCACTTTTCGAAAAATTAACATGTGTTTTATTACCATTTATTTATTATCTTAAAAATATTCGGTTATATTCCAATTCACCATGCAGTGAATCTTTGCCAGACAATAATAAAATAGAAAGACTAAAATTACCAAAGCAACCCTATACAGAGTGGTGACCATGACTGCTGCATATAGGTATAGAGATTTAACCCGTAAAATCAAACTTTCGAGATTTCCTGCTTCCCTAATTATTTTATGGAAAATATCTTCAAATAAAAGTTTTAGAACTTAAAATTCTACATCTAAATCATATTAAAGAAAATTAATTTTGCATTTTTTGTAACGGCAGAAATTTGATATGAAAATGTCAAAATTACCTCAAAAACAGATAGCGATAGCCATGGAACTTGAACAAAATGATGACGTTTTAGCTGTCAGAATAATTTCTAATCATTTTGTTTAAGTTCCATGGCTGTCGCTACTTATCTGTTTTTGAGGTAATTTTGACATTTTCTTATCAAATTTCTGCCGTTACAAAGCATGCAAAATTAATTTTTTTTAATGATTTAGATGTAGAATTTTAAGTTCTAAAACTATTATTTGAAGATATTTTTCCTAAAATAATTAGGGAAGCAGGAAATCGCGAAAGTTTGATTTTACGGGTTAAATCCCTATGTGCTGCCGTCACGGTCACCGCCCTGTATAAAAATACGTACGTTATGATTCATGGCTTATTCTGATCCAATCGTTTTTTTCCAATGCTCAATGTCTTAATATGTAATACCTTACCTGTAGATAGTCTACTTTTATCGTGGTTTAAAGTTCGATAAAGACGACTGTCGCAATCGGGCTGCGAAGGACCCAAATTGAATTGTTGAATTTAATGAGTTTTGTATTATATTTTTTTCATTGTATTTTGAACTGGAATACGTCCGAATTTAAAGTGACTAATATTGCCTATATTTTAAATTATATGTGAAAATAATAATAAATATTTCGTGCAAATCAATTTAAAGTTTTTGCTTTATTTTTCTGTGCTTCGCATAGAGCTTTCCAAATGAAAAAATGACGATTTTAAGAATTCTTTTGAAAAATAAATATAAAAATAAATATTATATTGAATTATTGTGCTTACATGTTTTAAAAATAAAAAAAAAAGATTTTTCTCGCATTAAAAATTAAATGTCTAAGCTTCTTTAAAGATTGGTTTTTTTAAGAACATTTTTTAATTTTTGTTTTCTTTTTCTTTTTCAGCGAAAGAAACTCGACGAGGCATGTAAAAAAACACACACACACACATACACTACAAATCTAAAACACAAATACATTTTTTTAGTTCTTGTAGCATTTTTTATTGATAGAAGCAGCACGTAGTTGAAGACAATAAAATGTTTTAGAACCTTTTATGCCGGCAGTACACTCTTGCCGAGGGATACCGAGACCACCCGAACGCGAGAGTGTACTGTCAACGCTCGGTCGGCCTCGGGAGCGCTCCGTATAAAGTCGGTTTTTTGACCGCGAGTCAAAGGAACCGAGCGGCGAGTGTGAGCGCAGTCAATAAACCGAGCCACGCCGAGTGTGTGCGTACACACACACACACTCGTAGACGCTCGCTTTACCTAATTTCTCGGCGAGATCTCCTGCGAGCGAGCTCGGCAAGAATGTACTGCAGGCATTATATAGATGATTAAATGAATGCATGACTGCAAACAGTATATGAAACACCTGTTGTAAAAACAATGACGTAACACAATGCTGTAATCAGGAAAAAATCATTAATTCAAACCTATGTCACCGTAGGGATTTTAACCCTAAACTTTCCACTATCGCAGCGGACTGAGTTGACATTACTCACACAGTGACACATTTTCAAACGATCGACTTTCTCCCTTTAAAACAGGTGTTTCATATACTGTTTGCAAATTGCATTTCATTTAATTATGTATTTGTTCACGACGGCCGTGTTAAAATTTGTATTTATTATATAGATGGTTAAAAGCCTAAAGTCTGAGGTTCAAATCCCTACAAAAAAATCCACACTCTATGGCTTTCTGTTATCTTTTTTAGTATAGTACAGTGGAATCTCACTAATTGTACTTAGTAGTTCGGCACTGTCAGTTATCCAGCGTTTTCTACTAGCATCGTAAATGCATTATATCTACGCCATAATCTGTCATTTTACAATACACCGGAATCTACTTTAATCCGGCCTATTTTTATTGTTTTCCTATATTTTTCCAGTTATCCGACATTTCAGCATCGTAAATACAATACGATTACCTATTCTATAATCCGTCATTTACAATACACCGGAATCTACTTTAATCCGGCCTATTTTCATTGTTTTCCTATATTTTTCCAGTTATCCGGCATTTCTGAAAATTTGGTTGTGCCCCGGAAAGATAGACGCCGAAATAGTGAGATTTTACTGTATTTTTTAATATTGTGAGAAACAAAGAGGTTCTTACTCTGATTTTCAAAAACTTTGGAGTTTTTGTGTAACATTTTAAAGTAAATTATTAAAATAAGGCTAGCATACTATTGGCTAATTTAAAAGGGCATTTGAATGTAATTTGATTGAGTGCACTGTTTAATGAGCCATTTTCCTGAGAGTAGTTCTTTCAATTATCCACGAGAGGCAGCACTTGTGGTAGGTACAAACATTATTTATTCCCCATTAGTGTCGTGTCATTTTAGTGGTATAACTTGATTATTAAATTATTATTATCATTAAATTAATTAAATAATTAAGTTATACCACTAAAATGACACGACACTAATGGGGAATAAATAATATTTGTACCTACCACAAGTGCTGCCTCTCGCGGATAATTGAAGGAACTACTCTCAGGAAAATGGCTCATAAGAACATCCAATTTTACTTGAACAGTTGACAGTCGAGGCTATACAAAACCTTGCTGAACATCTAAAAATTTAGTGATGTAAGACGTAAGTAAGTCACAATCAAATGTTTCTAGCATTCAAATGTTTTTAATATTCGATTGCTTGTGACATTCAGGCAGCAGTCCCATCTACACGGAAAACGCATGGAAGACGGAACTCGGAAATGCAAATGGCGGAGATTGACCAATCAGATTCTTACCGTAAAGTTTAAATATTACGGAACGAATCTGATTAGTCAACCTCCGCCATTTGCATTTCCGAGTTCCGTCTTCCGTGCGTTTTCCGTGTACATAGGACAGCACCCTCAAATGTTTATAACGTTTGAATGTTTCAACAGTGGCGTCATCTCTGATACACAAATTACACAGTAAACGATAAACAATTAGTTTTTAAGGTTCGATTACACTTTTTAACACACGTTTTTGGACAATGGCTACTTTAGGAAAAGAAGAGGAAACAGCAAGAAATCGAGCGCAAAAGGGCCGAGGTCCGCGCTCGTATGGAAGAAGCCTCCAAAGCCAAGAAGGCCAAGAAAGGTTTTATGACACCGGAGAGAAAGAAGAAACTTAGGGTGAGTAACTCTTTTCTTTATAATGTATTATTTTCAGTTACTGCAAATATATCTGTGGCCATATGAGGTTAACCTTTCGAGCTTATTTAGATTCAAAATGGACGCTTGTCAATTAAATACGTTCAACTAATTGTCCTTCGCAACTAGGGGCAGTTTTGGATTTGTATAGTTCTCTGTAGAAGACTCTTCCTATATTTCCCTAGAACGCATCTTAACATGTCCATATAGTTTCGATTTCATGATAAAATTTAACTGCGTCGAAAGAATGGCTGGCGCGTTCGGTTAAACTCGGTGCTTACAGACATCTACAACTCGTTGTTGTTATGTCTGTGTTTCGGCTTTCTTCCCTTCGACGCAAAGAAGAGAGGTACCTGGGAAACTGAATAGTTCGTTCGCTGTCAAGAGTTAAATTTACGATAAACCCGACATAAGACTCGTGTGACTGTTAACCTCGTTACGCCACTAGATGTACAATCTACTATTTAATGCTGCGTTTGAAAATGATTGGAAATATTTAATTGTTCGATACAGTTGCTGTTGAGAAAGAAAGCCGCCGAGGAATTGAAGAAGGAACAGGAACGCAAAGCGGCCGAAAGAAGACGCATCATTGAAGAACGTTGCGGCAAACCAAGGAATCTCGATGACGCAAACGAAGGTAGGGATCGTCACGTGACTGTCGGACAACACTGTTCGTTGTTTTTTTTTATTTAGATAGTCATCTGTTTCGATGAAACGGATGCTTTTTTGTTTAGAAAAACTGACGCGCATCGTTCATAAAACTGATGTCTAGATTTTGAATGAGCCATTTTCCTGAGAGTAGTTCTTTCAATTATCCACGAGAGCCGGCACTTGTGGTAGGGACAAACATTATTTATTCATCATTAATGTCGTGCCATTTTATGACTTAATTATTTAATTAATTTAATAATTAAGTTATACCACTAAAATGACACGACACTAATAGGAAATAAATAATGTTTGTCTCTATCACAAGTGTTGCCTCTCGTGGATAATTGAAAGAACTACTCTCAGGAAAATGGCTCATTAGTCAACGAAATATAGAAAAACTGATGGATTGAATAGTTCCACCAGATATTATTTATAGTGATTTTGGTCCGGAGTGCCCTTGACTGGTATGTTTTCGATAATTTTGCGAAAGAACGAGTTAACTCGAACTTGCTGATTTAGTAAAAAAATATTGGATACAACGTGCCAGTATTTATTTAACGCGCAGGTACTTTAGTCACCAGAATAGTTGCATTTTTTAATTTTATTATTGGATTTGATCAAAATTAGCTATTTTTGGTCTGCGCTTTTTGGTTTTAATTTCTTAACCGATCTTTAGAATTTTGATTAATTTGAATGTTAGCGACAATCAGTTATGAACGATGTGAACCAAATTTCACTCAAATATATCATTTTATATGCCGTCAATTTAGTATCCGAATATTTAATTTTTGGGTACAGCAAAATATACAATAAATACAACAGGGTACTTACATGGAATTTTTCATCGAATTTTTATTACGTAAATTTGAACAAAACTTTAAAATCTGAGAAACATTGAACGATTCGTCGGAGAGCAATCACTTATTACTGTTGAAATGTGGTATTTAAACGATATGTGAAGTCATTAAACCGTGCTGACGCAACCTAATTTTTACCAAAGCACTTTTGACGTCAGCGGAGTTTAGTGACGTCACATGTCGTTTAAATAACACACAATCTTTAATAAATTATCGCGCTTCAACGAATAGTGATGCGCGATTACGAGATGTTTTAGTCGATTGTCCAAACATCTCGATGACTCTCGATGGTTGTCACTTGGACTCGATTTGTGTTGTTTCATAGTTCACCGAGACCGAGTCGTATAGTACTGAATCGTACACTGTCGAGAGCCATATAATATACAATCGTTCATCACTCGACAACTGTGGTCGAGTCGATGGTCGATTGTGCAGTAATCACGTAATACGAATTCAATAGTGAAGAGATTACAGAGTAGTGAGTACCGACTGAACAGTGAACAATCAACGAGTCGCGTGAACGTCAGTCGACTAGCATATAACCTTGAATCGCGATTGTATGTATTCTCATTCGCTGCTATTGCTATAATCTATGTGGCAAATAATCGACTTGAACAATCGAACATTATTGTAAAATCAAACTCCGAGTCGATTGTGGACTCGATTGTTATTATGAACGATTACAATTGTTTCGATTGTAAAAATATCTCGTAATCGCCCATCACTATCAACGAATCGTTCAATGTTTCTCAGATTTTAGAGTTCTGTTCAAATTGACGTATTTTTTTTGCATAACAAAAAAATTCCAAAAAAATATCCTATTGTATGTTTTGGCAACAACAGTTTGATCCGACGTTATTTCGATTTTTTATTCGACGTCTAGTTTAGTTCATTTTTCGTACGATTTTTGTCGTATTTATTTTTGTGGTAGATATTCAAATATGTCGTTGAGGAAAACACGAGCGACGCACATTTTTTGAGAATATTTTTTTAAATGTGTTTTTTTTTTTATCTGTTTCGGACAACATTTCTCCGATAGATGAAATTAAAAAGATTGTCACCGGTTACTACGACAGAATCGGAGGCCTTGAGAGCGAAAAATATGACCTGGAAATCATCGTTAAAAATAAAGATTTTCAGGTAGACACTGAATTCATCCAACCAATCAGAGCCGAACGTTTTGCGTTATTCTGCTGTTACGTTAGCGTATAAACAATTCACCCGGGAAAATTATTACATTTGAAATGAAGAGAGCAATCCACGTATCTTTTTTTACCTGAAGTGCGCGCGCATACCGTGTTCACAGATGAACCGATAACTAGGCAATTTATTTTTATTCAATGGTACATTTTTGATTTTATTTTATTTATTGTAAATTATAGACGCGTCGACAACTTAGATCATTAGCGTCTTGATTACATTAAATAACAACTCACTTAAAACTAAATTACATCACAAAACATCCATGAGCAGAGGCGGGATTCAAACCCACTACAGTCTGATCCACAGCCCGCGACGCTAACCATTGGTCTACACTGTCCTCTGTCTTTGGATGTAATTTGACAACTTAGGTCATTAGCGTCTTGACTATATTAAATAACAATTCTCACTTAAAACTAAATTACATCACAAAACATCCTTGAGCGGAGGCGGGATTCGAACCCACGATAGTCTGATCCAGAGCCCGCGTCGCTAACCACTGGACCACACTGTCCTCGGTACAAAAACAATTATAAGTTGTTTAGAATTTCCCCACCCAACTTGTCAAGCCAGTGCTACAGTCTGACTATATCGGTTGTCGCTGACTGCTGCTGGCTAAGTGGCAGGAAACGGTATGCGTGCGCAATCGTATTTTTGTCTCTTTTTCTTGCAGAACAAGCAATAACGATCTGTCGCGCTTATTTCGAGAGATAGTTCCATTGACTAGATTACGTTTAATAAAATATATTTTTGATGTGTAAAAGCATTTTAGTGCCGCCCCCTCTCCAACATTTCTTTTTTTTTAATTGGATAATAAAATACAAGAACGTCGTCTCTTCATTTCTCGTGTGCTATTTTAAAAAGCGAAATTTCGGAATAATTTTTTGATGTGATAATTTTATCGGGTGACTACTATTTATTAAAAATAAAATACTTCATTTTCTATCAATGCACACTTACCACTGGCAACGCAAATATCTTACACCAAAATGCTTCTTAAGTCGGAATCCCACAACTCGTGTACTTGTACAAATGTTTGCCGCTGGCAAAACAATTGTCAAATGGCGCCAAAGATTCGCATACTTGTCAATTTTGTTGATAAGTGTCAAGTAAGTCACCATCATGACAATGACCATAGCAAACATTTGACAAAATTATCCAAGCACGAATAATTGCCAAACACACCGGTCGTGGGTACAGTTTAATAAATACAATGTACAATGCACAATGAGACTGGGCTTGAGAATAGCCGAGCGTGTAGCAATGCTATTGTTTACATGGCGTTACTATGGTTCTTCTATATTACAAGTCCCCAGTTCCCCAGTAAAAATGTCAATTGGATTTTCAATTTATTATTTAAAAAAAATAATAATGAATTGAAAATATGAATTGGTGCTAGGCCCAAATAACCTTAGCTGTTGGTGGTCTTTTAAACACACACACACACAATGAGACTGTAAAAAATAAAAATATACGATTGTTTCCTATTAAAAATCATTACCACGAACACAATGGCGTTTATTTCATTTTATACCTGCTTAGAGTCAAAGCGCGCTCGCTGCAAATATTAAACACTCAATATAACCAGGCCGCCTGTGTTCCATGTACACTGATCTTGCACGGCCAGAATGAGATAGATAATGTATTAAATATATGAGCTGTAAATAGTAGGCCGTGATCTTTGAGGGAAAATGATGTCCGCCTCTTGAACGGAAAAATAGTTATTTAACCACCTTCATAATTTTTTTGCGCAGGCGTTTTAAATGCTAGACAAAAAAAATCCAACAGCATCATTTAAGGTTAGAAAGAGCTCATTGTTTGTGCATTTGACAAGTACACCAGTCGTGGGATTCGGACTTTTGGACAAAACAATAATTGGTTGTTGTTTTTTTAATGTCGATGGTGTATCAGTATTTGTGTTATAATTTTATTATGCTTTTATTCTCAATTTTTGGTCACTTTTCAGTGTTTTTTTAACTGTTTCTACATTTTTTTCTACTTTGGTTTTTGTCTACGAATTGAAATTAACTTTTAGGGGAAACGTGTCTATAGGTTCATTATGATTTATTTCTATCCATTTTTTTATTTTATTTTTTATTTTTATTTTTCCTTATTTTTTTATTTTGAATATCTACCTTAATCTATATGAAACCTGTATCCTTAAAAATGTCCAATGAAAGTTTCTTGCTGCAAAATTCGTGTTTTTAGTTATCTATTTTTTACATAACTTTTGCAAGTTCACTATTTTTTATGAATGGAGGGTATCGGTCGCCATTCGGTGGCGTTGTGCCACAACCTTGACGTCGAATTCCTACTAAGTAAGGTTATAATCAATTAAATCAATATAAATTACGATTGGATTCGAATCCAGTCTCAAAATAGAGCAGTTTGATACCTTTGTAATAAATTTATCATTCTACTACAGCAAGTTACGTTCAAACTTTCACACGTACAATGATTTAATGCATTTGCAGTAAAGATATGACCTTGGCAGCTGTGTTTTGTTGATAGTTTATCTTTATTCATGGAAAAATGGCTCTGAAAACTACACAATCAAAACTACGGACTATGTCAGCTGAAGTCGAAAACTGTAATTGCATTTTATTCTCTTATTGTACTTTTATATAACCGAGTTGAGTAATGAGTTACGTCACTTCTTGAAGTAACGTGGAAATTCTCAGAGTAAAATAAATGAATGACAAAGTAAATTTAGCTTTTCGAAAATTTAAAGTTTTTCGTCTTAGTGACTAAGATCCATGATAATAACACGTTTTTTATATTTGAGAATTTATTGTCAGACAGATTGTAGATTATAGACGCTCGACAACTGAGGTTATCAGTGTTTATCATTTAGTTATTATTGCTTTATAAATTTCTAACAAAATATAATTTTCTTGTCGAAAAAGCGTGCCTGACATGACAAACAAAATATATTTAGATCAGCCTACATCTTACTTCTCCACTGGAATTGGCGCCCAACGTGGGGCTAACTGTATCACCTTTCCAGTGAAGAAGTGGGGTGTAGGCTAATCTAAATAAGTTCAGAGAGAAAATGTGCTTTAATCTATTTAGATCAGCCTAAATCCCACTTCTCCACCGGAAATGTATTACAATTAGCCCCACGTTGCGGGCGCCAATTTTAACACTTTTTCGCTGAGGAAGTGAAATGTAGACTGATCTATGGAAGCAGTGTTCCTGTCACCCACCGGAAAGGTTTTATTACAAACAAAATATATTTAGATCAGCCTACACCTTACTTCTCTACTGGAAGGATGTTACAATAATTGGCGCCCAACGTGGGGCTAACTATATCACCTTTCCAGTGAAGAAGTGGGGTGTAGGCTAATCTAAATAAGTTCAGAGAGAAAATGTGCTTTAATCTATTTAGATCAGCCTAAATCCCACCTCTCCAGCTGAAATGTATTACAATTAGCCCCACGTTGCGGGCGCCAATTTTAACACTTTTTCGGTGAGGAAGTGAAATGTAGGCTGATCTATGGAAGCAGTGTTCCTGTTGCCCACCGGAAAGGTTTTGCAGATGTTATTCTTGTTTATTTTTCTCTGAGATCCGTCGATGGCCACGACGAACTCGCTTATATTGTGACGTAACGGCGTCACTAACAAAACACAGTCGACACCGCCGTTCCTATATTATACAAGACTTATTTCTACTTTAATGTTTTTAATGAATGTGTAGCTTCATTAAAATCAAGCATCCTCGGCTACCAAAAACGTATCGAGACACTGGAGTCCGAGAAGTACGATTTAGAATACGAGGTCGCGAAGAAAGATATGGAGGTAGTTTTCAGTCGGAATTTACCCTGCGCGCCGCTATCAAAACCTACATTTATCTGTATTAATACAATATTTCATTTGTTCATTAAGGGATGCGCGCGCAATATGCTCGATGTTCTTTTCTTTTTTTTTTTGGGCACGTTTCACAACGAAAACGAAAGACGACTGAAGTTATACGCAAGCGCAGTTTTAACTATTTTTTTAAGAAACTACTGTTGTTGGGGTAAAAATTAACAATGCTGTTAAATTTCTGTCACGCTTCAGCTTACGTAGAGATAGATAGATTTAGTCTTTTGAGTATTCAGTTAGTTAGACAAGGACAGACATTTAACACGACTGTTAATTTTAATATGTGTGCTATAATGACAAAGGTTATTGAAAGAACTAACACGGCTGCCCATTTTTTTACGTTCTTTGTTACGGTTGCCATTTGTTCTGTCACAATTTGAGTTAGGTAATTAATATTTTTCAAAATGTTGGCATCTTAGAGAACGAGACTTTCATTAAGTGATTTTAGAAAAAAAAAATGCCCGAATTTACAATTTGAGATTAGGTGTAGGTATCTGACTTTATTGATTTCATATTTTATTTTATTAATTATAGTGATTTCGTAAACATTTGTTCTATTTTGTAACCAATTTTCGTAGTTGTGTACATGATTGAAATTGTTCGGTAGTTTACGATAATATCCGTCATCTATCCTAGAGCTAACTGCGTTTGCGTGCAACTACAGTTACCGCCATTCGAAGGATTTGGTTTCGATGTACAACGGGCTTTATATGTGTTCTTAATTGAATCTACCGAATCAAAAATTGAAAAAAAATAATAATACTGACATCTGAAAGAATGACTAGTACCTATTACATAAAAACAAGAAGTAAGCGTTTGAATCGAATTTTTTTTTTTTTAAATAATGTTTCCGTTAAGAAAAAGGCTGTCTTTAAACATAGATTTTCATTTCGAGAAACAAAAATCTGCCGAATTACAGAAAACAAAAATTGAAAAATACACTTACCTCACTGTACCTTTGGTCGCTGACCACGTTATGGTGAGGAGAGGCCGGCACAACGGGTGGTTCCTGCCACGCGAACGGAGGTCGGTGTCAGATGTTCACTTAAAAAAAAAATAGAAAACGGACGATTTTTATGAGTTTCTCAAAATTATGTTGAAAAAAATTAGATTGAATCTATTAAATGAAGGAGACTTGACACGATATGAAAAACATTCTTCTTGTTTATTTATTATTGATTTCTTTCAGTGGTAATAGTTAATCGATTTTTTTATATTTTGGTAAATTCTTTTTTACGAGAATACGACTTTAGTCTCCATTTGTAATGGCTCCGAAATCACACAGATGTTTATCTAACACCCAGTATATATTTTCTGTAACTGTACGACTAAATTGTTCAAGAGCTGCCCCTTCCATCAAACCGTGGTATAACAAAACTTACTACAAAAAATATACGAAAATTTATTACAAAAATTTGTAGCAATTATTTTTCATTAACAAAATAAATTGAAACATACAGGGTTTTACACTTAGTTCGGATCCATAGGATAACCCATGCAATTACAAATGTTGTGTATAAATTTAAGATAACGACATTTTTCCGATTAATCAACATTTCCTTTAAAAAAAAAACTCAAAAATATATTAAAACATTTTTTTTAATTGTAATTCCTACACATATTTTTTTCAAATCTTTTAGTCGTTGCAAATGGAGACCAAAGTAACCATTAAGCTATTTCAAATATCTCTAGCCCTTTTTTCAAAAAAAAAAAAGAAAAAATTAAATTTGTTTTTCTTTATTATCTTCTGCGAGCTGATTTATTCCCATAATATAGAGGGTGTTTCTTAAAAAACGCCTCAAGCTATATCAGTCCGTTATTTATAGTACAATTTTAAAAAACAAAAAATAAAAAAAATTCTAGAAATATGACAAAAATGTTCTAAATTTAATTTTAATGTCAAACAACTTTTTTTCCAAGGATTTCACGAAGACCGTGTACATTTAAATATTTAAAATAGCTTAGTGTTTGAGGAAAGAACATCCACTGTAAGTAAAAAATATTTTCGTAGAGCTTTTCTTTAAAAAAGCTTCCGTAAAATAACCAATAAATAAATTTATATAGTATTGACTATTTGAGTAAAGCTTACAGAATCGTAGTGTAATAATTATCCATAAATTAAAAAAGTACAAACATGCAGTGCTTTGAAGCTTAGAGATTCAGTAAATAATTACATAACAATATTTCTTTTATGTCTTTTCTACGATATCACTGTCCTTATTTTCTTCCTTTATTATTATTATTATTATTATTATTATTATTTTTAGGTTTTTGTTTAGTCTAATTTATTATTTTCCTTTTTTTATTGTATAATTTCACGTTTATATCGTTTTAATTTATCTTGGCTTTGCTTTGGCGTTTTCCTCTATAATTTTCCTTTTTTCCTCTTAAAAACAACTGTAATTAAGTATCTAGATTTAAAAAAAAGCGAAAAATAAAATAACACGGCCGGAGAAACGAGCCTTTACCATACGTTGTAACGTTTTACGTATGGTAAAGGCGCCGGGTATACCTGTTTTTTTCAACGTGTACTCGCTACCTCCACCATATGGGAAATGTGGTGGAGGATGATAAGGGTATGCCCGGCACCTCCGCCACATTAAAATAAATTTTTCGTGGAAAAAAATAATATGGATTCTCCAACACGTTTTGAACGTTTATTTTTGTATACAGGTCGATCCGTTTGCAGCTCTCATCGGAAATTCATCTCTGTGCTAGCGTTCCTGAACACCTCCTTTTCCCCTTCACAGTTTATTTTTGATAATGTTGATAATATTTGTCTTTTAGCCGAATTACAAACCCTTTGTACTGCTTACTGGAATCGGATTAGCGGTCTCGAAGGAGATAAATATGATGTTGAAAGAGCAATTAGTATAAAAGCAATTGAGGTAATCAAAATACCGTCTGCATCGAAAATCGTCGACACAATTATTTTATATGATTTTTTTTTATAAAGAAAGCATTCTCTTTTGTAGGTTTTTTTTTGTTCGGCTTCGATTATCAATTTTTTTTTTGTATCATGAGAAATCCTTGCACGCTTTTCATTTAGTAATTTTCCAAAATGAAGACATGGAAAATTGAATTTTCATTTTTACATAAACATCTTTCATGACACATAAAAATAGTACTGGTAACCAGAAAAAGTGTTCCCGGTGGCTGATTTTAATAGATTTTTTTATACCGGGTGTAAACTTTATCATCGTCAATAGCAAATCCCATGTATTTTGTTTGTATAAAAATTAGCCATGAAATTATGTTCATTTTTTTCATTAAAAATGAATTAATTTAAACATGGAATTTTTTAATACGCGAACGAAAATATACAGTCAATTTGAACAAACCTCTAAAATCTAAGAAACATTGAACGATTCGTTACTAATGCGACGTCCTGCTAACGTCAGAAATGTTTTGTTGACTTTGTTGATAGTAACTGTAGTTTTTATGATGAATCCAAACGCCAACAAAGCACGTTTGACGTCAGCGGAGCTGAATGACGTCACATGCCGTTTAAATAGCACATCAACTCATAGCGCTTCAACGAATTGTTCAATGTTTCTCAGATTTAAGAATTTTGTTCAAATAAACTGTATATTTTAGTTTTGCATAATAAAAAATGTCCACGCAAATTTCTTTGGGGCGTTCTAACGAAATTTTCATATAAAAAAAATAAAGGGGTTATTTTTCGACAAATAAAGTGAAAAATAAATGTCTGCTATTCATAAATCAAAATGGCTATCTCAGTTTTTTGGTTAAATAAAATCAAAGCCGATTTAATAATTGCAACGGGCAGCACTTGTGGTAGGTACAAACATCATTTATTCCCCATTAGTGTCGTATCATTTTAGTGATATAACTTAATTAATTTAATAATAATTTAATAATTAAGTTATACCACTAAAATGACACACACTAATGGGGAATAAATAATGTTTGTACCTACCACAAGTGCTGCCTCTCGTGGATAATCGAAGGAACTACTCTCAGGAAAATGACTCACTGCGTTTTAAAATAAAGTTCTTAAGTGGCAATAAATAAAACGCTATGTTTTATTTAAAATGTTTAGAATTTATTTATGGTGATGCAATTTCCAAAAATGTGACTCAAAAATTAACCAAAAAAATTGAAATAGCCAGTTTTGTGACAGCAAAACATATTTTTTGCATCGATTATGTTTTTTAAAAATTTGTTTCAAACAGGTCACATAACTCTCCCATGGCCCTTCAAACATGGCGTCGCCACAATAACGTCGTGACGTTGTTGTTTCGTTTTTTTTTTAATAAATGCAATCCAACATTCATACACATGTACAACTTTTTGTCAATAATCAGGCTGACCATATTATGTCTCGCCGTTTTAGTAAAAACGTCATTTTTGTCTCACTAAAAAACAAACTTTAAAATTATTCACTTAAATGTTGATAGAACATAACCTAGTAGTCGAGATCATATGCTACGAAGGCCGCCATCATAGTTATCAGTCATTCGTGTAATTACCGCTAGAGGAGCGTCTATCGATTGCCGAGAATGCCATCTATCTTTTCCCTATCCCAATTCCGTTTCGGCCTTGAAGTTATTATATTATGGTCAGTCTATCAAATAATATACATTAATGTCAACTGTTTTTTTTTTTCAATGGCAATACTCATTGATAACTGCTGCTGTTGCGTTGTTCTTTTGTTCATTCTTTGTACGTTTCCGGTTTATAGCGGAACTCAAGACGATAATGAAGGAGTATTATGACCGGATGTATGTGTGTGAGGGACAGAAGTGGGATTTGGAACACGAGGTCAGAAAAAGAGATTATGAGGTACTTGAAAACTGCATATAAGCTACATTTTATATATTATATTTATTTACGAGAGCTCGATGACGCCAAACAAATCCCGTCATACGATTCTACTACTATTATTATTATATCGTTATTTATTGTGTGAATTTTGAAAATCCCTTTTCGTCCGTCCCCCCGACATGAATTGTTCAGAGTTTTTTTTTTATATGTCATTTGACGGAATCTTGAGAATTTTTTTTTATTATACTGCCATTTCAACACGCTTTCGCCATTGTGTATTAATCAATTTTTTTTATTAGATAGATTGTCTTAATTTTTCTGTAGTCATACATTCTTTTGTTTTTGGAATTCTCTTTTTGTTTCGAACCGCGTTCATTTGTTTGCTAGTTTTTTAATTAACTGCGAGATTTTCGTGAAACTGCAGTTTTTAACGAGATTTTTTTTATCTTTAACTTAAATTGATCTAACCTCAATCGTTTAATGCTAGACTTCAAGAGTCTCATACTGGGTTTCAGAACGCATTGTCAGAATATCTGATTTGATAGTGACCTTAGATTGTGATTATATAAACATTTTATATTTATGCAGAAACTGTCTAATGGCGTTGTACGCATGTTATGCAGAATATTCAGCGCTGGATTTACACTAGGGGCTAGTGCCCAGAGCGGCAAATTTTCAGGGGGGGCGGCAAAATTTGGAACGTGAAAACATTCATAAATTAAAATAAATAAAATACTTTTTCTCATTATTAAGAATGTGTGTAAAATTAAGAACACTGCAGTTTTATTTACAAAATTGTGAAAAAAAACTTCAGTGTGGGGCGGCATTTTTCACGGTGCCCCAGGACGGCACTCAGGGTAAATCCGGCTCTGAGAATATTATATTGTACTCACAGGAAAACAAATGACTAGAAAAAGATCGTTTTCCAAGCTAAATTTTGATCAAAATGCATAGGAAAATGTTGTTTCGAAGTGGAATTTGTACAAAAAAACTATGTTAAATAGATGTATACACAGTTTAAAAAATATATCGTTTCAATAGATCAATTATTTTTCGAGTAGAATCGATTTAAAACAGGTGTGGTCACAATCTGAGGTCATAATCAAATCATATTTTCTGACAATGCTTTCTGCAACCCAGCATAAGATCATAAAAGTTTGACCTTAAGAAATTGAAATTTTAGAATCAAAATTTCACTTGCAAGATTTTTTTAGAGAATTCCAAGGAATTGTTCAGGCCTGGTGAGAAATTTTTTTTTTCGGTCGATTATTATTTCTTAACAAAATTTCAATTTTTTTTTCTCAAAAAAAAAAACAAAACTGAAATTTTGTTTAAGGGACGTTTGCATAGTTTCATTATTTCATGTTTCGCCTTTCGCATTTTAAAATTTCGAGAGCTGTTTTGAAAAAAAATGTTTGTCGCATTTGAAAATTTCGAGAGCTGTTTTGAAAAAAAAATGTTTATTTATTTACGTTTCGATGCAGAACGGTTTAATTTTCAAATATGAAAATTATGTTTTTAGACATCAAAATAATTTCTTTAAAAAATTAGCGTCGATAGTATCCAGGGCTGAACGAACGACAGTGGAACCTGACATTTCGAAATTTGATTTTCTTGACGCCGCTATTTCGACATGAAATTTAAGGTTCCGCTGTATATTTCGCTGTAAAAAATCATCAGAAAGTCAATTTTACGTGTAAATAAAAACATCCAAAAAGCATTTTGCTTAAATGTAGAATGTGTTATGCAAAATCGATTCAAAATAGAAAACAAAGTCCTTTTTTTTAAATCTCTTTTATTTTTTTCTTAACAGAGCTGGCTGCACAACTGGATTTGCTTCAGTAACAATGATGTCCTGCTATAAAAAAAATCCTTGAAGTTCCTTTAGCTTAACAATTAGATTTAAACCTGGAATTAACCTCGGTTACGCTAACACACATAGCTCTTCATAAAGTCCTTGAAATTCCCTTAGCTTAACAATTTTATTTAACCGCGGTATCGCATTAACACAGTGGATTAAAATAAAATATCTTTTCGCTAACAAAGTTAGCGCTGATAATAAAAGCTACAAAGCTACACTAATGCTAACGGCATAAAAAAATGTTGTTGAATTTAATAGTGGATTTTGTTAGCTTAACTACTTCTGATGATGTTAACATTGTTAGCGAAACGTTCGCTTAGCGTAAATGTAGTTTACGAAACAAATTAAAAAAACTAACAATATTTCTTATTGCAGAAAAAATTAACTTTAATGTTCAAATTTAAAAGCGAATATTGTTAGCTTAACTACTTCTGATGATGTTAACATTGTTAGCGAAACGTTCGCTTAGCGTAAATGTAGTTTACGAAACAAATTAAAAAAACTAACAATATTTCTTATTGCAGAAAAATTTAACTTTGATGTTCAATTTTAAAAGCGAATATTGTTAGCTTATGTATTTCTGATGATGCTAACATTGTTAGCGAAACGTACGGTTTGCGTTAAAGTAGTTTCTGAAACAAATTAAAAAAACTAACAATATTTCTTATTTTTATGCAGAAAAATTTTACTTTTGTGTTCAATTTTAATAGCGAATATTGTTAGCTTAAATACTTCTGATAATGCTAACATTGTTAGCGAGGCGTACGCATTGTGTTAAAGTGATTTCATATTTAAATTTAACCTAAATTAATATTGAAAAATAGCTAATATTGTTAGCTCAAATATTTCTCATTAAGCTAACATTGTTAGCGGTACGCGTGCGCTTTGTTATAAGTAGTTTCCGATTTAAATTAAAATACCGAACTGCAGTAGTTCATATTCCTAACACTTTAACGGTTTTTGTACATACAGTGTGTAAACGGTTAACCCGAACATTTACAATTTTGTAGTAGGCTTGGGGCTATAAGATGACAAGATCTAATGTTAATATGTAGTAGACCTCGAGCGGCGAAAGATGAAGCCACCGCGTCATAGTAACGTGAATGCATTGCGCCCGCCTTCTAGCTTGCTATTGGCTGTTTATTGTCATGAATAGCAGTTTGCCAAAATTGTACCTAACGTCATAAAACCCAATTTGCAGTTTTGTGTACACGGCACTGTCTGCGGGCAAACAGGCGTTCACTAGCATATTATTGATGACGTGCCTGGCTTCATCTCCCACCGCGGGCACTCTAGATGCTTCGTGTTTTTTTTTTTTGTTTAGCAGGTTCCGAGTTACTCTTAATAGTTCACCGTTGCTATGGAAAATTGTTAAAAAAACTCACTATACTATTTTGTCTATGTAATCCACTACATATTATGGCCCATAGTCTACTACAAAATTGTAAATGTTCTCAATGTTATTTTCCCTATGTTCGGTAAAACCGTTTACGCACTGTACATACTTATTTAGTGTTCTACATCAAAATGTATTCACATTTTTTTGTCTTCCTGCATGGAAAAATAACCACCGACAAAATCGTTTCCCTGATTTCTTTGTTTTGCTGTTAATTTTTTTTTTCAAAAAACCCAGTATGGCACTTCTTGCTAATCGTGTGAATACAAAATAAGTTGATAATATTTTTTTCTGGAATTTTCCTTTTAACATTTCGAAAGAAAAGTTCTGTGACACGTTTTACAGTGAAATTATTATTATCAGTAAATTCGTGTGCTGCTAAAGTTTTATTTTTATGTGTAAGTATACGCCTTTGTTTTCGGGTAGTTTTTTTAGCGCCATTTATATTTGAAAATCGTTGAAACAAAAGAAATTATCGTATTATAAATTCACAGAATCTTAACTTTTTTTAATAATTTTGTCCAAATTTGTCGAAATAAATCTCTAGCATTTTTTTTTAATTGTCCTGTTAGTTTTTGATGTTGAAAAATGGCTGTTTGTTTTTTTGCGGTAGATAATTTCAAACATCATCGAAATGATACATTTTTAGAGTGTTGGGTCTCCAAGTCACTATATGAATAATAAGAAGTATTAGAAATACCTTATATTTTTGGTGTTACTTCATGTGCTCTTCAGCAACGAGTTGCCATCTTCAGGTGTGGTTAAAAAAAAATTAAATACACCTGAAAATGGCAACTCGTTGCTGAAACGCGTCGTGTTATACAAGGTATTTCTAATACTTCTTATTAGGCATCGAAATGTTTTTTTTTTCGTAAATTATTTTTCAAAAAATGCCAGAGAACTTTTATCAAAAACAAACCTAAGAATTTATATCTTAAAAAATTCTATTTTCAAAACTCCCGCTCAATATGAACGAAGCTATGTTGCGTTGCCACTAACGGAGCCAGCAAACTACAATACATTGTCTTCTGGATTAAGGATAGTTTTCCAGCTTCACCAACGGAGGCATAGCACAGTTTCATTCGTAATGGACGGCACGCTTAAAACCTGTAATAATTTAGTGTTGATAATTTTCGAAAAATGAAAAGTTTTTTTTAAATACAGCGCAGTATGACGTCACATTTTTATAGATGTTAATAACATTATTAATAAAAGTGCTTGGTGCTGAAACACTTCTAAGTACGCAATCCTAACCTCAAAAACTTACGTGACTGTTACTTCCTTTGTTTTTTGTCAGTTTTTTTTTTTTCTTTCTAACAATTTTCTCAGAATACACAATGGTGGAAGACAAAATAATAATCTGTGTTCCTAAACCCGAAACCTCACACGCAAATTAAAAAATAATGATATTTATTAAAACAGTTAATCATATCGTACATACACAAAATGGCCGACTGTCGCACATACACAAGATGGCCGACTGTGAAGGAATGTTGGAAGTGCCATGCTAATAATGTTTTTGTATAATATTATAAATATGATTTTATTCATTTTTACACCCCCCCCCCTCTTTTCTAACCCCTGTGATTGTATGTTACAGTGTACACACGATTTTTCGTTTCTTTTTTCAAAGGAGTTTCATCATTTGAATCGATTTTGTTTAAACTCATTTTTTTTAATATGGTCAGATAATTTATCTAAATTTTAATTGTCCATATATTTTTTTAACAATCGTTATTCATTTTTAAAATAGTTGCTCTGATCTTTCAAGGTCACAACATCCAAGTCTATCTGTCTATAGTATAAAATGAATTTCTGGATTTAAAATTAAACGTTAATATTTAAAAAGAATTGAAGGCCAACATTTCTTCCTTTAGTTACGTTTATCCGTTAGATAACTACCGATTCGTAAAAGTTATCTAATCGGTAAACTTATCGAGACCTATGAAATGTCGATCTTTATTTTTAATTTTTTGGTAGCTTTTTCAGTTTCGAGGATATTATTTATTCTGACCATGTTATTTCTTGTATTATATTATACATATATTTTTTTATTATAAATATTGTTTTGATATGCTGTAGGTTATACGTTGCAAAATGGCTATTTTGACACAGAAAAAGTTTTTTTCAAATTTCTTATTTAATTCCTTAACTCTAATGTATTGCTTGCTGCAACTGAATGACATAACTTTTCTGGTCACATGACGTTTAATATCCTCACGGACGTCGCGTTGCGTCGAACGGAATTTATTTAAACTTTTTATGCTGAGCTTCTGATACGACTTTCAGCTTTAAAACTAGATCTAAGAATGTCATTTATTTTTTAACTAAATGGAGATCTTCATTTAGTTAAATACAAGTTTTGGCTTCGAGTGGTTCGCTTCCTATTGTAGAGCCTTCGGCTCCACCTTATTACAGTCTTTCCTCGCGGAGCTAAAAACAACTGACATACTTAAATCTAGTTTTAAAGCTTAAAGTCATACCAGGAACCGAGCTTTAGTCTGTGAATCTGCAGAAAAACCACTTTTCAACTTAATTTTGATTTGAAATGTACATAGCTGGATAAACAGTGTTCTTCGCGTAGTTCGTGAAGCTTTCGTCACGGGGAAGTACCTAAAGACGACTCAATCAATTTTCACGAAAAATGGATTACTGAGATGCTTAACGATAATTTTAATTGCGTTTAATATTCAGAAATGGTTTTTAAATGACCCCGGGCAAATCGCCATTTATTTTTTAAACTGTGTGTCAAGATAGATCTTCTGCCAACTTAGACGATTTTGTAATGTTTCGAACGTGTACAGGTAAAGCTGAACAAGACCAGCTGATGTTCCAGATATGGGTTTATTTGTCGTGCATTTATATCGGTACCATAATTTTATTGTTGCCCATCGATAATTTCCAGCAGTTCAAAGCTTTTCTCGTATTCACATTAATTACTAAGCGAATTTTCGGAAAAATATTCGCTTCACGTGTACAAACAAATGAATTTGCACAGCGTTTAATCGTTGTTTTGTGTTTCGGTGAAAGTGAACGAACATGAACGAAGTGATTCGTTTGTGTTCGCTTTGTCATCGCAGTATGCGAACGAAAGAAAAACGATTTTTTGATTCGGCGAAAGTGAACGAACATGAACGAATTAATTCGTTTCTGTTCGCTTTGTCATCACAGTATGCGAACGAATAAAAATGAACAGTAGACAAATAAAAATAAACATTGAACGAATATTAACGAACACTGAACGAGTTGAAGCGAAATTTCTTTAGTGATTCGTCACGTAACCGAACGCATAAGGAACGTGAACGAATACGAAGTATTTCGCTCGCTGACGTTTTTTGGAGCGAACTAATTATTCTTTCGTTCGATATTTACATATTTGCGTTCTTTCGATAGTTGTTTTTATTTATTCAATATTCGTTCGTATTCTTTCGATATTCGTTTCTCGTTCGTTTAGGTGTACATAGCTTTATTGACGAAGCGGACGTAAACGAACTGATTCGTTCACGCTAGTCGTCGACTTGCAAAACAGTGAAAAAAAGCGGTTCGCTCTAGGTTTTTCGTGTGTTTATAACGAACATTTTTAGATGTCATAATTTAATTAAGCGAAACTTAACGAACACAAACGAATATTAAGACAAATGAACGCTGGAAACTGTTGATTTATAAATATGTATATATTATTTTATTGTACATTTATGTTTAAATATTCATTTTTTTTTTTGAAAATATGGAAGCTTCGTAAATTTTCAATACCGATAAAAGTCCAAGTGAAAATCTGTAAACGTGGTAAAAATACTATTAGTTGAAATATTATGTCACATTTTCCGATTTTGTAATATAATTCTGTTGATTTTAAAAACTTCGAAAAGTAAAAATCTGCCGTTGTCAAACTTTTAACTATAGATACGTTATTTTGCTTCCATAATTTTAAAAGAAAACGATTGTACTTATTTTTTGCACAAATCGAAATTTTTAAAAATTTCAAAAACAACTCGAAAAACACCACTAGCAACCTCTAGCAACGGACTGTCTGAGTGTCTGCTTGACAACCGTTGCTCTCTCTGCTGCTCTCTAATGGTTTTTACCATAAACGGTGTGTATGAGTTCAAGTATGGGACCTATACTCATACACCGAGACGTCATCACTCGACAACGGCTATTGTTCCGGTGACCGGTCTCCACCCTTGAGTATGGGTGGAGACCGGAACAATATAGCCGTTGTCGAGTGATTACGTCACGGTGTCATCATTCTTATAAAAAAAAATCACCGTGCAAATTTCGAATTTGTCACTCGAAAAGAAGGTTAACAATCAATCGATTCATTCGAAAGATAAGTACAATAACCTTATCGTCCTGATTTTCAGCCATCATCCAACGATCATTACATGTCCCCTCTTCATTTGTTTTTTTAGGAGAACAACATTTTTTTTTTGAGTTTTCTCCTCAAACATATTACATAATAATATATATTTTTGGCGTACAATTTATGATTATTTTCTTCCAGAAAATGTTCATCTCTATAATATTATATTTTTTTTTATATACGAACCAACGAATTAATGAAAATTTTCTTTTAAAAATGGTTTATTTATATTATTGTATAAAATATTGTATATTTTTCCTTGGTATTTCCTCAACCCGATCCGTGTAACTATAATAATGCCAACTGCAAATAATAATTTGCCTAATTTTCAATATTTCCATTACTTACAAATATATTTAGCATAGTGCATTTGATGATTTGGTGTTTAATTTTTGATGGTTTGCAAGGATATTTTCGGTATGTGAAAATTTTTAATTAAAGTTTTCATTTTGCATGATTCAAAGTTTTACTTGCAGAATGTATTTAAAAATCAGGAACCATTTTTGTTTTTGTTCAGATGTTTCAGACAGTGTTTTTTAAACAATTGAAAGTGACGTTTTTAAAAATCAGGTGTTTAAATTTTACTATCGTCGTAGACAAAATATTTTTGTGGTTCGCTAGTAACCAGAAATTATTCTGTCAATCAAGAAAATCAAAAAAAGCATACTTTTTCGATAAACCGAATAAAATAATTTTATTCCAAATTAACTACAGCAAAAATTGAATGATTTCACTCAACTTGGCGTATACAGGTGCAGTGAGTTCAGCTCGTAAATGGCGCGTTTTTTAAAAAACATTCTGTATGTAAAAACAAAATGGCGATTGTTAACAGTGAACTATTTTTTTTTGCACAATTATTGATTTATGATTGATGAAGATCGATGGAATTGATGTGAAGGTACAAAATGTTAAAAATAACCACAAAACACCAAACCATTAAAAAATTCTTGACGTAGGTACATTGCCAACCATATTGATTGTAGACATCATCAGAAGATGATTAAATAATTAATCATCTCCTGATGATGCCAACCATGTTGATTGTAGGCATCATCAGAAGATGGTTAAATAATTAATCATCTCCTGATGATGCAACATGGTTAGCGAAACGTACGTCGAGAATTTTTAAATGATTTGGTATTTTGTGTTTATTTTTAACATTTTGTATTGATTTGTGACTTTTTCTTCGAATGAAATTTATTTCATTGGATGAAAAATCTCGGTTCGAGAAATGTAATTTTCTTTAAAAACTTGTACATATTACTAAACTCCATTTTTGTTTTTACGAAATTTAGTTCACTGAATGAGCAATTTCGTACTCCATACATATAATTTCATTGCAATCTACAATTTTCAAAAAACTTCCACTGAACCAAAAAATTTTTTTTTTGGTACGAATTACGATTTCTAAAAAAAAGTTGTAGATTGTAATTTTGTTACAAGAAAAATTTTGAATTTTAATTTCTCTTGAGCGTCTATAATTTACGATCAATAATTAATTATTAATTTTTCAAAATTAACTTATTGTTTCGTACTTTATTAGTAAAAATACGTCAATACAACCAATTTGTGTTTTCAATTGAAAGACATTAATTCGATGAGTTTCTTGTAACTATATTTTTGTGTTGGATATTTTAATAAAATTTTGTACGTCCGAATTGAAATATTAACGTCTTGTTACGTGTTTTTAGATTTCCGACCTCAACAGTCAAGTCAACGACCTTAGAGGCAAATTGTAAGTAAAATAACTTAGGCTATAATCTATATTACCTTCTTTCTTTAAACTTCACTGATTTCTCCTGGTCAAAATTAACACCCCGGTCGGTGTTTCTATTATATTTTTAATATTGAAGGAATTATTGCATTGGAAGTACGTTTTCTGATGAAATCAAGGTAAATTCGAAACCATCAGATGATCGTAAACGAGAATGACGATGACCTAAGCGGAGTTTAGTGCTACTTGCAATATCTCTGCAACTCTTTTTGGACCATGGAAGCATGATTTGTTTTCTTATGAAATCAGGGTAAGTTCGAAACCATCAGATGATCGTCAAGGTCAACGAGGATGACGAAGACCTATAGAGATAGATTTGCTACCTCCAAAATCTCTGCAAGTGAACCATTTGGAGTTCTGGAAAGGAATTTGCTTCGACGTCTGTACACAGTTAATGAGTTACAGACATATTGCATACAGCAAATCTGTCTCCAGGCCATCGCCATACTCGTCCACGACGATCTGATGGTTTCCAACTTACCAGGATTTTACTATTTTACATAGCTGTCTCCAGATCCAGGCAATCATGATTTCAATATAAAAAATGTTGCTTTTTTTTTTTAATCTATTATAGGTAACTACAATGTTTTTCACTACAAATATTATAAATGAATTATTCGTTGCAGCATCAAACCAACCTTGAAAAAGGTATCCAAATATGAAAACAAATTCGCCAAATTGCAAAAGAAGGCGGCCGAATTCAACTTCCGTAATCAACTCAAAGTTGTCAAGAAGAAGGAGTTCACCCTTGAAGAAGACGACAAAGAGGTAAAATAACGAAACAAATGTCGCTCGATTTTTTAATCAGTATTTTATTATTCATTAACGAATTCTTGTACACGTAAAGAAACGTACACTTTTTGCAAGTTACGTGAACAGACGAGCGGACGTGTCTTGGCCGGTCCGCCGGCCAGACGCGTCGCTGTGAAACGTGTCGTATGATTGCGTAATAAATACGCCAGTCGCTATTATTTTGAATAATACATAATATAGTGACTATTATTATTTCCAATGTTTTCTTCATTGTTTATATTATCTATATATTATATTTATATGGTTGTTTTTTATTACATAATTATGACTATACAAAGTATACACTATACTTTGTTGCAAAAATTAAAAGTTTTTTTTTACAAATTTTACGAAAAAATGACAGCAAATTTTTATTTTTGCAAAATATTAATGTACTTGGTATAATTAATCAAAGAACAAAAAAAACTTGCATATTATATAAAACTGCAATTGACATTATTGAGATTGACATCTTCGTCTATCAGAGAAAAAATAGGATTTACTAATTTTTGCAACAAAATATGTTCAAAAAGCCCGTATTCACTTATATCATTTATTTTTTTTAAAAGATCTAGTCGCCGAATTCGTGATTTGAATTGCGGTGCCGGTCAAGTTTCAATTTGCTTCGAATAGTGTTCTTTATAGGGTGGAGACGAGCCCGAAATTTTGAATACAATATTCTATAATAATTTCCCTTTTACTTTAAACATTCGTTTCTCGGCATTCATATCCACGCAGAAACATTACTGTCTCTAGTTTACTTACTTCCGTACTGGGCTTGAGAATAGCCGAGCGTGTAGCAATGCTGTTGTTTACATGGCGTTGCTATGGTTCCTCTATTACAAGTCCCCAGTTCCCGGGTTCTAGCCCGAGAGCTGGTAAAAGTGTCAATTGGATTTTCAATTTATTATTAAAAAAAATGAATTGAAAATATGAATTAGTCCTAGGCTCAAATAACCTTAGCTGTTGGTGGTCTTTAAAACACAATTTGACAATTTACTTCCGTACTTCCGCATTATTTTCAATTTTTTAATTGTTTTAAAAACAAATGGAAGAATCAATAAACTGTATTTCAAAACGGAGTCCTTACAATTGTTGACTAGGTAAACACCTACTTCCGTATTAAAATGTTCTTCCCGCTTTACTCCTAAGTCTCAGGAAAAACTACTCGTCTAGTCCTGAATGCCCTTAACTTAGAATACAAATTTTTCTCAAAAGTTACTTAAATTCAATTTTTATAAAACCGTGGCATGAATTTAATATTAATTTAATTAAAGTTTGTAAAAACGCGATCTAGTTGCTTAGCGCAAAATAAGTGAATGCAGGCGACAGTCAACTATTTACATAAATCACAATGACTTATATGCAACTGTTTTAATTGATCCGCAGCAGAAGAACGCCGAGAAAGCAGAATGGATCAAGAAATAAAATCCTTTTGGTCCTCACTCCACGTCTGCCGTCTCATTAATTTTTTGTTTGCGAACCGTTCATTTTATTTCTATCTATTTTTATTTTGTTTTATTTCAAAACCCAAATAAAACTACTTCAGTTCATTTTTCCGATAATTTTCTTACTTTTTTGTTTTCTAAATGTTTTTGTGGGTTTTCTTTTATACAGAAAATAAATCTACGACACATGAAAGCATGGAGGATAGAGAGAAAGGAGACTAATTTCCATGCATTCGCCGTTGTCCAAAAAGCGAGGAAAAAAGGGTTCCTATTCTGGGGTGGTAGAGGCGCTGAAGTTATAAAACCCCAAGTAGATCGTGGGTAATCGGGTGATTTGAATATTGATTTATTTTGCAAAATTGAAATAAACTGAATTCAAAATAATCGATCAAATATTATTTGATTTCATCTTTTTCTAATTGAATAATTGCAAAATGTGAACGTTCACAGGTTAACTGACAGTAAATAATGCACCGTTAGAGAAGACTCGGGGCCTCATAGCTACAGCGCCGCGAGTATAGCTTTTCCGAAGCCTTACCGTCATCGATTTTCGGGACACGCGTTTCGCATTGCGGCCTATACGTAAATCAGTCTCCCTTCTCTCTATCCTGTATGCATGAAAGGTGCAACCAAAATGTCGAATCACTTGCTGTTTTACGATAACTTAAGAAAATCCAACAGAAATGTTTTTATTTTTTTCCCCATTTATTTTAATTTTTTTCATTTTTCGTTTCTATTCATCTTTATACAGGGTCCGGCAACAGGATTGAACGGTTTTCAATAGGTCACTGTTAAGAAACAAAGAATATATTTGAACTTATTATTAATACAACAAAAAACACAATTCTGATAATTTCTTATAACAATTTTAGTTTGCAAGGATCACATCCCTAAGATGACCAGCGTCTTTTTCTATACATTGCTGTAATCTGTTTCTGAAATTGACCATAACGCGACTGAGTAAATCTTCGTTTATCGAATTTATCTCTTCACGAATCCCTTCTTTGAGTTCCAGAAGTGTTTGGGGACGGGTGGAATACATTTTGGACTTTAAGAATCCCCACAGAAAAAAATCCGGGGGATCGTCAGGTCCGATGATCTTGTGGGTCATGCAAAGTCACCAAACCTTGAAATTAGACGATTCGGGGAACATACGCTGTAAAAACAGCAATGGACCGTCTAGCTGTATGCGCTGTGGTCCTGTTGGAACCATACTTCATCTTGGTTCATTCTTTGAAGTTTTACAGCCACAACTGTTTTCCAACATCTCTGCAACGTACCGCATTGAATTGACTGCAGTAACGGTGGTCATCTTAGGGATGTGATCTTTGCAAACTAAAATTGTTATAATAAATTTCCAGAATTGTGGCTGTTTTCTACGTGGGCGAAATAAATATTTATTTTATATAATTAACAATTCAATAACAATAAACGCAACAACTATATGTCAATTCTAACAATCAACACAATAATAATTACGAAACAGTAATTCTTAAACAAAGTGAAACACTTAAATAACACTGAACAATAACTATATTTATATACCAGTACTGTATTTATATTCGCAGTTCAACACGACACACTGACTCACGACTGACTGTCTACGGTGACTTCGCTTATATAGGTCGAGCAACCTGGCCCAGCACTCTCGCGTGCTCTCCAGAACATTCCGGCGGGTACTCGTATCTTCGATACCATTCCACGCCTCACCACTGTGACCTTTCCTTCTCGACGCTTCTATTGTAGGCAGTGGCGTAACATCTTGGGGTTTGCAGTTTGCTACAATAATAAGTCCAAATATATTCTTTGTTTCTTAACAGTGGCCTATTGAAAATCGTTCAATCCTGTTGCCGGACCCGTGTTTATTTTCTATTTTAGTTATTTTTTTTTTTATTTTTTGCCTTAATTGTTCCCGAAATATATTGTTGTATATAATAACGAATATTTTCTATTTTTGTAGAATTTGTCTTTTTGCATTTTGACTTTTTTCATAGGATGCAGTGACCGAAGAAACACGTCCAAGATATTTTTTGTTACTTTTTCATTTACAATTTCTTTTTGTTGTCAAATGACAAAGATAGTAAAATTGGTTCTCTCTTTTTTTGTCCCCATTTTTATTGGATGTAATAAATTTAGGATAAGGTGAGCCTGTTTGATCCCTAAATTCTACGCCTATGATGCTGCTTTGTTTCACAACGTTTTCTTTTATGCGTCGATCCGCTTCAAAAATGCGTTTTTACTTATTTTTAGTGATGCGAGATACGAGATGTTTTAGTCGATTGTCTCGATTGTTCAAATGTCTCGATGATTCTCGATGGTTGTCACTTGGACTCGATTGTTGTTGTTTCATAGTTCACCGAGACTGAACCGTACACTGTCGAGAGCCACATAATATACAATCGTTCATCATTCAACAACTGTGGTCGAGTCGATAGTCGATTGTGCAGTAATCGCGTAATACGAATTTAATAGTGAAGAGATCACAAAGTAGTGAGTACTGACTGAACAGTGAACAATCAACGAGTCGCGTGAACGTCAATCGACTAGCATATAACCTTGAATCGCGATTATATGTATTCTCATTCGCTGCTATTGCTATAACCTATGTGGCAAATAATCGACTTGAACAATCGAACATTTCGATTGTAAAATCAGACTCCGAATCGATTGTGGACTCGATTGTTATTATGAACGATTACAATTGTTTCGATTGTAAAAATATCTCGTAATCACCCATCACTACTTATTTTCTTCAATGTTGTCATTAATAAAAATACGCTGTTAATTCATTTCTAACTTTTCAATTTTACTTAATAACTGAATTTTTAAAAAATCTGAATATTCACTTCCGATAGACTTTTTCACCAGTAGTAACTCGCGCAAGCGCCGTCGCCATGGATATGATCGCGCCTTTCAAAAGTTTCGTACGCTTTTCGTATTCTTTTTGACGCAATGACTAGGTCAAAACCGTTTTTCAATGTTTATTTAGATGAAAATGTTACTGACGGTGCTAAATTAGTGCACAAAACAGTGGAAGAACATACTTGTGCTAAATTGGGACGGTAGTTGAAGTGCCACGGCCGGAAAACTGGTGGAAGTAAACGAAAATTGGTTGAAAGGTTAGAATCCTACCTGTCAAAAAATTGTTTATCGTGGAAAGTTTATCTTTAAAAGTACTCAAATATTTTTCTAGGGTGTTCTTTAAATAATATATCTAATTTAAATACTATTTACTTTTTTCAAAATCAATCACTTGCCATCTGTCAATATGACAAGTCTTTGAAAAACATGGCGGAATTGGGCACATGCGCAGAAAAAAATGTTCGTCGATGAAAAGGTCTATATACTCTATGGGATCGTCCCACATTTTTTTATTAGAATCTACATTACAAATAGATAATGAAATAATTTTAACCGACTTAAAATAAGGAGGAGGTTCTAAATTCGACACCTATATTTTTTTATGTATGTTCACCGATTTCTCCTGCATTTGTGAACCGATTTTGATGATTATTGTTTCACTTAAATACCTTCGGGAAGGTCCCATATATATAAATCGGTTCAGTAGTTCGACTGATTTTAATAAAAAATGAGTAACGAACGAAATACTATAGATAATAAAAATTCGACTGATGACCAGTCCTATACTCCCCACCTAGTAAATATTTGCAAAAAATAAACACTCTTTTTTTATTCTTTGAAAAAAAGCATGGTCCTCTTTTTTGTTTAGTGATCTAGTGATGGCTAGCTTAATATAGCAAAAATCATGGTTACCTTGATTTACGTATAATTTTTATTTTTTTTAGTAAAATATTTTTTTTCTCGAAAACTACATTTTAGAAAAAAAAAATATTTACATTTATAACATCTAGAATTCATTTATATTTTTTTTACCTATGTTAATACGTGACATTGAGAACGTTTTCTTTAATATTTCAGGATCCACTAAACCGATTTGACTCAAAATCAAATCAGATCTAAGTTAAAGGCTGATAAACACAATAGAATAATCGGCATGGCCGTATGTTGTTCCGTTTTTACGATATCGAAGGCGAAGAATTGACCACATACATACAGACATCAGTCAGAAAATGATCTTAAACGATTGCTAGGGTCTCAAAACGTGAAGATCTGTTAAAATCTCGAAATATTTTTTTCGGACTAAATCCATTACTTCCCTACCATAGTAGAGGTGGGAAGTAAAAATGTTTTATTCAGTTATTAAGTAATTGAAAACAAAAACCTTGTCAGTGTCTTTGTCTAATTTAATATGGCATTAATAATTAATTTCAGAATGCCCAAAAGGCCGCTGCACCGAAGGTAAAAAATGAAGACGACTCAAATCTTCTATCAATATTTTACCTTCTATCGTATTTAACACAACGAACATGCTTTATTTTTATTTTGTTTTTTTACAGTCGGCGATTTTTTAGACGTCGTTTTTACAGTATTTTTTCATTGTTGTATTTTATATTATCTGGCTGAACAAATAACATACCTTATTGTGCCACTATGTAAGAAAATATGCCGAATTATCTTTTTATCCCGGCAGTACACTCTCGCCGAGGGATACCGAGACTACCTGAACGCAAGAGTATACTGGCAACGCTCGGCCGGCCTCGTAGCGCCCTGTCTCGCCTCGGGAGCGCTCCGTATATAAAGTCGGTTTTTTGATCGCGAGTCAAAGGAACCGAGCGACGAGTGCGAGCGCAGTCAGTACACGCTTGTGTTTAACTGCGTAGTTTATATAGAATTGAGTAGTTTAAATGACAACTGAAGCCGAGCTACGCCGAATGTGTACACACACACACATTCGTAGACGCTCGCTTTACCTAATCTCTCGGCAAGATCTCCTGCGAGCGAGTTCGGCGAAAGTGTACTGCAGGCTTTAGAATAGCCGAGCTAGTAGCGATGGCGTTGCTTACATATGACGTTTCCATGGCTCCTCTATTACAAGCCCCCAGTTACCAGGCTCTAATTTAAGAATTACTGGTAAAAGTATCAATTGGATTTTCAATTTATTAAAAAAAAATATTAATTGACGCTACGCGCAATTAACCCTAAAAAAATTTTTTCGTATATTTTCTTACAATATTTGTAATACAAATGAGTGACTAATAATTGATTAATATTTTATGTACCTACATGTAAATGTAAATAATATTATTTATTTTTACGATTTATATCTATATTTTACAAATATATATATTTTTGATAAATATTTTGATGAAGATCGTTCAGTAGCGTAGAAATTTGTTATTTAGACAATTTTTTATTTTCTTGAAGTAGTTTCTAGCAAATTAAAATGTTTCTGGTAGATTTTTAACTAATCGTCAAAATATTTACTGCAACTTTTGTTTTAGCAAAGTAGAATAATATTTCGGTCTGAAATTTGTATTGAATTTCATGTTTCATAATTATTGTTGTCCGTGTCGAAAAAACTTATTCAAGTATCTTTTAATATTGAAAAAAAAGGCTTAGGAAAAGTCGATTTCTCAGAACAGAGATAGCTATCGAAGGGGCATAATATTACAACTTGTAAGTATGTACAATACAACTGAAGCCAGTGAGACGTGCGAGGAACAATAAGTCACATTGACGTCACATGATTTCAACTCAATTTTTAAACACCTTGATTTTTCATAAGTGCTTTGGAACTTTTATTGTAACATCCAGGCACACAACACAACATTTCTTTCAATAAAACAAACTTATCAAATAAAGAGTAATATAATTAACACTATTGATTACAAGCAACGAATGATCATAATGTACCCGACAGGTCGTACTTTAGTGTATAGTTGTAGCTTCACAAGCGACGTGATATGCTGTTTCTTTAGCAATCTCTGTTCTGAGGTCGAAATCATAGTGCGTCCATGGCCTCAGTTCCCAGACGCTGTAATTTGAGAGTTGATGGAAGTAGTAGTTGGTTCTATGTAGTACTGAAAATATGAATTGGGCTTGAGAATAGCCGAGCGTGTAGCAATGCTGTTGTTTACATGGCGTTGCTATGGTTCCTCTATTACAAGTCCCCAGTTCCCGGGTTCTAACCGAGAGCTGGTGAAAGTTTCAATTGGATTTTCAATTGATTATTAAAAAAAAATAATTAATTGAAAATATGAATTGGTGCTGGGCCCAAATAACCTTAGCTGGTGGTGGTCTTTAAAACACAATTTTAAAATATGAAGTGACACCAAATAACAATTGCAAAAGTTGAAAACATGATATCAATGAAATTTCAGATATCTAATATAGGATCTAGTCATTAACGGTAAATGAAATGATTTGATTGGTGAAAATTAACGCCGATTCGATTTTGTTAATTGCAGAAGAAACCAGACTGGTCCAAGAAACCTGGCGATGAGAAGAAGGTAAAAGAGGAAGCCGAGGGTGTTGAAGCATGAGCGCCTTCCAAATGATTCCTTCTTCCACACTATCTTTTGTTTTAACCGAAACTGTTACGTCATCAATAATGACAAACGAGCCTCTGTATTGAGAAACAAAACAAACGCATGGCTCACTACAATCAATAACAACACATTTTTTTTATTTTTGATGGTAAAAAAACATCCTTACCACAAACCTATATTGTCTATAATATTATATGTTTCTAATATAATTATTTTTTGTATAATTTTGGTTTGTATAAGTTTAATGAAAAAAAAGATTATTATTCCGATTTTTTTTTCTGTATAACAAATTAAAAAGTATATGTTTGTTCAATAAAATGTTGACTCCTGAATTATCCTTTGTAACTAATAGTGCCCCTTGTATGTATTTATTTATTTTTGCAACACTTGCATAAAAATACAATTTTAGATGGCTGTGTACCGTTTGAAAAGTGATTCTTTATGAAGCTTTTACAGCATTCGAACGGTAGTGTTTAATAGTTATTTTCGATACGTGTGCGTGAAGTGAGGTATTCTAGTAGGCTTAAATTGAGACACGAACTAAAGGGACTGACGCATACACGAGATCTCGTGCGCTTACCCCCTCTCGCCTAACGGCTCGTGGGGGTAATGGGTATACAGCGCACTCGATCTGGTTGTGTATGCGTCAGTTCCTTAGCTCGTGCCTCAATTTAAGCCTACTAGATACCTCACTTTAAGCGTCCGTATCGAACATAATTTTTTATAACGACTGGTTCTAAAGTTTATGAAAAACAGGAAAAAAATTATGAACACGGAAAATTCGTTCTTCGAGTCCTTAAAACTTTACAATTACAGACTAAGTTACGATTTAGTTCATTTTTATTAAAGTTATTAACTTCTGTATAAATCATTAAAAACATGACTCTCTCATGATGTGGACTTTGTAGGCGCGTCGCTATATATAGTAACACATCGATCGATAGTCAGTAAATAGTGCTTGTATTGCACAAAGTGCGGAAATTTCGAATTTATAAGATGTAGAGATTGTACTTTTACGCACGCTTTGGACTTTTACGCACGGTGACGGTATTTTTACGCACGCTTTGGACTTTCACACACGGTGACTGTACTTTTACGTACGCTTACTTAAAATAGCCTCTTCACGCACGCCTCACAGTTTGAACTTTAGAAGCAGTAGTTATAAAAAGTAAATTTTAACGCACTCCGTTCTATAAAGTACAACTGTTTTGTTTTACTTTATAACACACGTGCGTAACAAACGGACGGACGGACTTTGTAGGCTCAGTAATAGGGTTCCGTGCGGAGATACGGAACCCCAAAAACGAAGATATAACAATGAATGAGGTATTTGAAAGCCAAAGAAGTACTGTTCATTTATTATTTCAAATTTTTAAATCCGTTTGTTAGTTTATCTAAACTAATATTATAAAGAGAAAAGATTTGATTTTTTGTATGTTTGCTTGTAATGGATAAACTCAAAAACTGATTTTAAAAATTCTTTCACCTATAGAAAGCTACATTATCAGCGAGTAACATGGGCTGTATTTTATTTTCAAAAAAATTAGAGATCCCTACGAAAATTACAATAATGTAACCCAAGGTATCAAAAATTTGCCTATAAAAGTCTTTATTTGGCGTGCGCTGCGAAAACTATTGATTAATTATAAATTCGAGCGAACGAGCGAAGCGAGTGAGTAATGTATTAATAAATTATAAGTTCATAACACCCGGGTGAAGCCGGACCAGGCCGCTAGTTTAGTATACAAATACAATTTTTGAAAACATCGAAACATGGAAAAGAACAATTAAATATTACGCCAAGGTCATTTTTCCAAACACCAGTGGAACGAAAAAATATTATTCAACATCAAACAAACGAAAAAAAATATTTAGTTTCAGTTATCAATAATAGGTACCTATGTACGGTTAGAAAATAGTTGTCAGTGATTCGCACGCTTACTTCACAATATATTATAAACGGAACAGTTTTTATGCATTGTTTCATCGCTTTTCCGCTCGATTAAGAATGTTAGTATATATGACTCACTGACAATTATTTTCGAACTGAACTACCTACTTATATTGTTTTAAAAAATTGATCAGTTAAATGTTTACTTGGCGTTGAAAAAAGGCGGTAAGTGTTACAAAATTGACAGTTCGTATTTTCAGAATGGCTTTTAGTTCAGGAGCTTTTAAAAAAATTGCTATAAATTATTGTTAGGTGCTTTTAAAATATTGCTTAATCGCAAATTTAGTGCTGTAAATATTATGCTTTATATTAAATAGATTTATAAGACTGTTTTGCAATTGAAAAATTTTATTGGAAGTGCAGCCAATTACATAATAATTGATTCCTGCAAATCATTTTAACTACCATAGTCACAGTCATGACTCTAACCTGAACCTTTCCACTATCACGGCGGAATAGTATGTAGTAATACCATATGGTATTTATAACATTGATGTATCTATAGGTACTTATTTAATGTATCCCCTTTGAATGTTTGAAATAATTTCACGTACATGAATAGCTCTCGTTATTACGATGATTCACATCTACAACCTAGCTATAATAATTAATAACACACGCATGTTACCATGTAGTGGAAATCTATTGATTCCTTTGCATATAGGGAGAATGTTAAATTGGTAATCATGTCACGGTTGAGTAACACTTGTGTACTTATAAAATTTAAGCAGATGACGATACTAAAATATATTTTATTTTAAAAAATATATTAAGTATATACTTATATTATCTATTACGAATACTATCTACTAATGACTTCCAAAGTTACTTCTAAATTTAAAAAAAGAACGGCTTTTATCTTCCTATAGAACCATAAGTTCGAATTTTAAGTGCTTGATCTAATTTTTTAGTCACGTGTTCTATTTTTAATTATTTTATACTTATATTTTATTAATAACCGCATAAGTTCCAGACCTCTAATAATAATTAATGTGCTATTAGTTAATTATAATTTATTAGAACTGCTTCCTAAAATGAACTACCTATACTGTTTCAAATTTCAACCAACATATTGACTTTATAAATATATGTTAAATAATACCATTTGATTTACATTGGATTTGGAATCAAGGGCTTGAGAATGACCAAGCGTGCAGCAATAGTGTTGTTTACATGGCGTTGCTATGGTTCCTCTATTACAAGTCCCCAGTTCCTGGGTTCTAGCTCGAGAGCTGGTAAAACTGTCAATTGGATTTTCAATTTATTATTAAAAAAAAATAATGAATTAAAAATATGAATTGGTGCTAGGCCCTAATAACCTTAGCTGTTGGTGGTCTTTAAAATTTAAAACACACATTGGACTCAAGTTATTGAAAATAGTAGGCTAACGGTTTTAAAGTGGTAATAATGAAAAAATTAATTGTTTCTGTACTATTATTGACTGTCAAAAAAAACGTTACCACGATTTTTTTATACTTCTAGGTAAGTACTGAGCCTAGGTACTATTTGATATAACTTGAATTTAATTGTTAATCAAATGGAGTTCCTTAGCATGTAAAGTCAATATGTTGGTTGAAATCAAACATACTACTGTATATATAAGGAAAAATGCACAGAACGTCAATATTTTTAGTTTTGAGCAAATCTACATCACCAGTTCTTTTATAAAAAAACGTGTGTAACTTTAATTGCTTAATTAAAAAATGCATGTTTTGTAAATTATAGTAATTGTCCTATATAGCACTGTTGGAATTATTATTTCATTTAAATGTAACTCTTTAGGAAGGAGAGGGCGAAGCTCCAGCCGAAGGAGCTGAAGGCGCTCCACCTGCCGAAGGAGCTGAGGGCGCACCGCCTGCCGAAGGAGCGGAAGGTGCTCCACCTGCAGAAGGAGCTCCACCTGCAGAAGGAGCGGAAGGAGCTCCACCAGTAGAAGGTGCTCCACCTGTAGAAGGTGCAGAGGGAGCTCCCCCAGTTGAAGGAGCACCGCCAGTAGAAGGAGCTCCACCGGCTGAAGGTGCACCGCCTGTAGAAGGAGCTCCCCCAGCTGAAGGGGCACCACCAGCAGAAGGAGCTCCACCAGTAGAAGGGGCCCCACCAGTAGAAGGAGCTCCGCCAGTAGAAGGAGCTCCGCCAGCAGAAGGCGCTCCGCCCGTAGAAGGGGCACCAGCTGCCCCGCCAGTTGAAGGAGCGCCACCGGCTGAAGGCGCTCCACCTGCAGAAGGCGCAGTACCCGCTGCACCGGTTGAAGGTGCTCCGGCACCAGCAGAAGGAGCAGCACCACCAGCTGAAGGTAATTATTAAGTCTCTCCAAATATCAGCAAACATTTTGAAACTAACATTTTCAATTTTTTTAAGGTGCACCTGCAACTGCTCCTGCAGAAGGTGCTCCGCCAGCAGCTGAAGGCGCAGCACCTGCGGCTCCACCCGCAGAAGGCGCTGCGCCCGCCCCGCCAGCAGAAGGTGCTGCGCCCCCAGCGGAAGGAACCCCAGTACCAGCGGCACCTGCGGAAGGAACGCCTGCTGCACCACCCGCAGAAGGTGCTGCTGAAGGAGCACCTCCAGCAGCTGCACCACCGGCTGAAGGTAGTTTATTAACTTTTGGATTTAAATAGCTTATTTAAAGAAAATTTTTTATGTTAGAGTAGGTAAATTTAGAATATTCTTGATTTAAAATCGCCATTTAAATAGAAGAAGGACTACATAGTATACAACTTTCAACGCTTAATAAATAATCATTACTGCGCCAGTTGTAAAGCTATGCATACTGTAAAGCGATGTATTACTGCGCCAGTTGTAAAGCTATGCAAACTGTAAAGCGATTGATCCGTTTCATATTTGCTAAGGTACTGCTCCAGCGCCCGCTGAAGCCGCTCCTCCAGCGGAAGTTCCTCCCGCAACCGCAACGGAAGCTGCACCAGCACCTGTCCCAACAGAAGCTGCTCCGGTACCGACTCCAGAGGCAGCGCCCCCCGCGGAAGCACCCGCTCCAGCTGAAGGTTTGTTGTATAACAAAAGCTACGTCTTTCAATTCATTTTACACGGCGTTTTCAATTATATAATGAGTATCAGAGCCGCCAATAATAATATCATCAACTAAATAATTTCAATCCATTTAGAATACAAAAAACAAAAATGACATCTACTTGTTGCTTAGATCCTAAACTGAAAATCGAGACTCTTCATGAAATCTGTAATATTACTGGCATTTACTTTTTCTGTATTAACTTTCATGTTTTCCTAATGTATGTCTGTCCGGATGTCCGTCTTTCCACGCCCTCCAGAAGGTCCCCGTTGACTTAGGAAACTGGAACTGCACACTTCTCGCCGGGGAGAGAAATAAGTGGGTTTTTCGAAAGACATGTTTAATTTCATATAATATGAAGGAATGTTGGAAACAACAATTGATTTATTCGTTGTAATTGTTTCACAACAATCGCATGTGATTGTTGTAATTAAAAATATTTCAAATAACCAAAGCTACCTGGCAAAGACATTTAACCTGATGTGATAGATTTTGACGGATGTTCTTAACCCCTACAGTCTACATTTTTCAATCTTAAGAACAACATTATACCAACTTAATTAAAAGCATTTATTTATTAATTTTTGAACGGTTTTTCATTTTCTAAAATGTACATTTTTTTGTAAATAATAATGTATCATTAAAACATTTGTATAATTGATTTTATTCGAGATAATTTTTTGTTCTTTCTTTCAGCTCCAGCTTCGTAATTCCAAACAAATTGTAAGGAAATTTGAACCGTCTTGTGATTCTCGTATTTTATCCATTTTACAAGAAAGGCTGCCCGTTGATAATATTATATTATCAAATATTGTGTATTGTATTAGAGTTTTATTTTATAATAATCATTTCATTGGAAAAAGAGCTCTTTCCCATTGCGTCACGTTCCTAAATTATGCGTATTAATAATTATATTTTGTAAAAAAATATAAAAAACATTATAAAGTATAGTTTCCTTGTTTTATTTACAAAGTGTTTTTTTTTACATTTTGTAAGGCCACCAAGGGTTTAGTTTAGATTTTAGGTTATCTATGCACTTTCTTTGAAACTCTCACTCTCTCTCTCTTTTTTAAACGGTTTTATTTAACTTGACCTCGTATATTTGTTTATTTGTTACTATCTTTATTTCAAATCTTGCGACAGCTTTTTCAACTACTTCTACTTTACCGATTCTTGTGAAACTTTGCACACTCATTGAGTTCCCGTGACAATAAGTACAATATTATGATGATTTCAACTTGGTAACGAGGGCTAATGATGGAATCAGGAGGTGAACAATGGAACTCTTCAACCGTTACTAGTAACCCCCTCGAGTTGGGCTCATTTGGTTGGTTTTGACGAGTCCCATACATTATACTGGGTGACGATGGTCTGATGATGGAGGCAGGAGGTGGTTTAATGATCAGGTTGGATGAGGAGTTTACATAATGATACGGGCCAGAAATCAAACTAAAAACTAGAAAATATAATAGGTAAAAAAACTTTTAAGTTAAACGGTTTTATTACCAAAAACTAGAAAATAATTAGGACACAAACCATGGGGCACTTTGTGTCGCTGCGTCAGCGGAATAAGTAATAATCTGGGACTTTTAACAGACTAAAATAAAAACGTGGGACGCATAAAAATCTGTATAACGACCAGTGGCGGATTTACCAGCAGGCTGAGTAGGCTGGAGCCTAGGGCGGCAGATTTTAGGGGCGGCAAATTTGGGGCCAAAATTTTTTTGTCTTACAGAAATTAAAAAGATTCATATTTATATATAGATACCTAAATGTTATTAGGTCCACACAAACGATTCAACATGTAATAATTAATATGTTTCACCACTTAGATAATTTTTTCTACAATTTACCCAAAAACTATTTCTTCTGCAATCTTAACTTTGGGTTGCAAAAATAATCTAGGAACTTACACATCAATTCCCTAGTTCACAATCATACTAATTACGGAAAAAGGTGAAGTAATTAGGACGATCGATACTGCACAAATCATAAAGTTACAATTTCATTGACAAAAAAATTTTAATTAATATGACTGTGAACTAGACCCTAGGGTATCGAATTGTAGAGATCGGTAGGGGCGGCAAAATTTGAATAGTCTACTGGCGGCAAATGTGTAAATCCGCCACTGATAACGACTGTTAATTATTAAATAAGAACGGGTTGTCTAGAATAATGTGTTTCCAAGTCCATCAACATAAATATTTCAAATGCGCCCCACGTTTTTATTTTAGTCTGTTAAAAGTCCCAGATTATTATTTCACTGACGCAGCGACACAAAGTGCCCCTTGGTTTTGGTCCTAATTATTTTCTAATTTTTGGTATAGCTGATGATTTAAAATAAAACCGTTTGACTTAAAAGTTTTTTTACCTATTTTTATTTAAGTTAAGACCAACAACAGTCAGGGTTTCAAGCAGTTACCAATTCATATTTTAAAAAATCCAATTTATACTTTTACCAGCTCTCTAACTAGAACTTGGTAACTGGGGGCTTGTAATAGAGACGCCTTGGAAATTATTTACAATCATTACTAAAAAGTCCGTCCTGATCCCTTCTATTTCCGCTTCATTTTATTTTTAGGGACTTTTACATTGTTACGGCGTGAATGGATTTCATAATATTAAGAGGCGCAGTCCAGGCTTTAACCTTGAATATTTAATCACGTGACGCTCGACCAGTGCACCGCGATCATCGTTTGTTTATATGTTCTCACACGGACAGGTCATTCTATTAAAATGCGCTGTGAACGGGTTTTGAAACACAAGCGATCCTTGCGTTACGTAAAACTAGGCAGCGCTTTGTAGGTGCATCTGTTCTTATTAATGAGTTACTTAACCATCGAAGAGATAGCATTACCATCACAAAAGGATATACAGTTCGGTCATATATTGGAATAGACTGAGAAGCTAGTGACAATTTTTTGGTGTTATTTATTCAAGGCCTTATTTTTGTGAAGATGTTAACGGAGGCATATTAAAGTGCCCTGAGTAAAGGATTTTGCTAGATAGCGGTATGGGAGCGATGCAGACCGCCCCCAACATGTAACCAAAAAAATGGTCACAATTATTATTGCTTCAGGGCTGAAATTGTTTGTATAGCTTGTCGGTGACCCAATAATGCTATTATAATATTTGCAGATCGATTGGTCGGTATTAAAAGGGTGGAAGATCACCCTAAACGTGTCATGTACCCGACGACATTTATATTATTAGTTCAAGGTTCAAATTTTAATATGTTGTTACGGCGACTGTTTTAAGCATATATTTAAATTTGCAGAACAAAATGTCGGTATTAACCCCCTTGCACAATGATATAAACACCTAGGCGAGCAAGTTTCCATTTAAGAGAGGGGGTTAATACCGACATTTTGTTCTGCAAATTGAAATGTATGCTTAAAACAGTCGCCGTAACAACATATTAAAATTTGAACCTTGAACTAATAATATAAATTTCGTCGGGTACATGACACGTTTAGGGTAATCTGTTGTAGAGCGTCTATAATCGACTATCTGACGTTATCAAGTTCACATGAAGCGCTTAGCGTCGATATAGTTTTTAGAAACGTCACCTTCTGTTGAACTTATGATTGCATTTACCTATGATGATGTTTTATCCATTTTATCCGCCAGTTCAAAACCAGTCGGCTTTCAAACGTCGCTGAAATAACAGGGAGTGTTATTTAACAGTTGTTCAACTGTTTACTCACGTGTTTTGTTTTTTCTGCTAAACCGGAAGTAGCGTGTTTTCATAATTAATAAGTTTTGTGTAGTAAAGTTCAAAAATGTTCGCGTAAAATAGCAGCTTTTGGAGGACGTTTTTAGATAAATATTTACGTTTTAAAAATAGAAAAAAACGATTCTGGTAAATGATTATTTATTTGTTTTAACAATTAAGTAAATTTTAAATTCTATTTTTTTTTCAAGACTTATTTATGTTGCGAATTTCATATACTACTTAAATACAAAATTATTTAAATAAAAATAAGTAATTCTGTAGTCGATACAAAAAAAAATATTATTCACCCAAAACATCAACACTATTGAAATTTGAAAAACTGGACGCGTCACGTGCGTTTCGCTAACAATGCTTTAGCATATCATTAAAAGGCAAATCACGTATATTTAAAAAAAATTAATACTCGATTCGCTTTTTGCGATCACAGCCTTTTGATGATGCTCATATTCAAAACGAAACGCGCGTCGAGATGTAAATGCATCATAATAATATTATATTGATGTTTCGGTGAAAACGTAGTTGTCTTCATAAATAAGTATTTGGCTTAACTCTGTAAAAAAAGTTTTTAGTTATCAAGATTCTTGTTAATTAAATAGAATTCCTACATTTATAAAAAGCAACGTCTGTCTGTCTGCCAGAACACTCGGAAGCTATTCAACCTATTTTCATGTAATTTTTACGAATATGCAGAGAAAATATTTGGAACCATTTTAGGTTGTCTCATTACGCAATCGTAACAGAGGACTATCATTCTCGGGCAACGCCGGGGAAATATAGCTATTTGTTTATAATGTTATGTTACCATACACCGTCATACGTTTCGTCGTTGACTGAAGGATTTTTATTTAACTCAATGCACTGTAAAAAATAGATGTAAAAATACTTTGAAATTTAAGGTAGTATTCGCTCGATTTTCTAAGTGGTTTTACATTATTATTTATTTTTACACAGAAAACTTCATAAAAACTTGGACTTTTACTGTAAAGTTAAACAAATTTGTGATTTTTACATAAAGTAAATTAAAATTACATCATTTGTGTAATATTCCAATAAAGTGTGTAAAAATTACAAAATAAAATGTATAGTTACATATATAAAATGGATGAATACAAAACAAATTAATGTAAAATTAGTAACCACGCATGCGCAATGTGTTTTTACGGAATCTACGCGATGTGGCGATACCTGTTTGCGACGTCATTGTCTCTTTGTGTGCCTATTACCAGATTAATCGCTGGCTACAAATGGACTATCGATAATCTATGTAATCGGCCTTCTCATTTCTTACAGTGCGGTTTCGTCTACAAATCTCGGTATTAATAATTAACTTCCCATTGGAAATTATTGTATCGGGTCCGATTTTACAAATGAATTGACGTATCTCAACGTTTCAAGGTCCCGGCTAGAGTTCGAATCCATTGTTTTTGTGCGTGCGTGTACGTACGTTCGTGAATTTTTTTTCGTCTCGCATATCTCGAAAACAAATAATGATATCGACTCGGGACCAATTTCATTCGACACATAATTACATAATGAAAACCTGATTAGGTTTGCAGGAAATTTCAATTAGCGGTTTTTTTGTTTATAACAAAAAAACGACTGTAAAAATTGTTGTAAAATGTTTCTCGTCTCGCATATCTCGAGAACAAAGAATGATATCGACTCGGGACCAATTTCATTCGACGCATAATTGTATAATAAACACCTGATAAGGTTTGCAAATAATTTAAATTGGCGGTTTTTTTTCATTACAAAAAAACTACTGTAAAATGTTTATTGCAAATATTTTCTCTACGGTATAGACTGGTCACTAATCTCTAGACTCTAAGGGAACCCAATGGGAAGTTAGCAGTGTGGTTTTACTTTTTTAACTTCCCACCTCTACTATGGTAGGGAAGTAATGGATTTAGTCCGAAAAAAATATTTCGAGATTTTAACAGATCTTCACGTTTTGAGACCCTAGCAATCGTTTAAGATCATTTTCTGACTGATATCTGTATGTGTGTGTGTGTGTGTGTGTGTGTGGTCAATTTTTCGCCTTCGATATCGTAAAAACGGAACAACGTACAGCCATGCCGATTGTTCTATTGTGTTTATCAGCCTTTAACTTAGATCTGATTAGATTTTGAGTCAAATCGGTTCAGTGGATTCTGAGATATTAAAAAAAAACGTTCTCAATGTCACGTATTAAAATGCATAGGTAAAAAAAATATAAATGAATTCTAGATGTTATAATATGAAAAAAATATTTTACTAAAAAAAATAAAAATTGTACGTAAATCAAGGTAGCCATGATTTTTGCTATACTTATTATAAGCTAGCCATCTGTAGATCACTATACAAAAAAGAGGGCCATGCTTTTTTTCAAAGAATAAAAAAGAGTGTTTATTTTTTGCAAATATTTACTAGGTGGGAAGTATAGGACTGGTCATCAGTCGAATTTTTTTAAATATAGGTACTTATGTGATTTTTGGCTTCTATGCTTACTTGCGTAATTAGCCACGTCCTTCTAAATTATAAATTATATAAAGCTATTGAAAGTATCAAAATTTAGTTGGCGTTAGCAGAACCTCTTGGGAAATATAATATTTTCAAAAATAGATGAAGTACCGACCTAATTAGTAGAAAAAAATTATGATCTTTTGGTGAAATTCTCTTCTGGTGTCCATTTTTTTAAGTTTATTGTTAAAAAAGTGCGTATTCTGCGTTAAATAAATAAAAATCTAAATAATTATAAATTTGTATCAGGTTCAGAATATCCTGTTTGTTGATGACCTAAAAAAAAAACAGTAATAAAATATTATATTCAAATATTAAAAATTAAACAAGATTAAATAAATATTTAGTTTGGCTGCTGATTACTCATTAAAAACAAGCTGATAACTTCAGGTAAGTGAACTTTAGTATTGAAGAGTCGAATTGCAAATTGCATTAATCTTTCATTGTTACATTGCTCGAATAATTTAATGCATAGTTTGCAATTTTCACCAGAGATGACGACGGTTACCAGTCTTAAAGCAGGTACCCGACCACTTTTTTTTTAAACAACCCCCCATAGATATAGAAATCTGGGGATGTAGTATGAAGAGGCACTTTAGACGAGGGGGGAACCATTCAGGGGAGGGTGCATGCCTGTCTTTATGGACATGTCCATGCTATGCATGTTCCCACGTTCTATTGGCCGCGTCTTTGCGCATGCTCAATTGCTCGTACAGCGCTTGCGCAACTGAAGCGACCAATAGAATGTGCTTGAACAAGGTTTCTCGGTACCCTTCAACATGAGTCAATGTAGACCATAGATATCGAAATCTGGGGATGTAGTATAAAATTGCACATTAGACGAGGGGGGAAGCCATTCAGGGGAGGGTGCATGCCTGTCTTTATGGACATGTCCATGCTATGCATGTTCCCACGTTCTATTGGCCGCGTCTTTGCGCATGCTCAATTGCTCGTACAGCGCTTGCGCAACTGAAGCGACCAATAGAATGTGCTTGAACAAGGTTTCTCGGTACCCTTCAACATGAGTCAATGTAGACCATAGATATCGAAATCTGGGGATGTAGTATAAAATTGCACATTAGACGAGGGGGGAAGCCATTCAGGGGAGGGTGCATGCCTGTCTTTATGGACATGTCCATGCTATGCATGTTCCCACGTTCTATTGGCCGCGTCTTTGCGCATGCTCAATTGCTCGTACAGCGCTTGCGCAACTGAAGCGACCAATAGACACTTGCTTCCTCACAGCACAGCTCTTAACAGCAACCACCCCACCCGCTTGTACTACATCCCTAGATTTCTATGTCTATGAAAATACCACAGCGGAAATTATTGATAATAATATATAGATTTCAAAAGACCGCTGAACAAACATTACAAACGTTGATAACGAAATAATTTTAAACCCGATAAGCGATAAAATCATAAAGTAGATTTTATTAAAATTGAAAACGACCAGGTGTGACTTCATCAGTAGAAAAAAATCGACCAAGTGCGTGTCGGGAAGAACGTTCACGTAATCTTTATCAGCCAATTTATTTGCCCGATTTTTTTCAAAATTTTAGACTAATACTTTTGGAGATAAAGAGGAGGAGACATACTTTTTGATGCGTGATGCGTATAAAAAAAATGGATGTGTGCTTATGACTACACGACAGAAGTGAAAACTTCAGATTTTCTAATTGTTGGTGTCATCTATTATAGCGCATTTATGAACTAAAAAAATGTATTACTAAAATTGTGTTTTTAATTAATTCTACCTTGGTTTGAAAAAAATTATAATTATTGTCAAAGAAAGAATATAACAAAAATTAAAAAATATATAAATAAATATCATGTAGAAAAAAAAACGCCAAAAATTCTACGCTGCCATCAGGTTTCGAACCCAGGTTCCTATGCATACAACGCAAAGACGTAACCAACTGCTTTATGGGTGGAAGTGTGTAGACGACCGTTTTTATGATATCTATAAGTATGTTGCGAATTCTTACGGTCGGGTTGCGAATTCTTACGGAAGTAGTTGCGAACGCTTCACATTTTTTCAGTACCTACCCAGGCAAAGAGTGCCTAACACGCCTAAGGAAGTTTTCACTTCAAAAACATAATTATGTCTCTCCTCTCCTTAACTCCGGAGTCCGGAAGTATTAGGTCTAAAATTTTGAAAAAAATCAGGCATATAAATTGTGTTTTAAAAACCACCAACAGCTAAGGTTATTTGGGCCTAGCACCAATTCATATTTTCAATTCATTATTTTTTTTTATAATAAATTGAAAATCCAATTGACACTTTTACCAGCCCTCGGGCTAGAACCCGGGAACTGGAGACTTGTAATAGAGGAACCATAGCAACGCCATGTAAACAACAGCATTGCTACACTCTCGGCTATTCTCAAACCCATCAGGCATATAAATTGGCTGGTAAACATTATCATACGTTTTCGCACACCGCTCAGTCAAAAGACACTTTACTAAAGCAGCTATTTTAGTGGGTATAGCAAAAACATTTTTAAAATTCAGAATAAATTAAAAATAATTTTAATAATAATTAATTTCGAGAATACGCTAATCAATAATTCACATTATTCATTTAAATTTTTGTGTTTAACCAAACACTTCTATTGATTAATTATGTACAGTTCATCGAAATTATGATGGGGAAGTTACACCATAATATGATTAGTAAACTCGCCTTTATCCGCGACTTCACTCATGTTAAATGCCCGTTTTCGGGCCCTCGTAGTTAGAACCGAATTATAATCAAATAGCGGTCACCCGTGGCTCCAGTCAGTTGCGGACTAAGCCCGTCGGAGGCCCGGGGCGGCAGAACTAAATGAGGCCCCCGGTCTGCTTAGAAATTGATGTATTTGTAGTGTAAATTTGGTAAAAAATTGAATAATATTAGATGTAATGGCTAACTTAAATAAATATTGGTTTTAAGGACCACCAACAGCTAAGGTTATTTGGGCCTAGCACCAATTCATATTTTCAATTCATTATTTTTTTACTTCCCACCTCTACTATGGTAGGGAAGTAATGGATTCAGTCCGAAAACAATATTTCGAGATTTTAACAGATTTTCACGTTTTGAGACCCTAGCAATAGTTTAAGATCATTTTCTGACTGATGTCTGTATGTGTGTGTGTGTGTGTGTATGTGTGTATGTATGTGTGTGTGTGTGTATGTGGTCAATTTTTCGCCTTCGATATCTTAAGAACGGAACAACATACGGGCATGCCGATTGTTCTATTGTGTTTATCAGCCTTTAACTTAGATCTGATTAGATTTTGAGTCAAATCGGTTCAGTGGATCCTGAGATATTAAAAAAAACGTCCTCATTGTCACGTATTAACATAGGTAAAAAAAAATATAAATGAATTCTAGATGTTATAATATGAAAAAAATGTAAATATTTTTTTTCTCTAAAATGTATAGTTTTCGAGAAAAAAAATATTTTACTAAAAAAAATAAAAATTGTACGTAAATCAAGGTAACCATGATTTTTGCTATATTAAGTTAGCCATCAGTAGATCACCAAACAAAAAAGAGGGCCATGCTTTTTTCAAAGAATAAAAATTAAATTGTGTTGTAAAGACCACCAACAGCTAAGGTTATTTGGGCCTAGTCAAAGAATAAAAAAAAAAGAGTGTTTATTTTTTGCAAATATTTACTAGGTGGGAAGTATAGGACTGGTCATCAGTCGAATTTTTTTTAATAACAAATTGAAAATCCAATTGACACTTTTACCAGCTCTCAGGATAGAACCCGGGAACTGGGAATTTGTAACAAAAAAAATCAAATATTTATAATAAACGGCCACCTACGTTTATATTTTGTATACGTACGGGGCCTCCAACTCCAAACTGCCTCTTATTTACTAAACATATTTTGACATTGTTTGGGATTTGATTAAGAAGGACTTCTCAAGATTTGGAGGCCCCCCAGGATCAGAGGCCCGGGGCGAGCCGCCTCCTCCGCCCCCTCCCCCCTCTAGTCCGCCACTGGCTCCACTCACGTATATTTAGTATATTGTTAATTTATTATCCCCCCTCCACGAGAAATTCTCCCACTGCAAAGCGAAGTATGATTTATTAAAACTTGATTGGAATCTAGCTTCAAATTCAAATCTGATTTGCACCCGACCTAAGACGGGCCGGGCAACTAGTAGGTATAAACCTAAACCTTCCTCAAGAAATAAACTTAATCGGCTGGTAAAAACCGCAAATCAAATCTGTTCAGTGTGGCGGATTCAATCTGGTTTGCACCGCGGGCGAATCCAGGCCGGACAGTTATTATATACCACACAGTAAACTTAACTACGTTTGGTGAATTGAATTATCGCTATTATTATTCCGAGTAATAGTTACCAGGGGAATAAATCAACGGAATAAATAACTAACTAGGCTCGGTGAATACGGAGCCTAAACGACACGAGACTATACTCACAGAGAATCATGGAGAATAAATGATGTTTGTACCTACCATACGTGCTGCCTCTCGTGGATAATTGAAGGAATAATTTCGTCCGAAGTGCTGACATCTATATTTGCGAATCGAACGGTAAAACCGCATTCAAATCCGTTCAGTAGTTCTCGCGGTTAGCCGGAACAGACAGACAGACAGACACCTACCGTCTACCGAGACATCCTTTTATAGCTACTTGAGGGGGGGTAGTTCTCCAGACCCTCCTTCCGCCGCCAATTCAGGAGAGGTAGAGTGCCCGCGGTGAGAGATGAAGCCAGACACGTCATCAATAATATGCTAGTGAACGCCTGCTTGCCCGCAGACAGTGCCGTGTACACAAAACTGCACATTGGGTTTTATGGCGTTAGGTACAATTTTGGCAAACTGCTATTCATGACAATAAACAGCCAATAGCAAGCTAGAAGGCGGGCGCAATGCATTCACGTTACTATGACGCGGTGGCTTCATCTTTCGCCGCGCGAGGTCTACAGTCGCATCTTCCTCACTGAGGTTAAAGCAGGTATAGAGGAAGTATAAGCATTTAAAAGTGAAGCCAGTCGCCATTGTAACTCGGCCCTCATTTTATATGTGAGAAGAAGAAGAAGAGAATAATATTCCCAATCCATCCCGTGTTTTACCGCCATGATTACTCGGCCCTGTGACTTCAAACCTAGCTTCAATTTTGTATACTAAGCAGTTGTATACGGTATGCGTCCTCTATAGATTTTACCTCAGTGATCTCCCTCGCAGCTCCCATAATTGCCCCATTGCGGTGTCAATATTTACAAAACACTTATAGATTTGGTTGTCCTCGTCACTCTTTCGATAGACTGTGATACAGTAGCGGACTAAGGGGGGCGGAGAGGGCGGCTAGCCCCGGATCTCTGATCCTGAAGGGCCTCCAAATCTCGAGAAGTCCTTCTTAATCAAATCCCAAGCAAGGCCAAAATATGTTTAGTAAGTAAGAGGCAGTTTGGAGTTGGAGGCACCGTACGTATACAAAATATAAACGTAGGTAGTTCGTTTATTATAAATATTTAATTTCTTTTGTCAGCCATTACATCTATATTATTCATTTTTTACTATATTTACACTACAAATTTGAAATACATCAATTTCTAAGCAGACCAGGGACCTCATTTAGTTCTGCGGCCCCGGGCCTACGACGGGCTTAGTCCGCCACTGCTATGATATGATATATTATTATTATATGTACTTTTTATCGATGTTTATGCTTCAAAAATAGGATGCACATGTGTTAAAGATCATGTAATGTGTCTGAAAACTGATAATTAAAATATGAAACATCGTAATTTGTATTACGCGGATTAGAGGAAAAAAAAATATTTTTTCGTACCGCGGACCTTGGAATGGATGACGACATTTCAGTACACATACTGAGTTATGTTTAGAAAATGCAGCCGACCTCAGAACGCTTTGTAATTTATGCAGCTGCGTGACAGTTTTTAAATCTTAACAATTAGTAATTAAAAAGGTGTTGGCTCTGCAATCAATACATATTTATTTATTTATTTATACTCCAGTAATTTTAGACATTAAAACAACCCACCTGCAGCAGAATAATTCCCAGTTAGCTGATTTTTTACTTCCCACCTCTACTATGGTAGGGAAGTAATGGATTTAGTCCGAAAAAAATATTTCGAGATTTTAACAGATCTTCACGTTTTGAGACCCTAGCAATCGTTTAAGATCATTTTCTGACTGATGTCTGTATGTGTGTGTGTATGTGTGTGTGTGTGTGTGTGTGTGTGGTCAATTTTTCGCCTTCGATATCTTAAGAACGGAACAACGTACGGGCATGCCGATTGTTCTATTGTGTTTATCAGCCTTTAACTTAGATCTGATTAGATTTTGAGTCAAATCGGTTCAGTGGATCCTGAGATATTCAAAAAAACGTTCTCAATGTCACGTATTAACATAGGTAAAAAAAAATATAAATGAATTATAGATGTTATAATATAAAAAAAATGTAAATATTTTTTTTCTCTAAAATGTATAGTTTTCGAGAAAAAAAATATTTTACTAAAAAAAATAAAAATTGTACGTAAATCAAGGTAACCATGATTTTTGCTATATTAAGCTAGCCATCACTAAACAAAAAATTCGACTGATGACCAGTCCTATACTTCCCACCTAGTAAATATTTTCAAAAAATAAACACTCGTTTTTTTATTCTTTGACTAGGCCCAAATAACCTTAGCTGTTGGTGGTCTTTAAAACACAATTTAATTTTTATTCTTTGAAAAAAGCATGGCCCTCTTTTTTGTTTGGTGATCTACTGATGGCTAGCTTAATATAGCAAAAATCATGGTTACCTTGATTTACGTACAATTTTCTTTTTTTAGTAAAATATTTTTTTTCTCGAAAACTATACATTTTAGAGAAAAAAAATATCTACATTTTTGTCATATTATAACATCTAGAATTCATTTATATATTTTTTTACCTATGTTAATACGTGACATTGAGAACGTTTTTTTGAATATCTCAGGATCCACTGAACCGATTTGACTCAAAATCTAATCAGATCTAAGTTAAAGACTGATAAACACAATAGAACAATCGGCATGCCCGTATGTTGTTCCGTTCTTGAGATATCGAAGGCGAAAAATTGACTACATACACACACACATAAACACACACACACACACACACACATACAGACATCAGTCTGAAAATGATCTTAAACGATTGCTAGGGTCTCAAAACGTGAAGATTTGTTAAAATCTCGAAATATTTTTTTCGGACTAAATCCATTACTTCCCTACCATAGTAGAGGTGGGAAGTAAAAAGAGGGCCATGCTTTTTTCAAAGAATAAAAATTAAATTGTCTTTTAAAGACCACCAACAGCTAAGGTTATTTGGGCCTAGTAAAAGAATAAAAAAAAAAGATAGTTTATTTTTTGCAAATATTTACTAGGTGGGAAGTATAGGACTGGTCATCAGTCGAATTTTTTTATTTACCTTCGTTATGGTGTTTTAAAAAACGTGTAAAAAGTCCCCATCGATATCGTGCCGGCGTTGCCAGATATTCGAGGTTCGAGTTCACGATAGACGGTTTTTTGTGAATTTCTGGGTTCCGTTCCATTTTTTCTAAAATCAATCTTATAGAGGACGAAATTATCTACAACTTTTGTATAAACATTTTTTGTCTACGGTTTATAGTTTTTCTTATTAAAGTACCCGCAGCTTCCTCCCCCTCGATTTTACATAACGGGATTATGCTGCTTCCCGAGGGCCTAACAAAATGATTTGTAGATTTATTTTAAGTTGAACTTTAAGCTAACGATTAACTATAATTTTTATCGAATTTAATGCAGTAGTTCTCTACATTATGTTAGGCCCTCGGGAAGCAGCATAATCCCGTTATGTAAAATCGAGGGGGAGGAAGCCACGGGTACTTTAATAAAAAAAACTATAAATCGTAGACAAAAAATGTTTATACAAAAGTTGTAGATAATTTCGTCCTCTACAAGATTGATAATAACAATTTTTTACAAAAAATGGAACGGAACCCAGAAATTCGCAAAAAACCGTCTATCGTGAACTTGAACCTCGAATATCTGGCAACGCCAGCACGATATCGATGGGGACTTTTTACACGTTTTTTAAAACACCATAACGAAGGCAAATAAAAAAAATCAGCTAACTGGGAATTTTTCTGCAGTGGAAATCTAAAATAACTGGACTATTATTTATTAATACCAGAATACATATAAGTATATTACATATTACTTAAGTAAATATACTTTTTGCCATACCCACTATAAAATATCTGCTTTACATACATGTATGTAAATGTATGCATATAAAGTGACTTTTGACAGGCCGGTGTACGGGAAAGTATCTTTCTCTCACTAGTATGGAAAAGCAATTATTTCCATAGTGATTTATATTTATTTGCTCTAATCCGCCCGCTATTACTTACTGACAGCTACTATAGAAGTGAAGTTGGCGACACGAAATGAACTGTCAAAATTATTTGAAAATACTGAAAATTAAGTAAAAAGCAGCAATTTTATAGTGAGTATAGCAAAAAAATACCATATATATCTCGTGCGTAATGAATGATTAATGATATTATGGAAGACAGTGTGGTGTAACGGTTAGCGTAGCCGACCTTTGGATCACACTGTCGTGGGTTCGAATCCCACCTCCGCTCATGGATGTTTTGTGATCTCATTTAGTTTTAAGGAAGTTGTTATTTAATGTAATTAAGACGCTAATGACCTAAGTTGTCGACGCGTCTATAATCTACAATAAATAAATAAATGATATTATGACTCGTGTGACTGTTCAGTGTTTAAAACTCGTTATCACTCATTTTAACATACTGTCACTACTCGTCAGTAATATACCACATTACGCCACTAGATATACAATTTACTATGACGCATTTTCTCGGTTTTTCTGCTATATTTTTAGTGTTAAAGGAATATTATTGGACTGGAAGCATCTGGCGAGGGCCAGAAAAAAAAATTGCTGCCTGTCTTATCTCTGCAACTCTGTGCTGGCGTCAGTGGCAGCGTTAGAGGGTGGACCATGGTCCACCTTAAACTGTCTTAGCCCACCCTGGAATATTCCTCAATCTCTAGTTTATCTTTTATATACGTTTTTAACCCTCGAAATTTCAACAATTTTTCTTGTAAATTCTATAAGTAGTAAGTAATCTGGGTTAACATTTTGACGAGCACTGATATTTTGGGAACAAATGTTATTGGCCCAGAACACCATGCCCAAGTCTGGCCCACCGTAACAAAAAATCCTAGCGCCGCCACTGGCTGACGTCGAAGCAAATTCCCAGCTAGGATTATTTGGATGTCGTACCAATTCATATTTTCATTTTATTCAAATTCAATTGATATTTTTACCAATTCTTGGACTAGAACCTGGTAGGTAATGGTTCCCTTACAGAGATAAATTGCAGGTAGGAATCAGCTTTTTGCTAGGAACCGTATTTTAACCCAAGCGCCAAGTAAAAAGCACCCTTACTTTAAGTTTGGGTACCTACCAGCTCAGAGTGCATTAGGTTTTATCCAAATCGGTCCAACCGTTCTCGACTGACAATAATTCTGAAAATATGAAAAAAATCTCAATTTTATTTAACCTGATAACACGCACAGTAATCTGTCTTTGTTTTAACCTGAGGTTTTAACTAACTTTAATCAGTTTTATTCAGTGCAATTAACATTTTTACAGTCATCGGAAATTTAAAAATTCTCAGTAAACATTTGAGAATCCCTGGTTTGTCCATTGAGTTGTGAACTTCATTGAATCATAAACAAATGACGTACCATAAAAAAGAGACTCCACTTGTGCTAGTATATCAATGGAACTTTTATAGTATTTAAAAAAAGAGTGAGATATATAGACGTTTAAACGTGTTAGAATGTAATAACTTGTTAATTATAATATCAATGATGCATTGATAAATGCAGGGCCCTACGTTGAACGTTCGTAGTTGAGTCATTTTACTTCAATACGCCACAGGATGACAGAATTGTGTAGTGGGAATGAGTTTAATTTAATAAAAAAGTGCACTTAATTGTGATTTAAGTGATTAATCAATGAGTTTAATTCGTTTATAAACAATAGCTGAATCAGCTTTTATCAATAATTTATAAACAAATGCATCACAACTGGACAGCTAGTATAATTTGTATATATTAGTGAGGTTATAATATTATTTCTGGAAAAAATATAATAAGTGAATGAACTTGTGTTATCGGGGGAGTACGCCCACTTTTACAAGCGTATCAATTAAGGAATTAAAGTTTTGTTTTGCGTTTTAATCAATTTAAATTAATGTATAATGTCTGGGACTGGGTTCCAAGTTCGTGCTCTGTACGATTTTTCTGGCGAATCAAATACAGCTGAGCTGTCAATAACTGCCGGTGAAATATTAACAGTGACTCGTAGTGATGTTGGTGAAGGTTGGTGGGAAGGTACCAATAACATCGGTAAGACTGGTTTGTTTCCAGCTGCTTATGTAGAGACTGTATCGACAAGTGGACCACCTAGTCAACCGCCTCCCGTACTACCAGCTAATATCGAAGACGATTGGGCCGAAACACCGCCCCCGAATAATCAGCAGCAAGATGTCGATGGATGGGACGATGACTGGGATGAAGATACTTATTCGGAGATCGGTCCTTCGCGTCAGCAAGCCAATACTCAACAACAGCTATATGCTAACGAGTCAGCTGCAGCTAACTTGCCTTTACCGCCTCCGCCTCGCCAACTCGAAGACGGAGATAGCGTTTCCAATTTTGGAGGAGACAATCGAGGAACGGTAACGAAAAAGAATTTGAATCGGTTTTCTAATTTTGTTAAATCGGGAGGTGAGAGTTATATTTTAGGTACTTTGAAAGTTCATATATCCGATGCCGATAAAGTATTTGTCATATCAGTAGAAGACGGTTACGCATGGTCTCCAATAACGACAGGGTACACCGTTGTGGTGGCTTCGCCAAAAAAAGAATCGAAATTAAAAGGTTTGAAAAGTTTCATAGCTTATCAGCTAACTCCGAGTTTTAATAATATTCAAGTGTCGAGACGATACAAACATTTCGATTGGTTGCACGAAAGACTGTCGGAGAAGTTTTGCTTAATACCCATACCGCCGCTTCCCGATAAACAAATATCGGGGCGTTATGAAGAGCAATTTATCGAGCACAGACGTGTACAGCTTCAGGAGTTTGTTAACTGGGTTTGTCGACACCCCGTGTTATCTCGCTCGGAAGTATGGCAACATTTCCTAACGTGTACGGATGAAAAACGTTGGAAAGCTGGCAAACGACAAGCCGAAAAGGATCCATTGATCGGTGCTAATTTCTGCATAGCGATAGAATCACCGGAAAAAAGTCTTTTGGCGAGCTACGTCGATCATCAAATCGATAAATGTTCGACATTCATTCATAGCTTAGATTCAGCCGTAAAGAATTTGGTGACTACCGCGCAAGATCAAACAAAAAAACATCAAGGACCATACAAACGAGAATTCCAAAAGATCGGTGAAAGTTTCTTCAATTTCGGCAGCGCATTGGAATTAGACGAAGAGAATGTTATACCATCATCGAAATTAACAACGGCCATCAAAATGACCGGAGGTGTTTACATCGAAATTAGTCGTATGTTCGAGGATCAACCGAAGTACGATTGGGAACCATTAGCCGACAAATTACACATTTATAAAGGCATCACCGGATCGTTTCCGGATATTCTGACCGTACATAAAGGCGCAATGCAGAAACGAAAAGATTGCGAGAAGCTTACGTCAGACCACAAAATGGAGGTGGCGCAGTTAAACGAAGTTACTAGAAGAACGGATGTCGTGTCGTATGCGGTTTTGGCAGAAATTAATCATTTCAAAACTGAACGAACCATAGATTTGAAACAAGCGATGCAAAGTTATTTACAGCAACAAATTAATTTTTATCAACGCATCGTTAATAAATTACAAACAACTCTAGAACTGTACAATGATGAAGAATGAGCCAATAGGATTTGTTGATTTCAATTTCGTCGTCAATTGCGTCGTTGGATTCCGCCCCAATCGAGTGCTTAAACAAATTTCTATTAAAAGGTGTAATACAGAAATGACTAACTGTATTTATCGAGTTAATATTTATTTAGTGGTTACGGAGTCATTAGTGGGATTTAGTTTTATAGAAAATATATTAAAAAAAAAAGTGTGGGTCTCGGGACCCCCGACAGATGTGAAACATCAAAGAAAACGTTATTGAACTCGGCGGTATTCTCTATGTAGTAGTATATTTTTTTTCAAAAGCAGCCACTAACTGTTATGCTGACGTAATCCTATATACTGCACTGTAACACACGTGGTTGTCTTCCCGTGCCCGAGCGCGCGGAAGCCGAGAGAGAGTGCCGCAGTGATGGGGAGAACAGCAGCGAAGGAGCGGACCAAACATTTCGTTGCATTTTTCCCCTCACGCGGCTGTTCACAGCTCGACATAAGATGTTTCACATCAAAAACTGCATACATACAAATTTGAAATTGTCAAATTTTCGCGGTCTCTCTTATGACTCCGGAACTTTATTTTATTTTTATTGGGGTCCTCCGGTTGCAAGTACTGTAACGTTGTTCCAAAGATCTTTTAACAGTTCAGATTTCAGATCTATCGACTCTTGGGAAGTTAAATTGCCTTTATTATCACATAACCTTGAATTATTCTGCCAAACGTTTTTTATGGAGAATTTTTTTATCAATAGATGAGGCGGTTATTGTTATTGGTTATTTTTTAAATCTAGGCTAAGTCATGGAATTAAGAAAACTAAGTATGCGTAAGGATCTAATCAACGCTGCTGATACACAAGCATTTGTTTGGTTAATTTTGTTTTGAAACAAAACACTTTGATTGCTATTTTTTTTTATATGTCAAGATAAAAATTTTAGTTAAATTGTTTTAATGCAACATATAAATTTGTATATACTTCGAGATGAAATATCCGAAATTTAATTCTTATTGCTTATTTTAAAAGAAAGATGTAAGTTCTCAGTTTTATGGTAATTTATGGTAGCGCAGGTACCTGTGCGTTACAAGCGGCACGTTATATGCAATGTGAGCTGGCAGCTAAAACCGGTCCGCGATATAATTATTGACTAGACATACCGCCATCACGGACTTTTTTTGTTAGAAAATTTTATACTCTGAAAAAATTATTGATACGCCATTTTATCATATCTAGTTCATGATTCTCACACAGTTTGGAAGTGAAACTGGAAAAACACATTTTTCACAACTACTAAGACGCCATTTTAGTAAGTTTCACCGCGATTATTATTGGTAATTTTGATCCTAACTTCCGATAATTTTGCGAAAGAACGCGTTATCTAAAACTTGTTAGTTCTTTTTTTTTTTGTTACATATAACGTGCCGCTATTTCTAAAGCCAGATACTTTTGCTAGTAGAAAAATGGCCCTCAGAGAAGGAAACGCAACGCTGGGATTGGTTTAAAAAAGCAGACAGGCCGCAAAAAACCTCCATAATCGACGTTATTCAATTGTTATTTACTTATTTTTCGATTTTATGTAATTGAAAGGTTAAGTTTTTCAGTATTATCGTAGTGATCGAAATTTTTGTGTATATTGGCTGATATTTTTAAATATTTAGAAGTTATAAAACATATTTTGCGATGTTTAATTGTGCAAAGCTAAACTATTTGTGTCTAAACAAACAATTTATTTAATTATTACATTCTATTTATTAGGTCACATATTTTACAATACGAAATTTTACAGTGTGTCCGTCGTTTTAATAGACCGAGAGCTAGTGACATTTTTTTGGTGTTATTAATTCGAGGCCTTATTTTTGTGAAGACGTTGAGGGAGGCATATTAAAGTGCCCTGAGTAAGGGATTTTGCTAGATAGCGGTATGGGAGGGATGCAGACCGCCCCCAACATGTAACAAAAAAAATGGTCAATTATTATTGCTTCAAGGCTGAAATTGTTTATATAGCTTGTCGGTGACCCAGTAATGCCATTATAATATTTGCAGATCGATTGGTCAGTATTAAAGGGGTGGTAGATTACCCTAAACGTGTCATGTATACCCGACGAAGTTTATATTATTAGTTCAAGGTTCAAATTTTAATATGTTGTTACGGCGACTGTTATAAGCATATATTTCAATTTGCAGAACAAAATGTCGGTATTAACCCCCTCTCTTAGACGGAAACTTGCTCGCCTAAGTGTTTATTTCGTTCTGCAAGGGCCAAGGGGGTTAATAAAATGTTTTCCATGGTAATTCAGTGCGACGTTTTTTAAAGGGCGACATATAATATATTGTAATTCTAAAATGCCAGACCAAAATGTTGATGCGAACTGTTCGAAAAAAATTATTTAAAATTCACTATTTCTGATAATAAAAAATATAACATACGAAATTTAGATGGATACCAAATTATTTACAAACATTGACTCAATAATACAATTTAATAATTAAAAAAATAATGTTATATTATTATATAAAAAAATTGTCTAGTTTCTACCTGCTACCTCAAACGCAAGGGAGAAGGGCTGCCAGACTTACAGATTCTCAAATTGGGAACATTTATACAGGGATTGTTGACATTATTTTGCTTTACGTAGACACTTAAGAAAATCCGTCGCTGCCTCTTAGGCGTACTTTGAAAGGAGCGTCTAAACTCTTTAATTTCGATAGTAAAGAAATATTTTTTCACAAATAGTGACCTGACAACGTTTTAATATGTGTTTTTGCTAAATCGATGGGCACACTGTATATTTTACAAAATATTACCCTACAATCGCTGGATGGCATAAGATTACTCTAAAAAAAACAGTTGTTCCATGACTTTCGGTACGCTGCAATTGTTTTAAAACAGACTGAAGAAAACAATTACGAATCATAGATAATAATTGTAGAATAAAAAAAAGTTGAATTTTTGACCACAAACATTGAAGAGATATTTTAAATAATTATGCTTTCAAAATGTGGGCTGCAATTTTAGTTATATTTAGTTTTTCACCTTCATGTTAATTCCATTTTATATCTACAAGCTTTTGGTAAACGCTTTTAAGTTATCAGTAACGAATGAAAACAAAATAAAATTTCCCCGCATGTTTTTTAAAATGATTTTGTTATTAAACTGATGTTATTCAAAATAGTAATATTTATTATTATTAATACTCTCGATATAAACATATTTTTTCAATAATTGAATTTTAGATTCTACATTTAAGTATATACTATATCAAAACAAAATAACTGTGATCGTACCATTTATAATATTAACTGAATTTGTATAATATACTAGCGCAAATTATTATTTTGTTAGGTTTTATTTAAAACAAGTTATTACCAATAGATTGTTTGTAAAAATATTGATTCCAAACGTTGACCTGAAGTATGGACTGCGCATCCCCGATCTCGGCAATGCACTGAAGCGAGATGAAATATGGTAACTACCTTTTGTTTCTTTCTAAGAACGCTATTGGTAAATTTCAAATCTATGTATCTTTTTTACTTGGATTGCAAGCGCATACCGTGTTCACAGATGATCCGGTAACCACATAAGGTCTATGGTTGTCACTGTTGGCTAGGTGCCAGGACGTGCGCAACCATTTTTTTTTCTCTTTTTCTTGCAGAACAAGCAATAATGATCTCTCTCTCGCTCTTAGTTCGAGGGATAGGGCCATTGTATTCCTAATCTGAACAATTCTGCGCATTCCTAATCAGAAAAATGCTGCGCATTCTAATCAGAAAAGGACATGAAGAGTGCAGCAACCTATCATCTCTTTTAGCTACTTTTTCTAGCCGATTACGCAGTCCATACTTTAAGTCAATGATTCCAAACAAATAGTTCATTTTACAATAGAGCTCAAATTCAGTAACTCGCAATTGTTTGTTATTCTTTTTTTTATATTTGTTGAGATATTCTTTTGTTATATATTTTCTGTTATTTAAGGAAGTAAAAGTGACAAAGTTATGAACTGTGTTGTTGATATGAACTATTTGTTGAAAAAAAAAATAATTATGGGAAATGTATTAATTATTTTTATGTAAATTATATTATAATGCTATTATATATTTTTTAACCATGTAAACACGAAAATATACAAATATATATCACAAAAAGATTTCTTTTTATCTGTATCTTTAACTTCAGTCAAAAAGTCCATAGGTCACATCGAATAATCATAAGGTAAATAAAAATATTTTTAAAATCGAAACGATTTCGTGTCAATAGATTGTAAATATCTACCCAGAAAAGTCGCGTGGTGATTTAACTCACAAGTTGAAATCTTAATTTTTAAATTTAATTCTATTTAAACCATGAAAACCAATTTGAAATCGGTCTAGCGGTTAAGTTTATAATGAACATTTAACACAAGAAGAAAAGCTGGGACTACTAAATATATTATAAGATGAACGTATTGCCATAATGCCATCTGTTAAGAAAGGTTACGAACTGCGATTCTTCAAATTTAACCTTAAAAATCTAGATGATTTTAAAGAAACCGCCTTGGCTCCTCGAGACCAACGCGCGACATCAGGAACAAACGTGGCGCGGAAGACGGAACTCGGAAATGCAAATGGCGGAGGTTGAGTGTGCAGTACGATTCGAAAATTTAAGATAGTGAATCATGCACAATTCGTAACAAGGTTAATGGGGCAGCAAACCAGAGAAAGATTGAACTGTGCCGCTTATATAAACAATGAAGTATGAGTGCATGACTCACTATCTTAAATTTTCAAATCGTACTATAAATGCTAACATATCCCGCCATATAATTTAATTCAGCGCCGCGTTCGCTACCGTTGTCTCGCGTTGATCTGAGGGAGTTGATTGGTCAACCTCCGCCATTTGCATTTCCGTGTTCCGTCTTCCGTGCTTTTTCCGTGTACACGGGACTGCTGCCTCAGAGTTTCTATTCGTTGGCCGTTGCTATTTTCCTTCTTAATTTACAGGGTAGGTTCCCCCGGAGGGAACATTGAAATGTAGTTGTTCTCGCAATTGCATTCCAATGTTCTTTGGGAATTGGCGTTCCCAGGAGCCCGAGCTCGTACCAATCGGTTTGTGTATGCCGGCTGGCAGATTCTAATACGCAAATGGATTATTAATTGTTGTGTTGAAGGCGCTAATGACCTGAGTTGTCGACGCGTTTATAATCTACAATAATAATACAGGGTAGGTTGCCTTTCTTCACGAACCGCTACTGTCTGTAGTGTACTAATTTTTAATGAGAATCGATTATTATTTACGACCAAAACCGTCTTTTAACGATTTATGCAATTGTGTCAACAATAGTTGAACGCTTTATTCTAACCCTGACCTATTGAATTTAAAACAGCATGCAGTTTAATGAATAATTATTATTTGCTATATTTCAGTGATTAATAGTTACTTATTTGGTGATTAGTAAGATATCGATATGCTGATAAGATATTCGTTTTTTAAAGCCCTGCACCAAATGATACTGTTATCTAGGTCTAGTATCAGACCAGGATTAACAATCATTTTAATACCATAAGCAACTTATTTAACCACTCCCCAGTCTATTCAATAATGAGTACAAGAAACTGATAATTTATAGATAGAGTAGTATAAAGTATTGGCGTTGAGTGAAGGTATTGGTTAGAGAAGACACCAGCTTCATACATGCAATTAACCTCCGATCCTAGAAGCTTACCTTTGTCGAGCGTCTATAATCCACATTATTCAATTTACTATTTTTCGATTTTTCAGCTGTTATTTTGGGTTATCCCTATTTTTTTAAACCACCCCTGTATTAGAGCGAACAAAAAACAAAAATAATTCAAATCAGTCAAGCCGTTTTTGAGTTCTAGCGAGACTAACGAACAGCAGTTGATTTTTATTATAAAGATTATTATTGATAAATAATAAATTGAAATGATTAGGCTCAAATAACCCTAGCTGTTGGTGGCCTTAAAAAAAAGAAATAGACAAGACAATTGTCTATGAAGTTTGTCTGCCAAAAAAGAAATGCACAGAAAAGGGGTTACTGTATTACATTTAAAAATAATATTAAATTTAAAATATGAATTGGTACTAAGCCAGATATAAGCGTAAGAGTTGGTGAGCTTTATACAAAAAATGGTCAAGTAAATAATCTAAGAATTTCCTACGAAATAGAGAGCTGGGATTTCTAGGACAAATTGAACAGTCTATGACAGCAGTAAAATAGGGAGTGTCGCCTTCAACGCCCTTATTAAACACCCCCGTAGCCCCATTAAAAGCAACCCGCTGACCTATATTAAATGTTTACGTGTTGACATTCAGATATCCATCTATGATCCACCCTCAACTGTCTAGTTTGCCTTTAGCTAGGACTGTAAAATAACCTGCGCTTTCTATTCGCAGTAAATAATAAAATAAATCGAATCACATAATATGTATATTTGTGGCTAAATCAAACGCGTTTGACCTCTGTTATCGAGCGTCTATAATTTACTATATCTAACTATTTGTGGCTATAAACGGAAAATAAATTTTTGAAGCGAAACATAACGAGGGTAAGTTCGCGAGGCGATGAAACGAAAAAACGACATAATGGAGATAGATTGAGAAAGAAAAGATATAGCACAATTAACAACTGACGCAGGGCTTGAGAATCGCCGAGAGTGTAGCAGTGCTGTTGTTTACATGACGTTGCTATGGTTCCTCTATTACAAGTCCCCAGTTCCCGGATTCCAGCCCGAGAGCTGGCAAAAGTGTCAATTGGATTTTCAATTTATTATTAGAAAAAATAATGAATTGAAAATATGAATTGATGCTAGGCTCAAATAACCTTAGCTGTTGGTGGTCTTTAAAACACACACACACAACAACTGACGCACTATTTATGAACTTCACAGCGCGTTTGGTTGGCACTGCCATCTATGGTTAGGTAGGCCAAGCAGTCAAGAAGAATCAGGGCTATTCTCAGAAGACTGATTTCAAAAAAAATTTTACTGTTCGATAGATGATACTTTGCTTTAGGACATAGGCTATAATAACTGGCCGGCCCGGCTTCGTCCGGGTGAAAGTCGGGGGTAATCTCAGAAATTACTACCACCCGGGAGCGAACAAGCGAAGCGAGTGAGAAATAGCACCCGGACGAAGCCGAACCGGGCCGCTAGTTAATATCATAAATTCAATATCAGCGTAATTGATCAATAAAGCCTCCAAAAACAATTGACACTGATGACCTCAGTTGTCGAGCGTCTGTAATCTACAACAATTCGATAACAGTTGAACGCATAGTGAAGTGTGTTTCTTTTGTTACAGATTAATTCCGGCTCGGTGAATTGAACGATATCGGTACAGTATGGGCTCGACAAAAACAAGGGACTCCGGTTGCTGCAGTGTAAACTTCTTAAAATACGTTATTCACGTTTTTAATATTATATTTTTGGTGAGTAAATTTTTTTTGTTTTGTAAAGACCCCATTCAATCAGTCCCCCCTAGCGATTTTCTTTCTCAATACTATATATGATATGTGTTCATTTATATTATGAAGTATTAGAAATACCTTGTATTATGTCCGTCTTGTGACTTCTTGTGAATTTACACTACGCGTTTCAGCAACGAGTTGCCATCTTCAGGTGTGGTTAATTATTTTTAAAAAACACGCATTGATAATTAACCACACCTGAAGTTGGCAACTCGTTGCTGAAACGCGTTGTGTAAATTCACAAGAAGTCACAAGACGGACATAATACAAGGTATTTCTAATACTTCATAATATTCATATAGTGACTTGGAGACCCAACACTCTAAAAATGTATCATGTGTTCATTTGTTGTTGTTTTTTTATTTATATAATGACCCTAGTTATCAAGCATTTATATTCGTAATATTCTACAATCTAATATTATACGTTATGAGATTGCACACATTTCATGTGTAATCTGATAGCTTTAGCTGTGTTCAGTTTCTAATTTACTTAAAAATCCTTTTAACGGATACATATATCATTCGTATGCAGGATTGCGTCGCCGAGAGATATTTCAGACCCTGGATCGAGTCTCTTTACTTTTACCAATACCATTTTATGTGGTTCTTCTCCGTCTCGTCTACCTATAATAATTTCTAAATTCAATTCTCAATTGGAATCGGTCAAATGGTGGTAGTAGATAATTTTTTAATTCATAAATAAAATTTCTTTACATTTCATTAAAAAATAATTTGTAGTAAGTAAGTTTTACAGGGCAATAACTTTATAGTTTAATACCATGATATTAGAAAACTTTTTATTTATTTTACTTGCTTTATTTTTGTAATAAACAATTTCATGTTGAACTTATTTGAGTAAAATTTTCTACCACCAGATGTCACATGCTAATTTGACAGTTTGTTTATTCTACTTGCTTTATTTTTGTAATAAACAATTTCATGTTGAACTTACTCGAGTAAAATTTTCTACCACCAGATGTCACATGCTCATTTGACAGATCCCAAAACATTACGGTGATCTAAATCTCTATTAAAAAAAAAATTAACAGTGATTTTTTTTCAGTTCGCCGGAGCTACAGTTTTAGCAGTTGGTATTTGGAGCATAGTAGACCGTCATCAGTATGTTTCGCTTCTACCGAGTATAACGTATGCTCTAACGTCGTATGTACTCGTCGTCGCCGGAGGGTTAGTCTTTTGCGTTGCGATTATCGGATGCTGCGCTGTTTGGAAAGAACAGCGGTGTAAAATTTTATGCGTAAGACATATTTTCTTACGTACAAATTTATACATTTTTCGCCATTTATCCATACAGTCGACTCCCTTTAAGTATGGAACTGAAATCGCTCTTTCTTAGCAATAAATCTCTCTTGCAGAGACCTCGACTAGCTATTGACTAACTAATCAACGTGTTTTAAAGAGTTCAGTATAATCGAATGGACTAGATAAAAAAGTGTGTGTGTCAGCTCCGACGCACGACTGGAGTTTACTCCTTAAGTATGATTGTCTTTGACTATGCAGTATACTTACATGTGTCAGCTGTCGCGCAGCATACCTATACAGGTGCGCAAGGTACGTTGCGCAGAAAAACGTAACGCTTTTTAGTTAACGCTTGTATAAATTTTACTCCTCATAAAATTTCCATACCGGGGACCTTATATGAAAATCGATTCTTAAGGAGTAAACTCCAAAAAACTGACCGAGCGGTGAAAATTAAAAAGACTGTTTCTCTGTAAATTAGGACTCTTTTGTACTAAAAAAACCCTATTATATCTACAGTATTTGAATACCAATTTACAAAAAAATAGCTATTTTTTTTAGTTCCTATGCTTTTAATTACAAAATTATGTGATCAGGTTTTGATTTGTCTCCTTTGATTCAATTTTTTTTTTCATTGCAGTACACATTTCTTCTACTTTTGATATTTCTGCTCGAGGCAATGGTTGGAATTCTAGCATATATTTATGCAGAACAAGTCGACCATGAATTACAGCAAAGTTTAAACAACACCTTTTTGGAAAATTATAAAATCGACTCTGATAAAACAGAAGCTATCGATAGAATGCAACAAGAGGTAATAATCACTAGTCTGTTTGCACAAAACAAAAGGTATATGAATACTGCCACATAATTTTCACTTGTTTTCATGGTAACGTTTCATTTGTTTTGCTTGTTACTTATTAAAAAGAATAAAGCAATAATGACAGAATGCAATGTGCTAGGTACTGAATAATGATCACAATCTGTCTGCACAGAATAAAAAGCAAACCTATAATTTTCATTTGTTTTACATTAGTTCGTACCATGTTGTTATATTCACATAAAGCTAGCAATTGTTTACGAGATTTAAATAATTAAATCGTCATTTTGTTCGGTGCCATTTTACGTGAAGTTATTTTGATAAACAATTACTACTATTTTAACAAGAATAGATTATTCCGAAAATGTATACCTACCTAAGAAGTTTCTTCTTTTTCAGATTGTTTAGGTGCACCCATGTATTACGTATTATCCAATGATATTACATAATACATGCATGTCTAACCTAGAAAAAAATACGTAATTGTGTTTCAGTTCAAATGTTGTGGGGCAATTCGATCTGAAGATTGGGAGTTCAGCCGATGGAGAAAAGAAAATATGACTGCGATAAATTTAGTTCCAGACTCTTGCTGTAAAACACAATCTTTTGAGTGCGGTCGTCGGACACATCCTAGCAACATTAACGATAATGTAAGTTGTAATCTTTTGTAATCATTATCTGCTAAAAGTTATGGGTTTCTTTGACAATACATGGCGTTGCTATGGTTCCTCTATTACAAGTCCCCAGTTCCCGGGTTCTAGCCCGAGAGCTGGTAAAAGTGTCAATTGGATTTTCAATTTATTATTAAAAAAAAATAATAATGAATTGAAAATATGAATTGGTGCTAGGCCCAAATAACCTTAGCTGTTGGTGGTCTTTAAAAAACACAATTCCAATGTTCTTTGGGAATTAGGGTTCCCAAGAGCCCGAGCTCGTACCTATCGGTTTGTGTGTGCCGGCTGGCAGATTCTAATACACAAATGGATTATTAATTGTTGTGTTGAAGACGCTAATGACCTGAGTTGTCGACGCGTCTATAATCTACAATAATAATAATAACTAATGGGGAATAAAATAATGATTGTCCCTACTACAAGTGCTGCCTCTCGTGGATAATTGAAAGAACTACTCTCAGGAAAATTACTCATTAAAGCGAAAGTAGATGTCAGCGCTTCGGACGAAATAATGGTTTGAATGGTTTTGTAAGTAAAGTAAATTTTTAAGTTAATGAGGTTAGCTTTTTATGTCAACAATGTCTGATTGAGCATTGGTACTTATTTAGAGATTGATTTGAATCAAATGAAACATTTTTTCTTTCTCGTAGTCCCCACATACGACGACTTTGGGTTCGAACACTAGATGTCAGCCAGTTTGCTTTTAATTGCGAATAGAATTTTCAATTTATTATTGAAAAGTTGAAAATATTATGAATTGGTACTAAGCTCAAATAACCTTGGCTATGTTGGTGACCTTTATAAAAAAAAACTGAGTGCTTGTAAATGTCATACATCTAAAGTGAAACTTAATGGGTATAACCAAGTAAACACTAAACAGAAAGGGGCGTGTCGATCGAGTTTCCCCCTCAACTCATTCGTACCTACCCTCTTGCGGCTAGCCAATCGGTTTCGGTTCCTCGCTCGCTCCCCCAGGGGGGACATTGCAAATTGCATTCCAATGTTCTTTGGGAATTAGCGCTCCCAGGGATTCGAGCTCGTACCAGTCGGTTTGTGTATTCCGGCTGGCGGATTCTAATACACAAATGGATTATTTGTTGTGTTGAAGACGCTAATGATCTGAGATGTCGACGCATCTATAAATATAATCTACAAATAATTAATTTCGGTTCCTTGCTAGGAGTTCATATCCTACACTCTTGACAGTGTCGTTTTTTCGTTTTTGTTACGCTGTTGAACAAAATTACGAAGTTTCGTTTGAGAAATTAAATTGTTTCACAGTTGATGTTCTTATTTGCAGGGCTGCTTGTCGAAGATGACAGAACACATAAAAAGTCATCTAATAATCGTCGGCGCAATTGGCCTTGGCTTTTGTTTGATTCAAGTAATCGGAATGATTTTCTCTTGCTGCTTGTATATCAAGTTGAAACATTTTAGTGACTGACAACAGGATGTGTCGTCTGAGAGCTGTGATGTTCACGGTAATGTACCCGTTTGCAAATACGAACAATCTACCAGTACTTTAGAGGAATCGTGTCATTTGTAAATAAATACTATGACGGGTTTATCGTACATTTTATACGATGTTTTGTTAATTGCTGTTAAATTTTTACACCGAATAACACATAAAACCATATAATGTAATACTCCTATATTGCTAACCAGGGTCTGGAGTCGGGCGAAAAGTCTACTGTGCGGACATATATATGTCTGTCTCTCTCAAAAAACGTCGAGTCTTATGCGCATGTCTGAGAATACAAAGAGATGTTTACTATAACTAGACTTTAAGCTTCGAGCAGAGGAGGCTTGTAGCGATCAACAATCCAAAATAATGCTGTAACTAGGGTAGTGAAAAATTAGTATAAAAACAGTGATTTTGACAAGTAAAAAAAAGATTATTATAATGAAAAGTAAAATAGTAAATTAATTATTTGGAAATAAATAAATATCAGTACCGACAACGAACATAATTATTATTATAAATATCGTGTGATTAATATCCCCACCATACTTGCCAATTCCCCCACGAGAGTTGCAACGCTTGCGCACGAGATGGGTTTCTTGACAAAGATAGAAACAGTCATTTGCTGTCTCACTTGCGGCCTGATACTTCCACTTACGGACGCTAGCAATATAGGAGTATTTACATATATGCATAAAAGATACGAAGTAACCATAGAAATAACAACGAATAAACAAATAATGTACGAGAAACTCGGCGTTTAATCGTGAATGTTTTTTTCGTATGCTTTGTTTTAAAGTACCTGAGTATAATTATGTAGTGTTAATATCAGTAGTGAAATAAAACAACTGAATCCAGTATAATTTCAGTACAAAATTTCAAATCACTACTGTGGCTTCAAAAAAATTTTCATAAATTATTTAACCTATTGTAAATATATTTTAATTTAAGGTGAGTTTATGTAAACGCAAAAAAAATCATAAACCTACTTAAATTCGATAATTTTTTGTTTGGTAACCAGAAAACAAATGATTGGTGTTAAAACTGTCAAACACTTGTAGGTGTGATTCAGACTATTCGAATTATTACCGTTAGATGTCAGCTCGGTAATTTAGGATCTCCAGGTATTCCAATCAAGCAATGCATCATGAGAATTAGGAAGTTTCCATTGGACGAAAATACTAATTGTGATACTGTCACATCATTATAGTAAAGATAACTTTAAAAATTCTGAAAGAATTATTTTGATATCTTTAATTTCAACGGAGATATTCAATTTTTTGTACGTGGGGTCGCAAACGAAACTGATTTTTGAATATGACGTCACGCGGTACAAGTTTGCTGTTTTTTAGCTTTGTGAGTAATTAGAACCTAAGTTACTTAGTAACTATTTTGTTGTAATACAGACTTTTCTATTTATATTAAATTAAAATTAACTGTCAAAAATTTAAATATGTCAATATTTTCCGTCATCAACTGGTTTGTTTTTAGTGTTTCCATAACAATTTACGAGTTTATAGAAAGAGATTTATCGGAAGTTACCATGTTAAATTACCACACATACAAACTGAAAATAACTTTTAAAAATATCGTGCCGCGTGACGTCACCCGGACTGAAAACGGAATTTCTTGGAGAATTGTCAATTCAAACTTTGAAGTAGCATAACTTTGTTGTTTTTAAAGATATTTCAAAAATTCTTCCGCCATTAATTATATATTTTTTTGAACTATGATTTAGACCAAAAAAATAAAAAAGGGAAACTTCCTAATTGTATCAAGTGTGTCAAGAAAGCTAAACATAGTCAATAGTGGCGCCGCGCCATGGTTAACATACTAAACTAATGACTATGATCTATTATTGCTAATTTCTTGATTCAAAATACATCCATTCAAATTTTCTAAATATATTTTTGGTAATTAATTTGAACTCATTATTTTGATTAAAGAAATTAGCAACAATAGACTATAGTTAATTAGTTTAGTATGTTAACCGTGGCGCGGCGCCATTATTGACTATGTTTAGTTTTCTTGTCACACTAATGATGGCGCCTCAACTTGACACAATTCTCATGATGCATTGCATGAATGGAATACCTATTAAGGATCTCTATTTATTTTTTAGCGTAAACCATTAATATTCTTTTGTTTACATAAACTTATTTAACCATAAAAAGTACTAAAAATACATGTAGAAATATATTTATTTTTGTATTATTAATATTAATAAATAACAAAACGAGAGTACAAAAAATAAATAAAAAAAGATCACATTCTATTATTATATTGTTTCAGTAATTTTGTCTTTTTATTTGTAAAAGAATATTTATAGAAACACCAAATAAGATAAAATAACAATTTTCAAATGTATATCTGAAAATTAGTATTTAATTTCAAATTTAGTCTAAAAATTCGCACACAACTGAAATAATTATTTAATTATATTAAATGTTTAAAAAAATAAATATTAAAATTAAAATTTGACTAGGTAGACATTTAAGGTTAATTGTATGATCAATTTTTGTATTTCAGAGTTGAAAAAATATATATTCTGTGTTCAAAAACTGCTCTATTTTCTATACAGTACTCTCTCTGTAATCCGCCAATCGATTATCCGACGAAAATTGTAATACGCATTTTTAACCATGTTCTGTAGTCCACGGCTTATGCCAAACCCAAAAGTACACTGCGGTATCTGTCTCGCTCTATTATCTAACACGTTATTGCGTTTAAACATGCATAGGTCTCTTTACTTTACCTTGTATACACTGTAATCCGTCACTTCCACTAATCCGACACTAGCTTAGTTTTCGTGGGGACGGATTAATGAGAGAGTACTGTTACAGAGTAGTATTGTTTTGAAGGACACTAGCAAGATGGCCGATCTGCGCGGTTCAAGTAATGGGGAGAGCTATCAGTGGTAGAATATGGACTCGTCCGGCAAGAAAGACACGCGTTAGTCTGCTATGTCACGCGCGTCCCCTGTACAAAATATGGAATCGCCCGGTAAGTAAGACACGGGTTAGTCTGCTGTCACGCGCGTCCCATGAACAAAATATGGAATCGCCCGGTAAGTAAGACACGGGTTAGTCTGCTGTCACGCGCGTCCCATGAATAAAATATGGACTCGCCCGGCAAGTAAGACACGCGTTAATCGACCATTAGTCTGCTATGTCACGCGCGACCCCTTTAAACGGAATATAAATTCGCCCGCACTGAGTTAAAAGTAATAAAGGAGACATACTGTATACAACCGCTTATAGAAAGTTGAAGCCAGGTTTGACGTCACAGGGCTGAGTAAACATGGCGTCCTAACACGGGTTGGATTGGGAATATTATTCTGTTCTTCTCACATGTTAAATGAGAGCCGAGTTAAAATGGCGACTGGCTTCATTTTTAAATGCTTGTAGCGTCTCCATAAACTTTTAGCTCAGTGACTCCTCCGACACTAAACTAGTTAGTGCGCATGTCTGACGCTGGTGCCTTCTCTAAACAATACTACTCTACTTAACTATTGTGCTCATCCAATAGAAACAAAGTGAATGACGTAAAAAAAAATGATAAACGTTTCAAATAAATGACGTTTAAAAAACACTGATAAACGATTGGATAACGTTTCAAAAGAAGTGAATAATGTTTTTTATCTAATTTGTATTGATTCTGTATTGTAATTCATTGTACTTCGAAGATGGTACAAAAGAAGATCATCCGATGAAGATAATGCAACGATGCACCAGCCCAGAATAGCTGTTAGCGAACGACTAATAGATAACCATTCCCATGTAGAGATATCTATGCTTTCGACCTGAAATTACATATTTTTTTTTAAAATAAAATTGGAATTTAGTATCCAATTTAAGTTTTACGTCACAATATCACGCAGCCCCCATCACCCCGATTTACATTAAGTATATTATTTACAATTAAAAGCGAATGTAGGTCAGCAGCACTTCGTACGTCTAAGTGGAGTTTAATCGGTCGTATTATAAAATCAATGTAGATGTCAGCATTTCAAACGAAATTATGGTTTGAACGGCTTTGTGCGTAAAGTAAATTTTTAAATTATTGAGGTTAGATTTTTGTCAACAATGTCAGATATTGATATTTATAAATACGTTGGTTTGTCATAATGACATTAAGGGAGCTGCCATTTATTTTCCTCACAGATCTCACATTCAATGACTTCGAATTCGAACACCAGATGTCAGCAACGAGTTCGAATTTGAACACCAGATGTCAGCAACGAGTTCGAATTCGAACACCAGATGTCAGCCACTTTGCTTTTAATTGTGAATAGTATTATATATTTACCGTTTGGTTGGTACTGTTTCCATGAAATTTAGCGATATGTTCATCTCGACTCGTTGCAGAAAGGGTTAGTACCATTGTTAAGAGGTAAACAGGAATGACTAGGAAGCTCAACCGATATTTTAACAAATCTTCTATGTGATTGAAATCCAAATGAGATACATCAAATCTAGACAAAAAACAATATTATTATATATACAGGGTGTCTCAAAATTGCTGGGACACAGAGCTACTATGTGTAGTAGAGGTCAAAATAAGTCGATTGGACCCAATTTATTTATATACCAAAATGTACCGTTTGCCCGTGAGAAGAGTTCAAAGTTTACATAATAAAAACAGATTTTTGTACGCTGATCAGAAATAAGTGAAACAAATTGAATGAAATTTGACAAAAGTGCATTTTAGAGGATTACTCTCCTTTCGGTAATCAAAGAAACCCAAAAGAAATTGTAGAAGGGTTAAAACCACTCTCACCCCCTGACATTTTTTCCAGAACTTTCTTAGGGGTGGTAATACAGTTCTCAAATTTTTTTAGCGAGAAGACTGATTAATTATCTTCATTTTGTTACTCTTGTAAAAATTTCGTATTCGGAATAGTTCCGAAGGAAAAAAATGTTTTCTTAAATAATGCTAACAGATATTCCTAGTACAAGTTTAATAAAATTGTAATACAAAATTTTATATGCAACATTTTATGTAAACTTTGAACTCTTCTCATGGGCAAACGGTACATTTTGGTATATAAATAAATTGGGTCTAATCGACTTATTTTGACCTCTACTACACGTGGTAGCTCTGTATATCCCTGGTTTCGGATCGCAATATTTTTGTCTTTTTATTCTTCAAATATTCTGTTAATACTTATATTTTTTTTACTTTAAAAATCAATTAAATTAAATTTGATAGGGAAAAAATTTGGAACACTAAAAAGAACAAAATGAAATATAGGTACTAAAATAAAAAAAACTTTTTAAAAATAAGCTTCTCTACATAGTATAAATTGAAGTCGCTTTTCGTGTCTGTCTGTTTAACCGCTTACTCCTCCTAAACCACGCAACGGATTTTGATGCGGTTTTCACCATCAGTTAGATAATTTTTCACGGAAGGTTTATATATATAGCGAACGAGCAAAGCGAGTGAGTAATGTAATTCCTAAACCACGCAACGGATTTTGATGCGGTTTTCACTATCAGTTAGATAATTTTTCACGGAAGGTTTATATATATATATATAGCGAACGAGCGAAGCGAGGGAGTAGTGTATTGCACCCGGGCGAAGCTGGACGCCCCCGCTAGTAAATAAATTTTTTACCCCTACCTAACTCCTTATTCCTATTATTGTACAGAACGCTAGGTGCGCGAGTCTGACTCGCACTTGGCCGGTTTTTAAATATCTAAGATACTTTCAAAATTATTAAAAATATTTTTGAAAGTATTATACAAAGTATCTTGTATCTTTTGAGGAATTAACTTACCTATCGAATACTGATACAAGACATATGGCAGTCAGAAAATAAAAAATCGAGTAGTAGATTTGATGGAAAGATGCAAACACTTCTATGAATGGAGAGGTGTACATATTGGTTGCTAGCACTGTTATAATGTGGGCTAAGGCGAGGCCGCCCAATAAACCATGACAAACGTTTGCAAACGGAAGCCAACACTTCTGTACACCAATGGCTATTTCCACCGGCGTACAATTCCAGAAACTAAAACAAATAAATCAGGATAAAGAAAAGTCCTGATTATTTCGAGATCGAATATCAAAATCGAATAGCCACTGTTTATTTACTGGTAAATTAATTCATTTTTACTAAAAACTAAATTTAACTTACTTCCTGATTCCTTTAGGTTGATTAATTTCGAAATTAGTAGCGCCGTTTTGAAGGAATTCATTTCTAGGTGTAACTTGGAAACGGTCGTTTTTTTGAACGTATATTTTATCCGAAGCGATCGGTAAATTTCTCGGGTGTGACTTCTCAATGTAGGCGTGCACTTGTATCGGTTCTTCAAATACATCGTCCTGTAGGTCCTCGAGAGCAACTGCTATATCGCTGTTCGGTTCATATCCACTGTTGTGGAAACTTCGGTCACGTTTCGATTTATTCGAATGGTCTCTTTTGCCTCCCTTATATTTTCTTGATTTTGATCGTCCACTATTTTCGTCTCGAGCTTTCTGTTTTGATACTTTCATTTTTCCTTTTATCTCAAGATCGCCTCCTGTTTTGTATATTTTTCTTCCCAGTTCTCGAATACCTTTTCCTTTGACATCAGCATGTATTTTCAAAGCTTCAAAGTCACCTTTTCCACGATTTGTTCTGTCGATTGGAGACAAAACTTGAAGCTGTCCCGTTAAATCTGTTTTATCTGCATTCTCGTCCTCATAGAAAGTTAAACTTTGAGGACGCGATTCTCTAAAATGTGGATATCTTTGTTGATCACTGTACATCTCTTTTTCTATCAAGTGTAAAATGCCTTCTTCGATTTGCGTTTCTAGTGAAATTTGGCCTTCGATTGACATATCACGGGACATTGGATGGACATTGTGGACAGTTGATGAAACGCTTCCATTTTTGTCACTAATTGGTTCACTCGATTTACCTTTAATTTCAATATCTTGACCCTTATTTTTTAAATTTTGCGCTTTACTTTCTTCGAATATTTGCTCTTTATTTTTTATTTTCTTGTTTTGAGTCTCCTCGACTTTCCGTTTTTTTTGCTTGTCACTTTTTTTTCTGTTGCTTTCTTTTTTAATCATTGTTTTTATCACTATAGTTACAAGTTTTAAATTTACACTTTCTTATTTTTTCCTGTCAATTAACTGTCAATTTTCTACCTGTCATTTTTTGACATTTTGTTTATATGTTTATGATCGTAGTTTCAAACAACGTAAAATTCAAATTTTCATAAAATCCCGTCTAGTGACACTACTAGTTAGTAGTTATTAATGATGATGGCGCTACCACAAACCACCCTGAAGGAATGCCCTATTAAATAAAACAAGAATTATCAAAATCGGTTAACAAATTTGTTAACATAATATATAAAATGATTGCTAAAACTAAAAAAATCACATATTATGTACAAAAGAAAAAGTTATGTACACTAGGGTGGGTCAAAAAAATCAATTATTTTTTTTTACAAGTGACACGGAAAAATGGGTTGCTAGACACCTTAAAAAAATTCTCACCAAATATGAGCTCTTAATTTTAATAGGAAGATCCTCCGCATCACAGTTTTTTATTTTTTTCTCAGTCCAATAGAAAAAAATTCATACCTCATCATTAATTGATTGTACAGAAAAATGTTTCAAAAGAATTTTGTAGGAAATTTAATGCTCTACAAAAAAGGTATCTTATATTTTTTCCGCAAACCTCACCATTTGAAAGATATTGAAGATTTAAGTTTGATTATTTTAAGACAAATTTCATTTTTGTTTATGAATTTTATAACTCGACAATAAATGACTATTATAAATCTTCAACACCTTTCAAATGGTGAGGTTTGCGGAAAAAATATAAGATACCTTTTTTGTAGAGCATTAAATTTCCTACAAAATTCTCTTAAAACATTTTTCTGTACAATCAATTAATGATGAGGCATGAATTTTTTTCTATTGGACTGAGAAAAAAATAAAAAACTGTGATGCGGAGGATCTTCCTATTAAAATTAAGAGCTCATATTTGGTGAGAATTTTTTAAGGTGTCTAGCAACCTATTTTTCCATGTCACTTGTAAAAAAAATAATTGATTTTTTTGACCCACCCTAATGTACACTTATTTGTATGATAAACGAAGAGAGAAATATATTTTGGGGTTACCATTGCAATTCGTCTTGAAGCGAATATAATAAAATGTAGTGACCACTGAGCAGTCGTATTTATTAAATTTATAGAATTTACCGAAATGTAAAAGATGTAAAATGTTAATTTTCGGAGAGTGGGTTCGAACGCAATTTCAAGTATTAAAACTTAAAATAGTACGCAAGACGCAAAGAGAGTACGCGAGTACGCAAAGAGGCCGGATAGTACGCAAAGCGTACTATTCGTACTCTACTGGCAACGCTGAAAAGAAGAAGAATTGTGGATTATAGAGATTGGAGAAAGGAACTCTAGTGCTGAATTGTCATGTAAACTGCATCCCAAATTTGTTTATTTTTTTTTATTGAGATAGATTTATTCTGATAATACACTTTTTTATATTTATATAAAATAAATAAATAAAAACAAGTTAAAAGCCAACAATTCTGCCAGAAATATATTTCCTATGTATTAGGGCTTGCAATTATTATTTTTTTTTAGATTTCAGATACATATCTGTAATTACTTTTAATCGAATTATGTTTTTAATGAAATGAAAAATCAAGTAAATATACATTTCATATTTATATCGATATTATTGATACATCGAAACAAAACGTGTGGTTACTGTTATTCCATATGATCAATAATATCACCTTTAAATAATAATACTGCAGCTATCTCTTCGGTTTACATCAACATACTTTTTTACTTCCCACCTCTACTATAATGGTAGGGAAGTAATGGATTTAGTCCGAAAAAAATATTTCGAGATTTTAACAGATTTTCACGTTTTGAGACCCTAGCAATCGTTTAAGATCATTTTCTGACTGATGTCTGTGTGTGTGTATGTGGTCAATTTTTCGCCTTCGATATCTTAAGAACGGAACAACATACGGGTATGCCGATTGTTCTATTGTGTTTATCAGCCTTTAACTTAGATCTGATTAGATTTTGAGTCAAATCAGTTCAGTGGATCCTGAGATATTCAAAAAAACCTCCTCAATGTCACGTATTAACATAGGTAAAAAAAATATAAATGAATTCTAGATGTTATAATATGAAAAAAATGTAAATATTTTTTTTCTCTAAAATGTATAGTTTTCGAGAAAAAAATATTTTACTAAAAAAATAAAATTTGTACGTAAATCAAGGTAACCATGATTTTTGCTATATTAAGTTAGCCATCAGTAGATCCACCAAACAAAAAAGAGGGCCATGCTTTTTTCAAAGAATAAAAATTAAATTGTGTTTTGAAGACCACCAACAGCTAAGGTTATTTGGGCCTAGTCAAAGAATAAAAAAAAATTCGACTGATGACCAGTCCTATACTTCCCACCTAGTAAATATTCGCAAAAAATAAACACTCTTTTTTTTATTCTTTGACTAGGCCCAAATAACCTTAGCTGTTGGTGGTCTTTAAAACACAATTTAATTTTTATTCTTTGAAAAAAGCATGGCCCTCTTTTTTGTTTGGTGATCTATTGATGGCTAGCTTAATATAGCAAAAATCATGGTTACCTTGATTTACGTACAATTTTTATTTTTTTTAGTAAAATATTTTTTTTCTCGAAAACTATACATTTTAGAGAAAAAAAATATTTACATTTTTTTCATATTATAACATCTAGAATTCATTTATATTTTTTTTTACCTATGTTAATACGTGACATTGAGGACGTTTTTTTGAATATCTCAGGATCCACTGAACCGATTTGACTCAAAATCTAATCAGATCTAAGTTAAAGGCTGATAAACACAATAGAACAATCGGCATGCCCGTATGTTGTTCCGTTCTTAAGATATCGAAGGCGAAAAATTGACCACATACACACACACACACATACACACACACATACAGACATCAGTCAGAAAATGATCTTAAACGATTGCTAGGGTCTCAAAACGTGAAAATCTGTTAAAATCTCGAAATATTGTTTTCGGACTGAATCCATTACTTCCCTACCATAGTAGAGGTGGGAAGTAAAAAGAGTGTTTATTTTTTGCAAATATTTACTAGGTGGGAAGTATAGGACTGGTCATCAGTCGAATTTTTTTATTATACCTATCGCCGAATCACGTACTTACTCTTTGCCTGATGAGTCACGTTTTTTATCACTTTTTAATATAATTATTAATAAAACCTATTAAAAAGAGAACGCCTATTTCACATCATAACAACACTCATGCAATACGGACCTGAAATCTTTTCAAGTACGTGCTTTTATTTTCCCGTCCGGGTACGTTTCCCACGCACGTGTTTTTTGCAGGGATCTGGTACATCCATGTGCGTTTTCCAAGTTTTTCAAATAAATACACGGACGAGAAAAACGATCACGCAAGTTTTTTATTTTTCACGTCCGTGTACGTTTTTCACGTACGCGGTTTTAGCAGCGGTCTGGCAAATTCGTGTGCGTTTTTCGAGTTTTTCAAATAAATACACGAACGTGAAAAACTATTACGTACGTGCTTTTATTTTTCACGTCCGGGTGCGTTTTTCACGTACGTGTTTTAGCAGAGATTTGGCACATCCGTGTGCATTTTTCAAGAACAACACCAACAGACGAGACCACTGTATCGTCCCGCGACTCAGAATTGGTCACACCAAAGCAACGCACTATTATATCCTTGAAAGGATCTTTGAGAATCGACCGCGATTCGATTTTTAGTGATCAATATTTAAAATTTAAATATCCAATTAATATTCGAAAATAGCACATCAAAAATTATTGTTCATCACAGGAAAGATTGTTTCGGTTATGGAGAACTTATTAAAATACGCGTATTCAAAAACAGAATAATCGAATAAATTCCGAGCCCTAGTTAGAATGGCTGCTTCACGCGCAATATGTAGCGGGTTCGAATCCCGCGTAGCACCATTAATTTTAGTTTTTTTAACTAAGTTTTCCATATTCCACTTGAATTTTGATATTTTTTTCTATTTTCTCTATTTTTTATTTAACTATGACATATTTTTCTCACGGGTTGTGGGCCCCTAAGCGTCGCGGGGCCCATAGGCAGTTGCCTACAAAGCGTATTGTATAATCCGGCCCTGTTTAGGGCATTCGAAAGTGTTCCACTGAACTTAGATTTCCTGAAAATTTGAACCGAGAAATTCCAAAAAAACCGAAAAAACTTGTTACAACGATGTTTTTTCAAAATAACTTCTAGAATATTGTGCCGATAGATTTCATAATCTAATCAGCTCTTCTCCTCAGAAAACTGCGTCGAATGCCGCTAAGCGGATCAAAATCGGTTAATCTGTTCGAGAGATATCGTAATCAACAGATTTCGAAAAAAGCGTTTTTTCAAAATAACTTCGAGATTTCTTAACCAATCGATTTTGTACCTCTTACAATATTTTTAGAGTTTAAAAAACTGTGTCGAATGCCGTTTTAAAGATCAAAATCGAACAACGCGTTCAAAAGTTATAACTTTTCAAAAATTAAAATAGTGTTATCAGAAATTTTCAGATTTTTGAGCTCTTCGAGCTCAAAAATCTACTTTTGGGTATATTATCAAGTGCTTCGAACTCAAAGCGCTTGATAATAGCGGAAAGTTCCAGGGATGGCCTGCAGGGTCAACTGATTTACAGATTTTTTTATCCTAGGCAGACGTCACGCACAAAACACCCGCGGCCATATAGACAACATAGCCTACTCATTTTGTTTTCATAACTATAAAAAAGAACATATCATACAAGAAAAAATATTTTTATAGACCCAATTTTTATTAATAAATAAAAATGATAAAAATAATTTAACTATACTTCAACTAGATATACGGTTTCACTAGCTTTTTTCATTATCGTATTCTTTCGCCGTTCCTTTACGTCCCATTTCTGCTAATTTCACTTCCGTATCGCCTAAATTTTGTTCTAAGCCTTTCCAAGTTCTCGCTGCTAAATATCCAGCACCATGACTATCATTCAAAACCACTTGCATTGTTTTTCTTGCTTCAAGTTCGTTCGAATTCGACAACTGTTCGTCATTGAGTTCATTGTTCTCTTGGGTTCTTATTTGTCCCGAAATGAGACTCACATCACAACTGTCAATTTCGATCTTCAAGGGCAAATTAGAAAAGCCGCTGCCTAGTAATATTTCATTGTAATCGTATTGATCGAATTCAGGCATGGTGAAATTGGCGTTCGGATTTAGAGCTACTTCAATGTCGAACGGCGACACAATGGGTTTGTAGAAATCACGACTGTCATAAAGATCACATTGCGGACACGCAATTACGACGAAAATATCAATCTGAAATAATAATAATAAATAATAATAATAATGCGTTTAACGTTCGTTTCTCGACATTATGTCATAACAGACGCCATTCGCACCATTACTATTTTCCATTTTACCACTTCCCGTTGTTTTCTACATATTTTAAACTTAAACTTTTTTTTTATTATCAATGTGCGAATGGAGGAATTATAGGAAATTAGGATAAGGTAGGCAACTTTATGAGCATAGGAGTTTGACAGGTAATCGGCCATGGCCTTGAATAAGGAACCATCTCGATATTCATCTGGAATTATTGAAGGAAACCATGGAAAACCTCAAACAAGATGGCCATTTCTCGGCGTGAGGCAGCAGGAAAAAGTCCTAGCCACATCTGCCCCCGCCGGGATTCGAACCCAGTACCTTCCAAATGCGAGTCTAGTGCTGTACCACTAAGCTACATCGCTGAAATACACCAATATTGATAAAATCTCAGAACAGATATAGTTATAGAAACAGCATATCACGTCGCTTGTGACACTAAGACCTGTCAGGTAATTTATAATCTTGAAGAACTCTATGATATAGAGAAATGGTGATCCGTAGATGATGTAGAAATTAGGAGAGAAAAACTCAGTGGCAAAAGGATCAAATAAAATTTGCAATACTGATGATTAAATTTGCATTTATAAGCTTACGTTTCGGTGCTCATCGCACCATCATTGATGCTCTGAGGATGGTGCAATGAGCACAGTAACAGCGCGCAGGTGCGATAGCCCAAGATCGTATTGAATTGTTCAAATGTGAGCAAATTTTTTCGCACATGTCAGCTTGTTTAGTATTCCATTTATTGGGTGGATTTTTTATTTTATTGTAGACTATAGACGCGTCGACAACCTAGGTCATTAGCGCCTTTATTTATTGGGTGGAGTTCAGTGGCTATGATAAAAGAAGGATGAAAATTAAATTGTGTTTTAAAGATCACCAACAGCTAAGGTTATTTGGGCCTAGCACCAATTCATATTTTCAATTCATTATTTTATTTTTAATAATAAATTGAAAATCCAATTGACACTTTTACCAGCTCTCGGGCTAGAACCCGGGAACTGGAGACTTGTAATAGACGAACCATAGCAACGCCATGTAAACAACAGCATTGCTACACACTCGACCATTCTTAAGCCCAAGAAGGATGAACTGGAACAGTAAGCGAAAATTTAAACGTCGGGGATCACAGACGCGATCGCAGAGCTAAATTAGTGTATGCTGGCTTAACTAAGAGATACAGTAAAGTGATATGTTTATTTATTTATTGTAGATTATAGACGAGTCGACAACTCAGGTCATTAGCGTCTTCAACACAACAAAATATAACATATTTGTGTATTAAAATCCATCAGCCGGCATACACAAACCGACTGGTACGAGCTCGCGTCCCTGGGAGCGCTAATTCCCAAAGAACATTGGAATGCAATTGCGATAACAACTACATCCCAATGTCTCCCCTGGAGGAAAGTGATATGTTATGAGAGATTTATTGCTCTTGACTAACCAAAACCTACTCGGGCAAAGCTGCGGTGGGGAAGGACAGCGTGGTCCAGTGGTTAGCGTCGCGGGCTCTGGATCAGACTGTCGTGGGTTCGAATCCCGCCTCCGCTCATGGATGTTTTGTGATGTCATTTAGTTTTAAGTGAGTTGTTATTTAATGTAATCAAGACGCTAATGACCTAAGTTGTCGATGCGTCTATAATTTACAATAAATAAATAAATAAAAAAGCTGGGGTGGAAAAGTAGTATAGACAATAAAAAACGTACCTCTGGAAAATTCGCTAGTTTCGCCACATTTGGTTTCCCCACACTTATGATGTAGTTTTTTTTAGCGTGTAATTTACAAAGACTTTTTATCCTTTCGATAATCTTCAAATAATTTTTTACGGCCAGTGTGCCTACAACAATACCAATCATTTTGGAATCTTTAATTTTTTCAATTAAATAAAACCTTCTTTTGTATGCTTTATTGTTTTCGGTAAATTTTTCGAAAACGTTGGTGTCCGGATTGAAATAATGCAATTTACTGCCTAAAAACAAAAAATTCAAAATTTGCGTACAAAAAATATATAATCGTTAGTCGTTTTCAACGTTGTCAGATTACACATGATATATGCACGTGCATTATTTTGATTTAGAGACAGCTGACAAAAGTATTTTTGTTTGCTGATTATCGGCAAAATACTGTTCGAACACATTCTACGTCAGGTCCCAAATGTGTGAATGAATGAATTGTAAATTATAGACGCTCGACAATTGCCTAAATGTGTGATCTGACAATTTCGATTGTATGGTTAACATTAAAAAAAAATTACATTTGTGTATGTAATAAAAATTCATTAAACTTCTGTCGCTATTTCCAAGGTAAATAGTAACTTTTTCTGAAAATTCCTTTTTGTATTCTTGTACCGGAATGATATACTTTTGGATTTTATTACCGTCTCCACTACTAAAACATTTCTCTTTCAGTTGCTCTAAAAATAAACAAATGAAAAATACATTCTTATAAATTAAAATGTGTTTTAAAGACCACCAACAGTTAAGGTTATTTGGGCTTAGCACCAATTCATATTTTCAATTCATTATTTTTCTTTAATAATAAATAGAAAATCCAATTGACACTTTTACCAGCTCTCGGGCTAGAACCCGGGAACTTGTAATAGAGGAACCATAGCAACGCCATGTAAGCAACAGCATTGCTACACGCTCGGCTATTCTCAAGCCCTACATTCTTATAGTTCATCAACAGCTGGAGTTATTTGGACCTAGTTCTAATTCATATTTTCAATTTTTTTTAACAATGAATTGAAAATCCAACTGTTTTTACCAGTTCTTGGATTAGAACCTGGGAACTGGGGGCTTGTAATAGAGGAGTCTTGGAAACGTCATATAAACTGCATCGCTACACGCTCGGATATTCTCTAACCTTTTCTCCAAATCGAAACATTTTCTTACCTATTAAAATAGTGTATGTGTTATCACATACAATATACATACATTCATCGTATGAGTCTAATTTGGATATAATATTAAAAAATAAATCGAAATCTATCGTTTTTTTCTCTAAAATTGTTAAAACTGGTATTTTATCTTCAATCGTTGAGAAGCAGCTAGTTCCGAAATGAATTAAAGCATCAGCCGATACGTGTTGAGCAGCTACGAAATCGACGCAACAACTAGAAAAAACAACCAAGTAACTAAAAAATTGTTATTTTATAATTTAATATAATATACTACTTATAACAATATGCTTAAACTAACCTATCATACGAAGTGTCACCTAATATATAGACTTTTCTTTTAATTATTTTCTCTAATTCTGTAGCAATATTATATGAGTCTATAAGCATGCTGTCAGGAAACTGCAAACATACCTGAAAATAAAGAAACAATTATTGATATAATTAATTTTTAATAACTATCATAACCTCACCTTTTGAAAATTATTTTCCTCAACCCATTTTGCACATTTATCAATCTCATATACTTCAAATAGTTTCTCTTTAGCACATTTTAAATATTTTGAAGTATTTCCTATTTTCTTTTCTAAACTAATTTCTGCATTTGTACTGAACTGTGACATATTTCTTTAGTTTTTTTTTTAATTATAACCTCACAAAAATCCTGTTAGCTGTATGTCAAAATGGAAGGTGACATCGGTTGATATACTTATAATTTATTTTTTTCTTTTTTAAAATTTATATATACAAAGGAACCATAAAAACTAAAAATTACTTCATGCGAATGGTAATTGGGAGGTATGTTTCTATACTTTTTTTAACAGAATTCTGCACAATCTTCAACATCGGTAACTTGCAGCTCTCCACAAAAGATGACACTGACTTTGCACGGAAAATTGATATTGAATAAAGTAATCTAATAAATTTGTCCTAAATAAAATATTGATCAAATAAAATGTTTATTCAAGTCCAGTCGTATCTTTGTCTCTCTAATAAATTCTTACTGTATCGCACTTTCGCAGATGCGGCATAATCTGCGTCACTGATTCTAAATTAATGACGTCATTAAATTTGGCATTGGATCTTAAATGATACGAGATGCAAAATCGTCGATTGTGCTACTAAATGCTGATCTATTTTTATTCGGCAGATTGGCACAAAACCTACTTACCTATTTATTTTCATAATTTGTAATATAAATGTTTTAATTTTTAAATCTAAATACTAAAGTGTATTTTATTTTCAAAGATTATTAAAAATGCCGAATATAGTGTATGAAGTAAAACTCGATTTCAAGGATGTGTTATTAAGACCCAAAAGGTCCACCTTGAAAAGTAGGAGCGATGTAAGTTTATTTTTGTACATTAATTTTTGATAAAATATACAGTATGTAAACAGGTAAGCTGCACATAGGGAAATTAACATTGGGAAAAAATGAATGGATCAGAGTGAGCCATGACTCATAATGCACGTATTTATATAGAGTTGCTATGGTTATTTTAGTGTTATTATTTTAATTTCAATTATTTTTACTTCCCACCTCTACTATGGTAGGGAAGTAATGGATTTAGTCCGAAATTTTTTTTTTCGAGATTTTAACAGATCTTCACGTTTTGAGACCCTAGCAATCGTTTAAGATCATTTTCTGACTGATGTCTGTATGCGTGTGTGTGTGGTCAATTTTTCGCTTTCGATATCGTAAAAACGAAACAGCATACGGCCATGCCGATTGTTCTATTGTGTTTATAAGCTTTTAACTTAGATCTGATTAGATTTTGAATCAAATCGGTTCAGTGGATCCTGAGATATTAACAAAAACGTTCTCAATGTCACGTATTAACATAGGTAAAAAAAAATATAAATGAATTCTAGATGTTATAATATGAAAAAAATGTAAATATTTTTTTTCTCTAAAATGTATAGTTTTCGAGAAAAAAAATATTTTACTAAAAAAAGAAAATTGTACGTAAATCAAGGTAACCATGATTTTTGCTATATTACTAGCCATCAGTAGATCACCAAACAAAAAAGAGGGCCATGCTTTTTTTCAAAGAATAAAATAAGAGTGTTTATTTTTTGCAAATATTTACTAGGTGGGAAGTATAGGTTAAATGTCAAGTAAAATAAAAATAATTGAAACTAAAATAAAAACACTGACAAAACCATAGCAACTCTATATAAATACGTGCATTATGAGTCATGGCTGACTCTGATCCATTCATTTTTTCCCAATGCTAATTTCCCTATGTGCAGCTTACCTGTTTACATACTGTATGTGTATACTGTATTCATAAGTAATTTTATTCACAGACGCTAATGACCTTTGTTGTCGAGCGCCTATAATCCACAATTCAATTCAAGTAATTTTATTCTAGGTCAATTTATGTAGAGAAATTACTTTTCGAAATTCGAAACAAACATATAGAGGAGTACCGGTCATGGCTTCGAACATGGACACGGTAGGAACTTTCGAAATGGCAAAAACCTTATCCAAAGTACGTATCTACCGAGTAATAGATAAGTCATTTTTTTCCCCACCAATCATTTTAAAAATCAGTAATGAGCGCTGGCGGATTGCACTTGTTTAAAGAAGGTCAAGGGCAGGGCCGGATTAACCATTAGGCAGAGTAGGCAACTGCCTAGGGGCCCTGCGAGCGCACAAAAAAAATTGAAAATGTTTCATAGAGTGAAAATTTAATTGGAAAATTGGTATCCTCAATGACAATAGGTAGTATTGCTTTATTTCGACGCGCATGCTGTCAGTTGATGAAATACTTCATACCTACAGAACAAAACCATCTAGTATCGAGTAGTAGAACTAATAATATGGATGCGTTACGTAGCGTATTGTATGAATCATACAATAAGCTACTTTCATCAACTTGAAAAGAGCTGATCATCTTCAAAAGGCTGAAAAGGGGCCCCGAGAATTGCATTGCCTAGGGGCCCCGACATGGTTAATCCGGCCCTGGTCAAGGGATGTTCTGCTGTTTTAAAATTTCAAAAAATACAGTTAAAGCTGTGAGTTTACACATTGCTTATTATTTTCACGCATATTGTGTTAGTGTTATTAGTGTATTTGCCATATGGCACATACACTATTGGCGTCGGTCGGATGGCGGGACCTAGGGGTCGGACCAAAATTTCTCGACGTTTCATAGCCTCCTGAACACTTTGGCACCATTTTTGGAAATGTTTATATATATATGTATATATATATATGTATATATATATTTATATATTTATATATGTGTTCGCGGCATAACTCTCGAAAGCCTTAATTGATTTGAATGAAATTTGGTACACACGTTGGAATCCATCACCGCACGGAACCTATTTAAAATGGGCCCAATCGGACCATTTTAAGGGTAGTTTTTAGGGGTTGAAAAATATTTTTGGGCCCAAAAATACCGAAAAAATTCTCAGAATTGTTTCAAAATTGAAATTTAACCTTTTAATAAAGCTCAAAATGTGCTGCTAAAATTTTAATAAAATCGGCTCGACAGGACCGGACTTACAAATTTTATGAAAACACTAGTTTGCGGATATAGTGATTTACTTACTGAAGGATGCATTTAATTTGGTAGGTACAGAGGTTGCATTGATAATAATATTGCAATTAAGAAAAAAAATATTATTTTAAGGGATGTATTAAGGGGTTAAATTTTTTATTTTGTCCAAAAACAAACTTAAGTTTACGTATTAAAGCCACAAGGCCTGTATTAGCAAATACACTATATTGTCGGCAGGGTTTTGGCACTGCGACCCGAGTTTTTTTTATTTGCTAATTATTTGGAAGCTGTAGGATTACACATCCGATCTGGGCTGTGTGTAATCTGACAGCTTCAACTGTAAAAACAGTATATTACTTGAATCTAAAGCTAAACATAGTTATCGAGCGTCTATAATATACTATCTATCTTTGAATCAAAAGTAAATTTATATTCAACTGAAAAAGTACCTAACTATTTATTTGATTTAATTTAATATTAATAATAATGCATTTAACGTGCATCCACTCGCACAATTACTATATTACTTTCGCATTCTTATTTGACATGTTTAAGTTTTTATTTCGTTAATAAACTGGGGGTTTCGGGTTCGAGTCCCGGCAGTGGTCATTTGATTTTTTCTTAGATATAGCTCAAAAATCATGGCAGCTTAGCTGTCTGAGATATTTATTATTTTCACCTCTAATTGTTATGTGAATAATATGGTGTGGATATAAGGGGTTTTAAATCGATTGATTTTATCATTACCAATTAGGTATTTAAGTTTAAAAAAAATTATTAATTTTTTAATTTTTTCTAATAGTTTAACATAAATAATATAGAAAATCGAAAAGAAAATTTTTTTTAAAAATATAGATAAATTACTAAAAATTAATTAAAATGTACAAAAATTTAAGAAATATCACGTGACTTCAAAACGCGCCAGGAATGTTTGTGACGTCGTTATGTTAAAATGTGTCTGCATTTGTTGGTATTTGTGTATATGTATTACACATACTATCAAAAATAATAAATTTTTTACTTGGTAACCATGGATACAAAGACCATAGATAACATAATGACGTCACACGCATTCGGATTCTTTCGGCGCGTAATCGGAACTGAGTTTAAAAATTAATTTTTATTTAAATATAACTTTTTAATTAGTAAGCAAAAAAATTAAATAAAAACAGTTTTGCTATAAAACTTGTATGTGGTCCTTCCATTTAAGTAAAAAAAAAATTCATTTAAAAACCCAATTCGTTAATAAAGCTTTTAAATTTAGTAATCGCTCGAAATTAAATCTTTTGTTCATAAAAAAAACTTTTTAAAGTGGATTTCTATGTGGAAATTTTTTTTTATTGTGGAATAAGCCTGTACACGACATTTTTTATTATGTCATTAGAAAGAGCCCCGTCTAACTTAAAAAACACCGTTGGATTTTTTTATCTAGCACGTAAAACGGCTTCACAAAACATTTTTGAAGTCGGTTAAATAGGCCACACCTTTATTTTTCCTTTCGAGCGGCTGACGTCACATGCCCCGAATATCACGGCGTACTCTACAGCACATATATTTAATACATGTCCCATTTTGATAGTTGATTGATAGCAACGGTGCAATTCGTCTTAGGCGGCCTGGTTGTAAAGAATAAAATTGTAAAACTCGCCTTGTGGCTGTTGTGACGTAAGCAACTATTAAAGTTTAAAAATTTGTATTTCCGTAAGAGGACAGTGTGGTCCAGTGGTTAGCGTCGCGGCCTCTGGATCAGACTGTCGTGGGTTCAAATCCCGCGTCCGCTCATGGATGTTTTGTGATGTCATTTAGTTTTAAGTGAGTTATGTTATTTAATGTAATCAAGACGCTAATGACCTAAGTCAGGGGTCGGCAACCTGCGGCTCGCGAGCCACATGCGGCTCTTATGATGTCAAGTTGCGGCTATCCAGTTCCATGCGCAAATATTAATAATTATATTAGCAAATATTAATAATTATATTATTTTATTTTCAAAACTCATAAAAAATATACTGCAAAAAAAACTTTAAACAGGATAAAAACACTCAACAGAGAACAGTGAGAATAGGTGGAGTAGAGAGTATACGGACAGCTGACATTTTTTAAATGTGGCAACACTGTTCTGTTTGTTTAGTTATAATCCTAATCAAATATCATAATATTGAAATAAAAATGTTAGTGGCTCTTTAAAAACTGGGAAATTTTGTAAATTGTAACTTTTGGTTCATCCGTCTCAAAAGGTTGCCGACCCCTGACCTAAGTTGTCGACGCGTCTATAATTTACAATAAATAAAATAAAGGTATCTCCGTAAATACTTAGCGTTTTAAAATGAAATAAACGCCAGTGTTTCTGGCAATGAGTTCTAATACGAAACAGTCATATTATTTATTACAGCCTCATTGAAAAAATAATCATTTCGCTAATATTGACTATTCCAAAATAAATTACGCACCTTCTATTTGAATAATAAATCGTTTAAATTTTTTAGCACGGCCTTTTTACAACGATACATAAATATTATTCTACAGAAGAATGGAAAAAGTTCGCTGAAAATAATCCGGATGTATTAAAAAATGTAGCAGCAAGTTCGGGCACAGCTCAAAATGACTTCGAGCGTTTATCGGAAATTTTAAGTTCGATACCCGAAATATCGTTTATATGTCTCGATGTTGCCAACGGTTATTCTCAACATTTTGTCGATTACGTACGAAAAGTGAGAGCTTCCTTCCCGAATCATACAATTATTGTAAGTAAAGAAATAAGTTTTCCATTTTCAGGGTTCCGTACCTCCATATGGAACCCTGCCTACGATGTGTCTGTCTGTCTGTCTGTCACAGGGCTCTATCTCACAAACGCTACCTAAATTTTAAGAACGACTTGCGCCATATTCGGAATTACGCCATGTTTTTCTGTACAATAAAATACGTTGTAAACAAATTTGTTTGTCCTTAGGCAGGTAACGTAGTAACCGGTGAAATGGTAGAAGAATTAATTTTGTCAGGGGCTGACATCATCAAAGTCGGAATTGGTCCAGGTTCCGTTTGTACAACAAGAATGAAAACTGGCGTTGGGTATCCCCAGTTATCAGCTGTTTTAGAATGTGCAGACGCCGCCCATGGTTTACAGGGGCACATTATATCCGTATGTTTTTATTTATTTATTTAAAGGTCGTTTTTTATAATAATATATTAAGCATTACTTTAAAAAAAAGTTCGACTGATGACCAGTCCTATACTTCCCACCTAGTAAATATTTGCAAAAAATAAACACTCTTTTTTTTATTCTTTGACTAGGCCCAAATAACCTTAGCTGTTGGTGGTCTTTAAAACACAATTTAATTTTTATTCTTTGAAAAAAGCATGGCCCTCTTTTTTGTTTGGTGATTTACTGATGGCTAGCTTAATATAGCAAAAATCATGGTTACCTTGATTTACGTACAATTTTTATTTTTTTTAGTAAAATATTTTTTTTCTCGAAAACTATACATTTTAGAGAAAAAAAATATTTACATTTTTTTCATATTATAACATCTAGAATTCATTTATATTTTTTTTTACCTATGTTAATACGTGACATTGAGAACGTTTTTTTGAATATCTCAGGATCCACTGAACCGATTTGACTCAAAATCTAATCAGATCTAAGTTAAAGGCTGATAAACACAATAGAACAATCGGCATGTCCGTATGTTGTTCCGTTCTTAAGATATCGAAGGCGAAAAATTGACCACACACATACACACACACACACACATACAGACATCAGTCAGAAAATGATCTTAAACGATTGCTAGGGTCTCAAAACGTGAAGATCTGTTAAAATCTCGAAATATTTTTTTCGGACTAAATCCATTACTTCCCTACCATAGTAGAGGTGGGAAGTAAAAAGTTCGTGATTTGCGTGACATTCATATGTTTTCTGTTGAAACATTTGCATGCTACCGTTTCCATGAAAAATTTACTTTCAGATGTTTTTTGCTATGCTGCAATTTTTGGTGTGTGCATTTGTTAAAGCAAAAAGTCGATTGGTAAATTAGACACGTTTACAAAAAAAATATGTTCGTGCTAAGGCGTTCAACTGTTATCTATTAACATTTTAATGTCACAGTTTCCGTGAAAAAGTCACATTCAACTGTTTTTTATTTATTTGGTATGTCGACTTTAAGTTGGCACAAAACTCAATCAATGAATTAAGAAACGTTTACAAAAAGTTATGTTTGTGTTCGGAATAATCTAACTAATATTATAAATGTGAAAGTTTGGATGATGGATGGATGGATGGATGGATGGATGTTTGTTACTCAATCACGCCAGAACGGCTGAACGGATCTGGATGAAATTTGGTACAGAGATAGATTATAGTCTGAAATAGCACATAGGCTACTTTTTATCCCGGAAAAATGTACGGTTCCCGTGGGATAGTTTTGTTTTTATTTTTCATTGAGCAAGGGATCGACATGATTTTTTGCATAGTGGTAGTTTAGGGGTCAGAGAATGTTATAGGCTAATTTTTATCCCGGAAAAATGTACGGTTCCCGTGGGATAGATTTGTTTTTGTTTTATCTCTGGAACTACTAAACCGTTTCTAAAAATTCTTTCACTAATAGAAAGCTACGCGGGGGGGAGAATCTCGAGGGGGGATAACAAATTAGGGGGGAAGATTCTCGCGGGGGAATAATAAATTAGGGAGGAAGATTTTTGCGGGGATAACAAATTAGGGGTGGAGATTCTCGCGGGGGGATAACAAATTAGGGGGGAGATTCTCGCGGGGGGATAATAAATTAGGGGGGAAGATTTTTGCGGGGATAACAAATTAGGGGCGGAGATTCTCGCGGGGGGATAACAAATTAGGGGGGGAGATTCTCGCGGGGTGATACCAAATTAGGGGGGGAGATTCTCTCGGGGGGGATAACAAATTATGGGGGAGATTCTCGCGGTGGGATAAAAAATTAGGGGGGGAGATTCTCGCGCTGGGATAAAAAATTAGGGGGGGAGATTCTTGCGCTGGGATAACAAATTAGGCGGGGAGAATCTCGCGGTGGGATAACAAATTAGGTGGGGAGATTCTCGCGGTGGGATAACAAATTAGGGGGAAGATTGTCGCGGGGGGATAACAAATTAGGGGGGAAATTCTCGCGGTGGGTAACAAATTAGGAGGTAAGTTTCTCGCGGGGGGATTACAAGTTAGGGGGGATTCTCGCGTTGGGATAACAAATTAGGGGGGAAGGTTTTTGCGGGTGGATAACAAATTTTGCACAGGAGTTCCTTATATAGGTATCGTAGATGAGCAATAATGTATTAATAAAATTCGAGCGAACGAGCGTAGCCAGTGAGTAATGTATTATTAATATTCGAGCGAACGAGCGAAGCGAGTGAGTAATGTATTAATAAAATTCGAGAGAACGAGCGAAGCGAGTGAGTAATGTATTTATAATTTTCAAGCGAACGAGCGGAGCGAGTTAGTAATATATCAATAATATTCAAGCGAACGAGCGAACCGAGTGAGTAATGTATTATTAATATTCGAGCGAACGAGCGAAGTGAGTGAGTAATGTATTTATAAAATTAGAGCGTACGAGCAAAGGATAACAAATTAGGGGGGAAGATTCTCGCGGGGGGGGTAACAAATTAGGGGGGAAGATTCTCGCGGGAGGATAACAAATTAGGGGGGTGATTCTCGCGGGGGGATAACAAATTAGTTGGGGAAATTCTCGCGGGGGGATAACAAATTAGGGGGGGGGGGAATCTCGCGGGGGATAACAAATGTAATGTATCATTAATATTCGAGCGAAGCGAGTGAGTAATGTATTAATAAAATTCGAGCGAACGAGCGAAAAAGGAATTAATAATATTCAAACGAACGAGCGAAGCGAGTGAGTAATGTAGGTATTAATAAAATTTTAAAAAACAGTTTTTTGACGTTATAAAACAATGTCGTATGGTGAGTAGGCTTTGGAAAAAACAAACTACTTTGTGTCAAAATATTTTGACAGTTAATCGTTTCGGAATAATATTCTGAGAAAATAATAGTCGCGTCAATGAAGCTTTTTCCTCGGAAGTCCTCAAGAACAGCTCCGATTTTGATGATTTTTTTTTTGAAAATTTTGTTTTTTTATATTATTTAAAATCAGAAACCTTTTGGAGCGGGGAAAGAATTATTTATATTATTTAAAAAATATCTAAGATATTTATATAAAAAAATTACTTTTGTCTCTTTTTTTCCTAAAAAATTCTTCATATATTAATTTCAGTATAAAAAGTAGATGATAAAAAGAAGTTTTGAACAATAATTCAATATTTACATCATAAAAATTCGCTGTATGGGTTAAGAAAAACGTATGCATTACGTGTAGCCCGGGAAATAAAGGTTTTAGGTCGCAAATAATTCCCAAGGAGCTGGATTTTTCACAGATGGTAGAACACCTTTAGACATGTATTTTTACAAATGTCCACGGTTATCCCCCTTGTGCTTCCTCCGCCACCCCCTTTTGAATATAATTTTGTAAGCCTTACGGAAAACGCTAATATCTCCTTAACCAATGTCTGAAATCAGGCGACTTTTTTTTTGTTTTGTTCCTAATTAGTTACTCTAAAAAATTTCCCGTCTTCAATTTTGCGATAAAATCAATATATGCTTTGCAATTTATTAATAAAGAGAAAATATCAGTTTTTAAAAGAATATTTCACAAAATATTTCCATATAACTTTTTGACGAGCCTGTTTCGAAATATCTCAAAAAAGATTCTGTCATTTTAAATAGGATTACATTTCCTACAATTTTGATCCCTACAAATTTTCTGTGGTACAAATCTTAAGCGCGCTAGAGCTTCTTGAAAATCGGACGCCCTTTTTGTAGCCTTGGAAACCAATTGTGAAAACGTAATTTCCTTTTCAATAGCTTTATTTATTGTTTTCTTTATCGAATTTTAAATTGAAAATACACATGTTCATAAAGCAAGGAACGCTCTAAATTGTGATTTTTGTTCCATATCGATATCGTTAAAAATTTAGAAACTATAGCCAGTCAAAGTTGAAATCATCATAGAGCCTTACTTTTTTTTTTTGACACGTGTTACGAGTACTTTCCATACCGAATAAAAAAATGTCCGTCTAGTAACCTATAAAAAATTTAAGGTTCAATCTCACTAACTTGAAAAATTTTCAAGTTATAAGCATTAATGTTCATGTTTTTACTTTTTGACATAAAATTAAAACACTTGACGCGAAGTGCTCTACTAAAAAGAGTGTTCGAGAAATATTAAGTTTACATATAGAAACTGTAGACCTATTCATGGATTATCTAAGTGAGTAAAAAAATTTGAAAGTGGTCACTCTACAGAGCACTTTGCAACAAGTGTTTCAATTTTATGTCAAAAGGTAAAAACATGTTTGCAGTAGAAGTGACTGTGATAACCACCCAACACTTAAAGAAGATGAAATCTCCGAGACGCAAAGTACATACAAATGAAAATTAAATTTGCTTTTTTTTGTATATAAAATTATAAATTTCAGTTAATAAAGATTTTTTAATTTTGTTCCACAAATTAATTTTATGTCATTATTACATAAAAAAAAACTTAAAAACTTAAAATTGTTTATAAAATTTGTTGGCATATTGAGATATAATTTAAAAATAACATAAATATCTCTTTTATCCAAGTTTTCAATGGATATTGTATAAAAAAAATTTCTTTCCTGCATAAATAGTATAAATATTGTTTAAACAATAGAAATAATTCCGTCCCCGCTCCAAAAGATTTCTGATTTTAAATAATATAAAAAAACAAAATTTTCAAAAAAAAAATCATCAAAATCGGAGCTGTTCTTGAGGACTTCCGAAGATTGCCTGTTTTATGTATTCATTGACGCGACTATAATACAAAATCAATATCTCATAGTAAGTACTATTTTTATTGATCCCATCCGAGCAAAGCTCGGTCACCCAGATATTTGTAGTTAAGTTAATTATATTTTTTGTTTTCTTATAGGTTGAAGTAGGTACATTGTATTGTATAATAAAATTTTTTAAAAAACCCTCGATTCCAAGCAATCTCAATCTCGATCGATAAATAAAATTATAAATCGTAAAATACGTGGGCGAAGCCACGGGTAACGGCTAGTACTTTATAAAAAAAATGAACGCTTTAATTTTTACGAATTTTGTACATTTAGCGACAAAATATTCTTTAATTAAAAAAAAGGGTGTGGGTCTCGGGACCCCCGCGACAGATGTGAAACATCAAAGAAAACGTTATTGAACTCGGTGGTATTCTCTATGTAGTAGTATATATTTTTTCAAAAGCAGCAACTAACTGTTATGCTGACGTAATCCTATATACTGCATAGACGCTAATGACCTCTGTTGTCGAGCGTCTATAATCTACAATTCAATTCAATTCTATATACTGCACTGTAACACACGCGGTTGCGGCGTTTGAGCACGCCTGAGCCAGAAACGCAACTAAATACACAGCGAAGTATCTATATTACATACCTACACGTGTATACATATACTTTTGCTTTACAGTACGTTCGTATGTATACTCTCTCTTCCCGTGCCCGAGCGCGCGGAAGCCGAGAGAGAGAGAGAGAGTGCCGCAGTGGTGGGGAAAACAGCAGCGAAGGAGCGGACCAGAAATTTCGTTGCATATTTCCCCTCACGCGGCTGTTCACTGCCCGACATAAGATGTTTCACATCAAAAAAAAAAACATTTATGCCGGAAATGTTTTTTGCACCATCCAGTATTCAAATATAATTTATTATCTTTGTTTTATTATGCGTCATAAAGTAATCATTATTAACAAATTACTGATCAAAGATTAATAATTTATCATCACTCACTCAGTCATGACGGCGTGCACAAATTATTTTTTTATTTAAAAAGTTCGACACAACAGCAATTTCGTCAATTTTCGAAGCGTCAATCTTTATGAAATATTTTTAGGGCCATCTCTGCACGTTAAATAATTTTTTAATGATTACGTAAATAAAAAAACGAACTTTTTTGTACGAGTTTTTTGACAGATAAGTAGTAGAATAATATAATCTGACCGCCCAATGCAATTATCTGGTCTCCAATGTAATTTCTGTTGTCGAGCGTCTGTAATTTACAATATGACAAAAAATACCATACATTTTTCATGCGTAATATTATGACTCGTGTGACTGTTAAAACTCGCTAGCGCTCGTTTTACCATATTATAGCTACTCGTCAGTAATATACCTCACCGGGAAATTATTACGAGCGATTTTAGCAATCGCATTGGACTGTGGATGATTTTTTACACGCTTATATTAGTTCCACCTGTATGTATGTATGTATGTAACGGATTCTTTGAACGCGATTTTCACCCACTTCAAAACTTCAGATTGAACTGAAACTTTGCACACTTATCAAGGACCGATGACAATACAATAATTCAATAAGTTTTTTAGTCCTGGAGATCCTGGATCTCCAGGACTAAAAAAAAAAGCAAAAAACTTCAGATTGAACTGGAACTTTGCACACTTATCAAGGACCAATGACAATACAATAATTCAATAAGTTTGTCCCATTATCCTGACTAGGATCTCCAGGACTAAAAAGCAAAAATAAATTATAATTTAAAAAAACTAAAAAACACGCTTTAATGGTAAACTGAACTAAAAAGTAAAAAATAATTTTTATTGTAAAAAAGCGTGGGGTGCTTTGTATCATATTTTCATACTTTATAACAACTGATATCGAGCACCCCACGCTTTTTTACAATAAAAATTATTTTTTACTTTTTAGTTCAGTTTACCATTAAAGCGTGTTTTTTAGTTTTTTTAAATTATAATTTATTCACATTTAATTTGTATAACTCACAGGACGGTGGTTGTATTTGCCCCGGTGACGTCGCCAAAGCTTTCGGAGCCGGTGCGGATTTCGTTATGGCCGGAGGAATGTTTGCGGGCCACGATCAATGTGGCGGCGACGTTATTGAAAAAGACGGCAAGAAATTCAAACTGTTTTATGGAATGTCTTCTACAACCGCAATGCTAAAACATTCCGGTAAGTCAATACGTAAATCGTGTAAATTTATTATTGTCCAAGAAACATTTTTTTTTTTGTGATGTTTATTGGCCAGTAGTCCCAAGAAACTTTAAAAGGTCTAGATCTTACCGCTTCCGAACGGGACTCGAAAAACAAAACAGCAACAGTCGCAAAAACCTCGAGTCTTCAAAAAGTTTGTGCAAAGTTGCAGTTTTGTTTTTTCGACACCAGTTTTTGTTGTGTTTTGTTTTGTCCGTTTAGTGGAAACCGCCTTAACGATGTATGGTACATATCTAAAGTGACCAACCGTCCCGATTTAGGCGGGACAGTCCCGATTTTGAGCCACGAGTCCCGATTCAACAAGCGTCCCGCTTTTGTCCCGTTTTCATTAAATCACGTGCATTAAGAATGTTTATTTTTTGTCATTAGATATTTTTACCCACTCAAAGTATTTCATTTATCAATAATTATATAATTGATACCTACCTTTTTGGGGGTTTCTAGCGAGTTTTTGGGGAGTTTTAGCGAGTTTTTTGGGGTTTCTAGCAAATTTTTAGGTGTTTCTAGCGAGTTTTTGGGGGTTTCTAGCAAATTTTTAGGTGTTTCTAGCGAGTTTTTGGGGATTTCTAGCAAGTTTTTGAGGGTTTCTAGCGAGTTTTTGGGGGTTTATGGCGAGTTTTTGGGGGTTTATAGCGAGTTTTTGGGGGTTTCTAGCGAGTTTTTGGGGGGTTTTAGCGAGTTTTTTGGGGTTTCTAGCAAATTTTTAGGTGTTTCTAGCGAGTTTTTGGGGGTTTCTAGCAAATTTTTAGGTGTTTCTAGCGAGTTTTTGGGGATTTCTAGCAAGTTTTTGAGGGTTTCTAGCGAGTTTTTGGGGGTTTATGGCGAGTTTTTGGGGGTTTATAGCGAGTTTTTGGGGGTTTCTAGCGAGTTTTTGGAGGTTTCTAGCGAGTTTTTGGGGGTTTCTAGCGCGTTTAAGGCTTTTTTGGGCGTGGAACCCAACGGTTGCCTGCGCCGGGTTTTTATAGACCTTGTCCCGCTTTTTGATATTCAGGATTTGGTCACTTTATACATATCTCAAATCACCGAGAAATAATTGAAATTTTGTAAACAGTACTGTCTATTAAGACTGTTGTTTCTTATGACCAAGGTCTTCTACATGACTCCATTACTACATGTCTACTGTACCACTAATACCATCTATGTATCAAATACAACAAAGGCCTCATCTTAAAAGTAGTGCGCATGCGCAAAAGAGTGAAACAAAGACAGGTGGTCCAATTAACTTTGTCGTCTTTACCCGCTTTCGATCCACAGAGTGGTTTTAGGGAATAAGCTTTCCAGCATTACTCTATTTCAATGGAGTAAACACAATATTAAAACAGAATTAAGATAAGAATCTTTCGGGCTTATGAGCCGTGGTCTACTGGAATGGCTTCTTCTTCTTCCAGATGTTTCGCTTGCAACTGCTGCAAGCATCTTCAGTGGTGTGTTCTTCTCGGTGTCCTGCTGTCGACAGCAGGACACCGAGAAGAACAGTACGACCACGTCGAACACACCACTGAAGATGCTTGCCGCAGTTGCAAGCGAAACGTCTGGAAGAAGAAGAAGCCATTCCAGTAGACCACGGCTCATAAGCCCGAAAGATTCTTATCTTAATTCTATTAACGCCGGCCGTGAAAGCCTACATTCTTTTATAATATTAAAACAGTTAAAAATATTATCAGGTGGCGTAGCTGAATATCGATCATCCGAAGGCAAAACGGTTGAAGTTCCGTATCGAGGAGATGTCGAAAACACCGTGCTTGACATCTTAGGAGGTTTACGATCGGCTTGCACTTATACAGGAGCAGCTAAATTGAAGGAATTACCGCGCAGAGCTACTTTTATACGATGTACTCAACAACTAAATACTGTTTATTCTTAGTTTAAATAATTTAAAAAAAATTCTAGCCGTTTTTTAAAATTTGGCTATGCTTTAGTAGCATAATTTTTAATGGTTTTATCTAATAAAATTTATAAATACAGTAAGTGCTGAACTATAACTAATATTACGAATCGATAAGACTTTTCGGTTGATGGAAAGAAACTGCACCGCTGTAAGAGAAACCGGTTCACCAACGCACATTTTAAAGTTTGGATTTGTGTTTAAAAAATTTGTTTGTCACGTCGTTTTTGACGCTCGTATTTCAAGACGTTCGATCAGCAGTGTTATCTTTTTTTTAGAAAAAAAAAAGCATTGGTTATCCATTATACAGAGTGTCTCAGATCGATCGCCTAAGAAAAAGTGAAATAGGGAAAAAAATTGTGTGCCGAAAAGTCCTTACACATTTTTCGATCCGACATACAGTTAATTTAATCTAATCTAACTAATATTATAAATGCGAAAGTTTGGATGTATGAATGGATGTATGTATGGATGTTTGTTACTCAATCACGCCCGAACGGCTAAACGGATCTGGATGAAATTTGACACAGAGATAGATTATAGTCTGGAATAGCACGTAGGCTACTTTTTATCCCGGAAAAATGTACAGTTCCCGTGGGATAGTTTTGTTTTTCACACAGCAAGGAATCGACATGATTTTTTCCTTAGTGGGTCAGAGAATGTTATAGACTACTTTTTATCCCGGAAAAATGTACGATTCCCGTGGGATAGATTTGTTTTTGTTTTATCTCTGAAACTACTAAACCGATTCTAAAAATTCTTTCACTAATAGAAAGCTACGCAGGGGGGGGAGATTCTCGCGAGGAATAACAAATTAGGGGGGAGATTCTTGCGGGGGAATAACAAATTAGGGAGGAGATTCTCGCCGGGGGATAACAAATTTTGCACAGGAGTTCCTTATATAGGTATCGTAGGCGAGCAATAATGTGTTAATAAAATTCGAGCGAACGAGCAATGCGAGTGAGTAAGTAATGCATTAATAATATTCGAGTAAACGAGCGAAGCAAGTGAGTAATGTATTAATAAAATACGAGCGAAGCGAGTGAGTATTGTATTATTAATATTCAAACGAACGAGCGAAGCGAGTAAGTAATGTATAATTAATATTCAAACGAACGAGCGAAGCGAGTGTGTAATGTATTAATAAAATTCGAGCGAACGAGCTAAGCGAGTGAGTAACATATTAATAACATACGAGTGAAGCGAGTGAGTAATGTATTAATAAAATCCAAGCGAACGAGCGAAGCGAGTAAGTTATGTATTATAAAATGCGAGCGAATAAACACTACCAGCCCGGCTTCGCTTCGCAGGAGGAGAATTTCTCGCGGGGGGGATAATAAATTATAAATTGTAAAATACGTGGGCGAAGCCACGGGTAACGGCTAGTTATTAATTATCACTAACAGTTCAGTGGAATACAAAAGAATATTAATAAACCACGCCTACTCCGCTACTTAATGATAATTAATAAATGAGCCATTTTCCTGAGAGTACTTCTTTCAATTATCCACAAGAGGCAGCACTTGTGGTAGGTACAAACATTATTTATTCCTCCATTCAACTGTCGTGTCATTTTAGTGGTGTAGCTTAATTATTTAATTAATTTAATGGTAATAATAATTTAATAATTAAGTTATACCACTATAATGAGACGACACTAATGGGGAATAAATAATGTTTGTACCTACCACAAGTGCTGCCTCTCGTGGATAATAGAAAGAAGTACTCTCAGGAAAATGGCTCATTAAAATCTCATTATGATTAATTAATATTTCATAAACGATACATCGGATCAAAAAATGTCTAAGGACTTTTCTGTTCAACAGACGCTAATGACCTCTATTGTCGAGCGTCTATAATTTACAATTCATTCATTTTCTGTTCAGAATTGTTTTCTTTATTTCACTGTACTGTCCGTAGACGATCGATCTTTCCATTGTAACGAAAAATTGACATATTCTGTGTGATACACGTGACGATTAAAACAAAAATTCTCGTAGCAATATGTTATTTGGCTGTAGAAATTTTAAATCGGCCATTTTACTCTTTGTTTTTGTTTTTAGATTGTCTTTTTTTTAACAATGGAAAATTGTGTTTTAAAGACCACCAACAGCTAAGGTTATTTGGACCTAGCACCAATTCATATTTTCAATTCATTATTTTTTTTAATAATAAATTGAAAATCCAATTGACACTTTTACTAGCTCTCGGGCTAGAACCCGGGAACTTGTAATAGAGGAACCATAGCAACGCCATATAAACAACAGCACTGCTACACGCTCGGCTATTCTCAAGCCCTTTGACAATTGAAACAGTACCTACTGTATGTATACATTTTTGCATTTATAATATCCTTATGGGAAATATTTTTTGACGCTTTTTATTTGGTATGAAAACAGATATTTTCACACATTTGTTGTGAATTTTATGTTTGTGTGCCTTTGAAGTTTTATAGATCAATTCCATAATTATCGACTATCATTTGTTTTAATTCTAGCACAATTTTTATTTTAGTCAAAGAATTGTTTCATAATAGTCATATCATTAGTTTTATTTTTAGATAAATTTATTTAATTATTATCAAAACATTATTAAAAACTCGTATGTGTTTCAGTTTTGTGTAACACATTCTTCTGTTTAATTCTATTTCGATTGTTTCTCAGAGTTACCAACAACACAGTACTATATTTAAATGCAAAATGCAGTTCAAGAGACAGCTTCAAAATTTTCTAGTATAAAAATACATAACCTCATTGTATTTAAACACCAGTAATAAAAAGTATTTATGCCGCCCAATGAACTGTAATCGAATTTTTTGTTACGCGCAGTTTCTGACACGACTTTCAGCCTAGATTTAAAAACGTCATTTGTTTTCAACTAAATAAAGATCTCCGTTTAATTGAAAATAAATGACATTCTTTAATCTAGATTTAAGTCGTATCAAAAACCCAGCATAAATCTAGGGTAGCCCACAGCCAACTAATTGAATTTACGAATAGACGCTGATGACTTCAGCTGTCGAGCGTCTATAATTTACAATATATCTTGAATTTTTGTAGGTTAAATTGAAGTTTGAGTGATCAAGGGTAAGTTCGGTTTTACGCTCAGATTGATCGGAGTGCTCTAATACGTTCGAATTTAACATTTATATGCTCTGAAAGATCTCTATCCTGCGTTCGGTTTTAAGATCTGGAGCAGATCGAGCGCGCTCGATTTGCTCCGAGGAAAGCGAGCGAGCAAGCAGATTCAACCATCTTCAGAGCATTCATTTTAAAAATGAGCGGAAACACTTGTTGTGAGAATGGATAAATTTCGAAGTTTATTTATATGAGGTAATTTTTCAATAGGTAAAATCACACGAATAATATTTATTCAAAGAATTGTAATAATCAATAAGTCTATATCGCTCAGAATGATTAAATAAAATATTTATTGTATCTATAGTTCGAAAAAATCAACAACCAGTACTACTATTAATTTTAAAATAAAGGAATAAAACGAAAAAAATTGTGATTCACGATTAATTATTATAACAATGTTGAATTAAATCAAAATGAGGAGCAATAAAGAATATATTTCGGCTTTAGTAAAAAGAATTTAAATTATTGGCGCCATTTTATTCTGACGTTTGGAAAAATCTGCTAGATTATGTTCGGAATTGTCTAGATGGCTCGATTTGCTCGGTTGTCACGAGACCAAAAATCTGTTCGCTCGGCTCGATCAATCGAGCGTAAAACCGAACTTACCCCAAGAAAACTGAAAAGAGCTTTCTATACCGATATGTCATGGCCAATATCGATATCGGGGTACTTCAAAGGTATAGAAGTACACGGAATGCGTTTTCATTTGCCGATACAATGTTGGTGCTGATAAATCGGGATTGTATCGTCGTTTGATATACGATATTGGTATATCGGTATCGGCAACGATACATATCGTTACTGTGTCGACCTTAGAGGTAGGGATGCACAATATATGTACTGATTCGATATATCGCACAGAAAATATCAATGTATCGATTTATCGTTTAAAATTTATGACTTTGATTAATAGCATTAGAAATCAAATTTAAAAAAATATTATTTTAAATTCTCAGTATTGACATTACAAATTAAAAAATCCTCTATTATAAATAATTTTGTTAGAATAATTAACGGCTAAACAAACTGCTGTATAATCTTTTAACTTTAATGGTTTTTGATAATCGATGTTTTACATATCGATACAGGTATGCGACATATCGAATTTAAAAATATCGATATTAATATCGAATAAGCACATCCGATATATCGATATCCACTTAGAGGACGACAGACTAGCGTTTTAAATGATCTGAAAAATTGTTTGAGCATTGATTTTTGAATTTATTACTTTAATCATTTATGATTGTGAGATCAGTTGGCTGAAGGTTACGCTTTTATTAACCAAAAAAGTAAAAAAATTATCTATAAGCAGCGCTTTCGCATCTGTTTACGCGCTGATTGTTATCGTATTTGCTATTTTACGGATCGTATAAAAAGACAAAGTCGATACGGAATGATGACGCGTTTATTAAAACAGTTGATGCTAGCAGAAAAAAAGGAATTCCGATTTCACGCAGGGAATACCGAATACATAATCTGATTTTTCCAAGATTATCGTCGGTTTGGATGTCATAAAAATGAGAACAAAGCTAGGATGATAATCGAGAATCGGTTAATAATTTCAGCTTGTCTTGGAGTTGTTTTCTAAGAAATTCAAGCAATAGTAAAACCGATCTTATAGTTTGGTTATGAAAATTTATTTGTAATTTTATAATCAAACTGTAAACACAAGCTGAAAAAATATGTACTTTTATACAATATACAGTGAATTTTTATATAGACTAGTCAGTAGAGAGCTGATTGCAGGAGTATCGAATTTGAAGCAAGCCGCCATTTGTAATTAGGGCAATAACAAGCCGCCATTTGTAATTAGGGCAATAATAAAACAATGAAACTTCACGTACAGCGAATTGGTTGTTTTTTAATAATTTGATATTTTTATAACAACTGAATATTACAACGCAATTTGCCTTATCTGCAAATGGCCGACTTGCACTCAGTTACCAGTATTTAGAATATTATAAGAACTATTTTGAGGTTAGCAACTTATCTGCGCGGTTTCTATGCCGCGTAGATTATTATTATAGCTGATAAAAGCACAAAAAACGTGTATGACGAGGCTAGAAAAATATATTATGTTATATTAAAAAGAAAAAAACATGTGTTTAATTTTTTTTTGTAATAAGTGTATTGAAAATGCAACTACATACTTGTTTTCGGGGGCGAAAATTAAAAAGTTGCATATGCGCAGATCAAAAGTAAAGTGTATACGTCCCTACCGACAGTTCGCCTAGCCTTATCCATTCATGTTTTGAACATTGTTCTTTCAATGCACTTGTTACATAAAAGTACTGCGTGTAACTCGGACGGAATTGGCGATTGCGACTTGTGTGAATGTCGCCCTCGCTGCGCTCTGGCGAGTAAACGTCACACTCGTTAGCAATCGCCAACTTTCTACCCTAATTGCACAATGTACCATTATATCACGTTACCTTTTCCTTGTAGTGTGTGAAACCTTTATTGTCGAGCGTCTATAATAAATCTATCGATAAATTAACGTAGTTGTGTCGCGACTAAGTATGTTCCCCACCGCAACGTACGGAAATCTGGCGCATGGAGCCCTGAACTTTGAACGCTGCAGTTCTTACTACGGTATGTACTCTTTCTGTCTTGGAGATCGTGGCAACGCTGCGCATTTCAATCTGTTGTCTACAGGGCCATATGCCCAGCGTTGTCACCCAAGCAACGACGAAATTTTCAAACGATCGTGTCTTCATAAATAAATGGTCAAGTGTTTTGACAATTTCACAGCTGTTTCATACTAAATAAACAGAAAATAAATAAAAACATATTTTACCATTTTTGTTACTAAATTAGTTTTCAAAATTCAGGAAATATTTTCTGCCAGGGGTGTTACGAATATTCGCATCTGCATCCGCATTCACATCCGCATCAATCAATGCGGAGTTTTTACGGATGCAGATTCACATCAACAAGTAACTACATGTAAAGAAAGTGGGCGGAGCCAGAGTGGCACGTGCTAAAAATATGATTAAATAAATAAAAAGTTAAAATTAAATTGATTTTCAGTTATTTATGCACTTAAAATTTAAATAATTATCCTTTTAAAATCCCAAAATCCGCATCAAATCCGCATCCGCGGATGTGAACTTCTAATAATCCGCATCCGCATCTGCATCCGCGGATGTCTAAATTTTTGCATCCGTAACAACCCTGCTTTCTACTATTTTGTTAATTTTCAATGTTTTGATACATGGACCTAATTTTCATGACTTTAGCAGGTACAGATCTTTTGTAAGGCCACCAACAGCTATGGTTAGTTGGGCCTAGCACCAATTCACTATTTTGTAATAATTCGAAAATCGAATTAATACATTTCTAAGTTCTTCGATTAAAATTGGGGGCTTGTAATAGAGGAGCTATATTATAAACAATGGCATCGTTACATGCTTGGCATTCCAATGTTCTTTGGGAATTGGCGTTCCCAGGAGCCCGAGCTCGTACCAGTCGGTTTGTATATGCCGGCTGGCAGATTCTAATACACAAATGGATTATTAATTGTTGTGTTGAAGACGCTAATGGCCTGAGTTGTCGACGCGTCTATAATCTACAATAATAATAATACACGCTTGGCTGTTCTCAAGCCCTACACTTCGTTTGCATTTAGTTTACTTACATTATTTTTACAACGGGGAAAATGTAAAACGTGAAAAACGTAGACGCTGATGACCTCAGTTGTTGAGCGTCTATAATCTACAATCTATCTACTTGAAAAACGTAAATAATGAACCGAAAATGAAAACAAACAAGCCGTGAGGTGGGTCGTTTTTTAGAACTAAAGTGCGACCCTTGAGGTCCACACGACGAACTTCCTAGTTTGATAAATATTTAATAATAATAATTAAATTAGATATTACACAGAAAAGTAATCATTTTATTCATTAAAACATAATTATTATTTATTTTTAACAATAATTTAAAAAAAAAACGACTGAACCTTTTTTTATAAAACTTATGTTGGATCAAAATGACGTTAACACGCCTCGATTGACAACCTTACGAAGTCGATATAATTTTTTATTCGCGAGATATTGTGTAAAATCTACTTTTTTGGAGGTTATTTGGTTAAGAAAAAAGGACGGCTGAACCGATTTTGAAAAAGTTTCTTTCAGATCATATTTACGTTAATACACGTCGATTGGCACCCTAACTAGTCGATATCATTTTTCATTCTCGAGATTTCGTCTTAGAAAGAAATGGACACATACGTACATACACACACACACAGACATCTTTCTAAAAATAGTGTAGTGATCTTGAAACATAAAAATTTGTTATACATTTTGATTTTGATTTTCGGACTCATTACAATAACTTCCAATGGGAAGTTAAAAAAGTAAAAATTTAACTGAAATTGGGTTTATGAATATTGAAAAGGAAATTAAAAACAAAAAAATGTATGTTTTAATTTACTTTATTTTAATAATACTTATTTAAAAAAATAAGAACTTATTTTCTATGATTTTAAGAAAAATTCATTCCAACTATTCAGCAAAATTGTCAAAATTAAATTAGTGTAAGTAATAACATCAAAATTATTTGTATAAAATTTCTTGCACCTGTTAAACTGAATTTTTCATTTCTACATTTAACACTCGTCAGTTACTTTTTAAAAACATTTTATAATAAAAAAAAACTAAAATATTACAAAATATTTCTAAAGACGGTTACTGACTTAAATAAATTAATAATAAAAATTAGGGCAACTCCTAAAAGTAAACTTAAAAAAAATGAAGGTTATCGCGAACGAAACAAATAGTATACTCGAGAAAAAAAAAGAAAATCACAGTAAAAAATAATCATACAAAATCGCGGTTTCAAATATCTCAATAATGAGGGCTACCAAGCTTTTTTTCCACCACCTGATAGCGCCACTGGCAAGTGAGATACACGTCACCTTGATGTCATTCAAATGTCGGTACTGTTTATATTTTCCGCCCAGCCGATGGCGCCACTAGCAAGTGAAGTATTTGTCCTTCTATCATTTAATGGCTAAATCGCAGTTTTGTATTTATTTATTCCTTAATAAATGAAGAATCACTAAGCACAAACAATTAATCTCAGAAGTGTTTGACATATACCTTACTTGCCAGTAGCGCCGACTGACGAATAAAAAAAGTAAACGTTTGACACATACCTTACTCTGCCACTAGCGCCATCTGACGAATAAAAAAATGTAAACGTTTGACACACACCTTACTTGTCACTAGCGCCATCTGACGAATAAAAAATGTAAACGTTTGACACATACCTTACTTGTCACTAGCGCCATCTGACGAATAAAAATATGGTAGCCATCATTATGATGCAGCGATGCCTTCTAGCGAGTTATTATTGTAAAAAATTTGAAAATCATTTACAATAAAAAAATTAACCACTATTCACGTGAAATTTTGAAAAAACTGGGACTTAAGTAGTTACTGTGGCCTCCCAAATTGGAAGGAGAAAGAAGTTTAAAAACGACGCATAATATACATAGCACGTTTTGACACAAAAAATGAACAAATCATAAATACCATTGAATCCGGGATGCTTGATAAATCGGCGCCTCTCCTCCTGTATTTAAATTCTCCCCACTCCTGTGAACCACGATCTGTAAACTGGACATGTGGGAGTAATGGACTTTCCTTTTCTCGAGTCGAGTCGAATCGAGTATTTTAAAAATATTCAATTTCTGAGCCGAGTCGAATTGAGTATTAAAAAGACACTCGTTCATCGAGTCGGGTCGAATTGAGTATTTAAAAAGTTCTCGATTTCCGAGGCGAGTTGTCGAGCGTCTATAATCCACAATTCATTCATTCCGAGCAGAGTCTAACCGGATATTCAAATCGAGCTGAGCCGAATCGAGTATTATGACTGCATTCTAACATAGCAGACATAGACACCGTCGCATTTGAAAGGGAAACAAGCCGTGAGGTGGGTCGTTTATTAGGACTAAAGTGCGACCCTTGAGGTCCACACGACGAACTTCCCAGTTTGATAAATATTTAATAATAATAATTAAATTAGATATTACACAGAAAAGTAATCAATTTAATCATTAAAACATATATATTATTTATTTTTAACAATTAAAAAAGAAAAAAACGGCTGAACCGATTTTTATAAAATTTATGTCGGATCAAAATGACGTTAACACGCCTCGATTGACACCCTTACGAAGTCGATATAATTTTTTATTCGCGAGATATTGTGTAAAGTCTACTTTTTCGGAGTCTATTTGGTTAAGAAAACAGAACGGCTGAACCGATTTTGAAAAAATTTCTTTCAGATCATATTTACGTCAATACGCGTCGACTGGCACTCTAATGTAGTCGATATCATTTTTCATTCTCGAGATTTCGTCTTAGAAAGAAATGGACACACACGTACGTACGTACGTACGTACACACACACAGAGACATCTTTCTAAAAATAGTGTAGTGACCTTGTAACATAAAAATTTGTTATACATTTTGATTTCGATTTTCGGACCCATTACAATAATTTCCAATGGGAAGTTAAAAAATCTATCAATTTCATTGGTTAGTTCTCAAAAGTAGTCTGTAATAAAATATGTTAAAGATGTTTATGTATAAGAGCGCTGTTGCCAAGCATAAACACGCATTTTATAAAGTACGCCGTTTGTTTGATACTTTTCAGCAATAATTATTATTTTTCTCATGATTGATATCGGTGACCATAGATAAAGTTTTGACGAAAGCTTGTTGTGTGTGTTTTAAAGACCACCAACAGCTAAGGTTATTTGGGCCTAGCACCAATTCATATTTTCAATTCATTATTTATTTTTTTTTAATAATAAATTGAAAATCCAATTGACACTTTTACCAGCTCTCGGGCTAGAACCCAGGAACTGGGGACTTGTAATAGAGGAACCATAGCAACGCCATGTAAACAACAGCATTGCTACACGCTCGGCTATTCTCAAGCCCCACCAAAGCTTATATGTAACGAACATATTCTAAAAATTACAACATTTTTCTCGGTGATATTACTATGTGTTTTACCAATATAAAACTATGAAAACGCAATTTTTCCATAAGAGCTCATGTTAATTTTATAAATATACTAGCGGCCCTATCCGACTTTGCCCGGGTGCATTACACTACTCACTCGCTTCGCTCGTTCGCTATATATATAAATCTTCCGTGAAAAATTATCTAACTGGTGGTGAAAACCGCATCAAAATCCGTTGCGTGGTTTAGGAGGAGTTAGCGGTTATACAGACAGACACGGAAAGTGACTTCATTTTGTACTATGTAGAGATATCTTTTTAAACTATTCGGTAAGCAGTTCTGAAGTTTTGTGTATTTATTTCAGATATATTAAGAAGCAAGTTTAAGAAAATTTCATTCACTTCTCGGTGATTTGAGATAAGTGCCATACATCCTTAAAAAACGACTTATGATTTGTTCATTTTATGTAGGAAGTTATATATAAACTTTAAAACAATTACATGCCTTGTAGATTTGTTTCGTTAAACATTTTCTAGACATGGATTAATCAATTACTTTTTGCCCAATATCATTTCGGATTAAACCATCAAATTTTTTTTTATTATTTTGAGCTATGTAACCGACTTAAAAAAAATTACAGGTTCTCAGTTTGACCTGTATGCATGCATGTAACTATGTCCATGATTATATCGATTTTTGTAAAAAAAAAAATTTTTTTTACAAAAATTTTTTTTTTACAAAATTTTTTTTTTACAAAAATCGATATAATCATGGATATAGTTACATGTATGCATACAGGTCAAACTGAGAACCTGTAATTTTTTTTAAGTCGGTTACATAGCTCAAAAAAAAATAAAAAAAATTTTTTTTTTACAAAATTTTTTTTTTTGTAAAAACATTTTTTTTTCGAAGTCAAATAAAGATTGACTTAAAATGTTGCGGTCGAACGCGATCAACGGGCCGGGCACCCTTGGCTTACTTCTTGCCCTAGTTACCTGGCTACCGAATCAGGCAACCAACCGCGACTAGAAGTTTCACTTCTGTAGTGTGCAATTTTAACTACACGGTCAATTTTTTTTTACATTTCAACGAAATGAACCACAAGGCATGTGTCAACACCAGTCGATTATTCTTATTCTATTTCATCCCAGTTAGTCCTTATAGAAGAAATGTTAATTTATTATACAATAAGCGTTTTTTTATTCTCTTCAATCAGTCAATAAAAAAAAATTCGACAACACTTTATGCACAAAACATATCAACATCGTTTCAGTTGAGTCTTAGCTCGGGGTCCAACATCTGTCTTTTGCTTGGAGGTTCTTCGTCGGTTTCATCTTCTAAACCAGGAAGTTGAATTTGTGTTTCCGATGCTTCAGAAGGCTGGAAATGCAGAACGAATTAGTCGACGATGTAGCGCAATAAAAATATAATCTCGTTTTTTTCACGCTAAAATTCTTTCGATGGATTTAAAAGAACAATTTTATAGAATTAATTTTTTTTAGTTTTAACCTCAGAACAGAGACAAGCTATAGAAGGAGCAAATCACAGCTTGTAGATATGTACAACTGAAGCCAGTCGAGACGTACGCGGGAACAATAAGTCACATGATTTTAATTCCATTTTAAATACCTTGATTTTTCATAAACCCCTTGGAACCTTTATTGTAACATCTAGGCACACAACACGACATAAAGAGTAATTAACAGTAGTGATGGGCGATTGTAATATGTTTTTACAATCGAAACAATTGCAATCGTTCATAATAACAATCGAGTCCACAATCGACCCGGAATTTGATTTTACAATCGAAATGTTCGATTGCTCAAGTCGATTATTTGCCACCGAATGAGAATACATATAATCGCGATTCAAGGTTGTATGCTAGTCGACTGACGTCTGACGTTCACGCGACTCGTTCATCGTTGTCCACTGTTCAGTTGGTACTTGAGTACTCGATTACTGCACAATAGACCATCGACTCGACCACAGTTGTTGAGTGATGAACGATTGTATATTATGTGGCTCTCGACAGTGTACATCGTCTGTACGATTCAATACTATGCGACTCGGTCAACTATGGTCTATGAAACAACAATAATCGAGTCCAAGTGAAAACCATCGAGAGTCCTCGAGATGTTTGAACAATCGATACAATCGACTAAAATATCTCGTAATCGCCCATCACTTATTAACACTACAGAATACAAGCAATGTACGATCATAATGTACCTGATAGGTCGTACTTCAGTGAATAGTTGTCGCCTCACAAGCGACGTGATATGCTGTTACAATAGCTATCTCTGTTCTGAGGCTGCGAAAAGATTTTCTGGACGAGCTTCCTCGAACTTTTAAGTACGAAACTACATGGGCGGATTTTCCGCGTCGTGTTTCTCGTGACAAGATTTCCGCTGAATTTTACGTATCAAAATAGAAAGCGTTTTTTTCCGTCGAGTACATTCACGCAAAAACAATACAACTTTTGGATAGTTACAAAATGGGCCCCACTATGTTAGGTTGCGCTGCGTAAGTATATTTTTAAAGAACAGAAGGAAAAAACGACGTTGGTGGGTTCATCCAATATTAAGACATTGACTATCGAATATTTCCGCACAATTTTTTACCCAGACTGTACATCTATCGGTGATCCGTCGCCTCGTCTAGTTTGCCCCGCACTAAACAATATTTTTCGTTTCTAGCGTGTTGTGGCGATGACGATATCAACGCAATCAGAACATTTTACCCAGACTGTACATCTATCGGTGATCCGTCGCCTCGTCTAGTTTGCCCCGCACTAAACAATGTTTTTCGTTTCTAGCGTGTTGTCGCGATGATATCAACAAAATCAGAACATTTTACCCAGGTTGTACATCCGTCGGTGATCCGTCGCCTCGTCTAGTTTGCCCCGCACTAAACAATGTTTTTCGTTTCAAGCGTGTTGTGGCGATGACGATATCAACGCAATCAGAACATTTTACCCAGGTTGTACATCCGTCGGTGATCCGTCGCCTCGTCTAGTTTGCCCCGCACTAAACAATGTTTTTCGTTTCTAGCGTGTTGTCGCGATGATATCAACAAAATCAGAACATTTTACCCAGCTTGTACATCCGTCGGTGATCCGTCGCCTCGTCTAGTTTGCCCCGCACTAAACAATGTTTTTTGTTTCTAGCGTGTTGTGGCGGTGACGATATCAACGCAATCAGAAGCGTTCAACTCACTCACGCCGACGGAATTTAAAAAAAACGCGACGTATATTCCGTTCGTCTAGTTTCACTCGTTTGTAGATATGGTTTCAATTTGAACGTGCAATCCGCCGTGTTAAAAACGCCGCGGAAAATCCACCCGTGTAGTTTCGCTCTTAAGAAGTTTTACTTCAAAAACGTTGGCGAATAGACACTAAACAATATTTGTTGCAATTCTAATTTTAACTTTCTTTTTTTTAATATTACCTGAGCATCAATGCTGTGACTCCTCTAAAAATTGACAGACATAAAAAAATAAAAACAAGTATAATAAAATAAAACACAGTCTAAATATCTGGAAGAAAACAAAACAAAATGAACTTACCCTGACATCGGTGCCCATCGGACCGACGCCTTCTGGAGGTTTAGGCTTCCCTTTGATTTTTCTCTGTGATTTGTCGTTCGTGACCATCGATAATGTGATGCCTGTCTTTTTGAGCGGCTGATATTGAAGCTCCGGGGGTAAGAATATGCGCGTGTTGATGAAATGCGTCGGCTGTGGAGCGAAATACATCGTCGGTATTCTCGGTTCGCTCGACGTTTCGTTTGTGTCGTAATTCTGTGTTTTCGATAAGACAATGCCCATCGCTAAGTCGCAAATTGCCCAAAGTTTCTGTTGAAAAACAGCAAAGTAATAATGCTTCATAGAAAGACAGATAAAGGCTACTCGCTACGTGCATAGAGCCTAAGGCAGACCGTACACAGGCCACATTTTGCAGTCGGGCTGACCGCAAAAAATGTGGTCGCGTCTCGGAGAGTTGTGGTTCTCCGTACAAATACTACTACCCGACAGACACGGACGTTAGGTGCACTTGAAACGGGCGTCTGCAGTCCGCTTGCGGTCGGTACCCTCCGAGTGGGTCGCTACAGTAATATTTAATATAGGAGAATCACAGCTTTTCGAGATGTGACTGTATTTTATAAAATTTGATTTCTAACGCTATTAATCAAAATCATAAATTTTATGCGATATATCAATACATCGATATTTTCTGTACGATGTATCGATACATCGATATTGTCTGTAAAATATATCGATAATTTTTGTACGATATATCGATATTTTATGTACTGTGTATTGATACCATATATGTAATACTCCTATATTGCTTGCGTCCATAAGTGGAAGTATCAGGCCGCAAGTGAGACAGCAAATGACTGTTTCTATCTTTGTCGAGAAATCCATCTCGTTGTGCGCAAGCGTTGCAAAATTCGTTTCACATTGTTTCCATAGCAATTTCGGAAATATTATTATCACTACTAACCTTGTTATTATCATAGATCAATTAATATTATTATAAATTGTTCATGCGCATAAGACTCGACGTCTTGCGAGAGAGACAGACATATATGTGTCTGCACCGTAGGCTTTTCGTCCGACTCCAGACCCCGGCTAGCAATATAGGAGTAGTACATATATGATTCCAAGTCTTCATGGTTTCCGGTGTCCCAAGTGTCCTCCTTGGCCAGTGACCAGTGAGCCGCCAAGGAGGACACTTCGACCGCTGCCACATCGCCTTTGAGAAAGTCTACCGCAGTTGTAGACGAAACGTCAGGTAGAAATACCACCGGACCACGGCCTACAAGCCCGGAAACCATGAAGACTTGGAACAATGCCGGCCGTGAAAGCTTGCACACCTGGACATATATGATTGATACATCGATATTTTCTGTACAATATTATCGAATGTATCGATATTCTAGTTCCTCGAATATGCATCAAATCGAAACATATATTGTGCATTCCTAGTTAGAGATAAAACTACTTACGTAATTTACAGAATCATCTTCACTCTTCAACGCGTCTTTGTGATTTTTCATTCGTTCTATTAAATTCTTATAAAACGAAAAACTATAAAAATCGTTCTTCATTATAAGAGGATCGAGGATATGTAGAAGACATTGTTTTATACGATTCAGCTGATCGAGATCGTCGTATTTCGTAAAAGACGGATCGTGGCCCAAAATCGGCACCGCAAAAACTAGCATGTAATCGGGCAAAATGTGAGGTAATTGGTTCATAGCTTTCTCTCCTGAAACAAAAAAACTGATCAGTAACAAAACAAACGAACGAAAACAAAAAAAACAACGTGCGTTAAAAACAAATGCCGACCTTGATTTACGCCTACTGTGATTGATTTGACGTAGTCGCGCCTTTTGTTTATATCTTGTAGCATGTAGTTTTTCATCACTGTTTTTAATCTGGGATCTGGTTCGGCTCCGCAAAGGGAGTAGAATCCCATAAAATCTAACGGCAGGCACTTATTGGGTATACCGCGGCCAAGACCTTTGTGTAATTTACTAGCCAAATGTTCGCGCACCTCTTTTACGTCATCCTGTCGAAAAAAAACAAATTAAATTTAATCTACATAACAAACGAACAGCACCCGAAGTGAAACTTTATTATTATTAAACAAAGCGATGCAGTTTTTGTTCTGGAATTTAATGCTTTTTTATTGCTTACCGTCATTAATTGCGCCAGATTGTAAAATTGTTCGGCCGTAAACTGATCGCCGACACCTTTCTGCTCGCAGATTTTCAGCATCGCGCAGCCGGCCGACAGTCTCAACCACGACATTTCGGCTCTGCTTAATTTGCCCGACTGCAGTAGATCGCCTACAATTTTAAATGTCATCAAATTTTTCGATTAACTGATTATTTCATTTTTCCACTTCTACTTTTACAGTAAAAATCCATCGATGATAAACTTTTTCAAAAATTGAACCGTCAAGAAAATATATCTAGTAGGCACGATCTTCTACATTTCTAAGTTACAAAAAAAAATTACCTTTGTGAACGATAAACGCGTTCAACATTCGAAACGTTTTTTGAGCGCTCGGTATATCGTCTTTGAGACCGAGTAACCATCTGGCCATCGTTTTCATCGCTTCAACTTTACACAGCGTATCTTCAGGAAGCTCCGATTCAGGAATCCAATCGTCGATTATATCCAACGGATCTCGAGCTTCTGCTGTATCTTTCACTAACAAGTCTTTGACAATCTGTAACAAAATACAATTGTCAAATAAACGAACATCGCATACATGAAACAAACAAACATCGCATACACAAAACAAATGACCATAGCATACACGAAACAAACAAACATTGCATACACAAAACAAACAAACATCACATACACAAAACAAACAAACATCGCATACACAAAACAAACAAACATCGCATACACAAAACAAACAAACATCGCATACACGAAACAAACAAACATCACATACACGAAACAAACAAACATCGCATACACGAAACAAACGAACATCACATACACAAAACAATCAAACATCGCATACACGAAACAAATGAACACAGCATAAACAAAACAAACAAACATCGCATACACAAAACAAACAAACATCGCAAACACAAAACAAACAAACATCGCATACACAAAACAAACAAACATCACATACACGAAACAATCAAACATCGCATACACGAAACAAATGAACATAGCTTACACGAAACAAACGAACATCGCTTACACGAAACAAACGAACATCACATACACAAAACAATCAAACATCGCATACACAAAACAAATGAACATAGCATACACGAAACAAACGAAGAACGCGTACCTTTCTCGAAACGATATTTTTAATCTGTGCTGCGAATTTCTGGGGTACATTATAAGCTATGTGACCGAGCGAAACAATTGCCGTACGATAATGTTCGCATTTCGGATCCAAGTTCTTTTTGATCTCTTCTAAAATTACCGGGAAGATCTGATCGTGCATTTCCGGCATGTTTACGTAAATACATCGGATGGCACCTTTCGCTTGTTTCGGAGTACCGTTTATGGCGAAATTTTGACAGATTGGTGCCAAATCTTGCATCAGTCCGGGTACAACGTCAGCTGAAAAACAAATAAAAACGAAAATATTTTAAAACCGTAAATGAAAATCTCCTATTCGTTTTACTCCACGTATTTTTAGGGATAAATACAGAAAACTGTTATTGATAACTGATTTTCAAGGTCATAACTAGCGATGGGAAAATTTCTAATAAAAAATAATCGATAATCTAATTTTTTAAATAATCGGTAACATCCGATTATGGAAATAATTCGAATTATATATAACTCTGACGTGTGATTTTGATGCAACACCGAATTATTACTGACTAGTGAGTAAATCTCAGCTCCGCCTACATGGAATGCAGAATTTGTAATCACAATACAAAAGAATCGTTTGATATAATTCGAATGAAAAATTCGATTCATAATGTTATGGATCATCCTGTATATAAACGGCAGGCAAGAGTTCTGAGAAACGGGGTCTGCTTACTGTAACAACTAGTACCTGCGCGAAAGTTCTAGAGAAAGCGAGAGCACACTAGGCTTAGGCTACGCAGCATATTTAAACAGCCCAGTGCGAGTGAGTGAATCAATCAGTCAACGGTGAGTCACGCAGTCAAGTCTACGGTGGATCAGTGATATAAATAGTGCTGTGATATAAATAAATAGATTGATAAAATAAATACTAGTGTAGTGGAAATAATTACGAGTTATTAGTTAAGTGCTATTTATTGTTTTGTTTTGCTTTCCCCCCAGGGGGGACATTGGGATGTAATTGTTATCGAAATTCCATTCCAATGTTCTTTGGGAATTAGCGCTCCCAGGGACCCGAGCTCGTACCAGTCAGTTTGTGTATGTCGGCTGGCGGATTTTAATACACAAATATGTTATTAACTGTTGTGTTGAAGACGCTAATGATCTGAGTTGTCGACGCGTCTATAATCTACAATAATAATTTGTTTTGCTTTGTTTAAGAATTACTGTTTAGTTATTGTTTAATTGTGTTGATTGTTAGAACTGACTTTTCGTTGTTGCACTCATTATCATTGTTTTTGATTATTGTAAATAAATATTTATTCCGCTAACTGAGAAAACAGTTTTGTAACAATAACTTAAGAATCCGATTATCGAAATAAACAATAATAATTTGTTTTGCTTTGTTTAAGAATTACTGTTTAGTTATTGTTTAATTTTGTTGATTGTTAGAACTGACTTTTCGTTGTTGCATTCATTATTATTGTGTTTTAAATTATTGTAAATAAATATTTATTTCGCCAACTCAGAAAACAGTTTTGTAACAATAACTTAAGAATCCGATTATCGAAATAAACAATAATAATTTGTTTTGCTTTGTTTAAGAATTACTGTTTAGTTATTGTTTAATTTTGTTGATTGTTAGAACTGACTTTTCGTTGTTGCATTCATTATTATTGTGTTTTAAATTATTGTAAATAAATATTTATTCCGTCAACTCAGAAAACAGTTTTGTAACAAAAACTTAAGAATCTGATTATCGAAATAATGTGACTTTGCCCATCACTAGTCATAACATAGCACAGCGAACACTAACTAAATCACATCGATAAAATTAGACTTCTAGCAAACTTACATAACGGTTTGTATTTTCCCAAAAACGTGAGTACGGACAGGACAAGTGGCGCCACCGACTCGTCATCCATTTCTAATAACAATATCAAATGCGAAATAACATCTGCGTGTTGGAAGTGGGACGGAAAAACAAAAGACAACATCTGTAAACAAAACAAAAGCGATTCAGTAAGTCATAAGTATGGCCTTCTTGATAACAGAACAACTGTATTTCCCGGATCTAAGCGCACGGAGTGCACCGGTCAAGTTCTCACAAGCAAAACCGACTGCGCGCGCACTATGCAATATTTACACGAACCATTCCGAGCACTTCCAAGTCTTCATGGTTTCCGGGCTTGTAGGCCGTGGTCCGGTGATATTTCTACCTGACGTTTCGTCTACAACTGCGGTAGACATTCTCAAAGGCGATGTGGCAGCGGTCGAAGTATCCTCCTTGGCGGCTCACATGTCAGTGACTGGTGTCCTCCCTTCTTTTATGCCTAGTACCAGTGTAAAAGAAGGGAGGACACCAGTCACTGACACACTGACCTGTGAGCCGCCAAGGAGGACACTTCGACCGCTGCCACATCGCCTTTGAGAATGTCTACCGCAGTTGTAGACGAAACGTCAGGTAGAAATACCACCGGACCACGGCCTACAAGCCCGGAACTATGAAGACTTGGACCAATGCCGGCCGTGAAAGCTTGCACACCTGGATTTCGAGCACTTTTCGACCCTCCTCTATATCTCCGAGGCTCGTCACGTTACAGAATTGAATTTTTTCAGGGGGGTTCTTTTGACTATAAAGAGAACATACTGAAAATGTTGAGCGTTGACAATGGAAATTTTTAATATAAAGTTGTTTTATCATCAAGAAAATCTATGCTGCTAACGAAATATACAACAAAATGAATACTTACGACCAACAATCTCAATCCACGATCGCCAGCTGTTGCAGGGTTCAGACCGACTTCGTCTATCGTGTTGCCACCCCTGAGACAGTCTTCGACATAATCGAGCAGCACTTTAATGGCCGCATGATCGACCATAACGCTCGATACTCGCTCCAACAACATTTTAACCGTATTGTAATATAAATTTGTCATCACGGGTTGACCTAGCTTTTTCAAAACTTGAGCCTGAAACAAAAATTAAATATCACAAAGTTACGACTGAAGAGTCAGATGAATCAAGCAGTCGCAGCACACAATTAATAAACAAATGAATGCTTAAAATAGCATTCTTGTTAGAATGATGTAACATTACAATGCAGACCTTAGAGTAAGCTGCTATATACGAGGTGTCCCAAAATTGCTGGGACACAGAGCTACCACGTGTTACTACACGTGGTAGCTGTGTCCCAGCAAAATAAGTCGATTGGACCCAATTTATTTATATACCAAAATGTACCGTTTGCCCGTGAGAATGGTTCAAAGTTTACATAAAATTTTGTATTACAATTTTATTAAGCTTGTACTAGGAACATCTGTTAAAATATCAAACGGCTTACCGTAGTATCGGCGCATTCCTTACAGCTGACGTTCGGCTTAACGATCGTTTCCATGCCCTTCATAAGATCGGGATCGCGGCGCAAGTGAGCACTGAATTTTTGAAGAAATTCGTGTGCTTTGACCGGTTCCGGTAAGAACCGAGACAGCTGATTCACTTTGGTCGATATTTCCGCGTGTACGCCGGCAAGTTGAGGCCGTTTATGAAGTTCCAACCATTCGGTGACACATCTCCGGACGCTAAAATAACAGTTCGGTTAGAGTTTCTAAACCTCAGCGAATAAACTATTAAATCGAACTATAGGTGGCAACATGAAGGATGTTTTAAGCGGGACGACATTGTAATTTTAAAACGTCAACGGAATCTCTATCCTGCTCTGAACTTTGACGATACAACAGTTCGGTTAGTTTCTAAGCCCCAGTGAATAAACTATTAAATCGGACTATAGGTGGCAGCATGAGGGATGTTCTAAGTGGGACGACCTTGTAATTTTAAAACATCAACGGAGTCTCCATCCTACTCTGAACTTTGACGATACAACAGTTCGGTTAGAGTTTCTAAACCTCAGCGAATAAACTATTAAATCGAACTATAGGTGGCAGCATGAGGGATGTTCTAAGCGGGACGACCTTGTAATTTTAAAACGTTAACGGAGTCTCCATCCTGCTCTGAACTTTGACGATACAACAGTTTGGTTAGTTTCAAAACCTCAGCGAATAAACTATTAAGTCGAACTATAGGTGGCAGCATGAGGGATGTTCTAAGCGGGACGACCTTGTAATTTTAAAACGTCGACGGAGTCTCCATCCTGCTCTGAACGTTGACGATACAACTATGAACTAGCAACGTTAGCTTCACTCGTATTGTGACAGAATCAACAAATAATCGATTATTTAATTCTAATCATTATTTGCTGGGATTTATGCCACAACAACACACTATCTGCGAAAATTTCAACTAGCTACCTCTTATCGTTCGTGAGATAGAACCTTGTGACAGACGGACAGATATCATAAGTCTATGTAAGTAGGGTTCCGTTCGAAGGTAAATAACAGATTATGCACTAAATTATATCGATGTATGGAAGTACATTGGACTAAGTAAAAGTGACATTATGAAAAACATCGAGTGAGGTGTATTGAAGAAGGTGGTTGGATACTTGATGAAATTGCGTTTTAAAGACCACCAACAGCTAAGGTTATTTGGGCCTAGAACCAATTCATATTTTCAATTCACTATATTTTTTTTGTAATAATAAATTGAAAATCCAATTGACACTTTTACCAGCTCTCGGGTTAGAACCCGGGAACTGGGGACTTGTAATAGAGGAACCATAGCAACGCCATGTAAATAACAGCATTGCTACACGCTCTGGGATACTTGATTCTAGCTGTCCATTTCTATATCTATGGTCTAAGGCTCTGAAATTCAGCAGCGGCCGTATTTGTTTCGAGGTCATCCCGTTTAGGATTGTTAATTTAAATTGTATTTTAAAGACCACCAACAGCTAAGGTTATTTGGGCCTAGAACCAATTCATATTTTCAATTCATTATTTTAATAATAAATTGAAAATCCAATTGACACTTTTACCAGCTCTCGGGTTAGAACCCGGGAACTGGGGACTTGTAATAGAGGAACCATAGCAACGCCATGTAAATAACTTGTTTGTGTCATTTTGAGTCAACATAATACTCCACATTGTCGACACAACATTGTTTTGTTTTGGCAGTTTCTATTAGCTACGCTTTTGAAACAAACAAGTAATTCAAAATTATAATTTCGTTGTGATCAGACATATTTTAGACTCGTCTTGATTAAATCAAATTTTATTGTGTTTTATTTATTTATTATTAATTTTATATGAAGATCTACAATAATATTAATTCAAGTCAAAAAGATCTTTATAACAGCATTGCTACACGCTCTGGGATACTTGATTCTAGGCTGTCCATTTCTATATCTATGGTCTAAGGTTCTGAAATTCAGCAGCGGCCGATGGCCGTATGTTTCGAGGTCATCCCGTTTAGGATTAATTTGAGTTACCGACTATAGAGGTCAGTCACTTATTTTATAATTGCGAATACATAAAGATGTCATATTTTCCGACTTACGCAAGCTGATGTTTCTGCAATTCAACAAATGCCTTCGCCGCATGATCGTCAATTGTTCCGAGAAGATGGTATAGTTTTTTCATCCTCTCTTCCGGCGGGAGTTGATACGGAACGAGACAAGTGTTCAACAATCTCTCGACCAATAGACGATCTTCCATGCCAGTCATATAATAACCGTGTAAAATCTTGTCCTTGATCCAGGTGACCGCTTTCTTGGTCGCCTGTGGTACATCGGCGTCGTTCAAATGTTTCTTATAAATCATCGCCAGGCCGGACATCGCTTCTTTGCGAATTTTAAACTGAACAACAAAAAAACACAAACTTCAACTATTATTTATTCATTGTGTCGTAGAGCGTCTATAATCTACAATATCGATGTTTTTTCTGTGCCTTCAACCTAGAACAATGCCCAATTGAATTGTTTTAAAGACCACCAATAGCTAAGGTTATTTGGGCCTAGCACCAATCCATATTTTCAATTCATTATTTTTTTTATAAATAATAATAGTTTTTACGGCTGAAATGCAATTGAAAAATTTTTTCATTGGAGAGCCAATTATATAATTGTTTCGAAACATATAGGAAAAAACCATTTTACCAACCAGTGGTCACAGTTAGGATTCTAACCTGAACCTTTCCACTTTCACGGCGGAATGAGCTTACAATACTCAACCGTGACAAGATTGCTAAATTAACATTCTCCTTATATGCTTCAGAATCAATAGATTTTCACTACACGCGAGTGTCCGCCGCGAAAGTGGAAAGGTTCAGGTTAGAATCCTGACTGTGACCACTGGTTGGTAAAATGATTTTTTCCAATATATTTCGAAACAATTATATAATTGGCTGCTCTCCAACGAAAAAATTTTTCATTATTTTTTTTTTAATGATAAATTGAAAATCCAATTGACACTTTAATCAGCTCTTGGGCTAGAACCCGAGAACTGGGGACTTGTGCCCAATTGAAGGTGAAAAACAATTGCAATAACAGATTGTGGATTATAGACGCTCGAGAACTGAGATTATTAGCGTCTATAATAATTACGAAAGAAAAGTGCAGGCTCAATACACTCTAGTGGGATTTGTTGATGAAAATAGGGTGACTGATAATTTAAATATCACATATCGCGTTCATTATCGTACTAGTCGTAATACCCAGTATTGATTCACTATTTCGTTCAGTGCTTTGCCGCCCGTTGCGACAACGCAATTAAACATAACCTAAAATTCTCTTAAATACTTTCTCTATCTATTCGTGAAAGCCACACTGAATCGTTTAAAAGTTTAACGCGATTAGACAGACGTTGCTTTTTTTAAATAATTAATATAATACAAAACGCCCTCTTATTTTCAACAAAAACCACTAGGGTGTGCTGGCAATAGAACAATTCACTCTCATCATATTCCACATACCTTTTTATCTAAAGTCCGCTCTTTGACGAACTCCAAAAGGTCTTCGGAATCCGAAACGACCTCGAAATCACGCCTAGCTGTGGTGACAATTGCCATAACGACTTCGTATCTATTTCAAACAAACGGAATTAAATTACTATTTTCATGTCAAATTCGCATTGCAAGTACATAACACGAACACACCCGTTGAACATAACCTAAACAGTAAGTGTTATAACCAAACAAAAGACTTCATAAAACAAATTTTGACGTTAAAACACTGTAAAGATCGCTTCGTAAGCACACAGCACAAACACGAACATAACCTAAATTGTCAAACGAAAGAAAAAGCTATCAGGTGGTAGAAAAAAGCCTTGTAGACCTCATCAGGTCAGTCAGTCAGTAAAAAATATTTACCTGACGTTTTCTTCAGCGTCATGCTGCCTGAGTTTAAGAGTTTCCGTTATGTCTTTTCGTAGCTCAGGATGATTCAACAAAAAGTGCATCGAATACTGAACGCATTTAGTTCTAATAGGTACAGAAATATCGTTGTAACGTCCTAGAAAAGCTCTCCACAATTGCGGATGATGTTTCGCTAAATTAGAATCTTTCTCCGAAAACATTCTTGCCAACAGCGACACGGCTCCTAAACGCTCCGACTCCTGGGGACTTTTCAATTTGCATTCCAGTTGTGGTAATACTGATACCAATACTTGAGGACAGATGTGATTTAATTCGTAAAGTAAATCGTAAACTTTTTCGTAAATCGACAAGTTCTTGTCTTCTTTACCTAGTATGAGAATGTGATTGAAGAACTGAAAAAAAATTAGTTCTAATTATTATTTGCCAAGATTCATGTCACAACACACTATCTGTGAAAATTTCAACTAGATAGAGCCTTGTGACAAACGGACGGACACACATCGTAGATTTAGTAATAAGGTTCCGTTCGGAGGTACGGAACCCTAAAAACGACAAGTTTTAACGATGTTTTCAATCACTTTGTTCTAAATATTTAATCAAACATACGCAGCATTTTTTATTTTAAGACCACCAACACCTAAGGTTATTTGGGCCTAGCACCAATTCATATTTTCAATTCATTATTTTTTTAATAATAAATTGAAAATCCAATTGACACTTTTACCAGCTCTCGGGCTAGAACCCGGGAACTGTGGACTTGTAATAGAGGAACCATAGTAACGCCATATAAACAACAGCACTGCTACACGCTCGGCTAAGCATTTTTTAAGAGATACGCATGTCGCAAAAAGTTAATTTATTCTTCCAAAATCTCAATGTCTATAAAACGTTACTCATCTGTTTCTATTAAACAAGTGAGAAGAGTGTATTGGACACACAAAGAATTTCAATAAACTGTGAACACTAACATTCAATTGTTTTTATAAAACAGTTGAATACTGTAGACATGGAAATTCATTTTGTTTTCATAGACAGCTGTCAAGCAACACACGCGAAAATTCAACTATTTTTATGAAACAGTTGAGTATTGGAGAGGCATCAACATTTATTTATTTATCAAGAGATCAACGGGTAAAAACCATTTACAAAAGTAAATTGTTAACAATCAATATTGTTATTACTTCCTATACTGTACAAATTCACTATTTTAGTGAAATTAACATAAGGACATCAGACGATATTAATCGCCATAACATGCCCTTATTAATTATTGTAGAAAGGCTACATAGGAAAAATTTAAATGCACCGCCGGGAATCGAACCCGGAACACCCAATATCGCGTCGGGAAAGTTTCCAGTTACTCCACGGTGCCCATGGCGTACACTTACATCTTTCTTATATATAGCACAAATACACCGCAAATCCACAAACTGCGAGAGCTAATATTATTTTTATTTTTATAACAACACTACAATGAATGCTGCTTTTCTCAAAATAGGCCGGATGTGCCTAGTAATAATTTCAATTATTTGCGAGAAAATAAGGGCATGTTATGGCGATTAATATCGTCTGATGTCCTTATGTTAATTTCACTAAAACAGTGCATTTGTACAGTATAGGAAGTAATAACAATATTGATTGTTAATCTAATTGTTAACTAAATAAGATACTGTAAGTAATTTTCCCGCAAATAATTGAAAAGTAAATTGGTTTGGGCGTGCTAGTAAATTTCTATAAAATAGAGCTGTTTTTAAACAGTTGATATCATGGACATTCGATTGTTTTTATTAAACAACTGAGCACTGACAAAACAAGCAAAAATATAATAGAAAAAGCAAAGAAATACTTACTGTTTGAATGTACGGTTCCAGCGTATCACACGTTTTAACAATCAACTCTTTAGCAAGTAAATAAGCATTCTTCCGATGAGTTTTGTGTGGATCGACAATATTTATCAAAATTAAATCCAACAATTCATTGGAAACAATGTCTGACTCGGTTATCAACGGACACAGTACGTCCAACATGAAAGATTTTACTTTCCCTGAATGTTCGTCGCTGCAAAATAAAAAATAACAAATCATATACTGAATCTATACTAATTATATAATAATGAGGTTTAGTTTATTTGTTTGTTTATCCCACTGAAATACAGTAATGCTGTAATGTGCACTGACACGCTACTAGCGAGCCAAGAAAGACGGAAACAATTGGACCACCTGTCTTTGTCGTACAGTCTACTAAAGGCCGACATACATTCCGTTCTTTTTTATCCGTTCGACTCGCCGCGATCCAAAACTGCCAATGTATGGCGGGTTCCACGGCGGTGGGGAGGTAAGGGGAACGACGGGCGCAATGGCGTGGCATGTGACGTTTGTTTGCCGTGAATTGAAATGTGTAGAAGTTAGCATATATTATTGGTAATTGTGTGAAAAGAAATAATACTGATAACGAGATTGTTACTTACTTGACGATTTTAAACATGAGTTGAAAAAGATTACAGAAAATTTCTTGACATTCTTCCAATTCGAAACACATATTAAAAGATTTAACGTAGGCGAGATTTTCCAACAAATAAAAATATCTCTTGAACGCCGGATCTTTGGGATCTTTAAGTCCACCCAACTGTTTAATTAAAAACAGAAAAATCGTCTAAAAATTAAAAAAAAACATCCATTAAATCTTGCTATTACAGAATCCAAGTAGTATAATATGAATGTAGATTATAGATGCTCGATAACTTAGGTCATCAGCGAGTATAATATGGAAATAAGGTTAAAATAAACACAGTAGATATCGTGATGGGAAACTGTAAAGAAGGGGGTATACTTCTGGAAATCCCATACTACCAGATTCGTCTGGTGTCTATAAAATGTTTCCCTTCCTCAGAAAAAAAAATCAGGTTAAACGGTGAAGTTAAAAAAAAAAATTTACAATCATTTATCCGAGTACCCAAGATAAATAAAATTAAAAATGTGTTACCTTCACTTGTTCAGGATCTTTATAGGGTGCTTCAGGTGCATATACACGTAAAACATCCGCAATACAGCATGCAATTAACAATTGTACATCACGAGAAGTATGATGTAAGAAATGGTCATCGGCTAAATGAAGTGCCAATGGAATATACTGTTGGTATGCCCCTTCGTCTTGACCCATCGCTTGCAGCGTATGGGCCAATGTCTGTCAACAAATATGTTAAAATTACTTTATTGAAACTTATAATTGTTAGTTTTGATTCTTTAAAGACGATGCCTACGTCTGTTGAAATTTAATTTTTAAATAATTGATTTACCTTAAGTCTTCGGATAAGTTCATCTGGACCGAGATCTTCTGTCACTGGACGACAGCCTGTGGGATATACAATCTCTGACATTTTGTCAAAACTCCATCTGCAAACATGAATAAATTTATAGAAAGAAAATCAAACTGCATTTCTGATTTTCATTAAAAATGGTTTACCTGCTCATCATGTTTTTATGATTATTATAACTTAAAAGTAAAATTCACATAGAGATCTTGGGAAATTAAAAGTTATGGTTATGTTTTCTCCTATGTTATGCACATGTAATGGATAAGACAAGAATAATATCCAAGAATCAAAAAGTCCTTTCTCCTTTCAATCAAAAATTTATGTAATTGGTTTGTTTCTACATATAAAAATTAAAGGAAGCAAACGAAATTTCTATTACCGACTTTAGAAATGAGGACTGTATCGCCATAACATACAATGCGGGAATACAAATATAGTTAATAAAATACAGTTTATTAACGAAGATTTTAATCTTAAATTCAAAAGCTATCATTCCTTCGATATTTACTATACTTTTTCTCACGAAATTTGATGTAAATATCACAAATTCATAATAAATTCGCTTACCAATAAATGCCAACGCCAAACACTGCAACGTTTACAAGGTGGGTATGGCAGTCTGTTGTAATACCGGCCGAAAAATCTCAGTACCCCTTCTTATTTTGTCAATGGTTGTTTGAACAAAGACGAAGCGACACGTGTTTCCATTCGTTGAAAAGAAACAAACACGTTATTTAAAATGAAAGTTTACCGGCCGTACATAAATTTACAATTGTGACATCTCAGCATGGAACGCACAAGTCGTCGGCATTGTGGATCAATAAACTAAAAAATGAACTGTAAACATCCATTTTCAACTAAAGATGGTAGAGAACACCCCTGTTTGAGTCTCGACTAGGGCTAATTTACCCTTTTGGAACCCGACAACAATATTTCTTTGTTGTCACGAAAGCCATGATTTCAATTTGTAACAAAACAATTATGTTTATAATCTGAAACATAAAATATGCAAAAATGGTTAAAAAATAAATAAAATCAACAATGAATAGTTGCAATTTTATTTTTTTTTGTTATTTAAGATTTTTTATGCAGATAAGTATAATTTAACAGATACTTACCGTATAATATTGTAAAATAAAACAAAACACTCAGAATATAAACAGAGCGCGTATAAAAAAAACGGGGCAAAAATAATTTTCCTATCGAAATATTCGCGGCAGTCTAAGAAAGAAATGTGCATATTTTTTATCTGATTACGAAAAATGGAAGAGAATTATTTTAACAATAACTATATAATATCTATGTTAAATTCGTTATCTGGTTTAGAAATAATTTTCAAGTATCAAATTATTTTTTTGAAAAATGAAATTAAAAAACACTTACCATTATATTGTGAAAAAGCTTTTCCAGTACTGAATATTGAAAAGTATCCTGTATCCTGCGTTCTCTAAAAACGAGACGTCAAGCGAAGAACTATTTCTTAATTACCTAATACTAATTACCTAACACAAAAAGCAATTTGTTCTTTTAAGTTTTTTTAAAAACGAAATTATACTCAACCCGTGCTTGTGATTTTATTAATTATTTAGGATGACAATTTTAATACACTTTAAATCACTTAATTAAGATTGTTTATGAACCACAATTAGTTTTATTTTTTGATAAGAAAAGAAAAACGTATTACTTCAATGACATGCTCTCGCTTACATGATTTGTTGTAAGTAAAGGTGACATTTAATTGTTATTGTTACATAATTTTCTAACTTCAATGTATGTACAAAATTTCTTTTATCGGTCAATGTCTCACACAAAATGTTATACTATAGATATGACGCATTCGAAAATTTTTGATTTAGTTTTTTGAACATCATACATGAAATTGTACACGTCCCATAATTTCGTCCTTTAATGTAATTGATTAGTAATTATTATTTATGTTTCCCAATTTATTATCATTAAGTTATTTGTTAAACAAAAAAATAAACAATAGTTTTGTTATTGTTTAAAGCCAGTTAACATTTTACACTTAAATCAACTGACACAAGTTACAAAATATTAAAATTTGAAAACTCGATATTAACGACATCAGACGGAAATTATTAAAAGTTAGTTAATGCGGTCATTGACCAAAGGCGGGAGATATTTAAAAATTTGTCAATTTAACATTTTTTAGTTTGTGTTGTCTAGATGACCAAAGAAGGACTTGCCCAATGGTGCATTTTATCAATTTGTTACGTTGTTTTCATATAAGCTGCTTTTTCTAACTCTGTATGGCTATAATTAAGTATCTTATCACTTTCCCGTTAATTTATAAAAAAACAAAATCCATGACACGTCTAAAAGACATCCTTCGTTTAGGCAGACCGTATACACAGGCCACATTTTGCAGTCGGGCAGACCGCAAAAATGCACTACTACCCGGCAGACACGGGCGTTCACTGCAGTCGAAACGGATGTTGCAGTTGGCACCCTCCGAGTATTCGCCACAGTAGTATTTGTATAAAAGAACCACGGCTCTCCGAGACGCGACTCCATTTTTGCGGTCGGTCCGACTGAAAAATGTGACCCGTGTACGGTTTGCCTTAGTAAAACAATTGGGTTATTAAACGCATTTTTTTGTAAATAAATAAACATACCATAAGCAACTTCAAAATATATATAAAGACATCCAAGTTTTAACCTCTCAAAAATTAAGTTACAAAAAAAGGGCCAATAACGCGCCGAAGTGACCCGAACACGTAACTCCCTTAAATAATTGTGATTTCACAGCCAACATGGTTATGTACCTTAAATTGAATTTTTACAAAATACTTTCATTTTTATCTCAGTAAATTAAATCTCACAGTACGTTATTACCAAAAAATAAAGTGAAAAGGCTCCCATTAAGTCAACGCTTTCTTCCCTGCTAAATGCATGACCTTGAGTAGCTATAGGATTTACAGCGCACATGGTGGCGAAAAGCGGAACAATTTGATGGACTTAAAACATTGACAGGTTATGTATGCGAGAACATGAAAAACAAGCGATATGGACATTTAAATTATGCAAAGTTGTAAAAATACAATTAAAAATTCCTTTTCTATAATTTTTTATTAGATAAATCAATCCGTGTATCTTTTTTATTTGGATTGAGCGCGCATACCGTGTTCACAGATGATCGGTAACTGGGCAATATTTGTTTATATCGGTTGTCACCCACTGCTGCTGGCGTGCGCAACCATATTGATTCTCTCTTTTTCTTGCAGAACAAGCAATAACTATCTCTCGCTCTTATTTCGGGAGATATCCATCTATATTTTTAATGAAATAGTTACTTTCGACATATTTTTGTTGTTTTCATAAGTTTTGATTGAGGGTTTGAGAATAACCGAGCGTGTAGCAATGCTGTTGTTTACATGGCGTTGCTATGGTTCCTCTATTACAAGTCCCCAGTTCCCGGGTTCTAGCCTGAGAGCTGGTAAAATAGTCAATTGGATTTTCTATTTATTATTTAAAAAAAAATAATAATGAATTGAAAATACGAATTGGTGCTAGGCCCAAATAACCTTAGCTGTTGGTGATCTTTAAAACACACAAAAAAGTTTTGATTGAAATAGAAATACTGTTGCTATGCAAACGCGTATAAATTTATAAAAATGCAATAATTTACCGCGCTGTGACGCTACTTGGCTCTGTGCATGTAGTGAATATGTGTTCGGGCGTTTATTGGGGTCCGTCAAATGAGCATCTGACATCTGGTGGCAGAAAATTGTACTCAAACGAGGGAAAATTTTACATGCTAACAGTGCAAATTAATCATGAAATTGTTTATTACAAAAATAAAACAAGTAAAATAAACAAAAAGTTTATCGAAAATGGAATTCGCGACGTTTTCTAATATCATGGCAATAAAAACTGTCAGTTATTGCCTTGTAAAACTTACTTTACAGAGAATTATTTTCTAATGAAATGTGGAAAAACTGTATTTATGAATTAAAAAAATATTTTATAGTAACAATAAGATGTACTTGTTATCATACTGCACTAAAATAGTTGAATCCCTGATCATTAACAAATTTATAGGATTAACTTCGTATACAAATATTTTGAGGTTAGTAACTTACCAACTTATTACAATATAACTTATTATGTTGCAGTTATGTGTTTACATTATTCACCTAACCCAGCCTTAAAAGCGCATTGAACGCGGATGATTAATTTCGTGGAGATTTTCTTTTAATTTTGATGTTTTTAAGCAATATGTCGTAAAGATTACTACTTTTGACAGTTCATTTTGCATGCATTTTTCTCGTTATATTTCCGACATTTGATAATATGCCCGGCTTTGAGAATCCGTTCTCCTTCAACGAAATTCCTTTGTTTAGGATTCGTACCGGCCCAATCACAAATTGCACTTATATTTATCATTTCTTATCACTTTGAAAATCATAAAATTACACGCAAAAGTATACCCCGTATATGAAATTTCCCCCCGTCTGCGCCATGTTTTTGAAGCTCCACCTATCTGACGGATCCCAATAGTAAATACGAAAAAAAAGTATTGAATAAATAAATAAAACACAGCGACCACTGAAATATAGTTTATTTATTTAACAAAGAGCCAGTAGGAATTCACAAATGATGGCAGCGAGCGAATGCAATATCTATATATCTAATAGGTAAATTTGTGACAGCGCTATTTGCAACCACTGTCTGTACTAGCAGTATAGTGGGAATTATACTAAGTCAGGTTAGCGCTTCCTTTTGTTTTGTTTGTATCAAATTTCTAATCACAGCATTATCGACGCATAAAATGTTCACTTAAAATGTTAAATGCATTAAAAATAAAAATCATTTTTCATTTTACCTACGTTTCAAAGAGTCTGTAAGGTCGCCATATTCTAGTGAATATTTAAGGTTAGAAACAAAATTCAGTTGAACTGGAATAAGCGCTGAGTTAATACTCGAAAACAACTGCCATACAACTTTACGAGTGGGCGTCATTACCAAATCATTTTAATATTATCGAAGTTTCTCTAAACGAAAAGCGTTTTTGCGCTAGCAAACAATTCACTTGAACGAACTCAATAAAAAAAAAATAACAACGAGAAACTTCACTCAATGGCCGCGTTCACTCGATTTAGCAAGTCAATCATAAACAACTGCCTGTGTTTATTTAATACACATATTATAGCACTGTTCGATTGATAAACTGTGAATTATAGACGCTCGACAACTGAGGTCATTAGCGTCAAAAGCATGGTTAGAGGTTAGTCGATGCAGACATTTTTATGTCTAATTAGAGTAATCAGTTATACTTTTATTTTATAATTACGATTTTAATAATCGTAATTTTGAAATTATTCGTGTTATACTTAAAACTAAGTATCTATATGACATTCTTTTATACATAATATTTATGTATACATAAAATAGATCTCAACTGATCGAAACGTATTATATATATTTTTTTAATTAAAATTGATTCATAATTAATAATTACACTAATATAGTGTAAAGTGTACTACAACGTAATCGAGAAATAAATATAACGGTAACGACGGATCATCGAAACGATATGTTAGAAATTTGATACAAAAACTATTTTACAACAGTGGTTCTAGCTGACATATGTGAGTAGATAATTTATATAAACATTTCAAATTCAAGTCAAGTTGATTCGAAACATTTGATTTATCGATTTCAGATATCGTTACTATCGGTAATTTTATCGGTTATGACGGTCTTTTTATTTAGCATATGTACAACATATTATTTAAATTTTTTTATGAAAATATGAATACCTATGTACTAGGCCTAAATAATCATGACATTTAGTGGTCTTTAATAAATAAAATAACAAAAAGTAATGAGGTGTCGTGGGACACCCGACAGAAGCTATGCTTCTTACGCATTGTTATATAAAATCGAATTTATTTACATATAAAAGCTATGGAAACTATAGCAACAATACGCGCTGCCTAGCCAATGAGGTGCGTTGCAACGCCGCGTTCCAAGCCCGCGTTTGTGACGTTTCACTAGGTCTCCATCTCAAACGTGAGTTAGGAAGCATAGCTTCAGAAACAGTTTAATGTCATAATATATATCTTTTTTTATAAACAGAATAATTAAAAGAAATATTGCACAAATTATATTTGAACATACTGCTTGATAATTTCAATACACTGACACAGTCGAATTTCGATAATTCGAACCATGACTTGCCACAAAAAAATCGAGTTATCAAGACTTCGAGTTACCAAATAATTCTAATTTTCATTCTTGACGCTACTGCCTATCAATTTTGTTCGAGTTATTGCAGTTCGGGTTATCGAAGTTCGACTGTATATCGATAACAGTTTTTTCAACCGATTTTACCATATTTCGAAAAGCTTTCTTTATCAATATCCCATCACTACAAATCCAGAACAAGATTTGAAATGTTTATATTTCGAGGTGCATCATAATGCATAAATCGTTCTTTTCCAACTTCAACATTTGAACTCCAATCCAAGAAAAAACTGTATATAACGTATTTATATACAGTTAAGGTTAAATTTCAAAGGTCTCAGTTCATATGTTCTCTCAAGAGATGGCACTGATTTGAAATTGTTTACATAAATCTGACATTTATTCGGGATTAAATTCAAAGTGGCTGACCGACTATAGTCGTTTAAACTGAAATTAATTCTAAGCGGGATGAACTCGAAACAAATATGGTCGCTGCTAAATATCAGACCCTTATACCATAGATATAGAAATGGACAACTAGAATCAAGTCCAATGTATTTCCATATATCTATATAATTTAATGCATGTAATCTATAGTTTTGTTGATTCTGTCAAAAAATGGATCCAGAGTGAAGTTAGCGTTGCTAGTCCATAGTTGTATGTCAAAGATCAGAGCAGGTGAATTTCATTGATTTGTTAAAATTACAAGTTCATCCTGCTTAGAATATTGCCCATGCTGCCACCTATAGTTCGATTTAATTGCCAATTCTATATAATTTAATGCATGTAATCTATAGTTTTGTTGATTCTGTCAACAGAGTGAAGTTAGCGTTGCTAGTCCATAGTTGTATCGTCAAAGATCAGAGCAGGTGAATTTCATTGCTTTGTTAAAATTACAAGTTCATCCTGCTTAGAATATTGCCCATGCTGCCACCTATAGTTCGATTTAATTGCTAATTCTATACTGGCTTATTAACACAACATTTTGAGAAACCTTTTCTGCAGATTTTTAAGAACCAGTTTTAGAAGTATTTCTATTGGTGTAAAGAAAAACATTCTCTGCAGATTCTTATAAATTTTAATGTCATTTGGTAAGTTCGGTTTTGAGCTCAGATCGATCTATAGAGTTTGAATTTACATAAATTTAACATTGCTCTATATCTATCTCTGTCCCTCAATTGAGCGAGGGATAAAGATAGATATAGAGCAATGTTACATTTATGTAAATTCAAACTCTACAGATCGATCTGAGCTCAAAACCGAACTTAGCCAAAGTAATAAACCAATGTGAAGCAAATGTCAGATTAACATCATTAACTGCCATCTTGAGGGAACTTATTAAACTGAGATCCTTGAAGTCTAACCTTAAGATAAAAAACTAATACAATTAATTCACAATTTCGCAAAAATACAAATGTAAATTGTAAATATAATAACCTTTACAAATACAAGGTTTTTTTTTAAATAGATTTACAATGCTTCATTAATTGTAAAATATGGTTGTTATGATTTTAACGTTCAAGATTCAGTTATATATAAATAAATAATTTAATTAATAATTAAATAATAATTAAATTAATTAATAATTAAATAATTTAATTATACAGTCTCGTGCTAATAAAATTATTTTAAATGTTTAAAAACAATATAAAATCGAACAAAATAATTCTATAGGTTATGTCATAACAACCTTTCTTTTCATTCTACAAGTATTATAGCACTTTGTGTCCAATATTCAGTATTTTTTCTGAACATTATATACAAAATACTGTTTTGATAAAACAATTGCCCGCCGATGAAACTCAACTTAAAAAAATGTTTTTGCACAAAGAGTACACATTCCGATTATTAACACGCTCTAGCGGAATATTTTGATACTAATACAGTGAAGTCCGTTTATTATGACTCTGCATATAATGACCAACCGCTTATAATGATGTACTTTTAATATAAACTAGCATGAACTTTAGTCTGCACTCTGCTTAGAATGACTTCAGTTAATTTGACCGACTGCTTATAGTGACGTAATTTTCAATTGCTTTGTCCAGTTATTATGATATTTACAAACAAAAACAAAAATAAAGATAGTTACTTCTTACCACAGCAGTTTTATTGATGGAAACTATACTACGTATAGTATTTGCTGAAGATGAAAGCATAGCTTTCGAAATGTACATCCATCAATAAAACTGTTGCGGTAAGAAGTAACTATCTTTATTTTTGTTTTTATTCCAATCACAGTGCTCATATATTTTTATTATGATATTTGTTATTCGAAGAAAAAAAGGTGTTATTAGACTGTAAGACCCTTGAAACAGAATTTGTGGTAGGCCATTAAATCCGTTTGTTTGACATGCTTTTGTGTACATAATTTTCATCATGTCGTCTGCTTAGTATGACTCAATTGCGTTTTTTTTTTTTTGAAGTCATTATAAACGGACTCTACTGTATTAATATCATTCGATAATAAACATTTAAATAATACGCTATTCTTACCAATAAATTCCGCTAAAGTGTGTTAATAATCGAGGTATGTTCTCTTCCAACAAGTTAAATCCATTTTTTTATTGCATAGAATTTCTGCTTACAGAAATAATATCCGTTATGTAAATAGCTTAACATAACCTAACATAATTAGCACGAAAGGTTTATTTTCGCATGGTAAGAGCTAAATTATCACCGTGGTCGAATTCAGTAAGTTTAAAGGCTCAAAAAATAATATTTTTTCTTACATTGATCAATTAAATAAACACATAATAATGCGTATTGAAGTTTACGCTTTTGAAATAAACAATGCAAAAATGGCGTCACAAACAAGCAAAAATCGACCTTAAACACAAATTCAAACTTACTGTTCAAAGTTTTATGAAATGCGTTCTAGTCATGTACTATATGTACAGTTTTGAAGTTTTGGTAAACTGTACTTCGAGATGGATTACCGTAACTGATAAAAAAATCATTGTACAAAAAGTATTAAATTTTGTTGAATACGGTTATTGGTAAATTTTTAATCTACATGAGTAGATTTTATTTATTAAAAAAAATTTAAACCAATCGTATTGTTATTCTCAGATGCAAATTTAAAAATTTGTACACTTTCAACTGTTTGTTGGCGAGCAACAAGGTTATTAGAGTACAGGTTGCCTCATTTCATCTGACCAATCAACGTAAGCGCGGGAATGACGTCAGCTAGAATTTAGTTTAAATCAAGTACAAAAATTGTTGAAGATTATGCTTATTTATATTAGGTGCTTCGTGCAGATTTTTTCTTAAAATTGCCAGGAGACAATAAATAGAAGAATAGATGTTAAAAAATAGGATAATTTTTATTTTTATTACAAAATTTAGGTTTTAATATCAATAATATAAACAAACAAGAAATTAAATAATGCTCAAGAAATGGCAGATTTTGTTAATTACCTATTTTTTTAAATTTAAGAAACGAATAGAATTAACTAACAAATTGATAAATTAATTATTTTATCTTTTATATTCACAAAATATTAAAAATAACCACAAAACACCATAACACTTAACAGCTATCGCAAAATTGACAACTTATCATATTTTTTTCACTAACAGAAGAATCATGTTTCTATTAGGTATTGAAAAAACATATCACACTACCATGGTTACTGTGATTTTTATTTCCAAAAATTAGCAGCGTCCATCGTCTGATCTTTTCTATTGAAGTGAGTAAGCATGGTATATTCTGAGTGACGTCATCCCCCCACTACTATCTATCGTAATGAGGCAACCTATACTCTACTAACCTTGGGCGAGCAATACAATCCTATCAAAACAAAAACACATCGTTCGAAACCAAATCACACTTTCATAGCCTATTTCACTAAACAACAGCGAACCATCGTGCTGAATCTCCTGCATTATCTTGTATATTTAAATATCACCTTACTTTAAAATGATACCTGGCAAGCGGCATACAATTTTCCTGAATGAGCAGTCGCTGGCGTCACAAAATGACAATAAATAATCAGCTGTTAAACAAATGAAATTAAAAAAAAAAGAAGAAATCACTCAAAACACACAATTGCAACAAAATCTATTTCTGTTGTTAAAACCACGTTACTCGAGAGAATAATAACATAGTTCCTACACATAAGTCGTGATAGAAGTCATCGTTTGTTTTTTTTTTTTAAGTTTTTAATGGTTACGATGAGAGGTTGAGAGTGTCCGCTACAATATGTATAAAGTTACATCTATCTGAACACATTCACCATCGTCGGTCAACGGTGGTGTAACACAAACCATTCGAGCACAGATTTGTTGACAAAAACAGTTTTTCGGCCTTTTAAGATATCCACTTTTGTACAGTTACAGTATAAATATTTTTTTGTACAGTTACAGTATAAATATAATTATTTTATAGGTTATATTTACTGAATGTCAATTACAAAACAAAGCTACACTGACAGTAAAAATTTGTTGATTCATCGAATCTTTTAGCTTTGCTGGTGCAATGGGTTTATTTGTCAACATCATTGCAACTGTAAAAAGCAACAACAGAAAAAAATGAAAACAAATAAAGAAACTTATAACCTCATTTTTTGAAGACAGAAAAAAATGAAAACAAATGAAGAAACTTATAACCTCATTTTTTGAAGTCCCTTAATAAAAGACGCGGTTTGTAGAAAACATTGAAAAAATCAGCAAGTATATTGCTGTTGCGTTCACTGTTGAGTATCAATAAACATAACCGTTTGTTTTAGAGCCGATACTGTTTTGTTTTTGGTAAAATGTTTGTTCTATCCATAAATCGGCGAATCTTCAACACCGGAGCAAAACTAAATACATAGTGATGATGGTATTTACCATATCGAATGCATCAGGATTTTAACAGCAATTTTACCACAAAATAAATAAATAAATAAATTAAATAAATAATAGATGTGTCAAAATCGTATAAACAACATTGTAACTTCTTTTCTTTTATTATTGATTTAAACAAATAAATTCTTCAATTTATTGCACTTACGATTTTTGACAAAAACTGCATAACATATTGTTTAAAATAAATGTTGCATAAAACAATCATATTTACACTGCGACTTACTGAATAAAAACAAAAAAAAAATGTAACTAGTTTTAGTGAAATGTTTATTGAGACAAACAAAGTTAATTTGTCGATCAAATCGGTGCTGTTGGTGTTGTATTTTTGTATATTTTATAATTATTGAAAACTTGTAGGAAACATGTAGGTTTTGCTGTATACATAATAATGTTTTCATTTATTGGTATTATTATAATTTAATACTAGCATGATTAAACGCTTATTACTTTTTACTGCTAATTAAAAAAAAGTTTCAAGTCTTTTTTCAGTGTCACTCGTCAACATCTTTTCTGTTTCAAAAGAAATACGCGTCCATGTTTAACATTCAAAACTTATAATACTCTTTCTGTTCAAAAAATAAAAACTCAAACATAAAATTACTTGAAAAGTTCATAATTATCATTTAAAAAAAAACTATTTCGCGCGTCACTTCAAAAATTCATTCTTAATCGTTATTAATTTAAGCCTAAATGTTTTCACACAGATAAATCACAAGTTCATTTCTTCACTCGTCATCCGCAGTATCGAAAACGCACGATAAAAATACTTCGCCGGCAACAAACGAGCCTGTTCGTTCACATCGGAACGCTCAAGGTCAATGTATCGCGACAGGACTCTTGAGTACGACCATCGGGCTGTCGTCCGCGTCGGCCTGAGAGCTTCCGGAAGCGTTCTGCGGATTGTGGCGCTGCGCCGCCGGCGCTCTACTGCCTGCGCTAACAACACCGCCATCTTGAGGATAGTAACAGTCGAGACTTGTCGGACCCAGGTCCAGCGGGTAGTTGAGCAACGCGGCACCACCTCCCCGCTGGTGCTGGTAACGCGCAGCTGAACGATGTTGGTGTCCGCCTACCATCATGATCGGCTCGCACTCCATGCTGCTAATTGTCTGCGTAGACGAGCTGTTGTACGGCTGTATCGAAGAGTGTTGATACATGCTTCGACTGCCAAGCATACTCACGCCTGTAACAAATCACGTTACACGATATTAACACGCTGCACAACATTGCAAAAATAATATCATATTGTACACGCTCACATCACACCACTGATTAAAGGTACGTGGGATTCTAGATGGTAGCGTAGATCATAGCAGGGCTTGTTTAAATTAATGCATTGTTATATATGCGAGTGTACACAACGAAACAGTAAATGTAGCAGGTATAAGCGCTGTTACAAGAGCTGGTAGATGAGAATGTATCTCACCATTCTTTCAGCGCGCTGACTACTACAATCAACGTGTGACAACTGTCAAATGGCCGTTACAAGTTTCGCAATGAATATGACTAGTTTAATAAGTGAAATTTTGCCAGTATTTATTTAATTTTTTTTGAGTTTTTTTCTAAGACGTATTTAAAAGTGTTAGGTTCCATACGTAAATATTCAAAACACCGGTGGTAAAGTTTTAATTCTTGGTATAAATGATGAAATTCGCCATGTTTAGATCGTTTTCTATTAATAGGGTGGACATGATAGCTCTTACTTAAATTTGTATTTAAAATATACCACTTTATAGCAGAAGAACACAAATATTCGTCTTTGCTATCTGACATTTCAAACGCGATTTAAGCTTGTATCAATGCTAGTATCAAAGCTTCGTTGTGCAAACCTATAAGCGCTTATAATTTTAGCTACCATCTACCATACATGCTACTATCTAGAATCCCAGCTGCGTACTGCACGTACCTTTAGAAAAAATGTAGCAGAAAATATCAATACATTAAAAAACTGTAGGGTGACTATTTTTTGTGTGGTCAATATAATATAAGAAATTCCGATGTAGCACAAAATATCTATGAGCTGAGATGAAATTCATACCTATGACAGTCTGATTAAATGGGTAACAACTAACAAGCTAACCACTACACCATTACGAATGCTTTATCCTTTAAGAGATGTAATAAATCAAAATCGTATATTTTTTCGTTGATTAAAATTCAGTATTGGACGTTATTGGAAAAATGCAGCTAACTGGTTATTTTTTGTAAATTATTTAATAAGATGTGTCGATTTTTGAGAATCTGATGAAGTTTAATAAAGTGTTTATTAACATTATTTTTCATCGTTGGTTAATTGAGAATGTTAACAGGACCGGTGTTAGACAAATTTGGCTCAGGGACACTATGTGTTAGTTCTTGGAAATTTGAAAACTATCGAAGAAAGCGTTTAGTTTATTATAAATTAAAGATTTCTTTAAACTCGCTTGTCAAATCTATGGGGCCCTACTAAAATGAATCAAATAGTGCCCTAAGTTTGCTAAGGCCGGCCCTGTATTTTAGACTCCATAAAAATTCTTACTTTATAATAAATACTTAATCATGCGGATGATTTCAAAAGAAACAACAGAAAATCATATTCAAAAAAATATTACTGATCATGCAAATAATGTATCTGTGCACAATAAAAAGTCAACTGAAGAACAAAAAAATGTTTAAACAATGACTGATTATTCTTTTGTTTCATGGACTTCTAAAAACCATGCTACAAGAGTCCATAAAAAATTTAAGTTTGATAAGCAATATTTCGTAGATGACAAAAAGTAGAAAAATAAAGAAAATATTGTTACGACAGAAAAATAATAGGACTTATTAGTGTTTTCAAAAAGTATTTTGGTTAATATAAAAATAATTGATACTAGTTTGTTGGTAAGTTCTGAACTCCCAAAGCGTCGGTCGGCAATACAGAACTCTTTAAACACAACTTTGTGTTTATTGGTCAAATTCTCACTCTTTGAACCTAGTTCCAGCAGTTCTCCTAGAACTGCTGGAATCAAGTTCGATACAGTCTGAAAAGTCCGAGAATGTAACCAATAAATACGCAGTTATGTTCGAAGAGTTCTGTATTACCAACAGATGCTTTGGGAGTACAGAACTTAACAACAAACACACCTAGTATACTATGCATGAACTACTTGGAGTTAAAAAAGTATAGGTTAAAAGAGGGTTAAAATAACTGTAGTGTGTTATATATCGAGGTGTTAAGGGTTAAGGGCGGTCATAGCATAAGAGGGTTTATTTTATCTACATTGCGACTTGTTTAAGCCGAGCTGATTACCTATGGTTTGTTAGTGAAGGGCACCGATGGAAGAAAGTCGACCTAAGGATCACCACTGCGGGACAATGTTAGTCATCGCGGAGGCACAAAGTTTGTGCTCATCGAATCTGTACATATTTAAATCATGTAGTAGTCTGCTGATCTAATAATAATGGATAAAGAAACAACTTAAGGCTGCCATTCAACTGTTTTAAAACTCCTATCGTTTTTAATGAATTATAAACAGATCGGTATTCTGTGAAAAAAAGGCTTGCGGTCATACGCTATCAGATTACACGTACTCGGAACCCAGGTGTGTAATCTTGGAGTTTTCTGAGTGTGGAGTACAATTATTATACAAAAATGTTTTAAAAATGAAAGACACTTATTTTGACTGTAAATAAAACATTTAACTTCAATAAAAAATTACGTTACATGCAAAATAAATGATGTATTTGTGTATAGAACACTCATTTATGTGTAATCTGATAAATATGTAACTAACATTTCGTTGTTATGAAACATAACCTTAATATTTATAAATTATTTGTTGTGAATCCTATCGTTTGATCAAAGATTGAAATTAAATATACCAAAGTTTATAATATAGCGTAATCAAAGTTATTTAATTCTAACCTAACTTTTACTGAATACAACCCCGTAAACATTTAGTGTCTTTCGAATTCATTAAAAATCGTAGAAGTTTAAAAAAAAACTGAATGGCAGCTTTAAAATTTAGTTGACATAAACAAAACATTATTTTAAAATATGCAAGAATTGTCTTTCTAAGTGCCAATAAACAAATGAATGTATGTATTTTGAAAAACAAAATTGAAAGAGATAATTTTGAACAGTTTCTTTTTGACTCTTCGTGCTACTCAAACTTTGCTTGATTTTAGCGCATATGAACAAAAATAAATGAGTGTTTAAGCACCAATGTACAAGCAAAGCAAAAATTACTTTAGATTTTGTTGGTTATAATATTATGTTCCTTTTTCGTTGTACACAATGAGCAAAGCATTTAAAAATTAAGACGAAAAGAAATAAAACTTATTTAAGAGAACCTGAAAAATCTATTTTCTTGAACCATTCCGAGTCTATTTTTTCAACTTATTTCAAGTTGTTATTCAGACTCAGCAGAGAATTTTAAATTGCATATCAATGGTGAAGAACAGCTAGGTCTCCGTTTGCAGCTAAACAATAACCTTCTATGTCAATTTCTGCAGAGTTGAAAATTATGAATTAAACGATTTACAAACTAGCCTTCTTTTTGCTGGCAAAATCTTTCATGTCAAGTGAAGAACGACAACCGTCAACCTCCTATGTCAGACATAGGAGTTTGTTACAACCTCCTGTCAGTGTATTAATTTAATCTAATATGAAAGAAAATGTTAGAGCATCATGGTTCAAAACATTATTATCTTCTCCCTGAAAAGTGTCTGTCTTTGACATAGAAGCTTGCTGAATTTTTGCAAATCATGACATGAAAGGCTGCCATTCTTCACCATCGATATTTTCAATGCCGCGACCTGCCAGAATTACTTGGGCCTAGTAATAATTCATATTTTCAATCCACTATTTTTATTAAGAAATTCAAATTCCGATCGATAATTTCACCAATTCTCAGATTGCAATAGATCAGGGGTCGGCAACCTGTGGCTCGCGAGCTGCATGCGGCTCTTATGATGTCAAGATGCGGCTCTCCAGTTCCATGTACAAATATTAATAATTATATTATTTTATTTTCAAAACTCATAAAAAATATTATACTGCAAAAAAAAAAACTTTAAACAGGATAAAAACACTCAACAGAGAACAGTGAGAATAGGTGGAGTAGTAGAGCATACGGAAAGCTGAAATTTTTTAAATGTGGCAACACTGTTCTGTTTGTTTAGTTATTGGTGCACTGTGTCGTCAACGGTCGCAGTCAGAACTTTTTTTTATATACCTAATCCTAATCAAATACTATAATATTGAAATAAAAATGTTAGTGGCTCTTTAAAAACTGGGAAATTTTGTAAGTTGTAACTTTTGGCTCTTGCGTCTCAAAAGGTTGCCGACCTCTGCAATAGATGAACCAAGAAAATCATAATGACGTTTTGGATTTATTTGATTTTTGGTATCAAGTTCTCTTAGAAAATGCTTTTTACTCAAAGTGAAATTGAAGCACGAACAATATGAAAAATATGCGAATTGAAAAAAACGAAATCGAATCTCGATCGTGTCTTGTTTCTTACCGTGCGATACTCCCGAAACACTCGCGCACATGTCCGGGTGCATGGTCGCAATGGCGGGGCTCGTACTTGTACTACTAGCAGTATTGGTCCCTTCGTCCGTCGTCCTTTTAAAGAAATTATGTTGTAAAGCATAGTAGGGCGTAATTCTAGTTTTGGGATCATAATCGAGCATGCGAAGAATGAGGTCTTTGAATTTGAGGTAATCTGACATGGAGTGACCGCTTTCGTTTAATCTTCTACCACCAGGTCCTCCGGTTTCTACTCCAAGGATGTCGTGCAACTTCCTTGTTCCGGGTAACTTGTATTTTTTGCTGTCTTTAGTCTTTTTAAGGACATAGCCGCCATCTCCCGCTAACTTATCGAAGTACTTTCTCGTTTTCTGTGCTTGATCCAATAAGTGTTTTGGGGGAATACCGAGTACTTCAACTATTTTATTCATTTGATCCACTTCATTTGTTCCGCTGAATAACGGTTCTCCGGTGTGCATTTCAACTAATATACAACCTAATGACCACATGTCGATCGCTAAGTCGTACGGAATACCCAACAAGACCTCCGGAGAACGGTAAAATCTCGATTGGATGTATTGATATATCTAAAAACAAAATAACACATACACATATAAATTTTATCCTAACTAGTCGATAGAAGTACAAGACAACTGAAATAAAACAATAATTGCAAATCAGGCGATACCGTTTTTGTTATGGATAAGAGCGCCACCATTGTCTCATTTATCAGTTTAAAACTACATTTAGCTTTTCTGTAGTGTCATTAAAAAGTAAATAGTTACGCAAACAAAACAAATGAGGGCTACCAATAAAAGATCTCATCTCATCTTTTTTACCACCTGATGGCACCACTAGCAAGTGAGGTATATGTCATTCAAATGTCAGTACTGTTTATATTTTCCGGCAGACGGCGCCACTAGCAAGTGAAGTATCTGTCATTTCAATCATTTAACGGCTAAATCGCAGTTTTGTTTTTATTTAATTATTTATTGAATTCCCTAATAATGAATAAATGAATGACTAAACACCGTTAATCTTTAAACGTTTGACATATTTTACTTGCCACTAGCGCCATCTGACTAATAAAAATGTACATGTTTGACACATACTTTACTTGCCACTAGCGCTATCTGACGAAAACAAATATGGTAGAGTGCCCGCGGTGAGAGATGAAGCCAGGCACGTCATCAATAATATGCTAGTGAACGCCTGCTTGCCCGCAGACAGTGCCGTGTATACAAAACTGCACATTGGGTTTTATGACGTTAAGTACAATTTTGGCAAACTCCTATTCATGACAATAAACAGCCAATAGCAAGCTAGAAGGCGGGTGCAATGCATTCACGTTACTATCACGCGGTGGCTTCATATTTCGCCGGGCGAGGTCTAGCTCTTATTTCAAGTATATTAGAATAGTAAAAAAAATACAATACCCTTTGTCCTAGTTGACAAGAGCTGCCGAAGTCAACAATTTTAATAGCCGATCGCTTCGGATTGACGAGAAGTATATTTTCCGGTTTCAGATCACAGTGTATGATGTTTAATTCCGGTGTCGACAAGAACAGTAAAGCTGTACATAATTGTTGTGCGAACTTGCGTGTGAGATTAAGGGAAACCCCTCTGAAGTTAGTATTACGTAATAAGTCATACAGGTTGTACGAAAGAAGTTCGAATACCAGACATAAATGGTTACGCCACATGAAGTTCCTCTTTAGTTTCACTGGAAAAGAAAACAATCGCACTGAAAACATATTCAATTTTTTCTTTTTCAAACAAAAGCAACACGCATATAGAAAACTCGTAAAAATTAATCTCAGAGACAATCTTTACAACAACTGCTTGTTATTCTAGTTTCTAATTTCAGAACTGGTTAGAAATATGATTTACTAACATTAGTTACTTAATCATAACCTATAAAAATATTAATTTTTAGTAACGGATATTTAATCATAACCTACAAAAATATTAATTTTTAGTAACAGACTTTATTTGTTCTATCTATTTTAATCAAATACAGGATTTGCGTAACTGTGGATAACAATTAATAAGTAGTTAATAATAATCAAACCATTCAAAATCCCTTATATTCACGACGTATTCACTTAAGAATTAGTGAATAATAACAGTCTGTCAGACAGCTAAGCTGACATGTTTTTTGTAAAAAATATAAGGGGTTTAAATCGTTTGATTATTATTAACAACTTACGAACTATTTTATTTCATTTTTAGAACCCTAACATAATTGTTTTATATAGAATAGAAAAGAATACTTTATTTTTTAAAAACCACAATGTGGATAACTTCGTTCAATCAACCACGACTTGACAAACGCGGCTACGGCCTACGACAGCGTTTCAACAAGCGGCCACGGCCAGAAGCTTCCTGCATAGTTTGGCCGTAGCCGCAATGTATTTCGTCCAAAAGTATTCAACAATTGAAGTTCAATTCAATACAGAATTAAATGTATAAGTACAGCATATTTTGTTTCCGCAGTTCAATTGTTAAACAATAGAGAGATTAGCTTTGCATTATTGTTGTAAAGAGTTCTCTGAGCATTGAGAAATAAAATAAAGCATAATGATTAAACGGCGTTCACGTGTAAGGCGTCTACATTTTATAGATCTTATCGAAAGAAAATATAAAATATTAAACGAGGTTATCAGTGACTAGCAATATTTAGCAATGTGTTAATTATAATGTTTATCTAATAACTAATCTTTACACATTTTAAAAGCTGTGTTAAATTCATTAAAAGTCAACACTTAAACTACAAATAACAAATGAAAATCTGGTTAGTAAAAGCACTTGTTTCATCTTTATTATTACATAGTATAAAATGAAGTCGTTTTCCGCGTCTGTCTGTCTGTTTAACCGCTAACTCCTCCTAAACCACGCAACGGATTTTGATGCGGTTTTCACCATCAGTTAGATAATTTTTCACGGAAGGTTTATATATATAGCGAACGAGCGAAGCGAGTGAGTAGTGTATTGCACCCGGGCGAAGCCGGACGGGGCCGCTAGTTTATTAATAAAAATAGTTCTACTCGAGGGGGTACTACTTAGTTATTTAAAAAAAGTTTAAAGCAGTTTTTATACACACAATAAATTATTAGGACACAAGAAAATTAAGAACATATGCAACCATACAAGCATTTGTTTTATGAGTAAAAAACGTATTCAAACTTTTTTTATGAATTTCTTATATTTTCCCCAAGAATGTTAAAATTTTGGTAATGATTTTTATCAACGATTTACAAATTCTCGTATTATGAGCACTATTGAAAAATCTCGTGTCCGCAAAAATACAAAGAGTAACTTTGGTTTCATACATCGAAGGGGCATTCAAAACACGCCTAAAGCGCGATCACACTACCGGCTGCCAGCCGTAGTCGTCGACGGCTGCGGTTGGAGCTAGGAACCTTCTGTAGCTCTCGACTAATCAGCGCACAGCCATCAACGATCATGGCTACTGCTCCCAGCCGTAGCCAATCAGAGCACGATAAGATGACAGCTGATGTTTTATGACGCATTCACGTCAAAACAACTCCTTTGGTGGGGGATAAGCAGTCGTTTCGCACCAAACTACAGTATGATTGAGAATCATAAGGCTGGGAGTCGTACGATTGAATCGTACGGCTGGCAGCCGGTAGTGTGGTTCCTGTTTTAAGGGTTCTTCAAACCGAAGGGGCCGTGGTCACGGTCTAACTGCGGCCAAACGCAACACGTTAATTCTTAGCTGTCTACCTAAACCAACCAGGACCTGACAAACGCGGCAACAGCGTTCCAACAAGCGGCCACGGCCAAACGCTTCCTGCAGTTTTGGCCGTGGCCGCAATTTATTCCTTCCGTATTTTCATTTTCACCGTCCATTTTACTAATAACTAAAACGTGGACAGTCCGGAAATCTTGGCCGCTTTGGCTTATTTTCGCTCGTGTGCAAACACGATTGTGGTCGTAGCCACTAGGGCTTGAGAATGGCCGAGCGTGTAGCAATGCTGTTGTTTACATGGCGTTGCTATGGTTCTTCTATTACAAGTCCCCAGTTCCCGGGTTCTACTAGCCCGAAAGCTGGTAAAAGTGTCAATTGGATTTTCAATTTATAATTAAAAAAAAATAATGAATTGAAAATATGAATTGGTGCTAGGCCCAAATAGCCTTAGCTGTAGGTGGTCTTTAAAACACAATTTTAATTCGTAGCCGCCACCATCCCGCTTCGGTTTGCAGAACCCTTCAAGACGTTGAAAATTATATTTAATTGTGCAAATCATGCAAAAAAAGCATGACGCAACTCAAATTACTTTTAATAAACTAATTATCTTTGTCATAATGTTTTCCATACAAAATGAAAGTGTCAAAAACATTTTATGTGCGTCAACGTGGGGTTTTTTGAAATTTTGAATCGGAATTTTCGAGTTGTCTGGCCCCAGTTTTACTATGAAACCCTCAGAACAAAGATAGCTATAGAAAGAGCATATCACGTCGCTTGTGAAACCACAACTATACACTAAAGTACGACCTGTCCAGTACATTATGATCGTTTGTTGTTTGTATTTTGTCGTGTTAATTGATTTGTATGTCGTGTTGTGTGCCTGGATGTTACAATTAAGGTTCCAAAGCGCTCATGAAAAATCAAGTTGTATCTTAATATCATCAGTATATAAAATTATTATTATTAATAATAATATTATTATTATTATATATTAATATAATTATTATTATTGTTTCTCGCACGTCTTGACTGGCTTTAGTTGTACATATCTACATATTAAAAATATTTATTTATTATAATTAACAATTCAATAACAATAAACGCAACAACTATATGTCAATTCTAACAATCAACACAGTAATAATAACGAAACAGTAATTCTTAAACAAAGTGAAACACTTAAATAACACTGAACAATAACTATATACAGTTGACTACACTAACATTTATTTTATCAGGTGAATTTATTTTAGATTTATTTCAACAATGTCACAGTATAATTTGCTCCTTCTATAGCTTATCTCTGTTCTGAGATGAAACCTAATAATATTGTCATGAATGGTTAGTACGAAAAAAGAAAAATTAAAAAATAAAACACATTCACAACACCAAACGTTTACTAATATAAGTAAGGAAAATGATGCAAATAATTGCTTTGCTTAAACAGAACTTGGTTGAAATCGAAATTAACCTCAATATTCAATATAGAATAATAGGAAAACTATACAATTTACAGACACTTAATTTGAACCAATAAGATATTACTTAGAAATTGGGACTCAATCCTTTTTTTTATTTTAAAGCTGTGCGAACCTAACTTTTTTTTTTAACTCGTCGAAGACTTGAAGTTATTATTTTTAGTCCTTTACGGAGTGCATATGGACAGGCTCCTATTTATCTCATTAAATTTTTTCAAGACATATTTTAATTATTATTAACTGGTCGGTGTTGATTTGTGCCCCCCTCCCGCCCCGAGTGCAGTGCACGCCCGCCAGCGTCGGAGCTAGGGCCTGGCAACCGGAGCCTGCGATTATGATTTCAAGTAGTGATGCAAAAATACGGTATTAAATTTTTTTGTGTATTAAACCCATGGTATAATACCGTATTTTTTCAGTATAAAACGGTTTTTTACTTTTTCACACTACGGTTACGGTGCATTATTCAGTATTGCCAACTGCATAATAGGAAAAGTTCCTGTTCTCATTTTGGTATTCAACTGTTTTAAACGGCATTAAACTGTTTTAAACGGTGTTAAACCATTTTAAGGTACGTGCAGTACGCAGCTGGGATTCTAGATGGTAGCATGAATGGTAGATGGTGGCTGAAATTATAAGCGCTTATAGGTTTGCACAACGAAGCTTTGATACTAGCATTGATACAAGCTTAAATCGCGTTTGAAATGTCAGATAGCGAAGACGAATATTTGTGTTCTTCCGCTACAAAGTGATATATTTTAAATACAAATTTTTTGTAGGAGCTATCATGTCCACCCTATTAATAGAAAACGATCTAAACATGGCGAATTTCATCATTTATACCAAGAATTAAAATTTTACCCAAACCGGTTTTTTAAATATTTACGTATGGAACCTAACACTTTTAAATACGTCTTAGAAAAAACTCAAAACAAATTAAATAAAAACTGGGCAAAATTTCACTTATTAAACTAGTCACATCCGTTGCGAAACTTGTAACGGCCATTTGACAGTTGTCACACGTTGATTGTAGTAGTCAGCGCGCTGAAAGAATGGTGCGATACATTCTTGAATCTACCAGCGCTTATACCTGCTACACTCACTGCTTCATTGTGTACGCTCGCATATATGACAATGCCTTAATTTAAGCAAGCCCTGCTATGATCTACGCTACCATCTAGAATTCCAGCTCCATACTGCACGTACCTTTAAACGGTGTTAAACGTTTTATACGTGCTGTATAAAATAGTAAAATACGCAGTATTTATACCTAGTATAAAACTGTGGTATATTATTTTTTTACATACCGTATAATACCGTTTTATACCAGAGTATTATACGTATTTACATCACTATAAAAGTATAAACGTATGAACTCTACTAGTAAACGAGTTAAAAACAAAATGGCACCCAACAGCTTTAAAAGAAAAAAGTCAGCAGTTAAGTATTTGATCAAGAATAAAGAAATTTCTTTCCCATTGCTAAGGTTGAAAAAATAAATTTTGCAAAAAATAACGTTTTCCCTTACCTATATACGATTTCTTTTCATTACCTATATAATATTTATTTTCAGTATCGGCTTTGTTCATCATTTCAAGCAGTTTTACTTCGATTTGTGCTTGATTTAAAAACGGTTTTTTATTTTTTATGATTTTTATAGCTACATGACATTGTTCTTCGTGATCGAATGCCTTCACCACTTGTCCAAAAGAGCCCTTGCCAATTAAAGAATCTATTTCGTATCTATCCAAGAATTTCTCCCCGTTTTTGATTATGTAATCGTGATTATCGTCATCGTAACCATCGTTGTAAACCTTCCTTTCTTTTTTGTGCGAACTATCTTCTCCCTGTGGTTGCTGCGCCCGTCGTTTCTTCTTTGCATAATACACCTGTAAGAAAATTATAACAATTAGAAATTTGAATAAATATTCAACATTCGAATTTTCGTACACTCTTTGTAACATATTTAATCCCAGACGGAAAAAGTTTAATTTTTAAATATGTCAATTCCTAATTACACGTAATTACAAAACTAACTTTTTTTGGACGTTTTTTTGAACTATGATAGGTCACTTTGGTAATATAACAACTTTTAATATGATGCAACAAAAGACGTATATAGCGCCCGCTCTTATATAATAAGTAAGTAATGAGAATAATAGCAGATCTGTACTGTTTATATCATGTTCCGTTTACGAAAACGAACAAATTAAAAAAAGACAAGTTAATAATGAGCTATTTTCCTGAGAGTACTTCTTTCAATTATCCACGAGAGGCAGCACTTGTGGTAGGTACAAACATTATTTATTCCTCATTAGTGTCGTGTCTTTATTTATTGTAGATTATAGACGCGTCGACATCTAAGGTCATTAGCGTCTTTCAACTACACTAAATAACAACTAACTTAAAACTAAATAACATCACAAAACATCCATGAGCGCAGATGGGATTCGAACCCACGGCAGTCCAGTCTAGAGGTTGCGGCGCCAAGCACGCTACCATCTAGGCTATACTGCCCTCTAGTGACGTGTCATTTAATAGTGGTATAACTTAATTATTTAATAATAATAATTTAATAATTAAGTTATACTGCACTAAAATGACACGACACTAATGAGGAATAAATTATGTTTGTACCTACCACAAGTGCTGCCTCTTGTGGGTAATTGAAAGAACTACTCTAAGGAAAATGACTCATTTAATATAGTTTTTTTTACAAATTAACAATTATTTTAAAAAACGCAGCGTCCTAAACGTCTGTCAAATGTTTTTTTTTTAAATTGCAGACACGAGCAAATAATTTAGGGGAGGTTTTATTTTTTGCAAAAGAGGAAATTAACGCATCAAATAAAATAGAAAAATAACATTTCTACATACAAATTTAAATACATTAAATTAAAATTAAATATGATAAAACATGCATTTAGTATAAAAAATGATAAAAGTTAAGTTAGCTTAATTATAGGTACAGGATGATTAATTTAAGTTGTACACTTTTGCTTATAGAAAGTAAAATAATAAAATTCTGCTGTCACCCACTAACCAATAGTAACATTATAAAAAGGTTAAAATTTGTTTGTCCACGCTAATCTCAGAAACTATTGAATCGATTTGAAAAATTCTTCGACTGTCTAAAAGCTCACTTCTTCGTGAGTGACACTAAGTATATATTATTGAAAATTGTGTGACCACCAACAGCTAAGGTTATTTGGGCCTAGCACCAATTCATATTTTCAATTCATTATTTTTTTTTTGATAAAAAATTGAAAATCCAATTGACACTTTTACCAGCTTTCGGGCTAGAACCCGGGAACTGGGGACTTGTAATAGAGGAACCATAGCAACGCCATCTAAACAACAGCATTGCTACACGCTCGGCTATTCTCAAGCCCAAGTATATATTATTACGCCACAACAAAAAGGGGATGAGTATTAAGCGAAAATGTAAAGCAAGTCGGGGATATCGCACGTGATATTCGAGCTAAATTGGCATATGTCGGCTGAACTATCGGTTGACAAGCCGATTTTTTATTGTGCAATAAGTCGGTCGGCCAGTCGACGGTCATCGAATACCTCAACTAAATGATTAACAAATTATTTAATCGGGCGATTAAAACAGTTGCAGATTTTCTATTTTCCGGATAATCTGACTGTCTGCACCTCAGAATAGATAATAGATATAGAAGGAGTATATCACATGGCGACGCAAATGAACTGTCAAATTTTTTTGAAAATAATAATAATGCGTTTAACGTCCGTTTCTCGACATTATGTCATAACAGACGCCATTCGCACCATTACTATTTTCCATTTTTACCACTTCCCGTTTTATACATTTTTATACTTCAACTTAATTATAATAGCAATGTGCGAATGGAGAAATTATAGGACATTAGGATAAGGTAGGCAACTTTGGGAGCATAGGAGTTTGACAGGTAATCGGCCATATACATATTACCCTATACTGCTGATAGATCAAAAATCGTGAAGCCAACATACGTGCGGGTATATATTTCTGTCTTTTTTTATGGGGGCTCAGCTGGCAGGTTCCTGATTGGCTACTCCCATAGTCAAAGACAGAATTCTTAAAAGAGAGCAGGTATACTATTGACCACTGGGGCACTGAGGTTTTACGTCAATGGCATCCATGACATATTTCTTTGTCTTTATATATTACGTTTCAAGTGTTATTTATACTTCAGTTGATAGTGATATTATTATGCCCAAAAAGGTCCGAAACCTGTGTTTACTTCTTATATCACTATGAATTTCAAGGAATATGAGTAAAAAAACTGTTTTTAACTAAATTAAACTAGGTTACGTTATAATGACAACAGCTGTCAAGCGTTTTGTTTACATTTTGTTCGAAATGAAAGATATCTTTATTTCAACATTTTGTTCAGATGGAACGTCCGTACATCAACCAATGACATCATCGGAATAAATGCGGAATTACTTCGTCAAAAGAGACACAGATATATTTGTGCTCTCTTTGTGGACTTCACTCACCGCACATTGAAGTAAATGGACAATGCGTGGTATATAATTTAAAGTATATGGGAATTACCGTTTCTCGACGTGAGGCAGTAGAAAAAAGTTCTAGCCACATCTGCCCCCGCCGGAATTCAAACCCAGTACCTTCCCAATGCAAGTCTAGTGCTGTACCACTAAGCTACATCGCTGGGTAGTAATACTGAAAATGAAGTGAAAAGCAGCTATTTTATAGTGGGTATGGCAAAAAAATACCATATATATCTCGTGCGTAATGATATTATGACCCGTGTGACTTAAAATTCGTTATCACTCGTTTTAACATACTGTCACTACTCGTCAGTAATATGCCTCATTACACAACTAGATATACAATCTACTATTAGAGATCTGTATACACAATTAATATATGCCAACAGTTTGGTGACATAAAATGAGTCAACTCAAAATGCATGGGTTACAGGGTTCGTGCGTTGAACATAGTAGGGTGTGTATCGCGGGACATATGCAGCGTGGATGAGTTGGTAGGGCAACGGGGAGGGGGGTTTCGGTGGTAGGAGGGACGTTCGCAAACACGGAGATGGAACGCGTCGAGACGTTCCAGGGTTAAGAAAATCAACCTATTGTTGTACAGACCGAACCAGATATGTATATTATGCTATTGTTGACGGGCTACGTTATTTTTAACATGGTTTCACCAATCGTAGGTTCGAGGCAAAATAAACGACGAACTTAACAACTAAACTTCGAATTGTGGATTATAGACGCTCGACAATAGAGGTCATTAGCGTAACTAACTAAACTTCGAGATTGACTGCGGGTAAGTTCGGTTTTGAGCTCAGATCGATCTGAGTGCTCCAATGCGTTCGAATTTAACATTTATATGCTCTGAAAGATCTCTATCCTGCGTTCGGATTTAAAATCTGGAGGAGATCGAGCACGCTCTATGAGCTCCGAGGAAAGCGAGTGAGCAAGCAGATTTAACCATCTTCAAAGCATTCATTTTAAAAATGAGCGGAAACACTTGTTGTGAGAATGGATAAATTTCGAAGTTTATTTATATGAGGTAATTTTTCAATAGGTAAAAATACACGAATAATATTTATTCAAAGAATAGTAATAACCAATAAGTCTATATCGCACAGAATGATTAATTAAAATATTTATTATATCTATGGGTCGAAAAAATTAACAACCGGTAATACTATTAATTTTAAAATAAATGAATAAAACGAAAAAAATTGTGAATCTTGATTTATTATTATAACAATGTTGAATTAAATCAAAATGAAGAGCAATAAAGAATATATTTCGGCTTTAGTACTAAGAATTTAACTTACTGGCGCCATTTTATTCTGACGTTTGGAAAAATCTGCTAGATTACGTTCGGAATTATTGTTTAGATGGCTCGATTTGCTCGCTTGTCACGTGACCAAAAATCTGTTCGCTCGGCTCGATCAATCGAGTGCAAAACCGAACTTACCCTGCGTTGAATAACGTAGTTTAGAGAAAAATCGATTTAAAATTCTACAATGATTTTCTTATCAAGAAATATGTGTGGCCACAATCCAAGGCCATTGTCATGTCAGATTTTCTGACAATGCTTCCTGTAACCAAGCATAAGACTTTATTTCCTCCACAAGCAAATTATTTTATAAACGGTTGTGGTTTTAACAGCACAGAGCGCAGACTCGGAAGTGATTTTGTTAGAATTGGAAAACAGAATTCTAACTTATAACCAACAATTCCGTTTTGGACTTTGGTTCTAATTAGTCTTGTCCGAATGAGAATGGGCACAGCCAAACTCGACTGCCAGGGGCGCCAGCTGTATAAAAACTCGACTACCAGGGGCGCCAGCTGTATAAAAAATCGACTGCCAGGGGCGCCAGCTGTATAACCACCTCGGTCTGTACTCGGTAGGCAGTTCATAGTATCCAATAGTGATGGGCGAGATACGAGATGTTTTTACAATCGAAACAATTGTAATCATTCATAATAACAATCGAGTTCACAATCGACTCGGAGTTTTGATTTTACAATCGAAATGTTCGATTGTTTAAGTCGATTATTTGCCACATAGGTTATAGCAATAGCAGCGAATGAGAATACATATAAACGAGATTTAAGGTTATATGCTACTCGACAAACGTTCACGCGACTCGTTGATTGTTCACTGTTCAGTCGGTACTATGTGATCTCTTCACTATTGAATTCGTATTACACGATTACTGCACAATCGACCATCGACTCGACCACAGTATTTGAGCGATGAACGATTGTATATTATGTGGCTCTCGACAGTGTACGATTCAGTGTTATGCGACTCGGTCTCTGTGAACTATGAAACTTAACAATCGAGTTCAAGTGACAACCATCAAGAATCATTGAGATGTTTGAACAATCGACTAAAACATCTCGTATTCGCGCATCACTAGTATCCAACCGGGATGAAAACAGGAGACTGAATACTCTCCTATCCCTGGACAGGAATGTGTTGACTGCCTACCATTTCACCCATCGTTCTTTTCACACTTATATACATAGACACATATAACTACTACATCCATACCTCTACAACTTTTACCGCCAGAAAAAAACGTGATCAGAATTCACAATAAGATAATAATTTGTGACCGAAGGCTGTTACCAACATCAAGTAACGCCCTTTTGCAACCTACGGAATGAAACATAATCTTCACATAAAGATTGGATCATAACCAGAGATGCAAAAGATAAATAGGGTCATCCCACTTTTTTTACGGTTGGAATCTACGTTACAAATAAACAATAAAACAATTTTTCTGAGAATTTTTCGGAAGCTTTTCCTACAAAAAAATTCGACTGATGACTAGTCCTATACTTCCCACCTAGTAAATATTTGCAAAAAAAAACACTCTCTTTTTATTCTTTGAAAAAAAGCATGGCCCTCTTTTTTGTTTGGTGATCTACTGATGGCTAGTAATATAGCAAAAATCATGGTTACCTTGATTTACGTATAATTTTTATTTTTTTAGTAAAATATTTTTTTTCTCGAATACTATACATTTTAGAGAAAAAAAATATTTACATTTTTTTCATATTATAACATCTACAATTCATTTATATTTTTTTTTACCTATGTTAATACGTGACATTGAGAACGTTTTTTATAATATCTCAGGATCCACTGAACCGATTTGACTCAAAATCTAATCAGATCTAAGTTAAAGGCTGATAAATACAATAGAACAATCGGCATGGCCGTATGTTGTTCCGTTTTTAAGATATCGAAGGCGAAAAATTGACCACATACACACATACAGACACACACATACAGACATCAGTCAGAAAATGATTTTAAACGACTGCTAGGGTCTCAAAACGTGAAGATCTGTTAAAATCTCGAAATATTTTTTTCGGACTAAATCCATTACTTCCCTACCATATCATAGTAGAGATGGGAAGTAAAAAAATCCCAAAAGTGTTCAATGTAATTTTAAACATAGAATTATACGGTTATACCGCCACTGAATACGTCATTCACAGCCAGCCATATCTGATTGGCTGCTGTAGTTGAATTACGTCCACTGATCCATAGATACCAAGGCCGGCGCTAGGGGGAGGGTAAGCGGGGTCAAGGTACCCTGGGTCCGGGCCCCCGAAGGGGGCCCGCTTTTCCGATGATTACCTATTACTCGTATATGTGACTACCGTGTTTAAAATTTTCTGATTATTTCCAAAAACAACAAATTTTTGAGCAAAAACTTTTCGGAGGGAGCAGGGGTCTGAGGACGCTTACCCGGAACCCGAAAATCCTAGCGCCAGCCTTGCATAGTACACTGATTTGTTGTACAGTTGACAGGCCGGCAGTTAGAACTTAGGTTAGGTTCTTTACGAGTTACGACTGATGAGGAAGTATTCCTCTCTTTCTATAGACGTACCTATCTTTATTTATGCGTGGACGTATGTCTGGCTTCATTGGTCTGGCTTTGACGTCATAATATGGCGGTTAAACTAATCCGTTTGAAATGAACACATTTTTTATATTCTTGTTTGCAATTAAGAGGAAGGATATAAGAACAAAAAAGATGGTTTACATTATTTATTTATATAATAAACATTTTTTATTATTTGTTTATGTATGAGGAATAACATATATACTGTTCAAACTTATTAAATTTTAATACGCGGGAGAGTTCCTATACCATTTATCCGATTGCGATGAAATTTTGGTGAGTTGTTGTGCTCACTACGACTACCGGGAAGGCTTCTGTAAGTTCATAAATTCTTAGCACCCGGGCGAAACCGGGCGGGACCGTTAAATTACCGTGCATGGTGGAAGTACGTGTATATATGGCGGAGGGGAGGGTGTTTTAATCTTTATTATCGAAGCTCAGTGGGAGCGCTAAAAATCATAGCAGCCGAGCGAAGCCGGACCAAGCCGCTAGTCATATTATAAAAACTACTTATTTACGGTCAGAATTTCTGACAAGGCTTTGTAAAATTTAGAAATTAGGGTATTCTTTCTTCAGTATATATGTAGTGTTGACCCAATGAATGTTAATAATTGAAGGAAGGTTTGGTTGAGGGTCAAAATAATGAAGCTTTACTAAAATATCGCTTGTGGCCAATGTTTCGAAATATTTAATTTCATCTTCAGAGCCTCAAGCCAGTCAAATAACGGTAAATTGTTCTAATTCTATTTTGGTAAAGCTTCATTATATTTTGACCCTCAACCAAACCTCCCTTCAATTATTGGTATTCTTTCTATTTAAGAATGAAAGACATAACAAAAACAGTTTTGTCGTAGATCGGTCAGTGACTCTTCATTTTATGTAAAATGCATTAACATACGAGATATTATAATATAAAATAATATATCACAAGGGGTTCGCGTACTCCATGGTGTATATGCGGCCGTAACGGAAAGTGGCTCATGTCAGATTTTTCGCAAAACATATTTACTGCCGGAATCACGGGGCACATTCAGTTATCCATTTCATGGTGACAAAGCACTGCCCTCACTTGGCAACGGACAACCGTTCCCCTATCCATTGTTCCAAGTCTTCATGGTTTCCGGGCTTGTAGGCCGTGGTCCGGTGGTATTTCTACCTGACGTTTCGTCTACAACTGCGGTAGACATTCTCAAAGGCGATGTGGCAGCGGTCGAAGTGTCTTCCTTGGCGGCTTACAGGTCAGTGTGTCAGTGACTGGTGTCCTCCCTTCTTTTATGCCTAGTACCAGTGTGTTCTCTGTTCGGTCGTATAGTCCGTCTCTCTGTAATTGGTCAACTGCGCAGTGTGTAGTGGTGGGGGTGAGTTCTCTACTCGGTCATATTCCGTCCTTGCACAATTGGTCATTGGTTTTGTATGTCGGAGTGCTGGTGTCCAGGTTTTACTGAGATTGAGACCTTCATATTTTCGGTTGAAATTCTGTGTGTGCTTTTGTATTTCTACCTTTGGCTTTGAGAATGTCTACCGCAGTTGTAGACGAAATGTCAGGTAGAAATACCACCGGACCACGGCCTACAAGCCCGGAAACCATGAAGACTTGGAACCGTTCCCCTCTCTGCTGCTCTCTAATGATTTTTACCATAGACGGCGAGGATGAGTTCAAGTAGGCGGAGACCGGGAAGGAATGCAGCTAAGATGACGCAATGTGGAAGATTGTGCTATTCCTTTAAAATGTAACACGAGTCCTAATTCGTCAATGAGCTCCGTTGTCGAGCGTCTATTACCTACAATCTACGATTTTGGTTTTGTTTTTAAATAAGTTTTTTTTCCGAAGACATGAAAATATTGTGTCTAGCATGTCGAGAGAAACGGAACGTTTATGGCAAAAATGATCGGATAGACTTGTATTTTGACGTTTTGTCAATGTTTGTATAGCTGCGACAAATAAATCTTCTATCCAGGGCCGGATTTACCCTAAGTGCCGTCCTGGGGCACCGTGAAAAATACCGCCCCACACTGAAGTTTTTTTCACAATTTTGTAAATAAAAGTGCAGTGTTCATAATTTTACACACATTTTTAATAATGAGAAAAAGTGTTTTATTTATTTTAATTTATTAGTGTATTTGCCATAATATGGCACATACACTATTGGCGTCGGTCGGATGGCGGGACCTAGGGGTCGGACCAAAATTTCTCGACGTTTCATAGCCTCCTGAACACTTTGGCACCATTTTTAAAAATGTTTATATATATATGTATGTATATATATATATATATATTTATATATATATATATATATATATATATATATATATATATATATATATATATATATATATATATGTGTGTTCTCGATAACTCTCGACAGACTTAATCGATTGAAACGAAATTTGGTACACACATTGGAACCCATCACCGCAAGAAGCCTATTTAAAATGGGCCCGATCGGACCATTTTCAGGGTTGTATTTAGGGGTTCTAAAAAGTTTTTGGGCCCAAAAATACCGAAAAATTTGTCAGAATCGTTTCAAAATTGAAATTTAACTCTTTAGTAAAGATTAAAATGTGCTGCTAAAATTTTAATAAAATCGGCCCGACAGGACCGGACTTTCAAATTTTATGAAAACACTAGTTTGTTGATACGGATTTACTTAGATATGGAAGGGTGTATTTAATTGGGTGTACTGATAAAATCCATGTCTAATATTGAAATTTAGAAAAATTTAATTATTTTAAGGGATGTATTAAGGGGTTAAATTTTTTATTTTGTCAAAAAACAAACTTAAGTTTACATAATAATGCCACAATGCCTGTATTAGCAAATACACTATATTGTCGGCAGGGTTTGGCACTGCGACCCGAGTTTTTTTAATGTTTTCACGTTCCAAATTTTGCCGCCCCTGAAAATTTGCCGCCCTGGGCACTAGCCCCTAGTGTAAATCCAGCGCTGCTTCTATCTATCTATCTAAAAAAACCTATACGACCTAGAATCTTGAAATTTGAGACAAATGAAGGGCAGGGCCGTAGCTAGAGCTGAATTCAAGATGGCACTGAAAGTTTAAAGTAGGGCTGAAGCAAAAGACTACAATTTTTTAATTGGATTGCCCACCTCATCTGGTAATATCAAATTACAAAAGCAAGAAAACGGTAAATGACAATTTATTCAAAAAAAAAAAAAAAAAAAATACTGAACTTGCCATGTTATCAAATTTCCGAAGAACTTCATTTAGTCCAACGAATTTAATCTTGTTTTTCCAAATGCCAGATAAATCAAGTCTGTCATTCTGTCGTGACAGTCTTTGCGGCTTGTTTATAATTCCTTAAAGTAGGGCTCTTGATGTTTAACGTAATTTTTTAATAAGTTTAAATAATAACAATAATTTAATAATTAAGTTATACCACTAAAATGACATGACACTAATGGGAAATAAATAATGTTTGTATCTAAAATATAATAATGCTTGAACCCTAAAAAAACTCGACATGAACCACTTTGCTTTACAACCAGAGATATAAGACTGAATAAAGCAATGTCACTTTTTAACTGTGATCCAGACAATACATACATGTAGTTTTAGTGACTCGATAGAAATATGTATTATCGTCATACATCAGTCTGTTGTATGGTTGAGATCTGGATATTTAAGCGACAGGGGCGCAGCCCCGACTCATACCTGCTTCGATATCTTATTTATTTATTTATTGTAGATTATAGACGCGTCGACAACTTAGGTCATTAGCGTCTTAATTACATTAAATAACAACTTCCTTAAAACTAAATGACATCACAAAACATCCATGAGCGGAGGTGGGATTCGAACCCACGACAGTGTGATCCAAAGGTCGGCAACGCTAACCGTTACACCACACTGTCCTTTGCTTCGATATCCCCGATTACGGAGTATTATAACAATAGGTTATTATGTTCCCTCAAAGCGTGAAATACAACTTAATATACAAATAAATAAAATCGTAGGTAACTTAGCAACGGACTATCTGTTTGAAAGCCGTTCCCCTCTCTGCTGCTCTCTAATGATTTTTACCATAGACGGCGAGGATGAGTTTAAGTAGGCGGAGACCGGGAAGGAATGCAGGTAAGATGACTCAATTTAGAAGATTGTGGTATTCCTTTAAAATGTAGGGCTTGAGAATGGCCCAGCGTGTAGCGATGCTGTTGTTTACATGACGTTGCTATGGTTCCTCTATTACAAGTCCCCAGTTCCCGGGTTCTAGCCCGAGAGCTGGTAAAAGTGTCAATTGGATTTTCAATTTATTATTAAAAAAAAATAATGAATTGAAAATATGAATTGGTGCTAGGCCCAAATAACCTTAGCTGTTGGTGGTCTTTAAAACACACACAATTTTAAAATGTAACACGAATCCTAATTCGTCAATGAGCTCCGTTGTCGAGCGTCTATAATCTACAATCTACGATTCCCAATTCGAGAGATCCTTTCTCAAATTGAAGAATAAACGAGATAAAAGATTATTCTAACTAAAAGACGTCATCCCATTTATTACGAAATATCAAGGAGGAATAAAACAAGCATCTTTCCCCAACGTCAAAGTCCCCATTCCCCATTCCCTAGATCCAGATTAACTTCAGCTTCTTCAGCGGTCAGTTTCAATGCTGAATCTTTAAACGGTCTATCGCTTGTTTATTTTTTATCATTAGAAATAAACAAAATAGTAACTTTGTCTCTAACGAGGCGAGGGTTAGGAAGCCTATTTCTACCACCTGATAGCGCCACTGGCAAGTGAGGTATATGTCACTTTGATGTAATTCAAATGTCAGTACTGTTGTTTATATTTTCCGTCCACCTGATGGCGCCAGTTAAGTATTTGCCATTTAATCATTTAACGGCTAAATCGCAGTTTTGTATTATTTTTTTAAACCTTAATAAATGAAGAATAGTACAAACCGTTGATCTCTAAACGTTTGACATACCTTACTTGCCACTAGCGCCATCTGATGAATAAAAAATGTAAGCGGTTGACGTATACCTTATTTGCCACTAGCGCCATCTGACGAATAAAAAATGTAGTCGGTTGACGTATACCTTATTTTCCACTAGCGTCTATTGACGAATAAAAAATGTAAGCGGTTGACGTATACCTTATTTGCCACTAGCGCCATTCGACGAATAAAAAATGTAAGCGGTTGACGTATACCTTATTTGCCACTAGCGCCATCTGACGAATAAAAAATGGAAGCGGTTGACGTATACCATATTCGCTACTAGCGGCATCTGACGAATAAAAAATGTACGCGGTTGACGCATACCTTATTTGCCACTAGCGCCATCTGACGAATAAAAAATGTAAGCGGTTGACGTATACCTTATTTGCCACTAGCGCCATTCGACGAATAAAAAATGTAAGCGGTTGACGTATACTTTATTTTCCACTAGCGCCATTCGACGAATAAAAAATGTAAGCGGTTGACGTATACCTTATTTACCACTAGCGTCATCTGAAGATTAAAAAATGTAAGCGGTTGACGTATACCTTATTTGCCACTAGCGCCATCTGACGATTAAAAATATGGTAACCCTCATTGGTTTTTAACGAAATTTCGACTACATGAGAGTTATAGCGAATTATGTACGGAACCCTCGGCGCATTAAGTACGTTCATATTTGTTCGTTTTTTTATGGTCAATATTTTTGAAATTTCAGAGATGTATGACTGTCACAATCTGAAAATTTAAAATGACTTTGCGAAACAGCAAAAGTACATATTTATATGTTGTTATTTTGTAAGTGAACAAGCTATAGATTGTGGGATGAAGCTTTTCTAGTATCCACCGTTAAATGTTAGCCATTGCTCATCTTGGTAAAGTCGTAGTACATAACAAATATCAACAATATGTCATGCGTGTATTGCATTACACTGTGTGTCCCACAAAATTAAGACAACGGGCCATTTTCCTGAGAGTAGATCTTTCAATTATCCACGAGAGGCAGCACTTGTGGTAGGGACAATCATTATTCATTTCTCATTAGTGTCGTGTCATTTTAGTGGTATAACTTAATTATTAAATTTTTATCAATAATTTAATATAGTTAAGTTATACCACTAAAATGACACGACAGTAATGGGGAATAAATAATATTTGTACCTACCACAAGTGCTGCCTCTCGTGGATAATTGAAAGAACTACTCTCAGGAAAATGGCTCATTTTGGGTCGTTTTTTAAACCCTATATGGGTAACTGCACTACACAAATCTTAAAAAAAATTGTACTGTTTAGAATCCCTATATTATTGAACGAGCAAATCTTGTATATACCTATGTACCTATATAAATATTTTCTCGAAAACGGCCCTAACGATTTGGATGAAATTTACTGGAAAGGGGTTTTGGGGGGCAAAAAATTGATCTAGCTAGGTCTCATCCCTGGAAAAATTCGTTTTCTTATCGATTTTATCATTTTAAAAAACAGTCTTTTTAACGTTATAAAACAGTGTCGTATGGTGAGTAGGCTTTGGAAAAAACAAACTATTTTCATTATTTATGTCAAATTACTCTGACAGTCAATCTTTAACTTATTAAAATAATCAGTAATTATTTGAAAATATGTAGGTACTGTAGCAATTTGCTATTGCGAGCCCCTAAAAATAAAATTATTTCGAGCCTATGGAGTATTATTTCATTTATAGGATTTTAACATGTGGACCTTTGCGACGATAGATGACGTCAAGGCATACTGACCAGCAACTGAGACACGACTCTTGCAAACTTGAACAGAGATTAACAAGACTGGTTACATATGATCTCTATAAGTGCGTGAGACGAGAGCGTGTTTTTTTAATGTATAAAAGAGAGAACGCCTAAGAGAGATACAGATGATTCGTGTAAACTTTTGCAAGTCAGGGAGACGAGGTCTGGCGACCGTATCAGGCACATCGATGTGTTAAACAATCAAAAATGAAATGATTGAATATCTGGCGAATAAAATACTTTTTATTTTGGGATTTTGGAGTTGGATTTGTGCGTTTCGTTTTGGAGCTATATTGTTTTTGGTTTGGAGTTTGGATTCTGCGTTGTTTCCTCTTTCGATTCCTGTATTGTTCGACCTTCCTAGTTTTCCTAATTCCCGAAAATTGATTTATTTTCCGTATTTCCATTGTTGGATTATTGTTTTCGATTTAGTTAGCTTACCGTGCAAGATAAACCATAAAGAAGTCAAGCGCTTCTCCACGTTTAGGGATTATAGGTTTCTGCTTTTGGATTTCCTTGTGGTTGTGTTGATTCTGGAATACGGGAATAATTTTATTTATTCCAGAAATTTTGAAGATTTTGCAATTATCCCGAAATTTTTAATATTCGCTATCATAAGTGACGACGCATAAAATATCCCAGAATATTATCATGTGTCTATCACAGTGGGATAGATATGGTACTACAATATATCCCGAAAATATTAAGGGATAAAATCTAATATTCTATGAACGTCTTACATTTCTGAATGTCTACCACTCTGCGTAGTACTGAGTCAATTTAGATATTTACGTCAGAATGAAAATGATAAATAGTGCGTCGATTGTATTCCTGTAGGATTTCTTGCACTACATTGGGAATTTTCCGGAATATTTTGAATCTTATTATGAATTAAGTTTAGATTCCACGTCGCCAGTTTCGCCGATTTTAAAATATTTATGTCCCGAATCCTATGCAATGTATTTTTTAGGCACAGGAATTTCCGTACAGGCACGGATTAAGTGTGAAATGGATGTGTTGAGAGTTGTGAGGATGTGTTGAGAGTTGTGAGGATGTGTTGAGAGTTGTAAAGATTTTGTGTTGAGAGTTGTGAAGATTTTGAGGTGAGAGTTATGAAGATTTTGCGTTGAGAATTCCGCTTAGCGTTTTGCGATGGAATGAGTAGGTTGTTGTGAGGCTTCGAGGCCTGTTGAATCGGGATTTTTGTCTCGATTGTTGGAAGTTTCGTGGGGCCTGTGATGGCAGTGCCGCTTTTATTTTTTGTATCTCGACTGCTGAGTGTCCCGATTTTGTGTTCGTAATCTGATGTTTTTGGCCTTTTGGGTTGAGTTGTCGTGTGGTATTGGCCTTTGAAATCGCCTAGGATTTTATTCTGTTTGTCTTGCTAGGGAGGTAACAGCGTTGGGCCTGGAATTAATATAACTGTGAATATTTTTCGGACCTCTATCGGCCAACGTGGTTATCGTCTACGAATTATCCCTAACTGTGGCCACTCTCTCTGTCTCAGTTTGAGCGATCTGAGACTTACACAGTGTGGCCCTATAAGTTCTGGCGCCCTTTGATCTCCCGGTCGGTATCTGGCCCACTAATTTATTATCAATCGAGTGTTCGGCTATAGTTAGGTGATCCTGAGTGTAGAGGTGAATTCAAATTAAATTAAATTATTATGGGGCACGAGTCATTGTGTGCATTCACATTTTGTGTTGTTTTAAGTGTCGAGTGGTAGGTGGTTGGGTTTTTTATTGTCCATTATGGGCTTTTCCTGTACTTGGATTTAGAGGCTGCTTCCCAAAAACAAGTGCGATTATACAACTAGTAAATAATTTTTGTTCTCAGACCCATGACCCCGCGCCTGCTGTAGCTAGCCGCGCAGCCGATTAAATTCGGGTCAGATGAGGAATAGCACAGGCTACAGTACATACGTTATGTAGTATGACGTATAATAATATTATCTACTTATAGGTATGTAATTTTTTTTCTTAAAAACGACTAAAGAATTTGATGAAATGGGAACTTTAAGTACTGTTTTTTTTGAACTCATCCGAGCAAAGCTCGGTCATCCAGATATTATTTTTTTAAGCGTCGAAGCGTTTTCATTTCGGATCGCGGCGTGTTTTTCCGTAGATGAACCCGACTTGAAGACAAGCGAAGATCAAAAGAAAAGAGTAAAAATATAAAAACAGAAGAATGAGGAAGGGAGTTAAGTTTTATGATATCAGTGATTGATTTATTACTACTGTAGCCAGTTGTCTGAACGGAGATGCTTATTTACATAAGTAGCTTAAAAATGTGATGGGAAATTGTATATATGGTCATCACTTACTACAGGCGTGGATAACAAACAACTCTGTTGGGCAATTAATTATGTTACAAGTGTGGAAAGTGACGAATTATGGCATGGGGTTGTTATAGAACGAGCTCTGTCACACGAGATCTCCTGTGACATAGTACAACCTGCAGAGGAGAGTTCTGTAAATATACCATGCCATAACTCGTAATTTTACGCACTTGTAGCATAAATAACTAATATTTTATTCAATAAATAATAGTTAAAAAAATTCACAGATTTCGCAATCCTTGCAACCATCGAGGACATTGGAAATGATAACAGCATATATATGAAACATAATTAACTGTTTATTATATACACACAATATTTATCAATGCACTGTTTAGTTTTGTCAGGAATAACCCTATTTATTCTTCTGTTATATACGCGTTCACTTATAATTGATTACTTAACTTTTAAATGGATTTTTCTACAGTATTTATTAACATTTGCTCAAAAATAACACCGCAGATCGTCGCAAATACCTCTCAATTAACTAGACATGATATAAAACACATTTCGAAAAAATTGCATTTGTTCAATTTTGCATGATTGCTCCTCACTTGATCGCGACACCGTTGTCTTTTGGCTTTGAACGAAAACTCGTAACTCTGTCCCCATATACGAACATAAACATTTCCAATGTTAAAATCAGTGAATTTCAATAGAAGAATATCACTTTCATAGAAAATCCCGATCCCCAGATCGGGACTGTTATCTCTTGTCCCGAAAATATCGGGATTAAAATATTGATCCCCGGATTGAAACCCTAGTTGAAACGAATATTAATAAAATATTTTTTTCAGGGCGCAATGACCTATTTTGAAACGCAGTTTTCAGTGGCGGCGCTAGGATTTTTTGTTAGGGTGGGCCAGACTTCGGTATGGTGTTCTGACGGTGGGCCAATAACATTTGTTCCCAAAATTTCAGTTCTCGTCAAAATTTTAACTCAGGTTACTTGCGATAGAATTTACAAGAAAAATTGTTGAAAATTCGAGAGTTAAAAACGTATTTAAAAGATAAACTAGAGATTGGGGATTATTCCAGGGTGGGCCATGGACAACCCGGCCCACCCTCTAACGCCGCCACTGACAGTTTTAATTAAAAATTTATATATGAAACCTGGACATCAGCACTCCGACATACAAAACCAATGACCAATCGTACAAGGACGGAATACGACCGAGTAAAGAACTCACCCCCACCACTACACACTACGCAGTTGACCAATTACAGAGAGACGTACTACGACCGAACAGAGAACACACTGGTACTAGGCATAAAAGAAGGGAGGACACCAGTCACTGACACACTGACCTGTGAGCCGCCAAGGAGGACACTTCGACCGCTGCCACATCGCCTTTGAGAATGTCTATCGCAGTTGTAGACGAAACGTCAGGTAGAAATACCACCGGACCACGGCCTACAAGCCCGGAAACCATGAAGACTTGGAACAATGCCGGCCGTGAAAGCTTGCACACTTGGATAAAAATATTTTTCCAAGCTTTGTGAATGTTAACAGGCCTGTTCGATCCCCAATGAAATAAATGTTGACCACGTCTATATTTTATCTTATATGACTGTCTTTATTTATTCATACATCTGCAGTTTCAGCATGAAAAACTGAAGACTTCTGTACAGAATGATTTCTCCAAAATTAAAAGAAACGAAAGAATGACGCAGACAAAAACATTCTTTAGACAGGATTTCAGAATTCAGACAAAGAAAACAATTATATTGCTAATTTTTATTGTTGATCGATGTTTCGATATATATATATGCTAAAAATTAATCAACGCATAAAATACAGCATCTATTATTTATACAGGGATAAAATACAGCATCTATTATTTATACAGGGTGACTTGCAACGTAGGGACCTCAATTTTGAACAACGCATATTATTCCTCACGAATAGACAGTTAGACTCATAATGTAAACCGAGGTTTTCGTTCTTGTATCCTTCTTTTTAAAGAGCCATTTTCCTGAGAGTAGTTCCTTCAAATATCCACGAGAGGAAGCACTTGTGGTAGGTACAAACATTATTTATTCTCCATTAGTGTCGTGCCATTTTAATGATAACTTAATTATTAAATTATTATTATTATTATTAAATTAATTAAATAATTAAGTTATAACGCTAAAGTGAGACGACACTAATAAGGAATAAATAATGTTTGTACCTACCACAAGTGCTGCCTCTCGTGGATAATTGAAGGAACTACTCTCAGGAAAATGGCTCATTGCAATCAAGAATTAAAGCAAAATAGTTATATTTGCTATTTTAAAAATATAATAGAGTCGTCCCATATTTTCTTAGGGTTGGAATCTACGTCACAAATAAATAATAAAACAATATTTTTGATAATTTTTCGGAAGCTTTTTCTACAAGAAAAAATCCTTAAAAGTGCGTATTTTAAAATGTAATTTTAAACATAGAATTATACCGCCACGGAATACGTCATTCACAGCCAGCATTCATTGATTGGCTGCTGTAGTCGAATCACGCCCACTGATCCATAGATAAAGAGAGAATATTGTACACTGATTTGTTTATGTACAGTTGACAGACCGGCAGTTAGAACTTAGGTTAGGTTCTTCACGAGTTACGACTGACGAGGAAGTATTCCTCTCTTTCCATAGACATGCTTGTCTTTATCTATGCGTAGACGTATGTCTGGCTTCATTGCTCTGGCTTTGACGTCATAATATGGCGGCTAAGCTCATCCGTTTGAAATGAACACATTATTTTAAATTCGTGTTTGCAATTAAGAGAAAAGATATAAGAACAAAAAAGTTAGTTTAAATTATTTGTTCATGTATGAGGAATAACACTGTTCAAAATTATCAAATTTTGATGCGCGGGACAATCCTATTCCCAAAAAATAGGGTCTTTTTGAAAATAACGCTCAAAATTCAAAAATTTTAATTACGCATTTTCATTGTAGGCATGGCAGAAAGGTGTTCTATAAATTTGAACTTGATCGGTTTCGTAGTTAAGAAGATCTCGCATATCGATGAATTCTGCACGGCGACAACGAGCAGACCGTACAGATCAAAAAAATCTATCGCAAAATGTTTTTAGAGTCTAAATAGTCAAGATTGATCAAAATCCGAATTTCGATTTTTTGCACGATTATATTACTTTTCTATCACCGAAGGTGATGAAAAGTAAAAAAACGTATTTTTTTCTATTTCATAATAAAAATAGTAAATGCAAAAAATGTACACAACATTTCAATTGGAATACACAAATAGTTATAAAGTAGGTATGATATATTATCTGAGTGCACATGCGGACAAAGTTTCAAATTTTTTTTCGGATCTACAAAGTTTTCTATCTTATATTTTAAAAACGTAAGAACAAAACGAGAATAAAATTTTCTACTACTTTCCATCGTAGTTCAAATCCAGTACATTTTATATACCTACATTACATTTTCTCGAACTATAGATTCTTATTAGCCGAGAGCTAGTGACAATTTTTTGGTGTTATTTATTCAAGGTCTTATTTTTGTGAAAATGTTGAGGGAGGCATATTAAAGTGCCCTGAGTGATTTTGCTAGATAGCGGTATGGGAGAGATGCAGAGCGGCTCCAACATGTAAAAAAAAAATGGTCACAATTATTATCGCTTCAAGGCTGAAATTGTTTGTATAGCTTGTCGGTGACCCAATAATGCCATTATAATATTTGCAGATCGATTGGTCAGTATTAAAGAGGTGGCAGATCACCCTAAACGTGTCATATACCCGACGAAATTTAAATTATTAGTTCAAGGTTCAAATTTTAATATGTTGTTACGGTGACTGTTTTAAGCAAATATTTCAATTTGCAGAACAAAGTTTGCGTATTAAGTACTGGTCTTAAAAGTTATAAGAAAAAATTCACAGATTTCGCAATCCTTGCAACCATCGAGGACATTGGAAATGATAACAGCATATATGAAACATAATTAACTGTTTATTATACACACAATATTTATCAATGCACCGTTTAGTTTTATCAGGAATAACCCTATTATTCTTCTGTTATATACGCGTTCACTTTTGCTTGATTACTTAACTTTTAAATGGATTTTTCTACAGTATTTAGTAACATTTGCTCAAAAATCACCGCAGATCGTCGCAAATACCTCTCAATTAACTAGACATGATATAAAACACATTTCGAAAAAATTGCACTTGTTCAATTTTGCATGATTGCTCCTCACTTGATCGCGACACCGTTGTCTTTTGGCTTTGAACGAAAACTCGTAACTCTACCCCCATATACGAACATAAACATTTCCAATGTTAAAATTCGATATCACTGGAAACCCTGCCATAATCGATTGAACGATCCTTCAACAAATTTAATCAATTGGATGCACCTCCATGGCTTTAATTAAGACGCGAAATTCAAAATTATTCAGTTTTCAGCCGATTCTCGGTTGTCTTGAAAAGGTCGCGTGTTCAAATAGAAACGAACTATGCAGAAGTGGGATCCTGATTTAATTATAAACATACCTGTGCTTAATGCATCAATTCCTTCGTTTTAATTAAGATGCACGTACTGGCGTGAATTCTTTCTAAATTTATCGGTATACAGGACGACCTCTTAAAGAAGGCACCTTCTCACACGCACGATACTTTTTGAAGTTATACTTCTTTTGGCGCGTTATGGAAACATGATGAGAGTGAATGTTTAGGATGCGCGCGCATCGCGTCACGAAAATTTACTAACACCATGAAGTTGCATCGCGACATGAAAATTCACACCCTGAAGTTAGTCATTAGTAAAACTTCAACTAGAGTCGTTACACCAGTCACAATGTGACAAGAGCGTTTTCAGTTTTGAATAACATTAATAAAAGCCATTGTCATACAAACGCTCGTTTATGCCGCTTTCGTTAAATATGAGTTTGTACTCCAAATCGTACTGTTTTTACATTATTATAATACCCTTTTATATAGCACTGTCACATAAGGTGTAACGTGGTGTAATGGTAGCGGCCTCGCGTCATACACAATAGGTCCTGGGTTCGAATCTCAACACAAACATGCTGTTTTTTTTTTTTTTAATAAATAATTAGTTCTAAATATAACAAATAAATATATTTAATAAGTTAATAATTCATTAAATTAAATTAATTTATTTAATATCTTTATTTTATTATTTTATCGTCTTTTTTACAAACGTTTACTTTAGTACTGGCACGCGGGATAAAATGTTTGGAGTTATTTTTGTTTTGTTACGCCAAAGAAGTATAACATACTACGCACACACTCTTTTTTTTATAACAAGAAAATGTTTTGTTAATAAAAAAATATCATTATAATAATTAGTTGTTTTTACCGATAAGTTTTTCAACAACATCTTTAAACTATTCTTTGACCCAACGTTTTTCCATTGCATTATAAGTTGCGCGGCTGTCCATGAAGTGGCTTTTCCGTGAAAAAGGTTGGGGAAAATGACGCGGGAATAGCAGAGGGTGAACGTTGTTATACACGTGTGCGTGAATCAGGGTTGCCAAATCAACACGAAACAAATGAATTCTTCGTATATACGGTAATAGAATAGAATAGAATAGAATAGAATAGAATAGAATAGAATAGAATAGAATAGAATAGAATTTATTTCTTTCAAATTACAATAGCACTGTACATTTTAATTACATTTTTACATAATAATAATGCGTTTAAAGTCCGTTTTTGCCAAACGCCACGCACACTATTACATCGCAATTAAAAGCGAAGTGGCCGACATCTGGTGTTAGAATCCGAAGTCGTCGTATGTGGGGTCTAGGGAAAAAAGTGACAGCTCCCGTAATGTCATTATTTCTCATTTGACTCAACCCGACCTATCTATAATATAATATCAATGTCTGTTAAAGCTCGATATTGTCGAGCGTCTATAATTCACAATTCATTCATTCATTAAAGCTCGATCGGACTTTGTTAACATAAAAATCTAGCCTCATTTACTTTACTTAGTCTTGTCTTGTCTTGAGATATCAAGACTTCACTAAGTCTAAGTCTAGATTAACAAACTCTTGTCTTGTCTAATATCAAGACTAGATTATTTTCAAGAGTCTAGATTAGTAGTAGTAAACTACTTAGTTTATCTAGACTCTTGAAAATTGTCTAGAGTTTTGGCAAAAGTCTTGATTTAGATAAAGCAAGTCTTGTCTTGTCTTGAAAATTTCTAGACAAGACTTTTGCAAGTCTTGTCTTGAAAGTCAAGACAAGACAAGAGTCTAGAAAGTCTAGATCTAGACGGCAACACTAACTTTACTTACAAAATCATTCAAATCATCATTTCGTCCAAAGTGTTGACATCTACATTTGCTTTGTGAAATTACAGATTAAACCCCACACAGACGTTCGAAGTGCTGACATATATATTCGCTTTCGATTGCGAATAGAGAATAGAGATTGAATCTCGCGTTTATAAATCATAAATTATTATCTCCGGAAATTCCCAAAGAACATTTCAATGCAATTTGCGATAGCAACCACATTCCAATGTCCCCCCTGGGGGGGCATTGACAGTTGATACCCTGAAGATGGCAGAAAAGGTACGTGTACCGAAACGTCAGTAAATAAATACAATTATTTTAAATATTAGTATTGCAATTATTGATCCTGTGCCACGGATGTCTTCTTTCAACCTTAATATTAATTCTAGGGATCGTATTTAGCTAAATCCTATTTTAGAGTCAACTTAACCATTTAATATAAGATTGGCAACCCTGTCGTGGGTCACCCACTGCGGTGTGAGACGTACAAGTTTATATTAAAAACCAAACTTGGCATGTAAGCGACAACTTCTTAACGCAAACTTCTCAGATACTGCAAACCCTCCTCCTTGTCCTTCTCACCATAGGTTGCTGCGATTTGAAAATATTTCGCATACTTGTTTTTTTTTGTTGGTCCAGTGACCATGTCGATTGCATAAGTTCCAAGGTCTTTTTAGAAGTTATACTTCTTTATGCGGACCGGACTTGTTTGCGCAAAGCGTTAAACGATGCGCGCGCCCTATTGCAGATAGTTGTTGAACTAAGAGCTTTAGAAAAATCTCGTTAGATGTCGCGCCGTACCTCTTTATGCGACTCTGGGAGAGTTTATGCAAAGCGTTGAACATGCGCGCGCCCTATTGCAGGTACTTGTTGAACTAAGAACTTCAGAAAAATCTCGTTAAATGTCGCGCCGTACCTCTTTATGCGACTCCGGGAGAGTTTACGCAAAGCGTTGAACATGCGCGCGCCGTATTGTAGGTAGTTGTTGAACTAAGAGCTTTAGAAAAATCTCGTTAGATGTCGCGCCGTACCTCTTTATGCGACTCCGGGAGAGTTTACGCAAAGCGTTGAACATGCGCGCGCCGTATTGAAGGTAGTTGTTGAACTAAGAGCTTTAGAAAAATCACGTTAGATGTCACGCCGTACCTCTTCATGCGACTCCGGGAGAGTTTAAACGACACACGCGTACTATTGCAGGTATATACTACAAAATTGTAAATGTTCTCAATGTTATTTGCCCTATGTTCGATAGAACCGTTTACACCCTGTATAATGGCAATACAATAATCGTAGCCATTATATAATTTGTATATTCTATAATCTGTAGGTAAGCGTATAAGTGAACTGGATGGCTTTGGTGCAATTAGCTAATCGAGGAGAACAATGCAAGGTGTCTGTTACTGTTACGATGTCCGCCTCTCATTGATTATGTATTATACTAAACAACAGCTTACTAATTGCCGCAGTACGATTTCATTTATGTTCCCATCGCATGTATCAGGACATATATTTGACCTAGACACCTCCTTCAAAAAAGCTACTAAAAAGAGAAAAATAATAAAATTTAGAGGTCTGCGCCAATAAAATATGAAGTCGGTTAAAGTGTCAATTTAATTAATATCTACTTTTTTAATTGGCGCCGACTTCAAAATTTTATTAACTTCCCATTGGAAGTTATTGTAATGGGTCCGAAAATCGAAATCAAAATGTATAACAAATTTTTATGTTTCAAGGTCACTACACTATTTTTAGAAAGATGTCTGTGTGTGTGTGTGTGTACGTATGTGTCCATTTCTAAGACGAAATCTCGAGAATGAAAAATGATATCGACTACGTTAGGGTGCCAATCGACGCGTATTAACGTAAATATGATCTGAAAGAAATTTTTTCAAAATCGATTCAGCCGTTCTTTTTTCTTAACCAAATAGACTCCAAAAAAGTAGATTTTACACAATATCTCGCGAATAAAAAATTATACCGACTTCGTAAGGGTGTCAATCGAGGCGTGTTAACGTCATTTTGATCCGACATATATTTTATAAAAATCGGTTCAGCCGTTTTTTTTTAAATGATTACTTTTCTGTGTAATATCTAATTTAATTATTATTATTAAATATTTATCAAACTGGGAAGTTCGTCGTGTGGACCTCAAGGGTCGCACTTTAGTCCTAATAAACGACCCACCTCACGGCTTGATATTTTCCTTTTTTTAGTAGCTTTTTGAAGTTTTTTTTTGTTAAAAAGTGTTTTTTTAGGTTCTACGAATTATTGTTCTATGGTCAGAAGCGGTCAGCCTACGTATGATGGTGTTAAATGTAGATTATAGACGCTCGACAGCTGAGATCAGCACTGATGGTGGTAAATGTTTGTAGGCTCTATTAGTACTGACAGAATAATAATAATCAAATTACTGTACTGTATTTGTTATTCTTTTGAAATATGGGCTATGGCTGCCAAATTGTAAAGTTATGCCAAATGAGTTTCGTACATAATTTATTAAATTTTTCTAAGACTTCCAAATTTTTCGTGCTGGAAAACATAAACATGCTGCATGTTTGCAATTATTTTCCGAATTCTGTAAACGTTCTTAAAAAGTACAATAAGCGCAAATACATATTTCTTTAAATTTCTAATTTCAAGTCGCCGCAAAAGTTTGATGCGTTTCGTGTCACAATTTTTTAACAGGACAGGCTTATAGTAACAATTTACGAAAATAAGTTCATAATAGTAATTTATGCGAAGCCTAAAGTTATGTTGCATTTGATTTATACCAGAACTTGTGTTGCTTTTCTGACGCAAGCATCCACTAAGAAATGATTTTTCGAAATTCAACCCCTACGGGTGTCAAAGGGAGGTAAAATTTTGAAAGAATAAAATGAACAAAATAAATATTAGTAAAAAAATTCACAGATTTCGCAATCCTTGCAACCATCGAGAACATTGGAAATGATAACAGCATATATGAAACATAATTCACTGTTTATTATACACACAATATTTATCAATGCACTGTTTAGTTTTGTCAGGAATAACCCTATTATTCCTCTGTTATATATGCGTTCACTTTTGCTTGATTACTTAACTTTTAAATGGATTTTTCTACAGTATTTATTAACATTTGCTCAAAAATAACACCGCAGATCGTTGCAAATACCTCTCAATTAACTAGACATGATATAAAACACATTTCGAAAAAATTGCACTTGTTCAATTTTGCATGATTGCTCCTCACTTGATCGCGACACCGTTGTCTTTTGGCCTTGAACGAAAACTCGTAACTCTGCCCCCCATATACGAACATAAACATTTCCAATGTTAAAAACTTTTTAGAGACAAGCTAAAAAGGAAAAAATAATTTTTAATAATTTAGGTTCATAATTATAAAACCCACGCTTTTATAATTATGAACCTAAATTAAAAATGTCCATACTATGTTCAATAATATCATGTATTTTGCTGACTTGTCCACATCTTCGGTGTACAACTGGACTAATAAATCGTATCTTATATACCGGCAAAAAAGGAGTTCCCGCGGGTTACTAAAATAAATATTAGCAAAAAAAACTTTTTAGAGACAAGCTTTTATTTAAATGCACTAAAAAGGAAAAAATAATTTTTAATAATTTAGGTTCATAATTATAAAAGCGTGGGTCGTGACTAATAAACTATCATAGAGTTCACGACCCACGTTTTTATAATTATGAATCTAATTTATTAAAAATTATTTTTTTCCTTTTTTGTGCATTTAAATAAAAGCTTGTCTCTAAAAAGTTTCTTATTTAACTCAACTCTGCACATCGGTAGCTTTCGCCAAAAACGACAAATCAGTCGCGGTTCCGGTCCTGGTCGGCCATGGAAGTAGCGTTAGTGTTTTGTTCTCGACGATGTGCACTTGGTTGCAATTTATAACATACGAGTTTAATTTAAAACAGTAAATGAGATCACGTACGTTACTTACACAATACATACGTAATGTTTTTGTTTCTTTGTACCTCCTTATGTAACAATGTTTATAATATACAGCATGTCCCACACACTATTGACCATGCAAAATACCTACACTGTAAAAAATGGATGTAAAATTACTTTGAAAGTTAAAGTAGAATTCGCTCAATTTTCTAAGTGGTTTTACATTATTATTTATTTTTACACAGAAAACTTCATAAAAACTTGGACTTTTAGTTAAACAAATTTGTGATTTTTACATAAAGTAAATTAAAGTTACATAATTTGTGTAATATTCCAATAAAGTGTGTAAAAATTACAAAATAAAATGTATAGTTACATATATAAAATGGATGAATACAAAACAAATTAATGTAAAATTAGTAACCACGCATGCGCAATGTGTTTTTATGGAATCTACGCGATGTGCAGGCGATACCTGTTTGAGACGCCATTGTCTCTTTGTGTGCCTATTACCAGATTAATCGCTGGCTACAAATGGACCATCGATAATCTATGTAATCGGCCTTCTTATTTCTTACAGTGTAGTGTATTTTATTTTGAAAAAAAAAATTTATGGCGCCATTCCGTAAATATTCTGAACGCAACGGCGTCGAAATTTTTCAAATCGGTCAACCCCTCAAGAAGTTATGGTTGAACAAACATAAAAAAAATATACGTTTCGAATGATCCATTTTCCTGAGAGTAGTTCTTTCAATTATCCACGAGAGGCAGCACTTGTCGTAGGTACAAACATTATTTATTCCCCATTAGTGTCGTGTCATTTTTGTGGTATAAGTTAATTATTAAATTATTATTATCATTAAATTAATTAAATACACTAATGGGGTATAAATAATGTTTGTACCTACCACAAGTGCTGTCTCTCGTGGATAACTGAAGGAACTACTCTCAGGAAAATGGCTCATTGATAACCTCTGTTTTTTTGAAGTCTGCTAAAAAAGATATTATTTGGGTTTCACCCCAAAATTTTATTACATCAATTTTTTAGCACCGATATGGGATTTTTTTATACAGTCAACCTAAAAATTACGAGCCCCGATCAAGCGCCGCTGATTACGCGGCCCCATTGGTCCCCAAATTTAAGTCGTCGCAAAAAACCGGTCAAATATTTTATGTGCCAAGGGTTCCGCACATCATTCGCTTTAGAATTCCTGTATGGTCTACTAATTGAACTTTTTTATTTTTATTTTATTTATTGTTAAGTATAGACGCGTCGACAACTTAGGTCATTAACGTCTTGATTACATTAAATAACAACACACTTAAAACTAAATGACATCACAAAACATCCATGAGCGGAGGCGGGATTCGAACCCACGACAGTCTGATCCAGAGGTCGCGACGCTAACCTATTTGGGCATATTTTTCTCGGTATATGTGTAAAGCAGATATGTTTTGCCCGACACCCAGTAGACGCGACATACAACTTTTGACAAAGTGTATTATGTTCAGACTAATGCATGCATGGCGCTTATCTTAAGTTAGCTTATATACAATACCTGACAAAGGAAAGTGATATCTTAATCATTTCCGTAACTTCGCATGTTATTTATTCGCATACTGTTGTCAGAAGTTATGATTTGACAATGACCTTGGATTTTGATTACATCAATAGTCAATACTAATATTATATAAAAACAGAACAAAATGTCGGTAATAACCTTGCAGAACGATATAAACAGCTAGGCGAGCAAGTTTTCCTCTAAGAGAGGGGGTTAATACCGACATTTTGTTGTGCAAATTGAAATGAATGCTTAAAACAGTCGCCGTAACAACATATTAAAATTTGAACCTTGAACTAATAATATAAATTTCGTCGGGTACATGACACGTTTAGGGTGATCTGCTACCCCTTTAATACTGACCAATCGATCTGCAAATATTATAATGGCATCAACAAGCTATACAAACAATTTCAGTCTTGAAGCAATAATAATTGTGACCATTTTTTTTGTTACATGTTGGGGGCGGTCTGCATCCCTCCCTTACCGCTAACTAGCAAAATCCATTATTCAGGGCACTTTAATATGCCTCCCTCAACATCTTCACAAAAATAAGGCCTTGAATAAATAACACCAAAAATTTGTCACTAGCTCTCGGTCTATATGGACGTCGAGTCATGGGACATCCTGTATATCGTCTAACGAAAGAATTATCAACCTGTCGTTTCTTAGAACGTCTCGACTATATATCAAGTCTAATCCGAAACGAAATGTCAAAAACTTGTTGAAGCCTCGACTGTTAATTTTTGTGACTTATTGATTCAAAAAGATTGACAACTTTGAAAACTTTTTAAATTATTAAAACAAAAACGAAAATCTTTTAATACTTTGAAAGTCTCATTCCTCTACTGACATCTGAAATTACAAAGTTAATGTTCGCACCATAAATTATTTAAAATGTTCAAAACTTTCGTCAAATTACCACTTTCCTAAATTTCAAATTCCAATAATAAATAACTGATTGATGTATTAAGCTCTATTTATATTATCCGGTCAGACACGGCGCGGGAACGTAACGTTTCCGGCAAGACAAACATTTTTACATGCATTTCAAATACGAGTATTGATACGTGACGGAATCCGCTACGTATTAAGATTCGTATTTGAAATGCATGTTATAATATATATCATATATATAAAATTCTCGTGTCGCGGTGTACGTTATTGAATTCCTCCGAAACGGCTGGACCGATTTTGATGAAATTTTGTGTGCTTATCGGGTAGGGTGGAGAATCGGACGACATCTATTTTTCATCCCCCTAAATGTTAAGGGTGGTCCACCCCAAATTTTTTTTTTTTATTTTTTGGACAAAATTTTTTGTTTTAATTTTTTCATGATTCAGCATTGAAAAATACATACAACTCCAAATTTTCACCCTTATACGATCAACCCCTGTCTAATATATAAAATTCTCATGTCACGGTGTACGTTATTGAACTCCTCCGAAACGGCTGGACCGATTTTGATGAAATTTTGTGTGCTTATCGGGTAGGGTGGAGAATCGGACAACATCTATTTTTCATCCCCCTAAATGTTAAGGGTGGTCCACCCCAAAATTTTTTTTTTAAGTTTTTAGACAAAATTTTTTGTTTTTAATTTTTTATGATACAGCATACACAAATACATACAAGCCTAAATTTTCACCCCTCTACGATCAACCCCTATTTTTGTCAAGGTGTACGTTACTGAACTCCTCCGAAACGGCTGGACCGATTTTGATGAAATTTTGTGTGCTTATCGGGTAGGGTGGAGACACGGACAACATCTATTTTTCATCCCTCTAAATGTTAAGGGTGGTCCACCCCAAATTTTTTTTTTATTTTTTGGACAACATTTTTTGTTTTAATTTTTTCATGATTCAGCATTGAAAAATACATACAACTCTAAATTTTCACCCTTATACGATCAACCCCTGATTTTTAATCGCGATTTTTATATTAAGCTTTAAAAAATACATATATGGCGAACGAGCGAAGCGAGTGAGTAGTGTATTTACAATATTCAAGCGAACGAGCGAAGCGAGTGAGTAGTGTATTCATAATATTCAAGCGAACGAGCGAAGCGAGTGAGTAGTGTATTTATAATATTCAAGCGAACGAGCGATATATAAAATTCTCATGTCGCGGTGTATGTTATTGAACTCCTCCGAAACGGCTGGACCGATTTTGATGAAATTTTGTGTGCTTATCGGGTACGGTGGAGACACGGACAACATCTATTTTTCATCCCCCTAAATGTTAAGGGTGGTCCACCCCAAATTTTTTTTTTTATTTTTTGGACAACATTTTTTGTTTTAATTTTTTCATGATTCAGCATTGAAAAATACATACAACTCTAAATTTTCACCCTTATACGATCAACCCCTGATTTTTAATCGCGATTTTTATATTAAGCTTTAAAAAATACATATATGGCGAACGAGCGAAGCGAGTGAGTAGGCGAAAATATTCAAGCGAACGAGCGAAGCGAGTGAGTAGTGTATTAATAAAATTCAAACGAACGAGCGAAGCGAGTGAGTAATGTAATTATAATATTCAAGCGAACGAGCGAAGCGAGTGAGTAATGTAATTATAATATTCAAGCGAACGAGCGAAGCGAGTGAGTAGTGTATTTATAATATTCAAGCGAACGAGCGAAGCGAGTGAGTAGTGTATTTATTATATTCAAACGAACGAGCGAAGCGAGTGAGTAGTATATCAATAAAATTCAAACGAACGAGCGAAGCGAGTGAGTAATGTAATTATTCCTGGAAATAACGTATATGGCTAAACAACGTTTGCCGGGTCAGCTATACTAAATATACGTGAGCGGAGTAATGGGTGACCGCTATTAAATCATAATTTCATACCATCCGAGCGAAGCCGGACCGGGTCCGCTAGTATTTTTATATATGTGTGTGTGTGTGTACGGGCTATAACTTTCGAAAGAGTTAATAGATTTTGACGAAATTTGGTAGGCACGTTGGAATCCATCACCGCACGAAACCTATTTAAAATGGGCCCGATCGGACCATTATAAGGGTGGTTTTTAGGGGTTGAAAAATGTTTTTGGGCCCAAAAATACAGAAAAAATTGTCCGATTCGTTTCAAAATTGAAATTTAACCCTTTACTAAAGATTAAAATGTGGTGCTAAAATTCAAATAAAGTCGGCCCAATAGGACCGGACTTACGATTTTTATGAAAACATTAGTTTTGCTGATAAGGATTTCCTTACTGAAGGGTGAATGAATTGTAAACTATAGACGCCCGACAACTGAGGTCATTAGTTTTTTTTGTCGGAAACGCTACGTTCCCGCGCCGTGTCTGACCGGATAATATAAATCGACCTTTAAAGCTTATTATTTCTTATACAAGGTGTAAACGGTTCTACCGAGCATAGGGCAAATAACATTGCGAACATTTATAATTTTGTAGTAGGCTAAGAAACATAAGTTCAAATGTAAATATGTAGCAGATGCTTGCTTTGTTTTTTTTTATTTTGCAGGTTCCGATCTTAATTCTTCTTCTTTGTAGATTATAGACGCGTCGACAACTTAGGTCATTAGCGTCTTAAATTACATTAAATAACAACTTACTTAAAACTAAATAACATCACAAAACATCCATGAGTGCGGGTGGGATTCGAACCCACGACACTCTAGTCTAGAGGCTGGTACCAAGTACGCTATCCACTAGACTACACTGTCCTCTCCGATCTTAATAGGCAACCGTTGCAATAGAAAATTGTTTAAAAAATTCATTGTACTATTTTTTCTATGTAATCCACTACATATTTACATTAGGTCTTATGGCCCATAGCTTACTACAAAACTGTAATTGTTATTTACTATATGTTCGGTCAAAACCGTTTACACACTGTATAATATGTATTTATAAAACAAACTAGCGGTCCGATCCGGCTTCGCCCGGGTGCTATGAATTTATGATTTATTAATACATTACCCACTCGCTTCGCTCGTTACTATAGCCCTCTATCTCAAAAACGGTTGAGCGCATGAAAAAATGTTTCAAATAAAATTTGTTGCAAATTTTATGCTCTACAATTTTTATAATAAATGTTAACATCATTGGAGCAATAGAAACCGAGATAATCACGAAAAACTGATTTTTTTGATCTTTGACCTTGAATAACTTACGACGCAGACACGAGATTTTATGAGACTTTTGAGACAACTTTTAGAGCGCCAAAATGAAGGTATATACGAAAATTCAGCTTATTATATCTCATTTCGAGGTTGATCGCTAATTTGACTGGACTGTTTTGTGTATATTTTTGGAATAAATTTATTTATTAGTGTATTTGCCATATGGCACATACACTATTGGCGTCGGTCGGATGGCGGGACCTAGGGGTCGGACCAAAATTTCTCGACGTTTCATAGCCTCCTGAACACTTTGGCACCATTTTTGGAAATGTCTGTTTATATATGTATATATATATATATATTTATATATATATATATATGTGCGGGCTATAACTTTCGAAAGAGTTAATTGATTTTGACGAAATTTGGTAGGCACGTTGAAATCCATCACCGCACGAAGCCTATTTAAAATGGGCCAAATCGGACTATTTTAAGGGTAGTTTTTAGGGGTTGAAAAATGTTTTTGGGCCCAAAAATGCCGAAAAAATTCTCAGAATCGTTTCAAAATTGAAATTTAACCCTTTAGTAACGATTAAAATGTTCTGCTAAAATTTTAATAAAATCGGCCCGACAGGACCGGAGTTACAAATTTTATGAAAACACTAGTTTACGGATAGTGCTTTACTTACTGAAGGGTGTATTTAATTTGGTACCGAGGTTGCATTGATAAAAATTTTGAAATTAAGAAAAAAAATATTATTTTAAGGGATGTATTAAGGGGTTAAATTTTTTATTTTGTCCAAAAACAAACTTAAGTTCACATAATAAAGCCACAATGGCAATTAGCAAATACACTATATTGTCGGCAGGGTTTTGGCACTGCGACCCGAGTTTTTTTTATTATTATTATTATTATATGTCCGAACTTAAGTCTGTATAGCAATAGCCTTGGATATAATTGAGTTTTTTTATACTTTATTAATTTTCCAAAAATATCGTTAAAAACCGAAACCTGACTGTAACCAAAACAGTCGATAAAACCGAAATCCGAACGTTGTTTTGATTCGATTTCAATCCATGAAAAAAAACAGTTTAATTTTAACATTTTATGAAGCCCTTTAATCATAAATCGAAATGTCTCGCATCCAACTTCACATCATATACCGTGCGAGCTCGGAGCTATATTCACTGTATACTTGACCTAACCTATAAACTACATCGATTACGTATGTCGAAGCAAGCCGATTCGATTCTTTTAAATCTTTAACAAAACCAACGCAGAGGAATCACAGTTTCATGGTATCTGGGCTCTGGATTCAAGAAACTTTCCAATATATCTGTACTGAGCCAGAGTAGCAGTTAAAATTCTAAAATATTTCACGAGAATTGTTTGAAAATATACCATACTTAAATTATTATTTTTTTGCAATTTGAACATTTTTATTAATTTGGATAGCAGCATAGTCTATTTAGATAGATGCTGGGTTGAAGAAAGCATTGTCAGAAAATCTGATCTGACAATGGCCTTAGATTGTGAACACGCATATTTCTCCATAAAAAATACTTTTCATCAAAAAAATAAACCTCATTCAAGAAAGCCACTAAAAAGAGGAAAATAATAATTTTGAGGTCGGCGTCAATTTAATAAAATCTGAAGTCGGTTAAAAAGTAGATATTAATAAAATTGGCACTTTTTAACCGACTTCATATTTTATTAAATTGGCGCCGATCTCACAATTTTATTATTTTCCTCTTTTTTGTGCCTTTTTTGAAGGTTTTTTTTGTTAAAAAGTTTTTTATTTTTTACTCTTTAATGGCTTTACAATACGTAATTTGCACGTTATTAAGCGACTTCTGTCTCTTACGCTGTGTCAAATCTGACATTTACTTTAACGGTATTACATTCCGTTACTCACTTTTTATTAAAATCAGTCGAACAACTAAACCGATTTAAGTAAAATTTATATGGGACCACCCCGAAGGTATCCCCTATTAAATAAAACAATAATCATCAAAATCGGTTCACAAATATAGAACCTCCTCCTTTTTTGAGGTCGGTTAAAAAGCATTGTAGAATTTCCTACGTGAAAATTGCAAAACAAAGTAAGCTGGCAACTCTACAAAAAAAAAATCAAAATTGATCACGTCAAAGGCGTTAAAATCTCGGACAAAAAAAAATATATTGATGGATAATGATTTTTCTTTTTTATTAACCGACTTCAAAAAAAAGAGGTTTCTCAATTCGACCGTATATATTTTTTATGTGGTTATGTTTTATGTGTGTTCGCGGATAACTTCGTCGTTTATGAACCGATTTTGAAAATTTTTTTTTTATTTGAAAGGATATATTTTCAGATTGGTCCCATAGAAATTTCATTAAAATCGGTTCAGTAGTTCGGCTGATTTTAATTAAAAAGTAAGTAACGGCGTGTGATTCTTTAAGGTAAATGTTACTTTTTGACACTAAAAAGTAAAAAATAAAAAACCTTTTAACAAAAAAAAACCTTCTTCAAAAAGGCACTAAAAAGAGGAAAATAATGAATTCTTGAGGTCTGTGCCAATTAAAATATGAAGTCGGTTAAAAAGTATATTATAGTGATTAATATCTTCTTTTTAACCAATTTCATATTTTAATTGGCACAGACCTCAAAATTTCATTATTCTCCTCTTTTTAGTGCCTTTTTGAAGGAGGTTTTTTTTTGTTAAAAAGTTTTTTTCATAATAATACTAGTATCCGGGCCCCTTACTCCTTACCCCGAATTTTTAAAAACGTGCCTGATAACACCTCGAACGTTCACAAATAATATCGAACGATTCGTTTCGAATCGAGTTTATCACTTGTTGAAAATGCATCGGCAATACATACAATTTTGTTCACCCTCATTAGAGAAAAATAATTATTATCGTCGGGATGTTATTAGCAAACTTGTGTTAACGTCCCACAATCATTTTTGTTGACTCGTTAACCCAGTTATGCAATCTGTGTTTGACGTAGCCAGGATTCCACGCCCGTGGCTTGTCCACGTTTGAGCGATATTAAACGATAAAGACTCCAACACACTAGTGCGAGACAGTTGGAGCGGGAACGGACGCGGCACGGAATTGAATTACGTGCACTGTAAAAAATGAGAAAGCCGATTACATAGATTATCGATGGTCCATTTGTAGCCAGCGATTAATCTGGTAATAGGCACACATAGAGACAATGGCATCGCAAACAGGTATCGCCTGCACATCGCGTAGATTCCATAAAAACACATTGCGCATGCGTGCTTACTAATTTTACATTAATTTGTTTTGTATTCATCCATTTTATATATGTAACTATACATTTTATTTTGTAATTTTTACACACTTTATTGGAATATTACACAAATTATGTAATTTTAATTTACTTTATGTAAAAATCACGAATTTGTTTAACTTTACAGTAAAAGTTCAAGTTTTTATGAAGTTTTCTGTGTAAAAATGAATAATAATGTAAAATCATTTAGAAAATCGAGCGAATTCATCCATTTTATATAAGTAACTACACATTTTATTTTGTAATTTTTACACACTTTATTGGAATATTACACAAATTATGTAATTTTAATTTACTTTACGTAAAAATCACAAATTTGTTTAACTTTACAGTAAAAGTTCAAGTTTTTATGAAGTTTTCTGTGTAAAAATGAATAATAATGTAAAATCACTTAGAAAATCGAGCGAATTCTACCTTAATTTTCAAAGTATTTTTACATCCATTTTTTACAGTGTGGCGGGATATGTAAGCATTTACACTCAAACGATACTCCGCTAACATATCTCGTCATATATAAATTGAACCCGCGCCGCATTCGCTCCTTAATTTACAGTCGAATCTTTTTAAGATCGCAGTCGTCAGGACCGACTTACTCCGCAATTATCTTCAGGTAAAGCGTTTATGAAATAAAAAATTGATAAAAAATACCAGAGCGTTTTTGCAAGCGTATTATTTTCTTTGCTTCATATTCGGAATCACTCGTCAGCGAGTTCGTTCAAGATCGTGTTCGCGGTCGTAACATGTGTTCAAGAATAGTCGAAATTTTGATTCGAATAAAAATTTTGAATTGAAGATCAACTTACGAGTGCATCTTCGGCTGTCGGCGGCTAAAAAAATACAACAAAAAAAATTTTTTTTTATAAATTTTGATTTTGAAAGAATTTAAAGGAGTGACCAACATTTTTCAAATTTAAAATTACGCCTATTTTTCTCAAAACTGTCTACAATTTTCTAGCGATTTTATTAAGATTTCATTTGTTTCTTTATATTAAGTTTTGCAGAAAAAAAGTCAATTCTATAAAAAAAGACTTTATGGCTTAAAAGTTGGACACCCCTGGATTTTAGCAAACAATCAACTTACGCGTGAAGTGAAATCAACCGGCGACTGAAAAAAATAAAAGAAAAAAGAAAAATTATTTACAAATAAAAAAATAAAAAAAGTTGATGTTATACAAAGCTCAGAGATGTTGTTTACGTAACAACACCTGCTGAAAATATAAATAAAATAAAATATAAATATCAGTAAAATCATTTTTTTAAGTAATTCGTTCAATATGGCTGAATAAACAGTTATTTTAAGTATTGACATAAACGTTGGGACGCCGGTGTTTATATTAAGGTCGATTTATATTATCCGGTCAGACACGGCGCGGGAACGTAGCGTTTCCGGCAAGACAAACGTTTTTACATGTCCCGTTTCTCTCGCCATGTCTCAAGACAAGTTTTCTAGTAGGTGATCTGGATAAAGGTCGATTTATATTATCCGGTCAGACACGGCGCGGGAACGTAGCGTTTCAGGCAAGACAAAATTTTTACATGCATTTCAAATACGAATATTTATACTTAGCGGATCCCGTCCGTTCAGACACGTATCAATACTCGTATTTGAAATGCACGAAAAAATGTTTGTCTTGCCGGAAACGCTACGTTCCCGCGCCGTGTCTGATCGGATAATATATATCGAGCTTTATTAGGTTACCATGATTCGTCTATTATAAATCCTCAACATCCAGGTTAAAAATCTAAACGTTTGATAAAAGAATCAAGTAGAAAACTGTAAAGGGAGGTTGTCTGTCTGTCTGTTTCGCCATAATTCTTAAACCCCTATTCAGATTTCTGTGAAATTTAATACACGTATATCGGGCTCCTCAATTCAAAGGATTTGCTACTTCATAACCGGCTTCGTTCGCGTGGTAGACTCCAATACAAATAAAAAAGTGGGTGTGTGCTTATGACCACACGACAGAAGTGATATTATATGCAAAACAAACATAATATTATAATATTATTTTATTATTATAATACGAGTGCACTTGATGTCGAGTGCAGTCGAGTAAACCCGATTCAGCGTCACCGACCCGAGCGTGACGGTTCACTTGCGTTCACTATTCAGAAAGAACGCAAAGTGTATCTAAAGAAGTTTTCACTTCAAAAACGTAATTCTTGAAACGATGCACTCCTTATTAGACAGTAAACGTGGTCACCGACCCGAGCGCGCTTGTTGTCGAGTGAAGCCGAGTAAACCCGATTCAGCGTCACCGACCCGAGCGTGACAGTTCACTTTCGTTCACTATTCAGAAAGAACGCAAAGTGCACCTAAATAAGTTTTTACTTCAAAAACGTAATTATTGAAACGATGCACTCCTTATTAGACAGTAAACGTGGTCACCGACCCGAGCGCGCTTGATGTCGAGTGGAGCCGAGTAAACCCGATTCAGCGTCACCGACCCGAGCGTGACGGTTCACTATTCAGAAAGAACGCAAAGTGCGCCTAAAGAAGTTTTCACTTCAAAAATATTTTTCATATAAAATCAAAAAACGACTGAACTGATTTTCAGTAAAATTCGGTACAAATATTTTGTGGACTTTCCAATATTCAAAGGGTAGAACTTTATATATACTTTGACCTAAATTCTAATCCATAAATATTCCTAGTGGATTTCGATGGAACGTTATAAAATGAAAAAAAATTGTCTAATTATTATCTGTTTGAACCTAACCTCAAAGTATAGCTTATTGTTTAAGCTAGACTTTTCGTAAGGTCGATTTATATTATCCGGTCAGACACGGCACGGGAACGTAGTATTTCCGGCGAGACAAACATTTTTACATGCATTTCAAATACGAATATAGCTCGATTTATATTATCCGGTCAGACACGGTGCGGGAACGTAGCATTTCAGGCGAGACAAACATTTTTACATGCATTTCAAATACATATATTTAAACTTAGCGTATTCCGTCCGTTCAGACACGTATCAATACTCATATTTGAAATGCATGTAAAAATGTTTGTCTTGTCGGAAACGCTACGTTCCCGCGTCGTGTCTGACCGGATAATATAAATCGACATTTATTATGCAAGCGAATCTGTGGGCAAAATTGACGTTCACAAGAACGTACCCGTGGACAAAAGCTATAATTAGGGGGCTTGAGAATATAGCCGAGCGTGAGCAATGCTGTTGTTTACATGGCGTTGTTATGGTTTGTCTATTACAGGTCCCCAGTTCCCGGGTTCTAGCCCGAGAGCTGGTAAAAGTGTCAATTGGATTTTCAATTTATTATTAAAAAAAATAATGAATTGAAAATATGAATTGGTGCTAGGCCCAAATAACCTTAGCTGTTGGTGGTCTTTAAAACACAATTATGCACATTGGGGTGACGTCTGATAACAGCGAGTAAATTCGCAAGCGAGTAGCTAGTGAACTCGCCTAGTGTAATCGACCCTCTATACCGAGTTACAACGAGATCGATGCCTTCTTTAGCCCCCACCCCTTGACCCCTCCCGCCGCCTAACTCTTGAATTTAGAGAACCGAATATTTTCATCGGAATGTGTGTAATTTTTTTTCTTCTTTTTCTGGCAAGTAGAAGATTTATTTGAAAAGCAAGTAAAGAGGAGGTCCAAAAGGAAAAAAAACGACAATTGGAAACGATATCAAACTCACTTTGATTTATGCGTCTTCTATTTTTGTATATAAATTCTAAGCTAAAAATAAGTACAAAAAATGTAAAATGCTTGAAAAACAATAACAAAAACACATGTTTTGAATTTCGCGGGTTAATTTATGTAGTTTAATAGCGAACCGTAATAATATATACATATAGATACGGCGATTGTGTGTGTTTTTAAAGATCACCAACAGCTAAAGTTATTTGGGCCTAGCACCAATTGATATTTTCAATTCATTATTTTTTTTAATAATAAATTGAAAATCCAATTGACACTTTTATCAGCTCTCAATCTAGAACCCGGGAACTGGGGACTTGTAATAGAGGAACCATAGCAACGCCATGTAAACAACAGCATTGCTAAACGCTCGGCCATTCTCAAGCCCTAGATACGGTAATGAACTCGGTTGTCGAACGTCTATAATCCACGCAAATATACACAAATGTAAGTCTTAAAACACCAAGACTTTTTCACGGTACGTTCAAATTTTATAAAGCTTAGATTACACGCGACTACGTTTTCGTAAGATATACGGACAAGGTGTGGAGAATCACACAAGATTCCAAAATTATTGAAGCTATGCTTCTATAGGCGCGTTAGACGATTTCTGGCAGGGGAAAAACTTAGATATAAGTTCGCGTCACGTTGTAAGCCGTCACGCTCATGTATGTACTTTTGTAAAATTGATATTTAAGAGTTTTATAGGACACAAAAAAATAAAATGGCGTCGGATTTCAAAATGGCGACCATATGTACTTTTGTAAAAATTATCCGATCTTTTTGAAAATTGATATTTAACAGTTTTATAGGACACAAAAAAATAAAATGGCGTCAGATTTCAAAATGGCGACCATATGTACTTTTGTAAAAATTGTCCGATCTTTTAGAAAATTGATATTTAACAGTTTTATAGGGCACAAAAAAATAAAATGGCGTCAGATTTCAAAATGGCGACCATATGTACTTTTGTAAAAATTATCCGATCTTTTTGAAAATTGATATTTAACAGTTTTATATGACACAAAAAAATAAAATGGCGTCAGATTTCAAAATGGCGGCTATATGTACTTTTGTAAAAATTATCCGATCTTTTTGAAAATGGATATTTAACAGTTTTATAGGACACAAAAAAATAAAATGGCGTCAGATTTCAAAATGGCGGCCATATGTACTTTTGTAAAAATTATCCGATCTTTTTGAAAATTGATATTTAAGTTTTATAGGACACAAAAAAATAAAATTGCATCAGATTTCAAAATGGCGGTCAAATAATAACTTTCAATTGTATTGTCTATAGCTTTGATAAATTCGGTTTTATATACAAAGCGTAAAAAGCATAGCTTCTGTTGGGTGTCTCATGACACCTCTAGACTTTTTTTGTAATATAAAAAATTTCAGTGGAATTTGCCAAAACCTGTTATGGCTTATACTGGAATCCTTACTGAGACAAACATTTAAAAAAAAATTTCAAATTGGTGCATTTTTGCGGAAGAAAATATGTACGATAGTTTTAAAAAATGCAAAAAAAACTGGTTCCGAATACGTTTAAAGTCGTCACTAAGAAAATAAACAAATCAATCAAAATGGTTGACTTGCGTGGATTAAACAAAATGTTACGTTTTTTTTTCAGTATCAAGTTTGAGAAACCCTGCTTTCTTAAACCAATATTGGAGCAATATTCTTTAAGGAAAAAACAATCTCGCCAGATCACAGAAACAAGTTCTTGTTCAACGAGGATTATGGAGAAAAATGCAAAAATGCAGTTTTATTAAAAACGGACAAAGAAAAACTCTTTTCTTACCTATACGAACTCATTTTGTAACTAGTGATGGGCGATTACGAAATGTTTTTACAATCGAAACAATAATTTGCAATCGTTTATAATAACAATCGAGTCCACAACCGCCTCGGAGTTTGATTTTACAATCGAAATGATTGACCACCAACAGCTAAGGTTATTTGGGCCTAGCACCAATTCATATTTTCAATTCATTATTTTTTTTTAATAATAAATTGAAAATCCAATTGACACTTTTACCAGCTCTCGGGCTGGAACCCGGGAACTGGGGACTTGTAATAGAGGAACTATAGCAACGCCATGTAAACAACAGCATTGCTACACGCTCGGCTATTCTGAAGCCCACGATAAACTCGAAATAAGAAGAAGAATTATAAATTATAGACGCTCGACAACAGAGGTCATTAGCGTCTGAGATAAACTCGAAAATTAATCAACAGATTTTCATGCGCTTTTCACGAAACCAAGAAAAAACATGTGGAGAGTTTTCAAGCTATATTTTATTCTCATAATAGTAGGTTGTCATTCCCGGGCAACACCGGGTAAACAAAACAGTTAGACAGTCTCTTGTTCAAGTTTCTTTTTTTTTCATCTACAATTTTTACGAAGTTGATCGCTATATCCATGAACTATCGTCATTTTCTTTATCATAGTTTTTTATATCACGCAAATTGTGCAATATTTTTGTTATTCATATTCTAAAAGTTATTTCCAACTCATTTTTTTCTTGCAAACTTGTTAGAAAAAGTGGCCATTTTTTTCTTTAGGAAATTATTATTGCTTGCCATAGAAGAACTGAAGAAAATAAAAGTTTGCAAACGAATATATTTTGCAATTACTCATTCAACTCTGAAATGAACCAAGCTAAAAAAAATAAAGAAAGAAATTTATCCTAAACTTTGCAGTATTCATAAAATATCAAAGCTCTACTTTTAGAGTGTTACCACTGAACTAAATATATGTATCCTTGTTATTACTCTACTTCCTGAATATTATGTAAATATCTTTTTCATTAAGTTTAGCACTTTATTATTATTTTCAACAAAACTTCGCCATCACACAAAAACCACTCTGAAATAGAAAAAGTCGATGCCCACTGAAGAAAAAAAATTTTGAAACTGTTTTGCGTAAGCTTAAGGAACACACGAACTAGAGACTTTTGAAGAACAACCTTAAATTGTGTAGACTTTCACGGCCGGTCCATTGTCAAACAAGGTGAAAAATTCTTCTGGGATGACGAGCCGTGGTCAACTGGAGTTTGTGTCAACGTCGAAGCTCACGTCGCCGTAACTGTGCCACTGAAGATGTCACTCACGGTTAGAGACGAAATGTTTGGAAAAACTCCAGTTGACCACGGCTCATCATCCCGGAAGAATTTTTCACCTTGTTTGACAACAACCTTAAGATTTCACAGTTATCCAGGGATAACAGCATAACGATCAATGATCCACCATAATTTCAGAACTCGTCGCAATAATTATCAATTTACTTCTAACACTCCCAGGGTATTGCTATCTCTTGAAGGACCACGTGAATTCGAGACTTTTGAAGCACAATCTTAAGATTTCACAGTTATCCAGGTATAATAGCAACGATCATTGATCCACCATAATTTCAGAACTCGTCGCAATAATTATCAATTTATTTCTAACACTCCCAGAGTATTGCTATCTCTTGAAGGACCACGTGAATTCGAGACTTTTGAAGCACAATCTTAAGATTTCACAGTTATCCAGGGATAACAGCAAAGATCATTGATCCACCATAATTTTAGAACTCGTCGCAAGAATTATCAATTTACTTCTAACACTCCCAGGGTATTGCTATCTCTTGAAGGACCACATGAATTCGAGACTTTTGAAGCACATCTTTAAAATTTCCCAGTTATCCTAACAGCAATGGTTTTCCATCATTCCCGAACTTGTCCCACTAATTATCAATTTACTTCTAACGCTTCCAGGGTATTGCTATCTCTTGAAGGACTACGTGAATTCGAGACTTTTGAAGCACATCTTTAAGATTTCCCAGTTATCCTAACAGCAATGGTTTTCCATAATTCCCGAACTTGTCCCAATAATTATCAATTTACTTCAGACTCCGAGGAATTACTATCTTTCGAAGGAACAGACGGACGACTTTGAAGCACAGCTTTAAAATTTCACAGTTATCCAGAGATAACAGCAGTGATCCACCATAATTTCCAAATTCGTCCCAATAATTATCAATTTACTTCAAAGACTCCATGCACCATAACTTTCGTCCACCAGAGGGAGAGATATTTATGTAACAGAAGAAAGCAATGAGCTATTTGGAGAGATCAGCAAAGATGAATGGATCCGAGCGACGCGCTCTTTCGCGAAGGGAATGAGTTGGTCAGAATCTCCGTCTGACTGGACACCATTCGGACCCTGCCGTAGCGTCGGTACGGTGGAACACTGACAGACCGGCAGTAAATTCTGCGACAAAACACCGAGACATTATCTTACAGTCGTACAGTGATACATCGGTTTCACTCTAACGCCATCTTTCTAAAAAGGCTTATTCACTGACTGTTTGAAAAATATATAAGCTGTTTTGAAAAACACTGAGACCACGCTTTTGACGTAAAAGCCAGAACAATGAAGTCAGACATACGTCCACGCATAGATAAAGAGAGGTATAGTGCCATATGAAAAGAGAGGAATACTTCCTCGTCAGTCGTAACTCGTGAAGAACCTAACCTAAGTTCTGACTGCCGGTCTGTCAACTGTACATAAACAAATCAGTGTATATTCTCTCTTTATCTATGGGATCAGTGAGCGTGATTCAACTACAGCAGTCAATCAAAGAATGCTGACTGTGAATGACGTATTCCGTGGCGGTATAATTCCATGTTTAAAATTATAATGAAAAATATGCACTTTTGGGAATTTTTTTCTTGTAGGTAGAAAAAGCTTCTGAAAAATTCTCAAAAAAATTGCTTTATTGTCTATTTATAATGTGGATTCTAGCCCCAAAGAAAATGTGGGACGACCCTACTACTATAAATCCTAGATTGATATGAATAGTGTTGCCGTCTAGACAACACTTTCAAAGTCTTGTCTTATCTTAAAATATCAAGACAAGGCTTCACTTAAGTCTTGTCTTGAAATATCAAGACAAGGCTTCACTAAGTCTTGTCTTGAAATATCAAGACTTCACTAAGTCTAAGTCTAGATTAAAAAACTCTTGTCTTGTCTAATATCAAGGCTCTAGATTATTTTCAAGAATCTAGATTAATCGAGTGGTTTACTTTACCTACTAGGTACTACTTAGTTTATCTAGACTCTTGAAAATTCTCTAGAGTTTTGGCAAGAGTCTTGATCTAGATAAAGCAAGTCTTGTCTTGTCTTGAAAATTTAGACAAGACCAGGGCAAGAGTCCAGAAAGTCTAGATCTAGACGGCAACACTAGATTTATTCTACGCAGTCTAGCGGTCTGATCATTTTACATTCAGAGGGCATGTGTATAGACTTCGGTGGCGTAGCCTCGTCTCGACGGAGGCGGAGGCAAGAGAGAAAGAGGTCTGGGGAGGTGTGTGTGTGTGTGTGTTGTTTTCTATCTAATGCATTACGTAACGTCTTTTAAATATGTTTAGGATTCACTACTTGTTCCATGAGTTTACTGAATGGTTTCCGATTTTTAAGCTGTAACGTCACCAACCGATAAAGCTATCTGGGCCTCGTACCATTCTTTGAAATTTGAAATTGAGTCCTCCATGGCCGCCAATAAATTAAAAATCACAAAAAAATATTTATCGTCGGAAAGAGCTTATTTTGAAGAAACTAAAAAATTTGTCTTTAATTTATTTAGACATGAATACCGTCTAATGTCTCATACTGGGGTGGCATTTTAGAAATATTGGATGTGACGAAAATAGTCGGAAGTGGTTGACATGTGAAACAAACACAGTATGTATAACTATGTTAAGGTCTCAGACACAGTAAGCCAGGTGACCGTGCGGAAAAGTACGAGTCTACCGACAGGTACAAACGCCAACCCAGGTTCGAATCCCGAGGGATATTAATATAGTTTTTTTTAATAATGAAAATATAAGTAGTATTGGATAACAATTTAAAATATAAAAAATTAAAATTACAATTATTTTATTTATTATATTTTACGAACACTTGACTTTATAAGATACATAACAGAGGATGTATTTTTTTCCATGACAACGAATACATTTATTTGTGTTTAACGGTATTCACGTCATCTGTCTGTACCTGTTTTTTACACATAGATTAGAACCTCTGCAAATAGACGCTAATGACCTCTGTTGTCGAGCGTCTATAATCTACAATTCATTCGGCCAATAGACGAACCATGGTAACCCTATATAAAAATGGTGTGCAAACGATTTTGACTAATTCTCAAATGATTTCATATTTGTCAGAATGAGTAGTAATAGGGGCGATTTAAACAGACAGCGATTTAAACGTGGTATTTTATTTTCTTTTTTTCTGGTCTTGTGTTTGAAAAACGCACACGGATGTGCCAAATCGCTGCTAAAACACGTACGCCATGTAAACAACAGCATTGCTAAACGCTCGGTTATTCTCAAGCCCGCAGACGGTTTGAGTAAAGCAACACCCGGTATATAGCGTAGGGGAAGTCGGTGAGGTTTTCGATTCCTGTTAATGTAACAGATAAAGTTGTACATGTTTTCGATTTATTTTTATTATACGATTGCTGAATAATTTACAGTTGAACAACTGAACTCCAGATTTATTTATGTAACGTATAAAAAAAGTGAACCGCGATTCTGAAACAGTACAGACGACTAAACAAATCAATTCAACAGATTTTAATCGAAGAGTTATTAACGATGTATTGTTCTCAGGCGTGGACTGGCTATATTTTTTTCAGGGACGCTCACAATTGTAGGGGCTCGATGGAGAGACTTGAGTAATTTGTCATTTATCCAAGTGTGTAGGCTTTCATGGCCGACGTTATTCCAAATTTTGATAACTTCCGGGCTTATATAGGCCGTGGTCCGATGGTATTTCTACCTGACGTTTACAACTGCGGTAGACATTTTCAAAAGCGATGTGGCATTGGTGGCAGCGGTTGGATTGTCCTCCTTACGCTTATCTGTGAGCCGCCAACAGAAGGTTCAAATCTTGATAGTTTCCGGGCTTGTAGGCCGTGGTCCGATGGGTATTTCTACCTGACGTTTCGTCTACAACTGCGATAGACATTTTCGAAGGCAATGTGGCAGCGTACCACGTGTCCTCCTTGGCGGCTCACAGGTGTTCTCCTTTCTTTTATGCTAAGTGTCAGTGTGTTCTCTGCTCGGTCGTACGACATACACAACCAATGACTAATCGCAAACTACGACCGAGCAGAGAACTTACGCACACTACTAACCATAACACAATTGAGCAAGTGCAGAGGGACGGACTTCGACCGAACAGAGAACACACTGACAGCATAAAAGAAGGGAGGACACCAGTCGTTGACACATTTACCTGTGAGCCGCCATGGAGGACACTTCGATCGCTGCCACATCGCCTTCGAAAATGTCTACCGCAGCTATAGATGAAACGTCAGGTAAAAATACCATCAGACCACGGCCTACAAGCCCGGAAACTATCAAGATTTGAACCTTCTGTTGGCAGCTCACAGATAAGCGTAAGGAGGACAATCCGACCGCTGCCACCAATGCCACATCGCCTTTGAAAATGTCTACCGCAGCTATAGACGAAACGTCACGGACCACGGCCTACAAGTCCGGAAACCATCAAGATTTCGAATTTGTTATTTTGGGACATGGGAGGGTCTGGGCCTTCTCCAACTCCGGGGGCCCGAGACACTTCAGCGCTCCTAGTCAGTTCGCGCCTGATTGTTCTTATTTTATAACCTGCCAATTGTAGTTGAATCTGCGACTTTGCACATTATCAGATTACACAAAGGCATTACGCTAAGGCAAAATGAGAGATGAGGAATAAGTGAAAATTTAAAGCAAGTCGAGGATTCCGCACGCGATATTTGAGCTAAATTGGTGTGCATTGACTATATAAGAGATATATTTCGAGAGATTGGCTACCTTTGATTTATTTACCCGGACAAAACCGGCCCCGAAAACTAGTTTATTTATAAATTTGAGTCGAAGATGCATTTAAGATTTTTAATTCACTTGTATTTTTGAGTTGATGCGAGAAAATGGACAGTAAACCTGAGGTTAGACATGAACATTGAACAATGAATATTATTGTGTTAAGTGTTCGTGCGATTAAGTTTCGCAAACTATTAAAACACAAATAAATGCTTTTTATGTTAGCATTACTGTTAAGAACACCCATCGAATGATGTAATGTTACATTGCAATACTAGAAAAATTCATTTTAAACCCATGTCACCGTCGGGATTCAAACCCGGGTCTTCCACTGTCAGTCGCCGCGATACGCTTTTAAAATGATTTTTTCTAGTATTGCATTGTAACGTTACGTTAAAAATTAAATTGTGTTTTTAAAGACCACCAACAGCTAAGGCTATTTGGGCCTAGCACCAATTCATATTTTCAATTCATTATTTTTTTTTAATAATAAATTAAAAATCCAATTGACACTTTTACCAGCTCTCGGGCTAGAACCCGGGAACTGGGGACTTGTAATAGAGGAACCATAGCAACGTCATGTAAACAACAGCGCCGCTACTGCACTCTCGGCTTCATATTTTCAATTCATTATTTCTTTTAATAATAAATTAAAAATCCAATTGACACTTTTACCAGCACTCGGGCTAGAACCCGGAAATCGGGGACTTGTAATAGAGGAACCATAGCAACGTCATGTAAACAACAGCGCCGCTACTGCACTCTCGGCTTCATATTTTCAATTCATTATTTTTTTAATAATATATTGAAAATCCAATTGACACTTTTACCAGCACTCGGGCTAGAACCCGGAAACTGGGGACTGAGGAACCATAGCAACGTCATGTAAACAACAGCATTGCTACACGCTCGGCTATTCTCAAGCCCTGTAACGTTACGTCATTCGATTGGTGTTTCTAATTGTAACACAAAAAGCATTTATTTGTAAATGAATATTAATGATTGAAAATGTTTTAGAATAAAGAAAATTGTTGTGTGATGAGGCCAGACAATTTGGAAATTTGGTTACGTTTACCGCTAGAGCAGTCCGAAAACCCTTACTTCCGAATTTCTGAATGGTCTGGCTCCAAAACGATTTTGCGAACTACCTACTGAAAATTAGTACAATTTCTTAAACCAGTGGTTCACAAACGTTTGTACAAAGTACACATTTGAATTTAACGTGATCTATAGGCCCGTATTCACCAAACACTGTTAAAGATAGAAGTTACTAATCTTAGAATAAATTTATTCCTTGGAATAAAATCAACTTTCAATTCACCAAGAAATTCATTCGATAGAATAGTAACTTCAGGTACAAATTTACTTTATACCATATACACCTTGGACATTATGTCAAATATTTTGATTCTAAAGCACGTTTACCAAAGATCCGACCGATGGCGCATCAATCGAAAATGTAAATTTATTTTATTATTTTACTACAAGAGCCTTTACCTGAAAGATATGGAATTAATATTTACCTGAAAAGGTCGTCAGGTCATAAAGTAATTTGTGCATTTCGTGCCCATCCTATTTTACTAGGCGAATAAATATTTATATCCTTGAAATTGGGCAGAATAGTTATTCTTACGATTTATACCTGCAGTAAACTTAACTACGTTTGGTGAATTGAATTATAGATATTTATTCCGAGTAATAGTTACTAGGAGAATAAATCAACGGAATAAATAACTAACTAGGCTCGGTGAATACGGGCCTTTAGGGTTAATAAAAAATTATTTGATGACAATTCTAAAGAACCCATTACAACAGATTTCAATACCGAGTGATCTGGTAACCGTTTCTCGGATAACCTCAAACATTTTACAAAATTATCAAAAATCATTTGAAGAGTGTCACTACATGAAAATTAAAGTTAGTTTTCTATGAGAGTTTGAGAACCACTGTCAAAGATAATTACTTCACAGCTGCGTTTAAAGATGGCGTCCTTTAGTTGTCAAGCGAAAGAAAAAAAAATGAAAGCAGTACTTAAAATGTTAATGAAAACGAAAACAAAAAGTGCAGATGAAATAAAAAATGACTTAAAATAAGTGACAGAAAACTGCATTATTTTGTAATAATTATAATTAATTATTAATCAGAGTCTGGACTGTGCGGAATCGTTTTATTACTGGTCGATAGCTAACTCTTTAGACGCTAATGACCTCTGTTGTCGAGCGTCTATAATCTACAATTCATTCATTTTGATAGCTAACTCGTTGTACAATGGTCAACAACTAAAATATTTTGAAAAAAAAGATTTCCAGAATATGAAAATTAGGATGGTAAAAAGATGTTTTAGTTCACGACTGTCAACTAATTTTCATATTGGAAGCTTGTAGTCGGGTTTTAGTTTTTTATTTAGAACTTTTAAGTTTTGGATTCCACTCGCCAAGCCCTTTCATTTGATAGCTAAATGTGCGGGTTGTTGGAGTCGATTCAGCGCTATTTTTTCTAAAAATAGACTTAATATCAAACGAATCGGGTCCAATTTATTTTTCAAAAATTTCGCAAATTTGTACAAAGAGGGGGTCTTCTTATTTTTGGCATTTTTAAGAAAACTCAAAAATCTCTCAGATGCAGTTTATATCTTTGAAACTGAAAGTGCGGGTTGTTGGAGTCGATTCAGCGGTATTTTTTCTATAAATAGACCTAATATCAAACGAATCGCGTCGAATTTATTTTTCAAAAATTTCGCAAATTTGTACAAAGCGGAGGGTCTTCTTAGTTTTGGCATTTTTAAGAAAACTCAAAACTCTTGTTCAATTTTATTTTTTTTACCAGTCAATAATTTGCGTTTATCATCCGCCATATTGGATCCGTGGTGACATAATATACTCTATAACAAGTACGTCTCCAAGACGAATCGATAGACACTTTATTTGTCAAAATCGGTCCAGTAGTTTAGAAGCTACGATTATGAGGGAAACAAACATACATGCATACATACATACGTACAAACACACTGTAAAAAATGGATGTAAAAATACTTTGAAAGTTAAGGTAGAATCCGCTCGATTTTCTAAGTGATTTTACATTATTATTTATTTTTACACAAAAAACTTCATAAAAACTTGGACTTTTACTGTAAAGTTAAACAAATTTGTGATTTTTACATAAAGTAAATTAAAATTACATAATTTGTGTAATATTCCAATAAAATGTGTAAAAATTACAAAATAAAATGTATAGTTACATATATAAAATGGATGAATACAAAACAAATTAATATAAAATTAGTAACCACGCATGCGCAATGTGTTTTTATGGAATCTACGCGATGTGCAGGCGATACCTGTTTGCGACGCCATTGTCTCTTTGTGTGCCTATTACCAGATTAATCGCTGGCTACAAATGGACCATCGATAATCTATGTAATCGGCCTTCTCATTTCTTACAGTGCATACATACATTCATTTACACATCGACTATAAGATACATGATAGACTGTTTAACTCGCAACCCTTCATTTTTTGCAGTCGGGTAAAAAGATTCTCACAAAATCCAGACTCTGTTGAAAAAAACTCACAAAGTTGATTCAGTTCGAAAAAAGAAAAACGCTGACGAATTGGACGGCCTTTCTTCTCTGCCGCAGTCAAAACCACTACAACTACCTCAAAAAACTACCGGATCTCGGATCCGCAGTTCCAAAATAATACAAAAAAAAAAGAGAAAAAATAAAATAAAAAGAATACATACATATGGACTCACTTCGTTAATGTGTTTGTATGTTTTAATTAGATCAACACTGAGTTTTCTCAGTGGGGCTGTAGCCGGATCCCGGAAGTGAAGCGGGATCCTGGCTTGCATGGCTTGTATGTCGGAAGGATCCCCGCCGCCTCCACCGCCGTTCGAGCCGGGAAGTTGGTCTTCGGCGACAAGCCGCCCGTAGAGCGGCACATGTCGCTGTCTTCCGCCTCCCGAGCCTCCGGATCCACCATTACCGCCGCCCCCGCTTCCGAGGCTTACCGACGACGTGTCAATGCCGCTGCCTCCGCTTGCCGTCAATGCGCCGCCGCCGCTTGAGTTCGGTACTGAAACAAAAGAAAAACGCGTTGTGTCAAAATAAAACAATTCAGATTATATATTATTCGAATTATTTCTATAATCGAATTGTTTAAAAAATCGGATTATCGATTATTAACTTCCCATTTGAAGTTATTGTAATGGGTCCGAAAATCGAAATCAAAACATATAACAAATATGTTTCAAGGTCACTACACTATTTTTACACTATTTTTGGAAAGATCTCTCTCTCTCCCTCTCTCTCCACCCCTCTGTGTGTGTGTGTGCACGTACGTATGTTATCATTTCTTTAGACGAAATCTCGAGAATGAAAAATGATATCGACTACGTTAGGGTGCCAATCGACGCGTATTAACGTAAATATGATCTGAAAGAAATTTTTTCAAAATCGGTCCAACCGTTCTTTTTTCTTAACCAAATAGACTACAAAAAAGTAGATTTTACACAATCTCGCGAAAAAAAAATTATATCTACTTCGAAAGGGTGTCAATCGAGGCGTGTTAACGTCATTTCGATCCGAAAGAAATTTTATCCAAATCGGCTTAACCGTTTTTTTGTTTAAAGAAAATGACTTCCAAAAGTAGATTTTACACGAAATCTCGCGAATAAAAAATGATATCGACTTTGTTAGGGTGCAAATAGAAGCATATTAACATCAACAAGACCCGAAAGAAATTTTATCAAAATCGATCAAGCCGTTTTTTTTTATTGCAAAAAAGTAGACTTTATACGAAATCTCGTCCAAAAAAATGTTATCAACTTCGCTAAGGTGTCTATCAAAGCATGTTAACGTCACTATGCTCCGATATAAATTTTATAAAAATCGGTCCAGCCGTTTTTTTATTTATTGTTAAAAATAAATAATAATTATGTTTTAATGATTAAAATGATTACTTTTCTGTGTAATTTCTAATTTAATTATTAATATTCAATATTCATCAAACTGGGAAGTTCGTCGTGTGGAGCTCAAGGGTCGCACTTGTGAGTCCCAATTAAAAGTAACTTCAGTCCTAACAAACGACCCGCCTCACGGCTTGTTAACTTTCCATTGGAAGTTATTGTAATGGGTCCGAAAATCGAAATCAAAATGTAGGTATAACAAATTTTTATGTTTCAAGGTCACTACACTATTTTTAGAAAGATGTCTCTGTGTGTGTACGTATGTGTCCATTTCCTTCTAAGACGAAATCTCGAGAATGAAAAATGATATCGACTACGTTATAGGGTGCCAATCGACGCGTATTAATGTAATATGATCTGAAAGAAATTTTTTCAAAATCGGTTCAGCCGTTCTTTTTTCTTAACCAAATAGACTCCAAAAAAGTAGATTTTACACAATATCTCGCGAATAAAAAATTATATCGACTTCGTAAGGGTGTTAATTGAGACGTGTTAACGTCATTTTAATCCGACATAAATATTATAAAAATCGGTTCAGCCGTTTTTTTTTTAATTATGTATTATTAAAAATAAATAATAATTATGTTTTAATGATTAAAATGACTACTTTTCTGTGTAATATCTAATTTAATTATTATTATTAAATATTTATCAAACTGGGAAGTTCGTCGTGTGGACCTCAAGGGTCGCACTTTATTATTAAATTACTTTATATTAAATTACTTGCATTAATTTTGAGACAAATAATCAGTTATTCTTATAATAAGAAATATATTTTGGTGCAATGATTTACGTCTTACGGAATGAAAGAAATTTATTACATAACATAAAAATACTCATAGCAATATACCGCTCTTATCTAGACTGATATTTTACTGAGATAACATCAAAAAACACAACAAAATAAAAATTTCCAAAACGGAGCTCTTCGTACAAATTTAACAAAACTAAAATATTAAATTCATTTTTCAAATGTTTACTAATAAATTACTTACGTTTTGTTTTCAACAGTGAAAAATTACGCTCGGTACGGTTTCATATTTATGTAATATGTACTTACGTATGTATATAGTACATGATATTTGAAGATTCTAAAGCTGCGTTAACACGAATTAATTTGATTTTTAAAAGTGACAAAAATTAATTATGTTTAAACTGAATCAAGTTTTTTAACTTCCCATTGGAAGTTATTGTAATGGGTCCGAAAATTGAAATCAAAATTTTTAACAAATTTTTATGTTTCAAGGTCACTACACTATTTTGAAAAGATGTCTGTGTGTGTGTGTAGGTACGTACGTAAGTGTCCATTTCTTTCTAAGACGAAATCTTGAGAATGAAAAATGATATCGATTACGTTAGGGTGCCAATCGACGCGTATGAACGTAAATATGATCTGAAAGAAATTTTTTCAAAATCGGTTCAGCCGTTCTTTTTTCTTAACCAAATAGACTCCAAAAAAGTAGATTTTACACAACATCTCGCGAATAAAAAATTATATCGACATCGTAAAGGTGTCAATCGAGCCGTGTTAATGTCATTTTGATCCGACATAAATTTTATAAAAATCGGTTCAGCCGTTTTTTTTTTTTAATTATTGTTAAAAATAAATAATAATTATGTTTTAATGATTAAAATGATTACTTTTCTGTGTAATATCTAATTTAATTATTATTATTAAATATTTATCAAATATGCAGGGAAGTTCATCGTGTGGACCTTAAGGGTCGCACTTTAGTCCTAATAAACGACCCACCTCACGGCTTGTTTTTTAACATTGGAAATGTTTATGTTCGTATATGGGGGCAGAGTTACGAGTTTTCGTTCAAGGCCAAAAGACAACGGTGTCGCGATCAAGTGAGGAGCAATCATGCAAAATTGAACAAGTGCAATTTTTTCGAAATGTGTTTTATATCATGTCTAGTTAATTGACAGGTATTTGCGACGATCTGCGGTGTTATTTTTGAGCAAATTTTAATAAATACTGTAGAAAAATTCATTTAAAAGTTAAGTAATCAAGCAAAAGTGAACGCGTATATAACAGAAGAATAATAGGGTTATTCCTGACAAAACTAAACGGTGCATTGATAAATATTGTGTGTATAATAAACAGTTAATTATGTTTCATATATGCTGTTATCATTTCCAATGTCCTCGATGGTTGCAAGGATTGCGAAATCTGTGAATTTTTTGTTTAAAAAACATTACCCTCCTTCGGTAGTCGGGTAAAATAAACTTAATAGTGAATTTTCAAATAGCCCCACTCCGTCGATTTATTATTATTACTTCTCCAATATTTACCTTCAAAGGATTAAAAAAATACCTTTAAAGGAAACAAAAAGTGAATATAGAGACACCTGATATTGTTAATTATTTTTCCTTTGTACCGATATTCTATTTCATGACGAGTAACATTTAGATGGAAAAAGGACAGCGTCCTTAATTTATTAACAGGAAATAAAAATAACACTTCTGAATTATTCATTTAATTTACATTGAAACGTGATCCGTTTTGTAACTCGAATAAAACAGAGATTTGACTATGACCTGTATTCCTTGTTTAGCTCGATTTATATTATCCTGTCAGACACGGCACGGGAACGTAGCGTTTCCGGCAAGACCAACATTTTTACATACATTTCAAATACAAGTATTGATACGTTTCTGCAGAACGTACGGGATCCGCTAAATATTGTTACAAAACTGTTTTCTGAGTTGGCGGAATAAATATTTATTTACAATAATTAAAAACACAATAATAATGAATGCAACAACGAAAAGTCAGTTCTAACAATCAACACAAGTAAACAATAATTAAACAGTAATTAACACTTAACTATATACAATTGACTACACTAATATTTTTATCAAGTGAATTTATATCGCGGAACTATTTATATCACTGTATTTATATCAGATTTATTTCTAACGTTTATTTATGTCGGTCATTTACTCAGTTACTTCAGTACTATTTATTTATATCCACTCCACTATTTATATCACTGTACTGACTGATTCGACCGTTGATTGACTAATATTTATATCACTGATCCGCTTGGTTGCAGATTCACCATTGACTGCCTGACTTCCTCGCACTCGCTTGCTTATATAGGCCGCTTGGCTTAGGCACAGCGCGTTTTAGCGTTCTCTAGAATGTTCGTGCAGTTACTCGTTGTTCAGCAAGTAGACACCGCTTCTCAGAATTCCTGCCTGACGTTTATATACAGGGTGATCCGTAACAATATAAATATTCGTATTTGAAATGCATGTAAACATTTTTGTCTTGTCGGAAACGCTACGCTCCCGCGCCGTGTCTGACCGGATAATATAAATCGACCTTAATAGGGTTCCGTAGCCAAATGGCAACAAAAACTAAACCCTTATAATTTCGTCCTATCCGTCTGTCTGTCTGTCACAGACATTTTACTCGGAGACTATTTGGACTATATAGATGAAATTTGGAAGGTAGGTGTCTTCTATGAACCGCTAATGGCATAGTGAAATTACTAAAAAAAATTAGGGATGTCACTCCATCCATACATTTAACTGAGGGATGAAAAAAAAATGTCCAGTGCACATAAAGGTACGTGCAGTATGGAGCTGGGATTCTAGATGGTAGCGTAGATCATAGCAGGGCTTGCTTAAATTAATGCATTGTTATATATGCGAGCGTACACAACGAAGCAGTGAGTGTAGCAGGTATAAGCGCTGTTACAAGAGCTGGTAGATACAAGAATGTATCTCACCATTCTTTCAGCGCGCTGACTACTACAATCAACGTGTGACAACTGTCAAATGGCCGTTACAAGTTTCGCAATGGATGTGACTAGTTTAATAAGTGAAATTTTGCCAGTTTTTATTTAATTTGTTTTGAGTTTTTTCTAAGACCTATTTAAAAGTGTTAGGTTCCATACGTAAATATTCAAAAAAAACCTGTTTGGGTAAAATTTTAATTCTTGGTATAAATGATGAAATTCGCTATGTTTAGATCGTTTTCTATTAATAGAGTGGACATGATAGCTCCTACCCAAATTTGTATTTAAAATATACCACTTTGTAGCAGAAGAACACAAATGTTCGTCTTCGCTATCTGACATTTCAAACGCGATTTAAGCTTGTATCAAAGCTTCGTTGTGCAAACCTATAAGCGCTTATAATTTCAGCTACCATCTACCATACATGCTACCATCTAGAATCCCAGCTGCGTACTGCACGTACCTTAAGTCGGAGAATCCGATGAAACGTCCCGAACAAAAATAGCTTGTTAACATTCATTTATAGATCCTAAAACCTCTGAAATTTCATTCCATTATCACACAAAGGATCTTAACTATTATGAAAATGGCTTGTGTTTTAAATATATAGATTATTGAGTTACACGCAACGACTTATTAACCGTTTGTATAGAATTTTCGTTGCGTCTGAAAAGAACGAGCAGAAGGAGTTCGGCTCATTAAGTGGAAGTAAATTTACAACTTGTTTACAGCACTTACATAATTAATCTGTGTCATTTATACAACAGTGAACTTCTTAACAATAATACACTCCCGCGTATTAAATAAAACAAAAGTAAGTAAGTATACATGGTTTACAACACTCCCGACGTCTGGAAAACTCGAATGAGAACAGAACTGTTACCCTTACTCCTTGCATTCAATTAGTTCGGTAAAAAAACCCGCGAGTTGATGATTTATTTATTTATTGTAGATTATAGACGCTCGACAACTTATGTCATTAGCGTCTTAAAAACACTTTCGTTACAAAACTGTTTTCTGAGTTGGCGGAATAAATATTTATTTCCAATAATTAAAAACACAATGATAATGAACGCAACAACGAAAAGTCAATTCTAACAATCAACACAATTAAACAATAACTAAACAGTAATTACAAAGCAAAACAAACAACTATATACAATAATTCGTAATTGTTAACTATATACCAGGACTATTTATTTCTAGTTATTTAGCCCTGAGCTCTTTTTCTTAATGCGGCTCTGGGTTAGTCTTAACGTTAAAACCGAAATGAGTATAGCAACAACATAACCTATAATATAGATTTGAGTTACGTGAAGTTTGCTGTAGAAGGCTATAAACATGTCCGCGACAAGAACAGCGATCGAGAGGCGTTATTACTAAAGTATCTGTAAGTTGTTATAAATATCGAAGTCACCTCTGCGGAAACTGATAACGCCGCGATATTGTTTTTAATTGAAAAAAGTCCTTTTCAAAATTTATATCAAACGATTTAAAATCTTTTCTGAACGGTTCCGTTCGAAGTGTAATTAAAATGCTGCCATTTTTTAATTCTAGAATGTACTGTTCTTTGAATCTAATATTTGTGGAGTCTCTTGAAAATACGGATGTGAAATTTTGAAGAAAAAATTTAGGCATCTATTGGGATCCGTCAAATGAGCATATGACATCTGGTGGCACAAAATTGTACTAAAAACGAGGGAGAATTTTACATGCTAACAGTGCAAATTCATCGTGAAATTGTTTATTACAAAAATAAAACAGGTGAAATAAACAAAAAGTTTATAGAAAAATGGATTCAGCGACGTTTTCTAATATCATGGTATTAAACACTATTGCCTTATAAAACTTCTTTACAGCGAATTATTTTCTAATGAAATGTGAAGAAACTGTTTTTATGAATAAAAAAAATATTTTATACTAATAACAAGATGCACTCGTTATCATACTGTACTACAATAGTTAAATCACTGATGGCTGACAAATTTAGCACTATCGATGTGTATACAAATATTTTGAGGTTAGGAACTTACTTGTATTACAATATAACAATGTTGCAGTTATGTGTTTACATTATTCACCTAACCCAGCCTTAAAGGAGCACCTATTATTGAATAGATCATAAATTTCGTAGAGATTTTATTTTAATTTTGATGTTTTTAACTTAATATGCCGTAAAGCTCACTACTTTTGACAACTCATTTTTATCTTTATTTTTCGAACATTTTATAATATGTCCGGCTTTGAGAATCCGTTCTCCTTCAACTAAATTCCTTTTTTTAGGATTCGTACCGGCCCAATCACAAATTGCACTTATATTTATCATTTCTTATCGCAGAACTATACCCCGTATTTGAAATTTTTTTCTAATGTCGCCATGTTTTTTAAGCTCTACTCATCTGACAGATCCCAACATTGAAATATTTTTTCAAAAGATGTAGGCCTGCCGAAAACTGCACTACAACCAGCCCACCCGATTTTTTTGGGTAGTGGATTAGCCTATAATCGGAAAGACAGATTAATCTAGTCGTTCCAAAAGAAAAAATTCGACTGATGACCAGTCCTATACTTCCCACCTAGTAAATATTTGCAAAAAATAAACACTCTTTTTTTTATTCTTTGACTAGGCCCAAATAACCTTAGCTGTTGGTGGTCTTTAAAACACAATTTAATTTTTATTCTTTGAAAAAAGCATGGCCCTCTTTTTTGTTTGGTGATCTATTGATGGCTAGCTTAATATAGCAAAAATCATGGTTACCTTGATTTACGTACAATTTTTATTTTTTTTAGTAAAATATTTTTTTTCTCGAAAACTATACATTTTAGAGAAAAAAAATATTTACATTTTTTTCATATTATAACATCTAGAATTCATTTATATTTTTTTTTACCTATGTTAATACGTGACATTGAGGACGTTTTTTTGAATATCTCAGGATCCACTGAACCGATTTGACTCAAAATCTAATCAGATCTAAGTTAAAGGCTGATAAACACAATAGAACAATCGGCATGCCCGTATGTTGTTCCGTTCTTAAGATATCGAAGGCGAAAAATTGACCACATACACACACACACACATACACACACACATACAGACATCAGTCAGAAAATGATCTTAAACGATTGCTAGGGTCTCAAAACGTGAAAATCTGTTAAAATCTCGAAATATTGTTTTCGGACTGAATCCATTACTTCCCTACCATAGTAGAGGTGGGAAGTAAAAATGTTAACATCGGCTGATATTTCTAGGTTTTCCATTGATATTTAACAACCCTATATTTATACGTTCTCCATTATGGCGTCTACCAGGCGTCAAAAAGTTTTTTAAATAGCTTTAAAAACGTGTGGTTTTATGTCTTTCAAATATTGGAATTATTATAAAAAAAAGATCAAATCAGTCGAGGAATCAAATATAAAACAGCATTTTTATTATTTCATTTTATGGCCGTATTAGTGTAGTATTAAAACAATTGGAAGAAGTCCGGGCGTGGCTTCTACTGCACAAAAAAAAGAGTGTGTGTCTCGGGATCCCCGACAGATGTGAAACATCAAAGAAAACGTTATTGAACTCGGTGGTATTCTCTATGTAGTAGTATATATTTTTTCAAAAGCAGCACTTAACTGTTATGCTGACGTAATCCTATATACTGCACTGTAACACACGCGGTTGTCTTCCCGTGCCCGAGCGCGCGGAAGCCAAGAGAGAGAGAGCCGCAGCGAAGGAGCGGACCATAAATTTTGTTGCATATTTCCCCTCACGCGGCTGTTCACAGCCCGACATATTAAGATGTTTCACATAAAAAACTAATTTTAGGTGAAAATGAAAGCAAAGATCTCTACTCGTTATATTGTGTTTTTGAATGGTCAGCTATTGTGTTTTTGTACAGACGAAGCAACGCTCTGTTAATTTCGTCTGCATAAAAAAGACTAATGGCCGATTTATCGTACATTTTAATCACGATATTTTTTTAATAACACTGTTAAATTTTGACAGCTACGTGTTCATTGGTTGCTGCGTTTCATTACCATAACTAACCCGTCATTTAACAGTGTGATTAAAAAAACATCGTGATTAAAATGTACGATAAACCGGTCATAAATATAATAAAAGCGAATATTTCTTTAAATTTCTACATAAAAGCCGGGTAAACGATTTCTATTTCTGTTTGAACGGTCAGCTGTTGCTTTTTTGTACAAATGAAGCTCCGCCCTGATCTCTTCCAATTTTAATATCTACACCTCCACTGTTACAAATGAAATAAAAAAAAAAACAGTTGGATTATTTCTGCAAATATTCATTTCAGAAAATTGATTTTCCTTTATGTGCCAGGGGGAGAAGAAAATGTTTTAGATTTATTTCTTCACTGCGATATAGTTATATAATTACATAATCAAAATATACAGGCTGAGCAACAATTCTGTCAATCGATCAAAATAGGTGATAGCATAGTTTAGTGTATATTTTATTGGAAGAGGCTAAGAGCAGCCAATTACATAATTGATTCCTGCAACATCGGAAAAAATCATTTTAGCAACCATAGTCACAGTCAGGACACTAACTTGAACCTTTCCACTATCGCGACGGAATAAGCTTTACAATACTCAACCGTGACATGATTACCAATCTAACATTCTCCCTATATGCAAAGGAATCAATTGATTTCCACTACATGCGAGTGTTATTAATTATAGCTAGGTTGCAGATGTAATTCATCGTAATTTCACCTACATGATTAGCTCTCGCTATTACGATGATCCACATCTATAACCTAGCTATAATTTAACATTTTCCATATATGCAAAGCAATCAATTGATTTCCACTACATGCGAGTGTTATTAATTATAGCTTATAGGTTGTAGATGTAATTCATCGTAATTTCACCTACATGATTAGCTCTCGCTATTACGATGATTCACATCTACAACTAGCTATAATTAATAACACTCTCATGATGTAGTGGAAATCAATTGATTGCTTTACATATACGGTGACTGTTAGATTATAGCTAGGTTATAGATGTGAATCATCGTAATAGCGAGAGCTAATCATGTAGGTGAAATTACGATGAATTGCATCTACAACCTAGCTATAATTAATAACAATCGCATGTAGTGGAAATCAATGGATTCCTTTGCATATATGGAGATTGTTAGATTGGTAATCATGTCACGGTTGAGTAATGTAAGCTCATTCCGCCGCGATAGTGGAAAAGTTCAGGTTAGAATCTTGACATTACAAAACATCCATGAACGGAGGTGGGATTCGAACCCACGACAGTGTGATCCAAAGGCCACTACGCTAACCGTTATACCACACTGTCCTCTAAAAAATCTCTTAGATACTGTATAAATATAATTTCCAGAAACAGTCTGGTTTGTCATTAGTAGAAACGTTCTCGGGTATTCCCGCAAGCTCTTTACATCTTACCCATACAAGAAGGTACACTTTAATTAAACATATTGGATTCGTGTTTGCCTGTCTGAGAAGGAAGGAGGGGGATGTTAATGTCGCAAGGGTTGCGATTATAGTCGGTTAAACGGTTTGGGGGTGCATTTTATAGTCACGATATAAAAAAACTATATGTGTTTAATGCAGTACCGCTGCCCTTAGAAGATGCTTTTGATGATTACTTAAGAACTACGAATTACTTCAATCATCCTTTCCACGAAGTTAGAAAATCTACTAAGGTTTTACGGCGAAAATGTTGCCATAATAAAAAGGTATAATTTAATATGCGTAAATGTTCGCCCTAACCTCAAACAGTTTCAGGTAGGCACTTAAATACATAATAAACATGCTCTTTCAAATACAGGTTTAAAATTTTATTGAAGTCGGTCGAATAGTTCGCAAGATATTGTGTTGTGTTAAAAACTACCATTTTGTATGAATGTCCGACCTAACCTCAAAACAGTTCCCACACAAATACGTAGTACTTAAATACCTACATAAATAAACATGTCCTTTCAAATACAGGTTTAAAATTTTATTGAAATCGGTCGAATAGTTCGCAAGATATCGTGTTGTGTTAAAAACTGCCATTTTGTACGAATGTCCGACCTAACCTCAAAATAGTTACCACACAAGTAGGTAGTACTTAAATACCTACATAATAAACATGTCCTTTCAAATACAGGTTTAAAATTTTATTGAAATCGGTCGAATAGTTCGCAAGATATCGTGTTGTGTTAAAAACTGCCATTTTGTATGAATGTCCGACCTAACCTCAAAACAGTTACCACACAAGTAGGTAGTACTTAAATACCTACATAATAAACATGGCTATTTCAAATACAGGTTTAAAATTTTATTGAAGTCGGTCGAATAGTTCGCAAGATATCGTGATATTGTGTTGCGTTAAAAACTGCCATTTTGTATGAATGTCCGCCCTAACCTCAAAACAGTTCCCATACAAGTATAGGTAGTATTTAAATACCTACATAAATAAACATGGCTCTTTCAGATACAGGCTTAAAATTTAATTGAAATCGGTCAGCTAGTTCGCAAGATATCGTGACATTGTGTTGCGTTAAAAACTGTCATTTTGTATGAATGTCCGCCCTAACCTCAAAACCGTTTCCAGATAAATACTTAAATAAGTAAAAAATATGCTCTTTCAAATACAGGTTTAAAATTTAGTTTAAATCGGTAGAATAGTTCGCAAGATATCGTGATGTGTTAAAAACTGCCATTTTGTGTGAATGTCCGCCCTAACCTCAAAACAGTTTCCACACAAATACGTTTATACCATTAGACATATAGTAAATAATAAGAAGGCATAAATAATACGGATGTACATTGGTAAAGAGAGATAACAAGTGAAGGCAATAGGCATGAATAATGATGCGATTGTCGGCGTTGTGACACTAGTGTATAGTGTAGTATTGTACAGTGCACTACCATTGTAAGGTGAAATATACAGTGTGTCCACAAACTCATTCTTAACATGGAAATGTCCGTTATTATGAGAAATAGAGATTTGGTCAATGAATGAATAAATTGTAAATTATAGACGCTCGACAACTGAAGTCATTAGCGTCTGAGATTTGGTCAAAGGAGATGAAGTATTCCTTAGGGCTTAGGTAAAGTTGTATCAAATCACATAAATAAAACTTAGATATTTTGAATAGTAATAAAAAAAGGTAATTTTCGAAGGTTTCTTTTTTGACATTTTTCAAAAATCTGAATACAACACGAAATTAACAATCGCCAAGTTCTAAGGTTAGAACGCCTATTTATTCTTTTATTTATTGTAGATTATAGACCCTCAACAGCTTAGGTCATTAGCGTCGTTGATACATCAAATAACATCATCAAATAAAACTAAACGACATATCAAAAAACATCCATGAGCGAGGTGGGATTCGAACCGACGACAGCTCTATCCAAACGCCTGCAGCACACTGACCATTACACCAAGCTGTCCTCGTATGACACTTATGACCTCTGTTATCGAGCGTCTATAGTCTAGAATATCTATTTATCTAAGCTGTCCACGTCTACAATACAAAATAATATATTTACAAAATTAAGTTATTTAACCGAAATTAACAAGCCGTGAGGTGGGTCGTTTATTAGGACTAAAGTGCGACCCTTGAGGTCCACACGACGAACTTCCCAGTTTGATAAATATTTAATAATAATAATTAAATTAGATATTACACAGAAAAGTAATCATTTTAATCATTAAAACATCAATTAAAAAAAAAAAAAAAAAAAACGGCTGAACCGATTTTTATAAAATTTATGTCGGATCAAAATGACGTTAACACGCCTCGATTGACACTCTTACGAAGTCGATATAATTTTTTATTCGCGAGATATTGTGTAAAATCTACTTTTTTGGAGGTTATTTGGTTAAGAAAAAAGAACGGCTGAACCGATTTTAAAAAAATTCCTTTCAGATCATATTTACGTTAATACGCGTCGATTGGCACCCCAACGTAGTCGATATCATTTTTCGTTCTCGAGATTTCGTCTTAGAAAGAAATGGACACATACATACGTACGTACGTACGTACATACGTACACACACACACACACACACACACACACACACAGAGACATCTTTCTAAAAGTAGTGTAAAAATAGTGTAGTGACCTTGAAATATAAAAATTTTTTTTCCTTTTTGATTTCGATTTTCGGACCCATTACAATAACTTCCAATGGGAAGTTAAAAATATATATTAAATTTAGAAACCTGGCGAAATAATTTATACAAAATTGTTTGGTTAAAAACGATTGCGCAAATGCTATTAAAATGGTGGTGGGCGTAACGGGTATACTTCAAGCCTATACAAATATACGAAACTTGACTCATTAAAATAAATTATTAAATTGAAATGAAATGAAATCATTAAATACGGAAAACATTTGACATACATAAAAATAATTAGCACAAAACTGTATCCATTCATTAGTTTTGAGGCCATAACTCACATCATAAAAATGTGGTGGAAGCAACATAGATACACAAATAAATAGAATAGATAGATAAATTTTTATTTGCATGGCCATCAGGTGGATACAAATATAGACAGACGGATTACTACAGGGATAGTGACATCGGACGGAATTCTGTAAAACTATGAGCGCAAACTAAACTAAAAAAATTATAATTATTGTCAAAAAAAATTATAACAAAAATAAAAATATATAAATAAATATCATGTAGAATTTAGAAAAAAAAGCCAAAAATTCTACGATGCCATCAGTTTCCGAACCCGGGTCCCTGTGCATAGAGCGCTGCGATGTAACCTCTGCGCTACGAGTGATATGGTCTATAGCCGCGGGCGTCAATACATGGTGTAATAAGCAAGACCAATTGCCCCTGAGTGACGAGACGCCTTTGAGACGTAACTATATCGATATAATAATATATATAAAATAATATCATCACAATGAACCCAGCCGACGGGTAAATTGGGTTTATTGTTGTGTATACGCTTTAGACACAGATTTTTTGTTACGGATTTTTTCTCTTCTCCTGATTTGATTTCTCTGTAATTACCCGTATGACTGTACAAACGAAAACTTTCATATACGGGGTGTATCAAAGTTCGTTTTCTCATTCGAAGACAAAAACTTCAATAAAAATTGTGTATAGTGAGACTTCGTTTTTTGCTTCTTGTTCAATACTTAGTAGAATGAAAATAGTAAAACACTAAATTTGCTTCCGGACAAGCTATAAAACTCTTTATTTAATCAAAGAGATTGACGACATGTTTCGAGAGCTTAAGCTCTCATCATCAGCTCAATTTAAAAAACAAAATTTTACAAGAATTGAAAATTGCGTACAAATAAGTTCTTTGTTACTTTAAGCATCCTGAGATATTGTGGTAGTAAATTTGTAATCAAAAAATTGTGTAGACATTTTTTGATTACAAAATTAACTACCACAATATCTCAAGATGCTTAAAGTAACAAAGAACTTATTTGTACGCAATTTTCGATTCTTGTAAAATTTTGTTTTTTAAATTGACCTGATGATGAGAGCTTAAGCTCTCGAAACATGTCGTCAATCTCTTTGATTAAATAAAGAGTTTTATATCTTGTTCCGGAAGCAAATTTAGTGTTTTACTATTTTCATTCTACTAATTCAATAAAAATGTTTTTTCTATTTATAATAAGCTGCTGACCGAGCAACTGGTTACTATTTTTAACCGACTTCAAAAAAACAGGAAGTGGTTCTCAATTTGGTTGTATTTTTATTATGCTTGTTATCTCAGAACTCCGTCATTTATAAACCGATTTGGAAAATTCTTTTTTTATTGGATAGGGTATACCTCGAAGTTGGCCCCATATAGATTTTACTTAAATCGGTTCAGTTATTCGGGTGATTTTAATAAAAGTGAGTAGCGGCGTGTGATTCCTTTAAAGTAAATGTCACTTTTTGACACATGACACAGCGTAAGAAATCGGTTTAATAAAAGTTAGTAACGGCGTGTGATTCCTTTAACTAAAAAGTACAAAATAAAAAACTTTTAATAAAAAAAAAAACCTTCAAAAAGCCACAAAAAAGAGGAAAATAATAAAACTTTGAGGTCTGCGCCATTTTAATAAAATATGAAGTCGGTTAAAAAGTGCCAATTTATAATATCTACTTTTTGAATGAATGAATTGTGAATTATAGACGCTCGACAACAAGGGTCATTAGCGTCTATCTACTTTTTAACCTACTTCATATTTTATTAAAATGGCGCAAACATCAAAGTTTTATTATTTTCCTCTTTTTTGTGGCTTTTTGAAGTTTTTTTTTTGTTAAAAAGTTTTTTAATAAATCATAAATTCATAGAACCCGGGCGAAGCCGGACGGGACCGCTATACTATATAATTCAGTCGCGATGTACGTACTAAAATAATCTGGAAAGTATTTTTGTTACATCCGGTATATTATTCAATGACTTGATATTAAATATTAATATATCTAATGAGGGATAAAATATGCTTCAACAAGGATGTCAAAGTTGAATACATTGGAATATAGGGGTTGGTTTTTCATTTTGTATTTTCAATAACAAATTTAATCAAATTCACACAATAATAATGACACGATTTATTTATTTTTTTTTTTTCAATTTCAATTTATTATTCCTCAAAAAAATAAGTACATATAACAATTTATATATAATTATGAAAAGAGGATTTCCTGCCCAACTTGGGAGACCAGTGCTAGGGCAGGAGTCCAGAAATATACGGACGTGTATACCTATATATATTATTTTTTTTCCTCCTTATTAGAGTCAGTTTGTCAGGTATGTGTGTGTGTGTTTGTTTTTAACACGCTTATATTAGCTTCACCTGTATGTTTGCGTGCTTGCTTGTTTGTCAGTTTGTAACCGACTTCTTTGAACTTGATTTTGACCAACTTTGAACGGTCAGATTTAGTTTAAACTTTGTCGACTTATCAAGGACCGACGACAATACAATAATTCCATAAGTTTGTCCCATTATCCTGACCAGGATCTCCACGCTTTTTTACAATAAAATTAATTATTTTTTACTTTTTAGTTCATTAAAGCGTGTTTTTTAGTTTTTTTAAATTATAATTTACTATTAACTTCCCAATGGAAGTTGTTGTAATGAGTCCGATTCTGCGAGAGAACAGTGTAGTCCAGTGGTTAGCTTCGCGGCCTCTGGATCAGACTGTCGTGGGTTCGAATCTCGCCTCAGCTCATGGATGTTTTGTGATGTCATTTAGTTTTAAGTGATTTGTTATTCAATGTAATCAAGACGCTAATAACCTAAGTTGTCGATGCGTCTATAATTTACAATAAATAAAAATTTCGATTTTGCGAACGAAAAATTTGGACATATCTGGACGTTTTGAGGTCCCTAGAGTCCGAATCTACTGTTTTTATAAATATGTCTGTGTGTGTGTGTGTGTGTGTGTACGTTCGTTCGTTCGTACGTTGGTGAATTCTTTTTTCCGCTCGCTACCTCAAAAACAAATAATGATTAATGATATCGGCTCCGGACCAATTTTTTTTGGGAGGGTTTGTTAAATTGTATTTTAAAGACCACCAACAGCTAAGGTTATTTGGGTCTAACACCAATTCATATTTTCAATTCATTATTAACTTCCCACTGGAAGTTATTTTTTTTTTTAATAATAAATTGGAAATCCAATTGACACTTTTACCAACTCTCGGGCTAGAACCCGGGAACTGGGGACTTGTAATAGAGGAACCATAGCAACGCCATGTAAATAACAGCAAATTGCTACACTATCGGCCATTCTCAAGCCCTGGGAGGGTTTGTTCTCGACTGTGGAGTGTTATACAGGCAACACATAAAAAGAAATCTGAAAACAACTTGTGGTGTAATAGTCAGCGTGCTGGCTTTTAGATTAAGCTATCGTGGGTTTGAACCCCATCTCGCACATGGATGTTTTGTGATGTTATTTAGTTCTAATTGATGGTGTTATCTGATGTAATTAAGACGCTAATGACCTAAGTTGACGAGCGTCTATAATCTACAATATACTTAAAATCTTTTTTATAGACTATTTTGTGCATTGTGGGGAAAAAATTTTTAAGAGTCGCGAAGGCTTTTGCAATTTTAAATTAGAGTCATGATCAAAAAATTTTGGGAACCCCTGATCTAGCGGTTGAAATCCACAAAATAAAGTGCTAACAGAAGTTAAGGAAAATAATAGTTCAAGGTTCTGAGTATTGAAGATACTTATGAACGGTATTGTACAAAGCGTATGGACTAATCTCGAAGTATTGGTCAGAGAGACTGATAACTCCAGGGAACTCCTGGCATCCGTATTTGATATTTTCCAGATAATTCACTTTGAGTAAAGTTTTAGATTAGATTTGTTGAAGGGAAAAATCCGTCTCTCGTCTTAGTTGCTAAAAAGAATCTTTATAAATCAACTGAGAAATTGATAGTCTAGTTGCTATAGCATCTATGTATAGAAACTCTTCTAATATCGTGTAAATCATCTTTTGATTAAGCTTGCACAAAAATTCTATTACTTTCATTTATGTACCGACAGATAAATAACCAGTTTAACTAATACTTTGATATTTGTGCAATGAAATTAATTTTCTGTAATTTCGATTTCTTGCCGGTTTTTAACACGCTTTTATTAGCTTCACCTGTATGTTTGCTTGCTTGCTTGCTGGTTTGTTTGTCAGTTTGTAACCGACTTCTTTGAACTTGATTTTGACCAACTTTGAACGGTCAGATTTAGTTTAAACTTTGCACACTTATTGAAGTTATACTTCTTTTGGCGCGTTATGGAAAAATGATGAGAGTGATTTTTTACGTTTTAACACCATGAAGTTGGGCTTGAGAATAGCCGAGAGTATAGCAATGCTATTGTTTACATGGCGTTGCTATGGTTCCTCTATTACAAGTCCCCAGTTCCCGGGTTCTAGCCCGAGAGCCGGTAAAAGTGTCAATTGGATTTTCAATTTATTATTTAAAAAAATAATAATGAATTGAAAATATGAATTGGTGCTAGGCCCAAATAACCTTAGCTGTTGGTGGTCTTTAAAAACACACACACACACACACAACACCATGAAGTTAGTCGAAATGAATGAATGAATGAATTGTGGATTATAGACGCTCGACGACAGAGATCATTAGCGTCTGATGTTAGTCGAAAGTAACACCATGAAGTTAGTCGGAAGTTCATGATTATAATACCCTATTATCACCAGTCACAATGTGACAAGAGCGTTTTCAGTTTTGAATAACATTAAAAAAAGCTATTGCTATACAAACGCTCGTTTATGCCGCTTTCGTTAAATATGAGTTCGTACTCCAACAACCGTACTGTTTACATTATTATTTTTCATGATTATAATACCTTATTATATAGCACTGCTATATGTAAAGATGTGCGTGGTGTAACGGATAGCACCGCCGCGTCATACGCATTAGGTCTCGGGTTCGAATCTCAACACAAACATGCTTTTTTTTATAAATAATTAGATATAGATATAATAAATAAATATATTTAATAAATTAAATTAATTCATTTAATATCTTTATTTTATTATTTTATCGTCTTTTTTACAAACGTTTAGTACTGGCACGCGGGATAAAATTTTTGGAGTTATTTTTGTTTTTTGTTCGATTGCATCTATATAACACAGACCCCGCGAGAAGAGGGGATACATTCCAAACATTTTTCCCGTCACCAGAATTTGTATTTGGCATACACATTTTTGATTTAACGAGCCAGCATTTTACCCTTCAAATCGTCAAGGCCGTGGCGCCGGATGAGATATTTCACTTTAAAAAGTAACTAAAAAAATACCAAAACACTGATGGCCGGTTTATCGTAAAAGGTATAGAAGACTGTACCAGTGCAAGCGAATCCGCGAGTGAAGGCTGGTTTTAATATAAAAATATATTTTTAACTTTTAGAGCTTACCAATAATGTGCCATACCGGGCGAGTATATTCTTCTTGATACTCACCTGAAAGAAAACAGACAAAAATTAATTAAGTTATAAAAATATTTTCAAAAACGGAAATAATATTAATAGAGTAATGTGCCCTAATATCGGACAATTGCCTAATTTGGGATACCGTTGTTACAAAAGTTCTAAAAGGAAGATGTCGCAAACAACCTTGGTGTTCCAGCAGTCAAACCTTTACTATAGAATAATCTTTTATTATCATCACTTGCACACAGATGTCATTATAGGCATTTGAAGAAAAATCGAACATCCGAAAATTTGACGTCTTACTTTGAAGTGCGTATACATTTTCACAGATGAGTAATTTAATTACAAATTTTAGCTTAAGTTAACCTGCAGAAAGTGTAGTTTGATTACTACTATTCAATTTTTTAAAATTTCCTTATCAGTGTTATATTTCAGTTTTTAACCTAGAAATAAACTAATTGCGCAATATCGGACAGTAATGACGTCGTAATATCGGGTATCCGATATTAGGAAATTTGTTGGTGTTATTATGAAATGATCATTTCTGTTACAGATTTGTTACAGATATTGATAATATTAAAGCATAAAAAAATTACAAAACCTTGTAAAAATATTTTAAACCTTATTAAAAACATTTTCCTAATATCGGATATACTATCCGATATTAGGACTACATTTTGACATGACAGAAAAATGAGACTTTTTATAAATTTGAATTTTTTGTTTATTTTTGTTCCCTTAAAACTTTCCATATTTTTGGACGTTGTTAACGACACTATATTGTGTATTGTATGTTCAAGAAATTTCATTTTATGTAATGAGTTAAAAAAATATGGACACTTTTCAAAAGCTATCCGATATTAGGGCACTTTACTTTAATTGAGGGAAGGTTTGGTTGAGGGTAGGGCATGCAATTCGAATATTCGAATAAAGCGAATATTCGGCTGCATTTATTATTCGAATAGTAATTCCTATTATTCGAATATATTCGAATTATTTGTTAAGAATTAAAATTGTTTAAAAACGGTTTACGGCGGCGCTAAAACATCTTACAAACGCTACACTAGCTCTAAGTTCGCGCTAGGGCGTGGGAGGGGAATCGAAACGGGGCGAGAAAAGTTTTTTTTTGTTAATTATTGTATGTTTATTTGATATAACAATTTACTTACGTTACGTTACGTACGTGTACTTAATTGCTTGATTTGCTCTTCGCACGTGCTAATAGACGTATTATTTATTTGTGAAGTATTTTTTTTATAGGGGAGCAATACCCCATACTTTTGTGGTACTAATTAATAAAAATGCGTCTTAGATGCTCATTTAATATTTTTGTTTGAATAGAAAAAACAGAAAGAAAGAATTTTGAATTTTTTTGATTACTTAAATATGTTCATTTGATCTATGGTTCTCGGAAGCTATGTGCGCTCTAATATTTAGTTGATTTGATCTGAATTTTTACGTAACTAAGTAAAGTAAAAATGATTATTTGATCTCTTTTTAATTAGAAGTAAGCTGCTTTTGTTGTTAAAATATTGATTGGATTTATGGAAGTGCAGTAGGCGTGTTGATTTTAAATAATTAAAAGTCATTTATTGAAGTTCCAGTGTTTTTATTATTTTTACCAATTATTCGAATATATTCGAATATTGGCTAAAATTTGAGCGAATATTCGAATACCTGAAACATCCGAATATTTGCATGCCCTAGTTGAGGGTCAAAATAATGAAGCTTTATCCTCAACACGCACTGAATCGACTCGGATGCTCTGAGTCGACCGATTCGAGTCGATAAGCATCCGAGTCGCCCGATCCGAGTCGATTCAATGCGTGTGGACCTATATAGGCTACTATTATCGTCTGATGTCGACTTAAGGATAGAATAAGTATGTGAATGTTGTGTTTTATAATATTCTTTTTATTGGCAACACTGTGTCGCCCAACAGGACGTCGTCATCCATAATTCACGTGGTTATGTGTAACTCGGAATAAATGACGAAGAATAGAATTTTTGAATTACGATCGTTGTGTACATTCATCGCTCTACACAAAATGTTCGGAGAGCGTTTTTCCACTTGTCGAAAGCTATTGCATATATAATATTAATTCCTTGCCGAGAGCCAAGAAGTTATGTGCAATAACCTCTTCATTGTATAGCTTTAACGTATGCGACTCGTCAAGCGCGTTTGCGGTCTCGTCTCCTCTCGAGAAATCGACATTCTCATCTCGTAAAAGGGCTTGAGAATAGCCGAGCGTGTAGCGATGCTGTTGTTTACATGGCATTGCTATGGTTCCTCTATTACAAGTCCCCAGTTCTCGGGTTCTAGCCTGAGAGCTGGTAAAAACGTCAACTGGATTTTCAATTTATTATTTAAAAAAAATAATAATGAATTGAAAATATGAATTGGTGCTAGGCTCAAATAACCTTAGCTGTTGGTGGTCTTTAAAAACACACACTCTCGTCTCGTAAATTTAACCTTGGAGTACGTGCGTAGAGTCGTATTCTTTAGAGAAGACGCCAACAAGATGGCCGATCTGCGCGGCAGAAATAGTGGGGAGTGCTAGAGTAGTATTGTTTAAGAGAAGACACAAGCAAGATGGCCGATCTGCGCGGTAGAAGTAGTGGGGAGAGCTAGAGTAGTATTGTTTAAGAGAAGACACCAACAAGATGGCCGATCTGCGCGGTAGAAGTAGTGCATGGGAGAGCTAGAGTAGTATTGTTTAAGAGAAGACACCAGCAAGATGGCCGATTCGCGCGGTAAAAGTAGTGGGAAGAGCTAGAGTAGTATTGTTTAAGAGAAAACACCAACAAGATGGCCGATTTGCGCAATAGCAATAGTGGTGAAAGCTATCGTTTCGGCATGAGACACGTGTAAAGTCTGTTATGTCACGTGCAATCCCTTTAAACAGACTATGGACTCGCCCGGCACTACACTCGTTTGTGCGCATCTTACATGTATGCGGGTGATGTATTTTCTAAACAATAGCACTCTACCTCTTTGTAACAAATGTAGTTGTGTGATGTCTTTTCGACATATTACAATTAAAATTGAATTTTAAATTAAAAAAACAAATTCTTTTATTTACTATGTAACCTTTAAGATTTCTTAAATAAATAATCAATAAAAAATCAACAAAAGTATTTATTTTGTTCTTTTCTGGACAATTTATTCTCGGTCTCGCTTCGACATTCGAGACGAGAAAAAAATTTTAATTTCGTCTCGTCAAATTGAGATGAAAAAAAACTCACCTCGGGGGCGGCTAATCAGTTGACGAACCGCCACTGAGCCAATAAAGAGTGCATAACGCAAGGCGGTGCAGAGTAGTACTACGGGGGGTGAGGGGAGTGGAACGCGCGTGTTATATAAACATCATCATACAAGTCTGGAACCATTCCAATGAGTTTTTAATTCAAATTTTAATATCCTATGTTAATGGTTAATTTGTATAATTTATATTATCATTGTTGTTATATGGCCTGAACGAGCCGAACAAAACTTCGCTATAACGGGTGGTTCAAAACATTCAATCACAACTATAGTTTTGTTCCAACCACTCTGAATACCGTAATATTACCGTCACTCTCATGCGCAGTGGATTGAACGCGTTTCAACCGAACTTGTGATCGTTTGTGAACGATTCTTAAAGCGTTCCAACCGAATTTGTGAACGTTTCCCGAACGACCATTTCGGTACATGCTCTAGACATGAAACCAAAATGAAACTGTAAAACTGACATGCGCATTAAACACTTTGTTACGTTTGTCTCTGTTCAATACCAACTTGAGACAGTTGTTTATTCATTTGTAATTTTTATTTTTGTTTTGTCTCGTCTCTAATCAAATATCTCTTTATTCTTCATTTATTTGTTTTGTTTGTTTTTGCAAAATTATTAATTTAAATATTTATATTTGAATTCTTAGTTATTTAATTATATTTATATTCGTGTAATTCTAAAAATTTAAAATAAGTAAATGTTAGACGAAAAATACAATTTTTAACAAACGCTCAAAAACATCACGACTACAAATTAATAATTTGCATATTTTTTATTTCAAAAAAAAAAAAATGTAAGTAAAATCGAGCATTCCCCCCCTTATCTCCGAAACTATTGAGCCCAAAATTTTGAAAAAAAAAAATTAGGAATATAGGGCCTCACTCAAAGATTACAGGAAAACCCAAACGAAAATTCTAAATCTTTAAATTCCCACGGGAAACGGAATAGCACTTGACCGTTTTTTGGAGTATTTTTATAACCTTGTCTTTGTGGGAAGAGCTTTTTCCAATTTTCAATTTTGGTATATTTATTGGATGGAAGACTCGTCGCAATAGTTGCAGCAGTAACGAAGGTTTTGTGACAGCCTCTATACGCGTAATAGTTCCATTAAGGACCATAATAATGAAATATAAATATCGCAAGACGGTTAAATTATATTCGCACACTAAACATACAATCTCATGCATGGTGAATGGGTGCATACCTCGCCCTCCCCCCACAATATGTACGATGTACTATAAACCCCACACAACTGACTGCACCTATATTTTATACGAGGTGTCCTTTTGGAGGCGAAATATACGATTAAAAAACATAAATTGTCATTATATCACAGCACCACAGTTCCTTGTTAAATTTCACTCTAGAAATTTCTGAGGTATGAAAGTTTCGTAAACAAGTTTTTTTCTAAACCTTGATTCCGTAAATATTTTCAAAATAAAAAAGTAACCTATATTCTGTTAAATCCATATTTTTACTTCACACCTCTACTATGGTAGGGAAGTAATGGATTTAGTCCGAAAAAAATATTTCGAGAATTTATCAGATCTTCACGTTTTGAGACCCTAGCAATCGTTTAAGATCATTTTCTGACTGATGTGTGTGTGTGTATGTGGTCAATTTTTCGCCTTCGATATTGTAAAAACGGAACAACATACGAGCATGCCGATTGTTCTATTGTTTATCAGCCTTTAACTTAAATCTGATTAGATTTTGAGTCAAATCGGTTCAGTGGATTCTGAGATATTAAAAAAAACGTTCTCAATGTCACGTATTAACATAGGTAAAAAAAAAATATAAATGAATTCTAGATATTATAATATGAAAAAAATGTAAATATTTTTTTTCTCTAAAATGTACAGTTTTCGAGAAAAAAAATATTTTACTAAAAAAAATAAAAATTGTACGTAAATCAAGGTAACCATGATTTTTGCTATATGAAGCTAGCCATCAGTAGATCACTAAACAAAAAAGAGGGCCATGTTTTTTTCAAAGAATAAAAAAAGAGTGTTTCTTTTTTGTAAATATTTACTAGGTGGGAAGTATAGGATTGGTCATCAGTCGAATTTTTGGAGTTGGAATGGATCCCAATTCACTGAATTTTTTACACAAATTATTTTATCCTTTTTAGAATCATTCTGATATGTTTTAGGTCGATTCATTTTTTCTAATTGTTTGAAAAAGTCTCATTCAAATCGGATTATCTACTTTAAATGTTTGACATATACCTTATTTGTTATTAGCGCCATCTGATGTATGAACATTATTTGAACGATGTTGTTATTAGCATGGATTTTAGACAACTGTTTCTATTTTTGAAATGAAAGAAAGTTATGGAAGCTATTGTAAGTGTATTGTTATATTTGTATGTAAGTGTGTATACTTGTATTCAGGAGTACCAATTGTATAGATAAAGGTATAACTTTCGGAGGTGTAATGTACTATTGTTTTAGAGATACTATTGTATAGATGGAGTATTTTCTTTAATTGGATTTTTTTTTTCCACAAAAACCCTATATTATCCTCAGCCTCACTACACAAAAATGTAAATGTTTGACGTATAACTTACTTGCCACTAGCGTCATCTGACGAATAAAAATATAATAACCCTCATTGAGAACAACCTTTTTGAAGTCGGTGTTTAAAAAGTTTAGCAATGTCATATAATGAGAAAATATGGTGATATGAAGATTGCAATGGCGTCCATTATGACATAATTCAAAGAAACTGACGTTAAATGCTTTATTATTATTAATTACGTCCAATTTGTAAAGTTTATGTATAAAATAAATCCAACGTTATATTTTGTTAAAAATGCAATAAGACAACAAAACATTTATTTTAAAATCTCGGTACGGAAAAACAAGTATACAATATGTAAAATTGTCTTGACAAGGAGGGAAGGTGAACGTTCTAAATGACCTTGTGAACGTGTTCAAATAACCATAAACGTGAACAAAGTGTGGTGCAACGTTCAAAGACGTTCCACCAAGATCCCCAGTTAGATTGCATTAAGCAAATGCATTGCACCGAACAAAGTTGCTGTTAACCTGAGCTTTATTTCTACAGTTTTTATTAGGATTTTGTACCCGCACGGTGAAACTTCTATTGTTCTTATAAATATTCGATCTGTCTGTCACAGCTTTCTCTAAATTTATTGTTACAGCAATGAAATTGACATATTATTGACTATGAAGACTCAGTTATACCTGTAACCTGAGTCTTCATCGAGTCAACATCTACGCTGAAGCTCTCGTCGTCCAACTGTGCCACTGAAGATGTTTCTCGCAGTTAGAGACGAAACGTCTGGAACAGCGGTTTCCAACCTTTTTAGTTGTGCGGACCACTAATTTTGTAAAAAAAATGTGAGGCCCACTAACTAAATATATAAGTAAAAATCATAAACACACACACTCGCTTGTTCCCATCTCGACCCTTGAAGCTCCGATAATATTTATCTTGGCTTAGACTCTCGACCAGCGTCCACGGCCCAGTACCACGCTGCCCGCGGCCCATGGTTTGGGAACCGCTGGTCTGGAAGAAGAAAATCTCCAGTTGACCACGGCTCATCAGCCCGGAAGAATTTTTGAAGTGAAAACTTCCTTAGGCGCGTTAGGCACTTTTTGCTTGGGTACTGAAATAACGTGAAGCGTTCGCAAAAAACCGTAAGAATTCGCAACCTGCAGTTCGCAACCTGACCTTAAAAATTCGCAACATACTTATAAAAACGGCCGTCTAGACACTTCCATTTATAGCGCAGTTGGTTACGTCTTTGCGTTCTATGCATAGGAACCTGGGTTCGAAACCTGATGGCAGCGTGGGATTTTTGGCGTTTTTTTTCTAAATTCTACATGATATCTATTTATATATTTTTTTAAATTTTTGTTATACCTATTCTAATTCTTTGACAATAATTATAATTTTTTTGAAACCAAGGTGGAATTAATTAAAAATACATTTTAGTATTTAAGTAAAAAATTATTTTTAGTTCATAAATGCGCTATAATAGATGACACCAAAAATTAGAAAATATGAAGTTTTCACTTCTGTCGTGTGTTCATAAGAACACACCCATTTTTTTACCTTATTTAACAACTGACACAGGCCGTGAAAGCCTACACAGCTTTATTGATCATAATATACCTAACAGGTCGTACTTTAGTGTATAGTTGTGGCTTCACAAGTGATGTGATAGCTACCTTTGTTCAGAAACTGCGAAATAGATTTTCTGGACGTTAGAGGTTTCAATAAGCCATTTTGACCATACAGTCAAATTTTATTTAAAGATGACACGAATTTTTACGTAAATAATTACATCAATGATATCAAGACATTACAAGAGTCTTCGCCTCCTCCCATGACGATGGTGACGGTATCTTCTGTCCCCGTCCATCTGTCACACGATATTAATCTTTATCTACACTCGTACGACCTGCCATCTTAGAATTAACTGCATGTCGACGTATCTGATCTAGTCTCAGAAGATTTACCAACACTACAAAAGCAATGAACGTTATTTGCCTTCGATCTTATATTGATCTAGAAACAGGTATAGACAGCTGACAGACAATACTATAAGAATGACACCGAGACATCATCACTCGACAACGGCTATTGTTCCGGTCTCCACCCTTGAGTATGGGTGGAGACCGGAACGGCAACGACTCCACTCACTTGTACTTCGTCTCTAGATTCCTGCGAAGGTGTAGACACAATACTATAAGAATGACACCGAGACGTCATCACTCGACAACGGCTATTGTTCCGGTCTCCACCCTTGAGTATGGGTGGAGACCGGAACGGCAACGACTCCACTCACTTGTACTTCGTCTCTAGATTCCTGCGAAGGTGTAGACACAATACTATAAGAATGACACCAAGACGTCATCACTCGACAACGGCTATTGTTCCGGTCTCCACCCTTGAGTATGGGTGGAGACCGGAACGGCAACGACTCCACTCACTTGTACTTCGTCTCTAGATTCCTGCGAAGGTGTAGACACAATACTATAAGAATGACACCGAGACGTCATCACTCGACAACGGCTATTGTTCCGGTCTCCACCCTTGAGTATGGGTGGAGACCGGAACGGCAACGACTCCACTCACTTGTACTTCGTCTCTAGATTCCTGCGAAGGTGTAGACACAATACTATAAGAATGACACCAAGACGTCATCACTCGACAACGGCTATTGTTCCGGTTATAACGCAACGCCTCTAACAATAGAAAATACACGCCGAATATATTAAAAATCCGGGCCTCTGATCCTGGGGGGCCTCCAAATATCGAAAAGTCCTTCTTAATCAAATCCAAAACAAGGCTAAAATATATTCAGTAAGTAAATATTCGATTTTTTTGTCAGCCACATCTGTATTTTTCATTTTTTACGAAATTTACACTAGAAATATATCAATTTTTAAGCAGACCGGGGGCCTCTTTTAGTTCTCCCGTCCCGGGCATCCGACGGGCTTAGTCCGCCACTGAATCTAGGGTTGGTTATCTAGAGCTACACGATGTCAGGGCACTGCAGTCAGTTCCCTCAACAGAAAGAAGAACCTGTGTTTGGCAAGTTTCTAGTACTACGTCCAGAGATAACAGATAAACTGTGTCCTGTCTTGCAATTGCAGTTCCTCTTCAAGTGCTGTTAAGGCATTTCTAAATGTTGTCTCCGTAAGTTGTAAAGACCTCAAGTATATCCACTACTGTAACGGCACGTAGCTAGTTTTATTTAGAGACGGCTTTTTTAACCCCGCAAGCCGACATATGGCCGGTTTATCGTACATTTTAATCACGAGGTTTTTGAAGTGAAAACTTCCTTAAGGTACGTGCAGTATGGAGCTTGGATTCTAGATGGTAGCGTAGATCATAGCAGGGCTTGCTTAAATTAATGCACTGTTATATATGCGAGCGTACACAATGAAACAGTGAGTGTAGCAGGTATAAGCGCTGTTACAAGAGCTGGTCTAGATTCAAGAATGTATCTCACCATTCTTTCAGCGCGCTTACTACTACAATCAACGTGTGACAACTGTCAAATGGCCGTTACAAGTTTCGCAATGGATGTGACTAGTTTAATGAGTGAAATTTTGCCAGTTTTTATTTAATTTGTTTTGAGTTTTTTCTAAGACGTATTTAAAAGTGTTAGGTTCCATACGTAAATATTAAAAAAACCGGTTTGGGTAAAATTTTAATTCTTGGTATAAATGATGAAATTCGCCATGTTTAAATCGTTTTCTATTAATAGGGTGGACATGATAGCTCCTACCCAAATTTGTATTTAAAATATACCACTTTGTAGCAGAAGAACACAAATATTCGTCTTCGCTATCTGACATTTCCAACGCGATTTAAGCTGTATCAAAGCTTCGTTGTGCAAACCTATAAGCGCTTATAATTTCAGCCACCATCTACCATACATGCTACCATCTAGAATCCCAGCTGCGTACTGCACGTACCTTAAGGCCCTCTTTGCCTGGGTAGTGAAATAAAGTGAACCGTTCGCGTTCGCATTCGCAACCCGACGGTGAGATTCACTGAATCGGGGTTACTCGGCTCAAACACGAACACGCATTAGCAGTATGCCGGTAATACTAACGTCTCGGTACTGACTGGTCACTTTCTTACAACTGTGCCCGGCTGGCATACTTATATCACAAAAACGGCCCACCGTACAGTTGCACCGATAGCGTAGCGCAGGGTCTTTGCATTGTATGCATAGGAACCTCGGTTCGAAACCTGATGGCACCGTAGAATTTTTAACGTTTTTTTTATCGCACTGTTAAAGTTTGACAGCTACGTGTTCAATGGTTGCTGCGTTTCGGCAACCCGTCATTTAACAGTGTGATTAAAATATACAATAAACCGGCCATTAGTATCTACTAATTTAAACTTTCAGTTTATTAAACACAATAGGGTCGTCCAGCGTATCAAAATTTGATAATTTTTAACAGAGTGTTATTCCTCATACATAAACAAATTATGTAAACCAACTTTTTTGTTCTTATATCCTTCCTTTTAATTGCAAACAAGAATTAAAAAAATGCGTTCATTTTAAACAGCTGAGCTTAGCCGCCATATGATGACGTCAAAGCCAGACCAATGAAGCCAGACATGCGTCCACGCATAGATAAAGTGAGGTATATCCTCGTCAGTCGTAATTCGTGAAGAACCTAACCTAAGTTCTAACTGCCGGCCTGTCAACTGTACATAAACAAATCAGTGTAATATATGGATCAGTGGGCGTGATTCAACTACAGCAGCCAATCAAAGAAGCCTGGCTGTGAATGACGTTTTCCGTGGCGGTATAATTCTATGTTTAAAATTACATTGAAAAATACGCACGTTTGGGAATTTTTTTCTTGTGGAAAAAGCTTCCGAAAAATTCTCAAAAATTGTTTTATTACGTAGATTCCAACCCTAAAAAAATATGGGACGAACCCATTGTGAATTGTTTTCCACCAACTACAGCAGCCAATCAAAGAAGCCTGGCTGTGAATGACGTTTTCCGTGGCGGTATAATTGTATGTTTAAAATTACATTGAAAAATACGCACGTTTGGAAATTTTTTTCTTGTGGAAAAAGCTTCCGAAAAATTCTCAAAAATTGTTTTATTACGTAGATTCCAACCCTAAAAAAATATGGGACGAACCCATTGTGAATTGTTTTCCACCAACTACAGCAGCCAATCAAAGAAGCCTGGCTGTGAATGACGTTTTCCGTGGCGGTATAATTCTATGTTCAAAATTACATTGAAAAATACGCACGTTTGGGAATTTTTTTCTTGTGAAAAAAGCTTCCGAAAAATTCTCAAAAATTGTTTTATTACGTAGATTCCAACCCTAAAAAAATATGGGACGACCCCATTGTGAATTGTTTTCCACAAATCCCAACCCAGTGGCTTTGTCTTTGTTTTAAATCGGTAAATCTATTGGTTGTTACCGACTCGACTCGATATCTTAAAATGGTACCAATAAAGATTTATTCATTCAATTACTCTATTTGGTCTTTATGAATACGAAATCTACCCAATAAATAAATTTAATAGGGTCATCAATTTTATAAATGGTTATTGGTCATTTAAGAATAAGGCTTAGAGCTGTGCCATTCTTTAAAAGCTTAATATATTTAAAATAATAAAACACTTTACTAAACTTTAAATAATTTTCCGATTCTAATGAATAATTGCTTAACACATCTTTATGCGTCAGGCGCGATGTTTTCATCACGAGTAGTAGGAGAGCGCTCACGAGCCTTGGCGAGTGAGCATCGCGAGTTGAATACGAGTGCTGAAAACATCGCGCCTAACGCATAAATATTTAGCACACGTGTTGCACACTGTACTTTATATAACACATGCATGGTTTTAGACTTTAATTGAATAATTTAACTGTCACTGACAGAAGTACATCTCATAAAAACATTGGGCTCTATACAATATTTATTCACTTTGTTAACATAGTAACCATATTTCATTTATAACACCGAAAAGAGGTACATAATAGGTGCGTTTGGTATCAAGGTGTAGTGTAGATTATTTTGCACTGAAAAGTGTAAAAAGTTCACCAAAAGTGTAAACTAAATGTACGCTTGTAACAAACGGGCTAGTGTACATTCTTAGTACATTTTACATGCGCATTACAAAATAAATTAATGACAGATTGGCTGAGTTCATTATTTCTAGTTTTTACAGTTTTTTTTGGTCGTAAAAATGTTAAACTCACTGCCATATTTATCTTGTACCATTACATTTTGAAGCTCATTCATTTTTAAGAGACAAAAAATGTAAAAAATTGAGTACGAAAAAAGTATCAAATCTGTCAAAGCGATTGTCAATTCAGACATATATCACGTGACCTACACTACATACTACGTGCACCTGCTCAAAAGTCAGGACTAATAGTTGTTACACTTTTAGTCCCACACTGAAATAACAAACAGATCAGTTATTTTACACTTTTGTATAACAAACGTAATAGTGTCAAAAGTGCTTACACTTTTTACACTACACCTTGATACCAAACGCACCTATTAGTTCATTAGATAACGGGTTTTTCAAATGTTTTCTCATTATTCATCGAAAAGCATTTCATAATGGATCATGACGTCACTCGTCAATAAACGGTCATTTAAGGTCCGCAAAACTGATACGAAAAAACACTAAAAGCGTGCATGTGTTATATAAAATATATTGTCAAACAATATTTAATCTCAACTGTTTAAATTCTTTGTCAACAAAACATTTGACAAAGAATTTAACAATTGATTAAAAATTGTTGAGCGTCTATAATCTACAATCAAACAAAACATTTGATAACAGAGACTAGCAGAAAAGATTAAGTAGGTAAATACATTTTAGTTAGCGGCAATCATTATCAAGCGCATCTCTTGCGAATGCACTTGGTCTGAACTATTGAATTCAACTTGGATAAAGTGGATAACGATAGACAGTTTATTTATTTTGTGCAAATGTAACTGAATACAGTCGGCCACAATAAATATACAAGGTGTACCAATAAATGCACTCAAGAAGGCACACAGTATATTACTGCGCCAAGCCAAGTTCTCCAAGTAACGCTAGGTTGGCGCAAACCGACAATTTCCCAACGTCTTTAGACGGAGAGCTTGTACCTACCGTCCGATTCCCAACGTAATTATTGATGTGAAACATCTTATGTCGGGCTGTGAACAGCCGCGTGAGGGGAAATATGCAACGAAATTTATGGTCCGCTCCTTCGCTGCTGTTCTCCCCACCACTGCGGCACTCTCTCTCTCTTGACTCAAGCGTGCACTGTACCACGCGCGGTGTTACAGTGCAGAATATAGGATCACGTCAGCATAACAGTTAGTTGCTGCTTTTGAATAAAATATATACTACTACATAGAGAATACCACCGAGTTCAATAACGTTTTCTTTGATGTTTCACATCTGTCGGGGGTCCCGAGACCCACACCCTTTTTTTTATTATTGTAGATTATAGACGCGTCGATAACTCAGGTCATTAGCGTCTTCAACACAACAATTAATAATCCATTTGTGTATTAGAATCTGCCAGCCGGCATACACAAACCGACTGGTGCGAGTTCGGGCTCCTGGGAACGCCAATTCCCAAAGAACATTAGTAATCATGTCACGGTTGAGTAATTGTAAGCTCACTCCGCCGCGAAAGTGGAAAGGTTCAGGTTAGAATCCTGACTGTGAGTGGTTGGTAAAATGATTTTTTCCGATATGTTTGAAATCAATTATATTATTGTTACGGATCACCCTGTATATAAACGGCAGGCAAGAGTTCTGAGAAACGGGGTCTGCTTACTGAACAACTGGTACCTGCGCGAAAGTTCTAGAGAAAGCGAGAACACACTATACTTATGCCACGCAGCATATATAAACAGTCAGTACGAGTGAGTGAGGGAATCAGTCAATGGTGAGTCACGCAGTCAAGTCTACGGTGGATCAGTGATATAAATAGTGCCGTGATATAAATAAATGAATTGATAAAATAAATACTAGTGTCGTGGTAATAATTACTGTTTAGTTATTGTTTACTTGTGTTGATTGTTAGAACTGACTTTTCGTTGTTGCATTCATTATTATTGTGTTTTTAATTATTGTAAATAAATATTTATTCCGCCAACTCAGAAAACAGTTTTGTAACATTATAATTGGTTGCTTTCCAACAAAAATTTTCAAGGAAGATAATGTTTGATTTCACAAGTTGTGGAGCACTGATTATTTTTCTCTGGATCACTCTGTATAAATGAACATTTATCTAGCAACAAAAAAGCTATAAGGAATCATTTAAAATTCGAATCCATTATATAAACAACACTGAACAGTCTCAGGCAGCAGCGAGTCCTGTTTTTAAGATAAGGAAGTGCAGGGAACGGGGAACTGGTGGAAGAGGAAGGATATAAGAGAGTGGAGTAGACAGTGCAGACGACAACGTCCCTGGCGGCGGCAAACGGAACAAGTGACAGTATGTGTGTGTGTGTTCGAAGGACGGAATTACCGTGTTCACAGTTGGGAACATTCGATTTGAACGCTGCAATAACAACCGGCCAATGTTTGAAGTTTTGAACATTCGAAGATCAAGCGGATAATTTTCCAGGAATTCTGTCTGAACGGAATTAAACGAAACTCGGTATGTTGGTACTTTCTGTTCTGGGTCAACATTTAAGATATTTTTTCAACACTGTGTTAAAAAATTATCTTGTGGAAAAATGTCCATACTATGTTCAAAAATATCATGTATTTTTGTGACTTGTCCACATCTTCAGTGTAATTATATTTGTATTTTAAAGACCACCAACAGCTAAGGTTATTTGGGCCTAGCACCAATTCATATTTTCAATTCATTATTTTTTTTTTTTTTTTAATTATAAATTGAAAATCCAATTGACACTTTTACCAGCTCTCGGGCTAGAACTCGGGAACTGGGGATTTGTAATAGAGGAACCATAGCAACGCCATGTAAACAACAGCGCCGCTACACTCTCGGCTATTCTCAAGCCCATCTTCAGTGTACAACTGGACTAATAAATCTTATTGTTTTTTCGTTGGAGAGCAGCCAATTATATAATTGCTTCGAAACATATTGGAAAAAATCATTTTACCAACCAGTGGTCACAGTCAGGATTCTAACCTGAACCTTTCCACTTTCGCGGCGGAATGAGCTTACAATTACTCAACCGTGACATGATTGCTAAATTAATATTCTCCTTATATGCTTCAGAATCAATAGATTTTCACTACATGCGAGTGTCAATTCATATATGCTAATTCAATAGCTATGATAAGAAGTGAATCCTCGTACCAGCGAGAGCCCAACATGAAAGTGAAAATTATTTCGAACACCCTTTAATGGGATATATTAATAAATATCTAGATAATAGATATATCAATGCTTATAAATGGTATTACCACATAATATTCTAGAAACAATCATATCTTGTAGACATCGTAAGATAATCTACATGTTAGATACATACATAAAACACTCATTCCACCGCGAAAGTGGAAAGGTTCAGGTTAGAATCCTGACTGTGACCACTGGTTGGTAAAATGATTTTTTCCAATATGTTTCGAAACAATTATATAATTGGCTGCTCTCCAACGAAAAAAAAAATTTTTCAATTGCATTTCAGCCGTATAAAAACTATTATTTATCTTCAAGACGCTAATGACCTAAGTTGTCGACGCGTCTATAATTTACAATAAATAATTAAATAAAAAATAAATCGGGGTGATTGCACGTTCCATTAAATTCCAAAACGTCGCGCCAGCGAACGAAGTCGCGAGCGGGTACAGTCAAAGGATTTATAACTGCAGTTGAAGCCTATCCGGATATTGGAACCATATTCCAAATACAGAGGCACAAGGTACTGGTGCATTGAGTCACCGATACGACGAAACGTCCACAAAGGTAATAGAATTGTTGGACGGTTGGCTACACTGCCGTTGCAATTCCTCCTTCTTCTGATTCTGCTTTTTCCGCAGGGTTTTACATCGCCGTTATTGAAAACAACTACAGACTGAGCGCAGAAAGTTTTTAAAATAGTTCTTCATTGGAAATTAACAAACTATAATGGTGCTATACTGTAATGAGCCTATAAACGAGTTTTTTTTACAAGCTTTTATTTAACTTGCAATGTTTGTATGTTAGTTTGTTTGTTTATGTTAAAATTTACAAGTCAATTTTGAACGACTTCCACGTATCCGATCGATTTGAAATTTGGTACACATATGCATTCCCGATGACAATACATGAATAAATCGTTTTAGAATTAAATTCAACCCCTAAGGCAGGGGTCGGCAACCTGCGGCTCGCGAGCCGCATGCGGCTCTTATGATGTCAAGATGCGGCTCTCCAGTTCCATGCGCAAATATTAATTATATTATTTTATTTTCAAAACTCATAAAATATATTATACTGCAAAAAAAACTTTAAACAGGATAAAAATACTCAACAGAGAACAGTGAGAATAGGTGGAGTAGAGAGTATACGGACATCTGACATTTTTTAAATGTGGCAACACTGTTCTGTTTGTTTAGTTATTGGTGCACTGTGTCGTCAACGGTCGCAGTCAGAACTTTTTTTTTATATACCTAATCCTAATCAAATACCATAATATTGAAATAAAAATGTTAGTGGCTCTTTAAAAACTGAGAAATTTTGTAAATTGTAACTTTTGGCTCTTCCGTCTCAAAAGGTTGCCGACCCCTGCCCTAAAGGGTTCAAACGGGGATGTATGGTTTTTTTGACTAATCAACGCTCAGGTCAAATCGCTGAAGCTAGAAACTTGACATTTGGACAGTTGGTTTCTTTTCTGACGTAAGCATCTACTAAGAAAGGATTTCTCGAACTTCAACCCCTACGGGTGTCAAAGAGGGTAAAATTTTGAAGACTAAAATGAACAAAATAAAATATTAGTAAAAAAAAACTGTTTAGAGACAAGCTTTTATTGAAATGTACTAAAAAGGAAAAAAATAATATTTAATATTTTTGGTTCATAATTATTATAAAAGCGGGGGTTGCGACTAATAAACTATCACAGAGATTACAACCCTCGCTTTTATAATAATTATGAACCAAAATTATAAAATATTATTTTTTCCTTTTTAGTACATTTCAATAAAAGCTTGTCTCTAAAAAGTTTTTTTTTACTGTAGCACTGTTCATTACACTGACCAGTCGAACACGGTTCTTGATGAAAGTTTACACTAGTGCGCGGTCTAGTGTAACAAAGTGTAACCAGCTGAAAACGTTTGATGTACTCGAATGAATGAATTGTGAATTATAGACGCTCGACAACAAGGGTCATTAGCGTCTGTTAGATGTACTATAAACCCGTTGCTTCCTCCAAGCCCGCCACTTCCACCACATTAATTTTTTGATTTAGATGTACTCAAAGAATTAATGTGGTGGAAGTAGCGGGCTTGGAGGAAGCAAAGGGTTTATATTTAATTGTTAAATTGTGTTTTAAAGACCACCAACAGCTAAGGTTACTTGGGCCTAGCACCAATTCATATTTTCAATTCATTATTTTTTTTTAATAATAAATTGAAAATCCAATTGACACTTTTACCAGCTCTCGGGCTAGAACCCGGGAACTGGGGAGGGTTTATAGTAAATAATTATTTCTATATTATTATACAAATGAATGCTTAAGTTTGCATTAGTGTTTGAAACACCCCATCGCAAATGACGTAACATTATGATGCAACATTGGAAAACTTCATTTTTCAAACCTATGTCACTGTCGGGACTCTAACCTGAAACTTCCACTTTCGCGGTGGCTGAGTTGACAATTACAATTAAAGTATTATATTTTGTGTAGAAAAAGAGAGATATTAGATTATAGATGCTCGATAAGTGAGATAATTAGCGTTTCAATTTTTTTTTATCTATTGCACTAATATTCCATTAATTAAACATCTTAACAATCACAAAATTTTCTTCTAGAGTGACTAGGAGAGGCTAATGACCTAAGTTGTCGACGCGTCTATAATCTACAATAACTAAATAGAGTAACTAGGTAAAATGCCACGGAAGCGGTGTATGCCGGAAGTAGTATACTTATGTTCATCCTATGACACTCCGTACTCCGGACGTGACGTCATCCATCACGTGTCTGTTCGATGTTTGATGACGTCATGGCCGGAGTACGGAGTGTCGTAGGATGAACATAATTATACTACTCCCGGAAGTGACGCAAAGCTCGACTGTCAGATAATGACTCTCCTTGTCAGCTGTCAAATCATTCGAATCCGAATGTTTACTACACATCTATTGCGATTGATATAGATATTGTACTTTATAGACGCTCGACAACAGAGGTCATGACACATCTCTTGCGAGAACCGGGGACTTTCATTGTTTCAATAATATTCAATTGATGGTACGAAAGCCGGCCCTGTCTGCGTTCTGCATGGGACATAAGAGACAGTTTGATGATTCCGTTATAGATTGACTGAAGGTATTAAGAGAAAAGTGTTCACGTCAAGAAAGTTCAACAACAGACACTTCAGACATGGCCAGAGGCGCCGAGGTTCGGAAATCTCAATAGGGGCAAACATTACAGAAATCATAACAAAATGATTTTTGGTATTCTAGAGCAAGAAAAAACTCTTTTAAAAGAAACTAAACATACACTGTAAAAAATGGATGTAAAATACTTTGAAAGTTAAGGTAGAATTCGCTCGATTTTCAAAGTGATTTTACATTATTATTTATTTTTACACAGAAAACTTCATAAAAACTTGGACTTTTACTGTAAAGTTAAACAAATTTATGATTTTTACATTAAGTAAATTAAAATTACATAATTTGTGTAATGTTCCAATAAAGTGTGTAAAAATTACAAAATAAAATGTATAGTTACATATATAAAATGGATGAATACAAAACAAATTAATGTAAAATTAGTAACCACGCATGCGTAATGTGTTTTTATGGAATCTACGCGATGTGCAGGTACCTGTTTGCGACGCCATTGTCTCTTTGTGTATTACCAGATTAATCGCTGGCTACAAATGGACCATCGATAATCTATGTAATCGGCCTTCTCATTTCTTACAGTGTGGGCGGAAATATATCAACAGTACTGACATTTGAACAACATCAAAGTGACGCACACCTCACCTGCCAGTGGCGCTATTAGGTAGTAGAAAAATGCTTGATAGCCTTCTTATAACGTTTTGTGTAACACAACAATTAAATATAAAACATATTGTAGCAAACCCCAAGATGTTACGCCGCTGACTACAATAGAAGCGTCGAGAATAGTTCACAGTGGTGAGGCGTGGAATGGTATCGAAGATACGCGTACCTGCTAGACGTCTGGAAAGTCCTAGAACGCGCTGTGTTTAAGCCACGTAGCTCTATATAAGCAGGCAGCCGACGGAAATTGGGCAGTCAGTCGTGAATCGGTGTCGAGTTGAATTGCGAACATAAAGTGTTATTAACGTGCTTCACTTTGTTTAAGAATTACTGTTCATGTTGATTGTTAGAATCGACATATAGTTGTTGCATTTTATTGTTATCTATTTTTGTTTGTTAACATTTAATTCTTGTAAATAAATATTTATTCCGCCAACACGGAAAACAGTTTTGTTACAATATGAACGAAATATTTTTTGAACAAAATGTTTCAAATTTACTTCTTCCACAAAAATAGTAGCAGCACAAAATAAGGAGCAAGTTTTAAGCGGCAACAAATCTTTTAGGAGAAGACGGAGATGTTTTTCCGTCCTCTCCTTTCCTATATTACCGTACATGCTGAATGTATATATAAAAAACCCCTTCAACACAAACCCGTTCTGAATACAGAATTGTGAATTTATTACACTGACAGGTTATATTTCAAATTAAAATCAATAAAATGTCACAGCGAATTGCAAATGAAGGGAACCGCACGCCCTATGGAACTCGCGTACGATCATTGACTATCATTCGAGCACAGACAGACAAATAAAATGTAGAGTTGTATTGTTTTAAACCGACTTCAAAAAATGGAGGTGGTTCTCAATTCGGTTGTTTTTTTTATGTTTGTTACCTCAGAACTCCGTCATTTATAAACCGATTTGGAATTTTTTTTTTATTTGAAAGGATATACTTTCAGATTGGTCCCATAGAAATTTCATCAAAATCGGCTGATTTTAATAAAAGTTAGTAACGGCGTGTGATTCCTCAAGGTAAAAGTCACTTTTTGACACATCAGACAGCGTAAGAAAGTCGCTTTAATAAAAGTGAGTAACGGCGTGTGATTCCTTTAAAGTAAATGTTACTTTTTAACACTAAAAAGTAAAAAATAAAAAACTTTTTAACAAAAAAAAACCTCCTTCAAAAAGCCACTAAAAAGAGGAAAATAATGAAATTTTGAGGTCTGCGCCAATTTAATAAAATATGAAGTTGGTTAAAAAGAAGATATTAATCAGTAATCACTATACTATACTTTTTAATCTACTTCATATTTTATTAAATTAGCGCAGACCTCAAAATTTCATTATTTTCCTCTTTCTTGTGGCTTTTTGAAGGAGATTTTTTTTTGATAAAAAGTTTTTTTTAAACGGTTTTATTTAGCTTGACCCCGTATATTTGTTTAAACAAAGTTTATTTGTTTCAAATCTTGCGACCGATTTTTCACCCAGTTCCCGTTATCCGACTGAGTTGAAATTTTTTAAAGCTTTTATTTAACTTCATCTGTTTGTTACCTAGTTTGTGAGTTAGTATTAGTGATGGACAAAATCGCACTATTTCAATATTTGGATTTTTATTAATGAATCTAATATTCGGATGTTTCATTCGAATTATATCAAACGATTCTTTTGAATTAAGAGTACTGCATTTCATATATAGGCGGACCTAAGTGCGTGTCGCAAAGAGTTATGCTAAACCTACAATATTTTCATAATCTACTCAAAAGGTCCTTTTCAACGATACCTCACAAGAATAGATATAAAAAAAATTTTTTTTGACCCCCGTTTAATCTTTTGTTATTCTCTCCGTCTTTGGGCGGCGGTAATCTCTACATATTATAATTCGAAATTTCCACACTTTGTACAATACAAGCACTATTTACTGAGTCTCTTTATTTATTTATTGTGGATTATAGACGCGTCGACAACTTAGGTCATTAGCGTCTTAAATACAACAAATATATATATATCACTTAAAACTAAATAACATCACAAAACATCCATGAGCAGAGGTGGGACTCGAACCCACGACAGTCTGATTCAGAGGCCGCGACGCTACCAACTGAGCCATACTGTCCTCTTTACTGAGTATCGATCAATGTGTTTATAATTATATAGCAACGCGCCAACAAAGTCCATATCATGCGAGAGTCATGTTTTTAATGATTTATACAGAAGTTAATCACTTTAATAAAAATAAACTAAATTGTAACTTAGTCTGCAATTGTAAAGTTTTAAGGACTCGAAGTGCGAATTTTCCGTTTTCATAATTTTTTTCCTGTTTTTCAAATCTATACTTACTAATATCTCTACATCCGTGTCTGTCTGTACCACCGTTAACTCCTCCTAAACCATGCAACGGATTTTGATGCGGTTTTCACCATCAGTTAGATATTTTTTTACGGAAGATTTATATATATATATATATAGCGAACGAGCGAAGCGAGTGAGTAGTGTATTGCCCCCGGGCTTTCTTAGCACTCGGGCGAAGCCGGACAGGACTGCTAGTACATATTATGAGTGAATTTCAAGTCCCCATCTCATTTCGTTTAAAAGTTAGAGGCCTGACAGACAGACAGGCAGACGGACATCGTTGGCAGAACAATAGAGTTCCTTTCTGGTACGGAACCCTAAAGATTGCCTAAAGTTGGCCGATGCATTAGCTGCTATTATATCTAAAACAATTTTTTGAATTTTAGCAACAGCATCAGAATTAAGGTTTTTCGTCATGAAGGTCGTGTAATAATTTAGGGGCTAAATATGAGTTATTGACTGGTAAAATGTTTAATTATTTTGGATTGTCTATGATGTATTTTACTCAATATCATAACGTAAAACCGCTTGTGAAGCCATAATACATAAATAAATGTGCCATACGACTCTGCAAAAAACATATGTTCCAAAAAATATAGGTAGCCTAATTCGCCGACATCAAACCGAATCTCTTCATGAAATTTGGTATATAGTTATTTTAGGTCTTGGAATAGGATATAGGGTATTTTTCATTCCGGAAAAATGTACAGTTCCCGTGGGATAGTAACAAAACGTAACTCTGCAATTTTTTTTTGGCGCGTTATGGAAAAATGATGAGAGTGAATTTTTACGATGCGCGCTCATCGCGTCACAAAAATTTAACACCATGAAGTTAGTCGGAAGTTCATGTTTATACCCTATTATCACCAGTCACAATGTGACAATTGCTATACAAACGCTCGTTTATGCCGCTTTCGTTAAATATGAGTTCGTACTCCAACAGCCGTTCTGTTTACATTATTAACTTCCCATTGGAAGTTATTGTAATGGGTCCGAAAATCGAAATCAAAAAGGAAAAAAAAAATTTATGTTTCAAGGTCACTACACTATTTTTACACTACTTTTAGAAAGATGTCTGTGTGTGTGTACGTACGTATGTATGTGTCCATTTCTTTCTAAGACGAAATCTCGAGAATGAAAAATGATATCGACTACGTTAGGGTGCCAATCGACGCGTATTAACGTAAATATGATCTGAAAGAATTTTTTTCAAAATCGGTTCAGCCGTTCTTTTTTCTTAACCAAATAACCTCCAAAAAAGTAGATTTTACACAATATCTCGCGAATAAAAAATTATTTTGACTTCGTAAGGGTGTCAATCGAGGCGTGTTAACGTCATTTTGATCCGACATAAATTTTATAAAAATCGGTTCAGCCGTTTTTTTTTTTTTTAATTATTGTTAAAAATAAATAATAATTATGTTTTAATGATTGAAATGATTACTTTTCTGTGTAATATCTAATTTAATTATTATTATTAAATATTTATCAAACTGGGAAGTTCGTCGTGTGGACCTCAAGGGTCGCACTTTAGTCCTAACAAACGACCCACCTCACGGCTTGTTATTTGTTGTATTTAAGACGCTAATGACCTAAGTTGTCGACGCGTCTATAATCCACAATAAATAAAAATGTTTACATTATTATTTAGTAAATACTAGATATCACCAATTATATAGCACTGGTAAGTAAGATGTACGTAGCGTAATGGATAACACCGCCGCGTCATACGCAATAGGTCCCGGTTTCGAATCTCAACACAAAAATGTTTGTTTTTTTAATAAATAATTAGATATAAATATAATAAATTAATATATTTAATAAATTAATAATTTATTAAATTAAATTAATTTTTTTAATATCTTTATTTTATTATTTTATCGTTTTTTTTACAAACGTTTAGTATTGGCACGCGGGATAAAAATTTTAGAGTTATTTTTGTTTTGTTTTGTGACGTGCGTACATAAGTACACACACACTCTTTTTTTTGCAATTTAGCGTATTGGCCGAATCCTACTAATATTCAGCCAGGCTTCGCTTCGCGGGAGGAGATAATAAATCATAAATTCATAGCACCCGGGCGAAGCCGGACTGGGTCGCTAGTTTATTATATTGTGGATTTAAAAAGCAGTTGAATATTGTAGCTTCTCCGCATATTTTTTGACCTCTAAATTAGTGATTTTATTTTAGCAATTATGAAGCCGAAGGGAATATTGTGTGCTTATTTAAAAAAATATATTTTGAGAGCAAAGAATCAACCAAACATCCTGCATTTATTTTTACACAGTTTCCGTTGACATATTTCTAAAGCCGGAATTCCACGACTGGTGTACTTGACAAATACTTCTCACCGTACCAGACCAAGAGCTAGTGACAATTTTTTGGTGTTATTTATTCAAGGTCTTATTTTTGTGCCCTCATGAGTAAGGGATTTTGCTAGATAGCGGTATGCGAGGGATGCAGACCGCCCCCAACATGTAACAAAAAAAAATGGTCAGAATTATTATTGCTTCAAGGCTGAAATTGTTTGTATAGCTTGTCGGTGACTCAATAATGCCATTATAATATTTTCAGATCGATTGGTCAATATTAAAGGGGTGGCAGATCACCCTAAACGTGTCATGTACCCGACGAAATTTATATTATTAGTTCAAGGTTCAAATTTTAATGTTGTTACGGCGACTGTTTTAAGCATAAATATTTCAATTTGCAGAACAAAATGTCGGTATTAACCCTCTTGCAGAACGATATTAAACACCTAGTCGAGCAAGTTTCCCTCTAAGAGAGGGGGTTAATACAGACATTTTGTTCTGCAAATTGAAATATTTATGCTTAAAACATTCGCCGTAACAACATTAAAATTTGAACCTTGAACTAATAATATAAATTTCGTCGGGTACATGACACGTTTAGGGTGATCTGCCACCCCTTTAATATTGACCAATCGATCTGCAAATATTATAATGGCATTATTGAGTCGCTCGAAATTATACAACTTTTGTTCGAAACATTTTTTCATCTGGCGTTTAGTTTTCGAAATATTCTAAGTGGAATTTTTCAAATGAACACCCGGTATAATAAATATGCACCGTTTAAATATTTCACTGATAGCTGAGAGAAAATAATCACTTATTATACGAGGCACTCGCTGAAGACACTAGCCATTATTATCAAGAAATTATCGCAAATCATGTCCTTCTTTCAACATATTTTTTATGCTAAAATTGCTTCTTAAAAATTTACAAGCAAATTCTTTAATACGCCATTACATTAGAGTATATCCTCCTTGTTTATTCCGCGCAGGAGCGGAAGTGCTGGAATGAACCAATAAACTATACTTTTTTAACCGACTTCAAAAAAGGAGGTGGTTCTCAATTCGGTTGTATTTTTTTTTTTGTTTGTTACCTGAGAACTCCGTCATTAAACCATTGGAATGAACTCCGTTCAACTTAAATAATGCCGTTGGATTTTTTTATCTAGCACTTAAAACGACTTCAAAATAAATTTTTGAAATTGGTTAAAATAAAGCACACACTGTAAAAAATGGATGTAAAAATACTTTGAAAGCTAAGGTAGAATTCGCTCGATTTTCTAAGTGATTTTATATGATTATTTATTTTTACACAGAAAACTTCATAAAAACTTGGACTTTTAGTTAAACAAATTTGTGATTTTTACATAAAGTAAATTAAAATTACATAATTTGTGTAATATTCCAATAAAGTGTGTAAAAATTACAAAATAAAATGTATAGTTACATATATAAAATGGATGAATACAAAACAAATTAATGTAAAATTAGTAACCACGCATGCGTAATGTGTCCTTATGGAATCTACGCGATGTGGCGATACCTGTTTGCGACGCCATTGTCTCTTTGTGTGCCTATTACCAGATTAATCGCTCGCTTCAAATGGACCATCCATAATCTATGTAATCGGCCTTCTCATTTCTTACAGTGCACCTCTATTTTTCCTTTCGAGCGCGCTGACGTCACATGGCCCGAATATCACGGTCTACTTTTACAGCCCATATATTTAAAACATGTCCCATATTGATAGTTGATTGGATAGCAACGGTGCGACCAGTGTTAGGCGGCCTTGTTATAAAGATTATAAACCCAACGCGACGGGTGTTGTGACGTAAACAGGTATTAAAATTTAAAAATTTGTATCTCCGTAAATACATAACGTATTGAAATGAAATAAACGCCATTTTGTTTGTGGCAATGATTTCTAATAGGAAACATTTTTATTTTTTTATTTTTTACAGCCTCATTATCATCCCAACGCATTCGCTCTTAATTAATTAATTGTAAATTATAGACGCGTCGACAACTCAGGTCATTAGCGTCTTAAACACAACAAATAATCCATTTGTGTATTAGAATCCGCCAGCCGGCATACACAAACCGACTGGTACGAGCTCGGGTCCCTACGAGCGCTAATTCCCAAAGAACATTGGAATGTAATTTGCGATAGCAACCACATAACAATATCCCCTCTGGGGGGACTTTCGCTTTTGCTCTTTACCGTTTTCGAATCTCAAAAGTCCCCACTCTCTGACACGACTGTAGGCATGCCGAATTTGGAATGAAAATTGAGTCATAGGTCAAATCCAAAACGATTCTAGAACTCTAAACAATTCGGACTGGACTATTAAAACCTAATTAAAATGGAGAAATTTCCTCAAATTTTTTTATCCTAACCTTTATTCAATTTATTTTTTCAATATATCCCAGAGAATGAGTCCGCGGACCCCCTAAGCAGTGCCGTATCTAGGAGTCCTGGTGCACATGACAGTAAACAAAATTTAATGAACACCGTCCATTTTATAAAACTAATGGCCGGTTTATCGTGCATTTTAATCCACGATGTTTTTTTTAATCACCCAGTTAAATTTTGAAAGCTACGTGACCATTGGTTGCTGCGGTTCGTTACCATAGCAACCCGTCATTTAACAGTGTGATTAAAAAACATCGTGATTAAAATGTACGATAAACCGGCCATAAGTAAATAAACTCGAAAAAAACGATGCGGCATCTCGGGGAATACCAACGCGCCATTTTAAATTTTATTAATAATAATTAAATGTCTCATACATTGTAAATCTATACAAAATATTTTATTTAAAACAAATCCCCAAGGAATAAAAACTAGGTTATATTAAAAAATTAATTAAATTATTAATAGAACAACGGTAATAAAACTCTGTACCTAAAAGTAATTATTCATTTTGAATCTCTGGATAATTTGCATGATTAAACATTTTTTTATGAAATATTGCGTCACGTATATTTATAATAAGCGGCCCAGTCCGGCTTCGCCCGGGTGCTAAGAAAACCTGGGTGCAATACACTACTCACTCGCTTCGCTCGTTCGCTTGAACATTGTAATTACATCATTCACTCGCTTCGCTTTCTCACTCACTACGCTCGTTCGCTATATATATATAAACCTTTCGTGAAAAATTATCTAACTGATGGTGAAAACCATATCAAAATTCGTTGCGTGGTTTAGGAATTACATTACTCACTCGCTTCGCTCGTTCGCTATATATATAAACCTTCCGGGAACAATTCCGTCATACATGATTTTTGCGTAGCTTTAACCGTTTACGCAGCGCACGCAACGGAAGCTCTCAAAAGGAATAATTTTTCCCGTTATTGCAACATTTTTCATTGATGCTCCGCTCCTATTGGTCGTAGCGTGATATTATATAAGTATAGCCTATAAGCCTTCCTCGATAAATGGACTATCCAACACAAAAATAATTTTTCAATTCGAACCAGTAGTTCCTGAGATTAGCGCGTTCAACCAAACAAACTCTTCAGCTTTATAATATTAGTATAGATAATATTACTTGTATAATTTTTTTTTTTGTTCTTAAGCCTGAAATGTCTTCAGATGAAATGACTGGCTTTCAGTTTTCAGATTACAAGTTTAGAATATATTTTATTTATTGTAGATTATAGACGCGTCGACAATTCAGGTCATTAGCGTCTTCAACACAACAAATAATCCATTTGTGTAATAGAATCCGCCAGCCGGCATCCACTAACCGACTGGTACGAGCTCGGGTCCCTGGGAGCGCTCTAATAAACTGTAGAATGCATAAATAGCCTTTATTCAGCATACTTTTGAGCCAATAAACACGCCGTAATACAACAATATTGATTGCGGATCGATTGTGCAGCACCCTCCAACTCCATAATATGATTCTCTCGTAGACGTTTCTCTCGCAAATGCGGTTTGTTATATATCTCGTAAAATAAGTTAGTGGATAAGGAAAACAACACAACGAAGACTTACACAGCGTTATTCAACGTTAAACGTTGTTGTTTGGCACCAAATAAAGAACTGTACTGAAGATAGACATATAAAGCACGTTTAACACGATCACAGAACCCCATTTTTTACTTCCCGCTCCTTTTGTTTCATAAAAGGAACAATAAACGTATATTTATTTATTTATTTATTTATTATGGTAGGGAAGTAATGGATTTAGTCCGAAAAAAATATTTCGAGATTTTAACAGATTTTCACGTTTTGAGACCCTAGCAATCGTTTAAGATCATTTTCTGACTGATGTCTGTATGTATGTGTGTGTGTGTGTGTGTGTGTGTGTGTGTGTGGTCAATTTTTCGCCTTCGATATCTTAAGAACGGAACAACATAAAGGCATGCCGATTGTTCTATTGTGTTTATCAGCCTTTAACTTAGATCTGATTAGATTTTGAGTCAAATCGGTTCAGTGGATCCTGAGATATTCAAAAAAACGTCCTCAATGTCACGTATTAACATAGGTAAAAAAAAATATAAATGAATTCTAGATGTTATAATATGAAAAAAATGAAAATATTTTTTTTCTCTAAAATATATAGTTTTCGAGAAAAAAAATATTTTACTAAAAAAAATAAAAATTGTACGTAAATCAAGGTAACCATGATTTTTGCTATATTAAGTTAGCCATCAGTAGATCACCAAACAAAAAAGAGAGCCATGCTTTTTTCAAAGAATAAAAATTAAATTGTGTTTTAAAGACCACCAACAGCTAAGGTTATTTGGGCCTAGTCAAAGAATAAAAAAAAAAAAAAGAGTGTTTATTTTTTGCAAATATTTACTAGGTGGGAAGTATAGGACTGGTCATCAGTCGAATTTTTTTACTACACGATAAGTGCTCATTGTTAATGAAAAAGTATTAAAAATTTATGATATTTCAATGTTTGTGGGCCCTTGACATTTATGGGCCCTTGACACTTGGGGGCCCAGGGTTTAAGCCCTATTAGTTTTTATGTAGATCCGCCCCTGCCAGGATGCCACCGCAACGTCGCCAGCTTGCTATGGTCCCTCTATTAGGTACAAGTCCCCAGTTCCCGGGTTCTAGCCCGAGAGCTGGTAAAAGTGTCAATTAATTACTAACCATAGCAATTAACATAAGATAGGGTACTTAAGACAAAAACATGATAACAAATTATGTTGATTATAAATTTTAACAATCAATAATAATAATAATACAAATGTTAGCATAATTTCATAACATAATTGTACTGACTACTTAAATTTTGAGTGTCTGTTCTATAATTGATTGAATTGTTTTTTCTAATTTATCAGCACAAAATGGACTGTAGAAACAAAAACTTATTAAGTGATAATAAGACGGCGTTGTCATCTCATCATTTCAACACTGGGCATAAATTTCTTTTCAATGAAGTTCAAATATTAGATAAAGAGTTAAATTGGAAGAAACGCAATATCAATGAAATGTGTTTTATTAGAAAAAACAATTCAATCAATTATAGAACAGACACTCAAAATTTAAGTAGTCAGTACCTACAATTATGTTTTGAAATTATGCTAACATTTGTATTATTATTATTGATTGTTAAAATTTATAGTCAACATAATTTGTTATCATGTTACCATGTTTTTGTCTTATGTACCCTATCTTATGTTAATTGCTATGGTAAGTAATTAAATTTTCATAAATATTGTTATTTTTCTGTATGTACTTGAAAAAGTCTAAATCTATAGACGAAACGTCGTACATTTAATTTAATAAATCAAATATTTTGTCCACTATCCTGCGATTTTTCTTAATTTTATTATGATCACGACGGACACGATTTCTAATATAAACTTTCTAAGAATGATTATTTGAACAGAAATTTGTGATTGTGTAAATCGAGCTTAACGTGACGAAAAAGGAGGATGAACAAAAGTGTAAAGTAAACGATGATCGTAAAGTAGCGATTTCTAAACGCACTAGTTATTGCGTCCGCACCATCTTAAATTCACCGTCGAAAGACGCGCCCCGTGCACTAAAAACAGTGTTTCAAATGACGTCGGGCACTCGACGTCGGCGTCGGTATACTCTCAAGAAGTACAAATAAAAAACACGGGTCGCACTGCAAAACCCAGATAGACAAAAATAATAGTCAATTAAATGTCTGCAAACAGTATATGAACACCTAACAATGACGTAACACAATGCTGTAATCAGGAAAAATTCATTAATTCAAACCTATGTCACCGTAGGGAATCCTCGTACCAGCGAGAGCCCAACATGAAAGTTGGTACGAGGATTCACCTCATACCATAGCTATTGAATTAGCATATATGAATTGACACATGTAGTGAAAATCTATTGATTCTGAAGCATATAAGGAGAATATTAATTTAGCAATCATGTCACGGTTGAGTATTGTAAGCTCATTTCGCCGCGAAAGTGGAAAGGTTCAGGTTAGAATCCTAACTGTGACCACTGGTTGGTAAAATGATTTTTTCCAATATGTTTCGAAACAATTATATAATTGGCTGCTTTCCAACGAAAAAAATTTTCAATTGCATTTCAGCCGTATAAAACTATTATTATTTATCATAAAATTTAATAATACCAGTTTTCGATTATTCTAAAAGCAAGATTAATTTTATATATAGATTATACTTACAGATTTACAAACCACACAAATAATCGATAAACAAGACCCTTCAGACCTCAGTTGTCGAGCGGGCTTGAGAATGGCCGAGCGTGTAGCAATGCTGTAGTTTACATGGCGTTGATATGGTTCCTCTATTACAAGTCCCGGATTCTAGCCTGAGAGCTGGTAAAAGTATCAATTGGATTTTCAATTTATTATTAAAAAATAATAAATTGAAAATATGAATTGGTGCTAGGCCCAAATAACCTTAGCTGTTGGTGGTCTTTAAAACACAATTTAACAATTTTCAGTTGTTGAGCGTCTATTTTTAATATAATTAAAGAATATTTAAACTACACATTTGCAATATTCTTTTAATATTATTAGATACGTGATTTTCGCAAATCAATTACTATAATATTAAAAATAATGTTATGTATTGACAAATTTAATTTTCAGATATTTAAAATTTCACATAATATTTTTATGAGACTGCAGAATTTCATCGTAAAATGTATTGGTTTCGATTATAAAATAGTGAAAATTCGCGATTTGACAGTCGCGGACGGAAAAATTTAATTTTCAGATATTTAAAATTTCACGTAATATTTTTATGAGACTGCAGAAATTTATCGTAAAATGTTTTGATTTCGACTATAAAAAACTTTTTAACAAAAAAAAAACCTTCTTCAAAAAGGCACTAAAAAGAGGAAAATAATGAAATTTTGAGGTCTGTGCCAATTAAAATATGAAGTTGGTTAAAAAGAAGATATTAATCACTTTACCGACTTCATATTTTAATTGGCACAGACCTCAAAATCTCAATTTCCTCTTTTTAGTGCCTTTTTGAAGGAGGTTTTTTTTTTGTTAAAAAGTTTTTCATTTTTTACTTTTTAGTGTCAAAAAGTAACATTTACTTTAAAGAAGCACACGCCGTTACTTACTTTTATTAAAATCAGCCAAACTACTTATCCGATTTTGATGAAATTTCTATGGGACCAATCTGAGAGTATATCCTTTCAAATAAAAAAAAAAATTTCAAAATCGGTTCATAAACGACGAAGTTATCCGCGAACACACATAAAACAAAAAATATAATATACGGTCGAATTGAGAAACCTCCTTTTTTTGAAGTCGGTTAATAAAATAGTGAAAATTCGCGACATGAAAGTCGCGGAAGGCCGCACCAAACTGACACAAATCGGAAGGAGCTGGTAATTTCCAGATAATTACAGTAAGGGATGGTTTGTAATTTCCAACACGCCACCCTTATTTTATTTACTCACTGGTAATTTTACTAGTGTTCTATAATTTACAAGCTTATCGAAAATTAATATTCTTTGGCCACTTTTATATTTATAGTTACCAAAAAAACTTTTTAACAAAAAAAAACCTCCTTCAAAAAGTATAGTATAGTGATTAATATCTTCTTTTTAACCAACTTCATATTTTATTAAATTAGCGCAGACCTCAAAATTTCATTATTTTCCTCTTTTTAGTGGCTTTTTGAAGGAGTTTTTTTTTTTTTTTAAAGTTTTTTATTTTTTACTTTTTAGTGTCAAAAAGTGATATTTACCTTAAAGGAATCACACGCCGTGACTCACTTTTATTAAGCCGACTTTCTTGCGCTGTCTGATGTGTCAAAAAGTGACATTTACCTTAAGGAATCACACGCCGCTACTAACTTTTATTAAAATCAGCCGAACTACTGAACCGATTTTGATGAAATTTCTATGGGACCAATCTGAAAGTATATCCTTTCAAATAAAAAAAAAATCCAAATCGGTTTATGAATAACGTAGTTCTGAGGTAACAAACATGAAAAAAATACAACCGAATTGAGAACCACCTCCTTTCTTTGAAGTCGGTTAAAAATGGATTTTAAGACCACCAACAGCCAGGCTGATTTGCGCCTAGTACCAAATCATATTTTTAACAGATTTCAAAAAAGAAGGAGGTTCTATATTTGGGACCAATGTATTTAATGTTCACGAGACCGGCACTGAATTGAGGCATTAATTTTTGTTCACTCAGTATGTTAGTCCACAGTAATGGAATTCAGGAAAGTACCCCAGACTGAAAATCATCAATACTTTCAACAGGAACTCGGGAATCCCAGAAAAACGTCTGACCTTGTACCCTAAATTTCAGTGATCGATAACTCCGCTATGTCAATTTCCAAGAAAAACAAACGATAAGAATGAACCCTGAAAACTGACAGATAAACATGTTTTCACAACATTTTCTTTTCCAAGAATTTCAATTTATTTATTCCGATATTACGAGTATATCCGTTTACTGAAATTTTGATAATGTAATGAGCCATTTTTTCCTTAGAGTAACCCACCGATGTAGCTTAGTGGTACAGCACTAGACTCGCATTGGGGAGGTCCTGGGTTCGAATCCCGGCGGGGGCAGATGTGGCTAGGACTTTTTCCTACTGCCTCACGCCGAGAAACGGTAATTCCTGTACCGGCCATCTTGTTTGAGGTTTTTCCATGGTTTCCCTCAATAATTCCAGATGAATATCGAGATGGTTCCTTATTTAAGGCCATGGCCGATTACCTGTCAAACTCCTATGCTCCCAAAGTTGCCTACCTTATCCTAATGTCCTATAATTCCTCCATTCGCACATTGCTATTAAATAAGTTGAAGTATAATAAAAATGTATAAAACGGGAAGTGGTAAAAATGAAAAATAGTAATGGTGCGAATGGCGTCTGTTATGACATAATGTCGAGAAACGGACGTTAAACGCATTATTATCATTATTATTATTATTATTTTTTCCTGAGAGTAGTTTCTTCAATTATCCACGAGAGGCAGCACTTGTGGTAGGTACAAACATTATTTACTCCCCATTAGTGTCGTGTCATTTTTGTGGTATAACTTAATTATTAAATTATTATTTTCATTAAATTAATTAAATGATTAAGTTATACCACTAAAATGCCTACAGTGACTTGACCAGTCTTCCTTTGTAACTGAGCCATTTTCCTGAGAGTAGTTCCTTCAATTATCCACGAGAGGCAGCACTTGTGGTAGGTACAAACATTATTTATTTCCCATTAGTGTCGTGTCATTTTAGTGGTATAACTTAATCATTTAATTAATTTAATGAAAATAATAATTTAATAATTAAGTTATACCACAAAAATGACACGACACTAATGGGAAATAAATAATGTTTGTACCTACCACAAGTGCTGCCTCTCGTGGATAATTGAAGGAACTACTCTCAGGAAAATGGCTCAGTTACAAAGGAAGACTGGTCAAGTCACTGTAGGCAGGACATTTCCGAGGCCCGAGGCAACTGATGTTTTAGAGGCCCTTTAAACTTTAAAATAAATTTGTGAAGAACAAAATAAAGTCATAGTTAAAATTTAGTAAACGAATAGCTATGGAGTTGAGGCAAAAAGTGTTTTCTATATATTAAAAATTGGAAAAGTTTTTTTGGGGAATTTAACTGTAAAATTAAGGCCGTTCCACGAGCCCTGACTTCGCTTTGACTTCTCCTATATTTTTGTCTAACATATACGAGTTGCCAAGAGTTGAGGCCCCTATATTGTAAGGCTCGGAGCAGCTGCCTCTCCTGCTCCCCCTGACTGTAGGTACCTAATTTGAATCGATTTCAGAAAGGAGATATAATAGCTTTGTTCCAACCACTCTGAAAACGGTAATATTACCGTCACGCTCATGCGCAGTGGATAGAATGCGTTCCAACCGAACTGGTGATCGTTTGTGAACGATTCTTAAAGCGTTCCAACGAATTTGTGATAGTTTGTGAACGGTTTCCGAACGATCATTTCGGTACATAGTCTAGACATGAAACCAAAATGAAACTGACATGCGCATTAAGCACTTTGTTACGTCTGTCTCTATTCAATATCAACTTGACACAGTTTATTCATTTGTAATTTTATTTATTTATGTTTTGTCTCGTCTCTGTTCAAATATCTCTTTATTCTTCATTTGAGATTTGTTTTGTTTTTGTTTGTTTTTGCAAAAATATTAATTTAAATATTCTTAGTACGACTAGCCATCAAATAAGCTATTCATTTTCAAAATGTTTTTAACAACAAAAAAAGCCTGAAATTAGGAATTTACATTTGACAAATGACAATTGATATATTTTGATCATATGCATGGTACATGGAGGCCATGATTTGATGCACAAAACGGTCACAAAAGCGTTCCAACCAATGTCTACGTTTGTACCGTCACAGAACCGTGCAAGGTTGACGCATGCGCACAAAACCGATAAAAACAGTTTCGTTACCGTTTCAAAACGATCCATTTATAGCAGGTTGGAACATAGCTAACGTCTCTAAAACGGATAAAATTAAAATCTGTCTGTATTAACAAGACATACTCATTTTTTTTGTGACAACCTGTAGACACGTATTAAATGGGTTGCACACAACACGTCATACTGCCAATATAACGAATCACGAGTGAGAACATTCGCACGAGAAATAACAGGAAACACCTACGAAAAGCTCTCTCTACTAAAATCACAGAGCAACACTAAATAGATAGCAGAGCGCTCAATCATTAATTATTATCCATGCTCTGATACATTTAGTGTGTGTTTGGTCTTCAAGTCACGTTCTAAGTAATAATCCTTATTAATATTATAAATGCGATAGTAACTCACTCTGTTTGTTATTCTGTCTGTCTGTCGGTTACCTTTTCACGCCTAAACTGGTGAACAGATTTCGATATAATTTGGCAAGGAGATAGATTGCATCCTGAGGAAGGACATAGGCTACTTTTTGTCTCAAAAAAAAAAAAAACGGCTTTGTCCAAGTGAAAAAGTAATCTCTGGAACTACTCAACCGATTCTAAAAAACTATATTATACTTGAGTGATATGGACAACAATTTATTTTGATTTTCGCGGGGGGGGAGGGGGTAATAAATCATAAATTCTTATCTCTGGAACTACTGAACCAGAGGCTACGTTGGTATGGATAAATTTATTTTTTACTTAAAATTGAAATTAAAATTCGCATCTTCATCTGTCAGGGCTTGAGAATAGCCGAGATTGTAGCAATGCTGTTGTTTACATAGCGTTGCTATGGTTCCTCTATTACAAGTCCCTAGTTCCTGGGTTCTAGCCCGAGAGCTGGTAAAAGTGTCAATTGGATTTTCAATTTATTATTAAAAAAAAAAAACTCGGGTCGCAGTGCCAAACCCTGCCGACAATATAGTGTATTTGCTAATGCAGGCCTTGTGGCTTTATTATGTAAACTTAAGTTTGTTTTTGGACAAAATAAAAAATTTAACCCCTTAATACATCCCTTAAAATAATATTTTTTTTCTTAATTTCAATAATATTATCAATGCAACCTTTGTACCAAATTAAATACACCCTTCAGTAAGTAAATCACTATCCGCAAACCAGTGTTTTCATAAAATTTTTGTAAGTCCGGTCCTGTCGGGCCCATTTTATTAAAATTTTAACAGCACATTTTAATTTTTACTAAAGGGTTAAATTTCAATTTTGAAACGATTCTGAAAATTTTTTCGGTATTTTTGGGCCCAAAAACTTTTTTCAACCCCTAAATACTACCCTTAAAATGGTCCGATCGGGCCCATTTTAAATAGGCTTCGTGCGGTAATGGGTTCCAATGTGTGTACCAAATTTCGTTTAAATCGATTAAGTCTGTCGAGAGTTATCGTGTACACACACACACACACATATATATATACATATATACATAAACATTTTCAAAAATGGTGGCAAACTGTTCAGGAGGGTATGGAACGTCGAGAAATTTTGGTCCGACCCCTAGGTCCCACCATCCGACCGACGCCAATAGTGTATGTACCATATGGCAAATACACTAATAATGAATTGAAAATATGAATTGGTGCTAGGCCCAAATAACCTTAGCTGCTGTTGATCTTTAAAACACAATTTTTCATAAGGATCATTAAATTACTATCACTATATTAATAGCATCATTCTTTCTGAATTCGGTGAAAAAAAGAGTTATATAAAAAAAGCGGAGTACAGTAGTCTGCCGAGGCATTCTCAATTGATGCAGCAGAGCGTGATAAATGTCACCAGATTCACAACTCTTCAACTGAATGACCTCAACGCGGCTAAAAATAGCCTTATAATTAGTATGTATAATAAATAGCTGTGGCACAGTATGGTCGAATGTCGCACCCACAAATTTAACCCTTGTTTTGTAAACTAAATATAAATTTATGGATTCGGCAGTGTCTATTTTTAAATAAGGCGCGCAATGGAGAGATCATAGTCGGCGTGTGCAGTGGCGTATTACCGCACAGGCGCATGAGACACGTGTCTGGGGCGTCAGTGAAGCGTTGGTCTCAGAATCGTTGGGTGTCTCATCCTCAAAAACCAAAATTTAATTTTTATTCAAGATTTTTAAGTTACGGTGGAAAGCTACAAATAAATAATTAAATCATAGCTATTGTTATTTCTCCCTTATAGACCGAGAGCTAGTGACAATTTTTTTGGTGTTGAGGAAGGCATATCAAAGTGACCTGAGTAAGGGATTTTGCTAGATAGCGGTATGGGAGGGATGCACACCGCCCCCAACATGTAACAAAAAATGGTCACAATTATTATTGCTTCAAGGCTGAAATTGTTTGTATAGCTTGTCGGTGAACCCAATAATGCCATTATAATATTTGCAGATCGATTGGTCAGTATTAAAGGGGTGGCAGATCACCCTAAACGTGTCATGTACCCGACGAAATTTATATTATTAGTTCAAGGTTCAAATTTTAATATGGTGTTACGGCGACTGTTCTAAGCATATATTTCAATTTGCAGAACAAAATGTCGGTATTAATCCACTTTCTTAGAGGGAAACTTGGTCGCCTAGGACCTAGGCGACCAAGTTTCCCTCCAAGAAAGGGGGTTAATACCGACATTTTGTTCTGATTGAAATATATGCTTAAAACAGTCGCCGTAACAACATATTAAAATTTGAACCTTGAACTAATAATATAAATTTCGCCGGGTACATGACACGTTTAGGGTGATCTGCCACCCCTTTAATACTGACCAATCGATCTGCAAATATTATAATGGCATTATTGGGTTCACCGACAAGCTATACAAACAATTTCAGCCTTGAAGCAATAATAATTGTGACCATTTTTTGTTACATGTTGGGGGCGGTGTGCATCCCTCCCATACCGCTATATAGCAAAATCCCTTACTCAGGGCACTTTAATATGCCTCCCTCAACATCTTCACAAAAATAAGGGCTTGAATAAATAACACCAAAAAATTGTCACTAGCTCTCGGACTATATAACGATTCAAGCGGGAACCACCGTTTTAGTAGCACGTTGCATCCTCACAGCCAACTTACACACAAACTAGTAATATTAATTTCCTGAGGATTTTATTCCGGCGATTATTTCCAGTTAATTTCCCCTTCAATAAAAACATAATATCTCTACATATTAATCGATAATGCCAACATAATATACACTAATATTACTGCGATAATGCGTTACATTTGAACAGCGCGCCTTGATTTAATGGTCAACAACCTTCCGTGAATAAAATATCAAATTCAAGATAACGAAATTATGACTTAAGGTACGTGCAGTACGTAGCTGGGATTCTAGATGGTAGCATGTATGTTAGATGGTGGCTGAAATTATAAGCGCGCTTATAGGTTTGTACAACGAAGCTTTGATACTAGCATTGATACAAGCTTAAATCGTGTTTGAAATGTCAGATAGCGAAGACGAATATTTGTGTTCTTCTTCTACAAAGTGGTATATTTTAAATACAAATTTGGGTAGGAGCTATCATGTCCACCCTATTAATAGAAAACGATCTATGGCGAATTTCATCATTTATACCAAGAATTAAAATTTTACCCAAACCGGTTTTTTGAATATTTACGTATGGAACCTAACACTTTTAAATACGTCTTAGAAAAAACTCAAAACAAATTAAATAAAAATTGGCAAAATTTCACTTATTAAACTAGTCACATCCATTGCGAAACTTGTAACGGCCATTTGACAGTTGTCACACGTTGATTGTAGTAGTCAGCGCGCTGAAAGAATGGTGAGATACATTCTTGTATCTAGCAGCTCTTGTAACCGCGCTTATACCTGCTACACTCACTGCTTCGTTGTGTACGCTCGCATATATAACAATGCATTAATTTAAGCAAGCCCTGCTATGATCTACGCTACCATCTAGAATCCCAGCTCCATACTGCACGTACCTTTAGGCAGCAGTCCCATGTACAAGGAATACGCACGGAAGACGGAACTCGAAAATGCAAATGGCGGAGATTGACCAATCAGATTCTTTCCGTAATATTCAAACTTTACGAATAGAATCTGATTGGTCAACCTCCGCCATTTGCATTTCCGAGTTCCGTCTTCCGTGCCTCACAGTCACATCGTTTTTATTTACCCCGTATGGGATACAAGGCTAAATTAAAAACAATTTTTATTTACTAAACATGATCAACGTTTTTAATCTCGTTATTTAATATTTTACATAAACAAATTGCCGCAAACATGGTACGTTAAGGAAAGAATTTTTTTGCATGGTGTGAACAACGCTTAAGACCTGCAAGTTTATTGACTTTTGCAATTAAATTTAATAAACAATAAAAAATTAATTAAATAAGCATCTAAATAACCTATTAAGGTACTTATCATGGACTCATTGTACGGTAACGATTTTTATAAATTAATTAATTAAAATAAATGGTCAAGTAGAGGAGAAGAAGAAGAAGAAGAAGAAGAAGAAGAAACTGTTTAAAGTACCGTAACGACACGTATAGGTAGTACAGGTGCTGCAATAAATCCCGAGTCCACAAAAGTTATAAAATTTATCTGGATCACCAACTAGAATCTTAAGACATGAAAACATTGTATTTTGCATGGTGGTAATGACGATTGTTATAGTACGGGAGGCAGCGTTGTAAATGAGTAAATTATTTCATACCGGCTGATAATTATACCAATGTTAGTTCTCATCTCCATGATGAGATATCCGACCGTCAGCTGCGCCAGTAGCGGTGGGGGTGGTAGCTAGAGGGTGTCAAAGTCGCTAAAAAAATTGGATTTTAAAATTATTTCATACCGCACCAAATTTGGTATGGTGATTCTTTATATAATAAACAATAAGAAAATAACCGTCAGCTGCGTAGATAGTGGGGGAAAGGACGTCAGTTTCGCCCTAGAACATACCGTGTCGGTAGATAATTTGGACGTCATTATAGATAGACGTCACGATGTGTTCATTTTGAAACATAGATGTCGCTTATTTTAAGATTTTGTTCTCCAAAGAAACAAACCCCTCTGGAACAGTAATCATATTATAGTGAATAATATCCACAAACAAGAGTATAGCCATATTTTTGATTTTAAATGATCACCGACTGTCATTTGACTTTGAGAGAGGCAAATATTGCCTTACATGGCCAAAAATTAAAGTTCCTGTCATATTATGACTCTTAACCTAAAAATAAAGCATTTTGTTGTAACAACTAATTACTGTAAGTAAATGCAGACGTCTAAATGTCATCTTTATTTTAAATGTTACTCTGTATATATAAAAGAAATCATAAATTTATCGAATTAAAAGCGCAAAACATTATTATTTTTACAATAAACAATTTACCTTTTCAATGACAGATGCAAATCTTCTCTTCTATCCTGCTTTTAAATCGCATTATTTCCATGTAGAATGTATGTTTAGACTAGTTCTAAACATATATTTGTGTTGTTTAACTCGAAACGACGACAGAACGAAGAACAACAAAAGCAAAAATCGTCCCTATAATAATTTTAAATAAACAACAAACAAATATTTTTTTGAATACAAAAATTGCCCAACGGTCCCAACCATTGAAACAGTTAGACTTTGTATTTAAATTAAACTTTATTTAGAAACGTATTTGTTGCAAATATTATATTTGAAATTATTAAATAAAACGTTTTTTTTAACCTCGACAAAATAACTACACGTTTATAATATTTAACATGATATTGTCCATCGACTGATTTTATGACTCACTTGGTGCAAATACTCCTGTTTTTGCACCGTAGATTTTATCCACGATAATGCGATAACTGTTCCAGAGGGGTTTGTATCTTTGGAGAACAAATTCTTATAATGAGCGACATCTATGTTTCAAAATGAACACATCGTGACGTTTATCCATAATGGCGTCCAAATTATCTACCGACACGTATGTTCTAGGGCGAAACTGACGTCTTTTCCCCCACTATCTACGCAGCTGACGGTTATTTTCTTATTGTTTATTATATAAAGAATCACCATACCAAATTTGGTGCGGTATGAAATAATTTTAAAATCCAATTTTTTAGCGACTTCGATACCCTCTAGCTACTACACCCACCACGGGTGCGACGACTGACGCTCACTTTGGTTGCTGTTGATACCTAAGCAATTACTAGAAATATGAATTGGTCGGTATGAAATCACTACCTAAAATGCAACGCTGCCTCCCGTACTATTACGGAAACGGAAATTTCGAATGACGAAGAAGTACTGGCGGACAGAACTCCCCGTACCCCGCGGCCACCTCTCGTGGAAAGTAGTGGGGCGCGTGCGCGTCATCGTTTAACGCTTTGCGCAAACGCGTCCGAAATCGCACAAGAGTATTCTCTAACGAAAGTTATAAATTTTAAACAAAGAAATTGTTATGACACGCTAAAAACTTACCAAAATAGGCAGAAAAAAATAGACGGTCAAATCACACTTACCTAGAACAAAAAGAGAATAGAGTTAGTAATATAATTAAATTGTATCTTTTGCCTTTATTTTTTATGTATTGTAGATTATTGACGCGTCGACATCTAAGGTCATTAGCGTCTTTTAACTACACTAAATAACAACTAACTTAAAACTAAATAACATCACAAAACATCCATGAGCGCAGGTGGGAATCGAACCCACGGCAGTCCAGTCTAGAGGTTGCGGCACCAAGCATGCTAACCACTAGGCTATACTGCCCCATCTTTTGCCTTTAAGAGTACTCAATAGCGGAAGTTACCCCCCCTCGCCTAAAAACGGTTAGCGCTCTCTCGACGCTATTTTTAAAGCTATAGTCGGGCCGCTTAAAAGATGGAGTGGTCACGTGAAAAGCATATGAATACCTTGCGCCGCAGGCGTGGCCTTCGCATATAGTTTCGTTACCGAACGTTCAAGCAACCAATCAGGTACTTTGCACGCGGTGATTACGCAGTGATCAGGCGTTTTCTTTGCTCCATCTGTTAAGCGGCCTGACTATAAAGGGTTCGGGTAAATTTCAACTGAAGGACCAACAATCACACTACAGATTCCGCATTTCATCTAAACCAAGACATAGACGGTGCATCGAACCAGATATAGTAGCGTTTTTTAAAAATTTTAGTTTGTTTGTTTTTTTTTATTGTAAAAAAACTGTTTTCTTACATGGGTGGAATAAATTACTTATTTACAATAATTAAAAATGTAAACAACAATATACAATAATTCGTAACAATGAAAAGTCAATTTCAACAGTCAACACTGTTTATATAATAATAACACGAACAGTATTTCTCAAACAAAGTGAAAACACTTCAATAGCGCTGTATTTATTTCAAATCGACTTTGTCACACGACACTCGTTGTTCTTTTCCAGTGACTGTTCTTGCTTATATAGAGCTAGCAGCTTGATCCCCACCACGCTCGCGCACTTTCCAGATCATTCTGGTGATCGATATAATGCCACGCCTCACCATTGTTACTTGTTCTCGACGCTTCGATTGTCGCCAGTGGCGTATCATCTGGGTTTTTGCTACACATTGTTACTTGTTCTCGATGCTTCTATTGCCGCCAGCGGCATATCATCTGGGGTTTTGCTACATTATTATAAATTTTTTGGCCTTTACACTTTTGTGTATTTAGCCACTACCTAAAAACCCTAATATAATTCTAGCTAAGATAGCGAAAAGTTTGTTTTAAATGCACTATTATAAAACGCTTATGCATAATAACTATGCCCTTCATGTTCAAAATGTTTTGAGATTAAACATCCGGTGTAATCTGATAGCTTCCGCTGTATCACGTATATATGAACTGAACACAAATAATTTCCGCAATTTTCCAAATAAAAACACACATAGCATCCCCGCAACTGTCCGATTCCTATGAATAATGTACATGCATTTTCTCGGAAAACATCCACAATATTGATTTTACATTAGGAAATGCAATAAGAAAACTGTATTTCACATGAAAAAAGAAATAAGAACCAACAATGAGATATATGAAAGAAAAATACACATCATTTATATTAACTATTAATAAACGCCGTACGCTGTACAGTGAGAGCTATTTATAACGATATCTGTTATAACGATCAATCGGATATAACGATATACAGGATGTGTAAGCTTTCACGGCCGGCGCTGTGCCTAATCTTCATAATTTTCAGGCTTGTAGGCTGTGGTCCGATGGTATTTCTACTTGACGTTTCGTCTACAATTGCGGTAGACATTTTTAAAGGCGATGTGGCAGCAGTCGAAGTGTCCTCCTTGGCGGCTCACAGGTGTCAAAGATTGGTGTCCTCCCTTCTTTTATGCTAAGTACGCGAGTGTGTTCTCTGCTCGGTCGTAGTCCGTCCTTCTGCGACTGGTCAATTGTGTTGAGTGTAGTTGCGTGCGTGAGTTCTCTGCTCGGTCGTATTCGTACGTTTGCGATTGGTCGTTGGTTGTGTATGTAGTACGACCGAGCAGAAAACACACTGGCACTTATCATAAAAGCAGGGAGGAATCAATTGTGTTGAGTGTAGTAGTGTGAGTGAGTTCTCTGCTCGGTCGTAGTTCCGTCCTTGTGAGACTGGTTAATTGGTTTTGTATGACGTAGTGCTGGTGTCCAGATTTTACTGAGATAAAGGCCTTCATGCAACCGATTTTCTGAAGTGTCTACGTAAGGCAAAATAATCTCAACAATCCCTATTTAAGTGTTCCTTATTTGAGAATCTGTAAGTCTGGCAGCCTTCCTCCCTTGCGTTTTAGGTGGCAGGTAGAAATTAAGATAGATTTTACATGTAATAACTTAACACAATTTTTTTATTATTAAATTGTATTATTGAGTCAATGTTGTAATCTTTAAACAATTTCGTCACCACGGTACCCAACTAAATATCGTTCGTTATATACAGGGTGTCCCAAAATTGCTGGGACACAGAGCTACCACGTGTAGTAGAGGTCAAAATAAGTCGATTGGACCCAATTTATTTATATACCAAAATGTACCGTTTGCCCGTGAGAAAAGTTCAAAGTTTACATAAAATTTTGTATTACAATTTTATTAAACTTGTACTAGGAATATCTGTTAGCATTATTTAAGAAAAGATTTTTTTCTTTCGGAACTATGCGGAATACGAAATTTTTACATGAGTAACAAAATGAAGGTAGTCTTCTCGCTAAAAAAATTTGAGAACCGTATTACCACCCCTAAGAAAGTTCTGAAAAAAATGTCAGGGGGTGAGGGTGGTTTTAACCCTTCTACAATTTCTTTTGGGTTTCTTTGATTACCGAAAGGATAGTAATCCTGTAAAATGCACTTTTGTCAAAAATTCCATTCAATTTGTTTCACTCATTCCTGAACATCGTACAAAAATGTGTTTTTTTATGTGAACTTTGAACTCTTCTCACGGGCAAACGGTACATTTTAGTATATAAATAAATTGGGTCCAATCGACTAATTTTGACCTCTACTACACGTGGTAGCTCTGTGTTCCAGCAGTTTTGGGACACCCTGTATATATATTTTGTTTTATTAGAAATAATGAATTTTTAATAATTTTTTTCGAAAAAAATTGCCTGTTTTAAAGACCACCAACAGCTAAGGCTATTTGGGCCTAACACCAATTTATATTTTCAATTCATTATTTTTTTTTTTAATAAATTGAAAATCCAATTGACACTTTTACCAGCTCTCGGGCTGGAATCCGGGAACTGGGGACTTGTCATAGAGGAACCATAGCAACGCCATGTAAACAACAGCATTGCTACACGTTCGGCCATTCTCAAGCCCATTTTTTTTCGATCAACATTTTAGAATCGCGCAGGCAATGTTATTTTATGTATTTATAAATTATTAAGTACTAATTAATACAATATAAAAAAGTGTTCCATTATTAGATAAGTACATGAAAAATTCATATTTTACCTGTCTAATTTCTACCTGCCAACTAAAACACAAGGGAGAAAGGCTGCCAGGCTTACAGATTCTCAAATGAGGAACACAGGTATTTTATGATTATTATGCCTTTCGTAGACACTTGAAAAAAAGGGTGTGGGTCTCGGGACCTCCGACAGATGTGAAACATCAAAGAAAACGTTATTGAACTCGGTGGTATTCTCTATGTAGTAGTGTATATTTTTTCAAAAGCAGCAACTAACTGTTATGCTGACGTAATTCTATATACTGCACTGTAACACCGCGTGTGTTACAATGCACGCCTGAGCCAAGAGAGAGAGAGTGCCGCAGTGGTGGGGAGAACAGCAGCGAAGGAGCGAACCAAACATTTCGTTGCATATTTCCCCTCACGCGGCTGTTCACAGCCCGACATAAGATGTTTCACATCAAAAATGTCGTCAGCACTCCGCCTATAAGAAAACCTAGATACTGGTTGTTTGCAATAGATGAGTCATGAAAACGCCATATGAACGACATTCCCAAGGTCTAGTCCAACGAATATTGTTGTACACACCTACTGTAATGTAATAAATCTCACAATGACGTTCGCAATTCACAACGTCATCACGGTTAATAAGTATATAGAATCGTCGACGCATCGGCCGCGAACTTCCAACTGATCAAAAGACTAAAAATAGAAATGCACATCAGAATTTAGTCTGTCTGAGTGTGTATTGCATTAAATCCCGCTGTGTCACTCCTCCTTTTTTTTGCCTACGTAAAAGTCTATGTACAACTAGCGAAATGTCTTTCTAATAACTCTTATAGACCGAGAGCTAGTGACAATTTTTTGGTGTTATTTATTCAAGGCCTTATTTTTGTGAAGATGTTGAGGGAGGCATACTAAAGTGCTCTGTGTAAGAAATTTTGCTAGATAGCGGTATGGGAGGGATGCAGACCGCCCCCAGGATGTAACAAAAAAAATTCGACTGATGACCAGTCCTATACTTCCCACCTAGTAAATATTTGCAAAAAATAAACACTCTTTTTTTTATTCTTTGACTAGGCCCAAATAACCTTAGCTGTTGGTGGTCTTTAAAACACAATTTAATTTTTATTCTTTGAAAAAAGCATGGCCCTCTTTTTTGTTTGGTGATCTATTGATGGCTAGCTTAATATAGCAAAAATCATGGTTACCTTGATTTACGTACAATTTTTATTTTTTTTAGTAAAATATTTTTTTTCTCGAAAACTATACATTTTAGAGAAAAAAAATATTTACATTTTTTTCATATTATAACATCTAGAATTCATTTATATTTTTTTTTACCTATGTTAATACGTGACATTGAGGACGTTTTTTTGAATATCTCAGGATCCACTGAACCGATTTGACTCAAAATCTAATCAGATCTAAGTTAAAGGCTGATAAACATAATAGAACAATCGGCATGCCCGTATGTTGTTCCGTTCTTAAGATATCGAAGGCGAAAAATTGACCACATACACACACACACACACATACACACACACATACAGACATCAGTCAGAAAATGATCTTAAACGATTGCTAGGGTCTCAAAACGTGAAAATCTTTTAAAATCTCGAAATATTGTTTTCGGACTGAATCCATTACTTCCCTACCATAGTAGAGGTGGGAAGTAAAAATGGTCACAATTATTATTGCTTTAAGGTTGAAATTGTTTGTATAGCTTGTGGCGACCCAATAATGCCATTATAATATTTGCAGATCGATTGGTCAGTATTAAAGGGGTGGCAGATCACCCTAAACGTGTCATGTATCCGACGTAATTTATATTATTAGTTCAAGGTTCAAAATTTAATATGTTGTTACGGCGACTGTTTAAGGCATATATTTCAATTTGCAGAACAAAATGTCGGTATTAATCCCATTTCTTATAGGGAAACTTGCTCGCCTAGGTTTTTATATCGTTCTGCAAGGGGGATAATATTGACATTTTGTTCTGCAAATTGAAATAGATGCTTAAAACAGTCGCCGTAACAACATATTAAAATTTGAACCTTGAACTAATAATACAAATTTCGTCGGGTACATGACACGTTCAGGGTGATTTGCCACTCCTTTAATACTGACCAATCGATTTGCAAATATTATAATGGCATTATTGGGTCACCGACAAGCTATACAAACAATTTCAGCCTTGAAACAATAATAATTGTGACCATTTATACTTCCTACCTCTACCTATGGTAGGGATGTAATGGATTTAGTCCGAAAAAAATATTTCGAGATTTTAACAGATCTTCACGTTTTGAGACCCTAGCAATCGTTTAAGATCATTTTCTGACTGATGTCTGGATGTGTGTGTGTGTATGTGGTCAATTTTTCGCCTTCGATATCGTAAAAACGGAACAACATACGGCCATGCCGATTATTCTATTGTGTTTATCAGCCTTTAACTTAGATCTGATTAGATTTTGTGTCAAATCGGTTCAGTGGATCTTGAGATATTAAAAAAACGTTCTCAATGACACGTATTAACATAGGCAAAAAAAATATAAATGAATTCTGGATGTTATAATATGAAAAAAATGTAAATATTTTTTTTCTCTAAAATGTATAGTTTTTGAGAAAAAAATTATTTTACTAAAAAAAGAAAATTGTACGTAAATCAAGGTAACCATGATTTTTGCTATATTACTAGCCATCAGTAGATCACCAAACACAAAAGAGGGCAATGCTTTTTTTCAAAGAATAAAAAAGAGTGTTTATTTTTTGCAAATATTTACTAGATGGGAAGTATAGGACTGGTCATCAGTCGAATTTTTTTTGTTACATGCTGGGGGCGGTCTGCATCCCTCCCATACCACTATCTAGCAAAATCTCTGACTCAGGGCACTTTAATATGCCTCCCTTACCATCTTCATAAAAATAAGACCTTGAATAAATAACGCCAAAAATTTGTCACTAGCTCACGGGTCTATTATTACGTCTTGGAATATTTCGATACAAAACGTGCAAATAACACAGAACGCAGTTTTGGTTGACATATTCGACTCTGCCAGGTCACCCGATGTTTTCTGTGCGTATATGCAAATGAATCGACGTGGCGGGTGCCGCTCGGTTGGAGGGGGTCAGTGCGGCGTCGTGGGCGCATAGCGGCGTCGCCACCCACTCTCACGGCCGCCCACAAGTCTGGCGAGCGTCTGATCCTCGTGCGACGCGACGCGTGAACCGACGTCGTTCTATATATGACTTCAATTGTACATTCTTACCTACTTCAGCTTTCAATCGCGCTGCCAACCCAGTCAGATAACCGACGCATAAAATTCGTTCCTATATTCATGTCTGTTACCTGTACAGACTTTTTGATCGAGCGAGCGAAGTAAGTGATGTTCCGTTTTAAATTTGATTATTCGCCATTACTGCTCGGTTCCAGAAAACATTGTTAGAAAATCTAGTTTTGAACGTACGTTTTTCGATCGGAAATCGCAGAGGTGAATTTAAATGTTTGGCTCCCCTAGGCTCTCATGTGGGTGCCGCCCTTCTAGATTGAGAGCTAGTGACATGTACCAGACGAAATTTATATTATTAGTTCAAGGTTCATATTTTAATATGTTGTTACGGCGACTGTTTTAAGCATATATTTCAATTTGCAAAACAAAATGTCGGTATTAACCCCCTTTCTTAGAGGAAAACTTGCTCGCCTAGGTGTTTATATCGTTCTGCAAGGGGGTTAATACCGACATTTTGTTCTGCAAATTGAAATATATGTTTAAAACAGTCGCCGTAACAACATATTAAAATTTGAACCTTGAACTAATAATATAGATTTCGTCGGGCGCATGACACGTTTAGTGTGATCTGCCACCCCTTTAATACTGACCAATCGATCTGCAAATATTATAATGACAAGCTATACAAACAATTTCAGCCTTGAAGAAATAATAATTGTGACCATTTTTTTGTTACATGTTGGGGGCGGTCTGAATCCCTCCCATACCGCTATCTAGCAAAATCCCTTACTCAGGGCACTTTAATATGCCTCCCTCAACATCTTCACAAAAATAAGGCCTTGAATAAATAACAGCAAAAAATTGTCACCAGCTCTCGGTCTAATAATGGAGGTGGGAAGTAAAAAGTCCGTCCCTGTATTTGTAATCAGAATTCCGATGTCTGTTCAGGATCAGAAAGTAACGATCAATGATGTGAAACGGATGCACGAATCTTCGCGCCGCCATTTCATCTCAGCGATAAAACAGACCGAACGGCGTGAATAATAATAATAATAATAATAATAATAATAATAATAATAATAAAAACAATAATAATAACAATAACAGCGATGAGTTTTATTCGATATAATTTATAGTGCAAATGTATAGACCAGGCATTCCTAACCGGCGGCAATTTTCTGCCCCGTCAAATGTCAGAAGTGTGCCGCGAATGATAAATCAAATCGGCCATCAACCTGAACTCACAAACGGCGTTAGAGAGCAGCGGAGAGGGTAACGGTTGTAAAGCAGACAGTCCGTTGATAAGTGAGAGCGGTGCTTAGCCGGAAATTGGATGATGTCATTCTAAAAGTAATCGGGCTATAAAACTATTAGAGAGCAGCAGAGAGGGTAACGATTGTGAAGCAGACAGTCCGTTGCTAAGTGAAGGCGGTGCTTAGCCGCAAATTGGATGATGGTGTCACTGTGTCTTTCTACGAGTAATCGGGCTATAAAAACCATTAGAGAGCAGCAGAGAGGGTAACGGTTGTGAAGCAGACAGTCCGTTGCTAAGTGAGGACGGTGCTTTGCCGTCAATAGGTTGATGACGCCACTGTGCCATTCTAAAAGTAATCGGGCTATAAAAACCATTAGAGAGCAGCGGAGAGGGTAACGATTGTGAAGCAGACAGTCCGTTGCTAAGTAAGGGCGGTGCTTAGCCGCCAATAGGCTGATGACGCCACTGTGTCATTCTAAAAGTAATCGGGCTATAAAACTATTAGAGAGCAGCAGAGATGGTAACGGTTGTGAAACAGACAGTCCGTTGCTAAGTGAGGACGGTGCTTTGCCGTCAATAGGTTGATGACGCCACTGTGCCATTCTAAAAGTAATCGGGCTATAAAAACCATTAGAGAGCAGCGGAGAGGGTAAAGGTTGTGAAGCAGACAGTCCGTTGCTAAGTGAGGACGGTGCTTTGCCGTCAATAGGTTGATGACGCCACTGTGCCATTCTAAAAGTAATCGGGCTATAAAAACCATTAGAGAGCAGCCGAGAGGGTAACGGTTGTGAAGCAGACAGTCCGTTGCTAAGTGAGGACGGTGCTTTGCCGTCAATAGGTTGATGACGCCACTGTGCCATTCTAAAAGTAATCGGGCTATAAAAACCATTCGAGAGCAGCAGAGAGAGTAACGGTTGTGAAGCAGACAGTCCGTTGATAAGTGAGGGCGGTCCTTTGCCGTCAATAGGCTGACGACGTCACTGTCTTTCTAATAGTAATCGGGCTATAAAACCTTTAGAGAGCAGCGGAGAGGGTAAAGGTTGTGAAGCAGACAGTCCGTTGCTAAGTGAGGACGGTGCTTTGCCGTCAATAGGTTGATGACGCCACTGTGCCATTCTAAAAGTAATCGGGCTATAAAAACCATTAGAGAGCAGCGGAGAGGGTAAAGGTTGTGAAGCAGACAGTCCGTTGCTAAGTGAGGACGGTGCTTTGCCGTCAATAGGTTGATGACGCCACTGTGCCATTCTAAAAGTAATCGGGCTATAAAAACCATTAGAGAGCAGCGGAGAGGGTAAAGGTTGTGAAGCAGACAGTCCGTTGCTAAGTGAGGACGGTGCTTTGCCGTCAATAGGTTGATGACGCCACTGTGCCATTCTAAAAGTAATCGGGCTATAAAAACCATTAGAGAGCAGCCGAGAGGGTAACGGTTGTGAAGCAGACAGTCCGTTGCTAAGTGAGGACGGTGCTTTGCCGTCAATAGGTTGATGACGCCACTGTGCCATTCTAAAAGTAATCGGGCTATAAAAAACATTAGAGAGCAGCCGAGAGGGTAACGGTTGTGAAGCAGACAATCCGTTGCTAAGTGAGGACGGTGTCATTCTAAGTAATCGGGCTAGCCTATATCCAACTAATTGTGCTCTGAAGTTGAAAAGGTTGGGAATTCTTAGTATAGAGCAGGGATTCCCAATCTTTTCTTTACTGCGACTCCCCTTACAGGCTGCAATTTTTTGCGACGCCCTTCTAAAAGAAGATACCTGTGTGTAGCTCTAGCAGACATTAAAATTACTTTATTATTCAAAGAAAACTCCAAAGAATATAGAATCTTAATTATTATTTATTAGATTCTAATTCTCATAATTAGAAAACATAAAAAACTACAAACAAAACAATTAATGAGCAGGATGAGCTTGCTTTTCTGAGCTTAACTTCTCAAATCGGGACTGAAGTTCTGAAATTGCGACTCCCCTAGGATAGCACCGCGACGCTGAGTTAGGGAACCTCTGGTATAGAGAATATAATGTTATGTATGTATCGTATATTATGCTTGAATTTTGTTCGTCACAATATCAACGGTCACGTAGCGAAATGACTTACTTCAAATTCGTAATATTTTTTTTCAGTTCTATTTTGAACAATGTATGAACAACCTAGAGAAAGACCCTTAATCCCCGCACTGTAAGAAATGAGAAGGCCGATTACATAAATTATCGATGGTCCATTTGTAGCCAGCGATTAATCTGGTAATAGGCACACAAAGAGACAATGGCGTCGCAAACAGGCATCGCCTGCATATCGCGTAGATTCCATAAAAACACATTGCGCATGTGTGGTTACGAATTTTACATTAATTTGTTTTGTATTCATCCATTTTATATATGTAACTATACATTTTATTTTGTAATTTTTACACACTTTATTAGAATATTACACAAATTATGTAATTTTAATTTACTTTATGTAAAAATAACAAATTTGTTTAACTTTACAGTAAAAGTCCAAGTTTTTATGAAGTTTTCTGTGTAAAAATGAATAATAATGTAAAATCATTTAGAAAATCGAGCGAATTCATCCATTTTATATATGTAACTATACATTTTATTTTGTAATTTTTACACATTTTATTAGAATATTACACAAATTATGTAATTTTAATTTATTTTATGTAAAAATCACAAATTTGTTTAACTTTACAGTAAAAGTCCAAGTTTTTATGAAGTTTTCTGTGTAAAAATGAATAATAATGTAAAATCACTTAGAAAATCGAGCGAATTCTACCTTAATTTTCAAAGTATTTTTATTTTTTACATCCATTTTTTACAGTGCGTATCCCATTGCAATTAAAATCATAACCCTCCTTTTTTGGCAGTCGGGTAAAACTGGAGAACCACGCATGACCACTACGTTCCGATTTAATTTTTAAATTGAAAAATGTCAATACACTTTGCCAGTAAGTCCTTCAACGTTATTTGGACGATATTGTAGAAAATATGCAACAAATTGCGTATATTTTCAAAACCACTGATTCGATTGGCACCAAAATCAACAGGCAGCATAGGCCTTACCGAGACAAACATTAAAAAAAACCATAATCAAATAGGTGTATTTTTTCAGAAGTTATTGTAAACGAAAATTCCAATCTCCACGCGGAAAACCACTTTTCTTTACGCTTCGAGAATAATTACAATCAGAATCTGACCTTGGAAACGATTTCTCGATTAGATTATAGACGCTCGACAACTGAAGTTACTAGCGTCTACGATTTCACGACCGTATCACGAATTTATTACGGAACATGAAGTTAAAATATTAAATAAATCGACTTGAGCTGTTTTGTTTTGTAGTTAAAAATATAACGCCCTCAATAAAATGTCGCCATCTAAATCAAATGCAACGGAGACCGACAGAACGATGCGCTGCCAGCCAACTCAGAAATAGAGTTGTTGTGCAGGAGCAGCTCCTCTTTGGGGAATGTGGAAGCATCAGAATGGAACTTTCAGAGATGCAATCAGCGCGGGAAGCATATGCACGCGGGAATGATATTGCCCGAATGTCGTGTTTAAGATTTAGCGAAAATATTGGTCAAGACACAAATACCAGTAGGGAGAACAATAAAATCAAAAAAATGGAAGTGGATAGGACATTTCCTTAGAAAAGAAGAAACTGAAATTACTCGTAGCGCACTAGAGTGGAACCCGCAAGGAAGCAGACAACAAGGACGTCCAAAAAATACTTGGAATGGTTTGGAATGAAAACCAGCTTTGAGCTGATTTCCACACCAATTGGTAAAAATTCTTAGTTTATCAATAAAGACATTATTATTATTATTGAAATGAGAGAATATGGCGTCACCTGGCAAGGAGTTAAGAGACTCGCTCTCGATAGACCTCGTTTCAGAGCATTTGTGGAAGCCCTATGTTCCTAAAGGAACCAAAGGAATTTATAGGCTGTGCGTTGTCTGTCAGTCAGTCACGGCTGGGATTGACATCATGATGAAAAATACTTTCATAAAGTTGATACTGAAATTACGTAGATACGTCAGTATTCAGGATGAAATTTACTGAAAAGGGGTTCTGGGGGGCAAAAAATCGATCTAGCTAGGTCTCATCCCTGGAAAAATTCGTTTTCTTATCGATTTTATCATTTTAAAAAACAGTTTTTTTAACGTTATAAAACAGTGTCGTATGGTGAGTAGGCTTTGGAAAAAACAAACTATTTTCATTATTTATGTCAAATTACTCTGACAGTCAATCTTTAACTTATTAAAATAATCAGTAATTATTTGAAAATATGTAGGATACGTTATGTAGTATGACGTATACTGACATATAATAATATTATCTACTTATAGGTATGTAATTTTTTTTCTTAAAAACGACACTAACGATTTTGATGAAATGGGAACTTTAAGTACTATTTTTTTTGAACTCATCCGAGCAAAGCTCGGTCATCCAGATGTTTATTAATGAACTGAGTAATTCTGGAATTACTTGCATTCCAAAATTTTTCAGATTTATTTTTTTATTTTATTTATTGTAGATTATAGACACGTCGACAACTTACGTCATTAGCGTATTAATTACATCAAATATCATATAAACTTAAAACTAAATGACATCACGAAACATCCATGAGCGAGGTGGGATTCGAACCCACGACAGTTTGCTCCAAAGGCCAGGACGCTGACCATTACACCAAGCCTCGGTTAATTTATTGCCAAGTAAATGTTATATAATATACTTAATATTGAACAGTGAATCAATTTTTAATATGACAGAGCTTTTAGCGAACGACGTTTTTCTTCATGATGCAATTCCGACTCTGGTTCATAGTTCACGTGACAATTGGATTCCAAAAGTCAGGCCAATTGCCAAAATAATTTCTATATAGACTTTGAAATGCATGCGACCAAGCATTACTTATTCTCTAGGCTCGTTAGACACAACAAGTATCTAGTATCTACAGTTGAAACTCAAGATTTGTTGGTAAAACAGATTTTCTTCTCGATTTATATGCTGAGGTCAGGTCAAGACCATGTGGATTTTTTTACGGAATCTTGTAGCCGAATTCAACGAACTATGACATGATAGATATTTTTTTTAGATTTAAGATAGATTATTCAAGATCATTTCAAGGTTATAAATAAAGAAGTTGTGTAATATAAAAATAACTATTAAAACGTTACTATCAAGTAACCTGGTTTCGATATTAACTCGATTGTTTACATTTGACATTTTTACCACAGTAACTTGATATAGCTACTTGATAGTAACGTTTTAATTAACAATTAATTATTTTCATATTACGCAACTTCTTTATTTATGATCTTGAATAACCTCGTGTCATAGGTCGTTGGATTCGTCTCAATAACGGTTACAAGATTTCGTAAAAAATCCACTTGGTCTGAGTAACTTGATATGGCTACTTGATAGTAACGTTTCAATTAACAATTAATTATTTTCATATTACGCAACTTCTTTATTTATGATCTTGAATAACCTCATGTCATAGGTCGTTGGATTCGTCTCAATAACGGCTACAAGATTTCGTAAAAAATCCATTTGGTCTGATTTAAAAAAAATGAAAGTGACCTTGGACCCGTCCTCAGCATATCAATCGAGGAAAAAAATCTATTTTACCAACATACTGTAGCAAACCCCAAGATATTACGCCACTGCATCCAATAGAAACCACGAGAAAGAAAGGTCACAGTAGTAAAGCGTGGAATGGTATCGAAGATTCTAGACAACGCTAGAGAATACGAGGACGCACTGAGCGTACACCGCACGCAGGTATATAAACGGCGAGTGTGTCGTGTTGGGGTGATCAGTGAATGGTGAGTCGTGCAACCAAGCGGATCAGTGATATAAATCAATCAACTGTCGAATCAGTCAATACAGTGATATAAATAGTGGAGTGAATATAAATAAATAGTACTGAAGTAACTGAGTAAATGACCGACATAAATAAACGTTAGAAATAAATCGGATATAAATACCGTGATATAAATTCACCTGATAAAATAAATATTAGTGTAGTCAATTGTATATAGTTAAATGTTAATTACTTGCGTTGATTGTTAGAACTGACTTTTGGTTGTTGTATTTATTATTGTTGTTTTTAATTATTGTAAATAAATATTTATTCCGCCAACTCAGAAAACAATTTTCTAACAATACGTTCCCCCTGATACGAAACAGTTTCTTTTCAAAACTTGTTTTGCTACAACAAATAGGTTTTCTGGTGTAAGCTTGTAATGGTTTATGTGTCTCACCCTGTATGTATCGAGCAAAACAGCACAATATTAAAGCAAGCAAACGTATCGTGCATAGGAAGTCGCGGCAAGAGTCGGTGCCAAACGATTTTAAACGAGATTTCATATCGGAGGTCATTATTACCAATTATCTGTGTACATCGACTAATGCAATATAGTGCACAATAATGCACTCCTCTCTTGAAGACCATCAAATTATCATTAATGTAATCTGTTTACGATAAACAGCGAAAGAAAAATCACCATGCCTCACTTACTTACAATGCATACACTACTGGTCACAAGTTTCTTCATTGTTAAGAATACCATAAGGGATAAAAACATCGATAAGTTATTATCTATACTAGATGAAGAGTTTGTTTGTTTGTGTGTTTGTACGCGCTAATCTCAGGAACTACCAATCCGATTTGAAAAAAATTATTTTTGTTAGATAGCCCGTTTATTGAGGAAGGTTATAGGCTAATCGAGTTTTTTTAAAAATTCAACCGCAAAGGGGCGCGCTAATCTCAGGAAATACCAATCCGATTTAAAATTTTCTTTTTTTTGTTAGATAGCCCGTTTATTGAGGAAGGTTACAGGCTAATCGAGTTTTTTTAGATTCAACCGCAAAGGGGCGCGCTAATCTCAGGAAATACCAATCCGATTTAAAAAATTTTTTTTTGTTAGATAGCCCGTTTATTGAGGAAGGTTATAGGCTATTCGGGTTTTTTTAAATTCAACCGCAAAGGGGGTAAAACGGGGGTGTAGCATTTTTTGGCTCTATAATACTTGTAAAATTGTATTTTAAAGACCACCAACAGCTAAGCTTATTTGGGCCTAACACCAATTCATATTTTCAATTCATTATTTTTTTTTAATAATAAATTGAAAATCCAATTGACATTTTTACCAGCTTTCGGGCTAGAACCCGGGAACTGGGGACTTGTAATAGAGGAACCATAGCAACGCCATGTAAATTTAACAGCATTGCTACACGCTCGGCTATTCTCAAGCCCTTAACTCTATACTAATATTATAAACTGTAGGCAAGTACGCGAAGCGAGAACAATATGACAGGCGACTTCGCTTTGCAGGGGGAGAATTTCTCGCGGGGGAGGAATACATCATAAATTTTGATCTCTGGAACTAATCAACCGATTCTAAAAATTCTTTCACTATTAGAAAATTACACTATCCCTGAGTGATATAGGCTATATTTTATTTTGATAAATTTCTCGCGCGTAATTCCCGTGGGATAGTAACAAAACGTAACTCTGAAATTCTTTTGCATTTTAGCGTATAGGAGGTTCGGCTAAACGCCAAATGGAAGACAATAATCAGAATAAGTACAGATCCTTTAGGCGATTTTTTTTTTGAAAAAAAAAAGTAGAAAACCATCTTCAAATATTGTATTGCATGGCAAGAAAAACTGAACATTTGGTGGAAATGACGGGACGGTTACGGAAATTTCGAATTGGTTGAATCAGAATAAGTACAGATCATTTAGGCGATTTTTTTTTTGAAAAAAAAAGTAGAAAACCATCTTCAAATATTGTATTGCATGGCGAGAGAAACTGAACATTTGGTGGAAATGACGGGGCGGTTACGGAAATTTCGAATTGGTTGAATCAGAATAAATACAGATCCTTTAGGCGATTTTTTTTTCGAAAAAATAAGTAGAAAACCCTCTTCAAATATTGTATTGCATGGCGAGAGAACCTGAACATTTGGTGGAAATGACGGGACCGTTACGGAAATTTCGAATTGGTTGAATCAGAATAAGTACAGATCCTTCAGGCGATTTTTTTTTTTTTTGAAAAAAAAGTAGAAAACCATCTTCAAATATTTGTATTGCATGGCGAGAGAAACTGAACATTTGGTGGAAATGACGGGACGGTTACGGAAATTTCGAATTAGTTGAATCAGAATAAGTACAGATCTTTTAGGCGATTTTTTTTGAAAAAAAAAAAGTAGAAAACCATCTTCAAATATTGTATTGCATGGCGAGAGAAACTGAACATTTGGTGGAAATGACGGGACAGTTACGAAAATTTCGAATTGGTTGAATCAGAATAAGTACAGATCCTTTAGGCGATTTTTTTTTTAGAAAAAAAAAGTAGAAAACCATCTTCAAATATTGTATTGCATGGCGAGAGAAACTGAACATTTGGTGGAAATGACGGGACGGTTACGGAAATTTCGAATTGGTTGAATCAGAATAAGTACAGATCATTTAGGCGATTTTTTTTTGAAAAAAAAAGTAGAAAACCATCTTCAAATATTGTATTGCATGGCGAGAGAAACTGAACATTTGGTGGAAATGACGGGGCGGTTACGGAAATTTCGAATTGGTTGAATCAGAATAAATACAGATCCTTTAGGCGATTTTTTTTTTTTTTAAAAATAAGTAGAAAACCCTCTTCAAATATTGTATTGCATGGCGAGAGAACCTGAACATTTGGTGGAAATGACGGGACCGTTACGGAAATTTCGAATTGGTTGAATTAGAATAAGTACAGATCCTTCAGGCGATTTTTTTTTTTTGAAAAAAAAAGTAGAAAACCATCTTCAAATATTGTATTGCATGGCGAGAGAAACTGAACATTTGGTAGAAATGACGGGACGGTTACGGAAATTTCGAATTGGTTGAATCAGAATAAGTACAGATCTTTTAGGCGATTTTTTTTTGAAAAAAAAAGTAGAAAACCATCTTCAAATATTGTATTGCATGGCGAGAGAAACTGAACATTTGGTGGAAATGACGGGACAGTTACGGAAATTTCGAATTGGTTGAATCAGAATAAGTACAGATCCTTTAGGCGATTTTTTTTTAGAAAAAAAAAAGTAGAAAACCATCTTCAAATATTGTATTGCATGGCGAGAGAAACTGAACATTTGGTGGAAATAACGGGACGGTTACAGAAATTTCGAATTGATTAAGAACACCTCGGTCGGACTTACTGAACGGTAGTGTATTATTTTGTGAAAAAAAATTAATACACCGTTAATATAACGTGAGAGGTTCGTTTACATTGTTATAATGAAGCATGTATTTTAACGCCCATAAATTATGTAAACCATCGATTGAATGCTAAAATATTAATCAGAAGTCACTTCCTACCAATTACCTTAATAACATCGGTACATAAATACGTCTATATAAATCGTATATTTAAATCAAGTCATCGAGCGACATAGCTTAGTGGTGAGAATAATGCGATAGCTTAGTGGTGAGATCGACTCGCATTGGGACGGTACTGGGTTAAAATCCAGGCGGGGGTAGATGTGGCTACGAGTTTTTCCTTACTGCCTCCCGCTAAACGGTAATTCCTAAATCGGCCATCTTGTTGAGGTTTTCCATGGTTCCCTTCAATAATTCCAGATGAATATCGAGATGGTTCCTTATTCAAGGCCATGGCCGATTACCTGTCAAATTCCTATTCTCCCAAAGTTGCCTACCTTATCCTAATTTCCTATAATTCCTCAATTTTTACATAGATTGTATAGAATGTATCAAAACAGTTTTTTGTATAGATTTATAACAATTTAAAACTGCAGTAACGGATAATTATTTGATTAATTTTTGAGGTATTTTGCATCTTTTTTTAGAAGTCAGTTCCATTTTTCATTATTATTTCAAGTTCATGAGTGGATCATAGATAGAGTTCTGAGACTTGTGAGTCACGCTGTAGACGTGTAGGCAAAATCACTTAATGGGGAGCAAATAATCGACACAACAGGTCTAAATATAGAACCGTGGCAGCAGACAGAGGAACATGAAATATTCAAATGCCTATTTATTATTAAAGTACCAAAAGCTCTACTCGTTAACCCTCTCTAAGTCTATATCTTCTGACTTTATCCACCGTGTACACAAGTGTTTTCCATGTTATAATGTGAAAAATCCCATTAATCTAATTTCTATTTTCGAAAACAGAAAATTAATTTCTATTGAGCGCCATTTTTACAAAAAACGACATACGTATTTAAATTACGAAACTAGTCTTATAATACAAAACTAAAAAGAAATATTGTTTTTGTTCCAGTTCAAAAATTGAAGGAGTAATCTTTCCGGCCACGGTAAAAGGAGTTGTTTTTAATGAGCTTTAGTGCCGCCATTAAAAAAAAAAAATAAAAAGAAAAATCGTATATACTCTTCAAAGAATAAACAACAAAAGTCTTTAAACAGATTTTGTATTACATTTACTATATTGTTATAAAAAATTGTTAAAGCTACTCTTTTTTTTAATCGTCAAAGTGGCATTACCTCTTAAACGAAAGAGGAGAAAATTTTACATAGATTTCGTGGTATAAGATTGTATAAAAACAGTTTTTTTTACAGATTGATAACTATGTATTTAAAAAAGTAAAAAAAAAATATTGTAATTGACGATCGTAACCTGTCCTAAACGAAAGAGGAGAAATTTTTACATAGATTTCGTATAAAAGAATGTCAAAACAGACTTTTTTATAGATTTATAACTATTTAAAAATGTAAAAACGAAGCTAAGTGATATTGTAATTGATGATTGAAGCCTGTCTTAAACGAAAGAGGAGAGATTTTTACATAGATTTCTTATAAAAGAATGTCAAAACAGTCTTTTTTTACAGATTTATAACTATTTAAACATGTAAAAACGAAGCAAAGTAATATTGTAATTGATTATTGAAACCGTCCTAAACGAAAGAGGAGAAATTTTTACATAGATTTCGTGGTATAAGATTGTATAAAAACAGTTTTTTTACAGATTTATAACTATGTATTTAAAAAATTAAAAAAAAAAAAAAATATTGTAATTGACGATCGTAACCTCTCCTAAACGAAAGAGGAGAAATTTTTACATAGATTTCGTATAAAAGAATGTCAAAACAGTCATTTTTTACAGATTTATAACTATTTAAAAATGTAAAAACGAAACTAAGTAATATTGTAATTGACGATCGAAACCTATCCTAAACGAAAGAGGAGAAATTTTTACATAGATTTCATATAAAAGAATGTCAAAACAGTCTTTTTTTACAGATTTATAACTATTTAAAAATGTAAAAACGAAACTAAGTAATATTGTAATTGACGATCGAAACCTATCCTAAACGAAAGAGGAGAAATTTTTACATAGATTTCGTATAAAAGAATGTCAAAACAGTCATTTTTTACAGATTTATAACTATTTAAAAATGTAAAAACGAAACTAAGTAATATTGTAATTGATTAATGAAACCATCCTAAACGAAAGAGGAGAAATTTTTACATAGATTTCGTAAAAAAGAATGTGTTAAAATAGTTTTTTATACAGATTTGTAACTATTCTACGTCTATGGTTGCGGCACAATCATAATTACTGTGCCTCATGTCATCCCCCCTTACCGCTGGACGAAGTTGAAAGCAAACGACCGAGTATTTATAAAAAGAAGCGTTTTAGAATTGTTTCTTTGTATAAATAAAAATATAATATAATATAAACAATAGCAATTATTTACAGAAGATTTCGAGACGTGGTTGGTCTATATTATAGACCAACCACGTCTCGAAATCCATATAGACTTTAAATGGTGAGATTTTAAGGATTACACCCGCTAATCCCGTACGATTTTTTTTTGCGTGGCCGGAACCACGCACTCGGTCCTCTTCCAATTCTAATACTACTTCAGCTGTATTGATTTCTTTTAAAAAATGAAACTTTTAAATGCGTGATTTTGATTTCTAGTTTAGAATTTGTTTGTACGAAGCAATTATACGACGGAATATCAAATTAATTGTAACGATTCATTATTTAAGTATAAAACATTTATAATAAATCGCAGGTCATGTAAAAATAGTTTATTATCAACTAGCTTTTACCCGCGACTTCACTCACGTTAACGTCCTATGATGATAATATATAGCTCACCCTCTTCCCTCGTATATGACAAATAATGCATAATGAAAATCCGATCAACGAACAAGCAGACAAAAATTTTGACAATTGTTAACCTATAAACTGTATTAACCTATACAATTTATTTATAGGATGTAGATACATTTCGAGAGCTTAGTTTTCGAAATGTAAAGTTTTTGCTAAATATGGGAGCATATCTCTCGAAATGTACATCCAGTAATAAAATTGTTCTATGTTAGAGAATTGGATACTTACAAAATAATTCCCGCACTATTCATCTTAAATCCTTTCCCCTCGCCTAAAAACGGATATGGCTTTAAAAATAGCGTCGGGAGAGCCATAACCGCTTTTTGGTGAATGAAAAGGTTCTGAGATGAAGAGTACAGGAGGTATTTATAGGTATCCATGCTCTTAAGAAGTGAATAAATTGATGAACCTACTTGTAATTTGGTTAAAAATTTAGGATTACAAAAAAGTTATAAATTTTCGAAAGGATTTTGGTCGAGAGGTTTGGGTAAAGAAGCTGAGTTTTTTTTTTAAATTTTATAATAAAAATAAAATAAATATTAGTAAAAAAAACTTTTTAGAGAGCAGCTTTTATTTAAATGCACTAAAAAGGAAAAAATAATATTTAATAATTTAGGTTCATAAGTATAAAAGCGTGAGTCGTGAACTCTATGATAGTTTATTAGTCATGACCCACACTTTTATAATTATGAACTTAAATTATTAAAAATTATTTTTTCCTTTTAAGTGCATTTAAATAAAAGCTTGACTCCAAAAAGTTTTTTTTACTAATATTTATTTTGTTCATTTTAGTCTTTCAAAATTTTACTTTTGACCACCCGTAGGGGTTGAATTTCGAAAAATCCTTTCTTAGTGGATGCTTACGTCAGAAAAGGAACCAATTGTCCAAATTTCAAGTTTCTAGCTTCAGCGATTTGGCCTGGGCGTTGATTAGTCAAAAAAAAACAAACATCCCCGTTTGAACCCCTTAGGGGTTGAATTTATTTCTAAAAACGATTTATTCATCTATTGTCATCAGGAATACATATATGTACAAAATTTCAAATCGATCGGAAGTCGTTCAAAATTGACTTGCAAGTTTTAACCTAAACAAACAAACATACAAACCCACAAACTAATATACATTGCAAGTTAAATAAAAGCTTGTAATAAGAAACTTACCGAACGATAAAATTTAATAAATATAAATTGACTCACCTGAAACAAACAAGAAAAATAAACATTAATCACGATAATTGAGATACTTAAATATAAAAAAAGAATTAATAATAGCCATTATTAAAAATAAATATTTAAATCTTATTAATATCAGGAAATTGTAAAGAAAGAAAAAGTACGAAATTGAAGAAACAAATACATATTATTGTGTTTAAAAACTTTTAAATAATTTAAAGCCAAAAATAAAATTTACCGGAAACTTTTTTCCGTCAACTTTTAAGTGTATTTAAACATTTAAAAGCTTTCGAGTAGAACAAAGTTTATTATAGCATTTAATAATATCGTTTTATATAATATTTTTAAAGGGGCTCTTTTGATATTATTTTTATTTTTTAGCATGTTCTTCCCCTTTGCGAACTTCCATGTTAATATGGGTTATTTTTCGATTCAAAGTAGACACTTATAGACCGAGAGCTAATGACAATTTTTTGGTGTTATTTATTCAAGGCCTTATTTTTGTGAAGACGTTGAGGGAGGCATATTAAAGTGCCCTGAGTAAGGGATTTTGCTAGAAAGCGGTATGGGAGGGATGCAGACCGACCCTAAAATGTAACAAAAAAAACTGTCACAATTATTATTACTTCAAGGCTGAAATTGTTTGTATAGCTTGTCGGTGACCCAATAATGCCATTATTAATATTTGCAGATCGATTGGTCAGTATTAAAGGGGTGGCAGATCACCCTAAACGTGTCATGTACCCGACGAAATTTATAATATTAGTTCAAGGTTCAAATTTTAATATGTTGTTACGGCGACTGTTTTAAGCATATATTTCAATTTGCAGAACAAAATGTCGGTATTAACCCCCTATCTTAGAGGGAAATTTGCTCGGCTTAGTGTTTATATCGTTCTGCAAGGGGGTTAAATACCGACATTTTGATCTGGAATTTGAAATATATGCTTAAAACAGTCGCCGTAACAACATATTAAAATTTGAATCTTGAACTAATAATATAACATGTTACTTCAATGTGAAATTCTAAATACGGCCCTGACGTAACGATTATTACATACAGCAGCTGTTGCAAATATTATAAACAAATAAGACGTTTATCTCGTTAACAAATCGCGGTTTAGATGAGAAGTAGGGCCTGCCACAACCACGATTTTAATCGATTCTAGATTCTATATACCTACAGATTGTGTAAAAGCACAGATGTTAAACAAATCTATGTAATTTGTACAAATCACAATTTCTGATTAACTGCTGTCATAGTACAGGGTCTCCACAAATACCCAGAAACAGGAATCTATGTTACGTTGTGTAAGGCTTTCGCGACCGTCTTTTAATTTCATAGTTTCTAGGGCTATCAGGCCGTAGCCAATAATGACGGGATTTATTCATTATTTTTATGAAACAGCCATTGTTTTGGTAAGAAATGTGATTTAAGAGAATAGTAATGAATATTCCGTTAAACCCCATACATTTTTGAACGCCAATCGATTCCACTTTAAATTTCGCGCTTAAATTAAGACCGCCTACTTCTGTAGTCTATTAACTTAAAACTAAATGACATCACAAAACATTCATGAGCGGAGGTGGGATTCAAACGCAGGACAGTCTGATCCAGAGGGCGCGACGTTAACCACTGGACCACACTGTCCTCTACCAGTCTGAATGTGACTGGATTTTTTATTTAGAAGGATCGTCTATCTCCGTCGACAATCAGCTTCCGTGTTCGTGTTTTGTTTCTCATAGAAATTATCCGATCATTAGTCAAGCTTTAAAACGGACCTCAGTTGTTTGAAAGACAAGTGAATACGCCGTGATCGCCGATTGGCTGTTCGACTAGACATTAGATTGAGTCCGGCTTGTGCACACACAAAACATGGGTGGCTACGACACGGTCAGAGAACAACAGACGGTGCCCTCGATGTGATCTGCATACGGTAGTGTTTTGTTTGTCTGTCTGGCCACATGCGATGGCCGGACATCGACGAGTTCAAGACACCTAGACTGATTCCGAATACATCGGTGGGAAAACTAATCGAAACCCCCGTCTCAAAGAGCGATCAAAAAATTAGGGTATTTTTCGACCGTTTTTAACCGATTTCAAAAAAAGGAGGTGGTTCTCAATTCGGTTGTATTTTTTTTTATGTTTGTTACCTCATAACTCAGTCATTTATAAACCGAATTTGAAAAAAAAAATTTTATTTGATATACTTTCAGATTGGTCCCATAGAAATTTCATCAAAATCGGTTCAGTAGTTCGGCTGATTTTAATAAAAGTGAGTAGCGGCGTGTGATTCTTTAAGGTAAATGTCACTTTTTGACATATCAGACAGCGTAAGAAAGTCGGTTTAATAAAACTGAGTAACGGCGTGTGATTCTTTTAAGGTAAATGTCACTTTTTGACACTAAAAAGTAAAAAATAAAAAACTTTTTAACAAAAAAAAACCTCCTTCAAAAAACCACTAAAAAGAGGAAAATAATGAAATTTTGAGGTCTGTGCCAATTTAATAAAATATGAAGTTGGTTAAAAAGAAGATATTAATCACTATACTATACTTTTTAACAGACTTCATATTTTATTAAATTGGCACAGACTTCAAAATTTCATTATTTTCCTCTTTTTAGTGGTTTTTTGAAGGAGGGTTTTTTTTTTGTTAAAAAGTTTTTTTGAATTCTCAAATTTAGAACCGAATTATATGTGAAATGTTAGTTAATCTACCGTGCGCAAAGAAATTTCTCTCTAATGTCGAGCGTCTATAATTTACAATATCTATGTAAGAAGTTTCATTTCAATAAAAACAAATTAAATCTCACTAACCGGACGCATATTCGTAAATACCTGACGTATTAGCCACTCGGGAAGTTTCGGCAGCCTCTCGGGCGCTCGTATATATCTGATATTTCTAAAATGCCACTCCAGTATGAGATATTACACGTTACTCGTGTCAAAATCACCTTCGAATGAGATCTCTCAAAGTCGATGTTATTTTAATTTTTTGTGAGAAAGATTTTCAAAGTAAAACAAGAAAGCGATTATAGATTCATCTTCAGATGTTTTTTGCTCAATCAACAGCTTGCAAGAACTAATAAGTTAACACAGAAAAGTGCATCCAGAAGTAAAGTTTTTCAGCAGCTTCTGCAACTTCTGAACTTGTGAGATTGCGGGAACGTTTTTACTGTTCGTAAGTTTCGAGTGTAAAATCGCATCAAGAACATCACTGATACGTTGTTAATAACATCTAGTGATGTAAAAATACGATATTAAACTTTTTTGTGTAATTAAACCCATGGTATAATACCGTATTTTTTCAGTATAAAACGGCTTTTTATTTTTCCACACTACGGTTACAGTGCATTATTCAGTATTGCCAACTACATCATAGGAAAAGTTCCTGTTCCCATTTTGGTATTAAACCGTTTTAAACGGTGTTAAACGTTTTATACGTGCTGTATAAAATAGTAAAATACGCAGTATTTAATATTTATACCTAGTATAAAACTGGGGTATATAATTTTTTTACATACCGTATAATACCGTTTTATACAAACGTTTTGTGCAAACGTTTTATACCAGAGTATTATACGCATTTACATCACTAATAACATCATCGTCTTTTTACCCCGCTGCCGAAGGAGGGTAATGTTTTTCAGGTGTAAACCGAACATAGGGAAAACTCCATTGTGCAAATTAGTTAGGATCAGTGATTGATGTGCCCTTTTTCATGCTTAAAAAAATGATAATTAATTTAGTTGAGTTAGCCATTTGTATTCTATCTTTGTCACGCTACCAATTTTGTGTATGTCTTCCCTGTTGCACTCATTTATTTTCTATGTTCTCAATCCTGTGATACACCCTGTATATTATGTCTGTAAACTGTATCTTTGCATTTTCTTTGGCGCATTCTGTAGCGTAAACGGCTTGACGGATTTTGAAAAATGAAGTGTCATTAGATTCGTCATAGTTTCACGAGTGCTACTGGTTATATGACGTTACGCAAAATTCAATATGGCGGACTCTAGACATCATTTTGTCATAATGAAAAGTAATTTTCTTTCAAAATACATCGATATGGGTATCAAAAGAAAGATTTCGTTGAGAAGATTCCAACTAGGGTATATGACGCCACGTAAAATTCAATATGGCGGACGCTAGACACAATTTTGTCAATACGCAAAAAAATCGGAAAAACCTTTTGTGTAGGGCAGCGTTTCTCAAACTTTTTTGATCACGGGCTCCTTTTGATTTTAGAATTTTGTTGTGAACCCCCAGCCGCTCGCTACATTTAGTGGAGTGTGAGTCGGAAAAAACGTGGAAAAATGCAAATATTTTGCACTGGAACGAGACTACCTCGTCCCCTTTTCGAGGATTCTGAGTACGGTGGTGCACTGTAAAAAATGGATGTAAAAATACTTGGAAAGTTAAGGTAGAATGCGGTCAATTTTCTAAGTGATTTTACATTATTATTTATTTTTACACAGAAAAATTCATAAAAACTTGGACTTTTACTGTAAAGTTAAACAAATTTGTGATTTTTGCATAAAGTAAATTAAAATTACATAATTTGTGTAATATTCCAATAAAGTGTGTAAAAATTACAAAATAAATGTATAGTTACATATATAAAATGGATGAACACAAAACAAATTAATGTAAAATTAGTAACCACGCATGCGCAATGTGTTTTTATGGAATCTACGCGATGTGCAGGCGATACCTGTTTGCGACGCCATTGTCTCTTTGTGTGCCTATTACCAGATTAATCGCTGGCTACAAATGGACCATCGATAATCTATGTAATCGGCCTTCTCATTTCTTACAGTGCACGGACTTTTGATTTTAGAATTTTGTTGTGAACCCCTAGCCGCTTGCTACATTTAGTGGAGTGTGAGTCGGAATAAACCCCGAAAAATGCAAATATTTTGCACTGGAACGAGACTACCTCCCCCCTTTTCGAGGATTCTGAGTACGGTGGTGGTGTTAGAATTTCTCTTTGGAGTTGCACAACCCCCCAATTAGCCAAAAACCGCTCCCAAAAGGTGTCAAACGCTTTTATTACTATGGTAGTCAATTTTGTAACCGGATATTACACGGGTGTAGGTGTTTTCTGGAAAACACAAAAACTGGTAAGCAGTTCAGACAGGCAAAGAAGCGCAAAAGGCTAATAGAAGTTGAACGGATGGCCGATAGAGAGCTTTCGGATACATTCAATAGTGCGATGCATGTGGTCGACGGTAAAGTCTCGGGTTACACAACACCTCTCCAGTAACACTTATTTGTAACATTATACTTAACAGTTTGATGTAAGCAGACCTTCGATTATAGTCAGGGATGACCAATTCAACAATATTTTGCCAACCGTGAGGTGGATCGTTTATTAGGACTAAAGTGCGACCCTTGAGGTTCACACGACGAACTTCCCAGTTTGATAAATATTTAATAATAATAATTAAATTAGTAATCATTTTAATCATTAAAACATAATTATTATTTATTTTTAACAATAATTAAAAAAAAAAAACGGCTGAACCGATTTTTATAAAATTTATGTCGGATCAAAATGACGTTAACACGCCTCGATTGACACCCTTACGAAGTCGATATAATTTTTTATTCGCGAGATATTGTGTAAAATCTACTTTTTTGGAGTCTATTTGGTTAAGAAAAAAGAAAGGCTGAACCGATTTTGAAAAAATTTCTTTCAGATCATATTTACGTTAATACGCGTCGATTGGCACCCTAACGTAGTCGATATCATAACCTTAGCTGTTGGTGGTCTTTAAAACACAATTTTTTTATAGGTTTCTGGTACGACTTTCAATAAATAGAAATGTGACAAATATCTAGTGAAAATGATCTAATTCCGAATATACGGTCGAATTTGTTCGAAAATTAAAATTTTGTTCGCCATCTTGGATTTTAACGATCCCTGAGTATATTCTAAAGTGACTCAATATTTTAAAATAACCCTTACGGTATACCCACTTATCATGCCCACGTTTTTTGAGGCAAGTATATTTTTTATTTATTGTAGATTATAGACGCGTCGACATCTCAGGTCATTAGCGTCTTTCAACTACACTAAATAACAACTATCTTAAAACCAAATAACATCACAAAACATCCATGAGCGCAGGTGGGATTTGAACCCACGGCAGCCCAGTCCAGAGGTTGCGGCACTAAGCATGCTAACCACTGACTATACTGCCTCTGAGGCAAGTATAGCCTAGTCACCTAGTGGATAGCGTATTTGGTACCGCAGCCTCTAGACTAGACTGTCGTGGGTTCGAATCCCACCTGCGCTCATGGATGTTTTGTGATGTCATTTAGTTTTAAAAAAGTTGTTATTTAGTGTAGTTGAAAGACGCTAATGACCTGAGATGTTGAAGCGTCTATAATCTACAATAAATAAAATAAAAAATGTCCACGCTTTTATAATCTGAACATATATTTTTTAAACCATACTTTCTACAAACAGACAGACAGACAGACAGACAGACAGACAGACAGACAGACACGCGAGTGATCGTATATAAGGGTTCCGTTTTTTCATCGAATGTACGGAACTCTCTAGGTGACTAGTTTTGAGTTTTATAATTTTTGGACATCCTTAAAATAATTCTATTTAACCTACGTGATCTTCAGCAGGTACACCAACTGTTATTTTTATTTCATAAAATACAAAAACACTAAAAAGTGTGAAATAAAATTTATTTCAAAAAAAAAAAAAATTAGGGCTACCAGACATCTTTTTTACCACCTGTGATCACTTGGATGTAATTCAAATGTTAGTACTGCTTATATTTTTCGCCACCTGATGGCGCCAATATCAAGTAAAATATCTGTCATTTGATCATTTAACGGCTAAATCGCAGTTTTGTTTAATTATTTATTACTTAATAATGGATAAATAAAGAATCACTAACCACAAACCGTTAATCCCTAAAAAAAATGGGTGTGTGCTTACGACCACACGACAGAAGTGAAAACTTCAGATTTTCTAATTTTTGGTGTCATCTATTATAGCGCATTTATGAACTAAAAATAATTTATTACTGAAATACTAAAATTGTATTTTTAATTAATTTCATCTTAGTTTAAAAACAATTAAAATTTTGACAAAGAAAGAATATAACAAATATAAAAAAATATATAAATAAATATCATGTAGAATTTAGAAAAAAAAAACGCCAAAAATTCTACGCACCCAGGTTGCTATGCATAGAACGCAAAGACGTAACCAACTGCGCTATGGGTGGAAGTGTGTAGACGGCCGTTTTTATGATATAGGTATGTTGCGAATTCTTACGGTCGGGTTGCGAATTCTTATGGAAGTAGTTGCGAACGCTTCACCCAGGCAAAAAGTGCCTAACGCGCCAAGGAAGTTTTCACTTCAAAAACAAGCCGTGAGGTGGGTCGTTTATTAGGACTAAAGTGCGACCCTTGAGGTCCACACGACGAACTTCCCAGTTTGATAAATATTTAATAATAATAATTAAATTAGATATTACACAGAAAAGTAATCATTTTAATCATAAAAACATAATTATTTATTTTTAATTAAAAAAAAAACGGCTGAACCGATTTTTATAAAATTTATGTCGGATCAAAATGACGTTAGCACGCCTCGATTGACACCCTTACGAAGTCGATATAATTTTTTATTCGCGAGATATTGTGTAAAATCTACTTTTTTGGAGTCTATTTGGTTAAGAAAAAAGAACGGCTGAACCGATTTTGAAAAAATTTCTTTCAGATCATATTTACGTTAATACGCGTTGATTGACACCCTAACGTAGTCGATATCATTTTTCATTCTCGAGATTTCGTCTTAGAAATAAATGGACACATACGTAGATACATACGTACACACACACAGACATCTTTCTAAAAATAGTGTAGTGACCTTAAAACATAAAAATTTGCTATACATTTTGATTTCGATTTTCGGACCCATTACAATAACTTCCAATGGGAAAAAAAACAAGAAATGATTAGATTTTTGGAAAAATATCTTTTTTCATATTTTACCTGTACTAACATTTCAAACTCGAGATCAGAAGATATAGCAAGTTTGTTAACATGTCTGTCATACTAAACCGCTGCTGTCGCTTTGAAAAAAACAAAACAATCCATCGATGATGATGATTATGATGATATAGTGTATGATGGGTTGGGGGAAATGCAACACGGAGATGTTGAGGCAGGTCTGGATCCTGTGTGCAACGCAAAACAAAACACTACCACACATACACATATAAAATGGTCTCTCCTCTCTAGCGAGTGCAAGAGAGATCGGTGAATATTTAATTGGCGACGCGCGAATGTAAGAAAGAGAGAAAAAACATGATGCATTAACACGAACAGATTGTAGGACAATAGAGGTGTGTTTATGTCTACGCAAAAAATAGACGATTTTAATTCTCAAAATCGTAATCGAGTTTGATTTTCGAAGGTATTTCGAGACGAGATTTTCTCGAACTTATACGAAACGATATTGTTGTATGTATTAAATTTCTCGTAACACCTCGCTTGAAGTTATTACTTTAGAAACAATAAATTAAGTTAAAAAAAGTCAAGAGGTGTCATGGGACACCCGACAGAAGCTATGCTTTTTACGCATTGTATATAAAACCGAATTTATCAAAGCTATAGACAATACAATTGAAAAGTTATTATTTGACCGCCATTTTGAAATCTGATGCAATTTTATTTTTTTGTGTCCTATAAAACTCTTAAATATCAATTTTCAAACAGATCGGGTAACTTTTACAAAAGTACATATATTGCCGCCATTTTGAAATCTGACGCCATTTTAATTTTTTGTGTCCTATAAAACTCTTAAATATCAATTTTCAAAAAGATCGGATAACTTTTACAAAAGTACATATGGTCGCCATTTTGAAATCTGACGCCATTTTATTTTTTTGTGTGCTATAAAACTCTCAGATATTAATTTTCAAAAGGATCGGACAGTAGATATACTTTTAACATGAGCATGTCGGTGACGTGACGCGAAACCATAAGTTTTTCGCCTCCCAGAAATCGTCTAACGCGCCTATAGAAGCATAGTTTCAAAAATCTGGTAACCACATCAATTGGCTCCATGTTTTTAATTTTTACTTCCCACCTCTACTATGGTAGGAAAGTAATGGATTTAGTCCGAAAAAAATATTTCGAGATTTTAACAGATCTTCACGTTTTGAGACCCTAGCAATCGTTTAAGATCATTTTCTGACTGATTTCTGTCTCTCTGTATGTGTGTGTGTATGTGGTCAATTTTTCGCCTTCGATATCGTAAAAACGGAACAACATACGGCCATGCCGATTGTTCTATTGTGTTTATCAGCCTTTAACTTAGATCTGATTAGATTTTGAGTCAAATCGGTTCAGTGGATCCTGAGATATTAAAAAAAAAGTTCTCAATGTCACGTATTAACATAGGTAAAAAAAATTATAAATGAATTCTAGATGTTATAATATGAAACAAATGTAAATATTTTTTTTCTCTAAAATGTACAGTTTTCGAGAAAAAAAATATTTTACTAAAAAAAATAAAAATTGTACGTAAATCAAGGTAACCATGATTTTTGCTATATTAAGCTAGCCATCAGTAGATCGCCAAACAAAAAAGAGGACCATGCTTTTTTTCAAAGAATGAAAAAAGAGCGTTTATTTTTTGCAAATATTTACTAGTTGGGAAGTATAGGACTGGTCATCAGTCGAATTTTTTTCCATATTTCTCCGCCTGATATTGTGTGGCGCTGGTAACCACATCAATTGGCTACATGTTTTTAATTTTTTTCAATATGCCTCAGCTATTCAGTTAGTAAATATTAGAGATCAGTGTCCTGAAGTGATGTTATGGGTACGAAATATGTAGACTGTTGGGTATATTTCTAAAACTTGTGTTTAGATTTAAGATTCTTAATTCATTGGACAAAGGACTAGAGTCTAGACTCTAAAGATTCCTATTATGAAGCTTCCAAAGAAGAAAATAGCTTCCAAGGTACGCTGGTAGTCTGTTAACATTGCAACAAAGCGATGAACAAACCGTACTGAATGTAAACAATCGATAGACATTCCATCGGATGGATGCTGGAGTCAGACAACAATGACGATGGATGCTATATTGTTTTCGTTCAACAATAACAGACCGGTCCGAACATAGACGTCATACTGATGACGTTTTCACAAATTTAATTACAACATCTGTATAGACAATTATGTAACGTTTGGAATTATGAATATCTAATTTAGAGTGATTGCGAAAATTAAAATGGAGTCTTAGGGCCGGCGCATTAAATTAATTTTGTTGCTTGTCAAAAGGCTATGTGATTAAAAGGGACTGCGTATACTATCGACACAATAGTTGTACGACAAAAAAATCAAAAAACCGCGTCGATCGTCTTTTGACTTTTCTGTTGAACAACTATCGTTGGCAGCTTATAGGCCGGCGCATTCGATCAATTTTTAATCGCACAACTGTTTAGTTGTTTGTCAAAAGGCTATGAAATTAGAAAGGGCTCCGCACAATAGTTGTACGACAAAAAAATCAAAAAACCGCGTCGATCGTCTTTTGATTTTTCTGTTTACCAACTATCGTTGGCAGCTTATGGGTCGGCGCATTCGATCAATTTTTAATCGCACAACTGTTTAGTTGTTTGTCAAAAGGCTATGGAATTAGAAGGGACTCCGCACAATAGTTGTACGACAAAAAAATCAAAAAACCGCGTCAATCGTCTTTTGACTTTTCTGTTGAACAACTATCGTTGGCAGCTTATAGGCCGGCGCATTCGATCAATTTTTAATCGCACAACTGTTTAGTTGCTTGTCAAAAGACTATGGAATTAGAAGGGACTCCGCACAATAGTTGTACGACAAAAAAATCAAAAAACCGCGTCGATCGTCTTTTGACTTTTCTGTTGAACAACTATCGTTGGCAGCTTATGGGCCGGCGCATTCGATCAATTTTCAAGGGAAAAATTTGGGGACAAAGTAATATGTGACCTTAATATAATATATTGTTACGGATCACCCTGTATATAAATGTCAGGTAGAGAAATCGAGAAGCGGTGTATGCTTGCTGAACAACAAGTAACTGCACGAACATTCTAGAGAACGCTAGAACGCGCTGTGCCTAAGCCAAGCGGCCTATATAAGCAAGCGTGTGCGAGGAAGTCGAGAGTCAATGGTGAGTCGTGCAACCAAGCGGATCAGTGAAATATTAGTCAATCAACGGTCGAATCAGTGATATAAATAGTGGAGTGGATATAAATAAATAGTACTGAAGTAACTGAGTAAATGACCGACATAAATAAACGTTAGAAATAAATCTGATATAAATACAGTGATATAAATAGTTCCGTGATATAAATTCACCTGATAAAATAAATATTAGTGTAGTCAATTGTATATAGTTAAGTGTTAATTACTTGTGTTGATTGTTAGAACTGACTTTTGGTTGTTGTATTTATTATTGTTGTGTTTTTAAATATTGTAAATAAATAAGTGTAAATAAATATTTATTCCGCCAACTCAGAAAACAGTTTTGTAACAATATTACAAAGAGAGAAAGTTTGTGAAAACAAATTTGTTTAAAAAAGCTAATGTCTGAAAATATTGACTCGACATTGCTAATTCTTCCACCGTTGAAAAGCTTATACCCAAAAGGAGATCTGAGTAGTGACGATAAAAGTGAAGTAAAAAAGATTGGCCCAAAAAGTCAAAAAGTGCACCACGTCCTATAAAGATTTTTGTGCTTCCCCTTTTTACTGGATCTAGTCAGCAAATAGTTCATGGATATTCTTATGAGCTCCAGAAGATAGGCTACTAGATTATCCCGTGCAATGATTCCGTCCTCATTTATGTAACCAAAGATAGTTATCCTCCTGTAGGCCAGAGCCTCACGTTTGAACACGATATGGGTGACTGTTTCATCTTCCATTTCGCAAAATCTACAGATTGTTGATTCCTGGTGTATCTCCATCAAGTGCAAGAGTTTTTTCAGAGAAATGTGATAGGTCAGAAGTTTTCCTTAGTTTACTTCTTACATTTTGTCCTCCTGCAAGCTAGGACAATCACATTCAAACACAATATGGGTGACTGTTTCATCTTCCATTTCGCAGAATCTACAGATTGTTGATTCCTGGTGTATCTTCATCAAGTGCAAGTGTTTTTTCAGAGAAACGTAATAGGTCAGAAGTTTTCCTGAGTGTACTTCTTACATTTTGTCCTCCTGTAAGTTAGGACCTCACATTCGAACACGATGTGAGTGACCGTTTCATCCTCCATTTCGCAAAATCTACAGTTCCTGATGTATACCCATCACATGTAAGATGTTTTCTCAGAAAATCGAGACCGGTCCGAAAGAAGCCTCATCACCTTCCTGAGAGTCAAATTGTGCGTTTTAAAGACCACCAACAGCTAAGGTTATTTGGACCTAGCACCAAATTTTTTCAATTCATTATTTTTTTTTTTATAATAAATTGAAAATCCAATTGACACTTTTACCAGCTCTCGGGCTAGAACTGGGGACTTGTAATAGAGGAACCATAGCAACGCCATGTAAACGACAGCATTGCTACACGCTTCCTGAGAGCCGTTTTGGTATCATCGCTCTCAGAATTTCAGGCCAATCTAGGACCACTCTTAATAATTCGTTTTAATCTTTAATTTTTAGCCAAAACAACGACATTACGAGGATTAACAATACCCGTTAAATCCAACAGATGACTCTGTCAGTCTCGGCACATAGTAGACAACACGTCGAATATAGTGCGCGCGCGCCTACCGCTCTTCCTACCCCCCTTACTTCACCACCCCTTGCATTCGGCCGCGCCGCCGATTGCATACATACGGGGGTTGCATCATCACGGCGACGGCAGCAGCACAGACTCCGCAGCCAGACTTCAAAGTGCGACTTCGCCCCCTCTCACTCCTTTGCGCGTCGCCTTACTCTTATGTACGCCATCTCCCGCCGCCGTGTGTCCGTTACCGTGGCAACCGGAACGTGACGTCATGTCGGACGGTCTATGTCAACCTATATATCGCTCTCTCTGTCTTGCACACAGACACACATACACACACACATACACATGTCCTACGAGGACATACCGAAGGGCTAAACGTTTGGACCCGAGTTACGCAGTCTTTCTCTATCGCAGTGGTTTATACAGATGAAAAATACCTACGATTGATAATTTTTACCGGTCCGACAATTTTTATCGATAAAATTAAGATAAGAATCTTTCGGGCTTATATGAGCCGTGGTCTACTGGAATGGCATCTTCTTCTTCCAGACGTTTCGTTTGCAGCTCCGGCAAGCATCTTCAGTGGTTCGATGTGGTCGTAGTGTTCTTCTCGGTGTCCTGCTGTCGGGTGTACTGGTACAGAGTTGTGCAGAGGTATTTATAAGTAAGGTCTTTGGTGCAGCTAACCTCGGAAACGTCTGGAAGAAGAAGATGCCATTCCAGTAGACCACGGCTCATAAACCCGAAAGATTCTTATCTTAATTCTATTAACGCCGGCCGTGAAAGCCCACATTCTTTTATTTATCGATAAACTTTTGAAACTGTGCAAAAATTTTGTATGGCGCCATGTAGGTACCAAAGTTAAGTTGGTCGACCAAAATTTGTTCAACGTAAGTACGGAACCCCCGGTGCGCGACTCCGATTAGCACTTGACCGTGTTTATCACAAAAATCACTGAATTTTATCAAAATTCCCGGACTTCTCCATAGGTTTTCCAGAAAGAAGCCACCCTGAATGAACACAAGGTCGCTGATTTTTTATGAATCTTGGTCTGGTCGATCGCTTCGATTGAACGTAGACGTGACGTGACGCTCGACATGCGTAACCGAACGAAAAAAAACTAGGCTAATAAAGTTTCACTTTAAAAATATTAAACAAAACGTTTGTTCGTTTTTTAGTTATGGATCATTCTGTAGCAATAAATTTGCAGTAGAATTATGGCTTAATAATTCATCGGTACCCGAAACGTTTCCTGTTGGTGAAGAGAGAGGAGAGGAGAGGAGAGAATTTACAACTGATTTGTTATTGTAGCGGGGTGAGTAAGTTATTATGGAAATATAATTCCATTTCCTCTGTTAATCTCGTACTCTCTATTAAAGGTATAAATTTGTACCTTTAACCCTTTTCGTACCAAAAGAAGTGTCTTCACTGACGCATTATCCTAATGCCGGCGCTACACGATGCTACGAACACCTTCCAACGTTAGTTCGTCACATCGTGTGACCAATGGTCAAACCTACGAGCTACCAATGTAGAGCGTCCAACGTTCGCGTTTGACCATGTTCTGGCTGTTGTCGGTATTCTTGACCCGAGTCAAAGAAATTCCTCCAACGTTCGAAGGAAAACATTCTTAATGCTTTAACATTCGACACACCGTGTAGCAGAAACAAGTGGCACACCAACTGTCGAATTCAGTTGACCCAAACGTTTGGGCCAACGTTCGGTCAAACGTTCGTAGCATCGTGTAGCGCCCGCATAAAACCAGCTCCAGACGACACGGCAAATGTCGACCAATGTTGATTGTAGATTATAGACGCTCGACAGCTGAGATCATCAGCGGACCAATGTTAACATTCGGGAAATTGCCATGCCGTGTGGATGGTTTTCATATCTATACTAATATTATAAAGCTGAAGAGTTTGTTTGGTTGAACGCGCTAATCTCAGGGACAACTGGTACGAATTGAAAAATTATTACTTCCCACCTCTACCATGGTAGGGTCAATTATTCGCCTTCGATATCGTAAAAACGGAACAACATACGGCCATGCCGATTGTTCTATTGTGTTTATCAGCCTTTAACTTAGATCTGATTAGATTTTGAGTCAAATCGGTTCAGTGGATCCTGAGATATTAAAAAAAAACGTTCTCAATGTCACGTATTAACATAGGTAAAAAAAAAATATAAATGAATTCTAGATGTTATAATATGAAAAAAATGTAAATATTTTTTTTCTCTTAAATGTAGTTTTCGAGAAAAAAATATTTTACTAAAAAAAATAAAAACTGTACGTAAATCAAGGTAACCATGATTTTTGCTATATTAAGCTAACCATCAGTAGATTACTAAACAAAAAAGAGAGCCATGCATTTTTTCAAAGAATAAAAAAAGATGTTTATTTTTTGCAAATATTTACTAGGTGGGAAGTAGGTATAGGACTGGTCATCGGTCGAATTTTTTTCTGATATTTAGTCGAACTATTTTTCATTGCTCGATTACAGACGAGTCCAGTCTATGCCGGATCCGCGCGGTTGCCAGTACGGCGGGAGAGATGGCGACGGCGGGGAGGAAGAGGAAGATGGCCAGGCGATGTGGGTGAAGGGTCAGCGTGATGACCACTTTCTGTGATGAACGTTTGGATCGCTACTCGGTACACATACAGTGGAGAGCTGAATAAATAACCGCAAAATATTAAATGATAATTACGTGGCCGCAATAAATCAACTAGATATTGGCTGTTCTATTTGCTATACTCCACGATACATAAGCATGTCCATATTTCTCTATGGTAGTATTGAAGAGTCAAATCTGTACTGATATAAACTTCTGATCAAATTAAACCACTCGATTTTTCTGCTATATTTTTAGTTTATAATAATATAATTTAGTTTAGTTTATATTTAGTTTATAGAATCCTGTCTGTGACTATGGTTGGTAAAATGATTTTTTCCAATATGTTTAGAATCAATTATATAATTGGCTGCTTTCCAACAAATTTTTTCTATATTTTTAGTGTTCAAGGAGTAACTGGACTCTGGAAGCATGTTTTGTTTTCTAACAAAACCAGGGCAAGTTTGAAACCATCAGATGATCGTGATTCAATGGACGAGTATGGCGAAGGTCTGGAGAAAGATTTGTTGCCTGCAGTAACTCTGCAACTCTGTGAAAACGTCGAGGCAAATTCCTCCCTAGAGCACCAAATCGTTCCTTTGTAGATATTTTGCAGCGAATCATCTCCAAGTCTTCTTCGTATACTAATGATGGGCGATTACGGATTGTTTTTACAATCGAAACAATTGTAATCGTTCATAATAACAATCGAGTCCACAATCGACTCGGAGTTTGATTTTACAATCGAAATGTTCGATTGTTCAAGTCGATTATTTGCCACATAGCAGCGAATGAGAATACATATAATCGCGATTCAAGATTATATGCTAGTCGACTGTTCACGCGACTCGTTGATTTTTCACTGTTCAGTCGGTACTCTGTGATTTCTTCACTATTGAATTCGTATTACGCGATTACTGCACAATCGACCATCGACGCGATCACAGTTGTTGAGTGATGAACGATTGTATATTATGTGGCTCTTGACAGTACCTATACGATTCAGTACTATGCGACTCGGTCTCGGTGAACTATGAAACAACAACAATCGAGTCCACGTAACAACCATCGAGGATCATTGAAATTTTTGAACAATCGAGACAATCGACTAAAGCATCTCGTAAACGCGCATCACTATCGTATACACATTCACGAGTATCTGGTGATTTCAAAGCTTACCCTAATTTCATCACTGTGATTGCAATCCAATAATTTAATATTTTTAACAATTTAAAAAAAAACTTACGCAGCATTCTTGACTGAATGAATTGTAAATTATAGACGCTCGACAACTGAGGTCATTCAACGTGTGCCGTGTTGGCACAATTAGTTCTCGCCAGTGCCGCTAGGCTAATACATACGCCTTGTTGTTATTGTCTATGGTTGTGATAATTGTCTATGGTTATACGCCAGTGAACCTAAATCGGTAGTACAATTTAGTCATCAGCCGAGCTGTAGCGCCACTGCTCTTGATGCGTGTAACAATATTTTGCATGTCCCTATATTTTGAATAGTTTGTCCAAAGTGTGATTGGTAACAGTGTTGTGTGTATATTCGAGATTGTAAATTACAGACGCTCAACAACTGAGGTCATAATAGTCTATAGAATATTCGATTTTATTTATTGTAAATTATAGACACCTCGACAACTTAGGTCATTAGCGTCTTAAATACATTAAATAGTAATTCTCTTAAAACCAAATGACATCACAAAACATCCATGAGCGGAGGTGGGATTCGAACCCACGACAGTCTGATCCAGAGGCCGCGACGCTAACCACTGGGCCACACTGTACTCATGTAAATTACAGACGCGTCGACAACTTAGGTCATTAGCGCCTTGATTACATTAAATAACAACACACTTAAAACTAAATGACATCACAAAACATCCATGAGCGGAGGTGGAATTCGAACCCACGACAGTCTGATCCAGAGGCCGCGACGCTAACCACTGGACCACACTGTACTCCTGTAAATTACAGACGCGTCGACAACTTAGGTCATTAGCGCCTTGATTACATTAAATAACAACACACTTAAAACTAAATGACATCACAAAACATCCATAAGCGGAGGTGGGATTCTAACTCACGACAGTCTGATCCAGAGGCCGCGACGCTAACCACTGGACCACACTGTACTCCTGTAAATTATAGACGCGTCGACAACTTAGGTCATTAGCGCCTTGATTACATTAAATAACAACACACTTAAAACTAAATGACATCACATAACATCCATAAGCGGAGGTGGGATTCGAACCCACGACGGTGTGATCTAAAGGCCGTTACGCTAACCGTTACACCACACTGTCCTCTAGAATATTCGAGATAACCCAGAGACGTTAATTACACCGCGTTCAAAGTTCAGCATTCCGTAGGTCGACTATGAAGAGAGAAGAACTAGGAAGCGGTAGAAGATGATGGTGGCATTAAAACGGTCATACACAACCCGTCGGCACGTGGCTAACATAGGACCGATCCCATTTACCTAAATACTCCACCGTCCCACGCACGTAAAAAACGAACTATTTTTGCCCCAACTGTATCAACTTTCCCATAATATTTTTCTTTAGGGCTTGAGAATGGCCGAGCGTGTAGCAATGCCAGTTGTTTACATGGCGTTGCTATGGTTCCTCTATTACAAGTTCCCGGGTTCTATCCCGAGAACTGGTAAAAGTGTCAATTGGAATTTCAATTTATTATCAAAAAAAAAAAAATAATGAATCGAAAATATGAATCGGTGCTAGGCCTAAATAACCTTAGCAGTTGGTGGTCTTTAAAACACACACATACACAATATTTTTCTCGTGCCATCCCAAGAATTTCTTTCGTCCAAGAGAGAAAACTCTTATGAACAAAGAAAAAATTTCGCTATTATCGGGAAAAATAATAAAATAGTAAACAAAAACTTTTTACAGACAAGTTTTTTTATCGAAATGTACTGAAAAGGAATAAATAATTTAGGTACATAATTATAAAAGCATGGGTTGTAAACTCTATGATAGTTTATTAGTCACGACCCACGCTTTTATAATTATAAACCTAAATTATTAAAAATTATTCTTTCCTTTTTAGTCCATTTCAATAAAAGCTTGTCTTTAAAAAGTTTTTTTACGAATATTTTATTTTATAATGCGGGTATGGCAAAAATACCATATACAGGGTGGCACATCTTAAACAATGCAGTGAAATATCTCGTAAACGGTACAAACAATAAAAAAATGTTTTATACAAAAGTTATAATGTCAAGTGGGACAGAAGACTATGATATCAGATTTAACATAGGTAGTGTTGTGAAGGTCAGGCGAAGGTCAGCTTCGATTTTTTAATTGTAACAGTGCATTTTTATTCCAGAATACGATGCAGTATTTATTAGTGAACAGTAAATTATTAAAGTACATATGAGCTGAAGTTATTAAATATTGAGATATTTAGAAATTAAATAACGGGAAAATGAACGACAATTAGATAAATTATGGCATAGCAGATAGCCATGAATCATGATAATATTACGCACCGGCCTTCTTGGCTTGAATTCAATTCATAAATGAACCGAATTGACAAATTAAATTTGTTATTTAATTTATAAATATCTCAATATTTATTAAATTTAGCTCGTATGTACCTTAACAATTTTGTTCACTATTAAATACTGTATCGTATTCTGGAATAAAAATGCACTGTTGCAATTAAAAAATCGAAGCTGACCTTCGCCTGACCTTCACAGCATCACCTATGTTAAATTTGATATCACAGTCTTCTGTCCCCCTTGACACTATAACTTTTGTATAAAACATTTTTGTACCGTTTACGAGATATTTTACTGCATTGTTTAAGATGTGCCACCCTGTATATCTCGTGCATTATAATGATATGACTCGTGTGACTTCCACTACTCATCAGTAATATACCCCATTATGCATCTAGATTAAAGTGACCAAATCCTGAATATCAAAAAGCGGAACAAGGTCTATACAAACCCGGCGCAGGTAACCGTTGGATTTCACGCCCAAAAAAGCCTTAAACGCGCTAGTAACCCCCAAAAACTCGCTAAAAACCCCCAAAAACTCGCTAGAAATCCCCAAAAACTCGCTAGAAATCCCCAAAAGCTCGCTAGAAATCCCCAAAAGCTCGCTAGAAACCCCCAAAAACTCGCTAGAAACCCCCAAAAACTCACTAGAAACCCCCAAAAACTCGCTAGAAAACCCCAAAAACTCGCTAGAAACCCCCTAAAACTCGCTATAAACCCCCTAAACCTCGCTAGAAACCCCCAAAAACTCGCTAGAAACCCCCAAATACTCGCTAAAAACCCCCAAAAACTTGCTAGAAATCCCCAAAAACTCGCTAGAAATCCCCAAAAACTCGCTAGAAACCCCCAAAAACTCGCTAGAAACCCCCAAAAACTCGCTAAAAACCCTCAAAAACTCGCTAAAAACCCCCAAAAAATCGCTAGAAACCCCCAAAAACTCGCTAAAAACCCTTAAAATCTCGCTAAAACCCCCCAAAAAATCGCTAGAAACCCCCAAAAACTCGCTAAAAACCCTTAAAATCTCGCTAGAAACCCCGAAAAACTCGCTAGAAACTCCCAAAAACTCGCTAAAAACCTCTAAAAACTCGCTAGAAGCCCCCAAAAACTCGCTAATATTTTTATTTTAAATATTATTTATTTTTTAAGGTAGGTATCAATTATATAATTATTGATAAATAAAATACTTTGAGTGGGTAAAAATATCTAATGACAAAAAATAAACATTCTTAATGCACGTGATTTAATGAAAACGGGACAAAAGCGGGACGCTTGTAGAATCGGGACTTGTGGCTCAAAATCGGGACTGTCCCGCCTAAATCGGGACGGATAGTCACTTTAATCTAGATATAACAATCGACTATTGTTTCACGTGTTCATTTTTGAGATGTGATACAACCAAGATTCAATTCGAACCAAGTGCAGTTCTGGACGGTCAGCTTGCCGCTCACGGCCTGTCAGATCTGTAATTTTACCTGTAAAGTGCTATTACACTGACAGCAATTAAGTCCTAGTTGAGTATTTAGTGTTGAAACTTTATTTTCGTCCGTCTCTGTCACTTCAACTATGTCTGTCTCACTTCAACAAACATCCAAACATACATACATAGTACATACGTAAGACGTACTTAATGACTGACTCTTTACCTTAATAATAATCATTATTCGTGGATGTATTTATGAATATGAAACTCGCAAAAGATAGATTTTATATCACGTCTTATTAATTTACAGGGTGGTTCACAATTAATACACGAACTAGTAATGCGCGATTACGAGATATTTTAGTCGATTGTTTCGATTGTTCAAACATTTCGATGAATCTCGATGGTTGTCACTTGGACTCGATTGTTGTTTCATAGTTCACCGAGACCGAGTCGCATAGTACTGAATCGTACATTGTCGAGAGCCACATAATATGCAATCGTTCATCACTCAACAACTGTGGTCGAGTCGATGGTCGATTGTGCAGTAATCGCGTAGTACGAATTCAATAGTGAAGAGATCACAGAGTAATGAGTACCGACTGAACAGTGAACAATCAACGAGTCGCGTGAACGTCAGTCGACTAGCATTTAACCTTGAATCGCGATTCATTCGCTGCTATTGCTATAACCCATGTGGCAAATAATTGACTTGAACAATCGAACATTTCGATTGTAAAATCAAACTCCGAGTCGATTGTGGACTCGATTGTTATTATGAACGATTACAATTATTTCGAAATTTATGCAGTTTATTGACACGTATGCTCAGATCCTAAAAAGATCTTTGAAATCTAACCTAAATTGTGTTTTAAAAACTACCAACAGCTAAGGTTATTTGGGCCTAGCACCAATTTATATTTTCAATTCATTATTTTTTTTTTTAATAATAAATTGAAAATCCAATTGACTCTTTTACCAGCTCTCGGGTTAGAACCCGGGAACTGGAGACTTGTAATAGAGGAACCATAGCAACGCCATGTAAACAATCGCACTGCTACACACTCGGCTATTCTCAAGCCTAAAATATAATTAGATTTTCAAGTAAATATATTGACTTGTTTAACAGTCAGTAATTTCTAATCACCGGTCTGTCTGTCATCAATGATTATTTAGAACAACCTTCTGTCGAGTCAAACAATGCGGAACGAAGCGAAGCGATAAATTATTCTGTCACAGTCTTTAGCAACAGACGGTAGCCGACTGCTGCACATATTGCGGTATTTTCGCAGCTAGAAGAACCATGTGTTTTCAATGCATCAAAACTACTCGACAAGAAATTTGCACAAAACCTAACAGATTTTTAATTGCAAAGGTAAACAGAACAATACAGCAGAAATCGAGGATTTAAATCCGGTATACAGTGAATTTAATTTACTTGGTAGTTATGGAAAACATTAATGCATTAGAGAAAATCGTTTTATTTAAAATGTACGATAAACCGGCCACTAGCCAGTAGAATTTTTAAACGTCTTCCGACTGTTGACTACAGGGCTGTTTTTATCAAAATGAGATCTGAATGTTTTACACCAGGTCTTTGGAAGTCAATGAAAGTATTGTAGCAAACCCCAAGATGATACGCCGCTGGCGACAATAGAAGTGTCGAGAATAGGTCACAGTGGTGAGGCGTGGAATGATATCGAAGATACCAGTACCTACTAGACGTCTGGAAAGTACTAGAAGCGCTGTATTTAAGCCACATAGCTCTATATAAGCAAGGAGCCGACGGGGATTGAGTCAGTCGTAAATGAGTGTCGAGTTGAATTTGTGAACATAAATACAGTATATAAATAGTTATTGTTCAGTGTTATTGAAGTGTTTCACTTTGTTTGAGAATTACTATTGTGTCGACTGTTAGAATTGACATATTGCTTTGATTGTTATTGAATTGTTGTTACATTTTTAATTATTGTAAATAAATAATTTATTCCGCCCACGTAGAAAACAGTTTTGTTACAGTATGTATAATTCGTAAATATAATTTTGATAAAAAGTTAAATCAATCAGTTCAGTGTTTCTGGTTACAGTGTGTTCTGAACAAATATGCACTCAGAGTTTGATAATCTCATTTATACCAGGCAGCGGTCGGTTATTTGCCCACAAAACGCGGTCGGTGATTGGCCTTCGAGCACGACATGTGACGCGTCAGACCGTTTCACGTGTATAAAGCGGCGTTTACACCAAACCTCAGCGCCGACATGTATTCTTTCAATCGAAACCTTTTGATATTGCAATCTTATGCTCAATTAAGAAGTTACGAATGAAAATATTCATACTATTAATTGAAGTGAAACTTCTTAGACGCTGTTGGCTCGCCGATTTGAGGGGTAAAACGCCAGATGAAACGGAAGTAACCAATAGCAACGCTATAAATAAATAAAGGTTGAAAATGTCAGAGAGAGACAGAAACGATTTTCTCGTAATATTTTAAAATAATTTTGTGGTTTGTTTTTACGGCTTGCATAACAAAAGTTACAAAAAAAATACAACCGCGGTACTAGTATAGAGGAATTATTAAATTGCTAACTGTAGATGGCAATAAAAAAATGAAAATTCTATTGGTCGCACATTAAAATGGGAAACGCGTGCGGAATCCCCGACTTTCTTAAGATTTTCGCGCTCACCCCTCATCCCCCTTTTTAGGCTTTTTAACAGTAGATGCCAGAATTTTTTAAATCGGTAATGTATGTAATCTGGAACGTGTACTCTAACAACGTATAATCTTGAAATGTGCAATCTAGCAATGTGTAATCTGGCAATGTGTAATCTGATAATGTGTAATCTGACAATGTGTAATCTGATAATGTGTAATCTGATAATGTGTAATCTGATAATGTGTAATCTGATATGTGTAATCTGGAAACGTGTAATCTGGCAATGTGTAATCTAATAATGTGTAATCTGATAATGTGTAATCTGGCAATGTGTAATCTGAAAATGTGTAATCTGATAATGTGTAATCTTATAATGCGTAATCTGGCAACGTGTAATCTGGCAATGTGTAATCTGATAATGTGTAATCTGGCAATGTGTAATCTGGAAACGTGTAATCTGACAATGTGTAATCTGAAAAAGTATAAAATGAAAATGTGTAAACTTATATAGGTTTGATTGTACAATTTTTGCATCTGCTGAACGAAAGGGCAAACAGATAAAATCAATACAAATGCAGGTAGGTACATAAAGTGATCTAAAATTTATTTGTCTACAAAGTACAACCTATAACCTTTACAATTTACATGTAAATAATATGTTTACCTGGCTATATTATGCAAGACATTTGAAATGAGTCATTCAAAAGAGAAAACAGCAAAATACCTTGCAAAACTGATACAGGCATGCCTCGTTTAACACTAGCGTTCTTAGAAATAGGATTCGAAATGATCACGAATTTGACATAATATTACGCATTACTTTTTTATGTAGGTTTATTTATTAGGCCTAGCGGTGGCAGAACAAAATGTCAGTATTAACCCCCTTGTAGAACGATATAAACAGCTAGGAGTTTCCCTCTAAGAGAGGGGGGTTAATAACGACATTTTGTTCTGCAAATTGAAATATATGCTTAAAACAGTTGCCGTAACAACATATTAAAATTTGAACCTTGAATTAATAATATAAATTTCGTCGGGTACATGACACGTTTAAGGTGATCTGCCACCCTTTTAATACTGACCAATCAATCTGCAAATATTATAATGACATTATTGGGTTCACCGACAAGCTATACAAACAATTTCAGCCTTGAAGCAATAATAATTGTGACCGTTTTTTTGTTACATGTTGGGGGCGGTTTGCATCCCTCCCATACCGCTATCTAGCAAAATCCTTTACTCAGGGCACTTTAAAATGCCTCCGTCAACATCTTCACAAAAATAAGGCCTTGAATAAATAACACCAAAAAATTATCACTAGCTCTCGGTCTATAAGGAGAATGTCTCGATTTTACGCATTTAGCTTCTTTTTATTTCGGTTCTATGTTTGCCCAAAAGTGACGTTTGAAATGTTGACCATACAATAATAGCCATTCAACGTCAAGTGGACACAAGCCACTCTTTTTCTTTATTTTCGCCTCCATCTCGTCCATTAATACAGCAACTTCGATCGCACACGTCTCACATTTTCATTATTACAACGTAGATATAGGTTGTGTGCACGATGCCTACTAGCGCCACTAGCGGGCAATAGTGCACGATTGAACTCATTTTTGTTGATGTTTTAGACCGCGAAATTTTTTAATAAACGAATACCATTTAATTTAGCTGCGTGCATATAAATAGCATAGCACAAAAGGTAAATGAAAATTGTTTGTTTTGTTTTTTTCTTCTTCTTAATTTTGACGTATAATAAAAAATAACTAATTAATTTATATCAGACATGGCGTTGCTATGGTTCCTCTATTACAAGTCCCCAGTTCCCGGGTTCTAGCCCGAGAGCTGGTAAAAGTGTCAATTGGATTTTCAATTTATTATTTAAAAAAAATAATGAATTGAAAATATGAATTGGTGCTAGGCCCAAATAACCTTAGCTGTTGGTGGTCTTTAAAATTTAAACAATTTAACAATTTCTATGGTTTATATTGACAGACGACAGCATAACCTAAAACCATGGCGCCTGTAATCTTGTGGACCGGGTTTAAAAGTGTCAAATTTATCAGATTTATAGTAATAATTTCCAAATAAGTTAAAAGTAAAATCATGGTTTTACTTACTCAACTTTTTAAACAACAATGCTCACTGACAGTTACGGAAAAGAGTTTCGAGTTTAGAATGCATCTCACAACAAGCGCTCGCATCGATATTATTATAACTCCGCCCCCTTGCACACAGTCCATAGGTACTTTTTTTATTTATTTTGTATGGCAAAATCGTTAGATTTTTTTAAATACATTGTTTAAACTTTAAACAATAAACTCGCGTATCGAAGGTTCCGTACAATAATAAAAAAGGGGCTTGGTGTGTGGGTAAAACCACACTGCTAACTTCCCTTTGGGTAGATTAGAGATCAGTCTACCATAGAGAAACTATTTGCAATAAACATTTTACAACAATTTTACAGTGGCTTCTTTTGTTATAAAAAAATATTGTAGCAAACCCCAAGATGTACGCCACTGCCTCCAATAGAAAGCACTAGAAAGAAAAATCACAGTGGTGAGGCGGGGAATTGTATCGAAGATACGAGTACCTGCCGGAATGTTCTGGAGAGCGCGAGAACGTACTAGGCTGGGTTGCGCGACCTATATAAGCGAAGTACAAGTGAGTCAGAGGATCAGTCACCGAGATCAGTCGACGGTAATCAGTCAGTCGTGAGTCAGTGTCGTGTTAAACTGCGAATTTAAATACAGTACTGGTATATAAATATAGTTAGTTGTTCAGTGTTATTTAAGTGTTTCACTTTGTTTAATAATTACTGTTTCGTTATTATTATTGTGTTGATTGTTAGAATTGACATATAGTTGTTGAGTTTATTGTTATTGAATTGTTAATTATATTAAATAAATATTTATTCCGCCCACGCAGAAAACAGTTTTGTTACAATATCCTTAAATTATTTTGACGTATTTAATAGCGTAAAAAAACAATAAAATATTATCGTTGTTGTGTTTTATTAACAATAGTTGTGCGGCATTCAACAGCGAAAATGACCGCAGAGGTTAAAAAAACAAACATGAAGCGTTGCGACGGTGAATGGCAATAAAAAAAATATCACCGCACACAAAGTGAGAGACGGGTAGGGGTAAGTGGTGCGAGGAGGGGGTATGGTGGAGGGAGCGAGAGGGGGGAAAGGCGTAACTCCCGATGAGTACGATATGCAAATGTGATTAGCTGAGTTACGGCATATCACGACATGCAGTTCACAAATCATAAATAGCGTAACAGTCATCAGCCATTGCGTCCCCAAAAACAAATGATTGCGACCGCATTTCGTTTTGTTTGTTTGTTTCCGCGATTACAGTCAAATCAATGAACGAAATTTTACACAGATCGGTAATTAGCGATCACCCTCGGGTCAGATCCGCCCCTCGAAGCCGTAACTAAGTGATACAGCGATACGGGTTGTCGGAATCGATTAATCGTGATTTTTTTGAAGTGGAAACTACCTTAAGGTACGTGCAGTATGAAGCTGGGATTCTAGATGGTAGCGTAGATCATAGCAGGACTTGCTTAAATTAATGCATTGTAATATATGCGAGCGTACACAACGAAGCAGTGAGTGTAGCAGGTATAAGCGCTGTTACAAGAGCTGCTAGATTCAAGAATGTATCTCACCATTATTTCAGCGCGCTGACTTCTACAATCAACGTGTGACAACTGTCAAATGGCCGTTACAAGTTTCGCAATGGATATGACTAGTTTAATAAATGAAATTTTGCCAGTTTTTATTTAATTTGTTTTGAGTTTTTTTCTAAGACGTATTTAAAAGTGTTAGGTTCCATACGTAAATATTCAAAAAACCGGTTTGGGTAAAATTTTAATTCTTGGTATAAATGATGAAATTCGCCATGTTTAGATCGTTTTCTATTAATAGGGTGGGCATGATAGCTCCTACCCAAATTTGTATTTAAAATATACCACTTTATAGCACAAGAACACAAATATTCGTCTTCGCTATCTGACATTTCAAACGCAATTTAAGCTTGTATCAATACTAGTATCAAAGCTTCGTTGTGCAAACCTATAAGCGCTTATAATTTCAGCCACCATCTACCATACATGCTACATCTAGAATCCCAGCTGCGTACTGCACGTACCTTTAAGGCCGGTTCTCACGGGGCGATTTTAGTTGATCAACTAAAGTTGATCAACTAAAATTGAACTTAAATTGAACAACTTTTCGTTCCCACGTTTCAATGAAAATTGACTGACTGTTTCAACTTCAAAATGGCGCCAAATGCAGTTTTCCATGCAGGTCTAGGAATAATAGCCACTTTAAGGGACGAACTAAAAAAAAATTTAATGAAAATGACGAAACAACGCAAAAAACGTCGTTTTTGGGTTAGACGGTGGATTTCGAGAAGATATCAAATTTAATTTTATTTTTAATGTCCGCTATAGACAGGTCTTCTAACCTCATTTCACTCTTTATAATATGTAATGCATTTTCTCGGCAATCTTTATCTCTGTATGAGTCTAATTTGTGATTCCACAAACAATCGTGTTTTTGATACAACTCTAAGAAATTTAATGTTAATTTTTCTGACCACTTCATTATTATAAATAATAATATAACACTTCGGAACACCAGACATTGACAGTACTCATATTGACAGACGAATGAACTGAAGTTGACTGACAATACAATAGTTCGCAGTTCACACGCTTCAAATAGCAGTTTCAACTAGTTTAAAGTTGAATATGACTCATACTTGAACGATAAAGTTAGACTCAGTCCAACTTTTGTGGAACCGACTAAAATTGATCAACAAAAGTTGAAATATAGGTTCTCACGCTCATTTTCATTCGATTTTAGTTGATCAACTAAAGTTGATCAATTAAAATCGCCCCGTGAGAACCGGCCTTTAGGCGCGCTTTGCCTGAGTAGTGAACGAAATTCGAAAGTGAACCGTCACGCTTCTGTTCGGTGACGCTGAATCGGGTTTACTCGGCTCAAACACGAAAAGGTATTTGTAGTATGCTGATAATAAATTATTTTGTAGTTCACAAGTGCGCTAATAGATGCCACTAAAACTACGCGTTATGTTATTGTATTTGATCAGTGTAATATTTAAAGTGTATAAAATTTGTGCTGCGTGTTACTAATAGTGAAAAAAGTGGGTGTGTGCTTATGACCACACAACAGAAGTGAAAACTTATCTAAATATATACTTATTTTAAAATTAGAAAATCATAAGTTTTCAATTCTGTCGTGTGGTCATAAGCACACAACCATTTTTTTTCTATCAATACACTTAATATCAAACGAATCGAAGCGAACTTATTTTCCAAAAATTTCGCAATTTTAGAAAGCAAATTGAAGAAGTATTCACTTCAAAAAAGTGATGAGCAGTGACCGAAAATGTACATCAAATCTGGGATCCCGCATACAATTTCCGAACTAAATTGATAAATATTAATAATAATAAATTCTCGGGAACTTGGATAAAAATAATTTGATGCTAAATTTTCAAAATTTGCAACGTTTCGTTGGTTTATTTTCCAACTTCTTCAGGCAATATGAAGTTGGAAAATAAACCAACGAAACGTTGCAAATTTTGAAAATTTAGCATCAAATTATTTTTATCCAAGTTCCCGAGAATTTATTATTATTAATATTAAATCAACATGGATGCGACTCAACACATATTAAATTGATAAATGTTGACTAAAAAAAGGATATATAGTGAATATCTCTTATTCATTTCGTTGTCAAATCAAAATCTACCCGGGCGAAGCCAGACCAGAAGGCCAGTTGGATAATAAGTTGACAAAAAAAACTTCAACGCGACGGTGGTGGAAGCAACGGGACGTGTACTTCAAACACCCTTACTTCCACCACATATTTTGTTTCAGTTTTTTTATGTTTTCATCGGTTTTAGGCGGCCATTTCTTCCATATTTGAGAGATAGGAACGTTTTTCATAGTTCGCCTTGAGGTGTAACCATTTTGAACATGTCAAATTTGAGCAAAATCGATCCAGGTGTTCGGGCTCTAGGTGAATAAACAGACGATAAAATATTTTTAAAACAAGTTTTTCAGGTTAAGGAGACTTAAAAACGTGTGAATTAACAAAAAAAAAACTCAAAATCGATTGTTTGTACGATCACAAGGCGTCCCCTAAATACTGCATAAGTAAATAAGTGTGTGTGTTTTTTAAAGACCACCAACAGCTAAGGTTATTTAGACCTAGCACCTATTCATATTTTCAATTCATTATTTTTTTTTAAATAATAAACTGAAAATCCAGTCTTACCAGCTCTCGGGCTAGAACCCGGGAACTGGGGACTTGTAATAGAGGAACCATAGCAACGCCATGCAAACAACAGCATTGCTACACGCTCGGCTATTCTCAAGCGCTGGAACCCTAATAATTAGTATATAGATTTTTGTTTAAATGTTTTAGAGGAGGATTTGGACTCATGAGTGTACCCTGCATAATGATGACAGTGTCATAGCTTCATTACACGCTACTTCTCTTAAATCTGTTGTACGGTTTGCAAAATAAGAGCAAAACTCACGTCATTAAAAGTTTATTTTCATTCCATATTATGTGTGCAATATACTGGGTGGTCGTTTCAGGTCTTCGAATTTAGAACCAAATTAAATAGTTATGTTCCAACCTGCTATAAATGGATCGTTCTGAAACGATAACGAAACTGTTTGTATTGGTTTTGTGCGCATGCGTCAATTTAGCACTGTTCTGTGACGATACAAACGTAGGCATTGGTTGGAACGCTTTTGTGACCTTTTGTGCATCAAATCATGGCCTCCATGCATCAAAACACGGACATCAAAATTATGATCAAAATATAGTACATAATATGTCAATACTGACTGATTCCCGTTGACTGATCAATATTTATTTCGCTGTACTAACTGATGGCACGACTCACCATTCACTGCCTCGATTACATGACACCGTTGACTGACTCCTTCACTCGTGCCGGCTTGTTTATATACGATACGCGGTCCAGCCTAGTACGTTCTCGTATATCTTCGATACCATTCCACGCTTTACTACTGTGACCTTTCTTTCTCGTGGCTTCTATTGGAGGCAGTGGCGTAACATCTTCGGGTTTGCTACACTATTATAACTAATATTGTTATAAATTTTGACAACTAACCTTACTCCATTCTGTTTTATTCTATGTTTATAAATAAAAAAATTAAAAATTTTTGATTGCAGAAAACATAAGTGCAATACCACATGTAATAAACACATTTATTGATTTGATCTATAAAATATTTATTAAGAAAATAACTATAAACTAAGAACAATAATATTTACAACATCGAATATTATCTGATGGCATAACGTTCTCACAATCTGTTGATATTAAGTTCCCTCTGCCATCTAGTGGACAGTGGACATAGATACATAACACACTCGAAATAAAATGTATTTTATATTTATTAAAAAATTTTATACGTACTTTTTTTCAACACAATACGTAATATTTATTAGCCCCTTTCAGATGTGGTATTGTACTTATATTTTTTTGCGATCTGAAATTTTTTATTTATAAAAATTTGTCATTCCTTCAACGGATATAAAGTGTGATTTAGTGCGGTCATCAGATGTCATTTCTGTCGTGCACCCAGTCAATAGTCGCAGACACAAATATCTCTTGCTGCAGCTACGTAATACGGGAAATGTAGTAATATTCATTAAAGCAATTTATCGAACACACTGTATACAAAAAAAAACTCGGGTCGCAGTGCCAAAACCCTGCCGACAATATAGTGTATTTGCTAATACAGGTATTATAGCGTTATAATGTGAATTTAAGTTTGTTTTTGGACAAAATAAAAAATTTAACCCCTTAATACATCCCTTAAAATAATATTTTTTTCTTAATTTCAATATTATTATAAATGCAACCTCTGTACCAAATTAAATACACGCTTCAGTAAGTAAAGCATTATCGTCAAACTAATGTTTTCATAAAATTTGTAAGTCCGGTCCTGTCGGGCCGATTTAATTAAAATTTTAGCAGCATATTTTTAACTTAACTAAAAGGTTAAATTTCAATTTTGAAACAATTCTGAGAATTTTTTCGGTATTTTTGGGCCCAAAAACATTTTTCAACCCCTAAAACCCACCCTTAAAATGGTCCTATCGGGCCCATTTTAAATAGGTTCCGTGCGGTGATGGATTCCAACGTGTGTACCAAATTTCGTTAAACTCGATTGAGTCTTTCGAGAGTTATCGTGCTAACACATATATATATAAATATATATATATACATATATATATACATATATATTAACATATATATATAAACATTTCTAAAAATGGAGCCAAATTGTTCAGGAGGCTATGAAACGTCGAGAAATTTTGGTCCGACCCCTAGGTCCCGCCATCCGACCGACGCCAATAGTGTATGTGCCATATGGCAAATACACTAACAAGTGCATTGCAACTTGCATGTTTGATTAATATAACGTGTATCAGAACTTTACGATCTCCGTAATCAGAACCCGGGAACAGATTTGATGTGAGCGGTGATTAATAGTTGTCCATAATGCAACGCTCGTCATAACCGTTTGTTCGTTAGGATTTTCAGAATTATTCTCAACAAAAATATTTCTATATTTTCAAATGTTGAGTTTATTCTAGTAATTTGTGTTATCTTAAAAAAAGAGTATGAAAAAAGCGATAATGCGAAGGAAAACAACATCGAATGGCGTACGGAATCCTGAGCGCATGAGGTACGTTCATACTTCATTCGATGTAGTTTTTCATAATCTTCGGTGGTCTCTTCATATTCGTGATTTTTGAAGTTATACTTCTTTTGGCGCGTTATGAATGAATTTCTACGATGCGCGCGCATCGCGTCACAAAAATTTAATACCATGAAGTTAGTCGTTAGTAACACCATGAAGTTAATCCATGATTATAATACCCTATTATATAGTACTGCTAAGTAAGATGAACGTAGCGTAACGGATAGCACCGCCGCGTCATACGCAATAGGTTCCGGGTTCGAATCCCAACACACAACACACAGTACTTTTTCCTTTTTAATACATTTTAATAAAAGCTTGGTTTTTAAAACGTTTTTATGAAGCTTTTATTAAATATTAGTTTGATAACTGAATACGATTTATTTTTTTAAGGGCGCCCGTTTTTCGGCCGCATTCGATTTTCTAAAAAACACGATTCCAAGTTTGAACTTTAGCGACGCACATCGACTTTTTCCGGCACGTTCTCTGGTCACGTGACCATCTCTCGTAGTTTATTATCAATTTTATAACTTCATTAGCGGTTGTAGGTGAGTTATTACTGCAACGCAGCATTTATTAATTATAGTTATGGCGTAATTAATAATTAATACTTTATTAGATAACAATCACTTCGCACAGTTGTTATTTAAAGCAAAAACACGCATTTTCCATCTGGCAAACTCAGGTCAAAGTAGGTACACTCTATTTCAAAAATGTTTAGGGAAAACAGGTTGGTTTTTACATAATTTTGATTCCCCCTCCCTATTATTGAAATTATTTTCAGCGATTTTTAAAATTTTTTTTTTGGTTCCTCAGATATAAATTGGTAAATGATAAAATCAATCGATTTAAAACCCCTTATATCCACACCATATTATTCACATAACAATTAGAGGTGAAAATAATAAATATCTCAGACAGCTATGCTGCCTCAGATATAGCCATTGTAACTTTTCAAATTGTCACCCTGTATATTATTATAAGCCTTCGGGATTCGAACCTGGGTTTGACGTTTGTACGTTTGTGAGGGTTAAAATAATGAAACTTTACCAAAATATCGCTTGTAGCCAACGTTTCGAAATATTTCATCAAGCCAGTCAAATAACGTTGGCCACAAGCGATATTTTGGTAAAGCTTCAGTATTTTGACCCTCAACCAAACCTTCTTCAATTATTAACATTCATTGGGTCAACATATATTCTGAAGTATTGCTTTATTTTGATCCTGTACTATGAAGAAATTCTCCTACTACTAGTTATTAACTTCCCATTGGAAGTTTTTGTAATGGGTCCGAAAATCGAAATCAAAAAGTAACAAATTTTTATGTTTCAAGGTCACTACACTATTTTTGAAAAGATGTATGTGTGTACGTACGTACGTATGTGGTCATTTCTTTCTAAGACGAAATCTCGAGAATGAAAAATGATATCGATTACGTTAGGGTGCCAATCGACGCGTATTAACGTAAATATGATCTGAAAGAAATTTTTTCAAAATCGGTTCAGCCGTTCTTTTTTCTTAACCAAATAGACTCCAAAAAAGCAGATTTTACACAATATCTCGCGAATAAAAAATTATATCGACATCGTAAGGGTGTCAATCGAGGCGTGTTAACGTCATTTTGATCCGACATAAATTTTATAAAAATCGGTTCAGCGGTTTTTTTTAAATTATTGTTAAAAACAAATAATAATTATGTTTTAATGATAAAAATGATTACTTTTCTGTGTAATATCAAATTTAATTATTGTTATTAAATATTTATCAAACTGGAAAGTTCGTCGTGTGGACCTCAAAGGTCGCACTTTAGTCCTAATAAACGACCCACCTCACGGCTTGTTAGAAATTAAAGTGCAATAAATTTTGGTCACTTTCTAACAAATTTGACATTACATAAGGTTACAGTGGCACATAAATTACAGTGCTGTAAATTCTAAAATTGACCATACTTAATAGCACCATAAGTTACTGAATACACTCCTGAAAAATCCAATAAAACAAAAGAGTTGAGATTAAACTAACTCCAGACGTATAATTATTGTAAAATTGCTATTTTAATGTTCCCGTCCATGTAAAATACATTTTACCGTAAAAGCATAAAATATAGTGACGAATTTATTATTTATTCTAAAAAAAAGAACAATTTTCCACGTGACAGACGAATCTAAAAATAACCCAAAACTCATAAATAAAACAAGAGTTAACATTTTCATATTAAGAATTAATTTTGAATTGAAATTGTAACATCAGGGTTATGCATTTTTTGTCATACCCCCTACAAAATAGCTGCTTTACATGCATGTTAGCAAAAAAAAATTATTATTGGTTATTATTTATGTTCCGTCTAGTTATTAAATATTAATACTTAATTATTGAAAGGCTAAGACGTCATTGCGAGAAGTTCAGTCTACGGATGGGTTTATATAACGAAATACTCGTGTCGTCATAAGCGCTGGTCATTAAGATAAGGACACACAGAGGGTATGGATTTTTACATCTGACTAGAGATCATTATGTTGTGTCGACCAGCGACCAGCGTTTTGAGTCTGGCTTTGGATTATTATATTTTGCTCTAACATGCATATATACCGGCATGTAATGGGTCACTTAACAGGCAGGTGTGTGGGAACGTGTCTAAGTAAAATTCAACATTAATTTAATAGTAAATTTAATGTTCTTCAATTTATTAATTTCAATAATAATGAAAAATTCAAATATTTCATATTCTCCAAGCTATGTCTCGAATCCTCGGGCCTCGAACCTCGTAGTTTATATAGCGTATGCCCTCAGACACACGACTACTGAACGATTTGACAGATACTTGTGCATTAAGTATTTACAACGAAAGAGAGGGGGGGAGAGGGGGAAGAGAGAGGGGGAGAGAGAGGGTGAAGAGAAAGGAGAGAGGGGGCGAGAGAAAGAGAGGAGAAAAAGAGGAGAAACAGATTGTATTTATTTATTGTAAATTATAGACGCGTCGACAACTTAGGTCATTAGCGTCTTGATTACATTAAATAACAACTCACTTAAAACTAAATGACGTCACAAAACATCCGTGAGCGGAGGCGAGATTCGAACCTACGACAGTCTAATCCAGAGGCCGCGACGCTAACCACTGTACCACACTGTCCGAGAGAGAGAGAGAGATTGCAGATAGATATACGCTTGCACCCTACAATCTGTCTCTCTTGACCGTTAGACGCTAATGACCTCTATTGTCGAGCGTCTATAATCTACAATTCATTAATTCTCTTGACTGTCAAACTATATACCTTTATAGGAAGCATATATCTATACTAATATTATAAAGCTGAAGAATTTGTTTGTTTGGTTGAACGCGCTAATCTCAAGAACTATACTGGTTCGAATTGAAAAATTATTTTTGTGTTGGATAGTCCATTTATCGAGGAAGGCTATAGGCTATATAATATCACGCTACGACCAATAGGAGCAGAGCATCAATGAAAAATGTTGCAAAAACGGGAAAAATTATTCCATTTGAGAGCTTCCGTTGCGTGCGCTGCGTAAACGGTTAAAGTTACGCAAAAATCATGTATGACGGAATTGTTTCCGGAAGGTTTATATATACAGTGTGTCCACAGACTCATCCTCAACATGGGGATCTCCGTTGTTATGGGAGATAGAGATTTGGTTAAATGAGACAAAATGTGCAGAATCTCCAGTACTACTACCCTGCATAGTCAAACTTTCCATATTTTGCCTGGTTCGCGACCGACAGTTGAAAAACGAGATTTACCCATTTTCGTTTTTTGTTTATAACTCGCTTATTAAGTAAGTTAGAAAAAAAATATTTTCACTTTCACCCTCATATCAAATTAAAGAGAAAAAAAATCTCTTTCGAATGGTGTCATGGCCATCTTTGACGTGTATTTAAAAAAACAAAGTTAATACAAGTATCTCTAAAACTATAAAAGTAAATAAAAATATGAAAAGAGATTTGAAATCTTCATAAAAAAGGGCCTTAAGAAAGTGAAAATATTTTTTTTCTAACTTACTTAATAAGCGAGTTATAAACAAAAAACGAAAATGGGTAAATCTCGTTTTTCAACTGTCGGTCGCGAACCAAGCAAAATATGGAAAGTTTGACTACGCAGAGTAGTAGTACTGGAGATTCTGCACATTTTGTCTCATTTAACCAAATCTCTATCTCCCATAACAACGGAGATCCCCATGTTGAGGATGAGTCTGTGGACACACTGCATAGCGAACAAGCGAAGCGAGTGAGTAATGTAATTCCTAAACCACGCAACGGATTTTGATGCGGTTTTGACCATCAGTTAGATAATTTTTTACGGAAGGTTTATATATAAGCGAACGAGCGAAGCGAGTGGGTAATGTAAATATAATATTCAAGCGAACGAGCGAAGCGAACGAGTAGTGTATTTATAATATTCAAGCGAACGAACGAAGCGAGTGAGTAGTTTATTTATAATATTCAAGCGAACGAGCGAAGCGAGTGAGTAGTGTATTAATAAAATTCAAGCGAACGAACGAAGTGAGTGCGCAGTGTATTGCACCCGGGCTTTCTTAGCACCCGGGCGAAACCGGACGGGGCCGCTAGTTCAATTATAAAAGTTCGATGTCTAAGTCCCACCCGGGCGAAACTGGGTACAACAGCTATATTATATAAAATCTGTCAACGAACACAGTACTACATTATAATTATCACGTAGTGTATAAGTTGTAAAGTGGGACTGGGGACGGTGGGGGGTGGGGGTTCGGTGAGAATTAAGCGCGGTCCCGAAACAAGCATTTGGCAGTTGTAAATGAGAAGTGCTAATTAATACAAACTGTACCCAGACGAATCCCGACTACAGAAACACACAAACATTTCGTGAGCCCGATTACAGTTCCGCTACACCGCAACGACACGACCCTGGCCTGTCCTACCTTCGTTTTAAAGTCCGATTCACACAAGTGACCATTAAACAATAGGGTAAATAATAGAGATGCGCCGAATAGTGGTTTCACCGAATAACCGAATACCGAATACTATTCGGTTTAACCTTTACCGAACCGGATATTCGGCCGAATTATTCGGTTTACCATTTCATTGTTTTTCCGCGTAAACAGGCTCTAACATGTACGCTACGTGTCGCTGCTGGCTAGTTGACAAGCAAGCCGTACCTCATCGCCCGCCACCCGCGCTATCACTTTGCTTCAAAACATCGCACGATTACGTTAAAAATACGAATAAAGGTGCTTATTATTACATAGAAAATAGAAATACTCGAACCGAATATATTTGGCACCAAAACCCAATAATTCGGCCGAATACAAATAGTGAAAAAGATGCCGAATACGCCGAATACCGAATACCAAACGAATATTCGGCGCATCTCTAGTAAATAAGTACTAAATATAACGATTCCTGACTATTTTTGATATGAAACATCTTATGTCGGGCTGTGAACAGCCGCGTGAGGGGAAATATGCAACGAAATTTATGGTCCGCTCCTTCGCTGCTGTTCGCCCCACCACTGCGGCACTCTCTCTCGGCTTCCGCGCGCTCGGGCACGGGAAGACAACCGCGTGTTACAGTGCAGTATATAGGATTACGTCAGCATAACAGTTAGTTGCTGCTTTTGAAAAAATATATACTACTACATAGAGAATACCACCGAGTTCAATAACGTTTTCTTTGATGTTTCACATCTGTCGGGGGTCCCGAGACCCATACCCTTTTTTGTCCTTATTTTGCCCACAGATAAGTGATAGGCGATACGAGATGTTTTTACAATCGAAACAATTGTAATCGTTCATAATAACAATCGAGTCCACAATCGATTCGGAGTTTGATTTTAGAATCGAAATGTTCGATTGTTCAAGTCGATTATTTGCCACATAAGTTATAGCAATAGCAGCGAATGAATCGCGATTCATGGTTAAATGCTAGTCGACTGACGTTCACGCGACTCGTTGATTGTTCACTGTTCAGTCGGTACTCACTACTCTGTGATCTCTTCACTATTGAATTCGTATTACGCGATTACTGCACAATCGACCATCGACTCGACCACAGTTGTTGAGTGATGAACGATTGTATATTATGTGGCTCTCGACAGTGTACAATTCAGTACTATGCGACTCGGTCTCGGTGAACTATGAAACAACAACAATCGAGTCCAAGTGACAACAACCATCGAGAGTCATCGAGATGTTTGAACAATCGAGACAATCGACTAAAATATCTCGTATCTCGCATCACTTACCAGATTCTAATAATACATCTATTTCTGAGAAACTTTTCCAAATATTCTCACGTTATTGTAGCACAATTCACCATTTCAAGTTCAAAAAGCAAATTTTCATGATGTTTACGTTACAACGGTCGACGATTGACTGTGTCCGATATGTCAGTTTGGATATGGTTTTGACCAGGGTATAGATGCAACGTTATGGAGGGGTACTACAGATCTATACCCTGGTCAAAACTATGTCCAAACAGTCATATCAGGCACAGTCAATCGTCGACCGTTGTAGCGTAAGCATCATGAAAATTTGCTTTTTGAACTTGAAATGGTGAATTGTGCTACAATAACGTGAGAATATTTGGAAAAGTTTCTCAGAAATAGGTAAAAGAAATAGTAGAAATTATTTATACATATTTTTATTATAAAAAGAAAATTCTGAACGGTGCTTTTTAGCATGCTTAGTAGGTTGATTTCGGATTTGCCGAGCGTTTAGATGATACGCGAGTCATACAAATATGATCGTTTGCTCGTTTTGGATTTCTCCGAGCAGTTCCGGTGAAATCCGATTCATACATAAGCATGTTAAAAAAGAGCGTTAAGAACTGTTTCTTTATAAACAAATTAAACAACACCTAATAAAAGGAAAAATAGTGATGACACATCTGTGGACAAAAAGCTTCAATTAAAAATAAAATATTAGTAAAAAAAACTTTTTAAAGAAACGCTTTTATTTAAATGTACTAAAAAGGAAAAAATAACGTTTTAATAATTTAGTTTCATAATTATAAAAGCGTGGGTTGTAAACTCTGCGTTATTTTATTAGTCACGACCCACGCTTTTATAATTATGAAACTAAAATTTTAAACTTATTTTTTTCCTTTTAAGTACATTTAAATAAAAGCGTGTCTTTAAAAAGTTTTTTTTACTAGTATTTTAGTGTGTTCCTTTTAGTCGTTCAAAAGTGTATCCCCTTTTGACTCCCGTAGGGATTGAATTTCGAAAAACCCTTCATATAGTGGGTGCTTACGTCACAAAGGAACCTACTGTCCAAATTCCAAGTTTCTAGCTTTAGCGGTTTGCCCTAGGCGTTGAATAGTCAAAAAACCCTACTCCCTCGTTTGACCCCCTTAAGGATTGAATTTAATTCTAAAAACGATTGATTCATGTATTGTCATCGGAAATGCATATGTGTCCCAAATTTTAAATCGATCGGATACGTGGAAGTCGTTCAAAATTGACTTGCAAGATTTGACCTGAACAAACAAACTAACATACAAACATTGCAAATCAAATAAAAGCTTGTAAAAAAAATTAAATCGGTTGAGAAAGGGCGGCTGAGGCGCTGAGGGACTGTTAAAAGAAGGCTGGTGCGTTTTAAATAGATCCGTTTCTTATAAGAAATCTAGAACAAATACAATCTAAGGTAAGGGAGGCGAAAAATATCAAAATATTGTGATATTGTTATTTATATTCTATAAAAGTAAACCTGAATTATTTATTCGCGTGTCGGTTTTTATTTATTGCAAATATTGGCAATTTTCGAGATTGAGAAGTGAATTTTTTACGCACGACTGTACAAATGCAACAAAACGTGATGTATGGAGTGTACATGTACAGCATCGTGAAAATTAAATAATACAATATCAGAGTGGCCACTTTTTCTCCAGAACAAATTTCCCCGTACCTACGTAACAAACATAGAAATAAACATATTTTATATACCTATAACTTACATTTCGGAAAAATTTCCGACCAACTTAACTAACCAAAGTTAAGTTGGTCGACCAAAATTTGGGCACAGAACCCTCGGTGCGCGACTCCGAATCACAAAAATCCCGGAATTTTACCAAAATTTCTTGACATTTCTCTCTTTGAAATTTCCTGTAACTTTTCCAGGTTTTTCAGAAAATGGCCACCCTGAATACTAAAAAAGTATTTTTACCATACCCACTATAAAATAGCTATACTTCATATATGCGTGCGAATTAGACAGTTAACAGGCAGGTGTGTTAAAAGCGTTGTCAAAACACACTAGTGTGGAAAATAAACAGTTTCCATAATTATTTATGATCTGATTTGCTCGCTATTACCTAATCACGGCCTGCTATAAAAATGCAGTTGGCGACGCAGATGAAAATTTTGAAAATACTGAAAAAATTGTGTTATAAAGACCACCAACAGTTAAGGTTATTTGAGCCTAGCACCAATTCATATTTTCAATTCATTATTTTTTTTTTAATAATAAATTGAAAATCCAATTGACACTTTTACCAGCTCTCGGGCTAGAACCCGGGAACTTGTAATAGAGGAACCAAAGCAACGCTATGTAAACAATAGCATTGCTACACGCTTGGCCATTCTCAAGCCCTTGAAAATACTGAAAATGAAGTGAAAATTAGCTATTTTATAGTGTGTATCGCAAAAAATACCATACAGATTGTATCAAATTAAAGCTGTGCATAGGCCGTTCTGTGTGTAAGACAGAGATCGATATATAAAGTATTAAGTAAGAATGAGATAAATGATCGCTAATAGGAAGTTTCTGTAGTTACTGATTACTGAAATAAGAAATTATTGATAAAATCACAAAACAAAGGTGACGCTATCAGGAATTGTATGGGTTAGTATGGGTATTATTTATTTACAGTAACTGCAGAAACTTCCTATTAGCGATCATTTATCTCGTTCTTATTTACTGCTTTATATATCGATCTCTGTCTTACACACAGAACGTCCTATGCACAGCTTTAATTTGATACAATCTGTATATCTCGTACGTTATGATATTATGACACATGTGACTGTATTCGTTCGTTTTAACATACTGTTACTACTCGTCAGTAATATATCTCATTACGCCACTAGATATGCAATCTACTATAAAGCAATCGTCCCACTAGGACAAGATGCAGACTAGTAACTAAATAATAAGTTCTGTTTTCAGTAGAACAAACTATATATAATATGAGCCAAGCATAGAAATGCAGTAATGGAAATCTATATACGGTAGACCAAGGGGGCGGCGGGACGAGATCTGCGTACATAATATGCGATTGATATTAAGTTTTTGACGCTTTTGTCGTCAACGAGAGATGGAGCTGAGGTCTCGTCTCTCCTATAATAAAACATTCAGTACAATAACAATTGGACTGTGGCATTGTTGAACGAATGCATTGTTGTGTCTGGAAAAGCCTGTGGACATGTATCTAAGAAAATACTAAATATAGATACTATAACCTAGATCAGGGTTTTTCAAACTTGTCCGGGAACCCCTACACGATTTTCCGGAATCCCTACCCAATATTTTTTTTTCGATTAAATTTATATAGTGCGCCATATATAAACAGCCAGTACGAGTGAGTGAGGAATTCAGTCAACGGTGAGTCACGCATTCAAGTCTACGGTGGATCAGTAATATAAATAGTGGCGTGATATAAATAACCAAATTGATAAAATAAATACTAGTGTAGTGGTAATAATTACGAATTATTGTATACAGTTGTTTTGTTTTGCTCTGTAATTACTGTTTAGTTATTGTTTACTTGTGTTGATTGTTAGAACTGACTTTTCGTTGTTGCATTCATTATTATTGTGTTTTTAATTATTGTAAATAAATATTTATTCCGCCAACTCAGAAAACAGTTTTGAACAATATAAAAATAAAAACTCACCAATCACCATGCAGGAAAAAAAAATTTGGTCTGAGTACTCACCTGGAAATAAAAATAAACAAACATTAGAAAAGATAAAAAAAGTTTCTATCACTAGGTACAAATAAATAATAAGTGTTCCATTTTTTAATTTTGAGGTACGGAATCCTAAAAAAGGCATGTGTCGCGGCACACACGACCGAAGTGGATTGCGCGCGCATACCGTGTTCACAGACAATCCGGTAACTAGGCAATAGTTTGTCTATATCAGTTGTCACTGACTGCTGCTGGCTAGGTGGTAGAACACGGTATGAGTGCGCAACTATATTTTATCTCTATTTTTCTTACAGAACAAGCAATACCGATTTCTCGCTCTTATTTCGAGAGATAGGTCCATTAGGGCTAGGAACACTTGTACACTGAGCGTCGTGCGAAGTCAGAACTCGCGGATGTCTTGCCTCTAACTGTTTCAGGGTAGACGGATCGACCACAACTGGCGTTCGAATGCATCTATACCATTTAACATAATATAACATAATTCCCGCGCGAAGAGGGGATACAATCCAAACATTCTTTGCCGTCACCATATTTTTTGAAAGTAGCAATTTTGTTGTGGGTATAGCAAAAAAGTACAAAACGTTTTTTTGAAGTGAAAATTTCCTTAGGCGCGCTTTGCCTGGGGCAGTTAACAACAGTGATGTGAAACGCACCCGACGGTGACAATCGGGGCTACTCGGCTCAAACACGAACACGTATTTGCGATATGCTGGTAATAGTGTGTAGTTCATAAGTGTGCTAATAGATGACACTAAAAACTTAATACGAGTAAAAAGTCATTTGTAGTTCACAAGTGCGCTAACAGATGACACTAAAACTTAATATTATCGTTAAGGTATTATATTCATTAAATTTAATAATTGTATAGACCGATTTTAATAAACTGTGTGATTAAAAAATTATATATATATTTTAAAATTAGAAAATCTGAAGTTTTCACTTCTGTCGTGTGGTCATAAGCACACACCCAGTTTTTTATTTAATTAAAAATTAATACATTTTTCTGTTAAATTTGTTGTAAATTTCGTAAATTTATTGAATAATAATTCTACACAGATGTTAATCTATTTATTAAAACTAGCGGCCTGGTCCGGCTTCGCCCGGGTACTATGAATTTATAATTTATTAATACATTAATCACTCGCTTCGCTCGAATTTATAATTATTTAAAACATTACTCACTCGCTTCGCTCGTTCGTTCGAATTTATAATTAATTAAAACATTTTTCACCCGCTTCGCTCGTTCGCTCAAATTTATAATATTATTAATCAATAGTTTTCGCAGCGCACGCCAAATAATGACTTTTATAGGCAATTTTTTGATACCTTGCGATTACATTATTGTAATTTTCGTGGGGATCTTTAATTTTTTTGAAAATAAAATATATCCCATGTTTCTCGCTGATAATGTAGCTTTCTATAGGTGAAAGAATTTTTAAAATCAGTTAAGTAGTTTTTGAGTTATATCCATTACAAACAAACAAACATACAAACAGATCTCTTCTCTTTATAATAGATAGATAGAGATAGAGTTTTATTGGTTTCAAGTTATACATATAAATATGTTAAAAAACAAGTCAAAAAGGTAAATATAAACAAAATCAATTTCTATGGCACATTTTTTGCATCTAAAAATTCTTTGACAGAATAGAAACACTCCTTAAGTAAGTACTTATAAATAATTTTTTAAAAAAAATCTAGTTTCTTGTTCCTTGTTTCCATGGATATTTTATTAAATAATTGAATGCCTAAGTAATTAGGGCCATATTAGTTCAGATAAAAAAAATATTAGTCAACCTCTGACAAAATCTACAAAATTTCTTTCAGGTAAAGAAATGAAATCTAATTAAACTGATTACAAGTTGAATTACTTAATTTTGTTTAAAAACATGCTGACTACAGCTGCGTTCAAAAAACTACCTGACCAGCTAGTTTTAATGAAATTGTTCAGAACGAAGGACTGAAACTTTTCGTTGCTGCAAATTTTCATTGTTACAAAACTAAGGGCACCTACTATTAGTTTTCTGCATAAAAAATAACCTTTTTTAATATAAGTATTCAGTAATGATATAAAAACCACCAACAGCCAGGGTTATTTGGGCCTAACAGTAACACCAATTCATATATTCAAAAATTGTGTGTTTTAAAGACCACCAACAGTTAAGGTTATTTGGGCCTAGCACAAATTCATATTTTCAATTCATTATTTTTTTTAACATTGGAAATGTTTATGTTCGTATATGGGGGCAGAGTTACGAGTTTTCGTTCAAGGCCAAAAGACAACGGTGTCGCGATCAAGTGAGGAGCAATCATGCAAAATTGAGCATGTGCAATTTTTTCGAAATGTGTTTTATATCATGTCTAGTTAATTGACAGGTATTTGCGACGATCTGCGGTGTTTTTTTTGAGAAAATGTTAAGTTAAGTAATCAAGCAAAAGTGAACGCGTATATAACAGAAGAATAATAGGGTTATTCCTGACAAAACTAAACAGTGCATTGATAAATATTGTGTGTATAATAAACAGTTAATTATGTTTCATATATGCTGTTATCATTTATAATGTCCTCGATGGTTGCAAGGATTGCGAAATCTGTGAATTTTTTTAATAATAAATTGAAAATCCAATTGACACTTTTACCAACTCTCGGGCTAGAACCCGGGAACTGGGGACTTGTAATAGAGGAACCATAGCAACGCCATGTAAACAGCACTGCCACACGCTCGGCCATACTCAAGCCCAATTTATTATTCAATTTTTTTTATAATAAATTAAAATTGATACTTTTATTAGGGTATGAACTAGTCGTGAATTTTAAATGTTGTTTTGCCACTATAAAATAGCTACTTTACATGCATGTAAAGTGACTTTTGACAGGCCGGTGTACGGGAACGTATCTTTCTCACACTAGTGTGAGAAAGCAAACAATTTCCAAAGTGATTTATGTTTATTCGCCTGATCCCTTCGCTATTACCTACAGCTACTCTCGGCCTACTATAGATTTGAAGTTGGCAACACAAATGAACTGTTAAATTTTGAAAATACTGAAAATGAAGTAAATAGCAGTTATTTTATAGTGGGTATTGCAAAAATATCATATACATCTCGTGCGTAAAAATATAACTCGTGTGACTGAACTCACTAAATCGTTCGTTTTAACATACTGTCACCACTCGTCAGTAATATACCTCATTACGCAACTAGATATACCTACAATCTACTATTTTAATTCAAAATACCCGCTTCCGCTCATGGATGTTTTGTGATGTCATTTAGTTTTAAGTGAGTTGTTATTTGATATGTAAACAAGACGCTAATGACCTAAGTTGTCGACGCGTCTATAATTTACAATAAATAAATTGATTCAAAATACAAAAAAGGTGAACGACTTTCTACTATATTTTATAAGTAAAAACATTAAAAAAATAAACAAAATTTTTAAATTTTAAAAATTTAGAAATTTTGTAACTTCTCACAAATTCGCAGTAACAAAACTAGTTATTGCATTGTCTAGTTGGGGTGTGATAGTGGTGTGGTGGGTCCCACAAGACCTACCGCATTTTAATTTGACGCTATCCAACAATTCAGTTTGAACGGCTGCTGTTCTCTATACTCCTTCGTCTTACAACTTAGTATGAAATCTTTGAACTTATGCTCTGGGCGCATTTAGCATATATGAATAATATGGTCGAAAACTTGTGCTCGTTTTGTACAAACTTTGGTACCGTTAGTTCACCAAAGCAAAGATCGCTCAACTGAGCTGAGATTTATTTATTTATTGTAGATTATATAGGGATCCGTCAAATGAGCATATGACATCTGGTGGCAGAAAATTGTACTCAAAACGAGGGAAAATTTTATATGCTAACAGTGCAAATTTATCGTGAAATTGTTTATTACAAAAATAAAACAAGTAAAATAAACAAAAAGTTTATCGAAAATGGAATTCGTGACGTTTTCTAATATCATGGCAATAAACACTGTCAGTTATTGCCTTGTAAAACTTACTTTTCAGAGAATTATTTTCTAATGAAATATGTGGAAAAACTGTATTTATGAATTAAAAAAGTATTTTATATTAGTAATAAGATGTACTTATTATCATACTGCACTACAATAGTTGAATCCCTGATGATTGACAAATTTATAGGATTAACTTTGTATACAAATATTTTGAGGTTAGTAACTTACCTACTTTTTACAATATAACTTATTATGTTGCAGGTATGTGTTAACATTATTCACATAACCCAGCCTTAAAGGCGCATTGAACGCGGATGATTAATTTCGTGGAGATTTTCTTTTAATTTTGATCTTTTTAAGCAATATGTCGTAAAGATTACTACTTTTGACAGTTCATTTTGCATGCATTTTTCTCGTTATATTTCCGACATTTGATAATATGCCTGGTTCTGAGAATCCGTTCTTTTTCAACAAAATTCCTTTGTTTAGGATTCGTACCGGCCCAATCACAAATTGCATTTATATTTATCATTTCTTATCACTTTAAAAATCATAAAATTACACGCAAAAGTATACCCCGTATATGAAATTTCCCCCCCTCTACGCCCTGTTTTTTAAACTCCACCTATCTGACGGATCCCAATAGACGCGTCGACATCTCAGGTCATTAGCGTCTTTCAACTACACTAAATAACAACTTTCTTAAAACTAAATAACATCACAAAACATCCATGAGCGCAGGTGGGATTCGAACCAACGACAGTCTAGTCTAGAGGTTGCGGTACCAAGTACGCTATCCACTAAGCTATACTGCCTCTGAGCTGAGATTTAAATCAAATAGACTGTGAATTTTTACGTGAAACTTTTAAGCCTGTTTTTTTTCGTTCGATTACGCATGTCGAGGTCACGTCACGTCCAATCGAAGGGACCGACCAGATCAGTTTGTAAGACTGCATACAAGTGTGATGGTAGTCGACCAGAGAGGACAGTATGGCTCAGTTGGTAGCGTCGCGGCCTCTGAATCAGACTGTCGTGGGTTCGAGTCCCACCTCTGCTCATGGATGTTTTGTGATGTTATTTAGTTTAAAGTGATATATGTATATTTGCTGTATTTAAGACGCTAATGACCTAAGTTGTCGACGCGTCTATAATCCACAATAAATAAATAAAATAGTCAACCAGACCAATACTCATCAAATTAATAAAAGCATTATAAAAAATATATATTTCTTTTTTTTTAGTCCAAAATGGCCACGTATAAGAAATACGCACAATATTTAACACTTTAGCCTAGAAACACGAAATTACTTAAATAAGGGCGTTGCTATGGTTCCTCCATTACAAGTCCCCAGTTCCCGGGTTCTAGTCCGAGAGCTGGTAAAAGTGTCAATATGGATTTTCAATTTATTATTAAAAAAAAATAATAATGAACTGAAAATATGCTAGACCCAAATAATCTTAGCTGTTGGTGGTCTTTAAAACACACACGATAAGGAGGGAAGTCACCCAAAAAAGTGTCGGTGCAAAAGATAGAGATGGAGAATAGAACAGTTCTTCTATCTTTTTCTGTCACAAATACATAACTACGGTTACAGATGTAAATTATTAATACCTACTATAAATTTTTAAATTCACAAATGCGTCAGAAGACAAAGAAGAGAGAACCTATTCGTTTTCTATCTCCCTTTTACAGCGGGACACTGTCACTTACTGTTGTACCTATGACTTCCCTACTCTATCTACGATATTTCTATGACCCCAGAGGACAGTATGGCTCAGTTGGTAGCGTCGCGGCCTCTGAATCAGACTGTCGTGGGTTCGAATCCCACCTCTGCTCATGGATGTTTTGTGATGTTATTTAGTTTTTAAGTGATATATTATGATATTTGTTGTATTTAAGACGCTAATAACCTAAGTTGTCGACCCGTCTATAATCCACAATAAATAAATTTATGACCCCAACTTGCATAAGGTGTACGCCTTGTACAGAGCTAAACGTGGCCTTATATAACTGAATTGTATATCTGTCTTTAAGGTGTACAGGTACCGGCATAACTAATAACTCTATTCACAATTTAATTTTATTTATTTGATTTATTGTAAATTATAGACGCGTCGACAACTTACGTCATTTATAGCGTCTTAAATTACCTACATTAAATAACAACTAACTTAAAACTAAATGACATCACAAAACATCCATGAGCGGAGGCAGGATTCGAACCAACGCCAGTCTGATCCAGAGGCCGCGACGCTAACCACTGGACCACGCTGTCCTCCACAATTTAATTTTAACAAAATTAAATTGTGGAGGACACAATTTTATTTTGTTAAAATTGATTTTCCATGACACGTTTGTTAAAACCCTAGCTCCCAGGTTCTGATCGAAGGACTGCTCTGAAAGTATGAATTTTTTGATTTTCAATTTGTTTTTTTAAAAATAATTAAAAATTTCAGAATTGGTACAAGACCCAAATAGCCCTAGCAGTTGGTACCCTTAAAAAATAGCAGGTTCTCACAAGAGATGTGTAAAAATTCAAATTCGATTATTACATAATATAAATGATAACTCAGCAGCCGCGATAGTGGAAGATTCGGATTTGTGTCCCGATGTTGGGCATAGGTTTAAAAAAAAATTTGTCAAGTATTGCATTGTAACGTCACGTCAATCTATGGGTATTCCTAATAGACCAAGAGCTAGTGACAATTTTTACTTCCCACCTCTACTATGGTAGGGAAGTAATGGATTCAGTCCGAAAACAATATTTCGAGATTTTAACAGATTTTCACGTTTTGAGACCCTAGCAATCGTTTAAGATCATTTTCTGACTGATGTCTGTATGTGTGTGTGTATGTGTGTGTGTATGTGTGTATGTATGTGTGTGTGTGTGTATGTGGTCAATTTTTCGCCTTCGATATCTTAAGAACGGAACAACATACGGGCATGCCGATTGTTCTATTGTGTTTATCAGCCTTTAACTTAGATCTGATTAGATTTTGAGTCAAATCGGTTCAGTGGATCCTGAGATATTCAAAAAAACGTCCTCAATGTCACGTATTAACATAGGTAAAAAAAAATATAAATGAATTCTAGATGTTATAATATGAAAAAAATGTAAATATTTTTTTTCTCTAAAATGTACAGTTTTCGAGAAAAAAAATATTTTACTAAAAAAAATAAAAATTGTACGTCAATCAAGGTAACCATGATTTTTGCTATATTAAGCTAGCCATCAGTAGATCACCAAACAAAAAAGAGGGCCATGCTTTTTTCAAAGAATAAAAATTAAATTGTGTTTTAAAGACCACCAACAGCTAAGGTTATTTGGGCCTAGTCAAAGAATAAAAAAAAAAGAGTGTTTATTTTTTGCAAATATTTACTAGGTGGGAAGTATAGGACTGGTCATCAGTCGAATTTTTTGGTGTTATATTCAAGGCCTTATTTTTGTGAAGATGTTGAGGGAGGCATATTAAAGTGCCCTGAGTAAAAGATTTTGCTGGATAGCTGTATGGGAGGGATGCAGACCGCCCCCAACATGTAACAAAAAAAAATGGTCACAATTATTATTGCTTCAAGGAAGAAATTGTTTGTATAGCTTGTCGGTGACCCAATAATGCCATTATAATATTTGCAGATCGATTGGTCAGTATTAAAGGAGTGGCAGATCGCCCTAAACGTGTCATGTACCCGACGAAATTTATATTATTAGTTCAAAGTTCAAATTTTAATATGTTGTTATGGCGACTGTTTTAAGCACATATTTCAATTCGCAGAACAAAATGTCTACCTAGCAAAATCCCATACTCAGGGCACTTTAATATGCCTCCTTCAACATCTTCACAAAAATAAGGTCTTGAATAAATAACACCAAAAAATTGTCACTAGCTCTCGGTCTAACATAAAAAGCATATTTTATTTGTAAATTAATTACTTTACGAAACTTGGTCGTACGATCATTGAACATATTACATATAACCTCAAAAATTTTTGACAATAGACCAAGGAGCTTTGCGTCACTTTCGCGACACACCCCTTCCGTGTCTTTTCACCGAGTTACTTCAGCCAAACATTTGGGGAGGGGAGTAGATGCTTACTGTTTACGTATCAAAAAAGTCTACGAATAGGTTAGGTTTAATTTTAATTATATTGAGATGTTCAATTGTTAATGTCAGAGTCGGTTGCTAAGGTAAGTTACTATAGGTATAGTTCAAACATACGTGTATAGATGGAGAAGTTCCAGTCTTATTGTAAACCTCAAACATCCCCCCTCCCTCTCCAAACTGAACACTTTATATAACATGTATGCAAGGGCTTTCGCTCAAGCAAAATGCAGCATAATCCAAAAGATAAAGAGAAAAAGATTGTAGATTATGGACGTTCGACAACTAAGGTCATTAGCGTACCTCTAACCACGGAACCAACAATATTTTAAACACAAGGATTAAGTGTTACTGTGGACAGCTACTGAATAAATAATTAAAAACGATTTTTATTCCCTTAAAGAGTCATTTTCCTGAGAGTAGTTCCTTCAATTATCCGCGAGAGGCAGCACTTGTGGTAGGTACAAACATTATTTATTCCTCATTAGTATCGTGTCATTTTATACAACTTAATTATTAAATTATTATTATCATTAAATTAATTAAATAATTAAGTTATACCACTAAAATGACACGACACTAATGGGGAATAAATAATGTTTGTACCTACCACAAGTGCTGCCTCTCGTGGATAATTGAAGGAACTACACTCAGGAAAATGGCTCATTAAATCCACATAATATTCACATAACAATTAAATAGTGGAAATATATCAGACAGCAAAACTGCGGCTGCCCTGATTGGTTGGCTGTGTCCAAGAAAAAATCAAATGCCACTGTCGGGACTTGAACCAGAAACTCCCAGTTCCCGGCTGGATGAAGTTACCAATTACTCCACAGTGCCCGAAAAGAAGCGTAAATATGTACGACAAATAAATTATAGACGCCCGATAACACAGGTCATAAACGGTTAAAAGCCACGTGTTATGAATTAACTTCAAAAATGTTTTAAACTCACCTCTGGGTTCTGCAACAGTTTTTCTTGAAGTATTTCTTTTAAAAAGGCGATGGAAAAGTTGACCCAAATTAAGAAGACCACAAAAACAAAAGCACGCCATCGTCACAAAACAAAATTAAAACAAAAATAATTACTGAATTAAAAATGTGTTTAAACACGATATTTTTAATGGCGTCATTCATTAAAATATAAAACTATTTATGAATAAACCAATTTGAGTTTCATTCATTTGATAATCTATGTAATTCATAAGACTGTTATGTAATATTACCTGCTTTAGAGGTCGATTAAAATAAAATTACAGGTTAACAAATATAGGCGGTCAAATAAGTATTTAGAAATAATTAAGAGCACTGTGGTTGTTATCAATAAAAAAGGTAACAGTTTAGTCACTTCTACCACAACTTTTATAAAAGTTGTGGTAGAAGTGACTAAACTGTTACCTTTTTTATAAATAAGTATTTATTTGCTTATTTCAGTAGTTCGGATTTAACAAGAAAAAACCGGACAAATTCGAGTTAGACTCGCGCGCCGAGGGTTCCGTACCACACTGTAAAAAATGGATGTAAAAATACTTTGAAAGTTAAAGTAGAATTCGCTCGATTTTCTAAGTGATTTTACATTATTATTTATTTTTACACAGAAAACTTCATAAAAACTTGGACTTTTACTGTAAAGTTAAACAAATTTATGATTTTTACATAAAGTAAATTAAAATTACATAATTTGTGTAATATTCCAATAAAGTGTGTAAAAATTACAAAATAAAATGTATAGTTACATATATAAAATGGATGAATACAAAATAAATTAATGTAAAATTAGTAACCACGCATGCGCAATGTGTTTTTATGGAATCTACGCGATGTGCAGGCGATACCTGTTTGCACTTTGCGACGCCATTGTCTCTTTGTGTGCCTATTACCAGATTAATCGCTGGCTACAAATGGACCATCGATAATCTATGTAATCGGCCTTCTCATTTCTTACAGTGCATAAAGCATATTATTTGCCTTTGTATTTTGAAAACTACACCTGTTGGAAACATCGTAATAGTTCTCCTGTAAAGTGTACCTATACCTCTTACACCACTAGATTTTTTCGAATGAATGAATTGTGGATTATAGACGCTCGACAACTGAGGTCATAAGCGTCTGTAGTTTTTTTCGAAATTTTAGTTGTTTTAGTTTTAAAAATAGAGGTAGGGCAGTTTTAGAGATGCGTGTTCAGGAAAATTTCGAAAATTACGCAATTTCAAATTCTGAAAATAATAGTTTTGAAAAGTACGAATCTCCGACAGCCCAGGTTCGAATCCAGATAACAATTTAAATTTTATAATATAAAAAAAATACAATTATTTTTATTATTATATTTTACGAACATTTGATTCTATAAGATAATAAAAACAACGAATACAATTATTTGTGTTTAACGGTATTAACGTCATCTGTCTGTACCCGCGATATAAACATACCCATTTTTTTCTGATCAACAGTTAAAGCAGTTACAGAAGAGTTTCATCATACTTCATTATTTTTATGCAACCCGCCATTAGTAGGTAACTTTTGTTATCTCTAGAATAAATATAACGCATACGTCAATCCCAGTTTTGCTGTAAGTAAAGTCGCGGACTTAATAAACTTTACACTTGAGTTTTTCAGTGTGAATTCACAAAAAGTCAGTAGCTTAGCAACAAATTTAATTTTTAATAGGTAAATGTAAGTGTCAAAAATTAAAGGAGATAATTGTCGTTTAAATGCCTCGAAATTATTAAAACGATGAACAAAAAAGAATAATCATTGCAAGATTGGAGGAAGGAATTTGCTACTATCAAATATTATCAAATCTTTTTATGTTTTAATTGAATAATATTGAGTAATTTGGATTGTATAATAAACAACTGAGATGTTTTGATAATAATTTTTTATTGAATTTTTAGGATGTAACCTTAGTAATTGATACATTACCATCAAAAGCCAAATTACAATATGCAAAAATTAAAAAAACCGGTAACTAGATGATACAGGTGTAAACTTTTTTAAGTTCGCGACTGTACATCCGGCTGGTAACTCCAGACAACTAAAGCACAACTATAAGAAGTTGTACTACCGTGGCTAGAAACTTAAGTCCAAGCATAAATAAAACTGAAATCGGGTTTAGACCGAACAATGTACACATACTATATAATATCCGTTGTTTCACCGTTATGAAATTATCCTGTATTATGTTTTCGGTATTTTCTTACAAAAAAATGACGAAAAATAACCTATTTTCAGAGACGATGTCTTTCTGAAATAAATTTAGTATCTATACCAAATTTATGGTGGGTCAAAAAAATCAATTATTTTTTTTTTACAAGTAACAAGGAAAAATGGGTTGCTAGACACCTTAAAAAAATTCTCACCAAATATGAGCTCTTAATTTTAATAAGAAGATCCTCCGCATCACAGTTTTTTATTTTTTTCTCAGTCCAATAGAAAAAAATTCATACCTCATCATTAATTGATTGTACAGAAAAATGTTTTAAGAGAATTTTGTAGGAAATATAATACTCTACAAAAAAGGTATCTTACATTTTTTCCGCAAACCTCACCATTTGAAAGATATTGAAGATTTATAATAGTCATTTATTGTCGAGTTATAAAATTCATACTCAAAAATGAAATTTGTCTTAAAATAATCAAACTTAAATCTTCAATATCTTTCAAATGGTGAGGTTTGCGGAAAAAAATATAAGATACCTTTTTTGTAGAGCATTAAATTTCCTACAAAATTCTCTTAAAACATTTTTCTGTACAATCAATTAATGATGAGGTATGAATTTTTTTCTATTGGACTGAGAAAAAAATAAAAAACTGTGATGCGGAGGATCTTCCTATTAAAATTAAGAGCTCATATTTGGTGAGAATTTTTTTAAGGTGTCTAGCAACCTATTTTTCCGTGTCACTTGTAAAAAAAATAATTGATTTTTTTGACCCACTCTAATACCTATGTTGGGTTACAGAAAGCATTGTCAAAAAATTTGATCTGACAATGACCTTGTATAGATTGCGATCATATAATTACAATGTTTATACATGCAGGAGCAGTCTAATGTCGTTGTGAAACTCACTATGTAGAATATTAGATTGTACTCACACAAAAACAAATGATTGATCTACATAGGAAAAGATCGAAAAGATTCAAAACATTCTTTGCCGTTACTGATTTTCGTTTCATCGAGCCATCATTTTACCCTTGAAATCGTCGAGGCAGTAGCGCCATACATATTAAGTTTCACTTCAAAAAATAACTGTAAATCGGTTAAGCAGGAACCGCTGGTGGATTGTCGAAAGAAAACGGCTTGCGTTTAAATATACAGGGTATAAACGGTCTTACCGAACATAGGGAAAATAACATTGAAAACATTTACAATTTTGTAATAGGCTATGGGCCATAGGATCTAATGTAAATATGTAGTGGATTACGTAGAAAAAATAGTACAGTGAATTTTTTAAACAATCTTCCATAGCAACGATTGACTATTTAGAGTAACTCGGAACCAAGGTTAGTAGAGTATAGGTTGCCTCATTCCGATAGATAGTAGTGAGGGGGATGACGTCACTCGGAATATACCATGCTTGCTCACTTCAATAGAAAAGATCAGACCATGGACGCTGCTAATTTTTGGAAATAAAAATCACAGTAACCATGGTATGATATTAAGTTGTCAATTTTGGGATAGCTGTTAAGTGTTATGGTGTTTTGTGGTTATTTTTAATATTTTGTGAATATAAAAGATAAAATAATAATTTATCAATTGTCAGTTAATTCTATTCGTTTCTTAAATTTAAAAAAATAGGTAATTAACAAGATCTGCCATTTCTTGAGCATTATTTAATTTTTTGTTTGTTTATATTATAGATATTAAAACCTAAATTTTGTATTAAAAATAAAAATTATCCTATTTTTAACATCTATTCTTCTATTTATTCTCTCGTGCCAATTTTAAGAAAAACTCTGCACGAAGCACCTAATATAAATAAGCATAATCTTCAACAATTTTTGTACTTGATTTAAACTAAATTCCAGCTGACGTCATTCCCGCGCTTACACTGATTGGTCAGATGGAACGAGGCAACCTGTACTATAATAACCTTGACTCGGAACCTGCTAAATAAAAAAAACAAAGCATCTACTATGTATTTATCTTATAGCTCATAGCCTACTACAAAATTGTAAATGTTCTCAATGTTATTTGCCCCATGTTCGGCAAAACCGTTTACACAGATAACCTTGACGAGGGCAGTATAGCTTAGTGAATAGCGTACTTGGTACCAGCCTCTAGACTAGACTGTCGTGGGTTCGAATCTTACCTGCGCTCATGGATGTTTTGTGATGTTATTTAGTTTTAAGTTAGTTGTTATTTAATTTAATTTAAGACGCTAATGACCTAAGTTGTCGACGCGTCTATAATCTACAATAAATAAATTGTAACTTTGGCTTAAAGGTAGAGGCACATGGCGTATTATGGGATGCAAGTCCGCGCGCAGCATTACTTTATTCTTTGCAATGTTGTGGTCGAAATGTAGCGGAAACTGTTAGGAACTACGCTCCGGACGGAGGCTTTCATTGACCGGAAGTGAGTAGTAATGCGACGCCAAGCCAAGTGGCCACCGCCCGACCGATGTACAGTTTCGAACAAATTAATAACAATGCAAATAAATTAAACTTTGTCTTCTTCTGCTTCCTAGTCTTATTCCATTTCATTTGGGGTCGGCTCTCCTCGTCATTTTCATAATGAGGAGTATAGTTTTGGCTTATAGTTTTACGGTCGGTTGCCACCTGACGCCAAGGAGCCCTCTTGCTAACTGGGGATATTAGGATGCCATCTTTGGCTTGCTTTTCTGCCGCCATCCTCTACACGACGCCCCGCCCGACGCCATTTTAATGACTTTGTAATATTGTAAAAATATAAGTAAACAAAACTTTGAAACGGAAAAATAATTAGAATTATCACCTTGGGTAAGCCACAATTCCAATTACGATGTCTTTCCCAAAAAATGTTTTTCCGTCTGTATCTTCTTAAATTTTAATAATAATAATAATGCGTTTAACGTCCGTTTCTCGACATTATGTCATAACAGACGCCATTCGCACCATTACTATTTTCCATTTTACCACTTCCCGTTGTTTTCTATATTTTCTAAACTTCACCTTTTTTTTTAATTATTAATAGCAATGCGCGAATGGAGGAATTATAGGACATTAGGATAAGGTAGGCAACTTTGGGAGCATAAGGATTTGACAGGTAATCGGCCATGGCCTTGAATAAGGAACCATCTCGATATTCATCTGGAATTGAGGGAAACCATGGAAAACCTCGAACAAGATGTCCGGTACAGGAATTACCGTTTCTCGGCGTGAGGCAGTAGGAAAAAGTTCTAGCCACATCTGCCCCAGCCGGGATTCGAACCCAGTGCCTTCTCAATGCGAGTTTAGTGCTGTACCACTAAGCTACATCACTGGGTTGAAACGGAAAAATAAGTTTTAATAATGTAGGTTCATAATTATAAAATCATGGGTTGTAAGTTCTATGGTATAGATTAGCCACGACCCATGCTTTTATAACTATGAACCTACATTATTAAAAAATTTTTCCATTTTAGTAGTACATTTCAATAAAAGCTTGTCTTTAAAAAGTTTTTATTTTTAATTTTTAGTTACGTCTTTATAACCTATGCATCTTTGAGACATTATTTAGAAAAAACTCCGTTAGATGTCACTAATACCCTGCGTACTATTAATTTATTAAGGTTCATTGAGTATTTATTTCTACGAACGATTGATTCATGTATAATTATCGCGAATACATTTGTGTACAAAATTTCAAATCGATTGGGTATGTGGAAGTCTTTCAAACTTGACTTGCAAGATTCGACCTAAACATACTAACAAACTAACATACTAACTAACAAAGCAAGTTAAATAAAAGCTTGCAATTAAAAATAGGTAAAAACACTTTTAAGTTAAACGGTTTTATTTTAAATCATCAACTGTACCAAAAACTAGAAAATAATTGGGACACAAACCAAGGGGCACTTTGTGTCGCTGCGTCAGCGGGATAGGTAATAAAAACGTGGGACGCATTTGAAATATTTCTGTTGGTGGGCTTGGAAACACATTTTTCTAGACAAGTCGTTCTTATATTTAATAATTATACAGTCGTTATACAGATTTTTATGCGCCCCACGTTTTTATTACTTATTCCGCTGACGCAGCGACACAAAGTTCCCTTTGGTTTGTATTCGAATTATTTTCTAGTTTTTGGTACAGCTGATGATTTAAAATAAAACCGTTTAACTTAAAAGTATTTTTACCTATTTTTATTTTCTAGTTTTTAATTTGATATCTGACCCGTATCATTATGCAAACTCCTCATCCTTTCAACTGTCCACCTCCTGATTCCATCATCAGACCCTCGTTACCAAGTTGAAATTATCATAATATTGTATTGTCACGGGAACTCAATGTGTGTGCAAAGTTTCATAAGAATCGGTTAAGTAGAAGTAGTTGAAAAAGTTGTCGCAAGATTTGAAACAAAGAGAGCAACAAACAATCAAACAAATATACGGGGTCAAGTTAAATAATACCGTTTAAAAACAAAATAAGTAGGCCGCCTACGTTAAATCCCAAATCATACAAAAATACAACTGTATATTTATTTTAATAAAAGATGAATAAAAAAATGTTTGTACATGACTGTACCATATGCAGTCTAACGTCCTTACTTCACCAACCTGCAATTCTCTGTAGATATAATTTATGTTAAAACTCGCTGTGTGTATAAAATACACCAACGGAAAATAAAAATTCCATTAATTTTCTCCTGCATTTAAATCATTGTCAAACAAACTGTTTTTTTAGAGCTGCTAATTTTTTCAGAATCATTGAAACTTGAAGGAGTCAAGGGAGAAAATATTGAACCTTGAATTCAAGGTTGCTACGGGCCGGTATAATTTTAAAAATTGAAATTGTTAAAAACTGATTACAATTATTTTTTAAGTCTTTTGTCATAGAATAAAAAAAAATGGTTTTGAACTTTTGTAGTTTCGTAACCAAATAAAAAATGACCTTACATGAGCTTTTGTCCCAAAACGATTTTCCCGGCAATTATTCTATCAAAACAAACGAATTGAATCAAAATTTTGTGAAATAGTAAAGCAATAGTACATTGTGCCACACGGGAGGAAAGTACTACATTTCCTCCCGTGTTGCGCATACTATTTTTTCTCCTGTCAGGCCGAAAGTTCGCAAAATTGAAAAAAAATTTAAATTATTAAAATTATTATTTTTATTTTATTATTAAAAATTATTAAAAAATAATTTTAAAGGAAATAATTTTAATGTGTAGGAGACAGAAGTAGGTGCGTGAGAGCCGGCATAAGTACTATTGCGCATGCGCACTTGTCCGTACCACGGGATAAAGAGCGACTTTGTTCCCGCTTGGCAGGGACGAAAGTACGAACCTTCGGCCTAGGTAGGAGAAAAACATTTTTTCTACTAAATTGGCAATCATTCTCTGAAGTTTTCTGCATCTTGACCTTCGTCTATTTGTGTATTAAAATAATTCTTTGTAACACATTTTCAATCCCAAAATACTTTGTGATATTTTCTTAGTCTCAAGCACTAGTAAAAACTAATAAAATATAAAACATCTATACTAGGGGTGGGGACGTTATTTTAAATGTACACATTTTACTTCAATATTCCCTAAGGAAATGGACGTACGATGAAAGGCTCTAAAATCGTGTCCGATATGAAGGTCAGATTCTGATTGTGTGCCCGGAGGAATTTACGTGCTACCATATTTGACTCCAGCCTCAACATGTCTTAATATACGTAATTTGTGCCCCACTTTGTTTTTTTTTTAGACCACCAACAGCTAAGGTTATTTGGGCCTAGCACCAATTCATATTTTCAATTCATTATAATTTTTTTTTTTCAATAATAAATTGAAAATCCAATTGACACTTGTACCAGCTCTCGGGCTAGAACCCGGGAACTGGGGACTTGTAATAGAGGAACCATAGCAACGCCCACTTTGGTGCTCATTGCGCTCTGTGATTACACATCCGGCTTCGCCGATGTGTAAACAGACAGGTTCGATTATACTGAGAAACGGTAAGTCACCAACGTCCGCATATCGGCTGTACATAGATTACCATGAGAGAGCCGATGACCAGCGGTCATATAATGTCCATCGGTGGCGAAGCCCCGGCACACGGCTAGCTAGATCAACAGCTCGCGACCGGGATCTTCAGGGATGAGTATTTTCTATACAGTTGCAGCGAATAGTATATTCGGCAAGGTCATCATGTCGAATGACCGAACATTCGAGAGAGAGAGAGAGAGAGAGAGAGAGATTGTAGATGTCATCAGCGTCTATCCGAATATTCGATGAATATTAGTAGAGATCCAGGTGTGCATTGTTCCAAGTCTTTATGGTTTCCGGGCTTATAGGTCGTGGTCCGGTGGTATTTCTACCTGACGTTTCGTCTACAACTGCGGTAGACATTCTCAAAGGCGATGTGGCAGCGGTCGAAGGGTCCTCCTTGGCGGCTCACAGGTCACACTGACCTGTGAGCCGCCCTTCGACCGCTGCCACATCGCCTTTTAGAATGTCTACCGCAGTTGTAGACGAAACGTCAGGTAGAAATACCACCAGACCACGATCTACAAGCCCGGAAACCATGAAGACTTGGAATTAGTAGAGATGTTATACGGATATCTTATATCGGAAATTTTTTATGCATTATATCGGAATCGAATACGGGAAAAAAGTAACGGAAAATATGACGGACAAAGTAACGAAAAAATGGAACGGAATAAGTAATGGAAAAAGTGACGGACATTGATTCGTCCGTCCGTTATCTATTAGTCACCAAAATATAAGTTCGATAAAGGTTTTCGTTTTGGCTAACTCGAATTTTAGGTAAAAGTCGGCATATTATGTCAAAAATTTCAAAAAAACTTCAATAACTCAAAAACTGCTAAATTTTAGAGCATCGATTCCCTTAGAGTTTTTATTTTCAGTTTGGTGCAGAATTCAAAAATAAAATAAAAACAGGGCGCTGCATTAAAAAAAAAACATAACTTTGATCTGCCACGTTTAAGTAGGACAACCTGTACAATTGAAAATATTTTCCAGCTCTAGAGTAGATCGAACCTAACAACTTTTGTCTGAAACATGTTTCCGTAAGCGTCTTCATTTTCGAAATAAACTTGCCTTCACTCCTCGCGTGAACACCCTATATACCGCTAGAGCACGTCCATGTAGTATATAAGTCCATGTTAAACACCCTGTATCTCAGGAAGGTTATATTAATAAAACATTTTTTTTTCTTAAATTAACCCAAGGAATACGCTCCGAATTTCTTAAGAAGCCTCTTGTACAGGCGTGGACTGTCCAGGTGCGCTGGAGCGTCCCGGGTCCCCGGAGTGAGAGAATTCAGGCCCTCCTATTTCCGAATCCCAACAAATAAATTCTAAATCTGGATGGTTTTCGGGCTTGTAGACCATGATTCGATGGTAAGGTAGAAATACCATCGGACCACGGCCTACAAGCCCGTAAACCACCATGATTTGGAACGACATCAGCCGTGAAAGCCTGCACACTTGGATAAATAACAAATTACTTAAGTCTCTACTTCGTACGTCCCTGAAATATAGCTAGTCCGTGCCTGCTCTGGTAGACGAATTATAAGGAAACAAAAGCATCGCAAAGATTGGTTACTTTCAAGTTCGTTATCAAATTACAGACATTCAATAGATTAAATAAAACAGAATTTAGAGTATGATGTATTCCCACATCCATGAGGAAGCTATTTTTCGTTCACCGCGGTCCGTTCATCTCAACAACAAGAGAGCGCATCTCTCACATGAAGAGAGAGAGATCGAAGAGAGAGAGACTATCTCACGAGGAGAACACCGGGCAGCCATATAGACATCGTGTGCACTGTTCATGTCGCCGGCCGTTGAGACATTCCAAGCATTGTTTGTCGGTTCTTCACCTTTATTGCGGCCAACCGCTCCGACGAATGAAAACCAAAACACATCACGATCATTGTGCAGCCTTCTGGATCTTCCACTGTAGGAATCCGTCAAGTATTAAGTAGCTACGGAAGTTGCAGTGCCTCGTTTTTCCTTCCGAATCTCGAGTTGCAAAAAGATTAAAAAAAGGATAATGATCAATGCAGTTATCTGGATCTTGCAAGCTGTAGGAGTCCGGTAAGTAGCTACGGACGGGAAACTGCTTTACGGAAGTTACAAAGCCTTACTTTTCTTTCTGAATCTCGAATTGCAAGAGGATTAAAAAAAGAAGATCATGATCAATGCAGTTCTCTGGATCTTGCAAGCTGTAGAAATCCGTTAAGTAGCTACGGATGGGAAACTGCTTTACGGAAATTATAGAGCCTCGTTTTCCTTCAGGATCTCGAGTTGCCAGGGAATTTGGAAAAAAAAATGCATCCAGATCGTTGTAGTCCTCTGGATTTTCCATTGTAAGAATCCATAAAGTACCTACGGAATAGAAATTACTTCTCTGAAGTTGAAATGCCTGAGTGCCTCGCCTTTTCCTCAGGATCTCGAGTTGACACGGAATTTGGAAAAAAATGCATCATGATCATCTAAGCCCTCTGAATTTTCCAATGTAGCAAACCATAAACTGCTTTACGGAAGTTACAAAGCCTCGTTTTTTCTTCCGAATTTCGAGTTGCCACGGAATTTGGAAAAAATAAATCACGATCAGTGCAGCTCTCTGGATCTTCATAGCAGGAATTTGTGGAGTTGTGATAGACAGCAAACTTCCCTTCGGAAGTTCTAGTGTCTCGGCTTCCATTCAGAATGTCGAGTTGGCACGGGATTTGGAAAAAACTTATCGTGACCATTTCCGTTTTCTGGATCTTCTGCAGTAGGAATCCGTATATCTACGGACAGTAAACTGCTTTACGGAAGTCTCAGTGCCTCGTTTTTCCTTCAGAACTTGCCACAAAAAGGACGTTTACATCAGTTGGAATCTTCTCGCCTCGGAGGTAAAATCCTTTGATGAACTAATATTTCTCAGTAACTGGTATAAAAAATAAGAATTACTTTTACAGTTCAAAGACCTATTTGTTTTAATTTTTTTAAGATCCTCGAATTCCTTAGTATGACCTTGGAATTAATTTTTTTTATTATTTAAGATGCACAGCTACTATGTGCGTCGATATAAGTCTATATACAGGTAGGTAAGTAGGAATTTAAATTATTGTCCGGGATTGCGATCCCTAGACAAGCACTTCTTCGAACTCCACAGATGACTGCTTGGTGTAACGGCTAGCGTGCTGGCCTTTGGACTAAACTGTCGTGGGTTCGAATCTCATTTTCATCGCGAATGACTTTAGTTGTCTATAATCTACAATATATAAAAATTCGAACTCTACCAATGTTTCGAATGGTGAGGCACTATGATGTGTTCCATATATCCGATGATATCGAGAGGTTCGGCCGAAACATTTAGCGCCACCGCGTACAGACCGCAAGATAAGTCACAGATAACGCCGATGGAGGTGTATAGACTACCCGATATTATACACTGTACACATATGTAATGCATTCTATGCAGTTAAACAAATAGGTCGCCGCCACATCAGCCGCGTCAGGTGTGGACAACCTACTGTTTACACGGGTGGATCCAGCTGCTCTGCTCGGGGCTGGCGTTCTGGGGTGTAATTATTATAGCAGGTAGCGGGTAGCCATTTCCGAGTAGAGAACAAACAAATAAAAGTTGTTCCACAGTTTGTTCTGCAAATTGAAATATATGCTTAAAACAGTCGCCGTAACAACATATTAAAATTTTAGTCTTGAACTAATAAAATAAATTTCGTCGGGTACATGACACGTTTAGGGTGATCTGCCACCCCTTTAATACCGACCAATCGATCTGCAAATATTATAATGGCATTATTGGGTCACCGACAAGCTATATAAACAATTTCAGCCTTAAAGCAATAATAATTGTGCCATTTTTTTCGTTACATGTTGGGGGCGGTCTGCATCCCTCCCATACCGCCATCTAGCAAAATAAGCCTCCCTCAAAAATAAGGCCTTGAATAAATAACACCAAAAAATTGTCACTAGCTCTCGATCTATAAACAATGCAGATTCTAGTCTCTAACTTGAGAATAGGTTCATGAATCTGTTGAAGAGAGAGGCGAACTGTCAGATATAGTTCACAATCATCACGCAGGATGGCGCTACTTTCAACCCTAAACGAATTTCATTACTATGTATTGATGTTACTTTCAATGCACGCATTCTCATTATCATGCAAACTAAGTTAGCGAAACGTACGTCGAGAAAAAAGTTTCGGTGTTTTGAGGTCGCGTTTTCAATAGTCGATGTTTTCCTGTATTCTTAGTTCTCTTTGAGACAAGTGGGATGCTGGCTGTCACTTTGCAGCCGCAGTCGTGCAGGCTCTGCGAAAAGATGAGCGGGTGAGGCGTAAGGATGAAGTAGGACCATTCAGCTATCAGCTGAGGCTCCCCTCTCCTCGAAGGAATGACAAGCCGTCGGTACCGCAGGGAGGACCTATGGAGCGAGTTAGAGGGGGTTTTGAGTGGGTATGAGGCTGTGCCCGAGTGCCACACTACCCAGGGCTATCTTCCCTAGGTGTGCGTAAATGCATTTCTCCTCCGCAAAAAAAAAGTTCTCTTTATGAATCGCCCTTAGCAACAAGAAAGTTGAGCACTCGCGATCAAGTGCTGCACAGAAGACATTTCTAAACGACAAACAACTTACCGCTTCAGCTGCGACGACGGCGCGGGGATTTCTAACTATTCATGATTATTAAATTTCTCTCGCTTCTTGACACCGTCTTATAAAACAATAGTGTCTAGTGTCTTCTAGGCGACGCCATTGCTTTCGTGTTGCTTCAGTTGTTCCACATGATACGCGTGCAACAAGTACGACACGACACACTAATCGACCGACCGTTTTTAGGGTTCCGTACATCCGATTAAAAGAATGGAACCCTTATAGGATCACTCTCGTGTCTGTCGTGTTCATCTGTCACAGCTTATTTTCTCCGAATCTACTGGACGAAAAAAGATGAAATTTGGTAAATATTGCAGCAAACCCCAAGATGTTACGCCACTGCCTACAATAGAAGCGTCGAGAAGGAAAGATCACAGTGGTGAGGCGTGGAATGATACCGAAGATACAAGTACCCGCCGTAATGTTCTGGAGAGCGCGCGAGTGTGCTGGGCCAGGCTGCTCGACCTATATAAGCGAAGTGCGAGTGAGTCAGCGCGCGGGCAGTCAGACGTGAGTCAGTGTGTCGTGTTGAACTGCGAATATAAATACTAAGTACTGGTATATAAATATAGTTATTGTTCAGTGTTATTTAAGTGTTTCACTTTGTTTAAGAATTACTGTTTCGTTATTATTATTGTGTTGATTGTTAGAATTGACATATAGTTGTTGCGTTTATTGTTATTGAATTGTTAATTATAATAAATAAATATTTATTCCGCCCACGTAGAAAACAGTTTTGTTACAATATATAGAGTAAGGTGACCCAATCACGGACGTATAGCGTAAATAAACGAATTCTGATTTTGGGGGTTAATTTTAGGAGGCAAATTAGAAAAAAAATTTTAAGGTGCATCATGTGACGTATCAAATGAAAGGGCACGTTATGAGAAATACAAATACAATTTTTTTATAATTTTAAAATGCATAGTTTAAAAGATATTAAAGAAAATATACGAATATCGAGCATCCCCTCCTTATCTCAGAAACTACTGAGTCTAAAATTTTGAAAAAATAGGAAACATAGGGCCTCACTCATAGTTTACAGGAAAACCTAAACGAAAATCCTAAGTCTTTAAATTTCTACGGGAAACGGAGTAGTACGGAATCCTCTCCACGCGAGCCCGACTCGCACTTGACCGGTTTTTTTTTAACTAGGAATTACGACACGATGTGTACCCTAGGTCCCTAGTATCCGATTCTAAAAGTTCTGATATACCTGCTGTTAAAGGTTACAAATAAACACAAATAAAAAAATTGGAAATTATACAATATGATCCACTGGACCGTTTATTAATTAATTTGTATCAAAAAGATCAGTAACATATTATAACCTTCACCATTCAACTTCTGACTCAGTCTGTCCGTTAGCAGCGACACCTATCATCCACTCCAAACGCCTAGTACCCCGAGAGGGCTGCGTCATCACTTCTTATCTTAATGACTGGCTCAGCTATGCCTCGCATGGTACGTATGCAGTACGCACACACATATATGCATCTAACACTACTGATAATTACCTACCCGTTCTATAAACATTTTTTAGGATTCCAAATCTCAGAATGAAAAAAAAAACGAAATATTATGCAATAAAAAGGTACGGTCTTTAAAAAAATCATGCGTTCAGTGATCAAAAACCTAGTGTCATAAAAAGTAAGCGAGACTGGCGTCATCACATAAATTGCTTCTATAGGTCTAGACGTACAAAGATCGAGTAAAATTTAAGATAGACGAGAATTAATACAACCCTGGGATAGATAGAATTCGCAATTTTACACAACATGTGTGTGCGTTAGCCATGCGCACTAGAACAAATTATACAAAAAAAAACACTAAACTAAAGTTATAATTAATATGACAGCTAGCGTGCAATACAAACATGTTTTTACAGTCAACAATACATAAATATAGCAACAGTTTGATATATAGAAAGAGATGGCGGTATTTTGTAAGGAAAGAGACGGAAATACAGAAGTGTTAAATTGATTATAGTATCATGAATATAAACAACATACTGTCACAGACTCACAGGCTTGCTCCGCGCAAGCTAACTAGAGCTTTTGTGTTGTTATACTGTTGGTATACCTGGGGTGTCGCGCATGCAGAGATGGATGTTGACTGCACTGCATCCGGTGCGCGCAAAAAATTGACAGTCTACAATAACAAAAGACTGTGCGCTTGTTCGGAAACCGCTGATCTCTTCTACTAGAGCTCGAGAGACGATTCCCCTGGAAGTATAGTTCAAAGTGTTTTGAATACACAGTAGAGACAACTCCTCGAATCTCCATAAAGCGTGATGGGACTTTTGGTGTGAAGATACAAAATATTAAAAATAACCACAAAACTCCAAAACGTTAATTCTCGATGTATGTTTCATCAACCATGTTGGCATCATCAGGATATAATTAATTTAATCATCTCTTGATGATGCCAATTCTCGATGTATGTTTCGACAGCCATGTTGGAATCATCAGGAGATAATCAATTTAATCATCTCTTGATGATGCCAATTCTCGATGTATGTTTCGACAGCCATGTTGGAATCATCAGGAGATAATCAATTTAATTATCTTTTGATGATGCCAATTCTCGATGTATGTTTCGACAGCCATGTTGGCATCAACAGGAGAATCAATTTAATCATCTCTTGATGATGCCAATTCTCGATGTATGTTTTGTCAGCCATGTTGGAATCATCAGGAGATAATCAATTTAATCATCTCTTGATGATGCCAATTCTCGATGTATGTTTCGCCAGCCATGTTAGCATCATCCGGAAATGATTAAACTTGAATAACTTCTGATGATGCCAACAAGGTTGGCGAAACGCACGTCGGGAATTTTTAACGTTTTGATGTTTTGTGATTATTTTTAATATTTTGTATCCTCGAATCTAGTTAAGTCTAAATCCTAAATCAAAGAAATTAGCCAATAATGAAACTCCACTTGTCCGCACGTCACAGAAATCCTAGGTGACGCTCTGAAATCAACTGAGACTATCCCGGATAAAAACAGGGAATTGTTTCTGGGCTATTTCTAGGTCATAATATACATATTGTTCCCTAATATAGTGAACGAATATGAAAAATTTCAGTGGAATTTGCCAGAAAGACCTTACACAATACTTATGCATTATTAGACACAAATTTGCGTTTGTTTCCAAAACCACTGGTACATTATTGGCACCGAAATCAACACGCCTGGGAGTCATTACTGAGAAAAACATTCAAAATCATTCAAATCGGTACAATTTTTCAGAAGTTACTGTAAACGAAAGAAATTCCAGACACACATACACGTTTTGGGAGTAGGACAATCAAAATCTGATCTTGTCTCGGGCACGATTTTTCGACACCATCACCATACGTCCATTTCCTTATGAAACATGAATGAAAAAATGGTAGCAGAGCGTAGCTCATTCATTTATGTACGTTATAACTCCCCGTCTATTACGTTTTGAGGATGGTAGATACAATCTGAATCTGACCTTATTTCGAACACGATTTTCAAACCTTAATATCGCCATAATTTTATTTTCTTACGAAACAGAGCAGAGCGTTGTTCATCCATAAATTAATTTTCTTACGGAACATAGAAGTAAAAAGTGAAAAGAAATAACCAAATCTATAATATTTAAGTTTAGCCCGCGACGTCAGAAGACAGCTGCGACTATCCCGGATAAAAATCGGGAAGTTACTCTGAGACGGTTACTCCTAGAAGTCCAGAATACAGCACCGTTTCTTGATACTATGTCGCCAATTCCACCACCTCGTGATCGCACTATACAACACCAAAAGCTCTCCTTGTTTTATGACTTGGAACTTTTTACGACCTGCGATTTTCTGTTCCCTTTTCTATCTCACTCTGAACGGTCTGAAAAATGCTCTTCGCAGTTTCAGCCTCGATTCAGAATGATTTGTTGCACGGATGTCACAACTTGTATGACGTTTCTGGATAAAAATGATGTACAACGTTTAATTTTTACTTTCCCACACACGGAGTAGTACAGGGAAAAGCTTGTGATCGCGCATAAATTAGTTTTTGACTTTTTGGTGAATATACAACTTTTCAAGTCCCCTGAACCCAAAAGAGTGTTGTTTTTTTTAATACCTGCCTTGTCGTAGAATTTGTGTTTTAAAGACCACCAACAGCTAAGGTTATTTGGGCCTAGCACCAATTCATATTTTCAATTCATTATTTTTTTTAATAACAAATTGAAAATCCAATTGACACTTTTACCAGCTCTCGGACTAGAACCCGGGAACTGGGGACTTGTAATAGAGGAACCATAGCAACGCCATGTAAACAACAGCATCGCTACATCTCGGCTATTCTCAAGCCATACCTGCCTTGTCGTATGTTTGTCTGTCGCTGTGAATTAATACGAGGTCCAGCCTTAAAAAAGACAGATAAATTCGAGTAGAACTCGTGCCTTGAGAGTCCCGTACCGTTTACAATCATCGCGTAAGATGAGGCCACTTTCACTCATTCGACACTATAGGTTTTGTATCAAAATATGTAATTTTTGGAAGGCAGTATCTTTTTATTGCATTGAGTTAGAAGCTCCATTTTTTTACAGGACTATGAGGTTGTCGATCTTCGCATTTTATATTATATTCAATTTGAAACCTTTAGCCGTTCCTAAGATAAAGGGTCTTGACGGGACCCTAAAACTGTTTGTCACGTGATAGTTCCACATAGAATTCTAAATTAACAATTTCCGAATTTTTCCTTTACTTGTACTATGAGACCTTCCTTCGTGCCATATTTCAAGATCCTAGGTCAACGGGAAATACCCTATAGGTTTTGATAAGTAAGTCAATACAAAAAAACGTGATTTTTTAATCTTTCTATTGCATTGAGAAGCTTGAATTTTTTACAGGACTATTGGGTTGTAGACCTTAGTATTTGATCTCAATTTTCAAATTGATACCTCTAGCAGTTCCTGAGAAAAGGGTCTTGACGGACAGACAAACGGAACACAAAGTGATCCTATAAAGGTTCCGTTTCTTTTCATTTAGGTACGGAAAAGAGTCTGGTACCCGAAACTTAAAAATATGAATTGGCACTAGGCCCAGATAAAACTGACAATTGGTGGCCTTCAAAAAAAAGTAAAAAATTTGGGTACCCGTCTTCAAAAATCGCCGGAATCAGTCATCCGTATACCAAAAAGTAGACGAAATCAATTCATTTGACAACAACTAGTGGGCTTGAGAATAGCCGAGAGTGTAGCGGCGCTGTTGTTTACATGGCGTTGCTATGGTTCCTCTATTACAAGTCCCCAGTTCTCGGGTTCTAGCCCGAGAGCTGGTAAAAGTGTCAATTGGATTTTCAATTTATTATTAAAAAAAAAAAAAAAAATAATGAATTGAAAATATGAATTGGTGCTAGGCCCAAATAACCTTAGCTGTTGGTGGTCTTTAAAATACAATACAATACGACAACAACTAGTGAGGGCACTATAGCCTAGTGGATAGCGTACTTGGTACCGCAGCCTCTAGACTAGACTGTCGTGGGTTCGAATTCCACCTGCGTTCATAGATGTTTTGTGATGTTATTTATTTTTAAGAAAGTTGTTATTTAGTGTAGTTGAAAGACGCTAATGACCTGAGATGTCGACGCGTCTATAATCTACAATAAAAGACAACAACTACAATCAGTTAACGGATTTGCGACAATGAATGCGAAGACCTATATTTGCTCGGCTATTCTGGAGAAATGACGACAAAGGACTGTTTTCAAGTGGAGACCGCATATTTCATTGAAACTTTGCCAGCGCCGAAACCATACAAATATAAATGAACTACTTTGTTTTAGTGGTTTATTGTCGATGTTTACATTTTGGAAATTGGTTTGGAATTCAACTTGAAACCGCCGGGCCGCATTTACGCACAGGTAACTTTTTCGAATCCCTATATACACGGTGCTGAATCGTTTTGCGGGTAATAGGGATTTAACCCGTAAAATCAAACTTTTGCGATTTCCTGCTTCCCTAATTATTTTAGGAAAAATATCTTCGAATAAAAGATTTAGAACATAAATTTCTGTATCTAAATTATTAAACAAAATTAATTTTGCATGCTTTGTAACGGCAGAAATTTGATATGAAAATGTCAAAATTACCTCAAAAACAGATAGCGATAGCCATGGAACTTGAACAAAATGATGACGTTTTAGCTGTCAGAATAATTTCTAATCATTTTGTTCAAATTTCCATGGCTATCGCTATCTGTTTTTGAGGTAATTTTGACATTTTCATATCAAATTAGTGAAGTCTTGATATTTCAAGACAAGACTTAAGGTGAAGTCTTGTCTTGATATTTCATGTCAAGACAAGACTTTGAAAGTCTTGTCTTGTTTTGTCTAGACGGCAACAGTATGTGAGACAAATTTCCTCATTAGAGCTCCAAATCAGAAAATATCGCACGACGGTGAACGTGTTTCAGAAATGCAAAATACGTATTGCATAATAAATAAATAATTGCAACTTAAATACAGACACAGCAGCTGCTTATAATAAATTCTCGTAACATATTCAGGATGTGCGCATTTACACGTGCCACGTGATCGCCGACCTACGATTATTATTATTATGGTTTGATCGTCAGTCAATCGAGGCGATGTGACCACACCTTTATGTATTGTTAAACGTTTGAAGCCTTACACAAACACGCACTCACTACGCACATAGTTCTTCGAAGTTCATTCATAAATGTACAGAATGTCCTCGAACCGACTGGATGTTATGCGATTAAACAGGGTGGCCACTTTTTCTCCAGAATAAATTTCCCTAACTTTTCCCGGTTTTCTAGGTGACTTTTTTAGTTCCTCCCCCCGACTTTTCGTACGTTACAAATATACATAAAAAAACAATTTATGGTTACGTTTTAGAGAAATTTTTGACTAACTTAACTGTGCAGCTTCGTGCAAAGATTTTGTTATACGCATCAAGAGCAGTGGCGCTTCAGTTCGGCTGATGACTATTGTACTACCGATTTAGGTTCACTGGCGTATAACCATAGACAATAACAACAACGCGTATGTATTAGCCTAGCGGCACTGGCGAGAACTAATTGTGCCAACACAGCACACGGTGAATGGTCTCCAGGCGGAAATGGAGGGTATTGGATTGGGGCATTCCAGCGAACGGCGACGCGCGTTCCACACGTAACTACGTAGCTAATAAAAATGTATTTTACGGACATAATAAAACGGTATATAATTTCCGTAACAATTTTGTATGACGTTTGGTACCAAAGTTAAGTTGGTCGACCAGTTCAATGTAGGTACGAATTTACGAAACCCTCGGCACGCGACTGCGAATCGCACTTGACCATTTTTTTTCCCACAAAAATCCCTGACTTACATCAAAATTCCCTGACATTTCCATGACCAGTAAAAATCCTTGACTTTTCCATGTTTTCCCGGTTTTCCACAAAGTGGACACCGTGTATTAATAAATATATACTATAGTATTCAAAATAATTGGCAGTGAGTCACTCACTCACTAGCTTATTTTATTTATTGTAAATTATAGACGCGTCGACAACTTAGGTCATTAGCGTCTTGTTTACATCAAATAACAACTCACTTAAAACTAAATGACATCACAAAACATCCATGATCGGAGGCGGGATTCGAACCCACGACAGTATGATCCAAAGGCAGCTACGCTAACCGTTACACCACACTGTCCTCACTCACAAGCTTAATGGAGCAGAGAAGCAATGAAACAATGTAAAGTATACCCGTTCTTAGATTTTCCCATGCATAAAAACTGTGCCGCTTACATTACATTGTGAAATATAAGTGTATTTAGTCACTACCAATCATTTTGGAACCGTATACTATAGACTTGATCCCCTCGGGGGGGATATTGGAATGTGGTTGTTCTCGCAAATTGCAATCCAATGTTCTTTGGCAATTAGCGCTCCTTTTTATTATTGTAGATTATAGACGCGTCGACAACTCAGGTCATTAGCGTCTTCAACACAACAATGAATAACATATTCATGTATTAAAATCCGCCAGCCGACATACACAAACCGACTGGTACGAGCTTGGGTCCCTGGGAGCGCTAATTCCCAAAGAACATTGGAATGGAATTGCGATAACAATTACATCCCAATGTCCTCCTGGGGGGATTAGCGCTCCTAGGGACCCGAGCTCATACCAGTCGGTTTGTGTATGCCGCCTGGCGAATTCTAATACACATATGGATTATTTGTTGTATTGGAGATGCTAATGACCTGAGTTGTCGACGCGCCTATGATCTACAATTAATTAATTAATTATAGACTTGATCCTGTGGACCGTCGAAATTCGACGGAGTGAGGTTATTTGGAAAATCAACTTAGAAATAAAAGTTAAATGTAATTGCGTAATATATTGAGGGCGATAAAAACTTACGTATTCAAAGAATCATCAAATTTGCTTACCTGTAAAAAAAGAAAAGCTTTATTAATAGATTGTTTATTTGAAATTTTTGTCTTGGATTTTTCCATAGGTAATCAAAAACATAAAATACATTTTATTATATCCACATTTCAGGCGCTAGAAAAACAATTTTGTCTTTCAAATAAAGTCACCAACAGCTAAGGTTATTTGGACCTAGTACCAACTAATATTTGCAATTTATAATTTTTAATAATAAATTGAAAATCCAATTGATACTTTTACCTGCTTTCGGGTTAGAACCTGGGAACTGGGGGATTTGTAAAAGCTGATGGTTTTTAATAGAGGAGCCATGGCAACACCGTATTTGCTGACTCCTAGTTATATTTATTTATTGTAGATTATAGACGCGTCGACATCTCAGGTCATTAGCGTCTTTCAACTACACTAAATAACAACTTTCTTAAAACTAAATAACATCACAAAACATCCATGAGCGCAGGTGGTATTCGAACCTATGACAGTCTAGTCTAGAGGCTGCGGAATCCATATATGTAATACTCCTATATTGCTAGCCGGGGTCTGGAGTCGGACGAAAAGCCTACGGTGAAGATATATATACAGGGTGTATCACAGGATTGAGAACATAGAAAATAAATGAGTGCAACAGGGAAGACATAAACAAAATGGGTAGCGTGACAAAGATAGAATACACATGGCTAACTCAACTAAATTAATTATCAAGGTTTTAAGCATGAAAAAGGGCACAGCAGTCACTGATCCTAACTAATTTGCACAATGGAGTTTTCCCTATGTTCGGTTTTCTGTGGTACACCCTGTATATGTCTGTCTCTCTCGCAAGACGTCGAGTCTTATGCGCATGAACAATTTATAATATTAATTGATCTATGATAACAAACAAGGTTAGTAGTGATAATAATATTTCCGAAATTGCTATGGAAACAATGTGAATCAACGCTTGCGCACAACGAGATGGATTTCTCGACAAAGATAGAAACAGTCAGTTGCTGTCTCACTTGCGGCCTGATACTTCCACTTACGGGCGCAATAGCAATATAGGAGTATTACATATATGGCGGAATCAAATACGCTATCCGCTAGGCTACACTGCCCTCTGACTCCTGGTCATAATGTGCCAAGTATTTATGGCGTCATAACGTGGGCCATGGCTACAACAATTGTACTAATGGTGCACCGTGCAGACAGTTAAATAGTAAGAAAGACAAGCAGCCGTACCAAATTCAGCGAACGATCCGTATAAGGTTCGTGCACAAAGTGAAATGACTGTCTACCTTCTAACAGACACTGACACCTTCATTATGACTTTAAATGTTATTATGACACACACAATATACAGGGTGTTAAAATAAAAAAATTATTAAAAAACAAAAAACCCGACTGCGTAAAAATCGAACTTAAAAGATGGAAACAAGATCAAATGATAACATGCAGTTGGAGGTATTTCTGTTCAATTTGTTACTACTATGCCTTCGACTGCATGTTATCATTTGATCTTGTTTCCATCTTTTAAGTTCGATTTTTACGCAGTCGGGTTTTTTGTTTTTTAATAAATTTTTTATTTCAAATGTTTTTAGTTAAAAATAAATCGATATAGATCCTAAACGGTCAGTCGAATCGAAAAATGTTGAGGGAAAACTAAAAATGATTTTTAAATACCTATTCAACGATACCCCACTTGACATAGTTTGTTGACTTTCATTTTTTTCATTTTCACAATATGGCGTCCTGTAGTCGCCATATTGAATTTTCACTAACGTCATGTCTTTAGTGACACTCGCCGGACTAAGGGGAGTCGATTGACGTGTGAATCATAAAAATCGGCCCAGGCGTTTGGTCTGTATAGTGCTTCAAAGGAACATTTCATTTTTTCGTTTTCACAATATGGCGTCCTGTAGTCGCCATTTTGAATTGTCACTAACGTCATGTCTTTTGTGACACTCGCCGGACTAAGGGGAATCGATTGACGTGTGAATCATAAAAATCGGCCCAGGCGTTTGGTCTGTATAGTGCTTCAAAGGAACATACATACATAGACTGTTAAACACATTACCACTCCTTTGCTTCGCAGTCGGGTAAAAAGAGTGTAACATATTTAAAGAGGTAATAGTATGGACCAAAATAAATATTTGGTTCGGTTCATGGTTTAGCTATGCCTGTAATTGTTTTATTATACATTCAAATTGTGTGAAATCCACATTCTTATTAATTATATGCACATGTTTCTTATTATATCATTTTTTTTCTCTTTTTTTATTTTATTAAGGCCACCAACTGTTTAGGTTGTGCCATTTTCAAGTCGTTATACCAGAGGCAGATTCAGGGGGGGTAGGGGGTTCAACCTCCTCTCCCCGAAATTTTTGGCAACACATAGAACGCATAGAAAAGGATTCATATCTTAACGGCGTTGGGCGTTGCACATTTTTGATTTTTTTTTATATTTTTGCGTGTAAAAAACAGATTTGGTGAGGTAAGTATCAATATAATGTACAGGTACATAAACAATTGGAAACCCTCCCCCCCGAAATATTTTTATGAATTCGCCCCTGCGTTATACATTTAAAACGAACTATTTGCGTACATGTGCAAAGCAGTCTCGACGAGAAATGATAATTCTCGTACCCGTCTCGAGTTACCAGACGAAACGCGTCGTGTTAAAACACAGAAAGTCACAAGACGGACGTCAAAAAATACAAGATATTTCTAATACTTCATAATATAAGATTTCATCTAAGGTGTTAATTAATCTGTCGAAAGAATCGCGTCTGGAAATCTTAAAAAAAACTAGTGTACTAAAATAATTATGCAATCTAATCACGAATATGTACGATGCGATACGACACAAGGGTTATTTTTTGTTTTGGCCTTGACACAGAAAAACGAGACATGCGCTGAATTGTTAGATATAATTAATTGCTTATGGGAAGTCAAGCTGAAATTATTAATTGAAGACTCGGTTATAACAACCCATACATCTCCCCTTCTCGGGGTGTGTGTGTGTGTGTGTGTGGCTGGTTCATACAGAGTACAGACACAGTAATGGCGGATTATACACACGTGTAAGTGGAACAGGACTCCATCCTGTCTGAACGACAGGGAATATACAGGGATGTACAGGATATCTGGAAACGAATACAACCGGCCACTTACATTTCCGAGCAACTGTAATCAAATCGAAAAGGAAAAGTTTGTATATTTGCTTGCGGGCGGGTAATTTTAAAAACTAATGAACCGATTTGAAAATGTTCCCTACTTCTTCATTACAAAACGCCTACATGTGATGGGGATACATCAGGAATCAAAACTCTAGATTTCGCAAAATGGAGGATGAAACAGCTATCCATATCATGTTCGAATGTGAGGCCCTAGCCTACAGAAGGACTAAATGTCAGAAGTACACTCAGAAGGCTTCTGATTGGTCACGTTTCTCTGAAAAAACACTTGCATCTGATGAAGAAACATCAGGAATCAACATTTCTGCGAAATGGAGAATGAAACAGCTATCCATATCGTGTTCGATTGCGAGGCCCTAGCCTACAGGAAGACTAAATGCACGAAGTTCACTCAGGAAGGCTTCAAATTGGTCACGTTTCTCTGAAAAAACACTTGCATCTCATGGAGAAACATCAGGAATCACCACTCTGTAGATTCTGCGAAATGGAGGATGAAACAGCTATCCATATCGTGTTCGATTGTGAGGCCCTAGCCTACAGGAGGACTAAATGTAATAAGTACACTCAGGAAGGCTTCTGATCGGTCACGTTTCTCTGAAAAAACACTTGCATCTGATGGAGAAACATCAGGAATCACTACTCTGTAGATTCTGCAAAATGGAGGATGAAACAGCTATCCATATCGTATTCGATTGCGAGGCCCTATCCTACAGAAGGACTAAATGTAAGAAGTAAACTCAGGAAGGCTTCTGATTGGTCACGTTTCTTTGAAAAAACACTTGCATCTGATGGAGAAACATCAGGAATCACCACTCTGTAGATTCTGCGAAATGGAGGATGAAACAGCTATCCATATCATGTTCGAATGCGAAGCCCTAGCCCTAGCCTACAGAAGGACTAAATGTAAGAAGTACACTCAGGAAGGCTTCTGATTGGTCACGTTTCTCTGAAAAAACACTTGCATCTGATGTAGAAACATCAGGAATCATCACTCTGTAGATTCAGCGAAATGGAGGATGAAACAGCTATCCATATCGTGTTCGAATGTGAGGCTCTAGCCTACAGAAGGACAATCTTCTTTGTTTACATCATAGATGCGGACGGAATTATTCTACAGGATAATCTAGTGGAGCTCATAAGAAAGTCTGGATTATTTTCTTAACTAGATCCAGTAAAAAGGGGAAAAATAAAAACTTTATTTGATAAAGACTTTAGATTGTGATATAAGAAGAGCCAGATTTAGTTGATGACTAGATTCAGTAAAAAAAAGGGGACGCACAAGAATCCTCATGAGATATGGTGCACTTTATTGCGTCTAGTAGGTCCCTTCCCAAGACTCACTGAGGACATAATTAGACTCCACTCATGAAGGTGAAATGGCTTTTAACCGGTCACGCTTCTTTGAGGAAACATGATGAGGATGCATCAGGAAACAACACTATGTGGATTTTGCGAAATGAAGGATGAAACAGCTACCCATTTCGTGTGTTTGAATTCGAGTCTCCAGCCTACAGGAGGACAACTATCTTTGGTTACATTAATGAGGACGGAATTATTACACAGGATAATCTAGTGGCCAATCTTCTGGAGCTCAAAAGAAGATCTAGATTATTTGTTTGACTAGATCCAGTAAATAAAGGAGAAGCACAAAAATTCTTATAGGATGTAGATTTTATAGTTCATAACTTATTTTCCTCGACAGCACTCCATTCATCTTTCCAAAGCTGCTGCACGGCTGAAATCAGTACGTTCTTAAGGTCGTCACCGATAACGCAAAACACGCTCTGACCGTTATTTGCAGCATCTTTAGCTGCAGTGTCAGCTAATTCATTGCCAGCGATTCCCATATGGCCGGGAACCCAACAAAACCGGACAGTGGTTCCACCTCTTTTCAAAGAGTGCCAATCTAGGATCATCCCTATTCGTTTAAATCTTAGCTACATCCGTGAGCTGTACAGATTTAAGTAAAATTTATATGGGACCACCCCGAAGGTATGCCCTATTAAATAAAACAATAATCATCAAATTTGGTTCAAAAATTCAGGAAAAATCGGGTGAACATACATAAAAAAAACATAGGTGCCGAATATAGAACCTCGTCCTTTATTGAAGTCGGTTAAAAACTATCAACTGCAGCAAGTGTGGCTTCCAAACTGCTGCCTAGTTAGAAAACCAAGTTTGGGCCGCATTAGGCTTAGAATGCCACAGGCAAGTGTGGCTTCCAAACTGCTACCTAGTTAGGAAGCCAAATTTGGCGGAGCCTCGCAACTGCGCTACTTCCCAGACGTCGGTCTGGTTTGGAAGCCTCACTTGCCGCAAGTTTGACATTCGGTATGCCTTATTTGGGCCGAATCACTGCCTCACTGAAATTTCTAGTCGGGATCATATCATCAAGTATCTCATTGGCGTAATGTTCAACCCTGCTGCAGTCATCCCAGCTTTCCTAAGCGGTGTTAGGAAAGAAGGGGGTTATTATATTATTACACATTCCCTCTTACCAATAATATGTATGTAGACACACTATTATATATTCCCTATATTCTCTATTTTCTACATTCGTGTCACTTGTCCTATAATGTGACAAAAACTCCAGTGCACATTGGATTACAGTTACATGTATGAATCTAGTGTACCACGCTCATAAAACGCGTCGAGTTTTTTTCCCATATCAAAGTTATAGACTTCTAAAAGCCCTGTTTTTTTTATATATCAGTGGTCCTCAACTCTGTGCGTTAAACAGGTCCAAATATATCAGCACTAATGTAAGATTTTTTGAAGTGAAAACTTCCTTAGGCGCGTTAGGCACTCTTTGTCTGGGTAATGAAATAAAGTGAAGCGTTCGCGTTCACAACCCGACGGTGAGATTAGCTGAATCGGGGTTACTCGGCTCAAACACGAATACGTATTTGCAGTTAATAACGTCTGGGTACTGACTGGTCACTTTCTTACAACTGTCACCTGTGTATTATAAAAACGGGACGCTACACAGTTGCACCGATAGTTAAGTAAGCAGCGTCCTTGCGTTGTATGAATAGGAACCTCGGTTCGAAACCTGATGGCACCGTAGAATTTTTGACGAATTTTTTTCTAAATTCTACATGATATTTATTTATATATTTTAAATTTTTGTTATATTCTTTCTTTGACAATAATTATAATTTTTTTGAAACCAAATTCAATAAATTTAATTGTATAGGCCGATTTTAATATATTTATGATTAAACTGTGTGATTAAAAAATTATATACAGAGTGGGCCAATGAAAACAGTCCGGGCAGGTTTTGGCCACTTAACATCAGTTTTGCGAAAAAAGCTCGCACACGTCAATTTTGGAATTAAGGGGGACATCTAAATCGATTGGTATTATTTACGTAACTTCAACCCTGAGAGCAGGGTGAATTGCACCCCAAAAATTTTTAATGGAAAGAAGTGTCAAACGATTCGCAGCTCGAAAGGCCTCTCAATTCTTTTTACAACAGTATTTTTGTTTTTCAAATCCGATCATTAACTGCGGCGAAAATGACATTATTAAATGGATTCCAAGTTGAGACTATTTTTGCCAATTGGGCATGCGCACTAGAATAAAAATAAACAAAAACAAAGAAGTAATCAATTTAATAAAAAATAAGGCTGACGTAAAACCAAATAAACAGCGGTAAACAATCATTTGTATTGCGCAGGTATATTATAATAAAAACAAACTTTATACATTAAATAAAATACATGGAAATGTTCACATTGAAGTTAATGCGCTTTTAATCGCGCGAATCATTTACATACAGACAGACAGACAGACAGACATAATTATGAAGGGTATAGGTCAGCGAGGTGGCATGAGAATACCGATCCACAGACTAGTAAAACAGTTAAGGGAACATTTCGATAATCGGTTGAAAACAACTAACAAAAAAAATTTTTTAGAGTGTTAGGTCTCCAAGTCACTACATAAATAATAAGAAGTATTAGAAATACTTTGTATTTTTGGTGTCCACACCTGAAGATGGCAACTCGCAGCTGAGATGGAAGGACCTCTGAAGAAGCTCGCCACTCGAAACGTTAGGAAGCAATTCCAACCAACGACGGCCTATAGACCCGAATCAGGACAACATCAGTTCAAAGTTTTTATTATTTTAATTTTTAAATATAAATACATCTTTTTTTATACTAAATAACAAAGTTTTCTACATTTTTAACAATTTTTTTCAATTAAGTATCATTCGTGTAAAATTCGTTAAAATCTCAATATGACAAAAACCTAGTTGGTATTTTTGAGACTTCGGAACAAGTCCCGAGATTCTCTGTTAGGTTCCGAAGTCCCGACTTCCCCTTTGAGTCCGAGACTTGGATGCCCTATTGGTAGCTGTGCCGAATCGCTCCCCTTTACCCTCGATACGTGAATGTGGAGACCTCTATACATAAATGGATACAATGGGAAAAAAGGTACCGGCATTGCTTTCAGCGCGGTACAAGGGAGTGTTTTAGAACGGAGGAAAACGTGAAAGGGAAAATTCCGTAGGAAAAATGGCATGACTGTCTGTAAATAGGCGTGTCAAACAATGCAGAAACCAGACTAATTAGTCACTTTTCATTTTTTTAACTGATTAAAATAATGCCGGACCGATTAATCAACTTTTTATTAAAATTTAAGACCCAGCGATGTAGCTTAGTGGTATAGCACTAGACTCGAATTGGGAAGGTACTGGGTTCGAATCCCGGCGGGGGCTGATGTGGCTAGGACTTTTCCTACTGCCTCACGCCGAGAAACGGTAGTTACTGCACCGGCCATCTTGTTTGAGGTTTTCCATGGTTTCCTTCAATAATTCCAGATATTGAGATGGTTCCTTATTAAGGTCATGGCCGATTACCTGTCAAACTCCTATAATGCTCCCAAAATTGCCTACCTTATCATGATGTCCTATAATTCCTCCATTCGCACATTGCTATTATAATTAAGTTGAAGTATAAAAATGTATAAAACGCGAAGTGGTAAAAATGGAAAATAGTAATGGTGCGGATTGCGTCTGTTATGACAATATAATGTCGAGAAACGGACGTTAAACGCATTATTATTATTAGAATTTAAGAAGATCCAGATGGAAAAATATTTTTTAGGAAAGATATCGTAATTGGAATTGTGGCTTACTCAAGGTGATAATTCTAGAATATAGAGCAGATGTGGCTGAGAATTTTTTCCTACTGACTGACTGACCGATAAACGTCAATTCCTGTACCGGCCATCTTGTTGAGGATTTCCATGGTTTCCCTCAAAAATTTCTAGACGAATATCACGATGGTTCCTTATTCAAGGTCATGGCCGATTACCTGTCAAACTTCTATGCTTCCAAAGTTGCCTACCTTATCCTAATTACCGATAAACTTGTAGAAAACAACGGGAAGTGGTAAAATGGAAAATAGTAATGGTGCGAATTGCGTCTGTTATGACATTATGTCGAGAAACGGACGTTAAAGATACTAACGGTACCCGTTCGTCTTCGCCCGGGTGCTATGAATTTATGATTTATATAGATTATCCCCCCTAGTGATGAGCAAAGCAAGACCAAGACTTGGACAGTCTTGGTCTTGCTGATTCAGTCTTGGTCTTGCTCAAATATGTCTGGTCTTGGTCTTGCTCATTTAATCTTGGTCTTGGTCTTGCGTATCAAGTCTTGGCCTTGCTAATTTTATGTCTTTTTTTTTAGTTTTTTACTTCTGAAGATCATTATAGTTATAACTTAAAAATAGTTTAGTCTTGTGTATTTGGTCTTGGTCTTGCATATTCGGTCTTGGTATTGGTCTTGTTCTTGTTCATTCGGTCTTGGTCTTGGTCTTGCTAGTCTAATGATAGTCTTGGTTTTGCTTTTTCGCAAGACCAAGACCAAGACTGCAAGACCAAGACCAATTTTGCTTATCACTAATCCCCCCGCGTGAAATTCCCCATCTAAATATTTCCTGGATAAAAAGTAGCCTAGATCACTCTCTGAAAAGTCTTTTGATGACCTTCATTTTTTTTAAAAAAGCAGTTGGGTCGCCTTGATGAAAACTTGATGGAAAAAAAAGGTTAAAAACAGATCTAAGTATTGTAATAAAACTGTTTTCTTACGTGGGTGGAATAAATTATTTATTTACAATAATTAAAAAAATATAACAACAATAGATAACAATAAACTGTAACAATTATATCTCAATTCTAACAGTCAACACTGTTTATATAATAATAACACGAACAGTAATTCTTAAACGAACTGAAGCACTTTAATAACACTGAACAATTTATATGCTGTATTTATTTCCAATCGACACTGTCACACGACTCTCGTTGGTTTCTCCGGTGACTTCTACTGCTTATATAGAGCTAGCAGCTTGACCTCCCGACGCTCGCGCGCTTTCCAGAACATTTCTGTCTACGATATCATGCCACGCCTCACCATTGTTACTTGTTCTCGATGTTTCTATTGTCGCCAGCGGCGTATCATCTGGGGTTTTGCTACAGTATTATTTTATTTTACGAAAACATGTTTGAAAACCGTCTGCGAAACTTTTCCACGTTATTCTATGAAATTAATAAGAAAAGGAAATATTACGTAGCAAGTAAAGACTTCCAGGAATTTTCACTGAAGTTTTCATATTTTATTAGACATTTCAAATGAAAGTCAAACCAATCTTAGTTCGATATCATTTAATTTGAACTTCGCGTAAAAGTACAGAGCCGCACCTAAGTACGGATGGATTTTTAGAATTCCGTATCAGAAAGGAATCCTACTCTTGTGCCAACGAATAACGATGTCTGCCTGTGTGTCACAGGTCCCTAACTTCTAAACGAAATGAGATAGGGACTTGAAATTCACACATAATATGTATTGCCGCGGCCGCCCCAAGGACAGAGAGAATAACAAAAGAAGGTTTATTTAAGGGGGCGCCCAAGCCGCCCATACATGCAAGCGGGGGTCAAAAAAAATTTTTTTTTGTACCTATTTTTGTGGGGTATCCTTGAAAAGAGCCTTTTTAGTAAATTATGGATGCGTGTTTATTTTTATTTATTTATTTATTTTAGAGACCGTCAAAGTTGCAATTTTTAGACCTACCGAAGTGAAACTTCTACTACTGGTATAATTGATCATTCTAAACGTGGAAATTGTAATAATTTAAAACACAAAATCAATGTATTTATAAGATGTTTAAAAATAATTCAATAGTAGTAATGTAATGTTTTTCAATTTTATTATCTTTTATTAAAAAACTAAAATAAATAAATTATAATTTAAAAAACTAAAAAACACGCTTTAATGAACTAAAAAGTAAAAAATAATTAATTTTAATGTAAAAAAACGTGGGGTGCTTTGTATCATGTTTTCATACTACCCCACGCTTTTTTACAATAAAATTAATTATTTTTTACTTTTTAGTTCATTAAAGCGTGTTTTTTAGTTTTTTTAAATTATAATTTATTTTAAATTATAATTTATTTTTGCTTTTTAGTCCTGGAGATCCTGGTCAGGATAATGGGACAAACTTATGGAATTATTGTATTGTAATCGATCCGTGATAAGTGTGCAAAGTTTCAGTTCAATCTGAAGTTTTTTGCTTTTTTTTTTAGTCCTGGAGATCCTGGTCAGGATAATGGGACAAACTTATTGAATTATTGTATTGTCGTCGGTCCTTGATAAGTGTGCAAAGTTTAAACTAAATCTGACCGTTCAAAGTTGGTCAAAATCAAGTTCAAAGAAGTCGGTTACAAACTGACAAACAAACAAGCAAGCAAGCAAGCAAACATACAGGTGAAGCTAATATAAGCGTGTTAAAAATTAATATATCATATTACTTCAAAGCCAGGCGCGAAACTGCAATCTTATACACAGTAAACTAACGTTTTTATGCGCACGGATATCTCGGTTGTGGTATTTGAGTGCTTAGCAAACTGTCTTGCGACACCCCATTTCCGTTTCATCTAGCATTTTTACTAGCCTGAGAAGTTTCACTTCAAAAACTAATTTTTAAGGTTCCGTACAGAAACCCTATTAGTAGCAGGTGTAGAGGGATTTATCGCATTTAATTTAGATGTCACACCTAAAACTGATAAACGTATGGTTTCTCGGAATCGTTCGAACAAAACGCATGGACAGGATATTACAATCTAGTGTGTGCATATCATATTTGCACAAGTCAGACAATATGTGCATTTCTCTTCATTACCAGTGTCCATTAACCGATGGTTCTACATTCCGCGTCAAAAGTGTCTCTCTCAGCATTACGCAGATGAGGAAAATGTAAGAAAAGTACAATCCACTCATTTAAAAAATCTTAAACGTGTTTTTGCCATACCCACTATAAAATAGTTGAATTACAGCTCGCTATTTAAAAAACAAAAAATGAATTAAAAATATGAATTGGTGCTAGGCCCAAATAACCTTAGCTGTTGGTGGTCTTTAAAACACAACTTCAAAAAAAAAAATTAAAGGACATGCTGTGTGATCAAAGTAACTATAATATTGTTACGGATCACCCTGTATATAAACGGCAGGCGAGAGTTCCGAGAAAGGGGTCTGCTTACTGTAACAACGAGTACCTGCACGAAAGTTCTAGAGAACGCGAGAACGTATTGGGCTTAAGCCGCGCAGCATATATAAACAGCCGATGCGAGGGAGTGAATCAGTCAGTCATCGGTGAGTCACGCATTCAGTCAATGGAGAATACTGAGCGACAAATAGTGCGTCTGATATAAATACAGTGAATATAAATATTTGAAACATAAATAACGGAAATAAATAGTCCTGGTATATAGTTAATTGTATATAGTTAAGTTTCAATTACTGTTTAGTTATTGTTTACTTGTGTTGATTGTTAGAATTGACTTTTCGTTGTTGCGTTTATTATTATTGTGTTTGTAAATAATTGTAAATAAATATTTATTCCGCCAACTCAAAAAACAGTTTTGTAACAATATTAAAGATTTCCTGTACTTAACCTTTTTCTTGTATTGAAGATCTTCAGAAAAAATATTCTATTCTGTTCATATAAAGTGACTTTTGACAGGCCGGTGTAAGTGAACGCATCTTTCCTACACTAGTGTGGGAAAGCAAACCATTTCCATAGTGATTTATGTTTATTCGCCCTGATCCGCTCGCTATTACCTACTGACAGCTACTCTCGGCCTACTATAGACGTGAAGTTAGCGACACAAAACAAACTGTCAAATTTTTTTGAAAATACTGAAAATGAATACGGGCCAGAAATCAAACTAAAATAAAAACAGGTAAAAAAACTTTTAAATTAAACGGTTTTATTTTAAATCATCAGCTGTACCAAAAATTAGAAAATAATTAGGACACAAACCAAGGGGCACTTTGTGTCGCTGCGTCAGCGGAATAAGTAATAAAAACGTGGGGCTCATAAAAATCTGTATAACGACTGTATAATTATTAAATAAGAACGGCTTGTCTAGAAAAATGTGTTTCCAAGCCCGCCAACAGAAATATTTCAAATGCGCCCCACGTTTTTATTACTTATTCCGCTGACGCAGCGACACAAAGTCCTAATTATTTTCTAGTTTTTGGTACAGCTGATGATTTACAATAAAACCGTTTAACTTAAAAGTTTTTTTACCTATTTTTATTTATGATTAAGAGGTTCAAATGGACGCCTTGCAGTTTTTTTTAGGTGCCAAGGCATATGCGACGCACCGTTTTTGAAACAGTAGCAACGTTATCACCACTCACCGACTGTCAGTTGTTACCCTGTCACCAATCATGTTACTCATAGCGCAGTTGTTTCCCTATTCGATAACTGATTGATAAGTAAATGTATTCATATAAAATTATAATACATTGAACATGTGAAAAATTCACAACAGGAAAATTAATTGAAATTACCTACATTTTTTACCGACTTCAAAAAAGGAGGTTCTCATTTCGATCGGTATGTATTTATGTCCATCGATTAAGGTACGTGCAGTACGCTGCTGGGATTCTAGATGGTAGCATGTATGGTAGATGGTGGCTGAAATTATAAGCGCTTTAGGTTTGCATAACGAAGTTTTGATACTAGCTTAAGTCGCGTTTGAAATGTCAGAAAACGAAGACGAATATTTGTGTTCTTCTGCTACAAAGTGGTATATTTTAAATAGAAATTTGGGTATGAGCTATCATGTCCACCCTATTAATAGAAAACGATCTAAACATGGCGAATTTTATCATTTATACCAAGAATTAAAATTTTACCCAAACCGGTTTTTTGAATATTTACGTATGGAACCTAACGCACTTTTAAATATGTCTTAGAAAAAACTCAAAACAAATTAAATAAAAACTGGTAAAATTTCACTTATTAAACTAGTCACATCCATTGCGAAACTTGTAACGGCCATTTGACAGTTGTCACACGTTGATTGTAGTAGTTAGCGCGCTGAAAGAATGGTGAGATACATTCTTGAATCTAGCAGCTCTTGTAACAGCGCTTATACCTTCTATACTCACCGCCTCGTTGTGTACGCCCGCATATATAACAATGCATTCATTGCAAGGCCGGCTATGATCTACGCTACCATCTAGAATCCCAGCTGCGTACTGCACGTACCTTTACTCAGGAATGGCTGCACCGATTTGAAAAATTTTGGCACCGTCATGTTCAGGAAAATGTCGGATTCGTTTCATATAATTTTTTCTTAAATCGGTTTAGCAGTTTTTTTTTTCTCGCTTAAAAATTATTTTTTGTATGTTACCTCATATTTCCAGCATTTGTGAATAGATTTTTACACACGGCTCATAATGCGACTGTTTACGCACGGTCCGTAACCATGTAAAACACAATTTTATATGGTAGTGTTATAAAAACTACTTTTATCTTTGACAGTCGTAGCATAAACCCAGCATAATTCAAATTTGACCCCAGTGCATGTTTTTCTTGGAAAAATTTATACTAACAAGCCGTCTTGTCGCTCAAAAATCGAGCAAATGGTTTCCCTTTTTTACCGACTTCAAAAAAGGAGGTGCAGGTTCTCAATTCGGTTGTATTTTTTTTTATGTTTGTTACCTCAGAACTCCGTCATTTATAAACGATTTGGAAAATTCTTTTTTTATTTGATCAGGGTATATCTCGAAGTTGGTCCCATATAAATTTTACTTAAATCGGTTCAGTAGTTCGGCTGATTTTAATAAAAGTGAGTAGCGGCGTGTGATTCCTTTAAGTTAAGTGTGTAAATCGGTCCAGTAGTTTAGGAGGAGATAGGTGTACAAAAAAACGCCTGGTCTATTAAATTAACGTAACTTTAATCGTTTACGCAGCGCACGCAACGGAAGCTCTCAAAAGGAATAATTTTTCCCGTTTTTGCAACTTTTTCATTGATGCTCCGCTCCTATTGGTCGTAGCGTGATATTATATAGCCTATAGCCTTCCTCGATAAATGGGCTATCTAACAGAAAAAAAATTTTTCAAATCGGACTGGTAGTTCCTGAGATTAGCGCGTTCAACCAAACAAATAGATATAGATAGATTGAAATTTGAAAAACAGGAAAAAAATTATGAAAACGGAAAATTCGCTCTTCTAGTCCTTAGAACTTTACAATTACAGACTAAGTTACGATTTAGTTTATTTTTATTAAAGTTATTAACTTCTGTATAAATCATTAAAAACATGACTCTCTCATGATGTGGACTTTGTAGGTGCGTTACTATATATACGAACACATCGATCGATACCCATGATGAAACAAAGCATCTGCGGAACAACGTTGATATAGGAACTACTTGTCTTACTTTTGGTTAAGGAATCACCCCACAAGCGATGCCACATGTTTTCAGGAACACTCTGTATATTATTTCACTAATACAAGAGGGGGAATAAGCAGTGAGCAAAAATGTAAAGCAAGTCGGTGATCGCGATTTCTAATTTAAGTTGATGTACGCAGGCTAAATAGTTCTGAAAAAGCGATGGGTTATTAAGCCAGATCTGACTGTACAAAGTAACATTCTAGTGTGAAATTGTCTTCAGTGTACACCGTATTGCACTTTCAGCACTCAACTGACACCTCACTCAATCGTCACTTAGGCCAACTCAATAAAAACAGTTGAGAAACGCTATAAACTTAACTCTGCAGTTTCTCCTACTTGAATTCCGCATAAACTTAGTTCTCAACGCTATAGGTACCACCCCTAAGAAACTAAAAACCGTTTGCATTAGTTAAGGTGCGTTTGCACTTCGTAAACATAAACGCTTTTGTAGGAAATCTTATTTTAATATTATAGCAAACCCCAAGACGTTACGCCACTGCCTCCAATAGAAACCACGAGAAAGCTCTGGTTCACAGTTGTAAAGCGTGGAATGATATCGAAGATACGAGAACGTACTAGGCTGAGCAGCGCAGGTATATAAACGAGTGAGTGAAGCGAACATGCATTCAGTCAACGGGAATCAGTGTCGTGTTGAAATGCGCTATTCGTCGCTCAGTTTGATAGAAATAAATCTGATATAAATTCACCTGATAAAATAAATAATCCTTGTACCTAATGTTAAGTGTTATTTAAGAAGCTCGATTAGTTCAATAATTAATGTTTAAGTTTTTTTATTGTTAGAATTGACTTTTTGTTGTTGCATTTATTGTTGTTATATTTTTAATTATTGTAAATAAATATTTATTCCGCCAACTCAGAAAACAGTTTTGTAACAATATTATAAATGTTAAAGTGAGTTTGTTTGTTCAGCTTTCACGACTCAACTACTTAACCAATTTCTGTGAAATTTAACACACGGATAGCTTCCTCTATGGAGATGAACATAAGCTACAGTAACTACCCGGCCCGGCTGCGCCCGGGTGAAAATCGAGTTATTTCAGAAGTAACTTGATTTTAGCAGTTCTAAGTTCCTAGAAGTCTAGAAGTGTTAAAACCAACAGAAATATTTTAAATGCGCCCCACGTTTTTATTACTTATTCCGCTGACGCAGCGACACAAAGTGCCCTTGGTTTGTGTCCTAATTATTTTCTAATTTTTGGTACAGCTGATGATTTAAAATAAAACCGTTTAACTTTAAAGTTTTTTTACCTAAGTATTTTTGTATGCACAAATTCGTTAAATTTGGTAAGCTTTTAGAGAGAGGCGCAGTTATGACTTATAATAAATTATTAACGATCTCTAGAGACTAGTGTTCAGAACTTGCCAGCAAACACACCTTTAATCTCATCAATAATGTTTTTCATAAAAACAATAAAAAGGTTTTTCCTTACTAATTTTCACAGTCATTTATTATGCAATTCACAATAGAATGATAAATATCAAAACGGGAAATTGAGTCATTTCTACGAAAGATTTTTTAAGTGTTTTTTTCTTTCTGTTGCAGTGAAAATTTCAACTGCAAACGATCACTCAGCACGCGAAATATCTATTTTCCATTTTCCACTAATCATTATAAATAATTCATTTTAATGTTTGAATGCAACTCCCTATATTGTTGGCTTCAATGCATTATTGTGACGCAACAAACAAAGCGGTTCATTGTATTTTACCCCTGGTTCAGAATGACCCCGGTTACCCGCCGGCTAGAAAACAAATGGATTGTTTTAGAAGTCCCTGATCTCTTATTTATGGATAACGAATAAAACCAACCTGTACAGCTACATGGGATAATGGGACCGTGTTCAATCGACGATTGTGGGCCCCACAACTAGGATTGCCATACTGAATTGTTTACATATTTTATACGATATACAGATTCTCAATCAAGGAATTAATTTCCCGCTAAACAACCTGACATGACGTAAATTTCATGCAAAATTTAAGTTCCGATTTTACTCGGCTACCGTGGTATGTTTATTCCACATTATACATGATAATGAATTCCTTTCGGGGCGTAAAATGTTAGTCCACCAACTTCATGTTATCAAATTTCAGCATTGCCAACCCTGTAGTTGTTATGAAAATTTCACAAACAATTACAACCAGCTCGGACATCATTATTTGTGCATCAAAGTAAAATACCAACTTGACGGCAAATAAAACGTAGCACCTTAACAATGTTTAGAATTTCGCTGAATGTGTATTTAATTATAATAATATGTAGCCTCAACTTTACACACTGGTCAACAAAAATTAGAAATTCCTGTTTAAAATAATATAGGTACGGCTTTAACTATTGAATATTTTAATAGTTTGCCGGCTTGTAGGCCGTGGTCTGATGATATTTCTAACTGTCGCTTCGTCTACAACTGCGATAGGCATTTTCAAAGGCGATGTAGCAGCAGATTTTAGTTGTACGCCTGAATACAAGTATACACACTTGCATACAAATACAACAATACACTTACAATAGCTTCCATAACTTTCCTCCACTTTGAAAATAGAAACAGTTGTCTAAAATCCATGCTAATAACAACATCGTTCAAATAATGTTCATAAATCATAATTTCACTATAAAATGTAAGTATTTTGAATCTAATTCATTCATTTATCTTTATTTTCAAATACTGTATTATAACTTGTTCATTTTAATGTATATATGTACAACATTTCAGAATATTACTGATGATGCCTAAAAGGGCGAAACGTTTATTATAAATATAACTCGTTCAAATAAATAAATTGGCTGCAAAAAATTTCCCAAAAAAATCCTATACTAAACCAATGACCAATCACAAAACGACGGAATACGACCGAGCAGAGAACTCACGCATACTACCACATACAACAAAATTGACCAATCACAGAAGGACGGGAGAATACGACCGAACAGAGAACACTCATAAAAGAAAGGAGGACACAAGTCGTTGACACATTTACCTGTAAGCCGCCAGGGAGGACATTGCGACCGTTGCCACATCGGCTTTGAAAACGTCTGCCGCACTTGTAGACAAAACATCAGGTAGAAATACCGTCGGAATGAATGAATGAATTGTAAATTATAGACGCACGACAACTGAGGTCATTAGCGTCTAAATACCGTCGGACCACGGCCTACAAACCCGGAAACTATGAAGATTTGGAACAACGTCGGCCGTGAAAGCTTGCACATTTGGCTTTAACTATTGTACAGAACGGTTGTCCCGTTAGCAATTTGAGTTAGTTCAATTTTGAAATGACTCTGCAGGTGTACTAACAGTGTACTCTTCCTTTGCGACTCCAGAGGGGAAGGATTTTATTTATTTATTGTAGATTATAGACGCGTCGGCAACGTAGGTCATTAGCGTCTTTTAATTACATCAAATCAAATAACAAACAAGCCGTGAAGTGGGTCGTTTATTACGACTAAAGTGCGACCCTTGAGGTCCACACGACGAACTTCCCAGTTTGATAAATATTTAATAATAATAATTAAATTAGATATTATACAGAAAAGTAATCATTTTAATCATTAAAACATAATTATTATTTATTTTTAACATAAAAAAAAACGGCTGAACCGATTCTTATAAAATTTATGTCGGATTAAAATGACGTTAACACGCCTCGATTGACACCCTTACGAAGTCGATAAAAAATTTTATTCGCGAGATATTGTGTAAAATCTACTTTTTTGGAGTCTATTTGGTTAAGAAAAAAGAACGGTTGAACCCATTTTGAAAAAATTTCTTTCAGATCATATTTACGTTAATACGCGTCGATTGGCACCCTAACGTAGTCGATATCATTTTTCATTCTCGAGATTTCGTCTTAGAAAGAAATGGACACATACGTACACACACACACACACACAGAGAGAGAGAGAGAGACATCTTTCTAAAAATAGTGTAGTGACCTTGAAACAAAAATTTGTTATACATTTTGATTTCGATTTTCGGACCCATTACAATAACTTCCAATGGGAAGTTAATAACTTAAAACTAAATGACATCACAAAATAGCCATGAGCGTAGGTGGGATTCGAACCCACGACAGTGTAATCCAAAGGCCTGCTGCGGTACCCGTTACACCACACTGTCCTCCAGGAAAATACGAATACACAATTTTCCAGCAATAAAAAAATGCAAATACAAATAAAAGAAAGAAAATCTACATAACAAAATATTATTAAAGGTCAATTAGACAAGAAGAAGAACGATGGCGTTTTTTTTTATATAATTCATTGTTCACGCGCAAAAGAATAAAGGAGAAGAAAAAAAAACGGAGTACTTGAAGAGTGACGGCGGTTGAATGGAGGAGGCAACGAGGCGCAGCCCTTCGGTTTCTGTGTTTTGGTGTTCGCAACCCTGTTGAGAAAATTGGAGTACGAAGTCCATGGCTGTCACATTCGTCCGTGTTGAGTGAAGAATACCAAGGAAGGATATGTTTTTATACAGCTTAAAAAAAACGTAAATACGAATTCAACAGTGAAGAGATCACCGACTGAACAGTGAACAATCAACGAGTTGCGGAAACGTCAGTCGACTAGCATATAACCTTGAATCGCGACTATATGTATTCTCATTCGCTGCTATTGCTACGAGTATAACCTATATGACAAATAATCGAACATTTCGATTTTAAAATCAAACTTCGAGTCGATTGTGAATTCGATTGTTATTATGAATTATTGCAGTTAACTTCCCATAGGAAGTTATTGTAATGGGTCCGAAAATCGAAATCAAAATGTATAACAAATTTTTATGTTTCAAGGTCACTACACTATTTTTAGAAAGATGTCTCTCTCTCTCTCTCTCTCTCTGTGTGTGTGTGTGTGTGTGTGTACGTATGTACGTACGTGTGTGTCCATTTCTTTCTAAGACGAAATCTCGAGAATGAAAAACGACATCGACTACGTTAGGGTGCCAATCGACGCGTATTAACGTAAATATGATCTGAAAGAAATTTTTTTAAAATCGATTCAGCCGTTCTTTTTTCTTAACCAAATAGACTAGATTTTACACAATATCTCGCGAATAAAAAATTATATCGACTTCGTAAGGGTGTCAATCGAGGCGTGTTAACGTCATTTTGATCCGACATAAATTTTATAAAAATCGGTTCAGCGGTTTTTTTTTTTAATTATTGTTAAAAATAAATAATAATTATGTTTTAATAATTAAAATGATTACTTTTCTGTGTAATACCTAATTTAATTATTATTATTAAATATTTATCAAACTGGGAAGTTCGTCGTGTGGACCTCAAGGGTCGCACTTTAGTTCTAATAAACGACCCACCTCACTGCTTGTTTCGATTGTAATCGCACATCACTAGTCGAAACTAGTAACAAACGACGACGAACGACTGAAGAAAGTTTAAAGTAGCTTTCAAAAAATCGAAAAACACTCAAAGCAAGTCTTCTGTTTAATAATTTAAAGTTTCTCCTATTGTTTTCCAGCCCAATGCATCATTTCTTGTTGTAAATAATTTGATCGCCTCCTTAATAATCTATTCTTATAATTTATTACAGCCTCTTTTGCATCTCCTTCCAACATACCAACCTCCCAAGCAATTAAAATTCCTCGACATTTCTTCACGATTTTAATACATAATAAAATTGACAGTTCTCTTATAGAGCTGAAGTCTATTTGATATGAAACATCAAAATTCTTTTTTAAGGTTATGTTGTTTTCGAGGCCAGTTGATTATCTGCACTCTTCCAAGTGAAACTGGGGGCTTGTAACTGAGATTCTCATTGTAGTAAAACAGAGTTGAAATAAAATAGATGGCGATGCAATTTTTGATCTCAGGTGGTGTCTAGGATGCCATGACAAACCACTTTAAAGCAGATAACATAACCTAACAGAACAACGAACAAGCTTCAGCAATATTATTAGTGTTCACCTAGTGGGGAGGCGAAATGCTTTCAGTATTGTATGTATAATATAGGACTATTGTAATAGGACCATGGAGAAAATGAAACTTGCAACAATGAGCCTTCTTCTTCTTATTATTTTAAAGTTCACAGTTTTCTCGAATTAGTTTCTGTATATTAATGAAGCCAATACAATCAACGGGGCATGATGATAAGCTCAAAGGATATTGAAACAAAATGGAGAATACTCTGTTAAAACAAAAAATAATAGAAAAATCGGCAAAATATTATCAACTTCGTTTGTACACATAGGATTTTGTACTGACGATAGACTGACATTTGAAGTATGTACCGCCATCTATATATTGTAACAAAACTGTTTTCTTACGTGGATGGAATAAATTATTTATTTACAACAATTAAAAAAATGTCACAAAAATGGATAACAATAAACTGTAACAATTATATCTCAATTTATAACAGTCAACACTCTTTATACAATAATACACGAACAGTAATTCTCAAACAAAGTGATAACACTGTAATAACACTACAATTTATATGCTGTCTTTATTTATTTCCGTTGTTTATAACACGACACTAAGTCACGACACTCGTTGTTGTTCTCGGTGACCGCTCTTCTTATATAGAGCTAGCAGCTTGACCACCCCCCCCCACGCTCGCCGCGCTTTCTAGAACATTCTTGTGTCTTCGATATAATGCCACGCCTCACCATTGTTACTTGTTCTCGATGCTTCTATTGTCGCCAGCGGCGTATCACCTGGGGTTTTGCTACAATATTATTTTTTTCGACAATAATGAATTAACTAGCTAGCGACATTACAAGAACATTCCCCAAAGCTTGCTGGTTTATTATTATTAATGTAGATTATAGACGTGTCGACAACTCAGGTCATTAGCGTCTTTAACACAACAATTAATAATCAATTTGTGTATTCGAATCTGCCAGCCGGCATACACAAACCGGCTGGTACGAGCTCGGGCTCCTGGGAACGCCAATTCCCAAAGAGCATAGGAATGCAATTTCGGGAACAACTACCTACATTGCAATGTTCCCCCTGGTGGGGCTTGCTGTTTTATACAATAACTGCGCCCCTTGAGTTGTGACCGATTTTGAGAATTACATATTTTAATGAGAGATACCATATTTTTATTCGTCAGATAGCGCTAGTGGCAAATAAGGTATACGTCAAACGTTTACATTTATTATTCGTCAGACGGCGCTAGTAGCAAGTAAGGTATGTCAAACGTTTGGTGATTCTTCATTTACCCATTATTAAGGAATAAATTAATAAAATAGACAAAAACAAAATTGCGATTTAGCCGTTAAATGACTGAATGACAGATACTTCACTTGTTAGTGGCGCCATTAGGTGGGCGGAAAATATAAACAATACTGACACATTCTGAATAAGACCAAAGTGACGTTGCCAGTGGCGCTAGCAGGTGGTAGAAAAAAACTTGGTAACTAATCGTTCAATTGTTTTCCGATCAATCAATGAAAAACGTCGTAGCCTTAAAGAGATTAAAAACATCTGAGCGCGATTTATGGCCTTCATAAAAATAATAATCAAAGAAGGAAAAACCTACTATGCTCGACTTTCAAAAACTTTTTCTCAATGTCGATTGGTTAAAACCGCACATTTATCAGAATACATCAAATCTTTATCTAAGAATTCAATTTCCGATATCTCAACATGCGTTGATTTTCTTCCATTCTTGCAGTATCCCACTTCTGACACTGGAGTTCTTTTTACATACATATTATGTGTAGCGTGCCTACGTATTTCCAACACATACCGGGCTTGAGAATAGCCGAGAGTGTAGCAATGCTGTTGTTTACATGGCGTTGCTATGGTTCCCTCAAAACTTAAAAATCGAAATCACCCATTTGAATAGCCGATTCTTTCTGATCGCACCGTGCCTTACAATCTTCTCCTATTATACCCATTGGGCTAGTCCTAGTAAAGGGTGTCTCAGTAAGAACTTGAATTTTGAATCGCGCGCCATTTTCGACTGTTAATTGTTGAGTCAGCCATATTTGGTATTTGTTTAATTAAAACATTGACATTTACGAAAATGGTGAGTTACAGGTCAGAAGAACGTTTTTTAATAGTGAAAACCCATTACAACGAAATTGCACGCCAAATTCGTGAAATCCAGCAGCCCTTACTGCAAAATGTACTGCAAAGTTTCGTCAAAAGAGTATATTCCTATCATCGGAGCAACGGTGGTCATTTAACCGATATTTTGTTTCATGTGTAAATGTATCTACATATGAAGAAAAAAATGTAAATAAATCATTAAATTAACAAAATATTTTTTAAGTTTTTAAAATTCAATTTCTAGCTAAAGCAAAATATCGGTTAAATGACCACCGTTGCTCCGATGGTAGGAATATACTTTTTTGACGAAACTTTGCAGTACATTTTGCAGTAAGGGCTGCTGGATTTCACGAATTTGGCGTGCAATTTCGTTGTAATGGGTTTTCACTATTAACAAACGTTCTTCTGACCTGTAACTCACCATTTTCGTAAATGTCAATGTTTTAATTAAACAAATACCAAATATGGCTGACTCAACAATTAACAGTCGAAAATGGCGCGCGATTCAAAATTCAAGTTCTTGCTGAGATACCCCTTTATATATGATAAAATGAACCTTTCTTCTGTTTCTAAGTTTTTCTATGGGTTTGGTTAAGGTACAAAGTAAAGTAAAACATGTATGCACCTACTATATACTTTGTACTCCACTATTCGCATATGTATATAAAACCCATCGTATTATAATGTTATAACCAGCAACCGTGCGCTCCCATACAATGAACCAAAAAAGGAAGAAAGACTGATATTGTATGAAAACGGCTTGTTTGTCGAAAGGCTATTGTAGGAAAATCACACGACACCAAACAGTAGTAAAGCAAGTATTTATAAAGGTACGTGCAGTACGCAGCTGGGAGTCTAGATGGTAGCATGTATGGTAGATGGTGGCTGAAATTATAAGAGCTTATAGGTTTGCACAACGAAGCTTTGATACTAGCATTGATATAAGCTTAAATTGCGTTTGAAATGTCAGATAGCGAAGACGAATATTTGTGTTCTTCTGCTACAAACTGGTATATTTTAAATACAAATTTGGGTAGGAGCTATCATGTCCACCCTATTAATAGAAAACGATCTAAACATGGCGAATTTCATCATTTATACCAAGAATTAAAATTTTACCCAAACCGGTTTTTTGAATATTTACGTATGGAACCTAACACTTTTAAATACGTCTTAGAAAAAACTCAAAACAAATTAAATAAAAACTGGCAAAATTTCATTTATTAAACTAGTCACATCTATTGCGAAACTTATAACGGCCATTTGACAGTTGTCACACGTTGATTGTAGTAGTCAGCGCGCTGAAAGAATGGTGAGATACATTCTTGTATCTAGCAGCTCTTGTAACAGCGCTTATACCTGCTACACTCACTGCTTCGTTGTGTACGCTCGCATATATAACAATGCATTAATTTAACCAAGCCCTGCTATGATCTACGCTACCATCTAGAATCCCAGCTCCATACTGCACGTACCTTAATACTGTCCCGTTCTAACTTCATTAATTCAAATGCAAGAAAGACGCCATTATGTCAAGTGATCTGTGTAAACGATACCTGCCAATGGTAATTTAATTTGATATCCGATATCAAAAAAAAATTAATTTCAAGGAACACATTTTTAAAATTACCGCCAAACCGTGACGTTTATTAAGTTGGTATTCCAGCTACATTTAACCTTAATAGTAGATTCGAGGCTTCCACGATGTGCTTGATACGTTTTTTATTATAATTCAGGTCAATCTTGAAGAAGTGGACTGCAACGTTCACGAAACGTCGGTACAAATTACCACAGGTACAAATTACCACAGGTACAAATTACCAACACACGATTGTAAGCCGAAGAACCAGTTATAATAAAAAAACTTTTTAACAAAAAAAAAACCTCCTTCAAAAAACCACTAAAAAGAGGAAAATAATGAAATTTTGAGGTCTGTGCCAATTTAATAAAATATGAAGTCGGTTAAAAAGTATAGTATAGTGATTAATATCTTCTTTTTAACTAACTTCATATTTTATTAAATTGGCACAGACCTCAAAATTTCATTATTTTCCTCTTTTTAGTGGTTTTTTGAAGGAGGTTTTTTTTTGTTAAAAAGTTTTTTATTTTTTACTTATTAGTGTCAAAAAGTAACATTTACCTTAAAAGAATCACACGCCGTTACTCACTTTTATTAAAATCAGCCGAACTACTGAACCGATTTTGATGAAATTTCTATGGGACCAATCTGAAAGTAAATCCTTTCAAATAAAAAAAAATTTCAAAATCGGTTTATAAATGACTGAGTTATGAGGTAACAAACTTAAAAAAAATACAACCGAATTGAGAACCATCTCCTTTTTTTGAAGTCGGTTAAAAAAATGTACATTTAATCTTGTTATAATTACACTAAAAACGAGACTATAGTCGAGCCGCATAACAGATGGAGTGATCATTTATTTATTTATTGTAAATTATAGACGCGTCGACAACTTAGGTCATTAGCGTCTTGTTTACATCAAATAACAACTCACTTAAAACTAAATGACATCACAAAACATCCATGAGCGGAGGCGGGATTCGAACCCACGACAGTATGATCCAAAGGCCGCTACGCTAACCGTTACACCACTCTGTCCTCTGGAGTGATCACGTGAAAAGCACGTGAATAGCTTGCGCCGCAGGCGTGGCCTTCGCATATAGTTTCATTCCCGAACGTTCAAGCAACCAATCAGGTACTTTGTAGGCGGTGATCATGCGTTTTCATCGCTTTATCTGTTAAGCGGCCCGACCATAATAAAATTTCACTTTAAAAATGCATTTAAATCGCATCAGTCGTTCTCGAGTTATAACCGTACTAACGGACAGACAGACGTTGCGTTTTATAAGGTAGACTAGCTGCCCCGTCCGGCTTCGCCCATACTGCAATACACTACTTCACTCGCTTCGCTCGTTCGCTTGAATATTATAATTACATTACTCACTCGCTTCGCTCGTTCGTTTGAATTTTATTAATACACTACTCACTCGCTTCGCTCGTTCGCTTGAATATTATAAATACACTACTCACTCGCTTCGCTCGTTCGCTTGAATATTATAATTACATTACTCACTCGCTTCGCTCGTTCGTTTGAATTTTATTAATATACTGCTCACTCGCTTCGCTCGTTCGCCATATATGTATTTTTTAAAGCTTAATATAAAAATCGCGATTAAAAATCAGGGGTTGATCGTTTAAGGGTGCAAATTTATAATTGTATGTATTTTTCAATGCTGAATCATGAAAAAATAAAAACAAAAAATTTTGTCCAAAAAATAAAAAAAAAATTTTGGGGTGGACCACCCTTAACATTTAGAGGTATGAAAAATAGATGTTGGCCGATTCTCAGACCTACCCGATAAGCACACAAAATTTCATCAAAATCGGTCGAGCCGTTTCGGAGGAGTTTGGCAACAAACACCGCGACACGAGAATTTTCTATATTAGATGTGTTTAAAATAATGTGAGTACCACCTCTGAACTCATTATTCCACGAAATAAAAAAATGTGAAGATAAAAAACAAATCCACAAAATTAATCGCCTTATAAAAATTATGCAACACTTGCTTTACAGAAGAAAACGCACACAAGATTAAAATTCATAATTAAAAATTCACATTTTCGCTTTTATTTTAAAACAAACTGAAAAAGATATAAAAAACATGTTTCAGAGTGTTAATTTTGCTAGGAGCAAAAAACTGAAAGACCATTTAATGCCACTCTAAAAGATGAAAGGAAACGCGAATCAATTGTATGCCAAAAAAAGCAAAAGGTAGAGCAGTAAGGAAAAAAAACCGGCTCTTTCCTTACACACAATTAAGTTGACATTAGGAATAATGCAAGCATTTTGAGGACTAAATTACGCAACAGCAAGAGGTCTTTCAAAATACGAGTATATTCGGTGCTCTGTCGGTATTGAAGAACGATAGGATTCAAATAAGCAATTTATATAGCGTTTACAGCCATGGTATGCACTTTTTGTACACTAGTGGGCGCGGTTTTGCACGAGTGTAACACTAACACCGTGTCTGTGTTGAGTAGTGTACATGCTCTTCGTGTAGACCATTACTATGGGTAAGTTCGGTTTTGCACTCAATTGATCGAGCCGAGCGAACAGATTTCTGGTCACGTGACAAGCGAACAAATCGAGCCATCTAAACAATTCCGAACGTATAATCTAGCAGATTTTTCCAAACGTCAGAATAAAATGGCCCCAGCAAGTTAAATTCTTATTACTAAAGCTGAAATATATTCTTTATTGCTCCTCATTTTGATTTAATTCAACATTGTTATAATAATAAATCATGATTCACAATTTTTTTCGTTTTATTCCTTTATTTTAAAATTAATAATATTACCGGTTATTGATTTTTTCGACCCATAGATAGAATAAATATTTTATTTAATCATTCTGTGCGATATAGACTTACTGGTTATTACTATTCTTTGAATAAATATTATTCGTGTATTTTTACCTATTGAAAAATTACCTTATATAAATAAACTTCGAAATTTATCCATTCTCACAACAAGTGTTTCCGCTCATTTTTAAAATGAATGCTCTGAAGATGGTTAAATCTGCTTGCTCGCTCGCTTTCCTCGGAGCTCATAGAGCATGCTCGATTTCCTCCAGATGTTAAATCCGAACGCAGGATAGAGATCTTTCAGAGCATATAAATGTTAAATTTGAACGCATAAGAGCAATCAGATCGACCTAAGCTCAAAACCGAACTTACCCTATGTCATTACCGCTGTCATGTTACACTTTCTTTACACGACCTCCCTGCGACGGTGCTAAAAGTGTTACACTGAAGGTTACACTAGCATCCCACCGCCGCCCAGCCGAACACAATACACTAACATGGTGGAGATCTGTGATTCGCGACGTCTGTAGCAGACATGGCAGATTTGATTGATTGATTGAAATAAATAAAAGTAGGATTTGAGATTAAATTTGAAATTTTTTTTTCAATGAAAGCATTTTTAGACATTTAATAAATAAATTGGAAGACAATTAATGGATATGCTGAAGTTCAAGATGAAACTGTTATTAATAACAGCAGAATGTTGAATAATACTGATGACAGATACTGTAACATTGTGGCTGCTATCAATAACTAAAAAAGTGTAGCTATTGTCTAAGTGAGGACTTCTTTGAGGCACTTAAAACCTAAAATGGAAGACGACAGATGGATAGGCAGAAGTTCAAGACGAAATTGTTAAAAATAACAGCAGAATGTTGAATAATACTGATGACAGATACTGTAACATTGTGGCTGCTATCAATAACTAAAAAAGTGTAGCTATTGTCTAAAAGATGCCGATACTTTCGTTTTGTTTACATCGGTATAAATGTCGGTTTTGAGTTTCGTGTTCAGTTCGTGTTTTTCAAAGGTTTTGGGATTGATTGTGCTTCAAGCATCGATGCGGTAAAGTGTAAGCGTCGGGTGTGCGTCAGACGTGCATTGGCTTGGTGTTCGTTCCCTCTATGTGCTAGTAGTCGAACTACTCAAAATATTTTAACCTTTTTTTTCTAAAAGTAGGTACACTCTAAATTAACACAACATTTTTAGTGCAAATTCGAAGTTTTAAGCGATTTATCTTGTTGTGATTTTGTTTAAAACGAACCAACAAAAACAGAAGTATTGAAAAAATAATAAAACAAGTAATTTTAAAGAAAATAGACAAACCAGCAATAAAAATATGAACATCGCTTTCTAAAAAAAACAAATACAATAAACAGAAACGCATCGTTTAGGTTGGCCTTACATAAAATGAACTGCAATTTGTATTTCAATGGCTCCAATAAATATGATAATGCAAAGAATTCGTTCAATTTCACTACAACAGACAGTGATATTCGTTCAATTTAAATAAGAATGCGTTTTTGTATAGTTTATGCATTGCTAAGCCACGGTTTAGAATTGCGTCTGGGGCTTGAAAATACCACAGATATATTGTCAATAATATTTGCACAATATACGTTTTTATAAAAAATCATAACCCTCCTTTTTTCGTAATCGAGTAAAAATCGAGTATTTTTGGAATGGCTACAAAGTTCTCTTTCATTTGATACCCCCATTCGATCGATTTGACCGGGAAAAATTTTTTGACCAAGATTTTTTCCACCTTACGGCCGCCATTTTGAATTTATAAAAATATTTTATACCCTATAACACTCACGTGATTAAGACAAATTATTACGATACAATTAGGCGAATTATCGCTATGTTTAGCTTGTGGCGCCTGTAGGTTTGCGTCCGTAGTTTGTTTTGCACTTGTCGTCTAGATGGCGTTTACATGACCGAATCGACCCACGATTTCATATCATGACGTCTAGCGTTCGCCATATTAAATTTCCTGTGACGTCATATAGCCTAGGACGAATCCAACGACACCTAATTTGTTATTACAAGCTTTTATTTAACTTGCAATGTATGTTAGTCAAAACTTGCAAGTCAATTTTGAACGACTTCCACGTATCCGATCGATTTGAAATTTTGTACACATATGTATTCCCGATGACAAAACATGAATAAATCGTTTTTAGAAATAAATTTAACCCCTAAGAGGTTCAAACGGGGATGTAGGGTTTTTTTGACTAATCAACTCCCAGGTCAAATCGCTGAAGCTAGAAACTTGAAATTTGGACAGTGGTTCCTTTTCTGACGTAAGCATCCACTAAGAAAGGATTTCTCGAAATTCAACCCCTACGGATGTCAAAGGGGGGTACAATTTAGAAAGACTAAAATGAACAAAATAAAATATTAGTAAAAAAAACTTTTTAGAGACAAGCTTTTATTGAAATGTACTAAAAAAGAAAAAATAATATTTAATAATTTTGGTTCATAATTATTATTACAGCGGGGGTTGCGACTAATAAACTATTATAGAGATTACAACCCCCGCTTTTATAATAATTATGAACCAAAATTATTAAATATTATTTTTTCTTTTTAGTACATTTCAATAAAAGCTTCTCTAAAAAGTTTTTTTTTACTAATATTTTTGGACATGGCGTTGCTATGGTTCCTCTATTACAAGTCCCCAGTTCTCGGGTTCTAGCCCGAGAGCTGGTAAAAGTGTCGATTGGATTTTCAATTTATTATTAAAAAAAAAAAAAAATAATGAATTGAAAATATGAATTGGTGCTAGGCCCAAATAACCTTAGCTGTTGGTGGTCTTTAAAACACAATTAACAATTAATATTTTTGGAAATTGGTTCAATAGTTTAGTCTGTACAAGGTGACAAACTATCTCACATATTTACATACATACATAGCCTGTAAGATTCATAACCCTCCTTTTGGCTTTGCCATAGTCGGGTAAAAAAGAAGGACCATTGAGGTTTTCAAATCCACAAAAAAAAAACTTCACCTGAAAATAAATGCAGGTGTGTTTATCGTGTTCAGTGGTTTTAGTTAGTCTCTTGTCCCGAGTCCTTGGCTCTCCCTGCCTATTTCTCGTCCTCCAGTTGCCGTCAACCCCTGTGGAATAGACAGACGGGAATTGGGAGCTACATAGCACCTTCTTTTTTCGGTTGTTTTGTAAAACTGAAGTGGGCTCGGGTACACAAAGGGTGGTGCAATGTATTATATAATATAAAACCAAACAAACTGACTCACCGACGTACTCACTTACTCTTTAAGAATATTATCTACCGGAAGTTACCCCCTGCTATGTGAAGCTCTCAGGCACAGTTAGCCAAGTGGTCGTGTGGAAAAGTACGAGTCTGCCGACAGGTACAAACACCAAGTCCCAGGTTCGATTCCCGAAGGTTTTCAAAAATAATTTTATATTATTTTTTTATAATGAAAATATATAGGTAGATATTGGATAACAATTTAAATTATAAAAAAATAAAATTGCAGTAGATTAGGAAAGGAAGGCGTGGCGGAGTCGCAACTGTCTCCTTCTAACTAGAATTTGCGTTAAACTTACGTTGTGAATTGAATCAGTCTTTCCTTTCCCCGTCACCCATTGACACGACACAACTGTCAAGTCTCATTCATTCTACAGACATAACCTCGTTTTTTTTTAAACACGTCGTCGTTAATATTTAAAGCAATTTGTTATGGGGTGGCGTTTTGTATTTGAATGCAGTTATAATGAAAATTATGATTGCAAAAAGTTTAAATTTCCGATTGAGGAAAAAGATAAAATAATACCTAGATATCCAATACCTATTTGATGAAAACAGTTTTTTTATTCTTTTAACTTATCCTCCCTTGATTTAGCGTAGCTCAGACGACTTCAGAACACATTTTCAACTCCAAATGGAAAGAACAAACCCAATTTCTAATTATAATTGTCTAAATTATATCTCGACAAACTTCAACAAGGTTAAGTTAGGTTAGAATAAACGTCACTGACTGAATCAAGTTAGGACATTCATTTTTCATAAATTTTAAATTTCAAATAAAAAATTATTTCACCCGAAATAATAAAGTTTTGTAGCCAACAATGACGGTATAAAGATCTTTTTGACTTGATTTAATAATATTGTAGATCTTTATATAAAATTAATAATAAATAAATAAAACGCAACAAAATTTGATTTTATCAAGACGAGTCTAAAATAGGTCTGATCACAACGAAATTATAATTTTGAATTACTTGTTTGTTTCAAAAGCGTAGCTAATAGAAACTGCCAAAACAAAACAATGTTGTGTCGACAATGTAGAGTATTATGTTGACTCAAAAAGACACAACAACGGGATTTATTAATTATTTTTATGAAGCAGCCATTGTTTTAGTAAGAAATGTGTTTTAAGAGAATATTAACGAATATTCCGTTAAACCCCATACATTTTTCAACGTCAATCGACTCCACTTCAAATTTCGCGCTCAAATTAGGACCGCCTACTTCTGTAGTCTATTATTTTTTTTACTATATTTTAAGACCATTTGATTTTACAATATAAATGTATTTCATTTCCACGACAACGAATACAATTATTTGTCCCAAGTCTTCATGGTTTCCGGGCTTGTAGGCCGTGGTCCGGTGGTATTTCTACCTGACGTTTCGTCTTCAACTGCGGTAGACATTCTCAAAGGCGATGTGGCAGCGGTCGAAGTTTCCTCCTTGGCGGCTTACAGGTCAGTGTAGGACACCTCGACCGCTGCCACATCGCCTTTGAGAATGTCTCTACCGCAGTTGTAGACGAAACGTCAGGTAGAAATACCACCGGACCACGGTCTACAAGCCCGGAAACCATGAAGACTTGGAACAATGCCGGCCGTGAAAGCTTACACACCTGGACAATTATTTGTGTTTATTCACGTCATCTGTCTGTAACCGCTATACAGACACACCCATTTTTTACCATTTTGGTACGAAGCTCTGAATTCACGTCTGCTTGTTGCAAGCCCAAAAATATTACTGCAGCATTCATTAAGTTGACACCTATGCACTTGACAGCACTTACGATTCGCTTTGTAGTTATTTACGTATATCGAGAAAAAAAAACACATAAAAAGGGAGGTTAATTTACCTCAACAAGCCATTTCATAAATTAACAACACTTGTGTTTTTTCTACAACAATCAACTTTGGAAGTTTAAAAGTAAACTATAGCTGTCCTGTTGCTCTAAAATCGAGCAATACACTACAGAAGTAGGCTGTCCTAATTTGAGCGCGAAATTTAAAGTGGAGTCGATTGGCATTCAAAAATGTATGGGGTTTAACGGAATATTCGTTACTATTCTCTTAAAACACATTTCCTACCAAAACAATGGCTGTTTCATAAAAATAATTAATATATCCCGTCATTATTGGCTACAAAACTTTATTATTTCGTGTGAAATAATTTTTTATTTGAAATTAAAAATTTATGAAAAATGAATGTCCTAACTTGTTTCAGCCAGTGACGTTTATGTTAACCTAACTTCTCGTTGACGTTTGTCGAGGTATAATTTAAGCAATTATAATTAGAAATTGAGTCTGTTCTTTCCATTTGGAGTTGAAAAAGTGTTCTGAAGTCGTCTGAGCTACGCTAGATCAAGGGAGGGCAAGCTAAAAGGATAAAAAAATGTTTTCATCAATTAGGTATGATTTTAGCTTTTTCCTCAGTCGGAAATTTAAACTTTTTGCAGTCATAATTTTCATTATAACTGCAGTCAAGTACAAAACACTATTCCATAACAAATTGCTTTAATTATTAACGACGACGTGTTTTAAAAGACGAGGTTATGGCAGTAGAATGAATGAAATTTGAGTTGTGTCGTGTCAATGGGTGAACGTACGTTTAACGCACATTCAAGTTAGAAGGAGACAGACTGTCTCCTTCTAGCTTGAAGGCGTGGCGGAGTAGCAACTGTCTCAGGCAGTTGCGACTCCGCCACGCCTTCCTTTCCTAATCTATTGTTAATGAATTCTCTTTGATTAATTAATTTAATGTAATTTTAATGATGAATCCTGTTCACTGCTCTATTGGACAATAAATTTATTCTTTGATGTTCGGCCTAAAAGAAGCAATCTAATCATTCTTGCAATATTCAATCTAGTTTCTTCCAATCTCGATTTTTGATATTGAAGCCCTAGTACAATGTACATTATTTGACTTCGTTAGTACGACGTTGCCAAGGATTCCGAAGCATAGACAAGGCAAAGAGGCGTCACGCTTCGAAGTAAGGAACGTAACGACATCCATAAGACTCCAGCACTCAATTCTAAGGTAAATGAAGAACTTAATCCACAACGAAGACGGGCAAGTCTAGTTAAAATCCCCGCTAATTGCGTATTAGGTTTCAATCTAGACCGATAACCGAAGCAGTTCAGTGTCGGACGAATCTCAACCGACTTATCGACACGAGGAATACAATCTATTTACTGCGCTCCAGAAATGTACGTGCAGTACGCAGCTGGGATTCTAGATGGTAGCGTAGATCATAGCAGGGCTTGCTTAAATTAATGCATTGTTATATATGCGAGCGTACACAACGAAGCAGTGAGTGTAGCAGGTATAAGCGCTATTACAAGAGGTGGTAGATACAAGAATGCATCTCACCATTCTTTCAGCGCGCTGACTACTACAATCAACGTGTGACAACTGTCAAAAGGCCGTTACAAGTTTCGCAACAGATGTGACTAGTTTAATAAGTGAAATTTTACCAGTTTTTATTTAATATGTTTTGAGTTTTTTCTAAGACGTATTTAAAAGTGTTAGGTTCCATACGTAAATATTCAAAAAACCGGTTTGGGTAAAATTTTAATTCTTGGTATAAATGATGAAATTCGCCATGTTTAAATCGTTTTCTATTAATAGGGTGGACATGACAGCTCCTACCCAAATTTGTATTTAAAATATACCACTTTGTAGCACGAAATGTTACAATTACCACAAAACACCAAACCATAACAAACACTCTCGACGTACGTTTCGCCAACCAAGTTGGCATCATCAGGAGTTTTAATCATCTCCTGATGATGCCAACTTGGTTGGCGAAACGTACGTCGAGAGTGTTTGTTATGGTTTGGTGTTTTGTGGTAATTGTAACATTTCGTACCTTTACACCAAAGGTTCCACCATTTTTTATTGTCACTTTGTAGCAGAAGAACACAAATATTCGTCTTCGCTATCTGACATTTCAAACGCGATTTAAGCTTGTATCAATGCTAGTATCAAAGCTTCGTTGTGCAAACCTATAAGCGCTTATAATTTCAGCCATCATCTACCATATATGCTCTACCATCTAGAATCCCAGCTGCGTACTGCACGTACCTTAAGGATCAAAATCACGAGGAGCCCCGAACAAGCACGAAGTACCATTTGCATACCATATAACAGCTCTATAACAAACGGCTTTAAATGGCAAAGCTGATAGCGCATCTGCTTCGTACTCGGAAGGTCGCTGGTTCGATTCCGGTCGGAGCTATAAATGTTTTTTTTATATTACACTTGATATTTATTTATATAATATTTTTTTATATTCTTTTTTTTATTTTCTCTATTTATTTTTTTATCATACAATCAAACTTAGCGGGCTGTGCACTTTTGGTTTTGAACGAACCCTCACGGAGGGCAGAGTTTCTTGCGGGATAAGGGTGTTGGTGCGAAAGACGTTTTTTTCGGGGTTAAAAGGAAGGTGGTGCAGGGAAGAGTTCCTCAAAAACATACGCGGAGGGGTTTAGGTGCAATGTGGCGTTTTTTTCGGGGTTAAAAGGGAGGTGGTGCAGGTGGGAGTTCCTCAAAAACGTACGCGGAGGGGTTTAGGTGCGATGTGGCGTTTTTTCATGGTGAAAAGGGAGTTCGTGCAGGGGTGGCAGTTCCCCAAAAAAAAACGTGCACGGGGTGACGTTCCAGTGAATTATTCCAAAACGCACCATCACGCGAGCAATCGTGCGTCTTCGGGCTCCTCGTGGTTTGTTCCCTAAAACTCTTGTCTACGCTCCTCCTTTATTATAATATTATCCGAACAGTCACACAACATAGGCCTCTTCCAATCCCGAAATCAATGGATACCCGTTGATTTTTAGCGTGCTTTGGGATCGGGATTGTATTTCTGTCGGGATCAGACAAAATATCCAAAAATGTCGCAAAGAAAGTAATCCCCTAACCATTTTATAATACATTTTCATGATATATTTTTCCGTTTTGTACGTTTCGTTAAGCCGGCAGATAATTATTATAAATCGTAAGCCACTGACTTCATAGAGGTACTCGACAAGTGATTAAGAAAGTCTGCAGAACCATCGCCACCTGCACCGCGCTTCCGAACCACTACCACCGCATCCTCCTTCTAACTACTGGATGCGTACAGTTTACTTCTATACCGACAGTATTTCTCAATCGGTTTGTCTCTTTATCACTAAGGGGAATCCCGAAACATCAAAAGCGACGAAACTGAAGTATAGGTGTTTTCCATCAAAATATAACCAACTGTATAATTCTGTAATCTGTGTTTACTTAAGGCCACCAGCTGTCAGGAATATATGGGCCTAATACCAACTTATATATTTTCAATGTATTATTTTTTTTGCATACACACTGTAAAATAGCTACTTTACATGCGTGTATGTATGTACGGAATGGATCAGTTGACAGGAAGGTGTGTTGAAAATGTTTTCAAAACACACTAGTGTGGGAAATAAACAGTTTCCATTGTGATTTATGTGTTATTCGCTTACGGCCTGCTATAAATGTGAAGTTGGCGACGCAAATAAACTGTCAAATTTTTTTGAAAAGTGGCTATTTTATAGTGGGTATGGCAAAAAATACTAGGTGTGTATCTCGTACGTAATTATATTATGACATAAGTGACTGCCACTATTTCTCAGATCTCATTATTTAATAAAAATACCAGAACGGCAATAAAACGTGAGAAAACTACAGCTATCTTTCGTTCTAAACAAATCATGCAAGACATCCGAAAGTATCCACCCACAAAAGGTCGATACTTTCAAATTTCTTGCCGATGATTTGTATACAACGAAGACAGATGATTAAAAGCTGTAGCTTTCTCACTTTTTATTGCCCTTCAGGTCTTTTTAAATAATCTCTACTATATCCGATTAGAACCTGAGAAACTGGAGCTTGTAATAGATGGATGCATCGCTACACGCTCGGCTATTCTCAAGCCATGGTATTGTGGATTGAAATCATAGGCAAGAAATCCGAAAGTATCCACCCACAAAAGGTCGATACATTCAAATTTCTTGCCGATGATTTGTATACAACGAAGACAGATGATTAAAAGCTGTAGCTTTCTCACTTTTCATTGCCCTTCAGGTCTTTTTAAATAATCTCTACTATATCCGATTAGAACCTGAGAAACTGGAGCTTGTAATAGATGGATGCATCGCTACACACTCGGCTACTCTCAAGCCATGGTATTGTGGATTGAAATCATAGGCAAGAAATCCGAAAGTATCCACCCACAAAAGGTCGATACATTCAAATTTCTTGCCGATGATTTGTATACAACGAAGACAGATGATTAAAAGCTGTAGCTTTCTCACTTTTTAATGCCCTTCAGGTCTTTTTAAATAATCTCTACTATACCCGATAAGAACCTGAGAAACGGGGGCTTGTAATAGATGGATGCATCGCTACACGCTTGGCTATTCTCAAGCCATGGTATTGTGGATTGAAATCATAGGCAAGAAATCCGAAAGTATCCACCCACAAAAGGTCGATACTTTCAAATTTCTTGCCGATGATTTGTATACAACGAAGACAGATGATTAAAAGCTGTAGCTTTCTCACTTTTTATTGCCCTTCAGGTCTTTTTAAATAATCTCTACTATATCCAATTAGAACCTGAGAAACAGAGGCTTGTAATAGATGGATGCATTGCTACACACTCGGCTATTCTCAAGCCATGGTATTGTGTATTGATTGAAATAATTGAACTTTAAAGACCATTAACAGTTAAGGTTATTTGGTTATTTTGGCACCAATTCATATTTTCGATTCATTATTTTTTTTTTAATAATAAATTGAAAATCCAATTGACACTTTTACCAGCTCTCGAGCTAGAACCCGGACACTGTGAACTTGTAATAGAGGAACCATAACAACGCCATGTAAACAACAGCATTGCTACACGCTCGGCTATTTTCAAGTCCTTGTGTATTGATGGTCTAGTTAAGTGTACAGGTAAGATTTTATCGAACATCAGGTATCACGACAGATCTACACACGGTTTAGAGAAAGGGGGAGGCAGCAAAGACGCCCCGCAAGGAGATGCTGGAGCGTCGGCCGCAACTCGTGGCGTCACCGCAGATTACCTTATCAAGATGGCGCGCCACCGACGCAAACTTAATTAAACATCTCTGCCATAGAGGCGCAAGAGGTTCGGTCTGTTCTGTTGTTGTGTTTCTTATATTGGGTACTCACTGAGTACTCAGTGAGTACAGTGACTCGAATCATTAATAAAATTAAAAAATAAATATTAGTAAAAAAACTTTTTAGAGACAAGCTTTTATTTAAATGCACTAAAAAGGAAAAAATAATTTTTAATAATTTAGGTTCATAATTATAAAAGTGTGGGTCGTGAACTCTATGATTGTTTAGTAGTCACGACCCACGCTTTTATAATTATGAACCTAAATTATTAAAATTTATTTTTTCCCTTTTAGTGCATTTAAATAGAAGTTCGTATCTAAAAAGTTTTTTTCTAATATTTATTTTGTTCATTTTAGTCTCAAAATTTTACCCCCATTTGACACCCGTAGGGTTTGAATTTCTAAAAATCCTTTCTTAGTGGATGCTTACGTCAGAAAAGGAACCAACTGTTCACATTTTAAGTTTATAGCTTCAGCGATTTGGCCTGGGCGTTGATTAGTCAAAAAAACCCTACATCCCCGTTTGAACCCCTTAGGGGTTGAATTTATTTCTAAAAACGATTTATTCATGTATTGTCATCAGGAATACATATGTGTACAAAATTTCAAATCGATCGGATACGTGGAAGTCGTTCAAAATTGACTTGCAAGATTTGACCTAAACAAACTAACATACAGTTGACCTAAACAAACAAACTAACATACAAACACTGCAAGTTAATAAATACCTAAATAATAAAAGGTTGTAAAAACACATTCAAAATCTACTCAAAAGGCTCTTTTAGTTCGTTTACGGTTCGTAACTAAATTTAGAAGAGTTGGTGGCTGTTCGTTGTACATAAAAAAATGAAAGAAAAAAAAAATCTCGCGACTTATAATGAGTAAAGTGTATAAAATTGAATCAGTGCAACGAGTGTCGGGGCTATAATTGAATGAAAAGAATGCATTGCACGTTTTATTACCGTTAATCGGATGTTTCGTACAAAATACATAAACACTATATCTCTCCAATAAAGTTGGAGTTCGAGACATAACCTAACTTACATCCACTAGAAACATAAAACTACTTGCTATGTTTATCTCTTAAAGAAATCCGTTTAATTAAACAGTAAAACACTTGTGGTTGTTATTATTATTATTACTTTATCGCGTTAAACCAAAATGCATTTTCATTTTTATTAATTTCTCTGTTGAAACTCAACAGTCAAGATAAAGATTACAAAACCGTATTTTCAAAATATTTTTTTTTACATAAAGGGTGACATATATAGGTACTGCAAATCTAAAATGCCAGACCAACATGTTAATGCGAACACTTCGAAAAAAATTATAGAAAATTCACTATTTCTAATAATAAAAAAATATAACAAACGAAATTTAGATGGGTACAGTGGCGACGCAATTATTTAAAGATTATAATATTGACTCAATAATACAGTTTAATAATTAAAAAAAGTGTTACATTAATACATGAAAAATTTGTCTAATTTGCCACCTAAAACGCAAGGGAGAAAGGGTTGCCAGACTTACAGATTCTCAAATTTATAGAGGAATTGTTGAGATTATTTTGCCTAACGTAGACACTTAAGAAAATTCGTCGCTGCCTCTTGGACTAGTAATACACAATAAATTGATCGAATACCTGGATCTACCTGCACCCAAACCCAGTTCTGGCGTCGATGTAGATGACCTGAAATGGAACCAGTGGCGGACTAAGCCTGTCGGAGGCCCGGGGCGGCAGAACTAAATGAGGCCACCGTTCTGCTTAGAAATTGATGTATTTGTAGTGTAAATTTCTTAAAAAATGAATAATATAGATGTAATGGCTGACAAAAAAATCAAATATTTATAATAAACGACCTACCTACGTTTATATTTTGTATACGTACGGGGCCTCCAACTCCAAACTGCCTCTTACTTACTAAACATATTTTGGCCTTGTTTGGGATTTGATTAAGAAGAACTTCTCGATATTTGGAGGCCCCCCAGGATCAGAGGCCCGGGTTTCTAATATATTCGGCGTGCATTTTCTATTGTTGGAGGCGTTGCGTTATAACCGGAACAATGGCCGTTGTCGAGTGATGACGTCTCGTTGTCATTCTTATAGTATTGTGTCTACACCTTAGACAGGAATCTAGAGACGAAGTACAAGTGAATGGAGTGGTTGCTGTTCCGGTCACCACCCATACTCAAGGGTGGAGACCGGAACAATAGCCGTTGTCGAGTAAGATTTAGAGGTCCCCCCAGGATCAGAGGCCTGGGGTGAGCCGCCCTTTCCGCCTCCCCCCAGTCCGCCACTGAATGAAACAAAAAGAAAAACGACATGTTTTACATCTTCCATAAGTTGATGATCGAACCTTGTATCTCCCGTTAACGAGTCGTGATTGTCTCATAAAATTGAGAAATCTTAACAAATGTCGTGCTAAATGGTCGTATAAAATGGAGTTTATGTAGTACATTCGTGAAATAAGACGAAAAAGATGCAATGCGAAAATAATATCAATGACTCTTTCATTGGTGTCTTACAAGAGACGGCAAAGTTTTTTTACGACCGCGTGCAGTGGGTATCTTTCAGACTGATTAAAACAAGTCAGAAAGAAAATAGTGACCGGCATTTTGTATGTATGTGTAAATATACAAGGTGTCCTACTTATTTGGCTACATAGGGAAACAACGAGGTTTAGAGTATTTTCTTTTTTAACCCCCGACGCAAACGACAAAACGGGCTGTTTTTGAAGCGGTGTTTGTGTGATTCATATCACAACAGCATACAATCTGTGAAAATTTAAACCAGCGATCTCTTATCGTTTGTGAGATAAGAACCTTGTGACAGACGGACGGACGGACATCTTAGGTTCAGTAATAGGGTTCCGTTCGGAGGCGCTTACGGACAACTACAATTCTTTGTCGTTATGCCTGTGTTTCGGCTTGCTTCTCTTCGACGCAAAGATATCAAGGAAACTAGACAGTTCGTTTGCTGCCGAGAGTGTGGCTGGCGCGTTCGGTTAAACTCGGCGCTTACGGACATCTACAACTCTTGTCGTTATGCCTGTGTTTAGGCTTTCTTCCCTTCGGCGCAAAGAACAAAGATACCAGGGACTAGATGGTTTGTTCGCTGCCAAGAGTGTGGCTGGCGCGTTCGGTTAAACTCGGCGCTTATGGGCATCCACAACTCGTTGCTATGCAGAAGTTCCGCTCAACAAAGGAAACGTTCTATTTTTAACCGACTTCAAAAAAAGGAGGTGGTTCTCAAATCGGTTTTATTTTTTTTTTATGTTTGTTACTTTAGAACTACGTTATTTATAAGCCGATTTGGAAAATTATTCATTTATTGGATAGGGTACACCTCGAAGTTGGTCCCATATAAATTTTACTTAAATCGGTTCAGTAGTTCGGCTGATTTTAATAAAAGTGAGTAGCGGCGTGTGATTCCTTTAAAGTAAATGCCACTTTTTGACACACAGCGTAAGAAATCGGTTTAATATTAACTAAAAAGTACAAAATTAAAAACTTTTTAACAAAAAAAAAAAAAACCTGCTTCAAAAAGGCACTAAAAAGATGAAAATAATGAAATTTTGAGATCTGCGCCAATTTTCATTCCACCTTTAGAACTGTATTGCGTTCGGACACCCTGTAAATGTTGACCGAGTCGGTAATTCTTATAAAAGCACTCGATTATTGTGTTGCGAAACGATAAATATTAGTGATATGTAGTGACGTGGTAATAAAACAAAGTTACCCAAGTAATAACCGTTCCAACTACTCAAGTGAAATGCTTGCTAAATTCATTTCCAATTTTTATTTAATAATAAAAATACAATAGATGTATCAAAAACTAAATGACAATAATGTGTAGTCTACTACATGTTATTGACGGGAAAAAGATTAACTCTAATAAAGATGAAAAACTTGCAGTCTCTGATCAATTACAGAAAAATCATGATAATTCGTGTCTTCCAGTATACGGTCTGTCTTTCTACACGGTTAATATTTATTTTTGAATAGCCGTTACCCGCGGCATTGCACCAGAAACACCCTGCGCCTATCACCAGGCCAACACTTCTTTCTAGAGACAACATAATATTTATTAGTAATAATAATTTTTTATTCCTCATATACCTAATAAATTTTAGTCAAAAAAAACTTTTTAGAGACAAGCTTTTATTTAAATGCACTAAAAAGGAAAAAATAATTTTTTATAATTTAGGTTCATAATTATAAAAGCGTGAGTCGTGAACTCTATGATAGTTTATTAGTCACGACCCACGCTTTTATAATTATGAACCTATAAATTGTTAAAAATTATTCTTTCCTTTTTAGTATGCATTTAAATAAAAGCTTGTCTCTAAAAAGTTTTTTTCTAAAATTTATTTTGTTCATTTTAGTCTTTCAAAATTTTACCCCCCTTTGACACACGTAGGGGTTGAATTTCGAAAAATCCTTTCCTAGTGGATGCTTACGTCAGAAAAGGAACCAACTGTCCAAATCTCAAGTTTCTAGCTTCAACGATTTGGCCTGGGCGTTGATTAGTCAAAAAAAACCCTACATCTCTGTTTGAACCCCTTAGGGGTTGAATTTATTTCTAAAAACGATTTATTCATGTATTGTCATCGGGAATACATATGTGTACAAAATTTCAAATCGATCGGATACGTGGAAGTCCTTCAAAATTGACTTGCAAGATTTGACTTAAACAAACAAACACACAAACAAACGAACTAACTAACAAACATTGCAAGTTAAATAAAAGCTTGTAAAAAGTAGCTGATATTCATTAGCGCCAACGGTCACTGTGTGGCTGGCGCGTTCGGTTAAACACGGCGCTGACGGACATCTACAACAGTCTCAGTTCTACCGTCTACGGGAAACTTAGAGAACGTCCTGTCGGAGCCCGGAGATGAAGTATACTCCGAGTGGTATCTTCAAAACTGAGGACACCCCCACCCCACTTGTTTCCCGATTTGTACATACGACCGCGTTGTGCAGTCATTGGCTTTGTTTGGCCGATACATGGTTGTTTTCCACACGTGATATGAATAAAATGATGCATTCTTGCAGCCCGCAACTGCACTCGCGACGTTGATGATGCATCGACAATTCCCTCAACTAGGACCGACGAGACTACCTACTTAATTTGTGTTCAAGTTTGTCTGGACCAAAGTTTTCGACGCAGTAATATACACTCGGTCCAGTAAACAGATATATTTATAACGCGAACAGTGGCGGCGCTAGGATTTTTTGTTAGAATTGGCCATTTTAAATTGTTAACAATATGCATTTTCATCAGGAGCTGACTGGGACTTAATTTCGGCCCGGACTAGAGGCGGCATATTAACTAATTTTCTAATCTTTTTTTAGACAAGATTAGATACCTATAGATATCTTTGAAAATAAAAGTGCGGGGTGTTAGAGTCGATTCAGCGTTATTTTTTCTATAAATAAAATTAATTTCAAACGATTCGGGACGAATTTATTTTTCAAAAATTTTGCAAATTTGTACAAAGATAGGGGTCTTCTTACTTTTGGCATTTTTAAGAAAACTCAAAAATCTCTCAGATGCTGTTTAAATCATTGAAACTGAAAGTGCGGGGTGTTGGAGTCGATTCAGCGTTATTTTTTCTGTAAATAGACTTAATATCAAACGAATCAGGTCAAATTTATTTTTCAAAAATTTCGCAAATTTGTACAAAGAGGGGCGTCTTCTTACTTTTTGGCATTTTTAAGAAAACTCAAAAATATCTCAGATGCTGTTTATATCTTTGAAACTAAAAGTGCGGGGTGTTGGAGTCGATTCAGCGTTATTTTTTCTGTAAATAGACTTAATATCAAACGAATCGGGTCGAATTTATTTTTCAAAAATTTCGCAAATTTGTACAAAGAGGGGGGTCTTCTTACTTTTGGCATTTTTAAGAAAACTCAAAAATCTCTCAGATGCTGTTTATATCTTTAAAACTAAAAGTGCGGGGTGTTGGAGTCGATTCAGCGTTATTTTTTCTATAAATAGACTTAATATCAAACGAATCGGGTCGAATTTATTTTTCAAAAATTTCGCAAATTTGTACAAAGAGGGGGGTTTTCTTACTTTTGGCATTTTTAAGAAAACTCAAAAATCTCTCAGATGCTGTTTAAATCATTGAAACTGAAAGTGCGGGGTGTTGAAGTCGATTCAGCGTTATATTTTTTCTGTAAATAGACTTAATATCAAACGAATCGGGTCGAATTTATTTTTCAAAAATTTCGCAAATTTGTACAAAGAGGGGAGTCTTCTTACTTTTGGCATTTTTAAGAAAACTCAAAAATCTCTCAGATGCTGTTTATATCTTTGAAACTAAAAGTGCGGGGTGTTGGAGTCGATTCAGCGTTATTTTTTCTATAAATAGACTTAATATCAAAAGAATCGGGTCGAAATTATTTTTCAAAAATTTCCCAATTTGTACAAAGAGGGGGGTCTTCTTACTTTCGGCATTTTTAAGAAAACTCAAAAATCTCTCAGATGCTGTTTATATCTTTAAAACTAAAAGTGCGGGGTGTTGGAGTCGATTCAGCGTTATTTTTTCTGTAAATAGACTTAATATCAAACGAATCGGGTCGAATTTATTTTTCAAAAATTTCGCAAATTTGTACAAAGAGGGGGGTCTTCTTACTTTTGGCATTTTTAAGTAAACTCAAAAATCTCTCAGATGCTGTTTATATCTTTGAAACTAAAAGTGCGGGGTGTTGGAGTCGATTCAGCGCTATTTTTTCTATAAATAAACTTAATATCAAACGAATCGGGTCGAATTTATTTTTCAAAAATTTCACAAATTTGTACAAAGAGGGGGTAATTGAAGGAACTACTCTCAGGAAAATGACTCATTGCAATAGAGATAACTTCAGCGAAAACAAAATAATAAGTAGCTAAAAGCTATTAATAAATAACCTGTTATTTAAAACCTGTTAATCAATGACAGACTGTTATTTTTAAATAAAGAACAGTTCTTCTCGCCACCGCTGTCTCAACCAGCTTGAGTTAATATAACGATAGCTCGAAAAGTGTAATGTGTTCTTCTCACTCGACAAAATCTCCATCCGAAATGTTCTTTGGTAAATCCCATCCAAAACAAAGTGCTTGTAAATCCGTCAGTTGCAATAAAAACCCATAACGGAGCAACTTCCAAACAGAGCTGTGCTAGACGTTGGAGGTTTACATAAGTAATATTTGACAGACGATTATGACGACATTGTCTGTTGTTGGGCGTTCGTATCTAAGGTTACAAGTCAAAAACGCTTACGCCGAATTTTAGGTCATTTATCCCTACCTCCATTCCACGTATCTTTTTTACCTGGCTTGTCATTGACTGTTGCTGGCTAGGTGACAGAACACGGAATGCGTGCGCAACCATATTTTTGAAGTGAAAACTTCTTTAGGTGCACTTTACGTTCTTTCTGAATAGTGAACCGTCACGCTCGGGTCGGTGACGCGGAATCGGGTTTACTCGACTCCACTCGACATCAAGCGCGCTCGGGTCGGTGACCACGTTTACTGTCTAACAAGGAGTGCATCGTTTCAAGAATTACATCTTTATTATTACGTATTATAATAATAAAATAATATTATGTATGTTCTGCAAATAATCAAGTTTTCATTTCTGTCGTGTCGTCATTAGCACACACCCACTTTTTTTCTCTCTTTTTTTTGCAGAAAAAGCACTAACGATATCTCGCTTTAATTTCGAGAAATAAGTCCATTAGGTTTTTTAACATATAGTCTCGGTTTTCTCGTTCGGTTACGCATGTCGAGGTCACGTCAGGTCACGTCCAATCGAAGTATCGCGTATAAGTATATTCCATCAACACTATTTCAGAAGACTGCGTCAACCCAAACAAACAACTTGGTACGTAAATATAGCAGTACTATACACAACGGGATACGCGGCGTAGAGATATCGCAGCAGCTTTATACGCAGTAGGTCGCTGGTTCGAACCCGGGCGGCACCATTATTTTTAGATATTTTATATTTTTTTAACTATCCCATATTCCACTTGATATTTATTTATATTTTTCTCTATTTATTCTTTATTTTAATATTTTACTATCGTAAAGTGTCAAAATTAGCGGGGTGTGCACTTTTAGTTCAAACCACGTAAACAAAATTTTTCGGCGATTTCGGGTTACAAGCGTTTAGGGTTATGGCAAAAAGTTCCACTTATATTGTGGTGTCATGAAACTGCACTCTAGTTTTTTGTTTTTTATTTTTTACTTTTTAGTGTCAAAAAGTGACATTTACCTTAAAGGAATCACACGCCGTTACTCACTTTTATTAAACCGACTTTCTTACGCTGTCTGATGTGTCAAAAAGTGACATTTACCTTAAGGAATCACACGCCATTACTAACTTTTATTAAAATCATCCGAACTACTGAACCGATTTTGATGAAATTTCTATGGGACCAATCTGAAAGTATATCCTTCAAATAAAATTTTTTTTTGAAATCGGTTCATAAACGACGAAGTTATCCGCGAGCAAACATAAAACATAACCACATAAAAAATATATACGATCGAATTGAGAAACTTCCTTTTTTTGAAGTCGGTTAAAAAATTCTACTCGAAAATAAAGAAATAAAAAAAAAATACAAAAAAAATCGCAAATTTGTAATAAGCGTTTTTGTCTTACGGGTGCAGATATATATCGGGATCTCACTTCTATGCACGCTAATTATACATGCATGTACGAGTTAGAGAGAGATGCATGCCCACAAAACATTGCCACAAGTTGTCTGAAACCATGCCACCTGTACCATTGTCTCTATGAGAGACACGCGCCTGGACACACAAGCTGCATTGCTGTATACCCGGAAATCGTAGCTGGTTTCTCGTTAGCAATTCGGGTAATTCTCGAATAATTTCAAACTGATTTTGGTAAGATGGTTCAAAATAACCTGCATTATCCTCAAACAGTTGCATTTCCGCTTTGCAACCGTATTTCGAAAATAAACATGGCGGCTAGTGAACAGCTGATTTATTTTAGGTTATGTCTAAATAATATAAGAATTTCTCGCTAGCAATTCGGGTAATTCAAGAATAATTTCAAACTGATTTTGGTGAGATGGTTCAAAATAACCTGCATTATCTTCAAATAGTTGCATTTCCGCTTTGCAACCGTATTTCGAAAATAAACATGGCGGCTAGTGAACAGCTGATTTATTTTAGGTTATGTCTAAATAATATAAGAATTTTAGCAATTCGGGTAATTCAAGAATAATTTCAAACTGATTTTAGTAAGATGGTTCAAAATAACCTGCATTATCCTCAAACAGTTGCATTTCCGCTTTGCAACCGTATTTCGAAAATAAACATGGCGGCTAGTGAACAGCTGATTTATTTTAGGTTATGTCTAAATAATATAAGAATTTCTCGCTAGCAATTCGGGTAATTCAAGAATAATTTCAAACTGATTTTGGTGAGATGGTTCAAAATAACCTGCATTATCCTCAAATAGTTGCATTTCCGCTTTGCAACCGTATTTCGAAAATAAACATGGCGGCTAGTGAACAGCTGATTTATTTTAGGTTATGTCTACATAATATAAGAATTTCTCGTTAGCAATTCGGGTAATTGAAGAATAATTTCAAACTGATTTTGGTAAGATGGTTGAAAATAAGCTGTATTATCCTCAAACAGTTGCATTTCTGCTTTGCAACCGTATTTCGAAAATAAACATGGCGGCTAGTGAACAGCTGATTTATTTTAGGTTATGTCTAAATAATATAAGAATTTCTCGTTAGCAATTCGGGTAATTCAAGAATAATTTCAAACTGATGTTGGTAAGATGGTTCAAAATAACCTGCATTATCTTCAAACAGTTGCATTTCCGCTTTGCAACCGTACTTCGAAAATAAACATGGCGGCTAGTGAACAGCTGACTTATTTTAGGTTATGTCTAAATAATATAAGAATTCCTCGTTAGCAATTCGGGTAATTGAAGAATAATTTCAAACTGATTTTGGTAAGATGGTTCAAAATAATCTGTATTATCCTCAAACAGTTGCATTTCCGCTTTGCAACCGAACTTCCAAAATAAACATGGCGGCTAGTGAACAGCTGATTTATTTTAGGTTATGTTTAAATAATACAAGAATAAAAGTGTCCTAGCCTGCGCTACCCTCTTTCCCTCAAGCAGTTGAAATTCTGATTTGCAAAAGTTTGTTTGTAGGTAGAATTATTTTTTAAATGGAATTACATTTTTAAACAAAGAAATAAATAAATAATAATATGACATAGATACACTAAAAAACTTACCAAAATAGACAGCAAAAATAGATGGGAAAAACACACTTACCTAGAACAAAAAGAAAATACAGTTAGTAACATTACCAAGTTTTTAGGAGTCCGTACATCCGATGAAAAAACAGATCCCTTATAGGATCACCCTCGTGTCTGTCTATCTGTCTGTACCCGTCCGTCTGTTACAGCAAAAGCATGCTATTTTATATGTTGTAGAACAAAAAATACAATGTATATTTATAGGGCGACTCCCCCCAGAGGGGACATTGGAATGTGGTTGCTATCGCAAATTGCATTCCAATGTTCTTTGGGAATTAGCGTTCTCAGGGACCCGAGCTCGTACCAGTCGGTCTGTGTATGCCGGCTGGCGGATTCTAATACACAAATGGATTATATTTTGTTGTGTTGAAGACGCTAATGACCTGAGTTGTCGACGCGTCTATAATCTACAATTAATTAATTAATTTATAGGGCGGAATGATATTTGTACTCGTGTTACTGTTAAACTCGATGACGCTCGTTTTAATATAATGTCACACCTCGTCAATAATACGTTATTACGCCCTAGATATATAATCTACTATTTTTCTATATTTAATATAATGACTAATGATTAAAAACAGGGTGTTGGAATACTGATAGCAAAATATTTATTTATCATTTTTGTCCAGTATTTACGCAAAAATAAATATGGCTTTTGAAGATAAGATAACATTCCTGAAACGTCACTGAAAATAAATTGTTTATTTTTGTTTTTTTTTTCACTGTTGTCGGCCAAATTAAATCTTTCACAATATTAATTTCATTTGTAATTATGTATTACAAAACATTTCAAGGCTACTAGAATTTATTTATATTTTTTCTTTAGAACTGTGTTCATATTTCAATAAATTATTGCACTTCAACGATTCAATTAACAATGAGATATGCCCAATAATAATTTTCAAAATTATTATAGGGCATATCCAGCCGATTTGAGAAAGCCAGCATTCATTGTAATCAAATATATAAAATTCTCGTGTCACGGTGTTTGTTGCCAAACTTCTCCGAAACGGCTGGACCGATTTTGATGAAATTTTGTGTGCTTATCGGGTAGGTCTGAGAATCGGCCAACATCTATTTTTCATACCCCTAAATGTTAAGGGTGGTCCACCCCAAAATTTTCTTTTTTATTTTTTGGACAAAATTTTTTGTTTCTATTTTTTCATGATTCAGCATTGAAAAATACATACAATTCTAAATTTTCACCCTTATACGATCAACCCCTGATTTTTAATCGCGATTTTTATATTAAGCTTTAAAAAATACATATATGGCGAACGAGCGAAGCAAGTGAGTAGTGTATTTATAATATTCAAGCGAACGAGCGAAGCGAGTGAGTAGTGTATTCATAATATTCAAGCGAACGAGCGAAGCGAGTGAGTAGTGTATTGCAGTCTGGGCGAAGCCGGACGGGGCAGCTAGTGTTGTTATAAATATAAAAATAAAAATAGCTCTCGCAGATTGTGGATTTGCGGTGTATCGTTGCTATACACAGGATGTCCCAAAAAAATGGGATATAAAGTAACAGTTGATTCCTTACAAAAAAATATTGCGATATACCCCAACTTGTCTATTCCGAAAGTTGATATTAAAAGAGATACAGGGTGTCAAAATTTAATTTTTATTTTTGATTTTCTTAAATAACTTTTAAAATAGTTTAGGCTTTTAAACGAAATTTGGTATATGGGGATTTTTTGATATGAGAAATTCAAATCTGACCTTGGTATGGCTCTTAGTTGTAGGGGGCGCCACTTACACACCTTTTCACTCATTCAAATAGTCATAACTTTTTTATACGCACTCGTACTATTTTTTTGAATTAAAAAATTGATTTTTCCGTAAAAAAGGTATACTTTGTAAAAGTGGCTAGGAGTAACCTTTTTCAAGATATTTGTACTTAAAGTAATCGATGCAATGTGGTTTTAGGCGCACTTTGCATTCTTCCTGAAAAGTGAACGAAAGTGAACCGTCACGCTCGGGTCGGTGACGCTGAATCGGGTTTACTCGACTCCACTCGACATCAAACGCGCTCGGGTCGGTGACCACGTTTACTGTCTAACAAGGAGTGCATCGTTTCAAAAAGTACGTTTTTATTATTACGTATTATAATAATAAAATAATATTATGTATGTTTTGCATGTAATCAAGTTTTCACTTCTGTCGTGTGATCATAAGCAGTAAGCACACACTCGCTTTTTTTAACAAATATACCGACATTTTTTGCTTATTATGCTTAAATTTGAGGTTAACTCACCTATCTAAAATTATTTGGTTGGCATCGCTCTATAGTTCAAACCTCCATACGAATAACATGTGGTGAGAGTATCAAATGTCCGAACCCTTGATGCTCCTTAGAGACACCTCCTTGTATTATTGAGGGCTACGCTTGTGTGCACGCGCCTTTTTAGCGTCCATCTTCGCCAACATTACATTGTTTTGTGTCCGCGCATGTAGCGTCTACAATTTGTATAAAACAATAGATGTGGAAGCGGTCGTGAAATTGCTTTTTCCGGTTTTCTTTCATCTGTTTTATTCCGACAGTTTATTTATGTTTGGTTATGTCTGCGCGCGCGCTCCGCCCGTACGCATGTATCACCTCCACCCCCACCCACGCCGACACATCACGTGACGTCAAAATTGCTCCGCGGTTCGCGCACTTTTTAATTTCAGCAAATATTTTTTTTTAATTTATTTAATTAAGAGCCCTACAGTTTACAAATTATTTACTATAAACAACTGTTTTTAACATTTGTTTGTTTTTTAGGTAAACGTGCTTTAACCCTTTAACGGCTCCCAACGCATGGCCAACGTATGCTAATGTTGGCGAATGTATTGGCGACCGTTAAACAAAATGGGTGGCGAAGATGACGCAATTATTGCAAGTGCTTCAGCGGTAACAATTTATGTCCAGCAAGATTCTGTTTGGCCAGCGTTGACCAAGCTTAGTACAACCGATGTTTAGGGAATGTACACCAACATTAAACAAAAATGGATAGTGAAGATGGCGCAATTATTGCAAGTGCTTCAGCGGTAACACTTTATGTCCAGTAGCCACACGACAAGATTCTGTTTGGCCAGCGTTGACCAAGCTTAGTACAACCGATGTTTAGGGAATGTACACCAACATTAAACAAAAATGGATAGCGAAGATGACGCAATTATTGCAAGTGCTTCAGCGGTAACACTTTATGTCCAGTAGCCACACGACAAGATTCTGTTTGGCCAGCGTTGACCAAGCTTAGTACAACCGATGTTTAGGGAATGTACACCAACTTTAAACAAAAATGGATAGCGAAGATGACGCAATTATTGCAAGTGCTTCAGCGGTAACACTTTATGTCCAGTAGCCACACGACAAGATTCTGTTTGGCCAGCGTTGACCAAGTAGTACAACCGATTTTTAGGGAATGTACACCAACATTAAACAAAATGGATAGCGAAGATGACGCAATTATTGCAAGTGCTTCAGCGGTAACAATTTATGTCCAGTAGCCACACGACAAGATTCTGTTTGGCCAGTGTTGACCAAGCTTAGTACAACCAATTTTTAGGGAATGTACACCAACATTACATAAAATGGGTAGCGAAGATGACGCAATTATTACAAGTGCTTCAGCGGTAATAATTTCTTGTGCAGTTCTTAATACATGTTTCATGACAATAATACACACACACTGACAAACACCGCGTAGTGAAAACTGTCTAGTAGTGATGGGCGATTACGAGATATTTTAGTCGATTGTCTCGATTGTTCAAACATCTCGATGACTCTCGATGGTTTTCTCTTGGACTCGATTGTTGTTGTTTCATAGTTCACCGCAACCGAGTCGAATAGTACTGAATCGTACAGACGATGTACACTGTCGTGAGCCACATAATATATTATAATCGTTCATCACTCAACAATTGTGGTCGAGTCGATTGAGTAATCGAGTGCTCTGAGACCGACTGAACAGTGTGAACAGTGAACAATCAACGATGAACGAGTCACGTGAACGTCAGACTTCAGTCGACTGGCATATAACCTTGAATCGCGATTATATGCATTCTCATTCGCTGGCAAATAATCGACTTGAACTATCGAACATTTCGATTGTAAAATCAAACTCCGAGTCGATTGTGGACTCGATTGTTGTTATGAACGATTGCAATTGTTTCGATTGTAAAAACATCTTACAATCGCCCATCACTACTGTCTAGTCGTCTGGATGAAAACAAAGTCATATTTGTAAGTCGAGGCGTTGCCCAATCCCTTTGATGAGTGTCACAAAAAAACCAGCCTCAAAGCGAATGTTTTCCAAAGCCAACGTTGGTGACTGTTAAATATAGAGCACAGGAAAACCATCCACACGGCATGGCAACTGCACGAATGTAAACATTGGTCGACATTTGCCATGCTGTCTGGAGCCGGCTTGATCGTTATAACGTCACCGCTAATTGTTGGACTGTTCGAATCAGATTGCGTCACACCAGATGTCAAAAATTACTTTAAATTAATTAATCTCACATAAAATATGATTTCCTTTTGCCTAATCCTTATTGTGTATGTTAACTTGTACCTTTCCCTCAGGGGAAATAATGGAATTGTTACAAAACTGTTTTCTGAGTTAGCGGAATAAATATTTATTTACAATAATTAAAAATACAATAACAATAAATGCAACAGCGAAAAGTCAGTTCTAACAATCAACACAAGTAATTAACACTTAACTATACACAAATATCTGGGTGCCGAGCTTTGCTCGGATGAGTTCAAAAAAATAGTACTTGTATGCTGTGAGATATTATTTTCTCAAAATATTATTCCGAAACGAATTTATTTCTGAAACATAATTTAAATAATTGTTTCTGTTAAATATTTTAAATACCTATGTGTATTTTTAAGCGTAAAAACTAAGTATCAACTTGAATCAAGCATTTTTTCCTGTAAATATTACTTAGGTCGCCATTTTCAAATCTACCGCCGTTATTGTTTTGTTGACTGAAGAGCTCGCAAAAACCGATTTTCATAGATTGAATATCTTGTAAAAATGTTCGAATCAGATGAAATTCTGCTTGCCCGTTGCCGTTTCAATAATCCATTTTTAAACATTGATACCAAATATCAACTTTATCGAAGTACTTTTTCTCTGTGATGTCATCTTAGCAACTTTCAGTAAATTTCAAATATTTTTTTTGCATAGAAGGTACCTACTAAAAAACTCACAAAAATCGATTTTCGAAGAAATAGAATTCATATTATATCTTTTAATAACAAACGTCAGACTATAAACCTGCAGCGCAAAACTTTTTTGCATGCATCTTCACCATAGTTTTTAAAAATCGATGTGTTTTGATATACTGCATGCCTGCGTCGCTAGAAGTGCGGCCCTTCGGGCGGCCGTGCAAATTTTTAAACAAAACTTTTTTGTATGTATCTTAACAATAGTTTTCAAAAATCGATGTGTTTTTACACAGACTCGCGGTGCCAGAAGTGCGGCCCTTCGGGCCGCCTATTTATCATTATTTACATATTGTGCAAGACACTTCTTATATTAGTGTTCATTTACAGTTTTAACTCTTGTGATATATTATACAAAATCTATGTAGAAATAGGCTTCGAATCGATCTCTTTTTTTTAATTGCTCCCCCTGGGACCAAGATTCCTACCTAGATCGATTTCTCGCCCCGAAAAATCCCCATTCTGTAAATTTCATCAAAATCGTTATTCTTTTTTGAGAAAAAAAAGTCTAGGTAAGATTATACGTCATACTATATTTAACGTACATAATCATATTTTATATAGGTAATATAAAAATAACATACTTAGGTATCTATTTATTTAAATATTAGTTAAAACTACTTACATAATTACTTTTAGTTTTTATTTCTGTTATTCTTTACTATACAAATAGTTCACGGATTATTTTAAAGTAAGTTAAAAATTCTGTCAGAGTATTTTGACATATAAATAATGAAAGTAGTTTGTTTTCTCCAAAGCCTACTCACGATATTACAATGTTTTGACAGGTCAAAAAACCGTTTTTAAAAATGATAAAATCGATAGGAAAACGAATTTTTCCAGGGATGAGACCTAGCTAAATCGATTTTTTGCCCCCCGAAACCCCTTTTCGGTAAATTTGATCAAAATCGTTAGAGCCGTTTTCGAGAAAATATTTATATAGATACATAGAAACATATATATATATACAAGATTTACTCGTTTAATAATATAGGGGGATTGACTACACTAATATTTATTTTATCCGGTGAATTTATATCACGGTATTTATATCAGATTTATTTCTAACGTTTATTTATGTCGGTCATTTACTCAATTACTTCAGAGTTCAGTACTATTTATTTACATCCACTCCACTATTTATATCACTGTACTGACTGATTCGACCGTTGATTGACTAATATTTATATCACTGATCCGCTTGGTTGCACGACTCACCATTGGCCTGACTTCTTCGCACTCGCTTGCTTATATAGCCCGCTTGGCTTAGGCACAGCGCGTTCTCTAGAATGTTCGTGCAGTTACTCGTTGTTCAGCAAGCAGACACCGCTTCTCAGAATTCCTGCCTGACGTTTATATACAGGGTGATCCGTAACAGAATGTAGTTTGCATTCCAATATTTTGTGGGGATTAGCACTCCCAAGAACCCGAGCTCGTACCAGTCGGTTTGTGTATGCCGGCTGGCGGATTCTAATACACAAATAGATTTTTTGTTGTGTTGAAGACGCTAATGACCTGAGTTGTCGACGCGTCTATAATCTACAATAAATAAATAAATAAACTGTACCTTAGTCAAGTGAATTTTAATTTAGCGGGACGATCCCCATTACTGAAATTTTGCAGCAAATTAAATGTTATTGTTACGGATCACCCTGTATATAAACAGCAAACAAAGAGTTCCGAGAAACGGGGTCTGCATACTGAACAACGAGTACCTGCCCGAATGTTCTAGAGAACGCGAGAAGCACTGGGCTCCAGTCCACGCAGCCTATATAAATCAGTGAACAGTGAGTCGCGAAATCAGTCAACGGGAATCAGTCAGTGTAGATTATACTGTGACAGTGTTGAACAGCGAAATAAATCTGATATAAATACAGTGATATAAATCGTGCAGAAATATAAATAGTTCCGTGATATAAATTGATAAAATAATCAACTAGAAATAAATAGTCCTGGTATATAGTTAATTGTATATAGTTAAGTGTTCATTACTGTTTAATTATTGTTTACTTGTGTTGATTGTTAGAACTGACTTTTCATTGTTGCATTCACTGTTATTGTATTTATAAATATTGTAAATAAATATTTATTCCGCCAACTCAGAAAACAGATTTGTAACATTATAAAAATTCCCAACGATGTAAAATTGAAAGAGTCGCTTGAAGAGTTAATTTCTATGTTTTTCCACAAGCAAATAATTTTACAACAGAATGAATGACAATAAATTTAAACGATTTTTTTTTCAAACGCCAACAAAAATTTAATTTCACGAAATTAATCAACCTTCTAAATTGATTGTTTTTAATTACATTGTGAAAAATGGAACAGTCTTTTCACAGCTTTCGTTTTGTATTAAAGCGTAATTATTTCAGTAATTATTAGAACAATACAAAATGTTGATCATTATCAATGGCTTACTCCTGATGAATTATGAAACGAATATCATTATAGTAGATTTGTATATCTAGTGGCGTAATGAGATATATTACTGACGAGTAGTGACATTATGTTAAAACGAGCAAAGCGAAATTTTAAGTCACACGAGTCATAATTTATTTATTAATTGTAGATTATAGACGCGTCGAAATCTAAGGTCGTTAGCGTCTTTCAACTACACTAAATAACAACTAACTTGAAACAAAATAACATCACAAAACATCCATGAGCGCAGGTGGGATTCGAACCCACGGCAGTCCAGTCTAGAGGTTGCGGCGCCAAGCATGCTAACCACTAGGCTATACTGCCCTCTACGAGTCATAGTATCATTACGCACGAAATATATTTGGTACTTTTTGCCATACCCGTTGCCCACTATAAAATAGCTGCTTTTCACTTTTGGGCTTGAGAATAGCCGAGCGTGTAGCAATGCTGTTGTTTACATGGCGTTGCTATGGTTCTTCTATTACAAGTCTCCAGTTCCCGTGTTCTAGCCCGAGAGCTGGTAAAAGTGTCAATTAGATTTTCAACTTATTAAAAAAAAATAATGAAAGTGTTTTCAAAACACACTAGTGTGGAAAATAAACAATTTCCATAGTGATTTATGTTTAATCGTTTTAAACCGCCTGCTATTATCTACTCACGGCTTGCTATTAATGTGTTTTTTAAAGCTAAATAAAATAAAAAATTCAAAAAGAAAAAATTTCTTTAAAAAAATAGATAAAAAAATCTGGATAGGGACACCCTCATCACCTAGCGGTATGAAATGTACTTTACGACCTATTCTCATACCTACCAAATAAACACACAAAATTTCATGATAATCGGTCAAGCCGTTTCGGAGGAGTATGAACACAAACACCGTGACACGAGATTTTTATATATATAGATAGATATATAACCCAGAAATACTAGTTACGTATTTAGAAAAAATGGTACATACGTACTTTTCAGCTTTTGAAAATACTGAAAGGTCTATTTATCGATCGTCCTGTATTTACACATAATTATGCCTTACAAAATTAATTACGTGCAATTTATTTCCTGAGTAGTGCACTTAGAAGAACCAAAATAAGTTGTCACACAATACATACTTATCGATCGTCCTGTATTTATAAACTATGCATTACAAAAAGCTCACGTGAAATTCATCATCTCCTGAGTAGCGCACTTAGGTAGAGTTATATTCACTTACATATATAGCTCTGGAAGGGAAGAGATTGACAGGGTAAAGCCGTAGACTGTAAAAAGTGGTTCACTATATGAGTTATATTGTACATCGTCAAACAGTTTACTCTCTCACTCAAACGAAAAACGACGTCAGAAGTGGGGGAAATGAGCTGTTAGCGAGAAACTGATTGGCTGGCAGGTAGATACGAAACGACAACGTTGGGAGGAGGGGAAATGAGCTGTTAGCGGAGAACTGATTGGCTGGCAGGTAGATACGAAACGACAAAGTTGGGAGGAGGGGAAATGAGCTGTTAGCGGAGAACTGATTGGCTGGCAGGTAGATACGAAACGACAACGTTGGGAGGAGGGGAAATGAGCTGTTAGCGGAGAACTGATTGGCTGGCAGGTAGATACGAAACGACAAAGTTGGGAGGAGGGGAAATGAGCTGTTAGCGGGAAACTGATTGGCTGGCAGGTAGATACGAAACGACAACGTTGGGAGGAGGGGAAATGAGCTGTTAGCGGGAAACTGATTGGCTGGCAGGTAGATACGAAACGACAACGTTGGGAGGAGAGGAAATGGGCTGTTAGCGGGAAACTGATTGGCTGGCAGGTAGATACGAAACGACAACGTCGGGAGGGGGGAAATAAGCTGTTAGCGGAGAACTGATTGGCTGACATGTAGATACGAAACAGCAACGCCAGGAGTGGGGGAAATGAGCTGTTAGCAGGAAACTGATTGGCTGGCAGGTAGATACGAAACAACAACGTCAGGAGGGGGGAAATGAGCTATTAGCGGAGAACTGATTAGCCGGCGGTTAGATACGAAACGACACCGTCAGATGTGGGGGAAATGAGCTGTAAGTGGGGAAATGATTGATTAGCGGGTAGATACCAAACAATACCGTTGAAGTGGGGGAAATGAACTATTAGCGGTGAACTGATTGGCTGACGGGTAGATACGAAACGACACCGTCAGAAATGGGGGAAATGAGCTGTAAGGGGGAAATTGATTGATTAGCGGGTAGATACCAAACAACACCGTTGAAGTGGGGGAAATTAGTTATTAGCGGTGAACTGATTGTCTGACGGGTAGATACGAAACGACACCGTCAGGAGGGGAGGATGAACTGTTAGCGGAAATTTCTTGGCTGGCGGATAGATACGATTACGTTGAGGGTGAAATTTGATTGACACGCCCCTTTCTGTTTAGTGTTTACTTGATTACAAAATGTTTACCCATGAAGTTTCAATTCAGACGCGAGATTTAAACGCACCCACTTTTTTTGGAAAAGAATACTGTTATGGAATGTGTAACAAGTGTCCTTTCCGACGCTACTTTTGGGATCTGACTAATGAGAGGAGCTTACTTGTGACAACTGAACAAAGAGAGGCCTAGTACCAATTAATATTTCCAATTTTCTGACAGTGTTTCACAATGCAGTAGTATGATTGCTGAGAGATTGCAAGCACAAATATGGGCAACAATGAAAGTCCTTTAGGAAGGATGCTGTAACTAGAAGAGATGCTTAATGGAAAGATTTAAAATGCATCCTGATGTTCAATAAATGCACTAATTAAACTGAACAACGCTATTCCGCTGAAAAATTCAAGAAAAACTGTTTAGTTTTCCCTATAATGTATACACTCAACTCAAGGGGATAGAAAAGTATAGTCCTCTGCCTCTAGTATTAACGATCTAAAAGGTATTTCTATAGCTGCAAGGCAAACCGCGTTTTTGGACATTTTTAAATAAATTTTATTTCCACGTTCCGTAAGGAAATTGATGTATAGTTGAACAAAACTCTTTTACAATTTTTTTCATTAAGGAAATGGAAATATGGTGATGAGACTTAAAAATCGAGCCCGAGACAAGGTCAGATTTTGATTGTATACTACCCTTAAAACGTAAAGAAAAGTGGTTTTCCACATGGTGGATTTGCGTGTGTTTTGTTGGGCAATTTTAAATTCCATCCTATTAACAGACGCTAATGACCAGTTGTCAAGCGTCCATATAACCTACAATCTCTTACCCTGATCCGTCCTTTAAGGACGTGATACAGGTTAGCTAACATTAATGAATATAAGAATTTTGAAACATTCCGTACATCCCAAAGAATTCTTCTTCATCCATGCATTTTCCCGCAGTATACAGGAAATAAGTCAGCGGTCTATAATAGGATTGAACAACATGGTGTTAGTATTGTATAACCTTGTAAGTTTGTCCCAATGTTTGATGTCGTTCCGACCATCGATTGAATAAAACTCATAAATAACATAACACTACGGCTGTGACCCTTTGCAAAATTCACCTTTTCCCTTAAATCTTCCTCTCGAACTTAAAAAGGATGACATTTTTTTCTTTCGTTTTACAATCACCCTCCCTACCTAGTCAATTTTAGCATCGAAGTCGAAGTTTTGCTAAAACCTGTTAATTTCAAAAGGTTACTTTTAAGACTAAAAATCTCTAAGGTGTACTTCTAATTAACAGATCTTATAAGAAAAAAGGATTCAGATTCGAATGATCACACGCTCAAGTCGGTATCTATTCAAGCTTAGAAGTTTTGTAGAAAAAACAGCGGAGAATCTTGCTTTTCTATTCTTCTAATGGATATACCGTCATTATTAAGACACCGGAAATCTGTTTTCTAGTTTTTCACTGAACCTACTATCTTCATTAAGCATTCCGTAAGAAGTTGAGATCTTAATTTGGAAAGCCTCCGCGAAAAGTTTTCTGAAAGAAGTTAAAAGATCGTAATTTGGAAGGACGTCGGGGAATCTTAGTTTTCTACCAATTTCTACTAAATCTATCATCTTCATTAAGCATTCCGTAAGAAGTTCGAAGATCTTAATTTGGAAAGGCACCGGGGAATTTTCATCTTCAACATTCTGCAAGAAGTTAGATTTTAATTTGGAAGGACACCGAAGAGTTATGGTTTTTTGCCTTTCTACTGGGTCTATCATCTTCATTAAGCTTTCCACGAGAAGTTAGAAAATCTTAATTTGAAAAGCACCGGGAAATCCTCGTTTCCTAGCTTTCTACCATCTTCATACAGCTTTCCACAAGAAGTTAGAAGATCTTAATTTGGTAAGACACCGAGAAATCCTCGTTTTCTAGCTTTCTACCATCTTCATTAAGGTTTCCACAAGAAGTTACAAGATCTTAATTTGGTAAGACAGCGGGAAATCCTCGTTTTCTAGCTTTCTACCATCTTCCCTGAGCTTCCCACAAAAAGTGAGAAGATCTTAGGAAAGACACCAGGAAATCCTCGTTCTGCCTCCAGCTTTCTGAGCCCCGGGGATCTTCGGCCCGGTCCTCGCCAGCTTCTCCTCCAGCCCACAAAAAGTGAGAAGATCTTCGGAAAGACATCAAGAAATCCTCGTTTCCTTTCTACAATCTTCATTAAGCTTTCCACAAGCACCTTATTTGCGTAATACCTCGATCGGCATTGCATCGGATAGTAAAACGTTGTCGCGGAGTTGTGACCTTCCATAAGAAGTTATTTTGTATCTGCGTTACGCGCGCCGCGCCGCATGCATCTTCCGCATAAGCGATCACAGACGTAATATAAACACAGAGGCCGATGTAGAACAGGCATCAACAGCGAGGAGTCATAATAACAACGACGACGGGAGCGACGGCGGCGGCAACGGCGGAGAAAAGTGGAAAGACTCGACAAGAGAGAAATCAGTCGGAGGCGAGAGAGGAAGGAGGATAGCGTTGTCGTCGTTGCTTGTACGTGTGTGCAAGAAGACGTGCATACGGGAGAAACATTCAGTATATGTATGTGGATCTAATAGGTCCAAGTCGGTATTCATAGTTGATTCTCGGATTACAATATTGTATCTTAAAATGAATCTTGTCAAGATTCATATAAAAAAATTGTATCTTAAACCATTCTTGTCAAGATTTACATAGAAAAGGACGAAATAATTACACAGAATAATCTAGTGGTCAATCTTCCAGAAGATTGGCGACTTATCCTGTGGAATAATTCCGTCCTCATCTATGTAAATCTTGACAAGATTGGTTTAAGATACAATTTGAGCATCAACTAATGCAGACTTGAAAGTATTCCACAGGATAAGCTAGTGGTCAATCATCCAGAAGATTAGCCACTAGATTATCCTGTGGAATAATTCCGTCCTTATCTAGGTAAATCTTGACAAAATTAGTTTAAGATACAATCTGCGGATCAGTTATGAAAGCAGACTTGGAAGTATTCCACAGGAAAAGCTAGTGGTCAATCCTCCAGAAGATTAGCCACTAGATTATCCTGTGGGATAATTCCGTCCTCATCTATGTAAATCTTGACAAAATTAGTTTAAGATACAATCTGCGGATCAACTATGAATGCAGACTTGGACGTATTCCACAGGATAAGCTAGTGGTCAATCCTCCAGAAGATTGCCACTAGATTATCCTGTGGAATAATTCCGTCCTTATCTATGTAAATCTTGACAAGATTGGTTTAAGATACAATCTGAGCATCAACTATGAATGCAGAGTTGGAATTATTCCACAGGATAATCTAGTGGTCAATCTTCTGGAGCTCATAAGAACACCCGGATTATTTACTGACTAGATCCAGTAAAAAAAGAAGTACCAAAATCATTATATGACGTGGTGCACTTTTTGGAAGGACTACCCTTATTTGTTTTAATCTTTAATCTTAATCTTGTCAGGATAAGAATTCCAATTATTAGTTTCCAAATAAAACAGCAACTTTAATCAATTTTTGCGCTTTATAAGGTATCGTTCAATGTTTCTCAGATTTTACAGTTCTGTTCAAGTTGATGATTTTCGTTATGCGGAATAAAAATGGGAAAATTCAATTTAAATATTCCGATCCTCAAGTTCATTTTACCTTTAATACGTCCGTTACTTACAAGGGTGTCCGGGAAAAATGTTCAACAACTTCTTATTGCATTTTCTAACACATCGTTGGTAATTGCACTGATTTTTTATCTTTTTATGTGGATCTCATAGGCCCAAGTCGGTATTCATACATTAGTAATTTTAGATAGTACTTACATGGCAGAAAAAATTCAAAACAAAGTTCTTTTTAGTTTAATCTGAGACTGAGAGCGCTAAAACTAAAGTGCAATATGAGTATACAAAATTTAATTGGCACTAATTAATGTTTTCGTTAATCTATTAAGATTTATCAATTATTTCTACTTTGTAATTAAAACTAAATCTAAATTTAGTGTTGTCAAAATTAAAATATTGGAGTTGTTTTTATTCCGGTGGTACGTTAATGCAAGTTTAAAGTTCCGAAAGTGGTACGTAAAAAAATCAAGTTCGGATAGTTGTCGAGCGTCTATAATTAATCTACAATATCTGTTTATCTATCTGTCTGTCTGTCTATCTATCTAAATAACTATCTATCTATCTATATCTATCGAAGATCAGGAAACACTATCTTCGGAAACACTGTGTGCAAACTGAGAGACATGCCATGCTTCAAAAAGGGAGCATAAACAATCTCAGGGGAGCGTAGAATGTTTTACAACTTCAAAAAAAAATATATTGTCAATTTATATTTACAAATTATTATTGATTGTATTTTGAATTTGAACACGTTTTTAATTTTTTCTAAAGATTTTTCTTAGTTAACATACAGTTTGCGAAGAGGTGCAAATATTAAAAAAAAAAAATGGCGCACCTCCATTATACGAACGAAGCCGCGTAGGAAAGCTAGTTATTTATAAATGTATAAAATATACATTAATTTATCCAATGCTGAAGAAATAAGTGGAAAAAAAATCTTTTGAAAAGAAAACACAATCGTGTATTAACTTTTTATTAATAAGTGCAGTAGCATTTTTCCTGTCCACTAGCATCAATATTTTCCGTCTCTCAATAGGAAATGGAATATTTCCTATAATTAAAACGAAATATTGCATGGAATATGTCCTTTTGAGATAGGCAAAATAATACATCGAATACTTCCTATTGAGAGAGGCAAAATATTCCACGAACATTTCTAGAGAATACTCCAAAAAATAAATTCAGTCACTATTGAGAAATAGTAGGTATATAGGAACAAAAAAACAAGCAGTTAGTCAGAATACATAAAATTATTTAAAAGAAATTAGTTTGAATATAAAAAGTAAACCACAATAAAGAGCCGAGGAGTCACAACAATCAGACAAAAGACAGAGTAATTACAAGCCAACTTCCTGTCTTGTTATCATCATCCCCGTCGTTCACTTCCCATTATGAATACTGGTCACAGCAGCACAACGGAGAAGAGACCATGAAGAAGGGTGACACAGAGTACGGCCGGTGGCGGTGGTGGAAGATGGACGGGGGAAGCGACGGTTGATGGCGAGTCCTATATACTACTAGAGCAGCAGCGGTGTAAGAGAAACTCGCGCGTTTTAAATCATGTGCGCCGCGCAGATCAATACATGCAACCCAAACGTGTATCTCCTCCTTCTCCCTCCATCCTCCTTTTCGCTCTCCATGTTCGCCGCGACGGTGTGGAGCGCGCGCTCTTTCTATAGGATGATCCTCCAGAACTCGTCAACCGCGATCTAGTGTACCTAGAGTGGATCCCCCAGAGCTCACCAACCGACCAGTGATAGATGGTCGGAACTGAGTTGAATTGCCCAAATATTTTATGGGTGATTCTTTTATTGCGAAAAATTTCGAGAGATTTTTTGGGTAAGAAAAAAGTTCCCATGAACAGGTGTCCCGAAACGATTCGTTTCCGAGAGAAATAAAACTTTTTTGTCCCTGGCATTTCTGTCGTATCCTGCATTTATATATTCAATTTCCAGGTATTAACGGACCATTTACACGAGGCCATTTGTGAAGACATTCCAGTAAGCCAAGACATGCGCCGAAAAATTTGAAACAGTTCTAAGTGGAGTGACTTGAGACATTCCATATTTGTGTATTGCCTCTATTTAGCCAATGTTGACCAATGTCTTCACAATTGGCCTCGTATAAATTCATCATAATACACATACAATAAAATAATTTGTTAGAATAAATTTATTGTCGAGCGTCTATAATTCACAATTCAATTCAAAAGAATAAATTTATGAAATTGGTGGAACAAAAACGTTTTATTCAACTCGGAAACGAATCGTGACATGTCCATAGTAATGTTTTTTCTTTTTTTTATCCAAAGAATCTCTTCTTGAAAGTTTTCACAATATTAAAGAATCACCCATATTCCTCAAGGGATAAAAAAAGTCGATATTGCAGCGAAGTCAAAATATTTGATTTCATTAAATAAGGTAAGTAACTAAACTAGAGTAAGTTGAGTTTCAATTTCTAGACGAAATATTAAATTGGATCTGATTCACCAAAAGATATGGACAACGAATTAGTTGATAATTATCCTAGTCTACATATTTAAATACTAGATAATATTCGATAATATAGCGAAGTCAAAATATTGAGTCTCATTAAATTGGGTTAATTACTAAAAACAAAGTACGTTGAGAATCAGTCTATAGATGATTCTACCGCCTCCGTCTCCACCTCCCGACTGCCGTAGGTCGTCGCCGCAGACGGCCAGACGGACATGGCGCGGCGGCGGGCAGCGCGCGCGTGCGGGAGACGGGCGGGCAAGAGGATGTGTGTATAAACCGCGCCGGAAGAGAAGTGAAACGCGGGGAGGGAGGGACGTGCACTACCACCATCATCATCAGAGGCAGCAGCAGCAGCAGAGCAACTCTCTTCCATTTCCAACGCCCGTAATGCACGCGGGCTAGCTATATACACAGGTGAGAGGCAGGACGGAATTGCGCCTTCCGATATTAACTGAGGTACTCCGAACGCTGCTGCTGCTGTTGCAGCGTATCGGTCCTCTGACATCCGTAAGAATAACTAAACGGATCGTCTCATCTTTTGATTTCCTAGCCTAATGGGATGAAAAGTGCCTACTATTGATGGTCTTGTAGAAGGAACCATCTGTGACTATTGAAATCAGCTATGGAAGAGCTCAAGAAGATGACCGAGCTTGAAATAGTCGAACGTGTGGCAATGCCGTGTCCATGATTCCTCAGTTTCCAGATTCTTACCGAGAACTGGTAAAAGGAACTATTGCATTTTCAATAATACTTTGAAAATATGAATTGGTGCTCGACCCAAATAATCTTAGCTGTTGGTAGTCTTTAAAAGAAAAAGATGACACAGTAATTACCGTTTTGTAGGTCGAGGAGGTAAGAAAAAATATCTTGTAGGTAGTTATTCGTTTTCGTTCAATAGAAAATTTGGGTGAAATCATATGAAAAGAAGATATTTATTTGAATCGATTAAGGGAAACTTCCTAGTCTAATGAAATGACAACCAAAATGCAACTGATAGCTTAAGACAATGTTGCCAGGTTCAGGAAAATTGCTCTAGATCTAGGAAATTCTCGACTTGTTTGAAGAAAAAGGGAATTCAATTTTTCTTCAAAAGGAAAACCTGTCAGATTTTTTCATATCTAAAATTTCCAGCGGGACATTTTTTCCAATTGCATATAACTCCTAACTGATCCATCTTCTTGTGATTTTTCTTTCTCTATTGTTCCAAACCAAAATCAAGGTTTCTTCTTGCATAATTTCATATCTAAAACCCTAAATTTCCAACGAGAGATGTTTTCCTATCACTTTCACCAACAAACTGTAATTTCTGTACGAGTATCTCCTTGACGTCTTCCATAGTTTCTCTCAATAGAGATGGTTTCTTTTAGAAGGTCATCTGCGATAACCTACCAGTTACCACACACCTATCTTCACAAAACATCTTAATTCCTCCACTCGCCCCGTGTTATTAGTAAAGTAAAAGTTTAAAATATAAAATGGGAAAATGTGGTGAACTGAAGATCCATTACGGTATATAATTAATGGGTGTCTGTTACGATATAATGTCGAGGAACGGACATTAAACGCATTATTATTATTAAATTTTTTCTGATGAGGTCGGGAACTGTAGTTTGAAAACAGTAAGTATCAATGCAGATAGAGAGAAAAACAACGCCACAACGTCATTTAATATAACTTCATTATTTATACAATATGTGCTAATTACATAATAATATTTTATTGTTCCTTTTTTACATTGAAATGCATAGGACACGTCAGCATAATTACAACTGCTAATTACAAATTTCATTTCAATTAAAATCCACATTAAAAATTAAGGATAAAATTCATTTGTACAATAAAAACATTTACTAATTAAAAGATGGCGTCGGCAATCTAACGGCACCAAGTTTTTTCAAAATGTGATTTTATGGTCCGAACCCCAGGTTGACCCGCCTTTCGACCAACGCCAAAAACACTAATTGTGTAACGATTGGAAGCCTGGGCTTGAGAATGGCCGAGAGTGTAGCAATGCTGTTGTTTACATGGCGTTGCTATATGGTTCCTCTATTACAAGTCCCCAGTTCCCGGGTTCTAGCCCGAGAGCTGGTAAAAGTGTCAATTGGATTTTCAATTTATTATTAAAAAAAAAAATAATGAATTGAAAATATGAATTGGTGCTAGGCCCAAATAACCTTAGCTGTTGGTGGTCTTTAAAAAACACGAGATTGGAAGCCTAAATCACCCTGACAATTGGTAAACGTAATCCTGCGACATTTTAACTACCACAGACAAAATTTCCGCATCTCTAGTAGCTGGTTGAACTGTCGAGATTAAATTTTTCGAGAATTCTCGCAATCGAGACGAGGAAGTAATTTTGCTTATGGACTTGACGAAACGATTTTAAGGGGTTATTTAATGAATAAAAATATCTTTAGTAAAAATACATCCAAACGGCCTGACGGATAGATTCGTCATAATCTCACGTGTGTCACGTAAAATTCAATGTTTACATGGCGTTGCTATCCTCTATTACAAGTCCCCAGTTCCCGGGTTCTAGCCCGAGAGCTGGTAAAAGTGTCAATTGGATTTTCAATTTATTATTTAAAAAAAAATTAATGAGTTGAAAATATGAATTGGTGCTAGGCCCCAAATAATATTAGCTGTTGGTGGTCTTTAAAACACAATTTTTTTTTAATTCAATATGGCAGACGCTAGACGCCATAGTGTCAAAATGCAAAAATCAAGTCGGCAAAACCATTTCACTCCTGAGATTATGACGAATCTATCGACACCTTATTTATGAAAATCTGTCAAGCCGTTTGAAACTGCCACTAACATAATATATATACCAATGAGCCATTTTCCTGAGAGTAGTTCCTTCAATTATCCACGAGAGGCAGCAGCACTTGTGTGTGTCATTTTAGTGGTAGAACTTAATTATTAAATAATTAAGTTATACCACTAAAATGACACGACACTAATGGGGAATAATTAATAATGTTTGTACCTACCACAAGTGCGGCCTCTCGTGGATAATTGAAAGAACTACTCTCAGGAAAATGGTTCACTTGATGAAAACATTACCCTCCACAGTGGGGAAAAATTTTAAAAAAAGGACAGCTTGGTGGGTTAGCCTTTGGATCAAACTGTCGTGGATTCGAATCCCACCTTCGCTCATAGGTGTTTTGTGATATCGTATTTTATTTGATGTAATTAGACGCTAGTGATCTTTAAGTTGTCGAGCGTCTATAATCTATAATAAATAAAAAAATAATGTGGCGGAGGTTTCGTGAATCAATGTGAGACCGGGAATTGAAGTTTAAACTTAATTTAGTAAACGACAAGAAAAACAAAACAACAACGTTGTACATGCGTGATTCTGTAAATAACTTCATTACTTATGCAATATGTGTCAATTACAGACCCAGATCTAATTATCAGATGATGATGAAGCGCGGATCAAGCCGCCGGCGACACCACGCGGTGACGATTTTGTTTTTAACACGCTTATTAATCGATTATGACGATATGGATGACGTCATTTTTACATTAAACCGATTATACCTGACGATATCAATGTTGCCAAGCAGCCAGATGTACGGAGTTATCCGAAACGTATCGGGAAATGTTCGGGATTTCTGTATATAGGATTTCTCTAACAGACTCAATGAGCCATTTTCCTGAGAGTAGTTATTTCAATTAAACACGAGAGGCAGCACTTGTGATAGATACAAACATTATTTATTCCCCGTTAGTGTCGTGTCATTTTAGTGGTAGGTTTAACTTAATTAGTAAATTATTATTATTATTAAATTAATTTAATAGTTAAGTTATACCACTAAAATGACACGACACTAATGGGGAATAAATAATGTTTGTACCTACCACAAGTGCTGCCTTTCGGGAAAATGGCTCATTCTAAGTCAACGCCGTCTCAAATATCTCTCTTTTACTCGAATTATTTTATTTTTGTATAGGAAACTTGAATTTCTTTATGTGAATGTTTTTTCAATGACATACTTAAGTCGTGATCTTGTTAACTCGAACTTTTTAGAAACTTCTTTCATATAATATTCGAATAATTTTAAGATTGTGTCAACTCAAATAACTCTCTAGCTCGAATTATTAATTTTTTATTGGAAATTTGAAATTCAATTTAAGACGGCATTAACTCGAATTTTCTCTGATAACCGAATTATTTAAAATTTTTAAGTCGAGATCTTGTCAACTCTCCAACTCGAACTATTTAATTTTTTCTTCAACTTGTTTCACACACTCAATTCATTTTAAGTTTGTGTCAACTCGAAGAACCCTCTAATTCGAATAAATTAATTTTTGTATGGGAAACTTGAATGTCACTCACATGAAATTCAATTTGAATCAGCATTAAATCGAATTTTCTCTCTAACTCGAATTATTTAATTTCAAAATCTAATGAGATCTAAGTTAAATTTTGACAAATATAACAAAAAAAAGGGTACGTGCCTCACCCACATAAACACATGGTCGAAGTTATACTTCACATGCAGTTAGATTTTTGCATTTCCCCTGTCGGCATTTTCAAAATTAATAAATAATTATTATTAACTAGCGGCCCCGTCCGGCTTCGCCCGGGTGCTAAGAAAGCCCGGGTGCAATACACTATTTACTCGCTATAAGTATATATAAACCTTCCGTGAAAGATTATCTAACTGATGGTGAAAACCGCATCATAATCCGTTGCGTGGTTTAGGAATTACATTACTCACTCGCTTCGCTCGTTCGCTATATATATAAACCTTCCGTGAAAAATTATCTAACTGATGGTGAAAACCGCATCAAAATCCGTTGCGTGGTTTAGGAGGAGTTAGCGGTTAAACAGACAGACAGACGCGGAAAGCGACTTCATTTTATACTATGTAAAGATAAAATTCATGGGCATCATAACATCTATACATAAGAAGTACTCAAAGCCTGCTTACAATATTACACTATAGGGTTTTTTGGAAGTTTTTTACAGCCAATTTATTTATATTGAAAGAGTTTTATTTATACTAAACGTTTCGCCTTTTTAGGCATCATCAGTAATATTCTGAAAATATGTTATACATATATACATTAAAATGAACAACCTCCTTAAGTTATTCCTTTATCTATACAATCGGTACTCCTGAATACAAGTATACACACTTGCATACAAATATAACAATACACTTACAATAGCTTCCATAACTTTCTTTCATTTTAAAATTAGAAACAGTTGTCTAAAATCCATGCTAATAACAACATCGTTCAAATAATGTTCATAAATCATAATTAACTCACTATAAAATGTAAGTATTTTGAATCTAATTCATTCATTTATCTTTATGTATAACATTTCAGAATATTACTGATGATGCCTAAAAAGGCGAAACGTTTAGTATAAATAAAACTCTTTCAATATAAATAAATTGGCTGCAAAAAACTTCCAAAAAACCCTATAATATCCTCAGCCGTACTAAACTCACTACGAATATTACACTATATTTTGAAACGTCAAAAAATTGATTTTTAAAATTGTAAAATCTAGAAAACGAATTATTCCTGGGATGAGACTTAGCTAGATCGATTTCTTGCCCCCCAAAACCCCTTTTCAGTAAATGTCACCCAAATATTCCTGTCAGCGTCACATTACTGCGTTTCATTAATTTTTGAGTCGAGGCCATTCCAATTCACTACCCTCGCAAAATAAGTATAACTTCTAAAAAAAATTCGGACTGATTCCAATACTTGCCAGTGTAGAAGTGGGAAGTAAAAAATTACTTAACAGTTTAGTAAAACTAAATATCAGAAAAAGAATAAACAGCCAGTTCCTTGTTTCAGAAACAAAAAATGCAATATTGTCGACAAACAACGACTTCGCCAGACCACAAAAACTTTTAGTTAAAGTATCAAAGTTTATTTATACAATAAAAATAAGTTCTATATGAAAAAAAGCCACATTTGTTCGCAATAAATTGGTAAAGTTATTTCAAGGCTCACAAAAACGCTTAGATATTTGTTAAATTAGTTGTCTATATTATTTAACTAGTCTTTACCCGACGATTCGATCGCTTTAATATCGTTTTTTAACCGACTTCAAAAAAGGAGGAGGTTCTATATTTGGCACGTATGTTTTTGAAGTGAAAACTTCCTTATGCGTATTTTGCCTGTGTAGTGAACGAAAGTGAACCGTCACGCTTCGGATCGGTGACGCTGAATCGGGTTTACTCGGCTCAAACACGAAAAGGTACATGTAGTATGCTGGTAATAAGTTTTTTGTAGTTCATATTTCATAAGTGCGCTAATAGATGACAATAAAACTCAATTGAAACGGTATTTGTAGTGTGTTGGTAATAAGTTATTTGTAGCTCATAGGTGCGCTAATAGATGACACTAAAAATTATTTGAAAAGGTATTTGTGGTATGTTGGTAATAAGTTATTTGTAGTTCATAGGTGCGCTAATAGATGGCACTAAAACTTATTTGAAAAGGTATTTGTGGTATGTTGGTAATAATTTATTTGTAGTTCATAGGTGCGCTAATAGATGACACTAAAACTTAATTGAAAAGGTATTTGTGGTATGTTGGTAATACGTTAGTTGTAGTTCATAGGTGCGCTAATAGATGACACTAAAACTTAATTGAAAAGGTATTTGTGGTATGTTGGTAATAATTTATTTGTAGTTCATAGGTGCGCTAATAGATGACACTAAAACTTAATTGAAAAGGTATTTGTGGTATGTTATAGTAATAAGTTATTTATAGTTCATAGGTGCGCTAATAGATGACACTAAAACTTATTTTAAAAGATATTTGTGGTATGCTGATAAGTTATATGTAGTTCATAAATGCACTAGTAGATGACACTAAAACTTTTGAGAGTAGTTTAATAAATACGCGTATGTTATTGTATATGATCAGTGTAATATTTAAAATATAAGTGAAAACTATATAAATATATATTTTAAAATTAGAAAATCAGAAGTTTTCACTTCTGTCGTGTGGTCATAAGCAGTAAGCACACATCCACTTTTTTATGTATGTTCACCGATTTCTCCTGTATTTGTGAACCGATTTTGATGGTTATTGTTGTATTTAATAGGGAATGTCTTCGGGGTGGTCCCATATAAATTTCCAATTTCTAATACAATTGTAGAGCCTGAGGAAGTCGTAAACACACGACGAAACGTCGCAACTAGTAAATTTTGGTGTTTTATTACAACTGTCCAAATTCCCACGAATCTGACTTAATATTACTTTACTTTCATTTTCAAAATTACAAAATACTTTTTTCTGATGTAGAGTAAAGTGCCCTAACATCGGACATTTGCCTAATTTGGGACACCGCTGTTACAAAAGTTCTAAAAGGAAGATGTCGCAAACAACCATTTAAGGTGTATCCAGCAGTCAAACCTTTACTATAAAGCAATCTTTTATGATCATCACTTGCACACAGATGTCATTATAGGCATTTGAAGAAAAATCGAACATCCGAAAATTTGACGTCTTACTTTGAAGTGCGTATACATTTTCACAGATGAGTCATTTAATTACAAATTTTAGCTTAAGTTAGCCTGCAGAAAGTGTAGTTTGATTACTACTATTCCATTTTTTAAAATTACCTTATCAGTGTTATATTTCAGTTTTTAACCTAGAAATAAACTAGTTGCGCAATATCGGACAGTAGTGACGTCGTATTATCGGGTATCCGATATTAGGAAATTTGTTGGTGTTATTATTAAAATGATCATTTCTGTTACAGATATTGATAATATTAAAGCATAAAAAAATTATAAAAGCTTGTAAAAATATTTTAAACCTTATTAAAAACATTTTCCTAATATCGGATATACTATCCGGTATTAGGAATACATTTTGACATGACAGAAAAATGAGACTTTTTATAAATTTGAATTTTTGGTTCATTTTTGTTCCCTTAAAACTTTCCATATTTTTGGACGTTGTTAACGACACTATATTGTGTATTGTATGTCCAAGAAATTTCATTTTATGTAACGAGTTAAAAAAATATGGACACTTTTCAAAAGCTATCCGATATTAGGGCACTTTACTCTATTTGAAATACACAAGAAAATACTTCAATTGTAATTGAAATACGTATTTCAAATACTTCCTTGTAGTTGAAATACCGTCCAGCCCTGTACGCAGATAACCTGTTATTGTTATTATAAAGTTATTCTAGCAGCTCGTTGGCTGTGCGAACACCGTCTAACAATCATCCTCATGTACATTATTATAAATTTTAGTGAAGCAATTAGAAGACACTTGTAAACGACAAGTGGGACACCGACGGAGACAGTAAACACTTCTATATATCCATCTATCTCTGTTCATATGACGATAATTATAATGACTAGAGCTGATGTTTTAAATTACAGAATTTATTTCTTAGATTAATAATAATTGTGAACTGAATTAACATCTTAATTTACGATAATCATAGTTTTAAGTCGGATTAAATGTACACTGATACACAAGAAATGAGAAGGCCGATTACATAGATTATCGATGATCCATTTGTAGCCAGCGATGAATCTGGTAATAGGCACACAAAGGGACAATGGCGTCGCACACAGGTATCGCCACATCGCGTAGATTCCATACACATTGCGCATGCGTGGTTACTAATTTTACATTAATTTGTTTTGTATTCATTCATTTTATATATGTAACTATACATTTTATTTTGTAATTTTAACACACTTTATTGGAATAAAACACAAATTATGTAATTTTAATTTACTTTATGTAAAAATCACAAATTTGTTTAACTTTACAGTAAAAGTCCAAGTTTTTATGAAGTTTTCTGTGTAAAAATAGATAATAATGTAAAATCACTTAGAAAATCGAGCGAATTCTACCTTAACTTTCGAAGTATTTTTACATCCATTTTTTACAGTGTACCGTTGTTTATATGGCTGCTCTATTACAAGCCCTCAGTTCCCAGGTTCTAATTCGCGAACTGGTACAAGTATCAATGGAAGTCACGTGTTCTCCGTACCGTTTTGTTAAAACACATAAATCAATTCACAATAACATGAAATACATTACAAACTTACCAAAATATATCGAAAAAAAACAGGGATTAGAGATACGTCACTTACCTAGAACAAAAAGAAAATATAATTAGTAATACAATAAACTTTATTTTAAAATATAGGGGGCAGTATAGCCTAGTGGTTAGCATGCTTGGCGCCGCAACCTCTAGACTGGACTGCCGTGGGTTCGAATCCCACCTGCGTTCATGGATGTTTTGTGATGTTATTTGGTTTTAAGTTAGTTGTTATTTAGTGTAGTTGAAAGACGCTAATGACCTTAGATGTCTACAATAAATAAATAAATTATTTTAAAATAAAGATACATAAAATAATTGGTGTGTGCTTATGACCACACGACAGAAGTGAAAACTTCAGATTTTCTAATTTTTGGCGTCATCTATTATAGTGCATTTATGAACTAAAAATAATTTATTACTAAAATACGAAAATTGTATTTTTAATTAATTCCACCTTGGCTTCCAAAAAATTATAATTATTATCAAAGAAAGAATATAACAATAAATTATAATTTAAAAAAACTAAAAAGCACGCTTTAATGAACTAAAAAGTAAAAAATAATTAATTTTATTGTAAAAAAGCGTGGGGTGCTTTGTCTCATATTTTCATACTACCCCACGCTTTTTTACAATAAAATTAATATTTTTTACTTTTTAGTTCATTAAAGCGTGTTTTTTAGTTTTTTTAAATTATAATTTATTTTTGCTTTTTAGTCCTGGAGATCCTGGTCAGGATAATGGGACAAACTTATGGAATTATTGTATTGTCATCGGTCCTTGATAAGTGTGCAAAGTTTCAGTTCAATCTGAAGTTTTTTGCTTTTTTTTAGTCCTGGAGATCCTGGTCAGGATAATGGGACAAACTTATTGAATTATTGTATTGTCGTCGGTCCTTGATAAGTCGACAACGTTTAAACTAAATCTGACCGTTCAAAGTTGGTCAAAATCAAGTTCAAAGAAGTCGGTTACAAACTGACAAACAAGCAAGCAAACTTACAAGTGAAGCTAATAAAAGCGTGTTAAAAATAAAAAAATATATAAATAAAATTTAATGTAGAGTTTAGAAAAAAAACGCCAAAAATTCTACACTGCCATCAGGTCTCGAACTCAGGTTCCTATGCATAGAACGCAAAGACGTAAACAACTGCGCTATGGGTGGAAGTGTGTAGACGGCCGTTTTTATGATATAAGTATGTTGCGAATTCTTATGGAAGTATTTGCGAACGCTTCACATTTTTTCAGTACCCAGGCAAAGAGTGCCTAACGCGCCTAAGGAAGTTTTCACTTCAAAAATTGGTGACTTTTCAATAAAAGATGAACGAGTGTGAGTAGAATTCACGTCCTGAGGATTCCGTACCGTTATAAAAATTTAATAAAAATTAAGTTTGTCACGTAATAATAATGGGAGTAAAAAATTAATGATTTCTGATTTTTGAAGCTATGCTTCTATAAGCGCGTTAGACGATTTCTGGGAGAGGAAGAACTTATGGGTTCGCGTCACGTCACCGACATGCTCATATTAAAAGTATATCTATAGCTACACTCATAGCTATAGATATACTTTATACGTATTGCGCTTGGCCAGCTGTGAAAGTAATATACTGGCGCACGCGCAGTGGCCTATGTACACGTATATGCACCAACACAAAGATAACGTTTTGTACAACATTAGTACTGTGTGTATCTATACAAGTAATTTTAAATAATATAAGTATGTTAATTCTTATTTCAATTAAATTGTATTTATATTTTGTACTGGACTTGCCATGTGTTGACGTAAAAAGCATAGCTTCGGTCGGGTGTCCCATGACACCTCTTGACTTTTTAGTGTATTTGCCATATGGCACATACACTATTGGCGTCGGTCGGATGGTGGGACCTAGGGGTCGGACCAAAATTTCTCGACGTTTCATAGCCTCCTGAACACTTTGGCACCATTTTCAAAAATGTTTATATATATATGTATGTATATATATATATATATTTATATATATATATATATTTATATATTTATATATATATTTATATATATATATATGTGTGTACACGATAACTCTCGACAGACTTAATCGATTGAAACGAAATTTGGTACACACATTGGAACCCATCACCGCAAGAAGCCTATTTAAAATGGGCCCGATCGGACCATTTTCAGGGTTGTATTTAGGGGTTCCAAAAAGTTTTTGGGCCCAAAAATATCGAAAAATTTGTCAGAATCGTTTCAAAATTGAAATTTAACTCTGTAGTAAAGATTAAAATGTGCTGCTAAAATTTTAATAAAATCGGCCCGACAGGACCGGACTTTCAAATTTTATGAAAACACTAGTTTGTTGATACGGATTTACATATGAAAGGGTGTATTTAATTGGGTGTACTGATAAAATCCATGTCTAATATTGAAATTTAGAAAAATTTAATTATTAACTTCCCACTGGAAGTTATTGTAATGGGTCCGAAAATCGAAATCAAAAAGGAAAAAAAATTTTTATGTTTCAAGGTCACTACACTATTTTTACACTACTTTTAGAAAGATGTCTGTGTGTGTGTGTGTGTGTGTGTGTGTGTACGTACGTACGTACGTACGTATGTGTACATTTCTTTCAAAGACGAAATCTCGAGAACGAAAAATGATATCGACTACGTTAGGGTGCCAATCGACGCGTATTAACGTAAATATGATCTGAAAGAAATTTTTTCAAAATCGGTTCAGCCGTTCTTTTTTCTTAACCAAATAACCTCCAAAAAAGTAGATTTTACACAATATCTCGCGAATAAAAAATTATATCGACTTCGTAAGGGTGTCAATCGAGGCGTGTTAACGTCATTTTGATCCGACATAAATTTTATAAAAATCGGTTCAGCCGTTTTTTTTTTTTTTTTTTTTTTTTTTAAATTATTGATGTTTTAATGTTTGAAATGATTACTTTTCTGTGTAATATCTAATTTAATTATTATTATTAAATATTTATCAAACTGGGAAGTTCGTCGTGTGGACCTCAAGGGTCGCACTTTAGTCCTAATAAACGACCCACCTCACGGCTTGTTTTAAGGGATGTATTAAGGGGTTAAATTTTTTATTTTGTCAAAAAACAAACTTAAGTTCACATAATAATGCCACAATGCCTGTATTAGCAAATACACTATATTGTCGGCAGGGTTTGGCACTGCGACCCGAGTTTTTTTTACTTGTGCTATGAGACGTTCCTTCGTGCCAAATTTCAAGATTCCAGGTCAACGGGAAGTACCCTACAGGTTTCGATGAGTGAGTTAGTATCAAAATATGTGATTTTTGAGAGGCCGTATCTTTTTATTGCATTGAGCTCAGAAGCTTGCATTTTTTACAGGACTATGGGGTTGTAGACCTTAGTATTTGGTATTAATTAACTTCCCATTGGAAGTTATTGTAATGGGTCCGAAAATCGAAATCAAAAAGGAAAAAAAATTTTATGTTTCAAGGTCACTACACTATTTTTACACTACTTTTAGAAAGATGTCTGTGTGTGTGTATGTGTGTGTGTGTGTACGTATGTACGTACGTACGTACGTATGTATGTGTGCATTTCTTTCTAAGACGAAATCTCGAGAACGAAAAATGATATCGACTACGTTGGGGTGCCAATCGACGCGTATTAACGTAAATATGATCTGAAAGGAATTTTTTTTAAATCGGTTCAGCCGTTCTTTTTTCTTAACCAAATAACCTCCAAAAAAGTAGATTTTACACAATATCTCGCGAATAAAAAATTATATCGACTTCGTAAGGGTGTCAATCGAGGCGTGTTAACGTCATTTTGATCCGACATAAATTTTATAAAAATCGGTTCAGCCGTTTTTTTTTTTTTTTTTAATTATTGATGTTTTAATGATTAAAATGATTACTTTTCTGTGTAATATCTAATTTAATTATTATTATTAAATATTTATCAAACTGGGAAGTTCGTCGTGTGGACCTCAAGGGTCGCACTTTAGTCCTAATAAACGACCCACCTCACGGCTTGTTTAATTTTATTTTTAAAAACATTGTCAGGTAGATCTTTAATTGTTTGGGGTAAACTGTTGTAAAATTTTTGCGAAAGGTAATAAAAATCGTTTTGAGTGCTAGATAGATTGCACTTAGGCAATCGTAATGCTTCCTTATTTCGCGTGTTATGTGAGTGATTATTATTTTTAATGAAATATGATATATTTGCCTTAGCAAAAATCAGTAGATGATATACATAGAGAGACGGTATAGTCATTATTTTATAATATTGAAAAAATGGTTTGCAGGGCGCACGGGGTGCAGCCCGAGCTAAAATGCGGACTGCCATTTTTTGTATTTTAAATGCTCTAAAGAGTAACGACGAGCTACCCCATAACAAGATGCCATAATCTAATAGTGACTGAAAAAGACCGAAATAACAAATACGGAATCCCAAAAAAAATGCCATTATACAAATTCAGGAAATAGTTTCAGGAACTCGATGACTATATTTTAATGCAGAAGACAACTTAATTTTAATATGTCACAGACATCGCATAAATAACGGGTTTATTAAAAAAATAATATATTTCCTTGTAATATTAAAGCAGTAAAATTGTCTCATCATATACAATGAATTCATAATAAGACGTCACATTTGCATATAGAATTATACTCGAGAAAAAAATTAAATATTTTCTTGTATTACGTGGAATGAAAGTGCAACATTACATTGTATTCGGGCAAGGTTAGTAGAGTATAGGTTGCCTCATTCCGATAGATAGTAGTGGGGGGATGACGTCACTCAGAATATACCATGCTTTCTCACTTCAATAGAAAAGATCAGACGATGGACGCTGCTAATTTTTGGAAATAAAAATCACAGTAACCATGGTAGTGTGATATGTTTTTTCAATACCTAATAGAAACATGATTCTTCTGTTAGTGAAAAAATATGATAAGTTGTCAATTTTGCGATAGCTGTTAAGTGTTATGGTGTTTTGTGGTTATTTTTAATATTTTGTGAATATAAAAGATAAAATAATTAATTTATCAATTTGTTAGTTAATTCTATTCGTTTCTTAAATTTAAAAAAATAGGTAATTAACAAGATCTGCCATTTCTTGAGCATTATTTAATTTTTTGTTTGTTTATATTATAGATATTAAAACCTAAATTTTGTAATAAAAATAAAAATTATCCTATTTTTTAACATCTATTCTTCTATTTATTGTCTTCTGCCAATTTTAAGAAAAAATCTGCACGAAGCACCTAATATAAATAAGCATAATCTTCAACAATTTTTGTACTTGATTTAAACTAAATTCTAGCTGACGTCATTCCCGCGCTTACGCTGATTGGTCAGATGTAATGAGGCAACCTGTACTCTAATAACCTTGGTATTCGGGTACAAAAGTTGGCTTTTGCATGCCAGTGACGAAAAATAAGTCGTGCATGCGCAGATCAAAATTATGTTTGTCCCTTGGGAGAAATATACCTATTCATTTAATATTTTAATGGTATTGTTTGTTTGGTAAAAATATTATAATTTTTACCTAATAGAAGAATTGTATTTTAAATATTGTAACAAAACTGTTTTCTTACGTGGGTGGAATAAATTATTTATTTACAACAATTAACAATGTCACAAAAATAGATAACAATAAAATGTAACAATTATATCTCAATTCTAACAGTCACCACTGTTTATATAATAATAACACGAACAGTAATTCTTAAACGAAGTGAAGCACTTTAATCACACTGAACAATTTATATGCTGTATTTACTTCCAAATCAACACTGTCACACGACTCTCGTTGTTCGCTCTCCGGTGACTGCTCCTGCTTATATAGAGCTAGCAGCTTGACCCCCCCCCACGCTCGCGCGCTTTCCAGAACATTCTGGTGGTTACCTGTGTCTTCGATATCATGCCACGCCTCACCATTGTTACTTGTTCTCGATGCTTCTATTGTCGCCAGCGGCGTATAATCTGGGGTTTTGCTACAATATTAAAGTTTGTATTCTGACGTATTCCATATATTGTAAAATATCGATGGAATAAAGAATGTTTATTGTTATTATTATTATTCTTTTCGGGCTGTGGCACCATCCCACGCGATGATTGTAAACTATCTCTAGTTCGCCTAAAACTACAATGTTCATTTACGGTATTTTTGTATAACAAAAAGTACTGAAGTGTTTCTTGGGCTGACAGTTGACCTCTGAGACTGGTGTGATTGCCACCCTCGTTTCGCTCGATGGCAAACTTCACAAACTCATCGCAAACGCCAACTTTCTGACCTAGTAGACCTCGCACGGCGAAAGATGAAGCCACCGCGTCATAGTAACGTGAATGCATTGCGCCCGCAGTTTTGTGTACACGGCACTGTCTACGGGCAAGCAGGCGTGCACTAGCATATTATTGATGACGTGCCTGGCTTCATCTCTCACCGCAGGCACTCTAACACAGTTACACAATGCACTATTCTGTTAAAATAAAAATCTTATTTCCAAGCTACTTTTCCAAATATCTCCATTAGTATAACCTCTGATGTCTTTGTGTGTGTGTTTTAAAGACCACCAACAGCTAAGGTTATTTGGGTCTAGCACCAATTCATTTTTTCAAATCATTATTTTTTTTTAATATCTAATAAACTGAAAATCCAATTGATACTTTTACCAGCTCTCGGGTTAGAACACGGGAACTGTGGACTTGTAATAGAGGAACCATAGCAACGCCATGTAAACAACAGCACTGCTACACGCTCGGCTAAGAATTTTTTAAGAGATAAGCATGTCGCAAAACGTTTTTTTTTTTAATAATAAATTGAAAATCCAATTTTGGCACTTTTACCAGGTCTCGGGTTAGAACCCAGGAACTGGGGACTTGTAATAGAGGAACCATAGCAACGCCATGTAAACAACAGCATTGCTACACGCTCGGCCATTCTCAAGCCCACCTCTTATGTCGAACGTCTATAAATGTCCTCACTCAACGACCTCGGCTATTCTCAAGTCCTATTGCACTTGTGATCGACCCCGAATACGGTCGGAAGTGAACAATGGCAACTTATCGCCAATTCGAACCGAAGCTAAGTAACTGGAAGGCGCGCGGCGGTAGCATCATCGCAAACGCAGTCATCTTCATACTTGACCCCATTCCATTCTCCCCCTCCTCTCTCGCGCTCTTTACTCGCTCAACTGTCGGTTAGAAATTTAAATTCAAATAGGACAACCGCCAGTTCCAGAGAAACTGCTGCAAACGTGACGAATATAATCAAGTCTTTTTATTTATTTTTTATTCGCACAAATGAATTTCTTATTTGACAAATCATTATATGCGTATTTCGACAAGGAAGTGTAGTAATTTAGTGATGCGCGTTTACACGAGATGTTTTAGTCGATTGTTGTTTCATAGTTCACCGAGACCGAGTCGCATAATACTGAATCGTACACTGTCGAGAGCCACATAATATACATTCGTTCATCACTCAACAACTGTGGTTGAGGCGATGGTAGATTGTGCAGTAATCGCGTAAATACGAATTTAACACTGAAGAGATCACAGAATACCGACTGAACAGTGAACAATCAACGTTAGTCGATTGTCTCGATTGTTCAAACATCTCGATGACTCTCGATGGTTGTCACTTGGACTCGATTCTTATTGTTTCATAGTTCACCGAGACCGAGTCGCATAGTACTGAATCGTACACCGTCGAGAGCCACATAATATACAATCGTTCATCACTCAACAACTGAGTCGATGGTAGATTGTGCAGTAATCGCGTAAATACGAATTTAACACTGAAGAGATCACAGAATACCGACTGAACAGTGAACAATCAACGTTAGTCGATTGTCTCGATTGTTCAAACATCTCGATGACTTTCGATGGTTGTCACTTGGACTCGATTTTTGTTGTTTCATAGTTCACCGAGACCGAGTCGCATAGTACTGAATCGTACACCGTCGAGAGCCACATAATATACAATCGTTCATCACTCAACAACTGAGTCGATGGTAGATTGTGCAGTAATCGCGTAAATACGAATTTAACACTGAAGAGATCACAGAATACCGACTGAACAGTGAACAATCAACGTTAGTCGATTGTCTCGATTGTTCAAACATCTCGATGACTTTCGATGGTTGTCACTTGGACTCGATTGTTGTTGTTTCATAGTTCACCGAGACCGAGTCGCATAGTACTGAATCGTACACCGTCGAGAGCCACATAATATACAATCGTTCATCACTCAACAACTGAGTCGATGGTAGATTGTGCAGTAATCGCGTAAATACGAATTTAACACTGAAGAGATCACAGAATACCGACTGAACAGTGAACAATCAACGTTAGTCGATTGTCTCGATTGTTCAAACATCTCGATGACTTTCGATGGTTGTCACTTGGACTCGATTGTTGTTGTTTCATAGTTCACCGAGACCGAGTCGCATAGTACTGAATCGTACATTGTCGAGAGCCACATAATATGCAATCGTTCATCACTCAACAACTGCGTGGTCGAGTCGATAGTCGATTGTGGACTAATCGCGTAATACGAATTCAATAGTGAAGAGATCACAGAGTATTGAGTACCGACTGAACAGTGTGATGAACAATCAACGAGTCGCGTAAACGTCAGTCGACTAGCATATAATCTTGAATCGCGATTATGTATTCTCATTCGCTGCTAAATTGCTATAACCTATATGTGGCAAATAATGGACTTGAACAATCGAACATTTCGATTTTAAAATCAAACTCCGAGTCGATGTGGACTCGATTGTTATTATGAACGATTACAATTGTTTCGATTGTAAAAACATCTCGTAAACGCCCATCACTAATTTCGACAAGGAATCCACTCATTCATTCGATCAAACTCTTCGGATTCTATCTGCAAGTCGGTAATTCCCCTGGAATTGTGTGTAAATTTTTGTTGGCAATTCTTCGACCGCTGTGCACTTGGGGTTGCCAGATCGAAAAACAAATTTTCGGGACATTTCTGAGATGATTAATAATTGAAGATTTTGGATTAATGTCGAGTTTATCGTACATTTAATCACGCTGTTATGTTAATTCGCTGTTATTTTTCCATATTTACTTCGTATGTTTTATGTGTAAAAATTAATTACAAATAGGTACAATAAAAAAAAAAAATAATAAAAAATAAACAAACAAAAGAGTGGTTATAAAAATAAAAAGTTTGGACGTGGCTAACTGTTCTACGTAACAAAGGCCAACAAATCATATATAAAAAAAAAAAAAAAATGTGTAAAAATGTAACAGCGATTAACAAAACCAGCGTGTTAAATGTACGATAAACCCGACATTAATTTTGTATTAATTAAACCATGGAATCTACACAATTAATAAGACACTTATAGCCTAAGAGCCAGTGGCCGGCAGACAGAAAGTATTTTACCAAAGATTAAATTTTTCTCAGTGACTCTCCTATACCTACTATACATGAGGTGGGGAGTCACTAAGCCGAGCGAAGGTAGCGATGACGTCACTCACGTAAGATAGGTACAAAAATCAGACCAACTTCAAAAGTATTTTACCAAAGCTGCCGCTTGGATATTTTAAAGAATACAACTATTGTTATTAAAAAATGCAATGGCAGACAATTTGGCCGGTTATAACCTCATGGCAGACGTCATTGAAAATTTGAAAAAAAAAAAAAAATCAAAAGTATTTTACCAAATCTGATTTTTATATATGTTGTTTATAATAATATTAAAAGTTTAAATTTAAGACGGCAGACGTTTTCTCCGGTTGTAACTTCCCGGCAGACGGTAAAATCTTACCTATAGTGCGAGTATAAGTAGGTACCTACTGTAATCTCTCTTACTTCTATAATATCTGCATGCAAATGGATAATCAAGTAAAAATGAATAATAAACTATGAAAATTATAAAAAATACTTACTATTTTAGAGTAATAAGTAGGGAAGATGGGTCGCTTATAAAATAACAATAATTATAACAATATAAAGACAATAATGGAAATATGATCAAAGTTTTTAATGATACTATTTTAGCGATTTTATCCAGGATATATCCGGTAATTTTATTATAATAAAATCTATTTTAAATTTTCTTGATTCAATTTACAAATTTTAATTGCATTTTTACAGATAATGATCCAGTCGATGATGAGCAAAATGATGAGTCGTATCATGTTGAAAATGATTCCGAACATGAAGTTGACGGATTATAAACGAAAATGTAAACAAAAAAATAGTATCATTAAAAACTTTGATCATATTTCCATTATTGTCATTATATTGTTATAATTATTGTTATTTTATAATCGACCCATCTTTTCTACTTATTACTCTAAAATAGTAAGTATTTTTTTATAATTTTCATAGTTTATTATTCATTTTTACTTGATTATCCATTTGCATGCAGATATTATAGAAGTAAGAGAGATTACAGTAGGTACCTACTTATACTCGCACTATAGGTAAGATTTTACCGTCTGCCGGGAAGTTACAACCGGAGAAAACGTCTGCCGTCTTAAATTTAAACTTTTAATATTATTATAAACAACATATATAAAAATCAGATTTGGTAAAATACTTTTGATTTTTTTTTTTTTTTCAAATTTTCAATGACGTCTGCCATGAGGTTATAACCGGCCAAATTGTCTGCCATTGCATTTTTTAATAACAATAGTTGTATTCTTTAAAATATCCAAGCGGCAGCTTTGGTAAAATACTTTTGAAGTTGGTCTGATTTTTGTACCTATCTTACGTGAGTGACGTCATCGCTACCTTCGCTCGGCTTAGTGACTCCCCATCTCATGTATAGTAGCTATAGGAGAGTCGCTGAGAAAAATTTAAACTTTGGTAAAATACTTTCTGTCTGCCGGCCACTGGCTCTTAAACTATTAGCTGTCTATACTAATATTTGGCAAAAATGTAGCTATATATACGGGGTGTCCAAGATAAGCGCGAAATGCATAAGGATTTCCTAAACGGTAAGAGATAGAGATTTGATTAAACGAGAGAAAATGTGTAGAATCTCCAGTAGTACTAACCTGCGCAGTCAAACTTTCCATATTTTACGAGATTTTCACATGTTCATTTTTTATTTATAACTCGCTTATTAAGTTAGAAAAAAAATTCGACTGATGACCAGTCCTATACTTCCCACCTAGTAAATATTTGCAAAAAATAAACTCTCTTTTTTTATTCTTTGAAAAAAAGCATGGCCCTCTTTTTTGTTTAGTGATCTACTGATGAGCTTAATATAGCAAAAATCATGGTTACCTTGATTTACGTACAATTTTTTTTTTTAGTAAAATATTTTTTTTCTCGAAAACTGTGCATTTTAGAGAAAAAAAATATTTACATTTTTTTTATATTATAACATCTAGAATTCATTTATATTTTTTTTACCTATGTTAATACGTGACATTGAGAACGTTTTTTTTAATATCTCAGGATCCACTGAACCGATTTGACTCAACATCTAATCAGATCTAAGTTAAAGGCTGATAAACACAATAGAACAATCGGCATGGCCGTATGTTGTTCCGTTTTAAAGATATCCAAGGCGAAAAATTGACCACATACACACACACTCATACATACATACAGACATCAGTCAGAAAATGATCTTAAACGATTGCTAGGGTCTCAAAACGTGAAGATCTGTTAAAATCTCGAAATTTTTTTTTCGGACTAAATCCATTACTTCCCTATACCATAGTAGAGGTGGGAAGTAAAAATATGTTCACTTAATTAGGGCACTTTTTTATGAAGATTTTAAATCTCTGCACATTTTCTCTCATTTAACCAAATTACTATCTCTTACCGTTTAGGAAATCCCCATGCACTTCACGCTTATCTTGGACAGTGGACACCCAGTATAGTACACCATCTATGGTTGAGTGGGCAAAGTAATCAAGAAGTTTCACTTGTACCGTGTGGTCATATTATATTCTTTTTCATTTTAAAATCCCAATCGGTTGATTGAAAATGCATTTTATGTATTTGCTTGAGGATTAAAAAACAATAGATTTTTTTTCAAAATATAAACACAGAAACTAATTTCCCACGTGGCTTAAAAAGCCCGAAGTTACCCCATATTGCAGGGAAAGGGCATAAGTCATACAGGAATAATACATTTCATCAACAGATAAAACGGGGAAAAATCGGTCACGTGAATATTTTATAAAGGTCGCATCACATAACAAAAGCTTTTCACCCACGCGGATTATTTTTTTTGCGAAAATAATGCTTTCGAAGCACCGATTTCAATAATAACTGGATAGCGGTGACTTTTTTTTGCAAACCATTATTCAAACCCACTAAAAAAGTTTTACTTTAAAAAAAATGGGTGTGTCCTTATGACCACGCGATAGAAGTGAAAACTTCAGAGTTTCTAATTTTTGGTGCCATCTATTATAGCGCATTTATGAACTAAAAATAATTTTTCGCTAAAATACTAAAATTATTGTATTTTTAATTAATTTCACCTTGGTTTCAAAAAAATTGTAATTGGTGTCAAAAAAAGAATATAACAGAAATAAAAAGATATATAAATAAATATAGCGTAGAATTTTGAAAAAAAAACGACAAAAATTCTACGCTGCCATCAGGTCTCGAACCCAGGTTCCTATGCATAGAAGGCAAAGGGAGTAACCACTGCGCTATGAATCGAAGTAATTCACATTTTTTCAGTACCCAGCCAAAAAGTGCCTAACGCGCCTAAAGGTACGTGCAGCATGGAGCTGGGATTCTAGATGGTAGCGTAGATCATAGCAGGGCTTGCTTAAATTGATGCATTGTTATATATGCCAGCGTACACAACGAAGTAGTGAGTGTAGCAGCTATAAGCGCTGTTACAAGAGCTGCTAGATTCAAGAATGTATCTCACCATTCTTTCAGTCGCGCTGACTACTACAATCAACGTGTGACAACTGTCAAATGTCCGTTACAAGTTTCGCAATGGATGTGACTAGTTTAATAAATGAAACTTTGCCAGTTTTTTTTTAATTTGTTTTGAGTTTTTTCTAAGACGTATTTAAAAGTGTTAGGTTCCATACGTAAATATTCAAAAATTTTAATTCTTGGTATAAATGATCAAATTCGCCATGTTTAGATCGTTTTCTATTAATAGGGTGGACATGATAGCTCCTACCCAAATTTGTATTTAAAATATACCACTTTGTAGCAGAAGAACACAAATATTCGTCTTCGCTATCTGACATTTCAAACGCGATTTAAGCTCGTATCAATGTAGTATCAAAGGTTCGTTGTGCAAACCTATAAGCGCTTATAATTTCAGCCACCATCTACGCTACTATCTTGAATCCCAGCTGCGTACTGCACGTACCTTAAGGAAGTTTTCGTTTCAAAAATCACTTGAACTTTGACATACGCGTTTTTGTCTTGCGGTTATAGTGTAATGTATTTTAATTTGTTTCATGTAAAAATACCTTCATTACATATATTTTGTTATGCAAATGGCGTCTAGTAAGTGCTTATAGAAGTACACATAGGTCGGCCATATCTTAATTGTAATCTAAAATACTACCTAAAATATCCACGGCAATTTGTCCCGGAATCTTACATTACACTGCACTTCTACCTGTTATACTCTATCAACTGAATATATTACAATAACACTGAAGTGCGACTTCTCATGCGAATTCGGATCGTTTAACGTTTGCGTTATAGTAGATTGTATATCTAGTGACGTATTGAGACACATTACAGACGAGTGTGACAGAATGCTAAAACGAGCGATTAAGCGACACGACACGAGTCCATATCATTACGCACGAGATATATATACTCGTATGCTATTTTTTGCCATACCCACTATAAAATAGTTGTTTTTAATTTCATTAAGTATTTTCAAACAATTTTGACAGTTCATTTTGTGTCGCCAACTTCTCTTCTATAGTAGGCCGAGAATAGCTGTCAGTAGGTAATAGCGGGCGGATCAGGGCGAATAAACATAAATCACTATGGAAATGATTTGCGTTCCTACACTAGTGTGGGAAAGATACGTTTCCGTACACCGACCTGTCAAAAGTCACTTTACATACATGCATGTAAAGCAGCTATTTTATAGTGGACTAGTCGCTACCTGTGGCTTTGTCCACGTTAACTTAAATTTATGATTTATTATCCCCCCCGTGAGACATTCTTCCCCTGCGAAGCAAAGTCGGGCTGGTGGTGTTTATAATATTAGTAGAATTCCGCCTATAAGCTAAAATGCACAAGAATTTACGTTTTGTTACTATCCCCAGGGCCGGATTAACCATTAGGCAGCGTAGACAACTGCCTAGGGGCCCCGCATCGGTTAGGGGCCCCGCATCGGTTAGGGGCCCCGCGCGCGCTCAAAAAAATGGAAAATGTTTCGTAGAGTGAAAATTTAATTGGAAAATTTGTATCCTCAATGACAATAGGTATTATTGCTTTTTTTAGACGCATGCTGTCAGTTGATGAAATACTTCATACTTACAGAACAGAACCATCTAGTATCGAGTAGTAGAACTAATAATAAGGATGCGTTACGTAGCGTATTGTATGAATCATACAATACGCTACGTAACGCACAGTGGCGTAACTTCACTTCGCGGGGCCCAGGTGTAAAATTTTTTTTGGGGCCCCCCTCCCCCACTTTACCCAACTAAGAAAAATTTCCAATTATTCATGCCATCATCATCCCACAACATTTGATTGTATTCTCAAAATGTTCTACGTCATATATAAACGACTCTGTAATTAAAAGAAGTTCTACTGGTATTCTTCAGATAATAATATTGCGCTCTTTTATATTTAAGGATAAATAAATTTCATATTAAAAAGCAATTGATTGGAACAATAGTATTTGAATCTAGAAAGTAAATGCAATCTGCGATTAGATCATATATAATTGGACTGAGAAAAAAATCGAGTGTAAGGATTAATCAATCAGTAGTTGACCCAAAAATTGGGGGCCCCTCGAGGTTAGGGGGCCCCGGTGATTGCCACCTGGAACACCTGTGGTAGATACGCCACTGGTAACGCATCCATATTATTAGAACAGGACAGGATACCAAGTTTAGAGTCGATCAGACCTCTGAAAGTTACTCACATCCCTTCATCAACTTGAAAAGAGCTGATCATCTTCAAACGGCTGAAAAGGGGGCCCGAGAATTGCATTGCCTAGGGGCCCCGACATGGTTAATCCGGCCCTGACTATCCTACAGGCATTATTCCCCTCCCCGCGAGAAAATTTTCAAAATAAAATATAGCCTATATCGCTTGAAAGATTTTTACTTGGAAAACACCATTGACATAACCTTTTTTATTTTCATTTTGTAATGAGGCAATTTTTACTGAATCATTTCTCTCTCTTTATGTTTGCATCACAATTTTGTGTTCTTAAAAAAACACAATAGCCATAAAAAATAATAGTTTCTTGAGGCGCACACAGAAGCTTCCGGTCTAAGATCTGATAGTCTGAATTAGTATTTCATTTTCTTATATAAACTAGAAATAATCGTTGATTCCTCCTGAAATATTTTTTTCCAACTTAAAATTTCAGGGAAATTCGTATGATCTTTATATTAATTAATTTATAAATTAAACCACAAAACATTAGCACACTTGCAAATTAATATTTTCTAATTTCTTTTCGCACTATCGGTATAACACAAAACGATTTAAAATTAATAACATTAAATTTTTTACATCCCACCTCTACTATGGCAGGGAAGTAATGGATTTAGTCCGAAAAAAATATTTCGAGATTTTAACAGATCTTCACGTTTTGAGACCCTAGCAATCGTTTAAGATCATTTTCTGACTGATGTCTGTATGTGTGTGTGTGTGTATGTGTGTGGTCAATTTTTCGCCTTCGATATCGTAAAAACGGAACAACATACGGCCACGCCGATTGTTCTATTGTGTTTATCAGCCTTTAACTTAGATCTGATTAGATTTTGAGTCAAATCGGTTCAGTGGATCCTGAGATATTAAAAAAAACGTTCTCGATGTCACGTATTAACATAGGTGAAAAAAATATAAATGAATTCTAGATGTTATAATATGAAAAAAATGTACTTAAATATTTTTTTTCTCTAAAATGTAGTTTTCTCTAAAATGTAGTTTTCTCTAAAATGTAGTTTTCGAGAAAAAAAATATTTTACTAAAAAAAATGAAAATTGTACGTAAATCAAGGTAACCATGATTTTTGCTATATTAAGCTAGCCATCAGTAGATCACTAAACAAAAAAGAGGGCCATGCTTTTTTTCAAAGAATAAAAAAAGAGTGTTTATTTTTTGCAAATATTTACTAGGTGGGAAGTATAGGACTGGTCATCAGTCGAATTTTTTTTATTACAGGTTATGTAAAATCTATTCTGTCAACTAGAAAATAATATAAAAGTAGTCGAGGTGATCGGGAAACCGGTGACTCAACTTTATAGTAGTTCATTTGTTTTTTAAAAAAAAGTGACGACTTGTGTTTATTTATTTTTTTTGTTCGAAGGTGTAAATAAATCGTTAAGACAGAGAGATGTTTCAAAGTGGATGGAAATTTCCTGCAGCCGCCGATACAGGAAACTCAAAATAAAATACATCCGGTTTTTATTACATTGCGTAATGATATAGCAGAGTCTTGACTATACGTAACTAAGATGCATGTACGGTGTATACAAGATGTCTTATTTAACGTCTTAAGGTACGTGCAGTACGCAGCTGGGATTCTAGATGGTAGCATGTATGGTAGATGGTGGCTGAAATTATAAGCGCTTATAGGTTTGCACAACGAAGCTTTGATACTAGCATTGATACAAGCTTAAGTCGCGTTTGAAATGTCAGATAGCTAAGACGAATATTTGTGTTCTTCTGCTACAAAGTGGTATATTTTAAATACAAATTTGGGTAGGAGCTATCATGTCCACCCTATTAATAGGAAACGATCTAAACATGGCGAATTTCTTCATTTATACCAAGAAAATTTTACCCAAACCGGTTTCTTGAATATTTACTTATGGAACCTAACACTTTTAAATACGTCTTAGAAAAAATTCTAAACAAATTAAATAAAAACTGGCAAAATTTCACTTATTAAACTAGTCACATCCATTGCGAAACTTGTAACGGCCATTTGACAGTTGTCACATGTTGATTGTAGTAGTCGGCGCGCAGAAAGAATGGTGGGATACAGTCTTGTATCTAGCAGCTCTTGTAACAGCGCTTATACCTGCTATACTCACTGCATCGTTGTGTACACTCGCATATATAACAATGCATTAATTTAAGCAAGCCCTGCTATGATCTACGCTACCATCTAAAATCCCAGCTCCATACTGCACGTACCTTTATTCATTTTCAAGATAAAGTAATACCACAGATGTGACATATAATACAGATAAGTTGTGGCATTTCATGGCCCGCCGCCCTTGGGTTGGGCACCCTTAATCTCTATGATTGGCTATTTTCTGCAGATATTTTCGTCTAAATATGACATACCAGTGGGGTGCAATGTTACGACTGAATTAATTTAAGGAAAAAATGCACGCCGCTGTCTACTCCCGATTTTTTTTATCAATTTTTCAAAATCCTTATCTATCAGTTCAAAGATGATCTTTTGATGTTTCTAAAGTTTTGGTTTGTGTTTGTAAAGAATCTTATAGACACCTTGGCATACCAATCAATACACTTCTTGTGTTAATAAATCGTGACTAAATCAAGCATACGATCCGCTATTTAAGTAGAAAATTTTGGCTTCGAAATATCAACTTTGAGCCAATGAACTTGAAATAATTTGCCAGCATCTGAAATACATTAATTTCCTCGATCGTACTCTTCGTTCACTCACGAAACTTCTCAACAAATTATGCGATTATCAAAAAAGAATCTATAGTTCATTTCGGAAATAATAAGGCAGTGAGCCATACATAAGTAGGGTAAATGCGGGAGAGATGCCGCGGTAGGAGAGACGCCGCATGGCTATTAACTTACCTATTTACCATTAATGGATGGTGCTACAAGTACGTATGCTAGTTCATCTTATCTTGTCAAGATCAGATGAACTAACATACGTACTTGTAGCACCATCATTAATGGTAAATAGGTAAGTTAATAGCCATGCGACGTCTCTCCTACCGCGGCATCTCTCCCGCATTTACCCTAGTTACTAACAAACTCAATGGAACGGAAAAGCAAAGAAACAATTATTAGTTCAAGGTTCAAATTTTAATATGTTGTTACGGCGACTGTTTTAAGCATACATTTCAATTGGCAGATCAAAATGTCGGTATTAACCCCCTCTCTTAGAGGGAAACTTGCTCGCCTAGGTATTTATATCGTTCTGCAAGGCGGTTAATACCGACATTTTGTTCTGCAAATTGAAATGTATGCTTAAAACAGTCGCCGTAACAACATATTAAAATTTGAACCTTGAACTAATAATATAAATTTCATCCAAGTGTGCAAGCTTTCACGGCCGGCATTGTTCCAAGTCTTCATGGTTTCCGGGCTTGTAGGCCGTGGTCCGGTGGTATTTCTACCTATAGCTTTCACGGCCGGCATTGTTCCAAGTCTTCATGGTTTCCGGGCTTGTAGGCCGTGGTCCGGTGGTATTTCTACCACCGAACCACGGCCTACAAGCCCGGAAACCATGAAGACTTGGAATATAAATTTCGCCGGGCACATGACACGTTTAAGGTGATCTGCCACCCCTTTAATACTGACCAATCGATCTGCAAATATTATAATGGCGTTATTGGGTTACCGACAAGCTATACCAACAATTTACGCCTTGAAGCAATAATAATAATTTGTGACCATTTTTTTTTGTTGCGAGCGGTCTGCATCCCTCCCATACCGCTATCTAGCAAAATCCCTTACTCAGGACACTTTAATATGCCTCCCTCAACATCTTCACAAAAATAAGGCCTTGAATAAATAACACCAAAAAATTGTCACTAGCTCTCGGTCTATAAGGGCATCCAAGGGGAATATCCGTGTGGTTTTACCACCCACACAACAAGCCTATTTTTTAAACATGTTAAACCATCTCTTTTGGATTTTGAATAAGCTTTAATTATGTTTATAAAATACTTAATACCGAAAATACTATAGCTACATATTTTGGCACTAATAAAAAGTTTAATAGCATTAACAGCGACATTAACCTTCTAAATTTGAATTTGCAGTACAGTAAAATTTTCTTAACTTGTCAAATATTTTCTCAATTTGTAAAAAAAACTATAAATATGCAGGTTTCACGCTCCTTTTTAACATACTCATGTATGAATCGGGTCTCGTCTAACCGCTCGGCGAAGCCGAAAGCATGTTAAGAAGGAGCGTTCGGAATGAATTGTGGATTATAGACGCTCGACAACAGAGGTCATTAGCGTCTGAAGGAGCGTTCGGAATAGTTTCTTTATAAAAAAATTCGACTGATGACCAGTCCTATACTTCCCACCTAGTAAATATATTTTGCAAAAAATAAACACTCTTTTTTTTTATTCTTTGACTAGGCCCAAATAACCTTAGCTGTTGGTGGTCTTTAAAACACAATTTAATTTTTATTCTTTGAAAAAAGCATGGCCCTCTATTTTGTTTGGTGATCTACTGATGGCTAACTTAATATAGCAAAAATCATGGTTACCTTGATTTACGTACAATTTTTATTTTTTTTAGTAAAATATTTTTTTTCTCGAAAACTATACATTTTAGAGAAAAAAAATATTTACATTTTTTTCATATTATAACATCTAGAATTCATTTATATTTTTTTTTACCTATGTTAATACGTGACATTGAGGACGTTTTTTTGAATATCTTAGGATCCACTGAACCGATTTGACTCAAAATCTAATCAGATCTAAGTTAAAGGCTGATAAACACAATAGAACAATCGGCATGCCCGTATGTTGTTCCGTTCTTAAGATATCGAAGGCGAAAAATCGACCACATACACACACACACACATACACACACACACACACACACACATACAGACATCAGTCAGAAAATGATCTTAAACGATTGCTAGGGTCTCAAAACGTGAAAATCTGTTAAAATCTCGAAATATTGTTTTCGGACTGAATCCATTACTTCCCTACCATAGTAGAGGTGGGAAGTAAAAAGGGTGTGGGTCTCGGGACCCCCGACAGATGTGAAACATCAAAGAAAACGTTCTCTATGTAGTAGTATATATTTTTTCAAAAGCAGCAACTAACTGTTATGCTGACGTAATCGTATATACTGCACTGTAACACACGCTGTTGTCTTCCCGTGCTCGAGCGCGCGGAAGCCGAGAGAGAGAGTGCCGCAGTGGTGGGGAGAACAGCAGCGAAGGAGTGGACCATAAATTTCGTTGCATATTTCCCCTCACGCGGCTGTTCACAGCCCGACATAAGATGTTTCACATCAATAATAGAAACAATTACAATTATTTTTCTTATTTCTAAGATACTTTTCCAAATTCTACTCACTCCATTGAATTTCGAGAAACTCATGCTGGGTTGCAGAATGCACTGTCAAAAAATCTAGTTTGACAATGATCTTAGATTGTGACCACACTTATTTGTCGATAAGAAAAGCATTGTAGAATTTTAAATCGATTCTGCTCGAAAAATAATTGATCGATTGAAACGTATTTTTTTTAAAAACTGTGTATTGTAGCAAACCCCAAGATGTTACGCCGCTGGCGACAACAGAAGCATCGAGAATAAGTCACAGTGGCGAGGCGTGGAATGGTGTCGAAGATACGCGTACCTGCCGGAAGGTTCTAGAAAACGCTAGAAGCGCTGTGCTTAAGCCACGTAGCTCTATATAAGCAGGGGCAGTCACCGTAGTGAGTCAGTCGTGAGACAGTGTCGATTTGAAATAAATACAGCATATAAATAGTTATTGTTCAGTGTTATTAAAGTGCTTCACTTTGTTTAAGAATTACTGTTCGTTATTATTATCGTTTGATTGTTAGCATTGACATACAGTTATTGTATTTGAATTGCTGTTACATTTTTAATTATTGTAAATAAATAGTTATTCCGCTCACGTAGAAAAACAGTTTTGTTACAGTATTATACAGGTAGCCGGTAGGTATTCAATAAAATAACATTTTTCTACGCATTTTGACCAAAATTTAACTTGAAAGCTATCTTTTTCTATGTAGATCAGTCATTTTTTTGTGAGTACAATCTAATGTTCTACATACCAAGGAGTCTGACAAAAACATTAGACTGTTCCAACACATATAAAAACGGTAATTATATAATCACAGTCTAAGGTTATTGTTAAACTAAATTTTCTGACAATGCTTTCTGCAGCCCAGCATCAGTCTGGTAGCTTTCGAAGTTTGGCTCCCCCAAGGAGAACATTGGAATGTTTGTTCTCGCAATTGCATTCCACTGTTCTTTGGGGAGTCCGAGCTCGTACCAGTTCGGTTTGTGCATGCCGACTGGCAGATTCTAATACACAAATGGATTATTAATTGTTGTGTTGAAGACGCTAATGACCTGAGTTGCCGACGCGTCTATAATCTACAATAATAATAAACGAAGTTTGACTACTTATTTTGGAACTATCTAATTTAAAAAAGAAAACAAAAAAAAAAAACAAAAAATGTTTAATTACTTAAATAAGTGAAATGGAACATAATATGTTCATATACAATTTTTTTTTCTTAAAATTTGATAAGCTTTAAGGGCTTGAGAATAGCCGAGCGTGTAGCAATGCTGTTGTTTACATGGCGTTGCTATGGTTCCTCTATTACAAGTCCCCAGTTCCCGGGTTCTAGCCCGAGAGCTGGTAAAAGTGTCAATTGGATTTTCAATTTATTATTAAAAAAAAATAATGAATTAAAAATATTGAAGCTGTTGGTGGTCTTTAAAAAAAAACACAAAAAAAACACGATAAGCTTTAATCTGTCAAAGTTTGTCGATGAGCTAATAAAACACCCTGTATAATAAGCGATGTTTTGGTGCCAGCCGATCGGATTAAATAAGCTGTTTTTAAGCGACAACATCTCGTGACGAACAAGTTTCGGCGTCGAGGACCGAGGTCCTTCAATGAGGCACGGGATTTTTAACTCCGCACTGCAAGACACTGTTGCTGGGCCGCTATCGGCTCTATATACATACAATGTGTCCCAAAAGTCAACGACCGCTATAATAACATTTCGAGTTCACGAACTCGTGCTTTTAACAAAATCGTATCGAGGAGCAGACTATAATTTGAGGTTACATGCTTTACATTTATAGGAAACTATAGACAAGTTCCGAAATTTAAGATAGTGAGTCATGTATAGTTCGGTACAGGGTTAATGGAGCGTATAAATCCGAAATTTGCATGTCTCTGATAAAACAAAAAAGCGTGATCAAAAAAAAAAAATACACCAAAAACTTAGCTTGGAAGAATCTGCTAGATTACGTTCGGAATTGTTTAGATGGCTCGATTTGCTCGCTTGTCACGTGACCAAAAATCTGCTCGCTCGGCTCGATCAATCGAGTGCAAAACCGAACCTACTCTTTTATGAAATAGAAAAAGAGAAACTGATTGAAACAAAAGATGAGAAACATTCGTGAGTCATGAAAATTTAATGATTATGAAACAACCAAAAAATAAAACAAAACAAACGAAACCAATTAAATGCTGTGTACACACTATTATAAAAATAATAATAAAATACTTTTACCTCAGTTCTGTGAGAAAAATAAATAAATTGCATTTTATTGTGCAAGTTAAAATATTATTACAAAAACTAGCTGTTATCCGCGACCTCTCTCGCGTTAATGTCGATTTTTAGTATAGAAACAAACGATGTTAGAGGGCAGTATAGTCTAATGGATAGCGTATTTGGTTCTGCAGCCTCTAGACTAGACTGTCGTGGGTTCGAATCCCACCTGCGCTCATGGATGTTTTGTGATGTTATTTAGTTTTAAGAAAGTTGTTATTTATAGTGTAGTTGAAAGACGCTAATGACCTGAGAGATGTCGACGCGTCTATAATCTACAATAAATAAAAATACACAACGATATTCCGTGATTTATAATAAACTGTGAAAGTTTGATAAAAATCGGTTGGTTAGTTTTTGAATCAAAAGGGGCCTGCATTTCAAGTTGCCGTTAAAAACCTTTAGAGGCGCTGTCGTCGTTATGAATATATTATTTTAACTCTAATTTTGAGTAGTTCGACTATACTAAAAATATAGCGGCTTCGCCCGGGTGCTATGAATTTATAATTTATTAATACATTACTCACTCGCTTTGCTCGTTCGCTCGAATTTATAATTATTTAAAACATTACTCACTCGCTTCGCTCATTCGCTCGAATTTATAATTTTTTAAAACATTACTCACTCGCTTCGCTCGTTCGCTAGAAATCAATAGTTTTCGCAGCGCACGTCAAATAATGACTTTTATAGGCAAATTTTTGATACCTTGGGTTACATTATTGTAATTTTCAAAGGGATCTCTAATTTTTTTGAAAATAAAATACAGCCCATGTTACTCGCTGATAATGTAGCTTTCTATAGGTGAAAGAATTTTTAAAATCAGTTAAGTAGTTTTTGAGTTTATCCATTACAAACAAACATACAATAAAAAAATTTTTAACAAAAAAAAACCTCCTTCAAAAAGGCACTAAAAAGAGGAAAATAATGAAATTTTGAGGTCTGTGCCAATTAAAATATGAAGTTGATTAAAATGAAGATATTAATCACTATATACTATACTTTTCAACCGACTTCATATTTTAATTGGCACAGACCTCAAAATTTCATTATTTTCCTCTTTTTAGTGCCTTTTTGAAGGAGGTTTTTTTTTGTCAAAAAGTTTTTTATTTTTTACTTTTTAGTGTCAAAAAGTAACATTTACCTTAAAAAGAATCACACGCCGTTACTTACTTTTATTAAAATCAGCCGAACTACTGAACCGATTTTGATGAAATTTCTATGGGACCAATCTGAAAGTATATCCTTTCAAACAAAAAAAAACTTTTTCAAAATCGGTTCATAAACGACGAAGTTATCCGCGAACACACATAAAACATAAAAAAAAAAAATTTTAAAATCAAAAAACCCGACTGCGTAAAAAGTGAACCAAACTACGTACATAATAAATAAAAAAAACTCGGGTCGCAGTGCCAAAACCCTGTCGACAATATAGTGTATTTGCTAATACTGGCTTTGTGGCTTTATTATGTGAACTTAAGTTTGTTTTTGGACAAATAAAAAATTTAACCCCTTAATACATCCCTTAAAAAATTTTTTTTTTCTTAATATTTTTATCAATGCAACCTCGGTATCAAATTAAATACACCCTTCAGTAGGTAAAGCATTATCCGCAAACTAGTGTTTTCATAAAATTTGTAAGTCCGGTCCTGTCGGGCCGATTTTATTAAAATTTTAGCAGTACATTTTAATCGTTACTAAAGGGTTAAATTTTAATTTTGAAACGATTCTGAGAATTTTTTCGACATTTTTGGGCCTAAAAACATTTTTCAACCCCTAAAAAACACCCTTAAAATAGTCCGATTGGGCCCATTTTAAATAGGCTTCGTGCGGTGATGGATTTCAACGTGCCTACCAAATTTCGTCAAAATCAATTAACTCTTTCGAAAGTTATTGCCCGCACACATATATATATATATATAAATATATAAATATATATATACATATATAAACAGACATTTCCAAAAATGGTGCCAAATTGTTCAGGAGGCTATGAAACGTCGAGAAATTTTGGTCCGACCCCTAGGTCCCGCCATCCGACCGACGCCAATAGTGTATGTGCCATATGGCAAATACACTAAAAAACTGAAAAGAAAAAAAACAAGCACTTAGATGCCCGGTGGTCTAGAATTCTAATAGTGGAACATAACAACTGAACATACGGATCCATTGAAAAATTTGATTGGCTGTCGAATAATGGATCCCGACTGTTCAGTTGTTATGTTCCACTATTAGAATTCTAGACCACCGAACATCTAAGTGCTTGTTTTTTTCTTTTCAGTTTTTTTTTATTTATTATGTATGTAGTTTGGTTCACTTTTTACGCAGTCGGGTTTTTTGATTTTTTAAATTATTTTTTTTTATTTTATACTTTTTAGTTATGTGTACCTAGCTAGCTATTTATTGCCAGACTGGATTTCCTATCAGCATCAGTACTACATCACAATTGCACTGGAATTTAAGTTTAAATTATGTGATTTTTTTCAAATGTTTTTAATTAAAAATAAATCGATATAGATCCTAAACGGTCAGTCGAATCGAAAAATGTTGAGGGAAAACTAAAAATGATTTTTAAATACCTATTCAACGATACTCCACTTGACATAGTTTGTTGACTTTCATTTTTTCATTTTCACAATATGGCGTCCTGTAGTCGCCATATTGAATTTTCACTAACGTCATGTCTTTAGTGACACTCGCCAGACTAAGGGCAATCGATTGACGTGTGAATCGTAAAAATCGGCCCAGACGTTTGGTCTGTATAGTGTTTCAAAGGAACATACAAACATACATACATACATACATAGGCTGATAAACACATTACCACTCCTTTGCGTCGCGCAGTCGGGTAAAAATATATACGGTCGAATTGAGAAACCTCCTTTTTTTGAAGTCGGTTAAAAAATCAAATCTTTTCTTTTTATTATAATATTAATATGAAGTATGTTAGAGGATGCGGGACACCAGTAAACGCTTATACTTTACCGCAAAAACCTTTACAGCCCAATTTAAAATCAATAAACTTCCTTAATTTGTTACTAATTTTTGTGCTCAATAACTATCGTTGGATCTTTTCAAATGTAGCCCAAGGAAGCCAAAAGGTTATACATCCCTGTTTTAATGCAAAATTTGGAAATTAATATTTGTTACAATTTGATATTATCAAAAAAAAAAATGTCATATTCCAAGGACCATGTTATTGACAATGATTTATCATTGCTTGTATCAATATTATTGCGATAATCTTATCCGAAAACCTTGCACAAAATAAACGCCACTTTAAACCTTTTACAAGGTGAAATTTAATCAGCGTATAGACAGCCATATTTTTAGGGTTCCGTACCACCGAACAGAACCCTATTACTGATCCTACGATGTCTGTTCGTCTGTCACACAAATTTCAGTTTCGCATTTAATAATGTAGCAAACCCCAAGATGTTACGCCACTGCCTCCAATAGAAACCACGAGAAAGAAAGGTCACAGTAGTAAAGCGTGGAATGGTATCGAAGATTCCAGATAACGCTAGAGGATACGAGGACGCACTGAGCGTACACCGCACGCCGGTATATAAACAGGAGTGTGTCGTGTTGAATCAGTCAGTGAATGGTGAGTCGTGCCATCAGTCAGTACAGTGAAATAAATATTCATCAGTCAACGGGAATCAGTCAGTGTAGATTGTGCTGTGACAGTGTTGAACAGCGAAATAAATCTGATATAAATACAGTGACATAAATAATTACAAATAAATAATTCTTGTATATATAGTTATTTGTTAAGTGTTATTTAAGTGGCTCGTTTAGTTCAATAATTACCGTTTAAGTTTTTTTATTGTTAGAATTAACTTCTGAGAAGCGGAGTCTGCTTGCTGAACAACGAGTAGCTGCACGAACATTCTAGAGAACGCGCTGTGCCTAAGCCAAGCGGCCTATATAAGCAAGCGAGTGCGAGGAAGTCAGGCAGTCAATGGTGAGTCGCGCAACCAAGCGGATCAGTGATATAAATATTAGTCAATCAACGGTCGAATCAGTCAGTACAGTGATATAAATAGTGGAGTGGATATAAATAAATAGTACTGAAGTAACTGAGTAATTGACCGACATAAATAAACGTAAGAAATAAATCTGATATAAATACAGTGACATAAATAATTACAAATAAATAATCCTTGTATATATAGTTATTTGTTAAGTGTTATTTAAGTGGCTCGTTTAGTTCAATAATTACCGTTTATGTTTTCTTATTGTTAGAATTGACTTTTCGTTGTTGCATTTATGGTCTATATAGTTAATTGTTACGAATTATTGTAAATAAATATTTATTCCGCCAACTCAGAAAACAGTTTTGTAACAATAATTTAACATTTCGACAGCGTGCCTGTCATCATCAGAGATATTATAATGTTAACTTAAAGGTTAGAATATTATTGAATGAATTGCCAAGCGATTTGTTAGGGTGTTCAAAATCGTATGATTTCATTAATAAGAAATGAAAGGCCAAAAATGAATTTTACCTTGTTCTGAGATATCAGGTTTAATTTGAAGCTGGCTAAAAACAAATTTTAACCCCTCCACTGGCACGTATCGATCCTCAAGTAGCAGATTTTCGTTTGCGCCGGAAAACGCTGCAAAATGGAAATATTTTCAAAAATTAGTTTGGATTCCAAATTTTTCAAATATTGCACTCTTATTAAAATTCCAATATTACTTGTTAAATGAAAGTGATAAAAAGTCGTGATATTTTATCAACAAACGATTAAATAAAATTAGTAATTTTAACGATTATAGGTTACTTCAAAAACGTGCCAGTAGAGGATTCAATTTTATTAAGGTCACCAACAGCTACGGTTATTTGGACCTAGTACCAATTTATATTTTCAATTTTTTAACTTCCCATGGGAAGTTATTGTAATGGATCCGAAAATCGAAATCAAAATGTATAACAAATTTTTATGTTTCAAGGTCACTACACTATTTTTAGAAAGATGTCTCTGTGTGTGTATGTGTGTGTACGTATGTGTCCATTTCTTTCTAAGACGAAATCTCGAGGATGAAAAATGATATCGACTACGTTAGGGTGCCAATCGACGCGTATTAACGTAAATATGATCCGACATAAATTTTATAAAAATCGGTTCAGCAGTTTTTTTTTGTTTAATTATTGTTAAAATTAAATAATAATTATGTTTTAATGATTAAACTGATTACTTTTCTGTGTAATATCTAATTTAGTTATTATTATTAAATATTTATCAAACTGGGAAGTTCGTCGTGTGGACCTCAAGGGTCGCACTTTAGTCCTAATAAACGACCCACCTCACGGCTTGTTTAATAATAAAATTAAAAATCCTATTGATACTTTTACCAGTTCTCGTTTTAGAACCTGGCAACTGGGGGTTTGTAATAGAAGAGTCATGGAAACGTCATAATTAAGCAACGGCATTGCTACACGTGCAGCTATTCTCAACCTCTAGGGGCCTAAAGAATTCAAAAAATCTTAAAATACTTGTTTGTTAATCTGAAATTTTACCGTTCTAGAAAATGTGTTTCCAAGCCCACCAACAGAAATATTCAAATGCGCCCCACGTTTTTATTACTTATTCCGCTGACGCAGCGACACAAAGTGCCCCTTGGTTTGTGTCCTAATTAGTTTCTAGTTTTTTGTACAACTGATGATTTAAAATAATACCGTTTAACTTAAAATTTTTGACTTCCCATTGGAAGTTATTGTAATGGGTCCGAAAATCGAAATCAAAGAGGAAAAAAAATTTTTATGTTTCAAGGTCACTACACTATTTTTACACTACTTTTAGAAAGATGTCTGTGTGTGTGTGTGTGTGTGTGTACGTATGTACGTACGTACGTACGTACGTACGTATGTATGTGTCAATTTCTTTCTAAGACGAAATCTCGAGAACGAAAAATGATATCGACTACGTTGGGGTGCCAATCGACGCGTATTAACGTAAATATGATCTGAAAGGAATTTTTTTAAAATCGGTTCAGCCGTTCTTTTTTCTTAACCAAATAACCTCCAAAAAAGTAGATTTTACACAATATCTCGCGAATAAAAAATTATATCGACTTCGTAAGGGTGTCAATCGAGGCGTGTTAACGTCATTTTGATCCGACATAAATTTTATAAAAATCGGTTCAGCCGTTTTTTTTTTTTTTTTTTTTTTTTTTAATTATTGATGTTTTAATGATTAAAATGATTACTTTTCTGTGTAATATCTAATTTAATTATTATTATTAAATATTTATCAAACTGGGAAGTTCGTCGTGTGGACCTCAAGGGTCGCACTTTAGTCCTAATAAACGACCCACCTCACGGCTTGTTTTTACCCATTTTTATTTCAATTACAATGGTATACTTTTCATTAGAAATAGGTGTACGTTAGTATATTTATAGAGTTGGAATGGTGAGTGTACGTGGTACTAAGTACAACACCATTCAAAAGTTTTAGATCTCTATATTATCGTTACTTGTTCGAACCTTCTAACGTTGATATAGACTCAAAACTTTTAGCATTGACAATACCTTAAAGTTTAAGGGAACAAGAAATATAAGAAATATCCAATAAATAAATGAAAAAACTGTTCCAAGAAATATTTGTAAAAAAAAATATTATTTTCGATGGCTGTAAATCTTCATTTTATGCAAAATAAAATTTAAAATACGGATTTCGGAAACGGCTTTATTAATGTGGGGAATATTACGGTAAAACAAGATATACGAACGTAATAGAACGACCACTCTTCAACTACTACAGTTGAATTCCGATAAGTCGCACCGATTCATGTTCAGTCGAGCAACACAACAAATACCCATTGACCACCAACGATAGAATCTGGATTCTTACGTTCGTCTTCATACTGATCGGGGTTCAAATTACATTACCGAAAACACGTAAAACAAGCCGTGAGGTGGGTCGTTTATTAGGACTAAAGCGCGACCCTTGAGGTCCACACGACGAACTTCCCAGTTTGATAAATATTTAATAATAATAATTAAATTAGATATTACACAGAAAAGTAATCAATTCAAACATTAAAACATCAATAATTTAAAAAAAAAAAAAAAAAAAAAAAACGGCTGAACCGATTTTTATAAAATTTATGTCGGATCAAAATGACGTTAACACGCCTCGATTGACACCCTTACGAAGTCGATATAATTTTTTATTCGCGAGATATTGTGTAAAATCTACTTTTTTGGAGGTTATTTGGTTAAGAAAAAAGAACGGCTGAACCGATTTTGAAAAAATTTCTTTCAGATCATATTTACGTTAATACGCGTCGATTGGCACCATAACGTGGTCGATATCATTTTTCGTTCTCGAGATTTCGTCTTTGAAAGAAATGTACACATACGTACGTACGTACGTACGTACGTACGTACGTACACACACACACACACACAGACATCTTTCTAAAAGTAGTGTAAAAATAGTGTAGTGACCTTGAAACATAAAAATTTTTTTTCCTTTTTGATTTCGATTTTCGGACCCATTACAATAACTTCCAGTGGGAAGTTAACAAGCCGTGAGGTGGGTCGTTTATTAGGACTAAAGTGCGACCCTTGAGGTCCACACGACGAACTTCCCAGTTTGATAAATATTTAATAATAATAATTAAATTAGATATTACACAGAAAAGTAATCATTTTAATCATTAAAACATAATTATTATTTATTTTTAACAATTAAAAAAAAAAAAAAAACGGCTGAACCGATTTTTAACTTCCCATTGGAAGTTATTGTAATGAGTCCGAAAATCGAAATCAAAAAGGAAAAAAAATTTTTATGTTTCAAGGTCACTACACTATTTTTACACTACTTTTAGAAAGATGTCTGTGTGTGTGTGTGTGTGTGTGTGTGTGTGTACGTACGTACGTACGTATGTATGTGTCCATTTCTTTCTAAGACGAAATCTCGAGAACGAAAAATGATATCGACTACGTTGGGGTGCCAATCGACGCGTATTAACGTAAATATGATCTGAAAGGAATTTTTTTAAAATCGGTTCAGCCGTTTTTTTTTTTTTTTTTTTTTTTTTTTTTTTTTTTTTTTTTTTTAATTATTGATGTTTTAATGATTAAAATGATTACTTTTCTGTGTAATATCTAATTTAATTATTATTATTAAATATTTATCAAACTGGGAAGTTCGTCGTGTGGACCTCAAGGGTCGCACTTTAGTCCTAATAAACGACCCACCTCACGGCTTGTTATAAAATTTATGTCGGATCAAAATGACGTTAACACGTCTCGATTGACATCCTTACGAAGTCGATATAATTTTTTATTCACGAGATATTGTGTAGAATCTACTTTTTTGGAGTCTATTTAGTTAAGAAAAGAGAACGGCTGAACCGATTTTGAAAAAATTTCTTTCAGATCATATTTACGTTAATACGCGTCGATTGGCACCCTAACGTAGTCGATATCATTTTTCATTCTCGAGATTTCGTCTTAGAAAGAAATGGACACATACGTACGTACCCATTACAATAACTTCCAATGGGAAGTTAATAATAGATAATAATTACGACCTAGGAATCTAATCATATTGTAACAAACCCCAAGATGTTACGCCACTGCCTACAATAGAAGCGTCGAGAAGGAAAGGTCACAGTGGTGAGGCGTGGAATGGTATCGAAGATTCGAGTACCCGCCGGAATGTTCTGGAGAGCGCAAGAGCGTGCTGGGCCAGGGTGCTCGACCTATATAAGCGAAGTACGGGTCAGTCACAGGAGGTCAGTCAGTCGTGAGTCAGTGTCGTGTTGAACTGCGAATATAAATACAGTACTCCGGGTATATATAGTTATTTGTTCAGTGTTATTTAAGTGTTTCACTTTGTTTAAGAATTACTGTTTTGTTATTATTATTGTGTTGATTGTTAGAATTGACATATAGTTGTTGCGTTTATTGTTATTGAATTGTTAATTATATTAAATAAATATTTATTCCGCCCACGCAGAAAACAGTTTTATTACAATATTGATTGTTTATCTCATTGTTAAATAAAAATAGTTCGAGCAGTTTATCGGTGTTGCAGTGTATAGATTCTGTTACACTATAATTAATTCCATAACATAAAAAACTTGGGCTATTACAACACAAGGATAAATCACATACAGTTCAAGTATGTCGGAAGCGGTGAATCGTTTCCTTATATTGTTATATAATTTCACACTTAGATGCTCACCCTAGTCAGTTCCCCGACGGAAGGAGTAGCTCTTCCCCGTTCGATGTGTTCGTTCTATTCGCTGGAAAAACTATGCATCAAACTCATTTACTCAAATCTGTCACTAACATGATTATTGAATATTATATTAAATGGATTTATACGGCTGTTTTGCAATTGAAAATTGTTGTTGAAAAAGCAGCCAATTAAATAACTGAAATAATTTTCACCTACATGAATAGCTCTCGCTATTACGATGATTCATATCTACAACCTAGCTATAATTAATAACACTCGCATGTAGTAGAAATCTATTGATTCCTTTGCATATATGGAGAATGTTAGATTGGTAATCATGTCGCGGGTGAATAATTGTAAGCTCATTCCGCCGCGATAGTGGAAAGGTTCAGGTTAGAGTCCTGACTGTGACTATAATTGATTCCTGCAAATATCGGAAAAAATCATTTTGACAACCATAGTCACAGTCAGGATTCTAGCCTGAACCTTTCCACTATCGCGGCGGAATGAGCTTACAATTACTCAATCGTGACATGATTACCAATCTAACATTCTCCATATATGCAAAGGAATCAATAGATTTCCATTACATGCGAGTGTTATTAATTATAGCTAGGTTGTAGATATGAATCATCGTAATAGCGAGAGCTATTCATGTAGGTGAAAATTATTTCAAAATGATTTTTTCCGATATTTGCAGGAATCAATTATAGTCACAGTCAGGACTCTAACCTGAACCTTTCCACTATCGCGGCGGAAAGAGCTTACAATTACTCAATCGTGACATGATTACCAATCTAACATTCTCCATATATGCAAAGGAATCAATAGATTTCCACTACATGCGAGTGTTCTTAATTATAGCTAGGTTGTAGATGTGAATCATCGTAGTAGCGAGAGCTATTCATTTCTATGATTATTGAAATTATACTTCTTTAGAAGGGTAGTGAATTGGAATTACCTCGATTCAAAAATTACCGTTTCAATAATTGCTGACAGGGATAAAATGGCTGTAACGATTTGGATGAAATTTGCTGAAAAGGGGCTTTGGGAGGCAAAAAATCGATCTAGCTAGGTTTCATCGCAGGAAAAATTCGTTTTCTAATAGATTTTATAATTTTAAAAATCGATTTTTTGACGTTTCAAAATAGTGCAATAATGTAAGCAGGCTTTGGCTACTTGTATATAGATGTAATTTGAGTAGTAAATTAGCTGATATTAACAAACATGTGAAGAAGCCTGAGCCGGCCCGTTCATATAGGCGAACTAGGCAACTGCATAGGGCGCTCCTATTTGAGGGCGCCATATTTCACTCTTTTATATAGAAAAAGCAGGTGTATATACTCTCTATTATGTAAGAAAATAATATCTGTACTCTAATTATTTGATTAAAAATTACACACTTAATCGTGAATTTTCTTTAAAGGGCGCCATTTAAGTCTTTCGCCTAGGGCGCCAATATTACTCGAGCCGGCGCTGAAAGAAGCTGTTAAAAAAATGATGATTCGCCTTAAATTTCTTGAATTATCTTAAAACGCGTTGATTTATTTTTAATAACAAATTATGGCTCACAACTATCAATTGTTTTAAAACAAAACGTTTGTTTTCGTTAACAAAATATAACGGATTAAACAAATTCTAATCTGCCATTTAACTTAAAATTTATTGGTCAGTTTTTGTTAGAATAATCCAGATATTGGGTAGGATTATTCCAATATGTAAATACAGATTAATATGCATACCTATTACGCAAGTGGAATAAATAAAATAAATAAACAAAATATATAAAAATTGCACCATAATGATGTAATAATATTCTATACTCGGGATGGCGAACCTTTTCACATCTACGTACCAATTTTTTTCAAAAAAATTCGACTTCCCACCTAGTAAATATTTGCAAAAAATAAACACTCTTTTTTTATTCTTTGAAAAAAAGCATGGTCCTCTTTTTTGTTTGGTGATCTACTGATGGCTAGTAATATAGCAAAAATCATGGTTACCTTGATTTACGTACAATTTTCTTTTTTTAGTAAAATATTTTTTTTCTAGAGAAAAAAAATATTTACATTTTTTTCATATTATAACATCTAGAATTCATTTATATTTTTTTTACCTATGTTAATACGTGACATTGAGAACGTTTTTTTTAATATCTCAGGATCCACTGAACCGATTTGACTCAAAATCTAATCAGATCTAAGTTAAAGTCTGATAAACACAATAGTACAATCGGCATGGTCGTATGTTGTTCCGTTTTTACGATATCGAAAGCGAAAAATTGACCACACACACAACACACATACAGACATCAGTCAGAAAATGATCTTAAACGATTGCTAGGGTCTCAAAACGTGAAGATCAGTTAAAATCTCAAAATATTTTTTTCGGACTAAATCCATTACTTCCCTACCATAGTAGAGGTGGGAAGTAAAAATGTTTAATATGGCAATGACGTGCCAACAAGCACCTAAAGAAATTTAGTGGCCAAAAAAATTATTCAAATGTAGATGAAAATAATTATTTAGATAACGCATCGAGTGCCATGAAACGTTTGTCGACTTGCCGTGTCGATCTCATAATATTTGTTACTTGAATGATAGTCAAAATTCTTCGACAGCATGAAACATATTTTTAATTATTCCGTGCCAACAATATTCCGTCGCGTGCCATAGGTTCGCCATCCCTGTCTTATACTATTTTTAAGCGTCTTATTTTCAAACTTTTATCCCGTAGTCCCTCCAACAATGCATACCGTTCGCTGGTATTCTCCCTAGACCCTTCATATATTTGAAATACATTGCTGGGGAACATTTTTTAAGACTATTATTATCGTCAACACCTTTAGATATCAAAATAGAATGGCAGTATACAAGAAGCACACAACACTAGGGATGGGAAAACATACATTACCGTATTCCACAGAAAACACGGTTCCTAAATAAACAAGCCGTGAGGTGGGTCGTTTATTAGGACTTAAAGTGCGACCCTTGAGGTTCACACGACGAACTTCCCAGTTTGATAAATATTTAATAATAATAATTAAATTAGATATTACACAGAAAAGTAATCATTTTAATCATTAAAACAAAATTATTATTTATTTTTATCAATAATTTAAAAAAAAAAAAAAAACGGCTGAACCGATTTTTATAAAATTTATGTCGGATCAAAATGACGTTAACATGCCTCGATTGACACCCAATACGAAGTCGATATAATTTTTTATTCGCGAGATATTGTGTAAAATCTACTTTTTGGGAGGTTATTTGGTTAAGAAAAAAGAACGGCTCAACCGATTTTGAAAAAATTTCTTTCAGATCATATTTACGTTAATACGCGTCGATTGGCACCCTAACGTAGTCGATATCATTTTTCATTCTCGAGATTTCGTCTTAGAAAGAAATGGACACGTACGTACGTACGTGTACACACACACACACGCACACAGACATCTTTCTAAAAATAGTGTAAAAAAAATAGTGTAGTGACCTTGAAACATAAAAATTTGATATACATTTTGATTTCGATTTTCGGATCCATTACAATAACTTCCAATGGGAAGTTAATAAATACTTGTAAAAACCGCTGTGTGTGTCATCGTCGACTCGGTCGCCGAGTCGACACACAAACCGCTCTTAAAGCAACTCTTAGATTTAACACATCCTCAGGAATTACTTAACAGCATGTATTTTTGTCGCGAGACAAAGACGGAACCTCTGTTTGGATAGAAACGTGTCGAGTGTCCAAATACCAAGCGAACCAACTGTAGGTATCCATGGTGATGATTCAATGCGCTTTAACCTTCCTGAATCTATTTAAAAGCGAATATAAATGCCCGTCCAACAGAAATAAATATTATATATTATTTAAGCAGGCCATTTGTCACTTGGCCGCTCTGAAATAATCCAGCTGCGCTGAAGAAACAAAAGTTATTCTTAATTCTGAATACACAGCAGATTTTTGTCGAAAAGTTATTTTTTACAAGATTTATTTGATAAATTAAAATTTTATTTGATGATTCTTGTCCATTTTTAACCGACTTCAAAAAAAGGAGATGGTTCTCAATTCGGTTGTTTTTTATTATGTTTGTTAGGGCGGTGTATTGCCGCCAATAGGCTGTGTCATTTTAAGAATAATCTGACTATAGTATAAGGGCCTCCGGAGACATTAATTTTTTTTGAAGGGGCCTCGAAATGAAAAGCCGGCCCGGGCCCCAGTTATAGACCGAGAGATAGTGACAATTTTTTGGTGTTATTTATTCAAGGCCTTATTTTTGTGAAGATGTTGTGGGAGGCATATTAAAGTGCCCTGAGTAAGGGATTTTGCTAGATAGCGCAGACCGCCCCCAACATGTAACAAAAAAAATGGTCACAATAATTATTGCTTCAAGGTTGAAATTGTTTGTATAGCTTGTCGGTGACCCAATAATGCCATTATAATTGCATATATTTCATTTTGCAGAACAAAAATTTGGTATTAACCCCCTTGCAGAACGATATAAACACCTAGGCGAGCAAGTTTCTCTCTAAGAGAGGGGGATAATACCGACATTTTGCTCTGCAAATTGAAATATATGTTTAAAACAGTCTCCGTAATAACATATTAAAATTTGAACCCTGAACTAATAATATAAATTTCGTCGGGTACATGACACGTTTAGGGTGATGCCACCCCTTTAATACTGACCAATCGAACTGCAAATATTATAATGGCATTATTGGGTCACCGACAAGCTATACAAACAATTTCAGCCTTGAAGCAATAATAATTGTGACCATTTTTTTTGTTACATGTTGGGGGCGGTCTGCATCCCTCCCATACCGCTATCCAGCAAAATCCCTTACTCAGAGCACTTTAATATGCCCCCCTCAACACCTTCAAAAAAATAAGGCCTTGAATAAATAACACCAAAAAATTGTCACCAGCTCTCGGTCTATTAGTGTGTCTGCCATACTGCGCATAAAAAGGTTTTAAGTATTAAGAACACCTCTTAAAATGTAGTAGGTATTAAAATTAATTTATAAAGTTCACACCTAATAAATCTAATCTTCGTTAATAAAAACGTTTATCGATGTTCTGAACGTCTTTTAGTAGTTAATAATTAATCTGTCATTTAATTTAAAGCTATGATTTCAGATGCTACGATGTTATTTTAGATCACAAACGTAATAAAAAGGTTATTAAAAAACAACAACAAAAAACTCTGCTATGGTAAAAATACACCGAAGCAAACGGTTGTCGATCAGTTCCCATTTCTCTCACCATGAAAGCGACCTATCAGCAATGAGCTACCCTGCTAGTTTGAGCAACGAACTAGAACGCCGATCAAGAGATATTATAGATTGCTCAATCTACAAACTCACTCACTCTCCCCCCCTCTCTCTCTCTCTCTCTCTCCCTTTCTTTCTCTCTTGACCGGCGTTTTTTCGTTGCTCAAACATTATATATACCTACTGAAAATTTTTATTGGAAGAGCAGCCAATTACATAATTGATTCCTGCAAATATCTGAAAAAATCATTTTGACAACCATAGTCACAGTCAGGACTCTAACCTGAACCTTTCCACTATCGCGGCGGAATGAGCTTACAATTACTCACCCGTGACATGATTACCAATCTAACATTCTCCATATATGCAAAGGAATCAATAGATTTCCACTACATGCGAGTGTTATTAATTATAGCTAGGTTGTAGATATGAATCATCGTAATAGCGAGAGCTATTCATGTAGATGAAAATTTCAAAATGATTTTTTCCGATATTTGCAGGAATCAATTATAGTCACAGTCAGGACTCTAACCTGAACCTTTCCACTATCGCGGCGGAAAGAGCTTACAATTACTCACCCGTGACATGATTACCAATCTAACATTCTCCATATATGCAAAGGAATCAATAGATTTCCACTACATGCGAGTGTTATTTATTACAGCTAGGTTGTAGATATGAATCATCGTAATAGCGAGAGCTATTCATGTAGGTGAAAATTATTTCAAAATGATTTTTTCCGATATTTGCAGGAATCAATTATAGTCACAGTGAGGACTCTAACCTGAACCTTTCCACTATCGCGGCGGAATGAGCTTACAATTACTCACCCGTGACATGATTACCAATCTAACATTCTCCATATTATATGCAAAGGAATCAATAGATTTCCACTACATGCGAGTGTTATTCATGTAGGTGAAAATTATTTCAAAATGATTTTTTCCGATATTTGCAGGAATCAATTGTAGTCACAGTCAGGACTCTAACCTGAACCTTTCCACTATCGCGGCGGAATGAGCTTACAGTTACTCACCCGTGACATGATTACCAATCTAACATTCTCCATATATGCAAAGGAATCAATAGATTTCCACTACATGCGAGTGTTATTTATTACAGCTAGGTTGTAGATATGAATCATCGTAATAGCGAGAGCTACTCATGTATAGGTGAAAATTATTTCAAAATGATTTTTTCGGATATTTGCAGGAATCAATTATGTAATTGGCGTCTGAGTTACAGTATTTTTTGTAATAAGTGCATTTATTTATTTCCAATTTACTTATATATATATTATAATGACAGACTGTTATGTCATTAGGATTTCCTGCTCAATTTGGCTAGGTCAAGTGCTAGGGAAGGACACAGAATATGTGGTGTCCTTGAAACACTACCTATGTACTATTTTGGTGGTCAATAATCGATAATTTAATTTATATATATTGCCAAAGTTAAGATCATGAATCATCGATTTTATTGGTGAATTTGTGATACATGCAGCATAGGTATGAAAGCAAACATTTATGAAACAAGCGAAGGTACGCGGGTCTATAAATATCAAGAGGCTGTTGTCTCTGTAGTCAGAAATAAACGACTGTCTACATTAGTATCCACGAGTTTGTATATGTATATCAATCTACATACGTATTCAGCGGTGACGAAGTCTTAACCTCACAAACATTTCCAATAAATTTCGCTTCATTAAAAACTTTTAAATATTTTTAACAGATTTATGAATAGACTGTTACATAATAATACGGAGAATTAAGTCCTTCTCATATAATAAACATTTCTAATTGGTTAGAAATTTAAAATGTTTTTCAAAAGGTTTCAGCTCTTTCTTGTAATTTTAAAAACATTTCCAATAGCTGTAATGTTTGGTTAATGAGCTATTTTCCTGAGACTAGTTCCTTCAATTATCCACGAGAGGCAGCACTCACTTGTGGTAGGTACAAACATTATTTATTCCCCATTAGTGTCGTATCCTTTTAGTGGTATAACTTAATTATTTATTTAATTTCATAATAATAATAATTTAATAATTAAGTTATAACACTAAAACGATACGACACTAATGGAGAATAAATAATGTTTGTACCTACCACCAGTGCTGCCTCTCGTGGATAATTGAAAGAATTACCTCAGGAAAATGGCTCATTAAATAAATCTTTTCAACAAGATTTCTGACGTCAACTATCAAGGCCATATAATCCTGGAAATCTGGAGGATTTCGAGTAAGGAATTAGTCTAGAAAACTATGCAAATGCCTTAACCTCAAACACGTCAATGCAAAAATCTCATGTTTAGTCCGTCCCTGGGTAAGAACCCGGAACTCCTGATTAGAGAATCTGCATTGTCGGTATGCAAACTGTTTCAGACCACTGGTTTGAACTTGTGAAGGTTTCCTAATGAACACTATTTTAGAGATGAATTAAAAAATCAGAAGGTAAATTACGTCTATAATAATTATCTATTACGAAACACGCCTGCTCAATTAAAGATTGTCCATACATAGAAAAACAATGTGCAGTCTGATGACGTCACAACATTAGTGTTTATATTCTCTTGATTGGTAAGTGTTGATTAGTTCCGTGTTTGCACTTGACTGAAATTATTGTGTCGTTAAAATCTTCTTCTATCACGAGGTGGAATAGTTAGAGGGATTGTGCTTTCCAGAACAGAGAAAATATTTGTAAAAATTTGTAAAAATAAATCAATGCATCTTAAATAATGAAAATTTTGTTGGAAAGCAGCCAATTATATAATTGATTCCAAACATATCGGAAAAAATCATTTTACCAACCATAGTCACAGTCAGGATTCTATAATCTGAACCTTTCCACTTTCGCGACGGAATGAGCTTACAAACAGTGGCCTGATTCTTAATCTAACATTCTCCTTATATGCTTCGGAATCAATAGATTTTCACTACATGCGAGTGTTAATTAGCTAGGTTGTAGAAGTGAATCTTCGTACTAGCGAGAGCTCACCATGAAAGTGAAAATTATTTCAAACAAAATTTTCAATTGCAATTCAGCCGTAATATTAAGTGCGAAAGTGAGTTTGTTCCGCCTTCACGCCTCAAATACTCAACCATTCTCTGTGAAATTTTGCATACGGGTAGCTTCCGTAATGGAGATGAGCACAGACTAGGTATAATAAGTAGCCGACCCGGCTTCGCCCGAGTGAAAATCGAGGGTAATCTCAAAAGAGCGATTTCTCCGTAACTACTGAACGGATTTTAATTCGGTTTTCACGATTAGATAGATTGATTCACGAGGAAGGTTTAGATTTATAATTGAAACTGACCGATCTGGCTTCGCCCGAGTGAAAATCGGTCGTAATCTCAGAAGATCGATTTCAAAAAAAAATTTCATTGTCCGATATTATAGGTGATACTTTGCTTTACATAGACTATAATAACTGGAGCGAACGAGCGAAGCGAGTGCGTAATATATTATAATAAATCATAAATTCATAGCACCCAGGCGAATTTTATTTATTGTATCAACTACACTAAATAACAACTTTCTTAAAACTAAATAACATCACAAAACATCCATGAGCGTAGGTGGGATTCGAACCCACGACATGCTAGTCTAGAGGCTGCGGTACCAAATACGCTATCCACTAGGCTACACTGCCCTCGCACCCGGGTGGGCTTGAGAATAGCCGAGCGTTAAGCAATGCTGTTGTTTACATGGCGTTGCTAGAGTTCCTCTATTACAAGTCTCCAGTTCCCGGGTTCTAGCCCGAGAGCTGGTAAAAGTGTCAATTGGATTTTCAATTATTTATTATTAAAAAAAAAAATAATGAATTGATGCTAGGCCCAAATAACCTTAGCTGTTGGTTGTTTTTAAAACACAATTTAACAATTTTTCGGACCCGGGTGAAGCCGGATTGCGCCGCTAATATCTACTATTATATAAAATAGTATAATGGGGCTCTATAGCGGAACATTTTATCCCGTTACGTCCGGGTTGGTTTGTCAAAACCGAAATTAACATGAGATAAGTCCCGGGTAACGGTTAGTAAAAAATAAAATACACTGCCTAAAACAACACAATCTTTCTGCACTGTATACCAACCCACTGAAATAAGTGTTATGTTCTCCCAATAAAAAAAAATGAAATCTTGAAAGCAGAAAAATATGGCAACAAGTTCTGGAAAAATCGATTTCGGATTTTATATTGTCCACAGATAGATTTACAATAATTATTGTCAGGCTGTGTGTGGACGTACCCTTATAGCGCATCGGCAGTATGACAATGACGAGTCACATGTAACTAATGTGGTATTTCCTTAAGGCCCTGTTTACACAGGCCGTAATACGGTCGACGGAAAGCCACATCAAAACATGCCAATTATAGGTTTGTTCCTACAGCGTACAGACAACGGATTTGTCCCTGACAAGCTCTTGATATTTTCATTACGCATGCGCTAAACATGACTATAGTCAAGTTCCAAAATTTATGGTAGTGAGTCATGCACAGTTCGGTTCAATAGTTCGGCTGATATTAATAAAAGTGAGTAGCGGTGTGTGATTCCTTTAAGGTAAATGCCACTTTTTGACACATCACACAGCGTAAGAAATCGGCTTAATATAAAATAAAAAGTGAGTAACGGCGTGATTCCTTTAACTAAAAAGTAAAAAATAAAAAACTTTTTAACAAAAAATAATCCTCATTCAAAAATTTATATTAGAAATCGTGTCCATCGTGATTATAATAAAATTAAGAAAAATCGCAGGATAGTGGACAAAATATTTGATTTATTAAATTATTAAATGATAATTATTAAATTGCTATGGTTAGTAATTAATATTAATTTTCATAAATATTGTTATTTTTATGTACTTGAAAAAATCTAAATATATAGACGAAACGCCGTACATTTAATTTAATCAATCAAATATTTTGTCCACTATCCTGCGATTTTTCTTAATCTCATTCAAAAAGTCACAAAAAAGAGGAAAATAATAAAACTTTGAGGTCTGCGCCATTTTTATAAAATATGAAGTCGGTTAAAAAGTGCACAAATATCTACTTTTTAACCGACTTCATATTTTATTAAAGTGGCGCAGACCTCAAAGTTTTATTATTTTCCTCTTTTTTGTGGCTTTTTGAAGGAGGTTTTTTTTGTTTAAAAGTTTTTTTAGTCATACAGTGTTATTCGTTGTTCTTTTCGATTACATAATATCTATTTTCTGATGCACAAATGTATTATCGCGTTTGAAAACGCGTGATGCACAGTTAACACGTGACATTTTGGCGCCAGCTGTGTGATCGTGACGAAACAAGTGACAAACAGCTATAGCTTAGGAGCGCAGTTCAAACACATCGGTTCTGTTACCGAGGAACAAAACACTGTCTCCTCTATTTATATTTCTACGGTGAAAAAGCAAAACCGTTCATGCTACATTTTTTAACAACTGCTAGGCTTCCTAAGTTCCTGTTATGCAAGCGAATCTTCGTCCTGCGAGCAAAGTTGATATTCACGGGTCACCGATAAACGGAGATCGGGAATTCCAGTGCATTTACTGAGCGTTCAAGATAAGCGTGAAATGCATGGGGATTTCCTAAACGGTAAGAGATAGAGATTTGGTTAAATGAGAGAAAATGTGCAGAACCTCCAACACTGCGCAGTCAAACTTTTCATATTGTTACAAAACTGTTTTCTGAGTTGGCGGAATAAATATTTATTTACAATAATTCGTAACAATTAACTATATACAATAATTGCAACAACGAAAAGTCAATTCTAACAATAAAAAAACTTAAACGGTAATTATTGAACTAAACGAGCCACTTAACTAACACTTAACAAATAACTATATATACAAGGATTATTTATGTCAGATTTATTTATATCAGACGCACTGTTCGTCGCTCAGTACTTGACTTCGTATTCAACACGACACTGATTGCCTGATTGACCCACGCCGCGGTTTATATACCTGCGTGGCGTAAACTCAGTGGTGTTCTCGATTTCTCTAGCGTTGTCCAGAATGTTCGTGTAGGCACCAGTGTGTTCAGCAAGCAGACACCGCTTCCTGCCTGACGTTTGTATACAGGGTGATCCGTAACAATATTTTGCTTGACTTGCGAAAGTTGAAAAACGAAATTTTCTCATTTGCGTGTTTAGTGTTCCGTACCAAAATTGGAAAAATCGAGCATGCCTCACTCCGGTGTCTTTCTGTCACAAGCTCCCAGGCCCAAACGGTACAAGCTAAAAACTCGAAATTTGGAATAGTTAAAGCTTGTTATGGCCCAATGATGTGGTTTACATATGGATAAATAATTACGGGTAATATTGGGGGGGGGGGGTGTCAAACAAATCTCTATCTCTTATTTTTATTTATTTATTGTAGATTATAGACGCGTCGACATCTCAGATCATTAGCGTCTTTCAACTACACTAAATAACAACTTTCTTAAAACTAATTATCATCACAAAGCATCCATGAGCGCAGGTGGGATTCGAAGCCACGACAGTCTAGTCTAGAGGCTGCGGTACCAAGTACGCTATCCACTAGGTTATACTGTCCTCCTCTATCTCTTAACGTTTAGAAAATCTCTATGCATTTCACGCTTATCTTGGACAGTGTGTATATAATAATAATATTTTATCCCAGTTCGGGAGGCGCGTGCGCCTAGATCATGTGCTTTTGTGTCGCGACTCGAGACTGTCAAGGTTTAGAACGTTTAATTTTTACCTTGTAGTTGATTAGCAATGGATACAATATTATGATTGCATACAGCTACAGCTAGGTACATTACACATGTAATATATAGAATGCTTCAAAACCATCTGGAATACATTTATCATTGAAATGGAGGATGCACAGTACGTTCCCTATCCTACTAATGGTACAAAAATAAGAGAAAGAGACCCCTCAGGGAGGACATTGGAATGTGGTTGCAATCGCAAATTGCACTCCAATGTTCTTTGGGAATTAGCGTTCCCACGGACCCGAGCTCGTACCAGTCGGTTTGTGTATGCCGGCTGGCGGATTCTAATACACAAATGGATCATTTGTTGTGTTGAACACGCTAATGACCTGAGTTGTCGACGCGTCTATAATTTACAAATAATTAATTATTAAGAGAAAGAGTTAGCTATTGTAGACGACTATCATTATCTCTTTCTAGAATTGTGATTGGTTCTTCATCTTAAAATTAATAATTTTCTGCTGCTCTGTAGTCGGTGTGGTTAGTGGTTACTAATCTTGTATTGTTATTCTTATTATAATTATTAGTCTTACTATTATTATTATTATTATAAGAATTATTATTATTATTACTGTTATTATTATTTTTGCGACTAAAGCAAGAAACAGGCTGTCCGAACGCTCTTTAAACGCAATGGTATTCTTGAAGGCTTTTTTCTCCGGCAACAAGACCTCGTAAATTATAATGTTATCGAATAATAATTTCACAAAACTTAAATTTAACATTTTTTGCACACAGTGTCGGTGATAGTTCCTTTTTATTTAGTTTAAACGCACACTGGAAAATGTACAACTGTAATTAGATTTATAATGAACTCAGTAGTAGGAGTTCCTTTTTAGTTAAAGTAAACCAGTAAACGTTTAATTATGAGTACAACATCGTTACACAATGTACAATTTTTTATTAGAGTAGCAATAATTACTGATTATTTTGTAATGAAAAAGTATATTTTTGTTTTTTCTTAATCTTTTAATAATAAAAAATAGAACATAATACTTACAAACTAGAGTTTTATTTGTAAATAAGTGGTTCCCGGGTACCCGGGAATTCCCGGGAATATAAAATGATCATTCCCGAGTCCCGGGAATCAAAAAGAGCCGGGAACGCGAAAACCCTAGTCGACGCGTCTATAATCTACAATAAATAAATAGAAAGCCCGGTTCGTGTCTTGTGAGACACCCTGTATAGTACACACAATGCCACGTGTATCGAATCGTGCCATAGGTACTCAGTTTACATGTGTGGTGTAAGAGTGTAGGTGTTCAACCCAAGAATGCTGCAAAAAACAACAACAAACTAAAAAAATGTTGGTACACATTCACTAAACAAGGAAGGAATGAATGATTTGAAAAAGAACGAATATTATAACATACAATCATTGGTTTGCACTTATGAGTTGAGAGTATTTTCTACCGCAGCGTTACTTAACCTTTTTCACGCGCGACCCAACAAATTTTTTTGAAGTACTGCACCCAATCGTTTATTTTATAATATAAAATAAAAAAAGGTAGTATATCGTCAGCATGTACTCGAATGTTAATAATTTATTATTTGAAAGTAAATTTAAAAATTAACCTCTTATTACTTAGGTGTTTTTTTTTTCAAATAAGATAATTATATTTTTATTTCGGTATTTTACCTGTCCCTTCGCGACCCATTAAAACTCCTAATGAAGAACTAAGAATCACGCTACAGATCCTTCAGGCGAAACATTGAAAAAGTTTTTCCTTGAAAAATTTTCAACTTCGAAAAATTACGTTATCTTTCACACGTAGATATAAACCTGTTTTCAAAAAATTTGCCCGTAGGAACTGTAATGTGTTTCTTGATCCTTCATTTGGCGTTTACTCGAACCCTTCGCAGCTTTAAAAATAGCGTCGGGAGAGCTGTACTCGTTTTTAGGCGAGAGGAAAGGATTTGAGATGAAGAGTGCAGGGGGTTCCATGAGAGTAACGGACCTCGTTGGAGGAAGGAAATTTCTAGTTTTCTTGAGGACACCCAAAGGGATCCATGCTGAGTTTTTTCCAATGTTTGTACATTATTCTGAATTCTAAATTGTGTTTTAAAGACCACCACCAGCTAAGGTTATTTGGGCCTAGCACCAATTCATATTTTCAATTCATTATTTTTTTTTTAATAATAAATTGAAAATCCAATTGACACTTTTACCAGCTCTCGGGCTAGAACCCGGGAACTGGGGACTTGTAATAGAGAAACCATAGCAACGCCATGTAAACAACAGCACTGCTACACGCTCGGCTATTCTCAAACCCTGCACTATTCTGATTTGCCACCTGGCCTTATATGCAAATCACCGAATTTTTACTCTTAAAACATCGTATCCCAAATTGGATCCATTTTTATCCGGTACCATCGAGGGGGCAACGCATGCCAGCGAGTAAAGATAGACCTTAAGATTGATATTGGCATCGAATAAAGCATCATCTATGACTGTACTTCAAAATATTTCTTCTTGAATGCCATGACGACCTTTCAGCTTGAAGGTGTTTCAACTAAATATAAGTAGCTTTGAGTTCTATTTGCGATTTTAACGACCGTAACAACAGTAGAGGTCATCCGACTGTCTCCTGTTTTCAACGTACAGAATGATCGGTAATTCGACGTTCACTTATGGACCATACTCTGACCGAGAGTATATCCAACCAGTGTATAAACCTGTCTTAGGTTATAACATGTTTTTTTTTCGAAAAACCTGCCTATTTCTGTCCCCGGGGAAACAATCGAAATTTAGGCTCCGTTAGGTTTTGCCCCGTGTCCTGTTCTATCAGTGAGCACAGTATCAGCTCTCTAGGTCAACGGTGGCCATCCGGAGAGCGTGGAAAGACGGACAGACATAATAGGAAATTATATACTATGTAGATTCACTGATGAATTACAAACACTATTGGGGTCCGTCAAATGAGCATATGACATCTGGTGGCAGAAAATTGTACTCTAAACGAGGGAAAATTTTACATGCTAGCAGTGCGAATTTATCGTGAATTTTTTTATTACAAATATAAAACAAGTAAAATAAACAAAAAGTTTATCAAAAATGGAATTCGCGATGTTTTCTAATATCATGGCATTAAACACTGTCAGTTATTGCCTTGTAAAACTTACTTTCCAGCGATTTATTTTCTAATGAAATGTGAAAGAACTGTATTTATTAATTAAAAAAATATTTTATATTAATAATAAGATGTACTTATTATCATACTGTACTACAATAGTAAAATCATTTGATGATTGACTAACTTTGTATACAAATATTTTGAGGTTAGTAACTTACCTACTTATTACAATATAACATATTATGTTGCAGTTATGTGTTTACATTATTCGCCTAACCCTGCCTTAAAGAAGCATTGAACGGATGAATAATTTCGTGGAGATTTTCTTTTAATTTTGATGTTTTTAAGCAATATGCCGTAAAGATTACTATTTTTGACAGCTCAGTTTCTTGTTTTTCTCACACATTTGAGAATCCGTTCTCCTTCAACGAAATTCCTTTGTTTAGGATTCGTACCGGCCCAATCGCAAATTGCACTTATATTTATTATTTCTTATCACTTTGAAAATCACAAAATTACACGCAAAAGTATACCCCGTATATAAAATTTCCCCCCTTTGCGCCATGTTTTTTAAGCTCCACCCATTTGACGGATCCCAATATCTAACCAGTGTATAAACCCGTCTTAGGTTATAACATGTTTTTCTTTTTGAAAAATCTGCCTATTTCTGTCCCCGGGAAAACAATCGAAATTCCGGCTCCGTTAGGTTTTCCCCCGTGCCTTGTTCTATCAGTAGGCACAGTTTCAGCTCTCTAGGTCAACGGTGGCCTTCCGGAGAGTGTGGAAAGACGGACAGACATAATAGCTACATTATAGGAATATATATATTATGTAAATTCACTGATGAATTACAGAGAGTCCTATTAAAATCGGTTTAGTTGAGTTGGCCAAGAACAGACAAAAATTCTGAATTCGGTCTAAGTATCCTATTAAATGTATTAACGGCAAGTTTTATCAAAAAATGTTAGGTACAAAAAATGTGGACAATTTTACGGCAAGCATTTTTTGTTTGACACATTTTTAATAGAACAATGATAATTTTTGAGATATTTGCAAAAAACTAGAATTTATCCCCTTTCACTCCCTAAAAAAACAAACTACTGTTCAAATTAAGGGCACTTTTCTGGATATGCTTATAGGACATCAAAATAAAGGTCTCTACAAAAATCCAACTTAGTCGGATTTTTTTCGAAGTTTGGTCCTTTTTTGGGTTCGGTATTGAACCCTATAACCTTGCCTACGATGTCTGTCCGTCCGTTTGTCACAGGGCTCTATCTCACAAACTGTAAGAGGTAGCTAGTTGAAATTTTCAGATTGTGTGTTGTTGCGACATGAATCCTGGCAAATAATAATTAAAATCAGTTGCGTTCCAATTATCTTTGGGAACTGGCGTTCCCAGGAGCCCGAGCTCGTACCAGTCGGTTTGTGTACGCCGGCTGGCAGATTCTAATACACAAATGGATTATTAATTGTTGTGTTGAAGGGGAATAGACGTTTCCAGGAGCCCGAGCTCGTACCAGTCGGTTTGTGTATGCCGGCTGGCAGATTCTAATACACAAATGGATTATTAATTGTTGTGTTGAAGGGGAATAAACGTTTCCAGGAGCCCGAGCTCGTATCAGTCGGTTTGTGTATGCCGGCTGGCATATTCTAATACACAAATAGATTATTAATTTATTGTTGTGTTGAAGAGGAATAGACGTTTCCAGGAGCCCGAGCTCGTATCAGTCGGTTTGTGTATGCCGGCTGGCATATTCTAATACACAAATAGATTATTAATTTATTGTTGTGTTGAAGAAAAATAGACGTTTCCAGGAGCCCGAGCTCGTATCAGTCGGTTTGTGCATGCCGGCTGGCAGATTCTAATACACAAATGGATTATTAATTGTTGTGTGGAAGACGCTAATGACCTGAGTTGTCGACGCGTCTATAATCTAGGTACAATAATAATAATAATAGAATTACTTATTTCAACTTATTTTCCTGGGTTAAACTTGCAATTACAAAGTTGCAGTTTTATTATTATTGATTCAAAAATAATTCTGAAAGAGTGAAATAAAATATGGCCATTGTGTTTTGAATGTATACCGTGACTAGGCATTTATAGAGTACAACGTATTACATGTGTTTATAAAAATGTAAATAATATGATGTAATTATTTAAGTATCAGGAAACAGATCAACAAAAATATGAAAAAAATATAATATCATAATGGTATCACAAAAACTGACAGTGAATCATCTATCTGGAATGTAACTCAACATAAACAATGCTATTGGAACGAGAAGTACATAATTTCATTTTTGCCCGACTACGGTTAAGCTAAAAGCAAGATCACTAGGGCACTATGGTGCATGCTAGAGAAAGATAGGAAACATCTTCGAAAGAGAACATGGGTCCAGCAGGATAATATACAGATTGTATCAAATTAAAGCTGTGCATAGGACGTTCTGTGTGTAAGATAGAGATCGATATAAAGCAATAAGTAAGAAAGAGATAAATGATCGTTAATAGGAAGTTTCTGTAGTTACTGTAAGACTACTGAAATTATTGATAAAATCACAAAACAAAAATGACGCTATCAGGTTGTATGGGTAATTATTTACAGTAACTACAGAAACTTCCCATTAGCGATCATTTATCTCGTTCTTAGTTATTGCTTTGTATATCGATCTCTATCTTACACACATACCGCCTTATGCACAGCTTTAATTTGATACAATCTGTATACTAATATTATAAATCTGAAGAGTTTGTATGTTTATTTGTATTTTTGAACGCGCTAATCTCAGGAACTACCAGTCCGATTTGATTTTTTTTTTAACCGTTAGATAGCCCGTTTATTGAGGAAGGTTATAGGCTATTCGAACGTTTTTTAATTTCAACCCCAACGGGGGTAAAACGAGAATGTAGGATTTTTTGACTCATGTATGTATGAACGCGCTAATCTCAGGAACTACCAGTCCGATTTGAATTTTTTTTACCGTTAGATAGCCCGTTTATTGAGGAAGGTTATAGGCTATTCGAACGTTTTTTAATTTCAACCCCAAAGGGGGTAAAACGTGAATGTAGGATTTTTTGACTCATGCATGTATGAACGCGCTAATCTCAGAAACTACCAGTCCGATTTGAAATTGTTTTACCGTTGGATAGCCCGTTTATCGAGGGGCGGAACATAGGGATGTTATGATAGGGCAGGGGTCGGCAACCTTTTGAGACGGAAGAGACAAAAGTTACAATTTACAAAATTTCCCAGTTTTTAAAGAGCCACTAACATTTTTATTTCAATATTATGGTATTTGATTAGGATTAGGTATATAAAAAAAAAAGTTCTGACTGCGACCGTTGACGACACAGTGCACCAATAACTAAACAAACAGAACAGTGTTGCCACATTTAAAAAATGTCAGCTGTCCGTGTACTCTCTACTCCACCTATTCCTCACTGTTCTCTGTTGAGTGTTTTTATCCTGTTTAAAGTTTTTTTTGCAGTATAATATTTTTTATGAGTTTTGAAAATAAAATAATATAATTATTAATATTTGCGCATGGAACTGGAGAGCCGCATCTTGATATCATAAGAGCCGCATGCGGCTCGCGAGCCGCAGGTTGCCGACCCCTGCACTAGGCTACACTGCCCTCATATCATCTTGTGTCCTTGTGATATATGTTGCTTCATATTATTATGTTCTCGCGATCAATCAAATTTTCGTTTCAGCCATTAATAGCAAAACTAGTTCTGGCTAATTGCTAGTCAAAGCAAAGGCCATCCGTTAAAAATAAAAAAAATAGTGGGAAGGAAACTAAAAGGTTTCTCTCTATGGACGCTTCACCGTTGTATATGAAAATAGCATGTAATACTATATACTTCAAGGCTATAACCAACGTGTATATCACTTTCTTATCAAAAGTGCAGTTTATTATTTTGCATATTTTATTATGTGCAGTGCTGTACATTATGTATTACGTAGCACATAAAACTATTTTATTAATGCGCAATCATCATTGATACAATGTCCAAATTAATTGTACGACGCTGGATAATTTCCATTTGAGCGGGAAAATTAAATATATAAGAACGTTTTATGTTTTTAACCTATACTTAAAAAAAAGAGGTTTCTCAATTCGATCGTATATATTTTTTATGTGGTTATGTTTTATGTGTGTTCGCGGATAACTTCGTCGTTTATGAACCGATTTTGAAATTTTTTTATTTGAAAGGATAATACTTTCAGAGTGGTCCCATAGAAATTTCATCAAAATCGGTTCAGTAGTTCGGCTGATTTTTTAATAAAAAAGTAAGTAACGGCGTGTGATTCTTTAAGGTAAATGTTACTTTTTGACACTAAAAAGTAAAAAAAACTTTTTAACAAAAAAAAACCTCCTTCAAAAAGGCACTAAAAAGAGTAAAATAATGAAAATTTGAGGTGTGTGCCAATTAAAATATGAAGTCGGTTAAAAAGTATAGTATAGTGATTAATATCTTCTTTTTTTTAACCAACTTCATATTTTAATTGGCACACACCTCAAATTTTCATTATTTTACTCTTTTTAGTGCCTTTTTGAAGGAGGTTTTTTTTTGTTAAAAAGTTTTTTTTATTAAATGGTTTTATTTAGCTTGACTCCGTATATTTGTTTGTTTTTTACCATCTTTGTTTCAAATCTTGTGACAGCTTTTTCAACTACTTAAACTATAGTCGAATTCCAAAATTTAAGACAGTGATTTATACTTCACTATTTATATAAGCGGCACACTTTTTATACGAACTCATGATTCACTAATCCTAAATTTTGGAACTTGACTCAACAGAGTTAATTCCATCTTTGAAATCGACTTGCCCAAGCCTAGTCGTTATAAAAATTATTATCTGATGGCGGGTTTATCGCACGTTTTAATCACGATGTTTTTTTAATCACACTGTTAAATGACTGGTTGCTATGGTAACGAAACGCAGCAACCAACGAACAAGTAGCAATCAAAATTTAAATCTCAAATCGACGGGTAAACGATGAGTGTCGAAATATTCCGAGCACTGCTGACTAGGTAAACACCTACTTCCGTATTAAAATGTTCTTCTCGCTTTACTCCTAAGTCTCAAGAAAAATCACTCCTCTAGTCCTGGATGCCCTTAAAACGTACAATAAACCGGCCATGAGTGTTATGAATAGATTTAGGTAAAATGCGTAATAAATACAAGTTTTTCATGGCTTCTTGAAGAGGTTCATATCACTGTTTATATTTACATTATCACTATCAGCCATGCTTCAACTAACTGTTTTTATCAGTTTCAAATTAATCTAAAGGCGCCTAAAATCTCTATGTATTTCAACTTATCAATGAGGCATGATCAGGGGCCAAACTAGAATATCACGACGAACAGTGCGTGATGTCGTTACGTCATTAGAATTACGTAAAAAATAATTAGAGATGTTTTGAACATTGCACTGTACTAAAAACAGATTTGTCGCTTTGTGTAGCGATAATTTGTTCAAAACGCGATTACGAAATATAACTCGCTATTTTTCTGTACCTTACATTGTAATGTTACATTTTTTTGGGCTAACCTTGCATTTTGGGTAGAACAAGTTTTTTTTTCGTTGCGAAGGGGGGGGGGGGGTCGATGTAAGTCCGCACCTGAACAATGAGCAATTTTCCTGAGAGTAGTTCTTTCAATTATCCACGAGAGACAACACTTGTGATAGGGACAAACATTGTTTATTCCACATTAGTGTCGTGTCATTTTAGTGGGAGTATAACTTAATTATTTAATTAATTTAATAATAATAATTAACAATTAAGTTATACCACTAAAATAATGTTTGTCCCTACCACAAATGCTGCCTCTCGTGAAAAATTGAAAAAAAATACTCTCAGGAAAATGCCTCATTGAACGAAGCGAGTGGGAAAAAAAACTATTTAACAAAAAAAAAACCTCCTTCAAAAAGGCATTAAAAAGATGCAAATAATGAAATTTTGAGATCTGCGCCAATTTAATAAAATATGAAGTCGGTTAAAAAGTATAGTAGTGATTAATATCTTCTTTTTAACCGACTTTATATTTTATTAAATTGGCAGAGATCTCAAAATTTCATTATTTTCCTCTTGTTAGTGCTTTTTGGAAGGAGGTTTTTTTTTGTTAAAAAGTTTTTTATTTTTACTTTTTAGTTAATATTAAACCGATTTCTTATGCTCTGTCAAAAAGTGACATTTACCTTAAAGGAATCACACGCCGCTACTCACTTTTATTAAAATCAGCCGAACTATTGAACCGATTTAAGTAAAATTTATATGGGACCAACTTCGAGGTGTACCCTATTCAATAAAAAAAGAATTTTCCAAATCGGTTTAATGACGGAGTTCTGATGTAACAAACATAAAAAAAATACAACCGAATTGAGAACCACCTCCTTTTTTTGAAGTCGGTTAAAAAACTGGACATCACTTCAAAATAAACTGCTTTCCTCATAATTTTTTAGAAATGATCATTAAAAAACAAATGACTACTTATCTTCCAAAACAAATTTAAACATCACCGGCTAAAAAAGATAAGAACCTAGAAATAAACAAATGAAACCAGAAATTTTAAGTAAATAACTGTCAAATACAGTATGTTGTCGAATATTTTAAATCTTTACCGAGTTTTCAATGAGGCGTGTTTTTACTAAACGCGATAAAACGCATAATTTTAAACAGATACACTTAAATAACCTTTCAAAGATATATTTACACAGAAAATCAAGTAAAATAATATTAACTTTACCACCGACATTTTATGAAGCCGACCCGCTATAAATTATAATACATATTTCTGATATAACCCAGTCATTCTTGGCTAAGGATCTGGCAGAAGAAAATCACAATTGGGTTTTTAAATGAATTTTTTTTTTTACTTAAATGGAAGGACCACATACAAGTTTTATAGCAAAACTGTTTTTTTTAATTTTTTTGCTTACTAATTAAAAAGTTATATTTAAATAGAAATTAATTTTTAAACTCAGTTCCGATAACGCGCCGAAAGAATCCGAACGCGTGTGACGTCATTATGTTATCTATGGTCTTTGTATCCAAGTTAAAAATTTATTATTTTTGATAGTATGTGTAATACATATACACAAATACCAACAAATGCAGACACATTTTAACATAACGACGTCACAAACATTTCTGGCGCGTTTTGAAGTCACGTGATATTTTTTAAATTTTTATACATTTTAATTAATTTTTAGTAATTTATCTATAGCTTTAAAAACTTTTTTCTTTTCGATTTTCAATATTATTTATGTTAAATTATTAGAAAAAATTAAAAAATTAATAATTTTTTTTAAACTTAAATACCTAATTTTAGTTTGAAAACATTTATCGTCTATTGTGACGTAATCAGATTCGAGTAGTCCAGTCAAATAGGCGTTCGTTTGTTCGTCAAATTATGTCACATTTAAAGTCGGCTCCAGACAACATGGCAAATGTCGACCAATGTTTACATTCGTGCAGTTGCCATGCCGTGTGGATGGTTTTCCTGTGCCCTATATTTAACAGTCACCAATGTTGGCACTGGAAGACATTCGATTTGAGGGCGGTTTTTTGAACACATTTCAAAGCGATTGGCCAACGTTGGTCTCGACTTGCAAATATGACTTTGTTTTCATTCAGACGCGACTGGACAGTTTTCACTACGCGGCGTTGATCAGTGTGTGTGTGTGTGTATTATTGTGATTTGAGTTGCATAAAACTAATTGGGCACAAGAAATTATTACCTCTGAAGCACTTGCAATAATTGCGTCATCTTCGCTATCAATTTTGTTTAATGTTGGTATACAGGGTGAGTTCGACCACCCGTATCAGTCGGTTTTTTCGAAAACGGTTAGTCGTAGAGAGTTGTGTCAAAAATTTGTATTATAAAAGCCCTAATAAAGAATCGAATGGTAATAATTTTTTTTCCCGGGAAGGTCGGCTTCCCTATTAGTTTGCTCCAGAATGTCCAGAACTCCGGAATTATAAATGTAACGATAGGTCGAAAGTGGTATTGTTGAAAAGATCTTTAAAAAATAAGCAAGTTTTGTAGGAAATTTTTTTTTGTTACTGCCACCCCTGTAAATTTCTATAAGTATAAATATAAATTATTATATGTTCAAAACTTCGGAATTTTAGAAAGCACGATAGGTTGAAAGTAGTGCTGTTGAAAAGCTCTTTAAAAAATAGGCAAGTTTTGTAGGAAAAATTATTTAATTACTGCCACCCCTGTTAAGTAACAATCGTTTGAAATTACTAAATCAAAATTTCATAATAACGATCGAAGTCGGCATTAAAAATCTAGCAACCTTAGACATTGTCACAAGTGTTCAAACTGTCTTCCATTTACTTTTTAATACATACTACTGAGCTCTTCTGGTTATACTGTGAGTGTACTTCTTCAGTGTTTAATGATCAATAGATAGGTAACTAGATTTTAAATGCGAACTTTTAAAAAGTTCGTTATTATGACATTTTAATTTAGTAATTTCAAACAAATATTAGTTAATAGGGGTGGCAGTAATAAAAAAAAAATCCGTACAAAACTTGCTAATTTTTTAAAGATCTTTTCAACAATACCACTTTCGACCTATCGTTACATTTATAATTCCGGAGTTCTGGACATTCTGGAGCAAACTAATAGGGAAGCCGACCTTCCCGGAAAAAAAAATTATCACCATTCGATTCTTTATTAGAGCTTTTATAATTCAAATTTTTGACACAACTCTCTACGACTAACCGTTTTCGAAAAAAACGACTGATACGGGTGGTCGAACTCACCCTGTATATAGTATTGGGATCCGTCAAATGGGTGGAGCTTAAAAAACATGGCGCAAAGGGGGGGAAATTTTATATACGGGGTATACTTTTGCGTGTAATTTTGTGATTTTCAAAGTGATAAGAAATAATAAATATATGAGCAATTTGCAATTGGGCCGGTACGAATCCTAAACAAAGGAATTTCGTTGAATGAGAACGGATTCTCAAAGCCGGACATATTATCAAATGTGTGAAAAAAACAAGATAACTGAGCTGTTAAAAGTAGTAATCTTTACGGCATATTGCTTAAAAACATCAAAATTAAAAGAAAATCTCCATGAAATTATTTATCCGTTCAATGCTTCTTTAAGGCAGGGTTAGGTGAATAATGTAAACACATAACTGCAACATAATATGTTATAATAAATACAAATTTAACACGTAAGCCGTGACCAAATACATAATTAGATGAATGCATAATGACTGCAAACAGTATATGAAGACACCTGCTGTAAGGACAATGACGTAACACAACACTGTAGTCAGGAAAAATTCATTAATTCAAACCTATGTCACCGTAGGGATTTTAACCCTAAACTTTCCACTATCGCGGCGGACTGAGTTGACATTACTCACACAGTGACACATTTTCAAACGATCGACTTTCTCCCTTTAAAGCATTCTGTCACGAAAAACCACTACATGCGAGAGTCAATATTCCAACACCACTGCTAGACTACAAACACTCAACATGTAAAGTAAATACAACAGGTGAATACAAAGATGAAGTATCCATTTTTAATAACACCAAGACAAGATAGAATTTCTATCAAATATCGAGGCAAATTAATTGGAACAACACATAATCTGAGGTTGGATTATAACACATATACACAATAAATACAAATTTAACACGTAAGCCGTGACCAAATACATAATTAGATGAATGCATAATGACTGCAAACAGTATATGAAGACACCTGCTGTAAGGACAATGACGTAACACAACACTGTAGTCAGGAAAAATTCATTAATTCAAACCTATGTCACCGTAGGGATTTTAACCCTAAACTTTCCACTATCGCGGCGGACTGAGTTGACATTACTCACACAGTGACACATTTTCAAACGATCGACTTTCTCCCTTTAAAGCATTCTGTCACGAAAAACCACTACATGCGAGAGTCAATATTCCAACACCACTGCTAGACTGGATACTTCATCTTTGTATTCACCTGTTGTATTTACTTTACATGTTGAGTGTTTGTAGTCTAGCAGTGGTGTTGGAATATTGACTCTCGCATGTAGTGGTTTTTCGTGACAGAATGCTTTAAAGGGAGAAAGTCGATCGTTTGAAAATGTGTCACTGTGTGAGTAATGTCAACTCAGTCCGCCGCGATAGTGGAAAGTTTAGGGTTAAAATCCCTACGGTGACATAGGTTTGAATTAATGAATTTTTCCTGACTACAGTGTTGTGTTACGTCATTGTCCTTACAGCAGGTGTCTTCATATACTGTTTGCAGTCATTATGCATTCATCTAATTATGTATTTGGTCACGGCTTACGTGTTAAATTTGTATTTATTGTGTATATGTGTTATAATCCAACCTCAGATTATGTGTTGTTCCAATTAATTTGCCTCGATATTTGATAGAAATTCTATCTTGTCTTGGTGTTATTAAAAATGGATACTTCATCTTTGTATTCACCTGTTGTATTTACTTTACATGTTGAGTGTTTGTAGTCTAGCAGTGGTGTTGGAATATTGACTCTCGCATGTAGTGGTTTTTCGTGACAGAATGCTTTAAAGGGAGAAAGTCGATCGTTTGAAAATGTGTCACTGTGTGAGTAATGTCAACTCAGTCCGCCGCGATAGTGGAAAGTTTAGGGTTAAAATCCCTACGGTGACATAGGTTTGAATTAATGAATTTTTCCTGACTACAGTGTTGTGTTACGTCATTGTCCTTACAGCAGGTGTCTTCATATACTGTTTGCAGTCATTATGCATTCATCTAATAATATGTTATATTGTAATAAGTAGGTAAGTTACTAACCTCAAAATATTTGTATACAAAGTTAGTCCTATAAATTTGTCAATCATCAAATGATTTTACTATTGTAGTACAGTATGATAATAAGTACATCTTATTATTAATATAAAATATTTTTTTTATTCATAAATACAGTTTTTCCACATTTCATTAGAAAATAATTCTGTGTAAAGTAAGTTTTACAAGGCAATAACTGACAGTGTTTAATGCCATGATATTAGAAAACGTCGCGAATTCCATTTTCGATAAACTTTTTTGTTTATTTTACTTGTTTTATATTTGTAATAAACAATTTCACGATAAATTTGCACTGTTAGCATGTACAATTTTCCCTCGTTTTGAGTACAATTTTGTGCCACCAGATGTCATATGCTCATTTGACGGATCCCAATATTCGCTAAGCATTAGGTGTACTAAACTTGGTCAATGGAAGTCAAACAGAATCATGTCGTTGTGCGATACTCGACATATTTAAATGATCACACATGTCCAACATTGGTCGCCAATGCATTCGCTAATATTGGCATACGTTGGCCATGTTATCTGGAGCCGGCTTTATATTAGCGCCTAAATGCCACAGATTTACGTAAATCAATACTTGCGAAAATGTAAAGCAAGCCAGTGATTTCGCACGCGATCTTTATTATTATATTTCATATTTCGACGTTTTTTATCCATTATTTATTATGGCTCAACAAATTTGTGTGTTATTGGTCTCCAAGCCACGTTATGGGTAATAATTAGTAATTAGATACCTAATTGTTGTGTTTTGTAACTTATTTTTGTATTTGTATTATGACGCGTTTCGGAAACGAGGTGCCATCTTCAGATAAAAAAGAATCACTCACATGATTGTCTATAATTAATAATTTAAAGACAAGTGATTCTTAAATAATTTTATCTGAACATGGCAACCCGTTGCCGAAAGGCGTCATAATACAACAAATACAATTAATACAAATTAATTTATGTAAGTAAAGCAAAATAAAGAAATAGGTACCAATATCAAAAATATGCACAATGCAAAATCCACACTGTAAGAAATGAGAAGTCCGATTACATAGATTATCGATGGTCCATTTGTAGCCAGTGATTAATCTGGTAATAGGCACACAAAGAGACAATGACGTCGCAAACAGGTATCGTCTGCACATCGCGTAGATTCCATAAAAACACATTGCACATGCGTGGTTACTAATTTTACATTAATTTGTTTTGTATTCATCCATTTTATATATGTAACTATACATTTTATTTTGTAATTTTTACACATTTTATTGGAATATTACACAAATTATGTAACTTTAATTTATTTTATGTAAAAATCAGAAATTTGTTTAACTTTACAGTAAAAGTCCAAGTTTTTATGAACTTTTCTGTGTAAAAATAAATAATAATGTAAAATCACTTAGAAAATCGAGCGAATTCTACCTTAACTTTCAAAGTATTTTTACATCCATTTTTTACAGTGCATAATAGATAGAATTTGGAAAGCTGACGGAGACGGCAAGTAATTAGAAGTATAGAAAAATAATCAAGCTTGTAAGTTGTAATTCGTATTTAGGTTTTGAAGTAGAACTGAAGAAATTCAGGTAAGGGAATGTAGGTATCATTAAAAATGTGGTTCACATTTTGCATTAGAAGGCATGTAAACAGCGTGGAACAGACAAAAATTGAGGAAAAAGATTTAAGAAAACACCATAATTTTGGTAGATGTAAGTGGATTTACGATCAAAAATATGATTTGCACTTAGGATTAGAATTCCACACCGCAGCTTTAGTTTTTAAAAAGGCATGGAAACAACGTGGAGTAAATGAAAACGGAGGCAAACAAAAAAGACCAAAAAATAAGGATACTATTGTATGATCAAAAATATGAAACGCATTTTAAGCTTTAGTTCGATCACATTTATGGTAAGGGATAAAAAACAGGCTAACAGCATTAAACAAACAAAAACACATAATCCGTTCTTTGCTTCGCTGCATTCGGGTAAAAAAGAAGGCGAACGCAATAGAATTAAATATTATATAGAAAAGCGGATATGATTAGCACTTGGAATAAGAACAGAACACGAGCTTTTAAATTCACACGGCATGGAAACAGCATGGAGCAACCGAAAAGGGAAATAGAGGAAAACAGAAATGTGTCGCGTTATTTGGATAGATGTTTTTCCACGGATCGTGCATATGAACAGCATGGAACAGTCAAAAAAGAAATAAGGATGAAGAAAAGGCAAGACGAGGCATGGGAGTGCATTATATTATGTAACTGAAAAAGTGTGACTCACATTTAGGTTTTGATTTCTCCATTAGCATGAGTTGATCGTGCTTATGCCAGGCCATTGGGTCGGTACGCAGAGAAGGCCGTGGCGGGGCCAGCGTGCTATCCAGGGCCGATGTGCCCAACAAGACCATGGACCCACCACCGAGCGTAAGTCCGGCCCTAAACTGTGCCCCCGTTGGCTCCAGTCTTGTTTTAAAATCACAACACACACAATAAATAAATAAATAACAACAAGCACTAACTAAAAATTTTCTAAAACGTGCGATAAAAAATAAAAACCAAGGTCGCCAGCAACAGCCGAGTTTAAAATAATAAAAATATAGTCACAAATCCAACGTTGAACGGGCACATCGTCACTGTCCGAAATTACACAGACAGACGAAAGAAGAATCCGATGTAGCACTGAGGTAGATTGTTGGAGAATTAGAGGTAAACAATCCAGCGTGTTGTCGGGTGACTAACCTTCGCGAGATTGTCGAAAACAAAACAAACTCGTCTGGTTTCGTGCGTGTGGTGTTTCGATAATAATCGACTCAATAACAGTTGACTGTCGCCAGACAAGATAACAGCAACAAAGCGCGCACTGTCAAATGGGCATTCCGTTCCCGATTATCGGATCAGCATCCTGAACCAACCCCGACCGACTGTGGATATTAAAGGACACTGGCGACAGCAGCAGAAGAAGAGTGGCAGACAGTACTTCTGCACGGCATAGACAAACACAGTTCACTTCCGGTCCGCTGAAGACAGAGATGCCACACAAATATTGTAAACACTGAGCGCACGCCGCTGGATTAAATACTCTCGTTATACTGTTGTAAAATTATTGTATACGCAGTAGATTTTATATTGCGACTATCAAATAATAAACAACAACACAACAAATGGTTACACAAAACTGGTTCGCGAACTGTGTTTATTATATTAATATTATTTATTAAGAAGAAAGTAAGATAAAGACAGTATAGACGCGCACACCCCTCGCAGACGAGACTGACAAAAATGAACTCATCCGTTCTATGTACCACACTACTTCGACGGTAGGGTCAAAAACACAGAATCAAAATAATAACAAATGTATGTACACGAGTTTGAAGCATGACACTCGAGTTTTAACAGTGAACTATCGTTAAATAAGCAGCCGACGAAACGACATCAAATATGTTGAATTAGAATAATATGGCGACAAAACAGAATACTGTTTGCTATGGAACATTCACCTCACTGTATGAGTTCATTTTATAACAACATCCACGTGTATATGAACTATTTACTGTCAGATTTTGAGTTAAAATACATCACTGGCGCGTTTGTTTGTATCCAAACACGTCCGATAAAAACAATTCACGCGTTTTAGATTTTAATATTGCACAATAAAACAATAATATTAAAATGTGGACACCGATCTCTACCACTGTCACGGCTTTAACTTAACATGGCAACTGTTACTGGGCATAGAGCCAGTCAGTAGTCACCGACAACAGCGCTGTGGAGGTGCCTTGTGCGATGAACGGTGGGTCGACACGCGGGCGCGGGGAAACATTGAGCCGCCGCGCTCTGTCTATAGAGAGCGCTAACAACCGAACAGACCGGTACACCTTATAAACCAGCCAAGGCCGATGTTTAGTTCGCACGAATGCCGCACGACGCCTGATGACGCGATCGTACGGTACCTCTGTCCAATGACACTCCTTCCTCTCTATGTAGTCCGGGAATTGTGTCATAAAACGGCAGTAAAGCAATGTTTTCTAGCATTTATTTTGCAAGTTTGTTACAGGTTTCAGGTGAAATGTTTAAAAAAATTCTTGCTAAACTAGATGCGTTTTCTATCGACATATTTTTATTATGTTGAAGAACTCTATGATATAAAGAAATGGTGATCCGTAGATGATGTAAAAATTAGGAGAGAAAAACTCAGTGGCAAAAGGATCAAATAAAATTTGCAATACTGATGATTAAATTTGCATTTATAAGCTTACGTTTCGGTGCTCATTGCACCATCCTCAGAGCATCAATGCTGTCAAAAAATCAGTATATTGTACACTGTTAATTTATAATTAAACATCATGAATTTTTTGTGATTTTTTTAAAAAAGATATAAAACAGTCACTGAATAAAAATCTTAAATTGGACCTCTTTCCAATGATCGGTTATTCTAAATTTTATTTGATCCTTTTGCCACTGAGTTTTTCTCTTCTAATTTCTATATTTTTATTATCACACGTAATTTATACAGGAGATGAGATGACTACTTCCAAGAGTCAAGACTCAAGACTGAAGACATTCAATTATTTAATGTATTTTTTTCTACAATAATTATTAATAATAATTTATAACTAACGACGCGTGCTCGTGGTGTAGTCGTAAGAATTCTTACGACTACACGCACGGAGTCTCACCTGCATAAGGGTTTCGCTTTGGTACGGACCCTAAAAATTAACTAAATATATCCAAAAGAATAATATGTCTTTTTAAGACTTTAATCTCAATAAATACTTAAATGTTTTCGTGAAAAGACATTAAACATTCTAAATAAATTAAAGATGAAGGAGTAATCATAATTTTCTATTTTTAGATCATCGCCTTTTTTCTCGAAAAAGAATCGAAATCTAATCAGTAGAAATAATTTTTAATTCTACCGAAATTATTCAGTTTTTTACGCATTCAAAAATGAAATATTTCGGTAGAAAAATTCATCAGGGAATACAATTTAGAAAAACGCAAAGAAAATGAAAATAAATAGAAATATAAGTAATCTTATGTGACTATCTTTTCTTATACAATTCTTTGAAAATAAAATCAATTTTTGTAGCAGTTAAAACTGCGAAAAATAGAAGAAAAGAACAGTTCTATGTTTTACAGATACGGGTTAGCCCAAATGTGAGAAAAATAATAGTATAACGAATCAATGCAAATGAAGAAAATCGTAACTTTGTCTCGCGGTCAAAAAACCGACTTTATACGGAGAGCTCCCGAGGCGAGACAGGGCGCTACGAGGCCGGCTGAGCGTTCGGGTAGTCTCGGTATCCCTCGGCGAGAGTGTACTGACTGCGCTCGCACTCGCCGCTCGGTTCCTTTGACTCGCGGTCAAAAAACCGACTTTATACGGAGCGCTCCCGAGGCGAGACAGGGCGCTACGAGGCCGGCTGAACGTTGCCAGTACACTTTCGCGTTCGGGTAGTCTCGGTATCCCTCGGCGAGAGTGTACTGACTGCGCTCGCACTCGCCGCTCGGTTCTTTGACTCGCGGTCTAAAAACCGACTTTATACGGGGCGCTCCCGAGGCGAGACAGGGCGCTACGAGGCTAATATGAACTGTGGCAAACCAGGCTGAATGCGTCTATACGGTGTATTTTTCTATATTTCCTGTCTAAAATCGCAATTATCTATCGCGGACGCTTGCCGACTTGCTTGTTGCGTTTCTCTGTGACTAATTCCACAGAAAAGATTTCTGTGACCTATATAGGTAATCATGTTTCCAGATTTAAGATAGTGAGTCATGCCATAGTTCGTAACAAGGTTAATGGAACGGAAAAGCAATCAAACTATGTATAAGCATACGCGTCCCATGCATAAAAAATGTGCCGCTTACATATATAGTAAAGTATAAGTGCATGACTCACTCTCTCAAATTTGGGAAGTTTACTATAGTTTCGGTCAAGTTTTCAGTAAAAATCCATGGGCTAGTAAATCGCCAAAATCCACACAGCTTAGACAACTGTCAAATGTTGTTTACTGATTGAGCTAATAGCGCCCCTAACAGGAGAAAGTTGCAGATTATCTCCTAGTTATTATACAGTCTAAGTCCCGTTTTACGTGAGGCGTACGATGCGTCCTACGTCCTACGCTTGAGCCTCGGTTGGCACTGAACAAACGTAACCTTTCAGATGCGGGCGTGGCGCAAATTGAGACACGTATAGCACGTGTGACGTGATGCAGCACAGCGCGTATTTTTGTAACCTATAGGATTCAATGAAACAGCGCAAATTGGGTACATGACACGATGTCGTGCCACACGCGCAAGTGCGACGCAGTGGTCGAGACACAGTTTTACGTGTCACACGTGTAACAACTTGTGGTGCAATAGTAGATTTTTTAGTTTTTCGTTTTCATGTTTAATTTGTTTTTAAAAAAATCATGACAGAAGAAAAATAGTTGTAATTTTAAACTGTCCACTTTTTTTCTCTCTGATAGAATGTATTTATTAGGTGATTTAAATTTAGTTTTTATCACGAAATAGAACATTTCCTCTTCAGCATCGTCTGATTCCGATTCAAAACTTAGATTTAATAATAACAATTTATTTGTACGTGTATCGGACATTTTTATGCGGCGGTAGAATAATAAAAAAAAACAATTGTTTTGTTCGTGTAACATGCGGCAGTGGCAAGTGATATAACTGCATCCCAATTTGCGCATCACCGCACAGTACGTGTGGTACGTACGCGTCGTGTCTCTCGCGTCACGTCACGTCACAAGTGCTATACGTGTCTCAATTTGCGCCTAGCCGAAGCGGGATTCTCTCAGCGCGCGCAAAATTTACGGCGCGGGCTCACACCTGGCCCGCGCGTCTGACGTAGGTACGCCAGGCGTCAGGGCATAGTGGCAAGTGTGTCAATTCACATGAGACGTGACGCGCTACGGCAACAACGCCCGAGGTACACACTTGCGCGTCCATTTTGATACTGCTTCACTTACACCGTGTGTAAAGAAAGTCGACGTTCTACGTCCTACTCGCGGCGTAGGACGTAGGCGCGTGGTACGCCTCATGTGAAACGGGACTAAGTTTCAATTCAGAAAAAAAGTAATACGTCTCTGCTAAACTAAGAACGGCTCAGAGTAAACGAGATAAAATGATATACATATATACTTATCTACAGTGAAACGTACAAAAAAAACATAAAACACGAAACATTCTACTAACTGAGCACATTATCCTCCACTACTGCTAAGCAAAATTACTTCAATTGCGGCTAAAAAACTTTCACTTTATTAGGGTACCCATAAAAATCGAGTTAAGTCTAACGCGGGGGAATCTGAGAACAAAATTGAATTTTGCGGGAGTCTGGAGGGGGTAAATTATCGACAATAGTAGTGTCTGGGACACACTGTAAGAAATGAGAAGGCCGATTACATAGATTATCAATGGTCCATTTGTAGCCAGCGATTAATCAGGTAATAGGCACACAAAGAGACAATGGCGTCGCAAACAGGTATTGCCTGCACATCGCGTAGATTCCATAAAAACACATTGCGCATGCGTGGTTACTAATTTTACATTAATTTGTTTTGTATTCATCCATTTTATATATGTAACTATACATTTTATTTTGTAATTTTTACACACTTTATTGGAATATTACACAAATTATGTAATTTTAATTTACTTTATGTAAAAATCACTAACTTTACAGTAAAAGTCCAAGTTTTTATGAAGTTTTCTGTGTAAAAATAAATTATAATGTAAAATCACTTAGAAAATCGAGCGAATTCTACCTCAACTTTCATAGTATTTTTACATCCATTTTTTACAGTGCATCCTATATAGGTACTTAATCCCGTGTCATTCCGGGACTAGCAGGTTTTACTGTATTACGTAACATTTCTAACAGGTGTCCGGACTCCGGAGCGAGGATTTTTCTAGTTGAACTAATCTCATTTGATGTAACAGTGAACGGTATGTTCAGTTTTCTTGAGAACAATTTTTTTCGATCTATATTAGTAACAGAACCGTATCTAGAATCTAGACATCATTATAAGTCGTAAAAGAACGAACTGAAAAAGGCAGACTTCGAAAGTCCCCGGTACTTTTAAAGAATAAAACAAATAAGGATGGTCACTGGTCCTAGATTGGTCCAAAAAGTGCACCAGGATGAATCTAGGATCAGTGACTTGCACCCTTATTTGTTTTTGTGCTTCCCCTTTAATTGCTGGAGTAGTCAATAATAGTGTTACCGTCTAGACATGACAAGACTTTCAAAGTCTTGTCTTGTCTTGAAATATCAAGACAAGACTTCACTAAAGTCTTGTCTTGAAATATCAAGACTAAGTGTAAGTCTAGATTAAAAAACTCTTGTCTTGTCTTGAAAATTTCTAGACAAGACTTTTGCAAGTCTTGTCTTGAAAAGAGTCTAGAAAGTCTAGATCTAGACGGCAACACTAGTCAATAATCTGGCTCTTCTTATATGATCTCCAGAAGATTTACCACTAGATTATCCTGTGGAATTATGTAAAGATTACAGGAAATCTATATTCTATAGTGAATGATCGAAACCCTCGGCGTATGAAGTGTTATGACTTTTTATACATCACAATATTAAGAATATAAAATCTATTCTGTTCTGTACCAAAACGGAGCTAATGGCAGTTGTTTGTTCCATCAAAACAAGATGGCATAAGATGTTAGAAGATTCTTGTGCAGACATCTCGTTTTTTTTAATATACACAATATTACGGCAATATCATATAGAAGGAAGTTATATTAGGATCAGTAAACGTTCAGCGGAGTGACGAAAGGACGGCAAGACAAGGGGCAGGGCAGGGTAAGATAAAGGGACGGTTATACATAAGTAGACATTCGGAATTCAGAGACGCATCTCCAGCATTCATCACCTATATCCTAGACACTATACTGCCGTCCTAAGCCGAAAAGACATATCTCGTACATTTTATTAGAGGCACAATACTATAAGAATGACACCGAGACGTCATCACTCGACAACGGCTATTGTTCAGGTCCGGTCTCCACCCTTGAGTATGGGTGGAGACCGGAACAGCAACGACTCCACTCACTTGTACTTCGTCTCTAGATTCCTGTCTAAGGTGTAGACACAATACTATAAGAATGACACCGAGACGTCATCACTCGATAACGGCTGTTGTTCCGGTCTCCACCCGTAGTATGGGTGGAGACCGGAACAGGAACGACTCCACTCACTTGTACTTCGTCTCTAGATTCCTGTCTAAGGTGTAGACTCAATACTATAAGAATGACACCGAGACGTCATCACTCGATAACGGCTGTTGTTCCGGTCTCCACCCGTAGTATGGGTGGAGACCGGAACAGGAACGACTCCACTCACTTGTACTTCGTCTCTAGATTCCTGTCTAAGGTGTAGACACAATACTATAAGAATGACACCGAAATGTCATCACTTGATAACGGCTGTTGTTCCGGTCTCCACCCGTAGTATGGGTGGAGACCGGAACAGGAACGACTCTACTCACTTGTACTAATTCGTCTCTAGATTCCTGTCTAAGGTGTAGACACAATACTATAAGAATGACACCGAAACGTAATCACTCGACAACGGCTGTTGTTCCATTCTCCGCCTACTTGAACATGAATTCATACACACTGTTTTTAAGTAAGCGCTATCTAGAATAATCTACTGAAACAGAAGAGACGCTTTTACATATACTTTTTACCGCCATCTGTTAGCGAGTCAACTAATTCCTCTATACTTATAGTGCCGCGGTTGTTTTTCCTTAGCCCCACAACGATTTCCGTCGCGCTTTTTCCATATACCATCGGAATTACACCTGCCTATCGCGTCTAAAAAAGTTTCACTTCAAAAAGCATCGTTTATATCTCTGTAAATAATTTAGACGTAAGACCAATTTCTTGTCAGTCATTAAAAATGAGTTAATATGTAAATGGCGCAAGTTTGTTTTGTAAAAAAAACGAATTGTCTAGTTCCAACATTCTAGTGCTGCTTATGCCTGCAATGTCCGTGGCGGGGCGAAGTCCTATCATTCGTCAGCAAAAGACTACGGCGGTGGGACAACCACCTATTCCTACTGTTATATAAAGAACAGTTCACAATAACGGTTACGACTAAACGTAAATTAATAAGAAAGGTTTCTAATTTCAGAGATATGGAGATAGAGGCGCCGAATTTTGTAAATCTCCAGGGGGGCCCGACTTATATCGAGTGGAGGATTTAGGATGTTGGTTTAAGGGGGGGGGGTGCAAGATTGGAAGAAACAAAGGTAATCAATAGCGCTAGCCCACAGACCGCGGGGTTTGGGGCTGTTACAAGAGCTGCTAGATACAAGAATGTATCTCATCATTCTTTCAGCGCGCTGACTACTACAATCAACGTGTGACAACTGTCAAATGGTCGTTACAAGTTTCGCAATGGATGTGACTAGTTTAATAAGTGATCAGGGGGATTGGGGTTTCAGATGGTTTTGCGCCTCCCTCTCGAATAAATCCTGGCTCCGCCCTTGTCATAAGGTATCAATTAGACCACAAATCAATAAAAAATTTGCAAACCTTCAAACGGGTTATTTTTGGAGTCATTCTGGTTTTGAGGATATTTTTGTCTAAAAATTCGTGGGCTATGTGTCAGAGGCACTATTGTAGGACATATACTTCTACTTCAAGTGAAGGCAGCTTATTACAATAACCCTAGCTTCCACTCGACACAGCAGCGCATGCAGTGGGAACTCTGACGCCTCTCACATGACACCCTCGGCTTAACATCCTAGTGATGTCAGTATAGCTATCTTTTATTTTATATAATAGTTTTGTGCTTGTACTGATGCAGAGATACCGATACACCAAGGTGTCATGTCATAGAGAAGGTAGGTTTTAAAACATATTTCATATGACGTAGAGGTTTGCGAAAAACAGTTCTAAAGACGGGACGAACATGGAACGTTTCTTTTGTTGAGCGGGCATGTTTCTGATTAACATCTCCGAGGAACGATCTTGTTCCACTATTTCACTGGCGTTAAAGGAAAGAAATGCATCCGAGGATTGCCGATCAATTTCGTACCACAGTTCTAAATGGATAGGAATATGTTTCGCAGTATAAAACGCCGAGCCTACCCGAACATGTCAAACGCTCGATATAGTACATGTGCATTCTCATTCAGGAACGACAAGTGGTGACAGATTTTGTGACGAAATATGCCGGTGTTTGGACATGTAATAAGGTGCGTTCTAAGGAAAGATAGGAAATATCTTCGACAGAAGACATGGTTCCTGGGGCTATACATGTCCGAAACTACCCAAGTCAGCATGTGTTGCAGGGCTTGAGAATAGCCGAGAGTGTAGCAATGCTGTTGTTTACATGACGTTGCTATGGTTTCTCTATTACAAGTCCCCAGTTCACGGGTTCTGAAGACCACCAACAACTAAGGTTATTTGGGCCTAGCACCAATTCATATTAAAATTTGAACCTTGAACTAATAATATAATATAAACTTCGTCGGGTACATGACACGTTTAGGGTGATTGTCAGTAACTCTCGGCTATTTGTGGACGTAGCCAATGTTAAGTTAAGTTAAGATTCTTATCCAAACTGACATTAACACGAGGCGAAACTGTGGGCAAAAGCTAGTAAAAATATAATGTTATTTATTGTAAAATTATACAAAATATAGTGTCTGAAATATTCTATATTTCTAAAAAAATATTTGTAATAAAAGTTTATATACAATATACGCATGTGTAGCCATCATATGTGATAGACGTACTTCGTAGTTGCATTTCTTTTCTTTTTTGCATCGTAGCATTCGTAGCGTTTCAAAAGAAAAGAAAATTCGACTGATGACCAGTCCTATACTTCCCACCTAGTAAATATTTGCAAAAAATAAACATTCTTTTTTTTATTCTTTGACTAGGCCCAAATAACCTTAGCTGTTGGTGGTCTTTAAAACACAATTTAATTTTTATTCTTTGAAAAAAGCATGGCCCTCTTTTTTGTTTAGTGATCTATTGATGGCTAGCTTAATATAGCAAAAATCATGGTTACCTTGATTTACGTACAATTTTTATTTTTTTTAGTAAAATATTTTTTTTCTCGAAAACTATACATTTTAGAGAAAAAAAATATTTACATTTTTTTCATATTATAACATCTAGAATTCATTTATATTTTTTTTTACCTATGTTAATACGTGACATTGAGGACGTTTTTTTGAATATCTCAGGATCCACTGAACCGATTTGACTCAAAATCTAATCAGATCTAAGTTAAAGGCTGATAAACACAATAGAACAATCGGCATGCCCGTATGTTGTTCCGTTCTTAAGATATCGAAGGCGAAAAATTGACCACATACACACACACACACATACACACATACACACACACATACAGACATCAGTCAGAAAATGATCTTAAACGATTGCTAGGGTCTCAAAACGTGAAAATCTGTTAAAATCTCGAAATATTGTTTTCGGACTGAATCCATTACTTCCCTACCATAGTAGAGGTGGGAAGTAATAATGTTATTTATTGTAAAATTATACAAAATATAGTGTCTGAAATATTCTATATTTCTAAAAAAATATTTGTAATAAAAGTTTATATACAATATACGCATGTGTAGCCATCATATGTGATAGACGTACTTCGTAGTTGCATTTCTTTTCTTTTTTGCATCGTAGCATTCGTAGCGTTTCAAAAGAAAAGATAAAATAAAAATTATTTGAAGAAGAAAATATACAGTAAAAATCTGATATTTTGAACGATAAAACATGTGCAAACAAATTTAATTCAAGGTTTATTTTGGAATACTAATACAGGGTGTCAATTTCATTAAAACATATTAACACGAAAAACAAGAGTTCTGTCGTAAATGGTCGTGTCAATATAACCAATCAAGTAAATGATCCGATTATTCACGAATCAGTTTTCGTCTACAGTTGACTTTGTATTACATACACATTCAAATGCTCGTAAGATATAGCTATGCGGGTGAATAAAGGTACGTGTAGTACGCAGCTGGGATTCTAGATGGTAGCATAGACCATTGCAATTGTTATATATGCTAGCGTACACAACGAAGCAGTGAGTGTAGCAGGTATAAGCGCTGTTACAAGAGCTGCTAGATTCAAGAATGTATCTCACCATTCTTTCAGCGCGCTGACTACTACAATCAACGTGTGACAACTGTCAAATGGCCGTTACAAGTTTCGCAATGGATGTGACTAGTTTAATAAATGAAATTTTGCCAGTTTTTATTTGTTTTGTTTTGAGTTTTTTCTAAGACGTATTTAAAAGTTCCATTCGTAAATATTCAAAAAACCGGTTTGGGTAAAATTTTAATTTTTGGTATAAATGATGAATTTCGCCATGTTTAGATCGTTTTCTATTAATAGGGTGGACATGATAGCTCCTACCCAAATTTGTATTTAAAATATACCACTTTGTAGCAGAAGAACACAAATATTCGTCTTCGCTATCTGACATTTCAAACGCGACTTAAGCTTGTATCAATGCTAGTATCAAAGCTTCGTTGTGCAAACCTATAAGCGCTTATAATTTCAGCGACCATCTACCATACATGCTACCATCTAGAATCCCAGCTGCGTACTGCACGTACCTTAACGGGGCATGTACAGAAATGCATGTAGATATTTTATTAACTTCCAATTGGAAGTTATTGTAATGGGTCCGAAAATCGAAATCAAAATGTATAACAAATTTTTATGTCTCAAGGTCACTACACTATTTTTACACTGTTTTTGAAAAGATGTCTGTGTGTGTATGTGTGTGTGTGTACGTACGTACGTATGTGGTCATTTCTTTCTAAGACGAAATCTCGAGAATGAAAAATGATATCGACTACGTTAGGGTGCCAATCGACGCGTATTAACGTAAATATGATCTGAAAGAAATTATTTCAAAATCGGTTCAGCCATTCTTTTTTCTTAACCAAATAGACTCCAAAAAAGTAAATTTTACACAATATCTCGCGAATAAAAAATTATATCGACTTCGTAAGGGTGTCAATCGAGGCGTGTTAACGTCATTTTGACCCGACATAAATTTTATAAAAATCGGTTCAGCTGTTTTTTTTTTTTTAATTATTGAATAAATAATAATTATGTTTTAATTATTAAAATGATTACTTTTCTGTGTAATATCTAATTTAATTATTAAATTTAAATATTTATCAAACTGGGAAGTTCGTCGTGTGGACCTCAAGGGTCGCACTTTAGTCCTAATAAACGACCCACCTCACGGCTTGTTAATGTTATATTTAATTGTTAAACAAAATTATAATTTATCAATGTAAAATTTGAGATACTACTCTGAGGATGGTACGAAGTGTACCGAAACGTTAGTAGATTAAATGCAATTAACTTAACATCAATATTGCAATCACTGATCCTAAGAAATATAATACTTTAAACGTACTGCGTACCGTAAATTGCTACGTGAAGCATATTAAAACGTTATTCTGAGAAGTTCTCATTAGTATTCTACGTATTTATCCAACAATAAATAATATCTATTATTAAATAATACGATATATTCATAATATATATCTATATTATGTCATATATGTACAACATACTATGTATAGGTAACACAAAGCTGTTCTTCTGATCCATACGTTGTTATGCACATGTACTACGTCCATATGTAAAATTGATACTAGAGACGGTTGCTAAAAGACTGTTAAAAGTATTGTCAGCATTGAACATTTAACTAAAAAGAACATGTTCTAGTTTACATGTTGTTATCGGTATATTTACTGCGTCCATTTGCTTAATATATCTCAAAAATGTTTGCAAGAAGAGTAGTATAAAAGAGTGGTTAGCACAGGACATTGAACTAAGAACATGTTCTAGTTTACATGTTGTTATCGATACACTTATTGCGTCCATTTGCTTAATATATCCTAAAAGCGTTCGCCAGAAGACTAGTAAAATAGTGGTTAGTACAGAACATTGAACTAAACAGTTCATGTTCTAGATCACATGTTGTTATGCGTATAATATGTAAAATATATACTAGAGACGCTTGCTAAAAGACTATTACAATTAGTATTGTTAGCACAGCACATTGCACTAAGAAGCACATGTTTAGGTTACCATGTTGTTTAGCACCTTTATTGTGTTCATGTGCTAAAATAGATAACAAAAAGTAAAGATGTGTGCGGAAAAAGAATTACTAACACAGAACATCGTACTTATGGGAACATGTTCTACTTTAAGGAGTATTATGCACATTTATACTAAATACTTGATAATATATTCTGCTAGCAGATTACTAAAAGAGTGGTTACTAGTTAGCATAGAACATTGAACAAAAAAGAACATGTTCTAGTTCACATGTTGCTACGCACATTTATTTCACCTATGTGTAAAATAGAGTATACAAGAGATTATACTATTAAAATAATTTTTAGTATAGAACATTGAACTAAGAAGCACATGTTTTTTTCAGTTCATGAGCTAATGTTTTAGAAACGACAAGGCAATTTTAAGTATTTGCAAAATTGTGGAACATTACAAGGCGTATGAAAACATCAAAATAATTAAACGGCACTAGTATGTACGCGACAATGCGTCTCCTTGTATTAGCGAGTATAACATTATATTGTAAATAATATATACAAATATCCAGATTATATGAATAAGTTATTGCCGATTTCTCTAACAGAGAGGGACAAAAGTCGATAATGCTTAGGTGCTGACATCTATATATTACAGTTGAATGAGTGGACCTTCTGAGCACTGGTGATCTGTATTTTTAACATTGCATATTTTGTGTGTGTGCGTGTGTGTTTTAAAGACCACCAACAGCTAAGGTTATTTGGGCCTAGCACCAATTCATATATTCAGTTCATTATTATTTTTTTTAATAATAAATTGAAAATCCAATTGACACTTTTACCAGCACTCGGGCTAGAACCCGGGAACTTGTAATAGAGGAACCATAGCAACGCCATGTAAACAACAGCATTGCTACACGCTCGGCCATTCTTAAGCCCTTGCATATTTTTGTTTCATAACAGCCTGAATCCGCGGCTTCGTTCCCGTGAACGTAAATTTTGGCCGCAGTTGTTGATTTTGACGGGCAGCCTACGGCTTATGCGTACCGAGTTTTACTGAAAAACAGTTCAGTCGTTTGTTGATTTTGTATAAAAAATAATTTTATTTGTAATGGGAGTCCTTCTTTAACGCGAGTGAAGCCGGATATATGAAGTAGCCTATCATTTGAGTTGAGGAGCTCTATATATGTGTACCAAATTTCATTGAAATCGGATCAGGGGTTTAAGAGTTATGGAGGAACAGACAGACTTACAGTCGCCCGGGTGGTATGAAATTATGATTTAATAGCGGTCACCCACTGCTACGCTCACGTATATTTAGTACATTGTTCGTGGCTTTCTATTAGTGAAAGAATTTTTAGAATCGGTTTAATAGTTCCAGAGGTAAGAATTTATGATTTATTACCCCCCTCTAATTTTTTTGAAAATAAAATATAGCCCATGTTACTCGCTGATAATGTAGCTTTCTATAGATGAAAGAATTTTTAAAATCAGTTAAGTAGTTTTTGAGTTTATCCATTACAAACAAACAAACAAATTTTAGCTCTTTATAATATTAGTAATATAGGTAACTATATAAACACGAATCTGTGTTTGTTTGTCCCGTACATCCGATTGCGATGAAACTTTCATAAATTCTTGGCACCCGGGCGAAGTCGGGCGGGACCGCTGGTTTATAATAAATAAAAAACCATAAAAATGTATCCCCCCTAATAATCAGTAAGACAAAATAATATAATTTGTTAAAAATCACTTACATTACAATCGACTCTGCAACAGGGTATCATCCAGCTATCATAACAATTGACAGTTCATAGGCATTTATAATGCGAAACTTGTTTGGCACAAAAAACACATTTTTTCGAAAAACACAGCAAAACTTTTATCACACACGTGAAAAAGAAACGTTCAAAAACAATTTTCAACAATTACATTGTTTTAATCAACAATTTTTAACGTTAAAACAATAAATATTAACACAACTAAAATTGATACAATTTAGTGACAGTTCGATGTTCAAATTTTTTATTTCTAATCAGTGATACCAACGGTCAAAAGACACTAGTTTTTAATGCAATTGTAACCTATATAATAGCTGTCATGAATATATAATTTCTTTATATTTACTTAAGAAATACTGTCAGTTTCCACATTACATTTTGAAAAACTATTATTTTATTCAATACGATTCATGGGTTCTTGGATTAAAATAAATTGTTATTGAATAATAACTCTTTTATTTATCTTCGTACGATGTTTCGTCTCTTTCGATACTTTATCAAGTACTGTAACAAAATATAAACGATTCAAGTTCAAGAGACGAAAGAGACGAAACGTCGTACGAAGATAAATAAAACAATAACAATCTATTTTAATCCAAGAACCCATGAACCGTATTGAATTTATTAAAAAATGGATATGAACCGGGTGAATTGTCTATTATTTTACACTAGCGGCCCTGTCCGGCCTCGCCCGGGTGCTAAGAAAGCCCGGGTGCAATACACTACTCACTCGCTTCGCTCGTTCGCTTGAATATTATAATTACATTACTCACTCGCTTCGCTCGTTCGTTATAAGTATATATACACCTTCCGTGAAAAATTATCTAACTGATGGTGTAAACCGCATCAAAATCAGTTGCGTGGTTTAGGAGGAGTTAGCGGCTATACAGACAGACAGACGCGGAAAGCGACTTCATTTTATACTATGTAGAGATTTATACGTAAATCTGTGACATTTGAACGGATTTTCGTAAAAGTAAAGAAAAGTATTTCCAAAATTCGCTAAAAAATTACTTTAGTTTATACGTTGTACAATTTTTATGAAAAAATGTATCATAGTCGGGGCTATGTGTAGGGAAATCCCGCAACTGTCTTCTGTTTTATGATATTTTCACAACATTATCGTATATTTGGAACGTTATATTCTGACAATTCAGACGACACTTTGCAGTTCAAAAACTGGGGATTGGAATGTTTCTCAGATTTTTAAGTTTTTTAACTTCCCATTGGAAGTTATTGTAATGGGCCCGAAAATCGAAATCAAAATGTATAACAAATTTTTATGTTTCAAGGTCACTACACTATTTTTAGAAAGATGTCTGTGTGTGTACGTATGTACGTACGTACTTATGTGTCCATTTCTTTATAAGACGAAATCTCGAGAATGAAAAATGCTATCGACTACGTTACGGTGCCAATCGACGCGTATTAACGTAAATATGATCTGAAAGAAATTTTTTCAAAATCGGTTCAGCCGTTCTTTTTTCTTAACCAAATAGACTCCAAAAAAGTTTTACACAATATCTCGCGAATAAGAAATTATATCGACTTCGTAAGGGTGTCAATCGAGGCGAGTTAACGTCATTTTGGTCCGACATAAATTTTATAAAAATCGGTTCAGCCGTTTTTTTTTTTAATTATTGTTAAAAATAAATAATAATTATGTTTTAATGATTAAAATGTTTACTTTTCTGTGTAATATCTAATTTAATCATTATTATTAAATATTTATCAAACTGGGAAGTTCGTCGTGTGGACCTCAAGGGTCGCACTTTAGTCCTAATAAACGACCCACCTCACGGCTTGTTTTTTGCTTTTCCGCACCATTAAGCTTGTTAGTAACAACTAACAAGTATTAGTCAATAGTCACTGTCAACAATTTCTGAACTGAATTAATAGGTATAAAGTTATAATGCTACTAAAGAAAGATAGACAGATTGTAGATTATAGACGCTCGACAAGTAAGGCCTTTTCTAAAGAAAGCCCGATCAACACACATATTAATGTATGAAATACTAATGGCATCTCTTTTTCTGTAATTTCGTGTTCTTGCCTAGACAGGTGAATGTATTTGCTGAATTTTTGTCTGTCTGTTTGAACACTCAAAACCGTAGTAACTACTAAAATATAACGTTTCGCAGCCCTGAATCGAGACTTGCGTGTCATGAGGACTCAAGTTGAGCTTCTGTCTTCACGTTATGCAATAATGCACATGGTTCATGGCTTTGTTGACATTATTATTATTGTTGTAATAACTAACATGACGTCTCCACTAACACTTCTTATTATGACAAAACAAAACCAGAAAAAATCGGTATGTCTGTATCGCGGGTACAGACAGAAGACGTGAATACAATAATTATAGTCGTTGTCATGGAAAGAAATACACCCACTTGTATTTATCTTATATATCTCGTAAAATATAATACCTATTGAGATCCGTCAAATGGGTGGAGCTTAAAAAACATGGCGCAAAGGGGGGGAAATTTTATATACGGGGTATACTTTTGCGTGTAATTTTGTGATTTTCAAAGTGATAAGAAATAATAAATATAAGTGCAATTCGCCGGTACAAATCCTAAACAAAGGAATTTCGTTGAATGAGAACGGATTCTCAAAGCCGGACATATTATCAAATGTGTGAAAAAAACAAGATAACTGAGCTGTCAAAAGTAGTAATCTTTACGGCATATTGCTTAAAAACATCAAAATTAAAAGAAAATCTCCACGAAATTAATCATCCGTTTAATGCTTCTTTAAGGCAGGGTTAGGTGAATAATGTAAACACATAACTGCAACATAATATGTTATATTGTAATAAGTAGGTAAGTTACTAACCTCAAAATATTTGTATACAAAGTTAGTCCTATAAATTTGTCAATCATCAAATGATTTTACTATTGTAGTACAGTATGATAATAAGTACATCTTATTATTAATATAAAATATTTTTTTAATTCATAATAAATACAGTTTTTCCACATTTCATTAGAAAATAATTCGCTGTAAAGTAAGTTTTACAAAGCAATAACTGACAGTGTTTAATGCCATGATACTAGAAAACGTCGCGAATTCCATTTTCGATAAACTTTTTGTTTATTTTACTTGTTTTATATTTGTAATAAACAATTTCACGATAAATTTGCACTGTTAGCATGTAAAATTTTCCCTCGTTTTGAGTACAATTTTGTGCCACCAGATGTCATATGCTCATTTGACGGATCCCAATAGAGTCCAATTATTACTCTTAAGAATGATACCGATACATCAATGTATTGGTGTCAAAGCTTCGCCCTCATTTAGCAACAAACTGTCTGAAATTGGCGACCAGCTAATTTTATTGTTTTTTTTCTTCATTTTTTTCAGTAACCCTTTGAACACTACACTCCTGGGTCAGGTAGGCGGCGTCCAGATAAATATGCGTTTTCTGTCAATGACGTAGCGGTATCATTCTTAGAGTAATCGGATTGTACATACTAATAGATTAGGAAAGGAAGGCGTGGCGGAGTCGCAACTGTCTCCTTCTGAGTCGGAACTGTCTCCTTCTAAGTTGCAACTGTCTTCTTCTAACTAGAAACGTACGTTCTGAACTGTCAAGTTTCATTCATTCTACTGACATAACCTCGTTTTAGCCATGGAACTTGAACAAAATGATTAGAAATTATTCGGACAGCTAAAACGTTATAACTTTGTTCAAGTTCCATGGCTATTATCTGTTTTTGAGGTAATTTTGACATTTTCATATCAAATTTCTGCCGTCACAAAGCATGCAAAATTAATTTTGTTTAATGATTTATGCAGAATGTTATCTTCTAAAACTTTTATTTGAAGATATTTTTCCTAAAATAATTAGGGAAGCAGGAAATCGCAAAAGTTTGATTTTACGGGTTAAATCCCTATTACCCGCAAAACGATTCAGCACCCTGTATACAAACATTCATGAAAAATTGAGAGCTTATTGAGGATCTATTTTTATTTGTTGTTTAAATACTTAGAATTATAAGTTTACTAATTTTTTATTATTATAAAAAAAATTAAGTTTATTTTTTTACAATTGTTTAGAAATTTAACAGCATTGTTAATTTTAGTATTTATGATACGAAATAGAATTATTAGTGAAAAGATTAGATAGGTACTAAGTTGGTTGTACTGCACACATTGAATATGGAGGGGGTTTACACAGTCGCAAGGAATGGGGTTTGTGAAATTGTGTGGCAACGTGGTCTAGCCACAGAATAAAATTACAGAGGTGACACTTACTGCCAGTCAAAGTAACTACTTATATTACGTTTATTTTGCGACCTTGAAACCGGTAGTAGTTTTCGGTGAGAGGTTAATCTATAAAATATTTTGTTACGGAAATTATTTATACCGTTTTATTATGTACGTAAAAATACACTTTTATTAGCTACGTAGTTATACACGTGTGGAACGCGCGTCGCCGTTCGCCGGGATGCCCCAATCCAATCCCCTCCATTTCCGCCTGGAGACCATTCACCGTGTTGGTACAATTAGTTCTCGCCAGTGCCGCTAGGCTAATACATACGCCTTGTTGTTATTGTCTATGGTTGTGGTAATTGTCTATGGTTATACGCCAGTGAACCTAAATCGGTAGTACAATAGTCATCAGCCGAACTGAAGCGCCACTGTTCTTGATGCGTGTAACAATTTAAAACACTAGTTACTTTCTCATGTTTCGTATTAAAGGTCTAACTAGGATTGTCTAATATGTGTGGGTTTTTTTTTCAAATTTTTTCCCGTAAAAAACAAGATCAATACTATTCAAGCAGTGGTGCTATGGAACACTGACGATAAAAATGAATAAATTTTTTTGTAAAAAATTTATGATATGACAATAAAATCTTATCTTATCTAGTCGCTTTCTTTCTAATGTCCGCCAACGGTCCATACTTAACCGAATATCACTTTTGTTTAATTCAAGCTTTTTGTCCGCAGATGTGTCATCACTATTTTTAAAGTAAAACTTTATTAGCCTCGTCTTTTCCGTCCGATTACGCATGTCGCTCGTCGCGTCACGTCCAATCGAAGCGATAGACCAGACCAGTACTCATCGAAAAGCAGCGACGGTTATGTTCACAACTAAATTGTACGTCTACATATCGTACGAATATTCAGTCGAGCAGCATATCAAATACCCATTGACCACCAGCGATAAAATCTGGATTCTTATGTTCGTCTCCATCATAAGGATCAGGGTTCAAATTAGATTACCGAAATCACGTAAACAAAATTATATACTTTCGGCGATTTCGGAATGAATGAATGAATTGTAAATTATAGTCGCTCGACAACTGGGTCGGCGATTTCGGGTTGAGAACGTTTAGGGTTATGGCAAAAGTTTCGACCGTGGTTTCATAAAACCGCACCCTATAATTTTTTTCTTTTCTAGCATAGCGAAACACTAAGTAGAGAAGGGTTAAGCTGTCAGCGTGAAGAGTGGGGACAAAACATGTGATTAGTTGCGATAATTCAAAGTATCGACCCAAAACTGCATTTTTATTTATTGTAGATTATAGACGCGTCGACAACTTAAAGTAAGTGCAGTACGCAGCTGGGATTCTAGATGGTAGCATGTATGGTAGATGGTGGCTGAAATTATAAGCGCTTATAGGTTTGCACAACGAACCTTCAATACTAGCATTGATACAAGCTTAAATCGCGTTTGAAATGTCAGATAGCGAAGACGAATATTTGTGTTCTGCTATAAAGTGGTATATTTTAAATACAAATTTGAGTAGGAGCTATCATGTCCACCCTATTAATAGAAAACGATCTAAGCATGGCGAATTTCATTATTTATACCAAGAATTAAAATTTTACCCAAACCGGTTTTTTGAATATTTACGTATGGAACCTAACACTTTTAAATACGTCTTAGATAAAACTCAAAACAAATTAAATAAAAAAACTGGCAAAATTTCACTTATTAAACAAGTCACATCCATTCTGAAACTTGTAACGGCCATTTGACAGTTGTCACACGTTGATTGTAGTAGTCAGCGCGCTGAAAGAATGGTGAGATACATTCTTGAATCTAGCAGCTCTTGTAACAGCGCTTATACCTGCTACACTCATTGCTTCGTTGTGTACGCTCGCATATATAGCAATGCATTAATTTAAGCAAGCCCTGCTATGATTTACGCTACCATCTAGAAACCCAGCTCCATACTGCACGTACTGTTAGGTCGTTAGCGTCTTAAATTACATTAAATAACAACTAATTTAAAACTAAATAACATCACAAAACATCCATGAGCGCAGGTGGGATTCGAACACACGACAGTCTAGTCTAGATGCTGATACCAAGTACGTTATCCACTAGGCTACACTGCCCTCCCCAAAAATGTAAGTAAGCAAAAACCCATATGCAATATATCGTGGTATTTTATTTAACGTCGACACAAGTCGACTTCAAAGTTATGTAAATGGAAAGCACCCTCTGTAAGTTCTCTTCTGTGATGCACTTAATCCTACATATTATGTAATATGCATGTATGTATGTACTCAGTCACAATGTCAATTTCTACTGCATTTCATCGTTGCACCATCAGTGGCATCCGGTTTGCAATTTCAAAAAGACAGAATAACAATTTGACAATTACTTTGTTGAGGCTGACATTTGACAAATAATAAAAATTAAGTTTGTCATGTAATAATTCTACATAGAATTAGAATAACTGAATGATCTTCGGATTTTTTTCCATTAGGCTCATTTCGCACCAAACCAGTCGCGTCCAGTCAAGTCGGACGCTACTGGATTGGACATTTAACTTAGGCTCATTTCGCACCAAACCAGTCCAGTCAAGTCGGACGCTACTGGATTGGACATATTAACTTATCGTTGAAATAAAGACAATGTGTAAATCTGGTTTCATACTAAGTGCGTCACGTCCAGTCCGATCGCGTCAAGACTGATTGCGACAGTCGGTTGAATTTTTAATGCCAGTCTGCCCAGTCTTGAGACTCAGAATGGACGTAGAAACTAGAAACCTTAATTTTATTATTGCAAGCAAAAGAGGGTCATTTAGTAAGTCCTGGTATGTATGGGATGAACCCAAAACAGATTTCTTTGTTTCTTCATCCTTCTTCTTCTGTGTAGCCGACGTAAAATTATGCCTTGGAAAGGTACGTCCATCTTGACACAAAATTCTTCACAAAACTGTGCCGCGGCGACCGCATCGTTGCTGTCGCGAACTTCGATCGGAATTTGCGGGACGGCTGACGCGACGTATTCAGTGCGAAAGGAAATATTGACGTGACTTGACTGGACAAAACTAGACTGGACTGGTTTGGTGTGAAATGAGCCTTACTTGCGCTATGAGTCTATGCGTTAGAAGACAAGGAAAAGAGAAACTATCCGTTTTCTATCGCTCTTTTCCAACCTGACACTGTCACCTACAGTTGTGCCTGAGTCCACTTATCTATGATATCTCTGTGCACTTTCCACTTGGATATTTATCACAATTCGCACACTTCAGCCTGTATTAATTACTTTTTAATCCACAATGACCTCTGTTGTCGAGCGTCTATAATTCACAATTGCTCACCAAAAACAAAACTATACAACCATAACGGTTAAACGAGATATTAATACTGTCTAGCTCTAGACTCTAGACAGGTGACTGACGTAATATTTTTTCACACAAGGGAAAAAAGTACATGGTAAAAAAGGACTTACAGAGCCATGTAAGTGTTCATTAACAAAACTAAATCCAGGGTTCGTTAAACACTTCCATACAATGTATCTTGTATTTTTTACTAAGATACTGTAGCAAACCCCAAGATGTTACGCCACTGCCTCCCACAGAAGCGTCGAGAAGGAAAGGTTACAGTGGTGAGGCGTGGAATGGTATCGAAGATACGAGAACCTGCCGGAATGTTCTGGAGAGCGCAAGAGCGTGCTGGGCCAGGCTTCTCGACCTATATAAGCGAAGTACGAGTGAGTCAGTAGTCAGTCAGTGTCGTGTTGAACTGCGAATATAAATACAGTACTGGTATATTATAAATATAGTTATTTGTTCAGTGCTATTTAAGTGTTTCACTTTGTTTAAGAATTACTGTTTCGTTACTATTATTAAGTTGATTGTTAGAATTGACATATAGTTGTTGCGTTTATTGTTATTGAATTGTTAATTATATGAAATAAATATTTATTCCGCCAACTCAGAAAAAGATCAGTTTTGTTACAATACTTTTTTCAAGTTTCTTCTGCAGCTTTGACTCCGTTCCAGTTCAAAAACTTATCGATGTTGCATCGAATAAATCCCTCAGGGGAAACATTGCAATGTAGTTTGCATTCTAATGTTTTGTGGAAATTAGCGCTCCCAGGGACCCTAGCTCGTACCAGTCGGTTTGTGTATGCCGGCTGGCGGATTCTAATACACAAATGGATTATTTGTTGTGTTGAAGACACTAATGATCTGAGTTGTCGACGCGTCTATAATCTATAATAAATAAATTGCATCGAATAAACGTTTGAGAGCTCCGTGAAAAATGTTACAGCACACCACTGATTACATTATTACAACAGTGCTTCGAATTCCAGACAAAGCGTTTTTGTTTTAATATTTAATCGGATCAAATTTGATGTAAAACGTTGTAACAAAATACGCGATCGTGTAAATTTACTGCATTGTTTGGTTTAAAAATATTTTACAGTAATTTTATTTTTGTAGCAAAATGGTTTTAGAGTAGGCTTGCCACCTGGCCGGTTTACCATTTGTTAATGGAAAACCGGGTGCCGGTCAGCATCAAAAAATAGCTGGTTTTCTTACTATTCTCAACAGATACGTCGGGCTTGAGAATAGCCGAGCGTGTAGCAATGCTGTAGTTTACATGGCGTTGCTATGGTTCCTCTATTACAAGTCCCCAATTTCCGGGTTCTAGCACGAGAGCTGGTAAAAGTGTCATTGGATTTTCAATTTATTATTAAAAAAAAATAATGAATTGAAAATATGAATTGGTGCTAGGCCCAAATAACCTTAGCTGTTGCTGATCTTTAAAACACACAACAGATACTTCATCGAATTTGGAAAAGCCGCTCGGAGCAATAATGAAATCGCCAAAAAAACCAAAACACTGTCTGCCATTTATTTATTGATTATTTATTCATTTCTACATTACACTACAAGATGGCAGTTTGGTTCCGAAATTTGGGCCTATTTTCCGGGGATTCACACAGGGCCGTAGCTAGAGCTAAATTCAAGATAGGGCACTGAAAGTTTAAAGTAGGGCTGAAGCAAAAGACTACAATTTTTTAATTGGATTGCCCACCTCATCTGGTGATAACAAATTACAAAAGCAAGAAAATGGTAAATGACAATTTATTCAAAAATAAAAAAATACAGAACTTGTCATGTTATCAAATTTCCGAAGAACTTCATTTAGTCCAACGAATTTAATCTTGTTTTTCCAAATGCCAGATAGATCAAGTCTGTCATTCTGTCGTGACAGTCTTTGCGGCTTGTTTATAATTCCTTAAAGTTGGGCACTGAATGTTTTAAGGTAGGGCATTGCCCCTTAATGCCCCCCCCCCCTAGCTACGGCCCTGGATTCACAGAGTTTATATCTTTGTAAACGGTGTTACTAATTACTTAGTTGTCCGTTGTGGTTGTGCGTTTAGTTTGGGTTCTCATAAAAAATAATTTTTGGCAAAATTTGGGGGTGGGCCCAAACATTTTTCGTCTGCCTCGCATTACCTGCGGCGTCTTTCACTAAATCATTCCAAAGGCCGGTTTTCTATCCAAAAGGTGACAACCCTAAATCTATCCGGGCGAAGCCCCAAGTCGAAGAGCCAATACTACATATATTAATACATACATATATAGACGCTCGACAGCTGAGGTCAGTAGCGTTCAATATATTATGTACACTAGGCTTACAAAACAAAACATGTTTTTGCTGTTAAAACTGCATGGATATTTTCATAAAAAAAGCCATGGTGTGTGAGTAAAACCACACTGCTAACTTCCCATTGAGTGCTCTTAGAGATTACAGACCAGTCTACCGTAGAGAAACTGCTTGCAATACAGGTTAACATGTTTTTTTGTTATAAAAACAATTCGGACTCTAGGGACCTCAAAACGTGCAGATATGTCCAAATTTTTTATTCGCAAATTCGGACCCATTATAACAACTTCCAATGGGAAGTTAATAATACCTATATTTCTGTTGACCTAGACAAAAAAAAAACATAAAACACGTCTTTCGATGTCACCTCTTCTGATGTCGTCATCCATTGCAGTACGCATGCAGGTTGGGACGCCACTGCGACCGAAAACGCTGTAAGAATCTATGTGATTTCTTAGATGGAATCCCATTTTTTTCAAGTATTGTGTAGTAATCCACCGGCATACTGTTTTGGTAGGTATCCAACATTTATGAACATTCTGTATAGTTGGTCCAGAATTGAATCCAATCAGTTTGTTTTCAGTCGATTGAATCATTTATGTAAATACCAATTAATATCAAAAGCTCTTAACTATAGAATATCTCTAGGAATATTATACAATCTGTTAATATACCCTTGAAATTTTTGTCTGTGCTAAAGTTAATTCGTAGCGTCTTTTTACACGTTCGTGAAATAGAAGGTACCTTAAGATCTTTTACCACTGCAGGCTGCAGTAAGGACAGTGGTCTATATGTTTTAATATTTTTACTGTAATAGGTGCGGCGAAGGATGTGCCGAATTTACGAGGGGACAATAGAGACTGAAGTCTCGGGGTCAATACAGTAAAATCAATATTATTGCAAAATGCAAATTTCAAACATCGCTTAAGCACTTAAAGCTGTTCCTAGTTCCTGCATTGTGTGAATTTTATGACATGAGGCGCAAAGTCCTCCCCTTTAGATAGGGGTGCCGAATTCGTCACGGGCACCAAGTCGTTCCTTTGCTAGGGGCACCAGTATTTCTAGATACTAAATATCGAAGGAAAAATTCGACTGATGACCAGTCCTATACTTCCCACCTAGTAAATATTTGCAAAAAATAAACACTTTTTTTTTATTTTCTTTGACTAGGCCCAAATAACCTTAGCTGTTGGTGGTCTTTAAAACACAATTTAATTTTTATTCTTTGAAAAAAGCATGGCCCTCTTTTTTGTTTGGTGATCTACTGATGGCTAACTTAATATAGCAAAAATCATGGTTACCTTGATTTACGTACAATTTTTATTTTTTTTAGTAAAATATTTTTTTCTCGAAAACTATACATTTTAGAGAAAAAAAATATTTACATTTTTTTCATATTATAACATCTAGAATTCATTTATATTTTTTTTACCTATGTTAATACGTGACATTGAGGACGTTTTTTTGAATATCTCAGGATCCACTGAACCGATTTGACTCAAAATCTAATCAGATCTAAGTTAAAGGCTGATAAACACAATAGAACAATCGGCATGCCCGTATGTTGTTCCGTTCTTAAGATATCGAAGGCGAAAAATTGACCACACACACACACACAGAGAGACATCAGTCAGAAAATGATCTTAAACGATTGCTAGGGTCTCAAAACGTGAAAATCTGTTAAAATCTCGAAATATTTTTTTCGGACTAAATCCATTACTTCCCTACCATAGTAGAGGTGGGAAGTAAAAATGTTTAAGGAATTTGTTTGGGGATTAAACACAAAAATCATAAATAGCCATCTATAACATTAATGATTTATTATAAGTATTACAAAATCAAAATAAAATAAATTCGTATTTCGCAGATATACAATAATATCCAATACTGAAATTGATATCTCAAAATACAATTAAGCTATATAAAAACCAAGAAAATAAAAGTCAAGTTCACAAATTAGAATATACCTACTAAATGTATGTCACATAAACAATTTTTGTACATAACAAGATATTATGTTTTCTGTTTCACTTTTAACACTACACAAATAAACCATGGCATTTTCAAAAGTTTCTGAAATATTTCAGAAAATCACACAAAATGGGGCAGAATTCGTCATTTCACAATTATAAACCGATCTTCTTTTGTCCTTTGTTACATTTGTTCAACAACTGTTCTAACCTCACAAAACAAAATTTCACAGAACTAAATTAAAGGTTAGGATAACTTACATTTCTAATTACATTGATTTTAAACATTGTATTTCTAAACACTTAAATTAATAATTAGCAAGCAAAAATTGCAATTACAGAATATTTATATCTACTATTAACTTAACTAATTATTATACAATTTCAAAACATATAAACATTTAGCAGTAGACATCTGTGTCACCGACAAAAAATACAGTTTTATTTTATAATAGATTTTTCGAACTCGTTAAATAAGTTTACCTACGCCTGCGTTTTTTTTTAGGTCCATTTCTCCCTTGCATATTTATTGGCAATGCCGGGTTATTATTTCTTTCACTGCTAAGAACAGGGATATTATTTTTGTCTGGCGTGTTTGTCATTTGGGCGTTAACCTGGGTATTGTAAGCGGTCGTATTACTGCTTGGGAAATTCGACGACATACTACCAAATTGATTTTTCGCCATCGATGTAAAGTTGGAAGGAGACGAGGAAAAAAAAGGAGAGTTTGAAAAAGACGACGTATTGGAGTAAGACGGTGCATTTGAAAAGGAAGAGAAATTTGGGAATGTTGTATTTCTATTTTCCGATTCGCGATTAAACTTATCAGGGGAATTAAAATTAGAAGCATCCCGATTAAATTTGCCTGAAGGATTAAAATTAGAAGCATCCCGATTAAATTTGTCTGAAGGATTAAAATTAGAAGTTTCCCGATTAAATTTGTCTGAAGGATTAAAATTAGAAGCATCCCGATTAAATTTGTCTGAAGGATTAAAATTAGAAGCATCCCGATTAAATTTATCCGAAGGATTAAAATTAGAAGTTTCCCGATTAAATTTGTCTGAAGGATTAAAATTAGTAATGCGATTAAATTTATCCGACGCATTAAAATTAGAAGTCTGATTCCTCGGTAAATATGGATTAAAATCATCAGGATTAAACTTATCTAACGAGCTAGTTTTATTGCTCCATTCTTTGGGATCGTTTGTATTCGACGCCGATTTGGGATTTTGAAGTTCCAAGAGCTGCGCCGGTGTCATATGCGAAATCGAAGTGTACAACCCAGAATTTTTTAAAATACCTTTCTTCGGGTGCATTTCTTCCGTTAAGTTTACTTGGACTGCTACGTCGTATGTAATCTTCTCTACAGTTTGTGAGCTGGCGCTTAAGAATTTCATTGCTTCTCGAATTTCGCATATTTCGCACTTTGTCGGATCAGTTTGGGCGAATTTGTTACCAAACTGGATGGGCACCGACGATGAACTCGACACGTGGCTTACGGGCGTCGGCGTTCGAGGTTGTTCGACAACTGGAGGTGGCAATCCAATGTAAAACAAAAGCTTCCACATGTCGTATAAAATAGAACTGCGCTGTTCGTTTTTAACCGGCGTCGTAAAGTTGAATCGAATTGCCGGAAGTCTGCGAATTGGAGATTTCCACTTTTGTGTGCTTTCCTGGCGTTGTGTCTTCGTGTTGACGCATTTCGGGATAAATTTATTTGCAAATTGTGAGCCTGGAGTAAGGGCTTTGATTGCATCTTGACATCTTGAAATCACTGTGCACAGTAACGATTTTGTTTTAATTTATAAAAATAGTTCAGAATTTACACTTAAAACAAAACAATCATTACTAAAGTGGATCTGGTTGCTCAATTCTTGGACTATTTTAGGACACAGACGCTGTCGAGCGTCTATAATTTACATCTATCTATTCTAGGGAATTTTTTGATAGCGTGCCCTTATTTGAGAAGATAAAAATAGGGAGCAGAGTGCATACATTTAGAGAAAACTTAACGGCCTCATGCGCAGAAACCAGATTTGGTTCGGACTGGTCTATTCTGTTTGTAGGGGATAGGGGTGGGCCAATTTATAGGCACACCTACTTGTTTGTCAGTGCACTATTCACCTGTCAATCAGTGTTTAGGTTATTATACCCACGTGCTGTTTCAATTTACCATTTCCGACTAATAGAAATATGAAATACGAAACCCTTTGAATGATTTTTAAACTTTTTATTAATTCCATTTATTAAATTTAAAAAAATCAGATCTAATTAAGCCCCCAGCACCTTCGCCTGTGCGTCAGAATCTGTTTTGCGTACACTACTGACTGCTTCTCCTACCAGTTTTTGTGCACAGGTTTCCGTTAGAAATTGGTTTTCTCTAAATGTATGCACTCTACCAGAAGAATTCCTAGCGGGCCTTAAAACTAGTATAAGGTGGGGTCCACTCGATTCCTCTTTCCCGGTTACTTTTTGTGTCCCAGGCCAACCCTGCACCGGGGTTCCCAAGAAAGTTTAGGAAACTACAATGTTAAGTTAACAGAAAATTTGCTGCAATAATTAAGTTATTCGTTAATCATATTCGAATATTGAATAAATCAGTTTTGAAAATATTCAACTATTTGAATATTCACTGATTCGAATAAATTCCGATCTGGCGCCATTCTAGACCTGGCGCCCAGACCCCTTTCACACGGCCCTGGTAGATAGTCGCCTTAAGAAAAGAATTGAATTGTAAATTATAGACGCCCGACAACTGAGGTCATTAGCGTTTTAAGAAAAGAAGAAGTTAAGTTGCCGTTTGGGACGCCTGGAACTGGACAACCAAACTCACGTATTGAAAACATATCGACTCACCCTTTATTTTATTTTCTACACTAGAAGACAGAGTTTTGCCACAATCTATTCAAAAGAAAAATCAATTAGATTTAGTAAATATTAGATAAGTACACAGAATATCATTATAAATAATGACTAAACATTTTTAATTATGAAACAATATGAATGGAATACAGTAGGCCCCTCGTATCTTGTGCGAGTTCGGTTTCATCGTCATCCGCAGATACTAGCGAACCATTTTAAATGCAATTTCATATTTTAGTGACATAAAATATGACTGCTTTCTTCGACAATGCGAGTAAAAACAAATAAACAAAGTACGAGTACACGCGCATAGCAAAATATGCGCGTTTCGATAAGACGTTTTCACGCCTGCGCGTAGGCATGTTTCAATCGTTTTTTCTGAACCGCGGATACAGGGAGGCCTACTGTATTATCAACAATAAATATGAATCACATAATTTAGATTAAAAAATATGTTAAGAAAGCTTGAAATATAGCTTTTTATGTAAGAACATCGCCAATAACAACGCTTTGCACTTACAGACACATTTTAATGTAGTCGATTACGTCAGATAACGACTTTACAAATTTCATATTTACAAACGAAAACAAAAAATACGATTTGATAAAATCGTCTACGAAATTTCATATACGAAAAATCGAACATACCGGAAAATGGCAAAATTTAGAGTACGTTTACAAAATTAACTAAAATACAGTTATATATTTTTATCTACTATTCTTATGTCTAATTCGTAAAAAAATTGTATCACTAGAGTTTTCTTTTTGAATATTTAGATGTTGCGATTTACTGCAGATTGTAATCTATTTAAAAAAGTTGGTAAAGTAGTTACAGTTATTTATTCAAGTGAATTTCATCTTCAAGAAAAAATTGAAGAGAAACAAAAAAAATGTGCATAAATAGCTGGAAAAAAAATATCAATAGGTAAAATTGAAATGTACCTGCAGAAACTGTAAGAAAATCTGACAAGCTGATCTTCTTGTCTTCGAAGAGCTAAAAAACAATAAAATATTAACTGTTTAGAAAAAGATATCAATTATTGTGTCCAAAATCGAAATATTAATTAATAATATTTACGGAACAGAAAAAAGATATTTACTTTTGAAACATCTTTTACAGCTTGATCGTTGCCTAAAACCTTGAGTCCTGGACGTAGGTTACGTATTTGATCATTGCTCATCAAATTGTTCTGAACGAACCGAGAATTGTCAGGTGCCGGGCACATTTCAGGCGGTGGGCATATTTCCGGCGGCGGGCACATCTGTGGCCGTAGACACATCTCTGGAGGGGGACACATTTCGGGCGGTGGACACATTTGCGGGGGGGGTCCTTCGATTATTTGCATCATTTGATGTTGATTCGGTGGTATCATGCCATGTGGCATCATCATTTGATGTTGTTGCTCCAAACCGTACATTTGCTGGCCCATCGGAAAAGGTTCGTTCATACCGAACTGGTTGATGACAGGACCCGGTGCTACCATGTTTGGTTGCATCATGGGTCCCATATTAATCATAGGATTCGCTACCATCTGCATATTATGCATTGGGGGGGGATTTTCGAACATAGGCATTGGACCAGCCATATTCGGCAGACCTCCCATGTTAGGCATTCCTCCCATGTTAGGTGGTGCTGCCATGTTGGGTGGTCCGACCATATTAGGCGGACCGGGTATATTATGTGAACCCGGCATGCTATGAGGACCTACCATGCTAGGTGAAACTTGAGATTGGAAAGGACGTTGATTTTGCGTCGGAAAAGGACTTTGGTTAATGAACTGATTCGACTGATTTGAAGTCGATGGTTTATTCATTATATTTACCAACTCCTTGCGGAAAGATTCAGAGTCCTTACGCTGTCTTGAACGAGATCTCTTGCTTCTTGAACGAGATCTCTTGTTTCTTGAACGAGATCTCTTAATTCTTGTAGACGTAGGCGATTTTCTTCGGATCCGTTCCCTCGAACGTAACCAATTTTCTCTCTCTGAATGTACGGATATTGGACTTAAACTTAAACTTCTAGGGGACTTCGATAACTTCAAATCGGAGATAGGAGATAAATCATTTTCTCGTTGTTTTTGTCTTTGATGTAGTTGTCGTTCTATACTACGACGAGACGGTCGAATGGGTGATCTATCTCTAAATCTTGCTCTGTTATCGTACCGAATGTTAGAAAACCTATTTATTGTAGGAAGAAATTGTTTCCGTTCTTCAATTTTACGATTATCTCTCGTTAAATTTTTATTCACGGGAGATTTATTCTTCACACGTTCAGTGGTTTCTTTCGGTTTCTCAATTACCGCTTTTTCTATCGGTTTCTTCACTTCCAGCACTTTGATTTTACCCAGCATGCCTTCCATTTCTGTTCCGGGTGGAACTAAACCCGTCTCAGCGAGTTTTACTCTCTCTTCTACAACTTTATGTTCTTTGTTTTTAGCACATTTATCAATGTCCTTCAATATATCACGTTTGGTAAGTAAAGGATCACGTCTAGAAGATTTCTCCGATGTTTTATCGATGTCTTCAGCGCTCTTGTTGGTTTTTCCATCCTTATCTTCTTTCGATGTTTCCTCCTTAGTACTTTGTTTCTCTCTACTGTTACTTAGTGCTTCTAGAGACGGACCTTTGTGTTCTTTACTATGTTTTGATTTATCATATTTTCTGTCCTTTGAGCTTCGATGACGACGATCAAATGGACTACGGTTTCTTCTATCTCGTCTGTCATAAGAACTGCGATTTCTTCTGTCATAAGGTGAACGATTTCGTCTGCCGAAAGGACTTCGATTTCTTCTGTCGTAAGGAACACGATCTCTTCTTTCATAAGGACTATGGCCTCGTCTTTCCAGGCTTCGACGAAGTCTCTCCAATGAACTATCTCGCATGCTAAGTCTTAGATCCAATTGTTTTTCTTTCTCTAAAAGACCCATACCTAGTCTATCGAAAATACTACCCTTGCTTGAACTATAACGTTTTTTAGCAGACAAACGATCACGTAGATCGAAATTAATTTCATCTCGATCTGACTTATCCTCCGGACTCTCCAAAAGCCGGTCCACCGATATACGACTGAACTCACTGTTTGTACTTTTTTTCGAATCATTGTCATCTCCGACCCAACTATCTACTACGTTGAGTCCTTCCATAAAATCCTTATTTTCAAAATCATCGAAAAAGTTATCCGGTAAATCAAGTTCATCATTGTCATCTGCATATTGAGGAGGATCCGATTTCTTTTCAGCTTTAGAATCCGGTTTAACGTTTTCAGGCTGAACTGTTGGTTCGGCTTTCGCAGTGTCACTCATTTTTTCAGTTTTTTTATTTTCATCAGCACAAACTGTCTCACTTTCCATGGTTAATAAATTAAATGACAAATTTATTTTTATTTATATCTATGCATAGGTATAGATTAATTTATAACCTATACAAATTAATAAGAATAAAAAATAAAATAACGTAAATAAATGCAATTAAACCCCTTTTTGGTTAATACTGTTCCCAAAAAGTTTCGTTTAGTAAAATAATCTACAAAAATAAAAAAAAAAAATAGTAATATAAAAAAAATTTGTTAGATTACCAAAGAAATTACAAGGCAGAATTACATGTTATCCTGAACGATTGTAATTTCTGTCACAAAACATTCACAAAGTTTTATAAGTTAATTTAAGAATATTCTTTAAAAATCAAAATTTATAAATTATAATAATTCACAAAATATCGCCATGTTTTTATCACAACATCCATTAATTCCTCCTAACCATCAGCCTGCAGCCATGACAGCAAGGATCATAATCATTATATCATAATATACTATCATGTTCAAATTCAAATAATTTTTTTTTTATTATTTAAGCGAATAATTAGTTATCGACACATTTTTTAAGATTTACACTCAGAAATAATTAAAAATTAAAAATACACATTTTTACTATATTCCTTTATACTCCTTATGTTAAGAGCGACATCTATCAAAAAAGCCCATATTTAATGGATTTATATATTTTCAAGGTCACTGAACAGCTGATCAATGAAGTAAGATATCAATATAATAAATTTATCAAAACAAACAGTGACATTTAATTCCGTTAAAGAAGAGTTGTCAAATTGTTACTTATATGCGAGAAACATGGATAAAAATATGAATGAAAAGTGTTAGTGGTTCGATTTAAGATGGGTTTCGTGTCTGTTTTGGGACTGATATTATTATTTTCTTTCAATAATGGGTATCCTGTGGTATCCTTCACATTGAACGATACTGAAAAATATGTTACTTGCGACGATTATGGTGAAATAGAGAATGCAAACACCCATATTTATGACAGTGAAAACTCGTTAAGTTATCAAGTTTTACATGTTGAGTGCAATTTAGGTTATGAATTAATTGGCAGCTCGCAAATTGTCTGCGTCAATGGAAAATGGGATTCAGTACCTCGTCCTCAGTGCGTAAGTCATTGCAATCCACCACCGTATATAAAACACGGCTTGCTTCAAATCGAAGGTATCAAAGATGTCCACGGAAAATATAGCAAAGGAGCACTGGCTGTTTATTCATGCGATAAGGAATATCAGCTCTCACCACCGGAGAGTAGGTTACGGGTTTGCGAAATGGGTATGTGGACCGGTCCATCAGCTACTTGCATCCCAGCTGCTAAATCTTTCGGTTGCAAATCGCCCGATGATATTGTAAGTGGATATTTCGTTCTGGAAAAAAATGAACTGGATAACAAGTACGATATCGGGCAGAGGTTGCATTATAGCTGTAATTCTGGATACGCTCTCGAAGGGTCTCCGATACAGCAGTGTCTCGAAGGAGGTTCGTGGTCACCAAGAATTCCGCCAAGATGTATTAAAATTGGTGAGTTATTTTTAAACGTTTTTATTGAAATATCATAAATTATTTAAAGAAAACTGCATTTTAATAAATAATTAAAATATGGCTATTGCATTTCTGTTTTTTTAATGAGATAGTTCTAGAATGCCTTTAAATTAAAAGCCTACAAATTTCCTGAGGCACTCATTTTTTGCGACTCAAATTGTATGGGCATTAATTTTTTTGCAATCACTTTTTTTGTGATTTGTGAGATGTGCAAAGCTGAGTTTGCATATTGTCAGATACACGTACGTCGTTTGATTTGTATGTGTTTGTGCGCTAGTGACATATCCATACAACGTAATTTTTATTATAAACTGAAATATTTTATTTACTATCAAAATCTATCTACTAATTTCAACATAGATATCGGTTTTAAACCGTTGGTAATATTTTTATTTACTAATTATTGGTAAGAAGTGCAATGCTTTTGTTTTTTCGTGTTTAATTAGATTTAAAATTAATTAATTTCATTCGAGTTTGCTTTCTCGATGCTCGTGTGATCGAAAGGTACCTCGGTGCTCTCTTTTTATCGCTGCGAAAAACAAAGTTTGGGTAAACCAGGCACCGATTACACGGTTTAAAATCTGTAATTTAAACGAAATTATAATTTCGATGAAACGTTTTTACATGATCTTTCTAAAGATATTGCAAAAATTGCGAAACATTTTTGGTTTTGCAGTTCAGTTGCAAACATAAACGAACACCAAGTGAACGAATAATGCATACGTTTTAGAGAATTGAATTAGTTTTGTTCGTTCGCGTTCGATGAGGTGACAAGTCATCGTGGAAATTCCGCGTAGCTTTAAATAAGTCAATTCAATCTGCATATTTTATTAGATATCGTTGAATTGATTTAGTTTTTTCGTTGAGCCCGTGCGTGTTTTGTTCGTAGCAGTACTCCTTACATAATAGTTCTCTCGTCCGGTCACGAGAGAGCGCTAAGAGCGCAATCTGCGAGTGGTGAGGTATTGATCTGTGATATTTCGTCACAGCACAAGTGGCTTGTGGGAGTAGAGTATCGACCTGTCACAAGTACGTTCAATGCTATCATTTTCGGTGTCTATAAACGTCTTTTACACAGCTGATTGACAGTGTTGAGTGAGATTAGTGGCCGAAGAATTTGACAAAACAGATCAGTTTTCGACGTAGGGACGAATAGTGCATTTGAATATGGCTGGACAGACTATTAACGATAGATTATTAGCGGCCAAACATAGTATCGCCGGTCAAGGGTTGGCCAAATCGGTATGTAAAGCGACGACGGAAGAATTACTCGGTCCTAAGAAAAAACATTTAGATTATTTAGTACACTGTACGAACGAGCCTAATGTATCGATTCCTCAATTGGCGAACTTATTGGTTGAAAGAGCTCAAAACACTAGCTGGATAGTTGTGTTTAAAGCTTTGATAACGACCCATCATCTACTTTGTTACGGAAATGAAAGGTTCACGCAATATTTGGCCTCTAGTAACAGCAGTTTTCAATTGTCGAATTTTGTCGATAAATCAGGTGTCCAAGGCGCTGTTGGAGCAAGGACTGGATATGACATGTCGCCGTTTATCAGAAGATACGCTCGCTATTTGAACGAAAAAGCGCTTTCGTATCGAACTGTTGCTTTCGATTTTTGTAAGGTGAAACGCTGCAGAGAAGAATGCACCCTGCGCACAATGAATTCTGAAAAATTACTGAAAACGTTACCCGTACTTCAGAACCAACTCGATGCACTGTTGGAATTCGATTGTTCGGCCAACGATTTGACAAACGGTGTCATAAATATGGCTTTCATGCTTTTGTTCCGCGATCTCATCCGACTATTCGCTTGCTATAACGACGGAATCATTAATTTGTTAGAAAAATATTTTGAAATGAATAAAAAACAGTGCAGAGATGCGTTAGATTTATACAAAAAGTTTCTTATTCGCATGGATCGTGTAGGCGAATTTTTAAAAGTTGCCGAAAACATCGGTATCGATAAAGGAGAAATACCTGATCTCACGAAAGCGCCCAACAGTTTGCTCGACACGTTGGAGTCGCATTTAAATTCTTTAGAAGGCAATACGCCGACGCAGACGACGAATAGAAATATCAAGTCCGGAGTAACCGCGTTGTCCAATACGAGCACATCGTTCGGTACGGCTGTCGTCAACAACATCGACGAGACGTTTAAGCAACAAGCCGTAGCCGAAGAGGAAGCGGCTTTGAACCAATACAAAGCTAACGTATCGTCTCCTCCCGTCGCAAGTACTAATCCGTTCTTAGACGAAGCGCCAGCCGCACCGGCGGCTCCGGTAAGCAATAGTCAGATCTTGGATTTGTTCGGCACGGCTCCGACGTCCGCTGCCGCACCGGCGTCAGCAAATCAGCCTTCGAAAGCTTCGGATGATCTACTTCAGCTCGGCAATCCGTTTGCCGATATGTTTTCAGCACCGGCCGCGTCGGGAGCGCAACCGACATCGGATATGTTTGGCAGCGAGAATTCTGCGAACGCTTTCGCTGCTCAGCCGGTAACGTCTCAACCGAACGCAACGAACATGTGGGCAGCGAACGGTTTTGCCAATCAACAACCGACTAACAACGCGACAAACAACATGTTCGCGAGCGATCAGAATCTGATATCGGTTTTCGAAAGCTCCGGTCCGTCTGTGTTCGACACTCCCGTAAGTGAAATGTTGAAACCGGCTGCGCAACAGTCGCCGGCACCGATAACGACCATGTCGACGCCACAAGCTCCGAAAAAGAAAGTTTTAACGGGAGATTTGGAAAGCAGTTTGCAATCACTTGCCGAAAATTTAACTATCAGTACTAGCAAACCGTCGACCGTTCAGTGGAATTCTCCGAAGAATCAAGCAAAACCGGGCGGCACTACTGGCTGGAGTCCTCAACCGATGGCCGCGACGACCGGTGCCAATTATCGTCCGATGGGTCCGGGAATGCAGTATCCAATGGCTGCCGGAGGTGCGCCTGTCACCGCACAACCCGCAATGGGAAGTCCTAGAATCGGAGCGCCGCAACCGGCACCCGCTGCCAAACAAGATGCAACGTTTGATCCTTTCGGTGATTTGTAAACTGTTTTGTTTTTTTTGTTTTTATTGTATATAAGTAACCAAAAAAATGTTCTTCATTTTATTTTATGTCGGGCTTTGCGCTGTCGAGATTATGCCACAATCGGCGTCGTAAAGTTCCCGGAGCTCCCCCTGAATATAACTTACATTTTAATTTGTAAATCTAAGTCAACACATTGGAAAATGTATATTGTATATGATTAGTCGTTAGCGGAGTCTCGAATTAGTTCTATAGTGATGGTCGGAGATGATACGATTAGGTGCAATGATTTAGAAGAACATGTTGGTTCTGAATCAACGTAGGGAATTTTTTTTTTAAAGATACTCATATATAATGTGATGCAATTGTAATGTATATTTAAATGTTTGAAAAAATATTAGCGAATCATGATATTATGTCATTTTAGAAAAGAAATTATTCTAGCAGATATTTTTATATAGAGTTTATCGAATTGTTTGAGACAACACATTCCTATATCTTGTATTAATTTTATGTAAGTATTTATTTTTGATTTTTGTGAATACGCTTCTTTATTCTAGTGATGTTTTTAAATTTTTATTTATTTATAAATACTCTAATTATGTGAAAGAGACGAATCTCAGCTTGTGCCCTTCAAAATTGTTAGTTGTAATTTCAGAAATGGATACGAAATAAAAGTTATTGAATTTCGATTGTACAGAATTCGTTTAACTTGTGTCGCATATAGTCCAAGCACTGTACAACAGACAACAGTCTATTGTGTTTTAAAGACCACCAACAGCTAAGGTTATTTGGGCCTAGCACCAATTCATATTTTCAAATCATTTTTTTTTTTAAATAATAAATTGAAAATCCAATTGACACTTTTACCATCTCTCGGGCTAGAACCCGGGAACTGGGGACTTGTAATAGAGGAACGCCATGTAAACAACAGCATTGCTGCACTCTCGGCTATTCTCAAGCCCTGACAACAGTCTACTGCCCCAGTTTCCGGGGTCTAGGCCGAGAGCTGGTAAAAGTGTCAATTGGATTTTCAATTTATTATTAAAAAAAAAATAATGAATTGAAAATATGAATTGGTGCTAGGCCCAAATAACCTTAGCTGTTGGTGGTCTTTAAAACACAAATTAAATTAAATTAACAGTCTACTGGAAAACGCTACTAAAAAACATCAAATCAGACTGTTTTGAATAAATACAAAGATAAGATAGACTTGGACTGAAAAAACAGATTCAAAAACTTGTATGACAAAATTTAAGGTCGCCACAAGTTTCGTCAACAAAAGATAACACCAAATGATATTTTTTTTCTTTATTTTGGAAAATCGTGATATTAAATTTAGACATAATGAGCTCGTGAGTCTGTTTTTTTAATAATATTTTTTTGAAAATATTTTAAATCTGAATTTCATCTGATATTTTTTTGCCCAAAATGTGGTGTTCACAATAAACTGTTTCTCTTGTTTTTTACTGTGTTCAGATGTTTTCAGCAGCTGAAGAAAAATTGAACATCAGCTAGTAGGGTAAAGGTACCGCTTCCTGACCACTTTATATTTTTGTAGGTGACAGAAAAGATCTATCCATAATATTTCTGTAGGTGACAGAAAATGCCTATCCATGATATTTCTGTACCTAATAAAGAAATTTAAGTCACCAGTTTCGTATTTTACCGGTAAATATTCACTATTTAATGCGAAAAGAAATCAGAAAATATTAATTTGCAGGTTAGTTACACATCTTTTGCGTGATATGTAAATCACTTGCAAATTAAAATTTTTCTGTGTGTAGCCGTCGATGACGGGGTAAAGTCTGTATGCATTCAGCATTAAAAAATTGCAAAACAAAATAGAGCTCTACAGAGATATACGATTAATTAAATTTATTTTAATAAAATCGGTTAAGGTGAAACCGCTAAAACGTCATGTATTTTAAATTTATAAATCTTTACATCGAAGTATATTATCGCTAAAATATGAAATTAAAATAACAATGCAATTTTCTTTACTGTGTAAAATTCTTTGTTCAACACCCGCAAGAAATATGTAATTTCGTGGCTCTACTGAGAGTGGGCGAAATAATGAATTCTCTGACTGTAGACGTAGAGAGTGGGCGAAATGCCATTTCGCCCACGCTCCTGTAGACGTAGAGAGTGGGCGAAATGCCATTTCGCCCACGCTCCTGTAGACGTAGAGAGTGGGCGAAATGCCATTTCGCCCACGCTCATTACGAGGGACGTTTACTCAAGTGTTGATAGTTTCGTCAATCAAGCAGGTCACCCATTATTTCGCCCACGCTCAGCAGAGCCACGAAATGACATATTTCTTGCGCTAGTTGAACAAAATATTGTGTGCGACTATTGGTTGAAAGAGGAGATTTCACTCGTGTGTTTTACCGCACTCGCTACGCTCGTGCGGCAATATCCACACTCGAGGAATATCCTCTTTCTCCCACTAGTCGCACAATATACTATTTACGTTAAAAAATGGTCACAAGTGTCAGAAAGCGGCGCTTTTACCTTATGTTAAAATAAAGAACGGGCGAAAAAGTGCCAGTTTTTGGGCATTTAAAACCGAATTATATGTCGAATGATTAGTTATGATGAGACTATAATCACAAATCAGACGCTAATGACCTCTGTTGTTGAGCGTCTATAATCCGCAATTCATTCTTTATAATCACAAAAATTTTAAGTTGACCATATGATTGATTTTAGAAACACAGATGATCAAAGTGGTCACCCTCCATTCAGCAACAAGCACCTATATGCCTTTACTGCTGAACAAACGTCTCTACTCGCTAATGACCTCTGTTGTCGAGCGTCTATAAACGTCTTTGCTAGTGTGTGAAGGTTTTTTGGATCGCTGATTAATTTTTAAGCTTATTGTGAGCGAACATACGCCCCCGTATAATTTGGAATAGATTTTTTTTGGATCAATCGAATGCAAGAACAATCATAGTGCGGTAAAAATCTAATTGCTGAATGAAGGGTGACCACTTTGACCAGTGGCGGCGTTAGAGGGTGGGTCGGGTGGTCCATGGCCCACCTTAAACTTTCTTGGCCCACCCTGGAATAATTCCCACTCTCTAAGTTTATCTTTTAAATACGTTTTTAACCATCGAAATTTCAACATTTTATCGCAAGTAAACTGGGTTAAAATTTTAATGAACACTGAAATTTTGGGAACAAATGTTATTGGCCCAACTTAGCACCATGTCCAACTCTGGCCCACCCTAACAAAAAATCGTAGCGCCGCCACTGACTTTGACTCCCCGTATTTCTAAAACCAATCATACGCTCACCGCAATATTTTTCTGTGATTATTGCCCCATCTTAACTAATCATTTGACACATAATTCGGTTCCAAATTTGAAGGTCATGACGAATAATTTTTCGATTGTTCTTTTGTAGAGAGTTTGTGATTGTATATTTAAACACAACTTGTTGATAATGACCACCATTTTGGTATCGTTTTGTTTTGTATCCATTTTTTGATAAAATCTGTTTTAGCATATTTGAGCACTCGTGAACAATCTAGAAATAATAAAGATAATTATAAAATAAAAAAATACCTATTGTAAATTGCAGATTATTGATAATATATTATATTTTAATGATTAATATTGTATTTTGTGCAGATTAAGATGCAATGAAATCTATATATTATATATAAATAAATATAAGTAATATTCTACAAAAAAAAAAGTATAAAAAAGTACAGAAGTATTGTAATCCAAACATGACAATATAAAATATGGAATTCGTTTAGGTATTGTTTAAATAATAAAATTGCTTACATCTATGTTTAAATGTGTTTTAATATTTGACCTATTTTTGTTTTAACCTTGAAATGGGAGAATGGAGATGGCTACTGCCAAACTCGACCGCTAAGGGCGCCAGCTAAACAGTGGGTTAAAAAAAAAAGATTGTAACATATTTAAAGAGGTAATAGTGATCGTTCGGAAACCGTTCACAAACTATCACAAATTCGGTTGGAACGCTTTAAGAATCGTCCACAAACGATCACAAGTTCGGTTGGAACGCGTTCAATCCACTGCGCATGAGCGTGACCGTAGTATTACGGTATTCAGAGTGGTTGGAACAAAGCTAGTATGGATCAAAATAAACAAAAAAATCTTAGTAAACATGGGTCCGCAAAGTAACGCTTTCGGAGATATGGAAGGGGGCGAACCTGTATTATGGCCTGCAAGATCGCCTGATTTAAACCCTCTAGATTTCTTTTTTTGGAGATATTTGAAAACATTAGTCTACGGTACTCCTGTAAATAGCCTCGAGGAGCTGCAGCTACAAATTAATCAAAAATGCCAACAAATTCGAGCCAATGAGGGGGTTTTAGAAAGAGTTGTAATATCTTTCAGACAAAGATGTCGTGCCTGCTTAGAAGTGGAAGGAGGGCACTTTGAACATCTTATGTAATTTTATTTTTTGGTTTTGCTAGAAGCTTCTTTTGTTTGTTTGTACATAATAAATAAATAATTGCAAATAAATGTTTCAAAAAAGAATCATCTTCCATAACTCCGAAACCGTTACTTTGCGGACAAATTGGTACAGTGGTTCCTGAGATAATCGCAGCCATACATACAAACGACGTATTGATAACCTTCTTAAGAAAAGTCTTGTGTTAGCATGGCAAGGTCTGTGGACAAGGACGTAGCCAAGGGGACATGACTTGCCCGCCCCCCTCCGAAATGTTTGCAAGTCAGTAAACACGCCGTTTATAACCCATCGTTTATCTACTAGATTTTTAAAAATGAGTTTGACACCCCTACCTTAGTGCAACCCAGATGATCATTTTGCTTCTGAGTAGGTACTGTACTATTATGCCGGGCATTTTGAAAATTTTTTTTATATATTTTTTAAATCAAAAGTCACAAAAAACTTTTCAACAAAAAAAACCACAAAAAAGAGGAAAATAATAAAACTTTGAGGTTTGCGCTATTTTAATAAAGTCAGTTAAAAAGTAGATATTAATTAAATTGGCACGTTTTAACCGATTTCATATTTTATTAAAATGGCGCAGACCTTAAAGTTTTATTAGTTTCCCCTTTTTTGTGGTTTTTTGAAGGAGGCTTTTTTTTGTTAAAAAGTTTATTTTTTACTTTTTAGTTAAAGGAATCACACGCCGTTAGTCACTTTTTATTTCATATTAAACCGATTTCTTACGCTGTGTAATGTGTCTAAAAGTGACATTTACCTTAAAGGAATCACACGCCGTTACTCACTTTTTAACCGACTTCATTATTAAACTGACTTTCTTATCATCTTATGCTGTGTGATGTGTCAAAAAGTGACATTTACCTTAAAGGAATCACACGCCGCTACTCACTTTTATTAAAATCAGCCGAACTACTAAACAGATTTAAATAAAATTTATATGGGACCAACTTCGAGGTATACCCTATCGAATAAAAAAAGAATTTTCCAAATCGGTTTATAAATGACGGAGTTCTGAGGTAACAAACATAAAAATAAATACAACCGAATTGAGAACCACCTCCTTTTTTGAAGTCGTTTAATAAAATTCCAAAGAGTCGCAGGACATTTTGTATATGTTGTAAATCGTTTAGTTTACACATCCGGTCACGAATGTGTGTAATCTGATAGCTTCGTCAATATATAATGAGAATCTCTCGAGCGAAAATTCAATTTATTTTAAAACACTAATTATCATCTATTGTTTCGTTGTTTTTCGAATGTGGGTGGCGCTTTTTTATATACTTCAATATCAGATTACAAAGTACAAACCTCCCACAAATAAAGTTTTTATCGGTTTGCTGTGAACGGAATTAAATTGAACGTCACAAAAACATATGGTATTAAAGCAGATATTTGTTTTAATAAGTATTTAATTTGTTGTAGATTATAGACGTGTCGACAACTCAGGTCATTAGCGTCTTTAACACAACAAATAATCCATTTGTGTATTAAAATTCGCCAGCCGGCATACACAAACCAACTGGTACGAACTCGGGTCCCTAGTGGACCGCTAATTCCCACAAAACATTGGAATGCAAAATACATTCCAATGTTTCCCCTGAGGGAAAATATATTTGAACTATTCTTAGTACAGATTTGCTGAAAAGTCCAAAAACGTTTTCATAATGGTGTCGTCCCATCAAAAGAAAAAAATGGGTATGTCTGTATCGCGGGTACAGACAGATGAAGTTAATATCGTTAAACACAAATAATTGTATTCGTTGTCATGGAAAGGAATACGTCCACTTTTATTTATTTAACGGCTAAATCGCAATTTTGTATTTATTTATTTAATTATTTATCACTTAATAATGGATAAGCCAAGAATGACAAGCCGTTCTCTAAAGGTTTCACATACCTTAGATTAAATTAGAATGAGGGCGTAAGGCAAGCCTCGTCAACACCGCGACCTTAATAGATCTTTCACATACCTTAATGATGCCACCAGCGCCATCTGACGAATAAAAGATGCACACATTTGACACATACCTTATTTGCCCCTAGCGCCATCTGACGAATAAAAGATGTACACATTTGACACATACCTTATCTGTCCCTAGCGCCATCTGATGCTTTAAAAATTTACACGTTTGACATAGGTACCTTACTTGCCACTAGCGCCATCTGACGAATAAAAAATGTACACGTTTGACAAATACATACCTTATTTGCCCCTAGCGCCTTCTGACGAATAAAAGATGTACACATTTGACACATACCTTAATCATGCCGCTAGCGCCATCTGACGAATAAAAAATGTATAGCATTTGACACATACTTTATTTGCCACTAGCGCCATCTGACGAATAAAAGATGTGCACATTTGACATAGGTACCTTACTTGCCACTAGTGCCATCTGACGAATAAAAAATGTACACGTTTGACACATACCTTATTTGCCACTAGCGCCATCTGACGAATAAAAAATATATAGGCATTTGACACATACTTTATTTGCCATTAGCGCCATCTGACGAATAAAAAATGCACACATTTGACACATACCTTATTTGCCCCTAGCGCCATCTGACGAATAAAAGATGTACACATTTGACACATACCTTATTTGCCCCTGGCGCCATCTGACGAATAAAAGATGTACATATTTGACACATACCTTATTTGTCAGTAGCGCCATCTGACGATTAAAAATGTACCCGTTTGACGCATGTACTTACCCCTCTTGCCACTAGCGCTATCTGACGAAAAAAATATGGTAGCCCTCAGTCGATATTTTTTTTCTTGTTTGGCAGTCGATCCAGACGGCGACGACGTCGACGAAGACAACTACGTCGACGGCGTGGGAAGCATCAACGATATGCAGGACGCCCAGAAGATGGAACGTCGATGCGCCGTGACGCCGAACGCGCAGCACGCGACGGTGATTGTGCGTCGCGGCCATCAGACGGCTAACGGCGCGTTGGCCGGCACCGAACTCGAACTGCAGTGCGACGAGGGTTACAGGGACGCCAGGGCGCCGTGTCAACCGTCGTTGTTGAGATGCGTCGACGGCACATGGCAGGGAACGTTGCCTGCTTGCGGTAAGTCGTCAAACGAATCTTCTGTTTCATCTGCATGCAGGCTGATTTACATCCAGGAGGCGAAAAATTACAAATCTTGTTCGCGATTCGATTGTAAGCATAAAATCTAAAATAAATTTTTGCCATACCCACTATAAAATGGCTGCTTTACATGCATGTATACTAGTGATGGGACTCGAGTTGTGTTTCACTCGAGTGGTTTTTATTTTACTCGCACTCGAGTCAAATTTATTTTTACTCGGCTTTCGAGTGACTCGAGTCAACTCGAGTAACTCGAATCGTCGAGTGACTCGAGTCAACTCGAGTAACTCGAATCGTCGAGTAACTCGATTCGTCGAGTCAACTCGAGTAACTCGATTCGTCGAGTCAACTCGAGTAACTCGATTCGTCGAGTCAACTCGAGTAACTCGATTCGTCGAGTGACTCAAATCGGCTAGATCCACTCGATTGGCGAGTTGACTCGGAACACTCGAATGGCCTGTAGTGACTCGAGTGAGAAGTACAAGTTAAGACATGCTTAGCCGATGTATGACATACAATATACATGCCTTAATCTTTCAGAAGGGCTTGAGAATAGCCGAGCGTGTAGCTATGCTGTTGTTTATATGGCGTTGCTATAAGTCTCCAGTTCCCGGGTTCTAGCCCGAGAGCTGGTAAAAGTGTCAATTGGATTTTCAATTTAATATTAAAAAAAAAATAATGAATTGAAAATATGAATTGGTGCTAGGCCCAAATAACCTTAGCTGTTGATGGTCTTTAAAACACAATTTAATTTAACTTAATCTTTCATTTGAAATTCAGTACATAGTTTGAATTGTTTTATTTGTTAAATGTGTGTAAACTGTAAAATGAGTGAGAGCTACACTAAATATGATAGATAGATAGATAGATAGATAGATAGATAGATAGATATTTATTAGTTACAGTGACAGTGCTGTATGTAACAAGTCATTAACAATAATACAGTTTAAACATATAAAAAATATTCATTTAATGAATAAAACTCAGCATCTATCAAAAAATTAAACACTGACTTGGTTTGTGAATACTCATTATTATGACCTGCCTGTATGTAAAATAAAAAAATGACTCGAGTTATATTGTCACTCGAGTGACTCGAATTATATCTCCACTCGAGTGAAGAAATTGTCACTCGAGTCTCATCTTGACTCGAGTGGCATTCGAGTGGCTCGTTTTGTACAGGCGAGTGACTCGAGTGAAAAAATCTCACTCGAGTCCCATCACTAATGTATATCGCCTTGTAATGGGTCACTTAACAGGCTGCAGTGTGTAGAAACGTATATTCCACACTAGTGCGGAAAGTAGGTAAATCATGTCCATAGTCATTTATGTTTATTCGCCCTGATCCGCTTGCTATGGTTCCTCTATTACAAGTCCCCAGTTCCTGGGTTCTAGCCCGAGAGCTGGTAAAAGTGTCAATTGGATTTTCAATTTATTATTAAAAAAAAAAAAATAATAATAATGAATTGAAAATATGAATTGGTGCTAGGCCCAAATAACCTTAGCTGTTGGTGGTCTTTAAAACACACAATTAATTGGATTTTCAATTTATTATTAAAAAAAAAATAATTATGAATTGAAAATATGAATTGGTGCTAGGCCCAAATAACCTTAGCTGTTGGTGGTCTTTAAAACACAATTTTCGCCCTGATCCGCCCGCTGTTACATACTGACATCTACACCGTGTCCCAGATTCATGTATACATAGGGAAAATATGACACATGACACTAATGGGGAATAAATAATGTTTGTCCCTACCACACTCTCGTGGATAATTGAAAGAAGTACTCTCAGGAAAATGGCTCATTTGATTTAACTGTTTGTCCGTTTTTAAAGCTACGCGGTGCATTTGTTTAGTAAAATCCGTTTTCTCGTCTTTTTTTTGTTCCTTTATTCCAGAGACGATCCCAACAATTTTTTTCCTTAAATCTTCACTGGGTTAACGGGCGCGCAGATTCCTTGTCTGTCTATGAATTCGGTACCCGTTTCTATGATCTAGGTACCTTTGCCTATTACAAAAGTAACCTAAGTATTCTGTATTAACCACTGGTATATTGTTATTGTATTTATAAGATTACAGAAAAATCACAGTACATTGTATTTTGTTAAACATTTTTCGGACGACCCGTGCCCAGGTACCTGTTTATAAACCCGGAAACTCATTTATAAACGCTTGTAATGGAGGTCTCAACAAATGATATTCTTAAGTCTAGATAAGGGTAAAAGCTGTACCAGAAACCGGGCATTTGCATATTGAATATATCGGTGATCGTTTTTGCTATCCAATAATTGTCCAAATCCCAGAAGAGAAAATTATCTTTTAACCAAAAATGGGATTAGACCCACCTATTTTTTATTTTTTTAACCGGCAATGTTTTTGAATTTAAGACTATCAAATTTTTTTCGGGATTTTTAGAGATTCGGAAAGGCTTTTAAAATATTAAAGTTCAAAATTGTTAACCGTATGCTCGCGCTTGAATTCTAACAGCCAATAAGAGTAAAGCCAGCAGAAATGAAAATACACTCTTGTCGTATTTACAACTGTCAAGCACCTGTCAAGCGTCAAGAAGCGTGTTTTTGTTACTTCATACATTCAAATATCAGCTATAGTGTTATTTTTACACATTATTTTCAGACGTTTTTGCTGAGAAATTAATACGGTATTTGATATTATTTTGATATAACAACGACAACACGACAACGCTGTTTTAGCCATGTTTCGCCAGTTGATATTCGCGCATCTTCTAATTGGCCCTTTAACTAGCGGCAATTTAAAAAAAACTCGGGTCGCAGTGCCAAACCCTGCCGACAATATAGTGTATTTGCTAATACAGGCCTTTTGGCTTTAATACGTGAACTTAGGTTTGTTTTTGGACAAAATAAAAAATTTAACCCCTTAATACATCCCTTAAAATAACATTTTTTTCTTAATTTCAATATTATTATCAATGCAACCTCTGTACGAAATTAAATACACCCTTCAGTAAGTAAATCACTATCCGCAAACTAGTGTTTTCATAAAATTTGTAAGTTCGGTTCTGTCGGGCCGATTTTATTAAAATTTTAGCAGCACATTTTAATCTTTACTAAGGAGTTAAATTTCAATTTTGAAACGATTCTGACAATTTTTTCGGTATTTTTGGGTCCAAAAACTTTTTGGAACCCTTAAACACAACCCTGAAAATGGTCCGATCAGGCCTATTTTAAATAGGCTTCGTGCGGTGATGGGTTCCAATGTGTGTACCAAATTTCGTTTAAATCGATTAATCGTGTACACACACACACACACACACACACACAGATATATATGTATGTATATATATATATATATATACATATATATATATATATATATAAACACTTTCAAAAATGATGGCAAACTGTTCAGGGGGGTATGAAACGTCGAGAAATTTTGGTCCGACCCCTAGGTCCGGCATCCGACCGAGGCCAATAGTGTATGTGCCATATTACGGCAAATACACTAATTACTGTAAAATTAAATTATTTTTTTTTAAATAATAAACCCTTCAAAATTCCTACCTATTTATTTATACACCTAGGATTCAACGATATCCGTGAAAAACAGCTTCTTTCAATATAGTGGGTCAACCCTATTAGTGAATGATCCATTTTCCTGAGAGTAGGTAGTTGTTTCAATTATCCACGAGAGGCAACACTTGCGGTAGGTACAAACATTATTTATTCCCCATTAGTGTCGTGTCATTTTAGTGGTATAACTTAATTATTGAACTATTATTATTATTAAATTAATTAAATAATTAAGTTATACCACTAAAATGACACAACACTAATGGGGAATAAATAATGTTTTTACCTACCACAAGTGCTGCCTCTCGTGGATAATTGAAAGAACTACTCTCAGGAAAATGGTTCATTGCAGTTCATCATCTCTCCTTCCGCTGCCAATGGGTCTAGTAATGACAGTTGATGGCCTAAAAAAAACCCGGGTACTCGATTTCCAAAAATAAACGGGTTTCGTCATTCTTATAATCTTGTCCTTAGTCCTTGCCCTTATTTTATATGTTTTTATATCGAAGGCATATTCGCTAAGGGTGTGAACGAACTTAAGGAAAAGTATGCAATGTTCACGATAAGTTTGCCGTCACATCATTTTATTTCGTTTCGTCATGGAATGTAATTTTTTATACGAAGTTATGAATCCCTTCATGTTTTTAAATTATTAAGGAATTTTGACGTAATGAAATTTCGTAGACCTTTTCACCAGGGGCGGATTCAAAAATATATTTCGGGGGGGGGGTTCAAAATATTTATGTACAAGTACATTATATAGATACCTCACCAAATCAGTTTTTTTACACGCGAAAATATAAAAAAAAATATCAAAAATATGCAACGCCCAACGCCGCTAAGATATGAATCGGATGTCCTTTTCTATGCGTTGCCAAAAATTTCGGGGATAGTTGACTATTTCCGTTCCATCTAATATTTCTAAAATGCCACCCCAGTATGAGACATTAGACGTTATTCATGTCGTGTGTGTTTTAAAGACCACCAACAGCTAAGGTTATTTGGGCCTAGCACCAATTCATATTTTCAATTCATTATTTTTTTAATAATAAATTGAAAATCCAATTGACACTTTTATACCAGCTCTCGGGCTAGAACCCGGGAAATGGAGACTTGTAATAGAGGAACCATAGCCAAGCCATGTAAACAACAGCACTGCTACACGCTCGGCTATTCTCAAGCGCCTCGTTATTCATGTCATAAAAGGGAATCATATTTATGTGACGTGTTTGCAAAATGGTTCCGAACGATTTTGGTGCGTCAAACGATGGCAGATGTTTGCGCCCGTGCCACAGTTAGAAGGAACATCGCTTTCCATTTTAGACGTGTTGCACATACACACATGCGTGTCGTCTATCTCTCTTTCTTTTTGGCGCTGCACACTCGAACAACATACAACGACCTTTTCACTGTCTCGCTCCTACATTAACGCGTCTTGCGCACCCTTCTTCTTTGGCGCGCTCATGTTCTGTCGACCCCGTCAACGTCGTCGTCTTCAGAGGTCACAGTTCTTGCACTTTTACTGACTACGAGAAATGCACAATATACCGGATGTATAGTTTTTTCCAATTTACTTTTCACTTTCAACCGGAGAACCGAGCGATGTAGCTTAAGGTACGTGCAGTACGCAGCTGGGATTCTAGATGGTAGCGTAGATCATAGCAGGGCTTGCTTAAATATAATGCGTTGTTATATATGCGAGCGTACACAACGAAGCAGTGAGTGTAGCAGGTATAAGCGCTGTTACAAGAGCTGATAGATTCAAGAATGTATCTCACCATTCTTTCAGCGCGCTGACTACTGCAATCAACGTGTGACAACTGTCAAATGGCCGTTAAAAGTTTCGCAATGAATGTGACTAGTTTAATAAGTGAAATTTTGTCAGTTTTTATTTTATTTGTTTTGAGTTTTTTCTAAGACGTATTTAAAAGTGTTGTTCCATACGTAAATATTCAAAAAAACCGGTTTTAGGTAAAATTTTAATTCTTGGTATAAATGATGAAATTCGCCATGTTTAGATCGTTTTCTATTAATAGGGTGGACATGATAGCTCCTACCCAAATTTGTATTTAAAATATACCACTTTGTAGCAGAAGAACACAAAAATTCGTCTTCGCTATCTGACATTTCAAACGCGATTTAAGCTTGTATCAATGCTAGTATCAAAGCTTCGTTATACAAACCTATAAGTGCTTATAATTTCAGCCACCATCTACCATACATGCTACCATCTAGAATCCCAGCTGCGTACTGCACGTCCTTTAGTGGTGGTGTCCACAGAACAGTAGACAATTCTCTGTTCTGTGCAGGCCCGGCCTCCTAGGCACTGACAGTTGCGGTCCCCCGAGTCCCCAAAAAAATTAAAAAAAAATGGAAATGGATTGGTTACCGGTGTGTTGCCAGAATGAGCGATAAGTCGCCACTTGGTCTATCTTAGAAAATATTTGACCTTTTTTCCCCTATATTTTCCATCTCTGCCCTGGCCGATGTTCCCTTCGGCGGCTGGGCCCGTAAGCCGGTACTTTGTTGACCTAGGCAGAAATGCGGGCCTGGTTCTGTGACGAGTGACGACTGATGAGGAAGATAGATGCATATACCTTTCTTTTCATATAGACATAGGTACTATGCGCGGAAGTGTCTGGCTGCTACGTCATCATATTATGGCGCCTAAACTTAGCCGTTTGAAATTAGCACATTTTTGAAGTTAAAACTTCTTTAGGCGCACTTTGCATTATTTCTGAATAGTGAACGAAAGTGAACCGTCACGCTCGGATCGGTGACGCTGAATCGGGTTTACTCGGCTCCACTCGTCACTCGACATCAAGCGCGCTCGGGTCTGATGACGTGTCACTGTGTCATTTTAAAAGTAATCGGGCTATAAAAACCACTAGAGAGCAGCCGAGAGGGTAACGGTTATCAAGTAGACAGTCCGCTGCTGAGTGAGAGCGATGCTTTTGACGTCACTGTATGTCATTCTAAGAGTAATCGGGTTATGAAAACCATTAGAGAGCAGCGGAGAGGGTAACGGTTGTCATTAGTAGACAGTCCGCTGCTGAGTGAGAGCGATGCTTTTTGACGTCACTGTATGTCATTCTAAGAGTAATCGGGTTATGAAAACCATTAGAGAGCAGCGGAGAGGGTAACGGTTGTCATTAGTAGACAGTCCGTCGCTGAGTGAGAGCGATGCTTTTTGACGTCACTGTATGTCATTCTAAGAGTAATCGGGCTATGAAAACCATTAGAGAGCAGCGGAGAGGGTAACGGTTATCAAGTAGACAGTCCGCTGCTGAGTGAGAGCGATGCTTTTTGACGTCACTGTATGTCATTCTAAGAGTAATCGGGCTATGAAAACCATTAGAGAGCAGCGGAGAGGGTAACGGTTATCAAGTAGACAGTCCGCTGCTGAGTGAGAGCGATGCTTTTGACGTCACTGTATGTCATTCTAAGAGTAATCGGGTTATGAAAACCATTAGAGAGCAGCGGAGAGGGTAACGGTTATCAAGTAGACAGTCCGCTGCTGAGTGAGAGCGATGCTTTTGACGTCACTGTATGTCATTCTAAGAGTAATCGGGTTATGAAAACCATTAGAGAGCAGCGGAGAGGGTAACGGTTATCAAGTAGACAGTCCGCTGCTGAGTGAGAGCGATGCTTTTGACGTCACTGTATGTCATTCTAAGAGTAATCGGGTTATGAAAACCATTAGAGAGCAGCGGAGAGGGTAACGGTTGTCATTAGTAGACAGTCCGTCGCTGAGTGAGAGCGATGCTTTTGACGTCACTGTATGTCATTCTAAGAGTAATCGGGCTATGAAAACCACTAGAGAGCAGCCGAGAGGGTAACGGTTGTCAAGTAGACAGTCCGCTGCTGAGTGAGAGCGGTGCTTTTGACGTCACTGTGTCATTCTAAAAGTACTCGGGCTATAAAAACCATTAGAGAGCAGCGGAGAGGGTGACGGTTGCTAAGCAGACAGTCCGTTGCTAGAGGCTGCTAGTGAGGGCGGTGTAACTAAGATGGCGGCGGCAATGTCAATATTGTCAATGATATTTTTGTGGCGGGTTAAATGTTTCACCGTCCGAGAGAACACCCCGTATGTTCCGCAATAATAATTTTATTTTATTAAATGTACAGATGTTAAAGTACGGTAATTCTGCCCTATATTTCACAACATTCCACACACTGACACACACACACACACACTGCAGACATGGGGCAGACGCGGTTCTTATTTATAATATGTGCGTAAAATGACTTCTGCGAGCAGCTGTTGCCGGGTGTCTTTAATCAAACTCGATATTATATTATTATGTAACGGTGTTCAGAGGCGGCGATGAAGCCTACACTCGCGTGTACGCTTCGCCCGGGTACAAAAATTTTAAATTAATTAATACGTTACGCATAACGGGAGCTGGCATTTTTTTTCTAGCAGACCCCACATACGACGACGTCAGATTCGAACACCACAGGTCAACCATTTTGATTTTAATTCCGAATAGAATATCAGCTATAGATTTGTGTGTGTGTTTTAAAGACCACTAACAGCTAAGGTTATTTGGGCCTAGCACCAATTCATATTTTCAATTCATTATTTTTTTTTTTGTAATAATAAATTGAAAATCCAATTGACACTTTTACCAGCTCTCGGGCTAGAACCCGGGAACTGGGGACTTGTAATAGAGGAACCATAGCAACGCCACGTAAATAACAGCATCGCTACACGCTCGGCCATTCTCAAGCCCAGCTATAGATAGTGTTGCCGTCTAGACAAGACAAGACAAGACTTTCAAAGTCTTGTCTTGAAATATCAAGACTTCACTAAGTCTAAGTCTAGATTAACAAACTCTTGTCTTGCACCTATAATATCAAGACTCTAGATTATTTTCAAGAATCTAGATTAGTAGTAGTAGGTAAAGTAAACCTTTACATACTACTACTTAGCTTATCTAGACTCTTGAAAATTGTCTAGAGTTTTGGCAAGAGTCTTGATCTAGATAAAGCAAGTCTTGTCTTGAAAATCTAGACAAGACAAGACAAGAGTCTAGAAAGTCTAGATCTAGACGGCAACACTAGCTATAGATTTGAAAAGTGAAATTGTGCCCCCACAGTTACGAGCCGTCTATGCACACTGTATAGCATACAAATACGCCCCTCTTAAGATGTTCAATGCTCTCTCCTCTCTCACCGATCTTTCACCCTGGAGTTAGTTCCGATTGATATTATTTATTGGCAGGATATCCGAAAATACTGCATTTTACCAATAAAATCACTTCTTATAAGCAATACAGGGTGCTGAATTTGTTAACAGTTACAACGCATGGCGGGCTTGAGAATAGGCGAGCGTGTAGCAATGCTGTTGTTTACATGGCGTTGCTATGGTTCCTCCATTACAAGTCCCCAGTTCCCGGGTTCTAGCCCGAGAGCTGGTAAAAGTGTCAATTGGATTTTCAATTTATTATTAAAAAAAAAAATAATGAATTGAAAATATGAATTGATGCTAGGCCCAAATAACATTAGCTGTTGGTGGTCTTTAAAACACAATTTTTTTACAACGCATGGCTATATCTTTCTGTACCAAGTCGGTTTGCTATATGATTATATATAGCTATACTTTCCGTTTTAATTTACAATTAATTAATTAATTGTAGATTATAGACGCGTCGACAACTCAGGTCATTAGCGTCTTCAACACAACAAATAATCCATTTGTGTATTATAATCCGCCAGTCGGCATACACAAACCGACTGGTACGAGCTCGGGTTCCTGGAAGCGCTAATTCCCTGGGGGGTTTGATTTACAGCGGTTTTTTAGGGTTCCGTCGCCAAATGGCAAAAATGGAACCCATATAATTTTGTCCTGTCTGTCTGTCCGTCCGTCTGTCCGTATGTCACAGTCATTTTACTTGGAGACTATTGGCACTATATAGATGAAATTTGGAAGGTAGGTGTTTTCTATTAACCGTTATATACAATGGGTAGTGAAATTACGGGAAAAAAATTAGGGCACTAGGCCCTGCAGTCAGGGTCCATTATGATTGGTCGAATATCCCATCTTGATGTCGTTTGACAGACACACACACACCTAAACGAACGTAACAACTAACTAGTGAACTCTTCTAATATATTTAAAAAAAAAAATGGGTTTTGTATGTGGACAATGTTCAAATACATATTCTTCAAGACTGGCATTAATGTTCACAAAATTGGAATGAAAACTTTAGATAAGGCTTTTAATCTAATTCTTTCTATAAAAGTCGATCAATTTTCTGACATTTCAAAATAAAACTTAATTAAAATTTATTTGTCCATTCCAAATTCTCAAGAACATTGTTACTGTATAAATTTAGGACATTCTATAATATCTCAAATAATAATATTAAATTAGGTTTTATTTTGAAATGTCAAAAAATTGAACGACTTTTATAGAAAGAATTAGATTACAAGCCTTACCTGAAGTTTTCATTCTAATTTTGTGAACATTATTGCCTGTCTTGAAGAATATGTGTTTGAACATTCTCCACATACAAAACCCATTTTTTAATCGCTATCAACTATCCATATTAGTATACAGAGTTCACTAGTTAGTTGTTACGTTCGTTCAGGCGTGTGTGTGCGTGTGTCAAACGACATCAAGATGGGGTATTCGACCAATCAGAATGGACCCTGACTGCAGAACCTAGTCGCTTGTCTCCTGAGCGATAGATCATCACGAATGACACAAGCTTATTTATTAGAAAAAAATTAATTCATTTTTTTTCTTGCAGAGCGCGTGAGTGAGTGCATGGCGCCGCCGTCAATTTCAAATGGCGCTCTTTTCAGTTACGCAGCCGGCCCTGGAGGACACAGTGATAATGACGTCATTCCACGCTATCCCTTGGGATCTCAGGTAACAGCGTCCGTTCCATTTAATTAATTGCTTTTATTTACCGCGTCAATTTAATAGCGAACCTTCGGGAATTGCAAAATCAATTAAAGTTTAAATGCGTCTTTATGTCGAACGCGTTTTGTTTTTCCCTTAACTCCGACATGTTTTTAAAGCCTCTCCCATTTGACAGGCAGAAAGTATTTGAAAATGCTTGCTCTAATTCGGTTTTTAATTAAAATAAAAAACTTTTTAACAAAAAAAAACCTCCTTCAAAAAGGCACTAAAAAGAGGAAAATAATGAAATTTTGAGGTCTGTGCCAATTAAAATATGAAGTTGGTTAAAAAGAAGATATTAATCACTATACTATACTTTTTAACCGACTAATGACTTCATATTTTAATTGGCACAGACCTCAAAATTTCATTATTTTCCTCTTTTTAGTGCCTTTTTGAAGGAGGTTTTTTTTTTTTTTGTTAAAAAGCTTTTTATTTTTTACTTTTTAGTGTCAACAAAAAGTAACATTTACCTTAAAGAATCACACGCCGTTACTTACTTTTATTAAAATCAGCCGAACTACTGAACCGATTTTGATGAAATTTCTATGGGAGCAATCTGAAAGTATATCCTTTCAAATAAAAAAAAATGTTTCAAAATCGGTTCATAAACGACGAAGTTATATCCGTGAACATACATAAAACATAACCACATAAAACATAAAAAATATATACGGTCGAATTGAGAAACCTCCTTTTATTGAAGTCGGTTAAAAAAACGGTCAAGTGCCTGTAGAACTCGCACCCTGAGGGTTGGGTACCGTTTTAGTAATTTAATAAAAATTTAGTCAGATATAATTAACAGTCATCGCGTAGGCTGACGCCTCTTCCTCTTACTTTCGACACTATAGGTTTTGATGAGTGAGTCAGTGAGTCACTGAATACGTGATTTTTTGAAAGGCCGTATTTTTTTATTGCATTGAGTTAAAAGCTTGAATTTTTTACAGGACTATGGCGTTATAGACCTTTGTATTTAATATTAATTTCAGCTTGATACCTCAAGCCGTTCCTGAGAAAAAGGCTCTTGACGGACAGGCAGACAAACAGACGGACAAAAAAGTGATCCTATATAAGGGTTCCGTTTTTTTTTTATTCTGAGGTGCGGAACCCTAAAAATGTCTGTGACAGATAGACACCGAGGTGGCTCCTGCAGTGTTACATTTTTACTTATACTAATTTTGGTACGGAACACTAAAAAAAATGAGCGAGGCCAGTGTGGTGTAACGGTAAGCGTAGCGACCTTAGGATCACACTGTCGTGGGTTCGAATCCCGCCTCCGCTCATGGATGTTTTGTGATGTAATTAAGTTTTTAAGGAAGTTGTTATTTAATGTAATTAAGACGCTAATGACCTAAGTTGTCGACGCGTCTATAATCTACAATAAATAAATAAAATTAAAAAATGAGCCTCTGCTACTCTTCAGGGATGTGTAAACATTCAGATTCGAAAATGATGACAGCTATGTATAACCTCAAAATTTTGCTGACCACGGAGCGTTGATATTGCTGAGAATAGAACTTTGGGTCACTTCCGCGGCATACCACGTCCGTGACATTTGTCTGACTCACACAGGATAACATAAAATATATGCGGGAATTTTGGCAGAGTTTAGATTTTAGATATTGTAAATTATAGACGCTCGACAACGCAGGTCATAAGCGTCTTACATTTTAATATAGAAACTTTATTTTATTTTATTTATTGTAGATTATAGACGCGTCGACAACTTTTACTTAGGTAATTAGCGTCTTAAATTACATTAAATAACAACTAACTTAAAACTATAAAATAACATCACAAAACATCCATGAGCGCAGGTGGGAATCGAACCCACGACAGTCTAGTCTAGAGGCCGGTACCAAGTACACTATCCACTAGGCTACACTGCCCTCTTTAATAGAGAAACTCAGGCAAACACACTGCATCAGGGCTGACATCTTAAAAAAACATATATGATCCGGATTTTCTTACGTTTTTTTGTGTGTGATTAGGTTGCCTACAAATGTTTGGCGCGATATCAGTTGCGAGGCGATTTTATCCTGTCGTGCGACTTGAATGGGTGCTGGGAACCGGACGAGTTGCCTGTCTGCTATCCCGATACAAGTTTCTTGGGTAAGTTAATCTTTTTTGTATACTTAAATATTTTAAAGTAGGGGTTATAGTCAAACATACCAAAACTAGACTAACTTATGCCGGGTTTAATGTACATATTTAACATGCTGTTTTGTTAATTCGCTGTTATTTCTATAGTTACTTCGTACGTTTTATGTGTTACTAACAGCCCGTCCCGGCTGCGCCCGGGTGGTATGAAATTATGATTAAGCGTAAGAAAACAGATTTTTTTGACAAAACACCGTCATAGTTCAGCCATTTTGTACAAAATATATACACAAACCTTCCTCGTTTATCGCTCTTTCTATTAGTGAAAACCGTTTCAAAATCCGTTGCGTGGTTTAGAAGAAGTAAGCGGAGAAACAGACACGAGGCAGACAGCGACTTTGTTTTATACTATTTAGAGAGAGATTCGGTGTAAAAATTTAACAGCGATTAACAAAACAGCGTGTTAAATGTACGATATAAACCCGGCATTAGTGTCGTGTTTTTTCTGCAACACTATAGTTTGTCGACCTGGCTTCGCCCGGGTAGATTTTGGTCTGGCAGCGAAATATTCAAGAGCTACAAATTTCCAATAGCTTGCTTTACTTCATAGTTTAGCTAGCGTATACCAATTTTTACTTCAGGAATCATTTGCGAGATGTCGGACTTTTTTTAAATTTTCGGACGCTATTGCTGGTATATACATCTGTAGTAGTGGAAGTTTCGAGTTTGAATCCCGACGGCGCCATTGGTTCATCATTTTCACGCGCAAGCGCCGTCGCCATGGTTATGATCGCGGTATTCAGAAGTTTCGGACACTTTTTGACGCAATGACTGGGCCAGCATCGACCAACGTTTTTCAATGTTAGTTTGGTTGAAAATGTTACCGACTGTGTTTCGGACACTTTTTAACGCAATGACTGGGCCGTCAACGTTTTCAAAGTCAATTTGAATGAAAATGTTACTGACGGTGCTTGGGACACTTTTTGACGCAATGACTGGGCCAGCAACGTTTTCAAAGTCAATTTGAATGGAAATGTTACTGGCGGTGCTTCGGACACTTTTTGACGCAATGACTGGGCCAGCATCGACCAACGTTTTTCAATGTCAATTTGGTTGAAAATGTTACCGGCTGTGTTTCGGACACTTTTTGACGCAATTACTGGGCCGGCAACGTTTTCAAAGTCAATTTGAATGAAAATTTTACTGACGGTACTTCGAACACTTTTTGACGCAATGATTGGGCCGGCAACGTTTTTCAATGTCAATTTGGATGAAAATGTTACCGACGGTGCTTCGGACACTTTTTGACGCAATAACTGGGCCAGCAACGTTTTCAAAGTCAATTTGAATGAAAATTTTACTGACGGTACTTCGGACACTTTTTGACGCAATGATTGGGCCGGCAACGTTTTTCAATGTCAATTTGGATGAAAATGTTACTGACGGTGCTTCGGACACTTTTTGACGCAATGACTGGGCCAGCATCGACCAACGGTTTTTCAATGTCAGTTTGGTTGAAAATGTTACCGACTGTGTTTCGGACACTTTTTGACGCAATGACTGGGCCAGCAACGTTTTCAAAGTCAATTTGAATGAAAATGTCGTCGATGAAAAGGTTTATTGCACTGTAACGTTACGTCATTTGATTGGTGTTTCTAATTGAAATGCTATAACGAGCATTAACGGCTTGAGAATGGCCGAGCGTGTAGCGATGCTATTGTTTACATGGCGTTGCTATGGTTCCTCTATTACAAGTCCCCAGTTCCCGGGTTCTAGCCCGAGAGCTGGTAAAAGTGTCAATTGGATTTTCAATTATTTATTAAAAAAAAATAATGAATTGAAAATATGAATTGGCGCTAGGCCCAAATAACCTTAGCTGTTGGTGGTCTTTAAAACACAATTTATAACGAGCATTTATGTTATTTATTATTTGTGTTCGACCACTCGATTCGTCTGAACAAACATTATAACGCTTTTTTAGCTTTTGGTTGATGAAAATAAAAGCCCGTAGAAAATTCCACAATTTTTTGAGGCCTCTGTGGATTGTGAGGGTTTATAGTCGTATATAACTTATTATTTAGCATATTATGCCCTAAATATGGTACTTCTACAACCCCCACATTAAATAATCTTTTGCTATGGATGGTTTCCTAGCTACCTAGAAATAATTTGTTATTTCAAATATTCAATTGTAATTCTTGACTAATTTTTAATTAAAAAGGATTTCGAACATGTGCATTCATTTAAAATTTAAAGGAAATTACCTGCTATTAGAAAGTCTATAATAAAATAGAAAGTTTAAAAGGTAAATACTATTTGAATTTTCTTTATTTTAAATATAAAACAAATTTTGTTTTGAAAATAAAACTGCTTTCGATTATGTTGACGAAAACTCTAGAAATCCAAATTTTGTGATACAATGTTGACGAATAAAATCGTGGGCAGTACAGTGTCTCGAACATAAGAACGTGCCGTTTTTATTCGAGACACTTTGTCGCGATTTTATTCCTGAATTTTATAACCGGAAAAATGATCGGCCAAACCAGTATTTGCCGCCCCTTCATTAAATTTGTCTCACCCCATCCTATCTTACTTTCCTCAATTTTTCCCCCATTTCTCTCCGAAACCTCCTTCTATTCCCTACCACAAATATCGTAAATAAAACATTACTTTCTTCTTTTTTGCTAGGTCTCTACGAACTTGCCACCCTGGGCTATATAGTCTTCTAAGTCCCCCCTGTAAATACGCCTCTGTTTATGGTACCTACCGGGAAATGCATTTTTATAACTTAATCTTTGTAAGTCTGACAAGACGAAGCTTCCTCAATTTCGAACTTAAAGCTGCCTTGTTTGCTCAAAATCCGGATTTCCATAATATTATTGCAAATCACTTTAATATAATGGTATTACTGCAATATCTTTAATTGAATTTATTCGAATTAAAGTCATAAACAACGTTATTTGTTTCTAAATGTCTGTCACTTAAGAGTCTTAGGCCTTAGCTAAAGTCTAAAATTGTAGAATTCATCAAAGAGATTACGGTAATACCACATTAAAGAAATTAAAATAATTTTATGCATATCCTTGGTTCGGGTAAAATAAACCAGGAAACAGTTAAATGATTACGAAATCGTTGTTTAAGCCGAAAGGGCACATCCCGCTAAGTTGGCTGTATGATAAAATAGTAGATTGTATATCTGGTGGCGTAATGAGGTATATTACTGACGAGTAATGACATGTTAAAACGAGCGATTAAGCGACACACGAGTCATTACGCACAAGATATACGAGTAAGTATATTATGGTGTTTTTGCCATACCGGGATATCCACTATAAAATAGCAGCTTTTCACTTCATTTTCAGTATATTTTAAAAACTTGTTGACAGTTCATTTTGTGTCGCCACCTTCACTTCCATTAGTAGGCCGAGAGTAGCTGTCAGTAGGTATATACACTGTAAAAAATGGATGTAAAAATACTTTTAAAGTTAAGGTAGAATTCGCTCGATTTTCTAAATGATTTTACATTATTATTTATTTTTACACAGAAAACTTCATAAAAACTTGGACTTTTACTGTAAAGTTAGTGATTTTTACATAAAGTAAATTAAAATTACATAATTTGTGAAATATTTCAATAAAGTGTGTAAAAATTACAAAATAAAATGTATAGTTACATATATAAAATGGATGAATACAAAACAAATTAATGTAAAATTAGTAAGCACGCATGCGCAGTGTGTTTTTATGGAATCTACGCGATGTGCAGGCGATACCTGTTTGCGACGCCATTGTCTCTTTGTGTGCCTATTACCAGATTAATCGCTGGCTACAAATGGACCATCGATAATCTATGTAAACGGCCTTCTCATTTCTTACAGTGTATAGCGGGCGGATCAGGGCGAATAAACGTATAATATCACTTTGGAAATGGTTTGCTTTCCCACACTAGTGTGGAAAAGATACGTTCCCGCATACCGGTCTGTTAAAAGTCACGCAAATAATTTTTTTTGCCATACCCACTACAAAATAGCTACTTTCCATGCATGTTCATCGGCCTATTGGGTCATCAGGCGTGCCGAAAGTGTTATCAATACATACATAGCGCGGTAAGTAAACTGTTGCCATAGTAACTTGTTTATTCGCTCTATCAGCCTGCTATTGCATACTTACGGCCTGCTGTAAATGTAAAGATGGCGATGCAAATGAACTGTTAAAATTTTTTTTAAATACTGAAAATGAAGTGAAAAGCAGCTATTTTATAGTGGGTATGGAAAAAATACCATATTATATATCTCGTGCATAAAGACGATTTTTTTTAACATACTGTCACTACTCGGCAGTAATAAATTCTCATTACGCAACTATTTCCAAAATAACGCAATTAATTATTAAGTTAACAGAAAGGCTTGACTATATAGTTACGTTCCAAAATTTAAGATAGTGAGTCATGCACTTACGTGTACTTTACTATTTGCGTAAGTGACACAGTTTTTATGCATGGGGCGCGTATCTTACATTACGGTTTGCCGCTACATTAACCTTGTTACGAACTATGCGTGACTCACTATTTTAAATTTTGGAAAAACGAAAGGTGTATGTTTGGTTGCGTCCGCCATTGTGTATTAAATTATTAAATAGACGTAATTTACTGCAACGATACAATTACTGCACTGTTTAACATAACTAAACCGACGACGTCCTTAAATATGTATGATATTCCCAAACGGGAACCATGAGAGCGACAGACTTTTTGAAAAATCAGCGGTTCTCAACCTGTGCGTCCGTAGAAAAGATACAATAATGCTGAGTTGATAACGACCTTATATAGACCGAGAGCTAGTGACATTTTTTTGGTGTTATTTGTTCAGGACCTTATTTTTGTGAAGATGTTGAGGGAGGCATATTAAAGTGCCCTGACTAAGGGATTTTGCTAGATAGTGGTATGGGAGGGATGCAGACCGCTCCCAACATGTAACAAAAAAAATGGTCACAATTATTATTGCTTCAAGGCTGAAATTGTTTGTATAGCTTGTCGGTGACCCAATAATTTCATTATAATATTTGCAGATCGATTGGTCGGTATTAAAGGGGTGGCAGATCATCCTAAACGTGTCATGTACCCAACGATATTATTCGTTCACGGTTCAAATTTTAATATGTTGTTACGGCTACTGTTTTAAGCATATATTTCAATTTGCAGAAGAAAATGTCGGTATCAACTCCCTTGCAGAACGATATAAACACCTAGGCGAGCAAATTTCCCTCTAAGAGAGGGGGTTAATACCGACATTTTGTTCTGTAAATTGAAATATATGTTTAAAACAGTCGCCGTAACAACATATTAACACTTGAACCTTGAACTAATAATGTAAATTTCGTCGGGTACATGACACGTTTATGGTGATCTGCCATCCATTTAATACTGACCAATCGATCTGCAAATATTATAATGGCATTATTGGGTACCGACAAGCTATACAAATAATTTCAGCCTTGAAGCAATAATAATTGTGACCATATTTCTTGTTACATGTTGGGGACGGTCTGCATCCCTCCCATACCGCTCTGTAGCAAAATCCCTTACTCAGGGCACTTTAATATGCCTCCCTCAACATCTTCACAAAAATAAGGCCTTGAATAAATAACACCAAAAAATTGTCACTAGCTCTCGGTCTAATAAGGATATAGGTACTTTCTGTTGACCTAGAATCTTGAAATTTGGCACGAAGGAAGGTAAAGAAAGAAATCCGAAAATCATTAATTCTAATTCTATGTGGAATTATTACGTGACAAACTTTAATTTTTATTGAGTTTGTCAATTGTCAACCTCAGCAAAGTACTTATCAAACGGTACGGAACCATCATGGCGCCAGACCTAGTCGTACTTGTCCGTCCTTTTTTATTGTTGTTCCTTAACCAACAAATCCTTAATCGAAAGACTCTCTAGTTAGTGTTGGTCCTGCATTTAAGAGTCTATTGCTGTCCTTGTCTCTTATCCCAAAACCTGTTAATCCATCCATCTTTGTGTCCCAGTAATATATGTTATAGTAATAGGAATAAGATGCTGGCATATGGGGTAAACCCTGAAGCCATAGGTGAAGGTTTAAAAAAAAAACTGTCCCAAGCTTTCGTAGAAAGCAAAGCAGCTCAATCAAGTTGAGAACCGCTGGTACTAAATACACGGCACTGTTTGAGAGTTAAGTATTAACATAATGTGGATCCTATTGTGTCGTTACAATACTGGTTGAATGTGATTTGGTTCAGAATGGTTGTGTTCCCATAACCTTTCACATCTTAACCGTGCTTCAAGCGATTCTGACTAACTAATTTATAAATAATTAATGCCGTTTATTGTCTAATTAAGCCGACTCGAGACCGGATGTGTAATCTCAGAGAGTTCTGAGCGCAACATGGACTTTTTCATCGCATTTTTATTATGCAGAATAATATAATATTAGTAAAAAAAAACTTTTTAGAGACAAGCTTTTATTGAAATGTACTAAAAAGGAAAAAATAATATTTAATAATTTTGGCTCATAATTATTATAAAAGCGGGGGTTGTAATCTCTACGATAGTTTATTAGTCGCAACCCCCGCTTTTATAATAATTATGAACCAAAATTATTAAATATTATTTTTTTCCTTTTTAGTACATTTCAATAAAAGCTTGACTCTAAAAAGTTTTTTTTACTAATATTTATTTTGTTAATTTTAGTCTTTCAAAATTTTACCCCTCTTTGACACCCGTAAGGGTTGAATTTCGAAAAATCCTTTCTTAGTGGATGCTTACGTCAGAAAAGAAACCAACTGTCCAAATTTCAAGTTTCTAGCTTCAGCGATTTGGCCTGGGCGTTAATTAGTCAAAAAAACCTACACCCTCGTTTGAACTCCTTAGGGGTTGAATTTAATTCTAAAAACGATTTATTCATGTATTGTCATCGCAAATACATATGTGTACAAAATTTCAAATCGATCGGATACGTGGAAGTCGTTCAAAATTGACTTGCAAGATTTGACCTAAGCAAACAAACAAACACACAAACAAACTAACATACATTGCAAGTTAAATAAAAGCTTGTAAAAAATACTATACATCAATGGAGATAGGCACATGGGAAATGTAATATAGATGGCAGCAGGTATATAGCCACCTAAGTTATCATTGGTTTTCATAGAAAAAAATCAAGTTTCTTCCCTTCTGATAGGATGCAACCACTTCTGTTCAGTTCCGGATTCTTTGGAAATACAAAACCTCTATGATTTAAACATTGGTAAACACAGCACATCGGCATTGTCAACGATTAATTATTTTAAGTAAACTTATTCTGTATATCACACTACTATGAACTGCCCACAGTCCGAGGTGGTTATATAGCTGGCGCCTCTAGCGGTCAAGTTTGGCAGTGCCCATCTTCATTTGAACAAAACTCTAAAATCCGAGAAACATCGAACGCTTTGTGGAAGCGCAATCATTTATTAAAGTTGGGGTGTTATTTCTGTGACTAATCAACGCCCTGGCCAAATCGCTGAAGCTTGAAATTTGGACAGTTGGTTCCTTTTCTGACGTAAGCATCCATTTTTCGAAATTCAACATCTACGGGTGTCAAAGGGGGGTAAAATTTTGAAAGACTAAAATGAAAAAATAAATATTAGTAAAAAAACTTTTTAGAGACAAGCTTTTATTTAAATGCACTAAAAAGGAAAAAATAATTTTTAATAATTTAGGTTCATAATTATAAAAGCATGGGTCGTGACTAATAAACTATCATAGAGTTCACGACCCACGCTTTTATAATTACGAATCTAAAATATTAAATTTTTTTTTCCTTTTTAGTGCATTTAAATAAAAGCTTGCCTATAAAAAGTTTTTTTTAATAATATTTATTCCCGTATAAATAATTTTCAAATAATTGTTGTTATGTTGATTTATCGTTATATAATTAACTTCCGTAAACAATAAAAGAATTATTTTTAGTTAATAACTTAAGAATCCTAAAGCTTTTCTTTAAGTTAATCCAGGTATTACAAAGTCTTTATTGTAGGTAAATTTTTTCTGTTCAGGTAGGTAATAAATTTTCCGTCGAATGATTTCTTCGATCTCCTCCTTTAATTTTACGCTTCGCAAAATCGTATTATTTTTTAAGACCACCAACTTCCAAGAGTACCTGGGACTAGTACCTACCATTATGTTTAGTTGGCGTTAGAAACCACCGGAAATCGAACTTCAGCACGATCGAACAAATTCATTTTTTTGGCCTTTAAGGAAATTACGGAGACTTTTAGAGAGGTCAAAGAAGACACAGATTCAACCCCTTTTCAAATTTTGTCTGTAATTCATTTGCGTCACCATCTTTACATTTACAGCAGGCCGTGAGTATGTAATAGCAAGCGGATAGGGCGAATAAACATAAGTTACTATAATGATAAATTAATAGACTGATTCTGAAACATATAAGGAGAATGTTATGTTAGTAATCTTGTCACGGTTGAGTAAGTGTAAGCTCATTTCGCCGCGAAAGTAGAAGGGTTCAGGTCAGAATCCTGACTGTGACTATGGTTGGTAAAATGATTTTTTCCAATATGTTTCGAATCAATTATATAATTGGCTGCTTTCCAACGAAAAATTTTCAATAAGTTACTATGGCAACCGTTTACTTACCGCACTAGTCATGTATTGAAAACACTTTCGGCAGCCCGGTGTACATTCATGGAAAATAGCTATTTTGTAGTGGGTATGGTAAAAACAAAACTTATCTACGTTGCGTTTTACGTGAAATTAACTGTAGATATGTCTGATGAGAATTTTTTTCTGCTCTAGTTTTTCTGTCACATTTTTGTATGTTTCGATAAAATTTTCTGTGAATATTGTATATAGTTACGGATTAGCGTTTATTTGAGCCGATGACCTCCAGGTACGGAATTTGGTTCAGGAACAGACAAAAGGGCAACATTTTCCCATGCTTTACTGTTATATTTAGGGGAAGTGTCTATAAATTCTATAAAGTTTACGTAAAAAGTGTATCCCACGCGCATATTCAAAATTCTTGTACCTACATTGTGTCTTTTAGATTCGTGTGGACCGACATTTTAAGTTTTGATCATCTTTTGATGATGCTAACACGGGTTAGCGAAACGTACGTCGACAGAAAAAAATTGTAGTGGATGCAGGTTGGGTGTTATGTGGTTATTTTTTACAAGTTTTTATTTAACTTGCAATGTTTGTATGTTAGTTTGTTTGTTTAGGTCAAAACTTGCAGGTCAATTTTGAACGACCACGTATCCGATCCATTTGAAATTTTGTACACATATGTATTCCCGATGGCAATACATGAATAAATCGTTTTTAGAAATAAATTCAACCTTTAAGGGGTTCAAACGGGGATGTAGGGTTTTTTTACGAATCAACGCCCAGGCCAAATCGCTGAAGCTAGAAACTTGAAATTTGGACAGTTGGTTCCTTTTCTGACGTAAGCATTCACTAAGAAAGGATTTTTCGAAATTCAACCCCTACGGGTTTAGAAGGGGCGTAAAATTTTCAAGACTAAAATGAACAAAATAAATATTAGTAAAAAAACTTTTTAGAGACAAGCTTTTATTTAAAATTTAAATGCACTAAAAAGGAAAAATAATTTTTAATACTTAATTTAGGTTCATAATTATTAAAGCGTGGGTCGTGACTAATAAACTATCATAGAGTTCACGACCCACGCTTTTATAATTATGAACCTAAATTATTAAAAATTATTTTTTCCTTTTTAGTGCATTTAATTAAAAGCTTGTCTATAAAAAGTTTTTTTTACTAATATTTATTTTTAATATTCAGTGTTTTCACACTAAAGGTTTACTCTTGAAAAGATTCATGATTAATGATCTTAAATGTCGAGCGTTTATAATTTACAATATCTATCGTTTGAAACTCATCAACGTCGGAATCACAGCTATACGAGTGTCTTAATTTTTTTTTTGTTTGTTGTTTTTTCAAGTGTTTAGAAGGGTTCGCTGTGAATTTTTTCCCGGACGAAACCACACCCTGACCTTTTCCAGTTTTTATACTACTACAGTATTTGAATTTAAATTTTGAAATTCTGTTTTTTGCTGCTGATATATTTTTTTGAATTAAAGATGTTTTTGTTTAACTTCGCTAAAAAATATGTCGTTAAAAATATGTTTTAATGACGATGAAAAATATTTTAAAACAACAAAGTGTTATAATTAATTTTTGAGTTTGATCAAATTTCGATTCTGTTGTTTTTAATGCCTTTTTTACCTTTTTAATTAATATTACGGCGGCCAGTAAACCATGTAGCTATAATTAAACTATCTACTTATCAAATTCCATAAAATCATCCCTATCTATTCAAGACTTGTAGGGGTGAAATAAATGACTGGCATAGACTTACTGGTCTACGGTGACTGCGCAGCCTTGGACCAACCCTCCTAAACCAGTTTCAACCCCGCCTTTATACAGTTAAACTTTATATATGACCTGTCTTCTGAGTTAACTTGGCAGTCAGTTGACGAGTCTCTGTGTAGAAGCACTGGATACATCAGAGCTCGTTCTGTATCTAGTAACTTTGGTATGTAAAAGTTCTGTGTACTGTAGTAACATTCGTTCGGTATCAGTTGGTCGGCCTGCTTCGTGCATCTAACACCACGCCAAACCAGCCTTGAATGGCGCGTTCGTTGGCCTTGTAACTGTCATTTGTGTAGCAAGTAAACAAATAATAATAATTATCCCGGCGTCGTGTGTGCTTCGATAAACGCAGAAGCTTTGTAATTTATTGGTGATTTGATATAAATATGCGGTGATTTTGTGTTTTTTTATATAAGAGATTAAAAGACTGATTAGTGTTTTACGTAAACTATGCTTAAATATAATCGATAAATTTTGTAAATACGGGTTCATGTTAGATCTGAAGACTGATTTTTTTTTAAATAGAAGTGTACATTTTTAATTATACGTATTGTTTATTGTTGTGATAAATTAATTTTAAAAGATGGAAAATTTTAATGATAGCAGTGATAGACTTTTTTCGAGCGTTGAGCAGTCGCCAATGACTGAAATATCGATAAATTTGAGTGGTACGAAACTGAGTGATACGCCATTAACAAAAAATTCACGTTTTTGTGGCCCCCTCGAAGACAACGATCTCGCTAGTGTACTCGGCGAGGAGCCTGTACAGTCCGGTGAGGAATGTTATACGCGCCAGTGGCGTACACGCCCAATTTCACGTCGGCTTAGTTCCAACGGTTTTTTGAAAAAACGCAGTACTTTTTTGACACAGTTGGGTAGCGAAAGTCCTCCAAGACATGATACGGATATTTCTTTATACGATGGGACCATATCGAAACAAAGTAGCCCCACGTGTAGTCCCCTACGTCAAAATGATAGACCGAGGATACCCCTCGCCGAATGTAATTTCAATTCGAAAGATTCCGGACTGGGAACAAGTTTCCAGGACGATTTGAATGAGGCGAAAAGCTTCCAATTCACTGAACCTGGTCAAGTGAGCCTTTCTCCAGTGGTGACGTTTACGCCGATAAACAAAAAATCTGTCAAAACTTCACTGTTTCATAGTTCGATGTCGATAGATTCGAACGGCGAGGAATTTGTTGAATTGCTCGATTTAGACAGCGTCGACGAAGAGAACGACTTGCCGATAAATTTCGGGACGTTGATATCGGGCAGTATTTTGTCAGACACTGATAATAACACGCCGAAAAATTACGGCGGCGTATTGGGCGGCAGTAGAGTTCGAGGTAAACTTTTCCAGAGTCCCGAAAAAGAAAAGGGCCAAATTGTAGTCACACCTGTATTGGGGAAAAGGGCAAAAGAACCCGATAGCAACGATTATGTTGAGTTCAAACGCCGAAAACAGATCGCCGATTGTATTAGCGATGATAGCATGGAACAATGCGTCCAAATTCGTCCCGAACCGCAACTCAGTCCGAATTCGGTTATGTCGGCACTTCAACGCTCGTCGACCGATCCCGATTTGATAGGCGATTTCACACGATCGTTCGCCTTGCCGCTTATTTCGGGACGACACGCCGATTTGAAATCAATTTCGTCGGCAACTTTGGCACAGCTGATTCGCGGCGAATTCAAACAGATCATCAGTTCGTTCAAGGTCATCGATTGTCGATTTCCTTACGAATTCGAAGGCGGACATATTGTTGGCGCTTTGAATTACTATAAGAAAGAGCAGATTATGAGCGAACTTTTCAATCCGATGAAAGAAAATTGCCCGACCGGGAATAAAATCGAAAGACACATTGTTATTTTCCATTGTGAATTTTCGTCACAGCGGGGACCGAGCCTGTTCAGGTACTTGCGGGAAATCGACAGGACGCACAACAGCGAATTGTATCCTGCGCTGCATTATCCAGAAATTTATTTGCTCGACGGCGGCTACAAGGGATTTTTCGAACAGTTTTCCGAACTGTGCAACCCACAAACGTACAGGACGATGAATGATCCGGCACACGCCGCTGATTACAGACATTTTAGGTCACAGGTACAGAGCAGGAGTCGTAAAATGTCCAAACGTAGCATTTTCGCCTAAATAGAATATGTTTTCGGTGTGTAAATAGTGAATAATTATTTTATAAATGTTTTGTGCAAAATAGAATTAAGTCAACACTTTTGATGGGCGCGTTAATCAACCAGTTTTTCTCGACTTTTTTTGCTTCCCCCTTCTAAAATTAACATTAATTATTTAATTCAGTTCGATGTCTATTTTCATTTTACTCGCTCCGATATTTCAATTCGTAAAATTCTTATTCTTTCATTTAAGGAGGTGGAATTTGTTGTGGTCATATATTATTTCGACGACTCTTGTAGTGGTAAATTTACCCCTACAAGAGTCGCCGAAGGAATTTTATTCACCAACGTACTATCAAAAAAGCCTGGGTAATTGAAATTTAATTTGTATAGTGGAAACGTACCTTTAGGACGGTTGATTCACGCGCCTGTACTGAAGGGTTGAATAGAAATATTATATTATAAAATATCGTTTATTGGTCAATAGTCATTTGATTTTTTTTTGACTTGTGCAATATTTTTAAACATTGTACGTAGAAGGAGGCGTGTCTTTTTCTGAGTGATTTTTGAAAAAATATATTTACAGACGCGCGAATTTGAATTATTTTTTTATCGTTATAAATTTCGATTATAACAAAACAAAAAATTTACGTCGTCTTGTCTGGCAAATATTGAAATGTACGTTTTCAAGAAAAATACATTTTTTTTGACAAGAGGTCATTTTTAAAATGCCTCGCTTTTTTTAAGTGCAAATTGTATTTCATAAGTTCTTCAAATCTGTGTGTAAAAATGATATTCAAATGTTTTTTATTTCAAAAATATAGCTGCTATTTTTGCAGTGGCTTTCAAAAATTTCGGGATAACAAAATACTTTCATTTTCAGTTACATTTCACAGGGTTTTTTTTATTTCAATAATATAGCTGCTATTTTTTCAGTGGCTTTCAAAAATTTCGGGATAACAAATTACTTTCATTTACAGTAACATTTCACAGGGGGGAGGGTCTGACAGATCAAAAAAATGTTAAGTCGATTTGTTCAATTTTTGCAGTTTAAAAGAAAGTCTCAAGCTTTTTTTTAAATTGCCTTTTTAAGTCGGTGAAAATACCAAGGCGTTTTTAGTCAGTTTTTTTTATTTTTTTGTGGTCTGTCATTAATTGACCAACATTTTTGATTTGTTTAAAATGTGATCGTTGTTGCTTATACAGTCCGTTTAATTGCAACCAAAATATTGACTTTACATGTTAAATAGCTCCATTTGATTTACATTAAAGTTAAATAATAGACTCAGTCCAAAAAAACTGTGGCAACGTTGTTTTTGACAATGAATAATATTACAGAAACAATTAATTTCTTCAATCTAACATTTTTAGGGCTTGAGAATGGCCGAGCGTGTAGCGGTGCTGTTGTTTACAAGGCGTTGCTATGGTTCCTCTATTACAAGTCCCCAGTTCCCGGGTTCTAGCCCGAGAGCTGGTAAAAGTGTCAATTGGATTTTCTATTTATTATTAAAAAAAATCATGAATTGAAAATAAGAATTGGTGCTAGGCCCAAATAACCTTAGCTGTTTGTGGTCTTTAAAACACAATTCTCTAACATTTTTAAAAACCGTTTACCATGCTTTTGAGTGGATTTCCTTTAATTTGATTTCAATGTAAATCAAACGGAGATATTTAACATGTAAAGTCAATATTTTACTTGAAATCAAACTATGGTCTAACGTTGGCTTCGTCCGTTACAAATTTTGAACTCTTGACTGAAAATCGGTGAAAGTATCGATTGGATTTAAAATAGTAGAGAGAGGGCGTAATGAGGTATATTACTGACGAGTAGCGACAGTATGTTAAAACGAGCGATTAGCGAGTTCGAACAGTCACACGAGTCATAATTATCATTACGCCCGAGATGTTATGGTATTTTTTGCCATACTCACTATAAAATAGCTGTCACTTCATTTTCAAATTTTTTTTTGACAGTTCATTTTGTGTCGCCAACTTCACTTCTATAGTAGGCCGAGAGTAGCTGTCAGGGAGAATAAGCATAAATCACTATGGAAACGCTAGTATGGGAAATATACGTCCCTGACGCTAATGATCTCTGTTGTCGAGCGTCTATAATTCACAGTTCAATTCAATATACGTTCCTGCACATCGGCCTGTCACTTTACATGTATGTAAAGCAGCTATTTTGTAGTGGGTGTGGTAACAAAAATGTTTGGGTAGAGCCGTCATTCAGGTAATAAAACTTCTCCCTGTGAAATGTACACAAATAAACAAATTTATGAATGAAATTATTTTAAACGAATGGTTTCTTGTTATTCATGAGATAACGTAATTTAACGGTTGGCATAGCAAATCAATAAATCATTGATAACACGTTTTTTTATCATTCGTGCGAAGTTTGTCGACCGTTACTTTGATAATAATTTTCTGATTTATTTCCTACTTTAAACCTACAGGGTTACTGTATTGGCATTATTTATACAGGGTGTAACATAACCAAAAGGTCTAAATTAATGCAGAGTTCATATGTTTGTTCCAAACAGTTGGAAAATTGTAACTAGCTTGTTGTTTTTATGGGGCAAAAACGGCAATTGAGTCATTTCTTAACCATAATAATTTTATTATTGAATTTACATTTCGACACCAATGTTTTCATCATCAGCATAATATAGACATTTTTTTAAAAACAATTTGTTTGTACCTAAACTCACCAAAAACTCAAATTTTATTTTTTGCAAAAAAAACTGAAGTAACATATCCAGGTGTGCAAGCTTTCACGGCCGGCATTGTTCCAAGTCTTCATGGTTTCCGGGCTTTTCGGCAGTGGTCCGGTGGTATTTCTACATGAAGTTTCGTCTACAACTGCGGTAGACATTGCCTTTGAGAATGCCTACCGCAGTTGTAGACGAAACGTTAAGTAGAAATACCACCGGACCACGGCTTACAAGTCCGGAAACCATGAAAGACTTGAAGTAACATAATTTTGTTTTCTTTCCACATCGCTCATTATTTGATTTAAGGTTAGACTTTTACGATTTCAATACATGAGTTCTCTTAACAGATGGCGATACGTTCGATATAACTCGAACAATTATTACCATGAGGCATTGAGATATCATAGATAGAGTAGGGGAGCCATAGACACACCTGTAAGTGACAGTGTCACCTTGGAAAAGAGAGATAACGAATAAGAGTTGTCTTTTCCTTGTTCCACCAAAGCGTTCGAAAAAGATAGAACAACACCTATATTTTCCACTCTCGGGCACTGTGGAGAAATCGGTAACTCACCTAGCTGGAAACTGGGGGTTTCGGGTTCAAGTCCCGACAGTGGTAATTTGATTTTTTCTTAGATATAGCTCAAAAATCATGGCAGCTTAGCTGTCTGAGATATTTATTATTTTCACCTCTAATTGTTATGTGAATAATATGGTGTGGATATAAGGGGTTTTAAATCGATTGATTTTATCATATACCAATTAACACCTATATTCTCTCTATCTTTTGCATCCACACTTTTTTGGACGGCTTCCCTGCTCTATTTATGGTTGGTAAATTAGATGAAATAAAAATTTCTAACCTTATTTTTTTTTGAAACTGAAAACTTAGAACTGGTTACAGTCAATTCGTAGAAGGCTGATTTTTTAGTTTATAAGGAATCCATTTTTGTGATAATTTACCATCGCTGGAACAAACCTAATATGAACATTGTGTTTAAAAATGGCGCTCAATGTGGTAAATGTGGGGTGCTATAGTACGAAAAAAACCCATAACCTAACTTATCACCGACGAAGTTGGATTGTTGATTGTTCTGCACTGTTAAATGTGTTTGGAGACGTGGTGATCCATCAAAATGGCGGATATTTTGGTTAGAACACTGCTGTCTTTAAAAACATTGTATTAAAGAAAGCAGCAGTTATAAATTTCTGCAGTAATTGAGGAACTGGGCGCTAAAAGATTATAAATAAAAATCCAGCTCCGGAATAATGTTTTTTAATCTACATAATACTTTTTATCATTTCGACTTGAATTTTTGAAATTTTGACAGTAGAATAAATATATATTTTCTTTTAAAAACGTTGAAATAGTTTGTTCCTTGCGCCCAGTTTTAAAATTATGCGACGCTAATGACCTCAGAGCGTGATTATGCCACAGCTTAATGGAATTTATCAGCTGAATCACTCGAGCGACCGCCATTTTCTTAGCAGGCACAATTGCCAGTTCGGACTGATACTGTCGTGTAGTAAAATTAAGGGCGCGTTTCAAGGTCTTTGAAATTAGCTGACAAACATCGAAAGCCGACAGTCGAGTGAATCTGCTGGTAATTTCTGTATGCTGTGTCTTAAAAGTTAATTAACAAACATTTTGAACTTTTTCGTTTATTTTCGTCACTTGAACCAACTGTAATTGTTTGTCTGATACGTCACTGCTATTTTGTATATATATTTGTGTAAAGTTTTTGATAACTCTGCAATTTTTTTGATGAGACTTACTTTCGGTTCAGCGGTTTTTTGTGGCGTAGTCGTCGATTGATCTGTTATTAATTTAGTGCTTAGAATATCGATTGCTCTCTGAAAATGAATATTTTTTTTTATAAAAAAACAATATTAATGTACTAATCATATAACGAAAATTTTTAATCACTGCCATATTATTTTTTTTCGATTATAGTTTATTTTTTGTATACGCTTGTTGCATATTTATGAAATTGAAATATTTTTTTATTATTAGAATTTTCTATTTTTAAAACACTTTATGTTTTATCCTACCTATATAAAAAGAAATCTTGTCATTTATTTAAATAAAAAATTATTTTAATTAAACGATCTTTGTTTTGATTGATTTTTTTCATTCGATAATTAAAAAAAAAATAAAAAATCGAAAAAAAAATGAAATTAAATAAGTTTTTTAGGTTTCTTGAATTTTGAAAATAAAATAAAAATAATGTGTGTTGAAAATATAGAATTACAATTACTATAATTATTTTTGTAATATAATTAAAAATGGATTCAGTCCATATAAAAAAAAGAAAAAGAAAATTTCGTGAAAAAAAATAATGCCGTAAGTATTATTAATTGGAATTCAGTAGCGGTTCGTCATTTGATCGGAGAGTTTTTTTTATTTTTTTTTATTATCGATATCCCGCTGTTTAGTTGATGACCAGCCACTGAATTCTTAATGCTTAAATTTTTGTAAATAGTTAAAAAGATTTTGTGCAAATTTAAATCTATAATTTTTTAATATATTGATGTACTCAGATTTTCAGTTTATCATTGCCTCAATAAAATGTGTGTTCTAATTGAAAATTATGTATTTTTGTTTTTTCCCATTTTTGATTTTTCAGGTGTAGCCCAATCATTTTAGATTTCCACTCGAAATAATTCCCAGTAAGCTCAATTTTTGAATACACCTTCGTTATGTTGTTTTAAAAAACGTGAAAAGTCCCCATCGATATCGTGTCGACGTTGCCAGATATTCGAGGTTCAAGTCCACGAAAAACGGTTTTTTGCGGATTTCTCGGTTCCGTTCCATTTTTACTTGTAGAGAACGAAATTCTCTACAACTTTTGTATAAACACTTTTTGTCTACGATTCATAATTTTACTTATTTAAGTACCCGCGGCTTCCTCCCCCTCGATTCTACCTATAACGATGTTGTCTTTTTGAGTCAACATTAATACTCTACATAGTCGAACACAACATTGTTTTGTTTTGGAGTTTCTGTGAGCTACGCTTTTGAAATCAAATTTTGTTGTGTTTTATTTATTTATTTATTATTAATTAAATATTATCATAGATCCTTATATAAAATTAATAATAAATAAATAAAACACAACAAAATTTGATTTAATCAAGACGAGTCTAAAATAGGTCTGATCACAACGAAATTATAATTTTGAATAACTCGTTTGTTTCAAAAGCGTTGCTCATAGAAACTCCAAAACAAAACAATGTTGTGGTCGACTATGTAGAGTATTAATGTTCACTCAAAAAGCCACAACGGGATTATGCTGCTTCCTGATGACCTAACATAATGATTTGTACCTTTCATTTTAAGTTGAACTTTAAGCTAACAATTAATAATAATTTTATCGAAATTAATGCAGTAGTTCTCTAGTTTTGGAACGGAACCGAGAAATTCTCAAAAAAAACTTTTTCGTAAGTTTGAACCTCGAATATCTGGTAACGCCGGCCCGATATCGATGGGGACTTTTTACACTTTTTTTTTAAACACCGTAGCGAAGGTGTATAAAAAAATCGACTGATGACCAGTCCTATACTTTCCACCTAGTACATATTTGCAAAAAATAAACACTCTTTTTTTATTCTTTGAAAAAAAGCATGGCCTGCTTTTTTGTTTAGTAATCTACATTACATTTTTTTCATATTATAACATCTAGAATTCATTTATATTTTTTTTTACCTATGTTAATACGTGACATTGAGAACGTTTTTTTTAATACCTCAGGATCCACTGAACCGATTTGACTCAAAATCTAATCAGATCTAAGTTAAAGGCTGATAAACACAATAGAACAATCGGCATGGCCGTATGTTGTTCCGTTTTTACGATATCGAAGGCGAAAAATTGACCCCACACACATACAGACATCAGTCAGAAAATGATCTTAAACGATTGCTAGGGTCTCAAAACTTGAAGATCTGTTAAAATTTCGAAATATTTTTTTCGGACTAAATCCATTACTTCCCTACCATAGTAGAGGTGGGAAGTAAAAATATTTGGTAGATAACGGGTTAATGAAACACTCCGTATATTGAATTGTGGAATGGTTTGTCGGTTATAGAGAAGCTATCACAACGCTCAGCGCGACAGCTCGCTTGGAACCTATCTACAAAATCAAGTATATAGGCAATCCAGCGACAAAGCCGGCATCGTGTGATTCAAGCTTAAGACATGACTTTATGCGTTTTCATTTATCAGCTAGACTCAACTTTGCACATATTTTAATGTTTGCAACCCACGTCATTTTTATATGACTCTATTATTAATTAAAATGCAAGTGTTCTCTTTCACAATTATGTAAATAATATTAAATTGTTGCAAGTTGCAACTGAGGATTTTTATAAGCAAGTTTAAATCATTCATAAAGTTTTGTTGCATTTGTTTCAATTCAATTCTTTAATTCATTAAAAAAATAGACCCGAGAGCTGGTTATTTATTCAAGGCCTTATTTTTGTAAAGATGCTGAGGGAGGCATATTAAAGTGTCCTCAGAACGGGATTTTACCAGATAGCGGTATGGGAGGAATGCAGACCGCCCCCAACATGTAACAAAAAAATGGTCACAAATATTATTGCTTCAAGGCTGAAATTGTTTGTATAGCTTGTCGATGACCCAATAATGCTATTATAATATTTGCAGATCGATTGGTCAGTATTAAAAAGGGGTGGCAGATCACCCTAAACGTGTCATGTACCCGATGAAATTTATATTATTAGTTCAAGGTTCAAATTTTAGTATGCTGTTACGGTGACTGTTTTAAACATATATTTCAATTTGCAGAACAAAATGTCGCTATTAATCCCCTTTCTTAGAGGGAAACTTGCTTGCCTAGGTGTTTATATCGTTCTGCAAGGGGGTTAATACCGACATTTTGTTCTGCAAATTGAAATATACGCTTAAAACAGTCGCCGTAACAACATATTAAAATTTGAACCTTGAACTAATAATATAAATTTAGTCTTAGGGTGATCTGCCACCCCTTTAATACTGACCAATCGATCTGCAAATATTATAATGGCATTATTGGGTCACCGACAAGCTATACAAACAATTTCAGCCTTGAAGCAATAATTATTGTGACCATTTTTTTTGTTACATGTTGGGGGCGGTTTGCATCCCTCCCATACCGATATCTAGCAAAATCCCTTTCTCAAGGCACTTTAAAATACAAAGGCAATTGTGAGATGTTTTGTAGATTATAGACGCTCGACAACAGAGGCAATAAGCGTTGTGAGATGCCAAATCAAAATCTATATACGCAGCGAATCCGGGCTGATAAGTAGGTACATATCTATTTAGGTGCGTATAATAGGGTATATTTATTGACGATCGTGATGACATTATAATGTAAAAACGGTATACAATCATGGAAAGTAGCTAATTTTGTAGTGGGTAAGTCAAAAATTATTTTTATTTTCTGTCAACAGAATGTTACACTCCACGGACGACCGTTATTTGGGCGGTGATCTGGGCGGCCGGCGTTATGCTGGCGCTACTCTCCGTATGCGGTCTGATAGCATGCCGCCGCCGATGCAAGTCGCCATGGTGGGCGGCGCGGCGAGCCGGCGTCCAGGCGGCTGTGCTTTCGCCGCCGCCGTCATCTGTTTCGCATCATCATCACCACGGCTTGCCGCTCTCGATATCGGCGTCCGACACCACCGGGTCGTCGGCGCTGTCGGCGCACGATCCTGACAGATTGGCTCTCATCGCGTTTGCCGACGGGATTCAAAATGGACAGGTCAGTGGACGTACTTTTTCGTGAATTCTGTAATCCAATGCTTCAAAGCAGTGGCGGCTCCTCTATGAGAGCTGCGGAGCTGCCGCACTGCCAGAAAATAACGCACAATTAAAAAAAATATTGTATAAATCTGCATAATATGTTTTAATTTCATAATCACATAGCATTATTATGAATGACGGCACGCCGCAGGCCTATATTCTATAAACAGTCCTGAAGGAGGTGCTGCAGTTTGTGTTGCACCTAAATCCAACCAAAATCCAATGTGTTAAAGGGAGATGACTTAGTAAAAATGAGACAGATTTATACGCGTAAAAGCTGAAACGCGTCCGCAGAACCTAATACAGTATTATTTTTCTTGGTTATAATACCGTATTATATAGCAATGCAGTAAGGTGTCTTCGTGGTGTAGCGGTAACGTAGTGGCTCTATAAGCAATAGGTCTCGGGTTCAAATCTCAATACAAACATACTTTTTTTTTTTAATAAATGATTAGATATAAATATCATAAATAAATATATTTAATAAATTAATAATTTATTAAATTAAATTAATTTATTTAATATCTTTATTTTATTATTTTATCGTCTTTTTTACAAACGTTTAGTACTGGCACGCGGGATAAAATGTTCGGAGTTATTTTTGTTTTGTTACTTAAAAGAAGTATAGCTTCTGACGTGCGTACATAGTACACACACACTCTTTTTTTTTAATACAATAAAAAATATTGCTATAAAAATCACTTTATTTACGATCTTAGCGCTAGCGAAATCATTGTATAATGTATAGACAAATTATTCAGATCAAAAAATACACTTAAAAATTGCATCAAATGTATTTTTGAATTTTTTTTTCGAGGTTCCCTCATTAGGGGGGGGGCTACTCCAATCTCCGGGTTGACTCTGCAGAACACCCATTTAAAATGTTCACGCGCCGCCACTGCTTCAAAGGGAAATAGTTGGTCGTTCGAAAACGTCTCACTGTGCGAGTAATTGTTAACTCAGTCCGCCGCGAGTCGCGACAGTGGAAAGTTTACGGTTAGAATCCCTACGGTGACAGGTGTTTGAAAAATGAATGTTTCCCATGTTGCAGCATTATGTTTACGTCATACCAAATGGGTGTTTCATATTATATACTAATGCACACATAAGCATTATAAAAATTCTGTATATTAAATGTTAAAATATAAGTTTGAAAACTTATATTTTAACATTTTTTAATATACAGAATTTTTATGTGTGCATTAGTATATATGAAACACCCATTTGGTATGACGTAAACATAATGCTGCAAAATGGGAAACATTCATTTTTCAAACACCTGTCACCGTAGGGATTCTAACCGTAAACTTTCCACTGTCGCGACTCGCGGCGGACTGAGTTAACAATTACTCGCACAGTGAGACGTTTTCGAACGACTAACTGTTTCCCTTTGAAGCATTTTGTCACTAAAAAACCATTACATGCGAGAGTTGATCGTTAACTAAGGTGCTATATAACCGTACCATCGTACATGTAAGAGCTAATCTCAAACGGGCGAATCTAAGATGACAAATCCATTTTTCAAAGAACAATGTATGTTTATATTTTAACATATACCCAGCGATGTAGCTTAGTGGTACAGCACTAGACTCGCATTGGGGAGGTACTGGGTTCGAATTCCGGCGGGGGCAGATGTGGCTAGGACTTTTTCCTACGGCCTCACGCCGAGAAACGGTAATTCCTGTACCGGCCATCTTGTTTGAGGTTTTCCATGGTTTCCCTCAATAATTCCAGATGAATATCGAGATGGTTCCTTATTCAAGGCTATGGCCGATTACCTGTCAAACTCCTATGCTCCCAAAGTTGCCTACCTTATCCTAATGTCCTATAATTCCTCCATTCGCACATTGCTATTAAATAAGTTGAAGTATAATAAAAATTTATAAAACGGGAAGTGGTAAAAATGGAAAATAGTAATGGTGCGAATGGCGTCTGTTATGAGTATGACATAATGTCGAGAAACGGACGTTAAACGCATTATTATTATTATTATATTTTAACATATAGAATGCATTTATATTTTTTTACCTATCTCAATACGTGACACTTAGAACATTTTTTTGAATATCTAAAGAACCACTGAGTTGATTTGGCTGAAAATCTTAACAGATCTTAGTTAATTGCTGACAAATACAATAAAACAAACCGCATGAACGTATGTCGTTATATTCTGTTTTTGAGATGCCGAAGGAGAAAAAATTTCACCACACATACACACACAGAAAGAGAAGGGGGAGAGAGAGATCAGTCAGGAAATGATGTCAAATGATTCCTAGGATATCAAAACGTGAAGATCTATTAATATCCCAAAAAATATGTTCGGACTGAATTCAATAATTCCCTATCATACCTATATAGATAAACAACGTTTTGAGTTCCTGTGGACAGTAATTAATTGGTATATGATAAAATCAATCGATTTTTTAACCCCTTATATCCACAACAATATTATTCACATAACAATTAGAGGTGAAAATAGTATATATCAGACAGCCAAGCTGCCATGATTGCTATATCTAAGAAAAAACCAAATGACCACTGTCGGGACTTGAACCCGAAACCCCCAGTTTCCGGCTAGGTGAGTTACCGATTTCTCCACAGTGCCCGAGCCTAACGAGTTTATTAAGTTGATAAAACTTATAAAAAATGTTAACTCTCGCATGTATAGTGATTCGACTGTTTAATAGCTGTACTATGCTTTGCAGCTTATTTGAATAATCGACTCTCGCATGTAGTGTGTTTTCAACTTGAAATTGCTATATATAAGAAAAGATCGGTTTCCACTCTCGGGTACTGTGGAGAAATCGGTAACTCACCTAGCCGGAAACTGGGGGTTTCGGGTTCAAGTCCCGACAGTGGTCATTTGATTTTTTCTTAGATATAGCTTAAAAAATCATGGCAGCTTGACTGTCTGATATATATTATTTGCACCTCTAATTGCTATGTGAATAATATTGTTGTGGATATAAGGGGTTAAAAAATCGATTGATTTTATCATATACCAATTCCCTATCATAGTAAAGGTGGGATTGTGGGAAGTAAAAAAACAGGACATTTGGCGGGACATGAGTTATTGAATTGAAACGATTTTATGGACTTCAGTCTTCGCCATCATAGTGATCCACTTGTGCTGTTCAAATATTCTTTTGTTCTTGGGGAATGGCAGGTAGCCATATTTGTTTACAATGGCTATGTAACCCAGCACTTGTTCTTTATGGAGAATTTTAAAAGCACGTAGTTACCTACAGGTAAACAGTGTGCGAACATTGCTAATCTGGCGATTAGAATCTGTCGGAAATTCCCGCCAAATAGCGGGATGCGCATTGCTTAAGTATTCAGAGATGCATCTATTTCAGTGTTAACTATTTCCAACTCGGAACGTTTATAGCCCAGTAAAATTGAACTTCGAAAAAAAATTCCGATCAAGCTAGATTTTTGCGGAATTATTTATTTTGATGTCCCAAGCATATCCTGAAAAGTACTCTTAATTTGAACCGTGGGTTTTTTTAGGGGGTGAAAGGGATTGGTGTTTTTTTTGTTAAGCATTTAATTGCTAACGGTGTAACCAAATTTGTATTTAAAATATACCACTTTGTAGCAGAAGAACACAAATATTCGTCTTCGCTATCTGACATTTCAAACGCGATTTAAGCTTGTATCAATGCTAGTATCAAAGCTTCGTTGTGCAAACCTAGAAGCGCTTATAATTTCAGCCACCATCTACCATACATGCTACCATCTAGAATCCCAGCTGCGTAAAGCACGTATCTTAAGAAAGCACTGAACTCTACCCATTGAATCGAAATCGTGGCTTCCGTATTAAAAGAGTTAGTAATAGTTAACACTGAAAATAACTACAACTCCCTGTAAATAAGAATAGTGCAAGTTGTGTGGGCCAAATACAGTATAAAGCAAATCAGCTGATCCCAATAAGAGATCTTACGGTCATTCAATATTCGAGGGCTGGACGTTGTTAACTTGTTGCCCAGTGGCGGAGAATGAGGACGTAAAATCGTTCGATTTGATATTTATTATACTAGTGTTTATCCGCGGCTTCACTCACGTCAGTATCAGAAACCTTTCTTATCAGACGACCTTTAAAATAATAATATGCAAATATAGACCGAGAGCTAGTGACAATTTTTTGGTGTTATTTATTCACGGCCTTATTTTTGTGAAGATGTTGAGGGAGGCATATTAAAGTGTCCTGTGTAAGGGATTTTGCTGGATAGCGGTATGGGAGGGATGCAGACCGCCCCCAACATGTAACAAAAAAATGGTCACAATTATTTTTGTTTCAAGGCTGAAATTGTTTGTATAGCTTGACCCAATTAATGCCATTATAATATTTGCAGATCTATTGGTCAGTATTAAAGGGGTGGAAGATCACCCTAAACGTGTCATGTACCCGACGAAATTTATATTATTAGTTCAAGGTTCAAATTTTAATATGTTTTTACGGCGACAGAACAAAATATTAAGCATATATTTCAATTTGCAGAACAAAATGTTGGTATTAACCCCCTTGCAGAACGATATAAACACCTAGGCGAGAGCAAGTTTCCTTCTAAAGGTACGTGCAGTACGCAGCTGGGATTCTAGATGGTAGCATGTATGGTAGATGGTGGCTGAAATTATAAGCGCGTATAGGTTTGCACAACGAAGCTTTGATACTAGCATTGATACAAGCTTAAATCGCGTTTGAAGCGAAGACGAATATTTGTGTTCTTCTGCTACAAAGTGGTATATTTTAAGTACAAATTTGGGTAGGAGCTATCATGTCCACCCTATTAATAGAAAACGATCTAAACATGGCGAATTTCGTCATTTATACCAAGAATTAAAATTTTACCCAAACCGGTTTTTTGAATATTTCCGTATGGAACCTAACACTTTTAAATACGTCTTAGAAAAAAACTCAAAAAAAATTAAACAAAAACTGGCAAAATTTCACTTATTAAACTAGTTACATCCATTGCGAAACTTGTAACGGCCATTTGACAGTTGTCACACGTTGATTGTAGTAGTCAGCGCGCTGAAAGAATGATGAGATACATTCTTGTATCAACCAGCTCTTAAAACAGCGCTTATACCTGCTACATTCACTGCTTCGTTGTGTACGCTCGCATATATAACAATGCATTCATTTAAGCAAGCCCTGCTATGATCTACGCTACCATCTAGAATCCCAGCTCCATACTGCACGTACCTTAAGAGAGGGGGTTTATACCGACATTTTGTTCTGCAAATTGAAATAAATACAAATGAAATGCTTAAGAGCAATCAAAAGACGTTACGTTATACTGGAAAAATTCAATTTAACACGGGCCTGCACTTCACCCATGCAGAGATTGACAACATCAATTTGGTAGTATCAATTTAGACCAATAGCCTTAACTAAATCCTATATAGTCAACAGTCATAGACATGGACGACAACATTAATAATACTCAATTTATCTGAAATGATAATTTTTTGGTATAATTATTTTAAATTAACTGAAAAGATCTCATATTATCTGACTTAACCCACTTTATCTTGTGATTTACATTTTTATTTACTCCATTCATACGAAGTACATCCAGCGTGCAATTCGCGCTTGTTTTGTTTCTCGGAATTGCGTTTTGTAAAACTATTTATAAATATTTATCTATATATACGAAATGTTTCCGTAAATAGTGTACCGTTTATTTTTGTCTAATGAAACATTTTTACTGGCAAACACCAGATCTACTGCGTGTCGCGTCCACTTATCAGTCAAATTGAATGCGAACCACGAGGAAGATACATTTGATGCATCTCTTTCTAGAGATAAAGAAGTGTGACGAGTCTTCTACGTTATCATGTGGCAGTTTATGATCAGCGTTTAATCTATACTAATATTATAAAGCTGAAGAGTTTGTTTGTTTGTTTGGTTGAACGCGCTAATCTCAGGAACTACTGGTTCGAATTGAAAAATTATTTTTTTGTTTGATAGTCCATTTATCGAGGAAGGCTATAGGCTATATAATATCACGCTACGACCAATAGGAGCGGAGCATCAATGAAAAATGTTGCAAAAACGGGAAAAATTATTCCTTTTGAGAGCTTCCGTTGCGTGCGCTGCGTAAACTGTTAAAGTTACGCAAAAATCATGTATGACGGAATTGTTCCCGGAAGGTTTATATAATATATAGCGAACGAGCGAAGCGAGTGAGTAATGTAGTTCCTAAACCACGCAACGGATTTTGTTGCGGTTTTCACCATCAGTTAGATAATTTTTCACGAAAGGTTTATATATATAGCGAACGAGCGAAGCGATTGAGTAGTGTAGGTATTAATTATAATATTCAAGCGAACGAGCGAAGCGAGTGAGTAGTGTATTGCATCCGTGCGAAGCCGGACGGGTACCGCTATTATATAATATATTCTTGTTTGCAATGAGCCATTTTTCTTGAGAGTAGTCCTTTCAAATAGCCACGAGAGGCAGCACTTGTGGTAAGGACAAACATATTTTATTCCCCATTAGTGTCGTGTCATTTTAGAGGTTAACTTAATTATTTAAAATTATATAATTAAGTTACACCACTAAAATGACACGACACTAATGGGAATAAAATATGTTTGTCCCTACCACAAGTGCTGCCTCTCGTGGATAATTGAAAGGACTACTCTCAGGAAAATGACTCATTTGGAGGAAGGACATAATAACGGAAAAGTTGATTTACATTATTTGTTTATGCATGCGAAATAATGCCTATATGCGCTGTTCAAAATTATCAAATTTTCAAATTTTGATACGTGTGAATTAGAATTATCCCCTTTTGATAATTTATTGTAACAGATTAATAATTATCTATCTCCACTTCTGAAGACTGTTATTTCTCTCAATGATGCGGCATATTGGCGCCTTTACAAAATTATAACACGTTGGACGTTGGAATGCGTCCATTATTCTAAGCGCGCTTTGTTTTGGAAACAGACTGTATATTATGCAAGTGAATCCAGTGCGCGGAAATTCAAACAGAAAAAACCGTTGGATGAATAACAGCTGAAGAAAGATTTTAGTGGTCGTCATAAAAAAACAATGTTTGTGGTTAACTGATGATGTAATGTTTGTTTTTTTGTTTGGTTAAATTTACTGGTGGCAAATTTTTTAAATAACGAACTCTTGATAACCTACTTTTGTTGGAAGTGATTAGTTTTTTTGTGGTTTCGTCTGTTTTTTTCTCAGAACAAAGATAACTATAGAAACAGCATAATATCACGTCGCTTGTGAAGCCATAACTATACACTAAAGTACGACCTATCAGGTCCATTATCTTTTATTTATTGTAGATTATAGACGCGTCGACATCTAAGGTCATTAGCGTCTTTCAATTACTCTAAATAACAACTAACTTAAAACTAAATAACATCACAAAACATCCATGAGCGCAGGTGGGAATCGAACCCACGGCAGTCCAGTCTAGAGGTTGCGGCAGGTTTATTATCATTGGTTGCTTGTATTCCGTAGTGTCAATTACTCTTTATGTCGTGTTGTGTGCCTGGATTTTACAATAAAGGTTCCAAAGCGCTTATGAAAAATCAAGGTGCGTCTTATCATCAGTAAATAAAAATATTTTTTTATATTTTCATTGTGACTTATTGTTCTTCGCACGTCTGGATTGGCTTCAGTTGTACATACCTACAAGCTGTGATATGCTACTTCTATAGCTATTTCTATTCTGAGATTTTTTTGATAAAATTATTTTTATAATAACGCTAACAAAGTTCTTCTATTAATATATTGTTACAAAACTGTTTTCTGAGTTGGCGGAATAAATATTTATTTACAATAATTAAAAATATAATAACAATAAATACAACAACGAAAAGTCAGTTCTAACAATCAACAATAATTAAACAGTAATTAACACTTAACTATATATAATTAACTATATACAAATGACTAATATACCAGGACTATTTATTTCCAAGTATGTCTATTTATATTTCACAGAATACTGTTTATTTATTTCTATATTTATGTCAACTTATTTAAAGCAGATTTATTTCTAACGTTTATTTATGTCGGTCATTTACTCAGTTACTTCAGTACTATTTATTTATATCCACTCCACTATTTATATCACTGATCCGCTTGGTTGCACGACTCACCATTCACTGACTGATTCAACACGATACACTCGCTGTTTGTATACCTGCGTGCGGTGTACGCTCAGTGCGTTCTCGTATTCTCTAGCGTTGTCTAGAATATTCGCGTAGGCACCAGTGTGTTCAACGTCAGACACCGCTTCTCAGAATTGTTGCCCGCCGTTCATGTACAGCGTGATCCGTAACAATATTTTCAATGTATTATTTTATAATAACAAATTCAAAACCCATGATTGACACTTTTACGAGTTTTCGGTTTGGAACCTTGGAACTGGGGGCTTGTAATAAATGATCCTTTGGAAACTCCATATAAAGTTCCTATAATGAGCCCAAAAATGGCTGATTCGATTTTAATGAAGCTTGTGTAGTTTTTTGGTGAAAACTTCTAGAAGTAACTTACTTTGTTCCATTTAGATCTGTTTCGTTTCGGCCACCGTTTTTGAATTTTTTGACTCTGTGGTTTTAAAGACGCAACTTATGACAACAACCAATCAAATATTTTGGAACCTGTTTGAATTATCAATACTAAAATTGAGCGATCTGTTCGCTTTTTATGCAGCAGATTAAATTAAAATTTGAGCCTTCTGCTTGCTGTGTGTGCAACCAAACAACCCACTGCGACAAACAAGACGTCCACACTTAATGAGCCATTGTCCTGAGAGCTCTTTCAATTATCCACGAGAGGCAGCACTTGTAGTAGGGACAAACATTAATATATTCATCATTGTCGTGTCATTTTAGTGGCATAACTTAATTATGTAAGCGTACGAAAACAGTTTTCTTTGACAAAACAACGTCATAGTTCAGCCATTTTGTACAAAATATTTGCAAATTATATACACAAACCTTCCTCGTTTATCGCTCTTTCTATTAGTGAAAACCGTTTCAAAATCCGTTGCGTGGCTTAGAAGAAGTAAGCGGAGAACACAAACACATGCAGACAGCGACATTGTTTTATACTATGCAGTTGACAAAACACCGTCATAGCTCAGCCATTTTGTACAAAATATTTACAAATTATATACACAAACCTTCCTCGTTTATTGCTGTTCCTATTAGTGAAAACCGTTTCAAAATCCGTTGCGTGGTTTAGAAGAAGTAAGCGGAGAAACAGACAGAGGCAAAAAGCGACTTTATTTTATACTATTGAGAGATTATTATTAAATTAATTCAATAATTAAGTTATACCGCTAAAATGACACGACACTAATGGGGAATAAATAATGTTTGTACCTACCACAAGTGCTGTCTGATGTCTCACGTGAATAATTGAAAGAACTTTTTTATTTATTTATTGTAGATTATAGACGCGTCATTAGCGTCTTTCAACTACACTAAGTAACAACTATCTTAAAACTAAATAACATCACTAAACATCCATGAGCGCATGTGGGATTCGAACCCACGGCAGTCCAGTCCAGAGGTTGCGGCACTATGCACGCAAACCACTAGGCTATACTGCCCTCTAATTGAAAGAACTACTATCAGGAAAATGGCTTATTGATTTGCGGCAAGAGACATACTTTTGTCTACGATTGTACAGTCTAAATATTCTTGAAAAATTGCACTTTAAAAAAATACCTACTGCACTGCCTTTCGTGTACGGATAATAATATACTGTTTACGTTTCCGAATGATTGAAATCCTCGCAAGGACGAAGGATACTTCTCTTTGTCTGACGTGTTGGCAATAGTCCTGTGGAATTTTGGCGCGCTCTTGCAGTCACCGCCTTGCTGGCTCCTTCCCACGCCTACTATTGGAATTGTGATCACATGTTGGATTTAATTACCTGTATAATCACCGAGAAAGTTTACGAGGCCAAGTGGTTTATGGTGAATTTTCTGTTAAAAAATGCGTGTCGTGCAGTACGCAGCTGGGATTCTAGATGGTAGCATGTATGGTAGATGGTGGCTGAAATTATAAGCGCTTATAGGTTTGCACAACGAAGCTTTGATACTAGCATTGATACAAGCTTAAATCGCGTTTGAAATGTCAGATAGCGAAGACGAATATTTGTGTTCTTCTGCTACAAAGTGGTATATTTTAAATACAAATTTGGGTAGGAGCTATCATGTCCATCCTATTAAATGAAAACGATCTAAACATGGCGAATTTCATCATTTATACCAAGCATTAAAATTTTACCCATACCGGTTTTTTGAATATTTACAGATGGAACCTAACACTTTTAAATACGTCTTAGAAAAAACTCAAAACAAATTAAATAAAAACTGGCAAAATTTCACTTATTAAACTAGTCACATCCATTGCGAAACTTGTAACGGCCATTTGACAGTTGTCACACGTTGATTGTAGTAGTCAGCGCGCTGAAAGAATGGTGGGATACATTCTTGTATCTAGCAGCTCTTGTAACAGCGCTTATACCTGCTACACTCACTGCTTCGTTGTGTACGCTCGCATATATAGCAATGCATTAATTTAAGCAAGCCCAGCTATGATCTACGCTACCATCTAGAATCCCAGCTGCGTACTGCACGTACCTTAACGCAATATACACTTCACTTCAAAAATTTAAACGTATAAAAAATTGAAAAATTTGACAATGGCCACTTTGACTTGCGCCCGTAGATTTACACATAAAAACAGGATATTTAGTTGTTGAACGTATGGAATTTCTATGTATTTACAAATTCTGGGAAATGTGCCAAGTATTTTTGAATGAGAACAGAATATCAGTTTTCGTTTTTGTTGAGGTTTTAAAAAATTATTGATCTTCTTTTAAAGACTTCGGGATTCTGCTAAGTATTTTATTGTGCTAGATGCTTGAAAAAGAAAATTGTTATTTTTTTTTGTCCGATCGGCACGTTTATGTACCTAATACTAGCGGTCCCGTCCGGCTTCGCCCGGGTGCTAAGAATTTATGATTTATCATCCCCCACCCCGCGAGAAATTCTTCCCTTGCGAAGCGAAGTCGGGCTGGTGGTGTTTAAACGCACGTTTCTCGTTGCCGATTTTTACAAGCTTTTATTTAATTTGCAACGTATGTTAGTTAGTTAGTTTGTGTGTTTGTTTGTTTAGGTCAAAACTTGCAAGTAAATTTTAAACGACTTCCACGTATCCGATCGATTTGAAATTTTGTACACATATGTATTCTCGATGACAATACATGAATAAATCGTTTTTAGAAATAAATTCAACCCCTAAGGGGTTCAAACGGGGATGTAGGATTTTTTTGACTAATCAACGCCCAGGCCAAATCGCTGAAGCTAGAAACTTGAAATTTGGACAGTTGGTTCCTTTTCTGACGTAAGCATCCACTAAGAAAGGATTTCTCGAAATTCAACCCCTACGAGAGTAGCAACATTTTGAAAGACTAAAATGAACAAAATAAAATATTAGTAAAAAAAACTTTTTAGAGACAAGCTTTTATTGAAATGTAGATACTAAAAAGGAAAAAATAATATTTAATAATTTTGGTTCATAATTATTATAAAAGCGGGGGTTGCGACTAATAAACTATCATAGAGTTTACCAACCGCTTTTATAATAATTATGAACCAAAATCATTAAATATTATTTGTTTCCTTTTTAGTACATTTCAATAAAAGCTTGTCTCTAAAAAGTTTTTTTTACTAAAGTCTAAATCTATAGACGAAACGTCGTACATTTAATTTAATAAATCAAATTATTTTGTCCACTATCCTGCGATTTTGCTTAATTTTATTATAATCACGATGGACACGATTTCTAATATAAGTTTTTTTTACAAATATTTTATTATATTTCATATAAAAAATATTGTGTACGGTGACTCAATAGGTGTTAAAGGTTATTCATTATCAATTATATGGTTTTTCGTTATCTTTGAAAATTGAATAATGTACATACAAATTACTTTAGCTTCTTAAAAAATTAAACAGACATCAAAAACAATTTTAAGTTGATGTTCTTCAAGTGTTTTATCAGAAGAAATTTATGTATTTTCGGCGTTTTCAAATAAATCGCTCGTCTTCGACAGTTTTTTTTGTGGTAGGTACCTACTTTTAAATGATAAGATTAGACGTTTTAAACAGTTCTGGGAAAAATGTACGACGAAGGGCTTTTAACCACTTGAAGATGCCGAAGCAGAGGAATATAATAATATAATGACGTATCTGGTATCTTCAATTTTAGGGTTCCGTACATCCGGGGCTTGAGAATAGCCGAGCGTGTAGCAATGCTGTTGTTTACATAGCGTTGCTATGGTTCCTCTATTACAAGTCCCCAGTTCCCGGGTTCTAGCCCGAGAGCTGGTAAAAGTGTCAATTGGATTTTTAATTTATTATTAAAATAAAAATAATGAATTGAAAATATTAATTGGTGCTAGGCCCAAATAACCTTAGCTGTTGGTGGTCTTAAAAAAAAAAATTAGCGTCGCCATCTTTACATTTACAGCAGGTCGTGAGTATGCAATAACGGGCGGATCAGAGCGAATAAACATAAATCACTATGGAAACTCTCACTATGGAAACTTTCAACACACCTGCCTGTTAATTGAAGTGTGTTTTAAAGACCACCAACAACTAAGGTTATTTGGGCCTAGCACCAATTCATATATTCAATTCATTATTTTTTTTTTTAATAATAAATAGAAAATCCAATTGACACTTTTACCAGCTCTCGGGCTAGAACCCGGTAACTGGGAACTTGTAATAGAGGAACCATAGCAACGCCATGTAAACAACAGCGTTGCTACACGCTCGGCCATTCTCAAGCCCTACCTGCCTGTTAACTGACCCATACCATGCACACTGTAAAAATTGGATGTAAAAATACTTTGAAAATTACGGTAGAATTCGCTCGATTTTCTAAGTGATTTTACATTATTATTTATTTTTACACAGAAAACTTCATAAAAACTTGGACTTTTACTATAAAGTTAAACAAATTTGTGATTTTTACATAAAATAAAAATATTAAAATTATATAATTAGAGTAATATTCCAATAAAGTGTGTAAAAATTACATAATAAAATGTATAGTTACATATATAAAATGGATGAATACAAAACAAATTAATTTAAAATTAGTAACCACGCATGCGCAATGTGTTTTTATGGAATCTACGCGATGTGCAGGCAATACCTGTTTGCGACGCCATTGTCTCTTTGTGTGCCTATTACCAGATTAATCGCTGGCTACAAATGGACCATCGATAATCTATGTAATCGGCCTTCTTATTTCTTACAGTGCATACGTACACGCATGTAAAGTAGCCGTTTTATAGTGGGTATGGCAAAAAATCATTACGATGTCCGTAAAATTCGCTTGAAATAACTTTTTCTTTCACGTCTTTGTGTCAAATATTTTTTTCTAACATACCATAAACGTGTAAATAGTTTTTTTTAATATTGTTATTGTTAAAAATTAAAATATGCTTCCAAGCGCCGTAAAATAGGTATTGTTAACTTTATTAGTGTACGAAAGTGCTTATTGGACTTGCCGCTTATTGACTTTGTCAATATTGTCATTTTTTTTAAGTGTAATTTCGGGAAAGAAATACCTAATCTAAGGCTAGACTTCGAGGATCTCAAGGTAACTATTAACTAGCTTTTGCGTCCCGGATTCGTTTGCATAGAAAATGGCAAGTGACCCCCTACCTATCTCCCTCCGAGCCATAGTTAAATAATAATATTTTACCCAATTTTTGGTTTCATAATACACAAAAATCACAAATTCAGAACGAATCCCCTGGAAGATAGGTAACTCTTATGAAAATTGCCCCCCTCCCCCCGAGCGAAAACCTGGATCCGCGCCTGAGACTAGGAATGCGCGATACGGATCGATCTTTTAGTTTATCGAAACTTAAGCTTTCGATACTTGATATTTTGTATCAATTTTTTTAATGCGATACATAATGATTATCGATACATTTTGGTGCGTATCGATGTATCGATATTATTGTCTGGTCAAGTTCTCAGAATGGTTATTAGCCGAATTACAGGTCGTTTTTTTTTGCTTGTTATTATGTTCTGGGATACTGGATTGATAATGTATCGATCTTTTATAGCACGATTTTATACTGTATCGATACTTTTTGGTAGATTGGAACATCCCTAGTAGGGATGCGCGATACGGATCGATCTTTTAGTGTATCGATACTTTAGCTTTGGACACTCGATATTTTGTATCGATTTTTTTAATGCGATACATAATGAGTATCGATACATTGTCTAGTCTAGTTTTTAGAATGGTCATTAGCCGAATTTCAGGTTGTTGTTTTTTTTTGCTCGTTATTATGTTCTGGGATACTGGATCGATAATGATCGATATATTGAATATCGATCTTTTATGATACGAATTTATACTGTATCGATACTTTATAATAAAATTCAGATCGATACCTAGTGTCGATACTTTTTGGTGGTTCGGAACATCCCTACCTGAGACTAGTAAATATATTGTATTATCCAGCTGTGCAAGCTTTCACGGTCGGCATTGTTCCAAGTCTTCATGGTTTCCGGGCTTGTAGTGACTGGTGTCCTCCCAGGACACCAGTCACTGACACACTGACCTGTGAGCCGCCAAGGAGGACACTTCGACCGCTGCCACATCGCCTTTGAGAATGTCTACTGCAGTTGTAGACGAAACGTCAGGTAGAAATACCACCGGACCACGGTATACAAGCCCGGAAACCATGAAGACTTGGAAATATTGTATTAACGATCTGTACTGTACGATGGTTTATTCGTCTGTCACACCCAAGCATTTAAAAAATTAATTGTACCATAATCGTCGGTTTTGTAAAGACTGCCTTTTTAATTTTTGTAGGCCTTATTTAGGCCGAATTCTTTATCCTTGTACGAATTCCTTTCTTGAGGCACGTCTTTATCCTGCAGCTATAAAAATTTGGCGGTAACCGCTTTAAAGTTATTAATAGTCGAAATATTTAAAGGTATAACAAACTTTACCTGTCGTTTTAATGCTTTCATTTTTTATTATAGTTTTCGGAAACAAATTATACTTTGACGTTTATAAAGTTTTTTTACGGCTCTTAACATACAATCGCAGTTATCAGTGCCGTACGTACCTTAAGGAGTACATGAAATATGATAGATTGTATATCTAGTGGCATAATGAGTGAAATTGACAGTTATTTAACTTATAACAAGCATTAGATGGCTAACAAATTACAAAGTTAAGTATGAATACTGAATATGTCTAAAAACAATTCAAACCAAATGTTCGTGAACGTTACTAATAGTAACTGCTTCCTAACTCCTAAGAAGTTATTTCCAAAATAATTAATTGACATATAGTGTGCTGTGTGAGTTGGGGTATTGCTGTTATATTGTGAAAATAAAACAAAACGTATATTGAATCTTGAAACAAAAAAAAAACAACGTTTATTTAAGGAAAGTATTGAATAATAATAATAATCTGCACAGTGCCCTACGCAATAAGTCACACACGTACACAGTGACACAGTCACACTGTCCCAAGTAAGTTTTCATTTTTAAGTATTTTAGATACAAAATAATACGTTCTTTTTAAAAGTAGGCGAAATCTCGATATTGTCGAGATTTATCGAGATCTCGCCAGACAATCACGCGAGATCTCGAATTGCCAATCTCGAACCCAAACTTATCTCGCGAGATCTCGAATTGCCAATCTCGGCTCGAGATTGCATTCCCTAGGTGTGACAGACGAATAAACCATCGTACAGTACATGATCGTTACATAACCCACCTCCGCTCATGGATGTTTTGTGATGTCATTTATTTTTAAGCTAGTTGTTATTTAATGTAATTAAGACGCTAATGACCTAAATTGTCGACGCGTCTATAATCTACAATAAATAAAATAAATAAATGTATGGTCATAATATCATTACGCACGAGATATTATATAATATGGTATTTTTTGTCATACCCACTGCCTCACTATAAAATAGCTGCTTTTCACTTCATTTTCAGTAGGTATTTTCAAAAAATTTTGACAGTTCATTTGCGTCGCCATCTTTACATTTACAGCAGGCCGTGAGTATATGCAATAGTGAGCGGATAGAATGAATAAACATAAGTTATTATGGCAACCGTTTACTTACCGCACTAGTTATGAAAACACTTTCGGTACGCCTGCCTGTTAAATGACCCAACCCCCCAGGGGGGACACTGGAATTTGGTTCCTATCGCAAATTGCATTCCAAAGTTCTTTGGGAATTAGCGCACCCAGGGACCCGAGCTCGTACCAGTCGGTTTGTGTATGCCGGCTGGCGGATTCTAATACACAAATTGATTATTTGTTGTGTTGAAGACGCTAATGACCTGAGTTGTCGACGCGTCTATAATCTACAGTTAATTAATTAATAAATGACCCAATACAGGTCGATTTAATACAAGCATGAAAAGTAGCTATTTTATAGTGGGTATAGCAAACAAAAATAAGTAAATTTCGACAATATAATTTTAATCTGGTCTCATCGGCTACAGTTTGCGCAACAAGTGCGTTGGGTTTTGCTTCCCACGACCCACACTTTTGGCGCAATCGTTAACCGCACTGCCTCCACGTGGCGGTCTGCTTAGAATGTGATTCGCTTCACCACACATTAAATATTGATGTAGAATTTGTGTCCCGTTGAAGTGGGAAAAAGAAGGCGCATTTCTTTTCCAGGAATGCGAACAGCTGTTTTTGGCCGACAGGTACCTCGCATACAGGATGTCTCGGAATGTTTTTATTTACCTATCGTATATATTAAAACTGTCACTTGAATCCATTGACACAAACAAATAGACTGCTCATTTCGCATGTGCTAAAAATGTTCACCGTTAAGTGAAATAAAATTAAGTGACCTCCTCGAGTCCTCTGTGAATGCTATTTACCCGAATCTGAAAAAATTAACGTTATTGGTCGATGTCTGATCATCTATGAACGCTATTGGCCCTAGTCTTAATTTAAACGGATGTTATTGGTCCGAATCTGGATCTCAATGGATCCTATTGGTCTGAATTACAATCTTGTGAACGCTATTGGTTCACGTCTGAATCTCTATGGATGTTGTTGGTCCGAATCTAAATTTCAGTGAACGCTATTGGTTCGTGTCTGAATCTCTATGGATGTTATTGGTCCGCATCTAAATTTCAGTGAACGCTATTGGTTCGCGTCTGAACTTCTGTGTCATAGTTATTGGTCCGAATGTGAATCTATGCTAGCGTTTATTGGTCACAGTCTGAATGTCTGAATCGATGTTGATGTTATTGGTCTGCGTCTGAATCTCTGTGATCTCTATTGGTGTGAATCTAAACTCTTTGTCAACGCTGTTGACCCGACTCTGAAAAGCAGCCACCACTGTTCATCTCATTCTATTAAGCGACACGTTTTTTGGCGCTAAATGAGCAGTCAATTCTTTATGTTAATGATTGTTTGGAAGTTGGAACCATAGTGGCTTCTTGTTCTTGTTCGAACATGTTGGGTAGGTTGAAAAATTGCTACTTCCGTACTGGGAAATCTATAAATGTCTATTTTTACAGTCTTCTAGGTCCTTGGATCTTGACAGTGTTTTGTTTCTGCAATCTGTGCTTGTCGATACGTTATTGTTTTGTTTGTAGACTGACGTTTATTTTTGTTTTAAATTTTGAAACTTGACTATGGTAATTATAAGAATGTGTTGAAATGTGTATTTTAAATTTTAAAATTGCTTATATTTCTTTCTTAATCAGCTTAAAATAGTAAATTGTGCCACAAGGGAGGAATGTGCTACATTTCCTCCCGCGTATAAAATTGCCACTCGAGCCGAAGGCGAGGGTGGCAAATACGCGGGAGGAGATGTAGTAATTTCTTCCCGTGTTGCGCATACTATTTTTTCTCCTGCCAGGCCGAAAGTTCGCAAAATTGAAAAAAAAAAATTATTAAAATTATTATAAGTGTGGATAACGGGAAGACAGCCAGAAGTAAATACAAATTAGTTATTAACTAATTTGTATTAACTAATTTGTATTTACTTCTGGCTGTCTTCCCGTTATCCACACTTATTATATCAAGATATAGCCGTTATTTCTTTTAATATTAAAATTATTATTTTTATTTATTTTAATAATTTTAAAGGAAAATAATTTTAATGTGTAGGAGACAGAAGTAGGTGCGTGAGAGCCGGCATAAGTACTATTGCGCACGCGCACTTGTCCGTACCACGGGAATAAAGAGCGACTTTGTTCCCGCTTGGCAGGGACGAAAGTACGAACTTTCGGCCTAGGTAGGAGAAAAAAATTATTGTGAAGCCGTTTTAAGTGCTAGACAAAAAAATCCAACGGCGTTAATTAGAAATCGGTCCATCCGTTTGGAAGCTACAATGCTACAGACAGATACACACAGGCAGACAAAGGCTTCAAACTTATAACACTCCTCATTTTTCGTCGGGAGTTAAAAAAAGCTCATTGCAACTTGCAAGATCATTTTGCATGGGCTTTAGTGTGGCTCGTCGTAATATTGGGTCAATTTCAGATATACCGATCGGTTTTACGGGTTTTTTAGATCATCTGTACAAGGTAGGTAAACATAATCTTTGGCGCGAAGTCCCAATAATATTCTCATCTTCCTATTTTTTTTGTGTGAACTGGTATTAAGTGTTGTATACAATCCACTTTTCGGCTTCTCAAGACGATGTTTCTTTCTTGTCTCGTTCTGAGAAGACGAGGGTGGCTGCTGGCTTTTTATCTTCGATCGCAAGACAAGAGCGTCTATGCCAACATTTTTTATAATTTTTCCTATTCCTTCACAAAATATTGTTGAAGTGAAACTTTATGCGGCCCCACTGCCTCAACGATTTGAAGGGTAAGATGCTAATTCGATGAAACAAAGAATTCAACACGGAAAAGAATATCTAGAATTCATCTCCGCATCTGTGCTATAATATAATAGATAGATAGATAGTTTATTTCTTCGCGTAACCAAAGTGGATGCGAACGTTATACAAATACAAAACGTAATACAGATTAGAATTATTAGAATTCCCTGTCTGGGAATCCTAAAGAACTGATGAAACATTAGGGAAGCACAATAGACCTGGCGTTGCTATGGTTCCTCTATTACAAGTCCCCACTTCCCGGGTTTTAGCCCGAGAGTTGGTAAAAGTGTCAATTGGATTTTCAATTTATTGTTAAAAAAAACAATGAATTGAAAATATGAATTGGTGCTAGCCCCAAATAACCTTAGCTGTTGGTGGTCTTTAAAACACAATTTCTCGTCTCGGTAACGGCACTCCTAATCGACCCTGATCTAGCACAAAAAAAAGGGTGTGGGTCTCGGGACCCCCGACAGATGTGAAACATCAAAGAAAACGTTATTGAACTCGGTGGTTTCCCTATGTAGTAGTAGGTATATATTTTTTCAAAAGCAGCAACTAACTGTTATGCTGACGTAATCCTATATACTGCACTGTAACTCACGCGGTTGCGGCGTTTGAGCACGCCTGAGCCAGAAACGCAACTAAATACACAGCGAAGTATTTATATTACATATCTACACGTGTATACATATACTTTTGCTTTACAGTACGTTCTTATGTATACTCTCTCTCTCTTCTCGTGCCCGAGCGCGCGGAAGCCGAGAGAGTGCCGCAGTGGTGGGGAGAACAGCAGCGAAGGAGCGGACCAGAAATTTCATTGCATATTTCCCCTCACGCGGCTGTTCACTGCCCGACATGTTTCACATCAATAATACTGCACCGAATATTTGACATAGGCAGTTTTGCCTTACGCCCATAGATATATTACTTACCTACCTGTCGTAAGGTTTAGATTTCTGTTTCTGTGTTTGGAATATTTCGTTTTTTTTATGTGGCAAGGTTGTTGCAATGGCAGGTACATTCTGTTCACGGTGTTATTAGTTATTTTATTATTTTTTCTATAGCAAGTGTCATTCTGGATAAATAACCTGCCAAAAACAGCTGATTGTTGTCTGTATGACTTAGTGTCTGTTCAGTATCAATGGGTGTGACTCTCGGTCACACAAACTTAAGAGGACCAGTGTTCGAATCCCTGCTGCGGTTTCAACATCTCTTGAGAGCAGTTTTTACTTGTAATTTGCGTACAATGGCACATCGTTAATGTTTTGTTAAATAGATTTTTACTTCCCACCTCTATACTATGGTAGGGAAGTAATGGATTTAGTCCGAAAAAAATATTTTGAGATTTTAACAGATCTTCACGTTTTGAGACCCTAGCAATCGTTTGTCTATATGTCTATATGTGTGTGTGTATGTGGTCAATTTTTCGCCTTCGATATCGTAAAAACGGAACAACATACGGCCATGCCGATTGTTCTATTGTGTTTATCAGCCTTTAACTTAGATCTGATTAGATTTTGAGTCAAATCGGTTCAGTGGATCCTGAGATATTAAAAAAAAACGTCCTCAATGTCACGTATTAACATAGGTAAAAAAAATTCGACTGATGACCAGTCCTATACTTCCCACCTAGTAAATATTTGCAAAAAATAAACACTCTTTTTTTTATTCTTTGACTAGGCCCAAATAACCTTAGCTGTTGGTGGTCTTTAAAACACAATTTAATTTTTATTCTTTGAAAAAAGCATGGCCCTCTTTTTTGTTTGGTGATCTACTGATGGCTAGCTTAATATAGCAAAAATCATGGTTACCTTGATTTACGTACAATTTTTATTTTTTTTAGTAAAATATTTTTTTTCTCGAAAACTATACATTTTAGAGAAAAAAAATATTTACATTTTTTTCATACTATAACATCTAGAATTCATTTATATTTTTTTTTACCTATGTTAATACGTGACATTGAGGACGTTTTTTTGAATATCTCAGGATCCACTGAACCGATTTGACTCAAAATCTAATCAGATCTAAGTTAAAGGCTGATAAACACAATAGAACAATCGGCATGCCCGTATGTTGTTCCGTTCTTAAGATATCGAAGGCGAAAAATTGACCACATACACACACACATACACACATACACACATACACACATACACACACACATACAGACATCAGTCAGAAAATGATCTTAAACGATTGCTAGGGTCTCAAAACGTGAAAATCTGTTAAAATCTCGAAATATTGTTTTCGGACTGAATCCATTACTTCCCTACCATAGTAGAGGTGGGAAGTAAAAAATATAAATGAATTCTAGATGAAATGTAAATATTTTTTTTCTCTAAAATGTATATAGTTTTCGAGAAAAAAATATTTTACTAAAAAAAGAAAATTGTACGTAAATCAAGGTAACCATGATTTTTGCTATATTAAGCTAGCCATCAGTAGATCACCAAACAAAAAAGAGGGCCATGCTTTTTTTCAAAGAATAAAAAAAGAGTGTTTATTTTTTTCAAATATTTACTAGGTGGGAAGTATAGAACTGGTCATCAGTCGAATTTTTAGATTATATAGACGCTCGACAGTTGTGTTTTGTTGACTGAACGAAAGAAGCTCCGTCCGGACTTTGGATCGTTTGTTCTGTTGTTAAACTGGGACTGCTACACCTCGGGGTTTACACGATTTTCTAAATGATTTTACATTATTATTTATTTTTACACAGAAAACTTCATAAAAACTTGGACTTTTACTGTAAAGTTAAACAAATTCGTGATTTTTACATAAACTAAATTAAAATTACATAATTTGTGTAATATTTCAATAAAGTGTGCAAAAATTACAAAATAAAATGTATAGTTACATATATAAAATGGATGAATACAAAACAAATTAATGTAAAATTAGTAACCACGCATGCGCAATGTGTTTGTATGGAATCTACGCGATGTGCAGGCGATACCTGTTTGCGACGCCATTGTCTCTGGTGTGTGCCTATTACCAGATTAATCGCTGGCTACAAATGGACCATCGATAATCTATGTAATTGGCCTTCTCATTTCTTAAAGTATATAGCAACCTAGCTTACCGTTTGTGAGATAGAACCAATTGTCCCCCCAGGGGAACATTGGAATGTGGTTGCTATCGCAAATTGCATTCGGCTTGAGAATAGCCGAGCGCGTAGCAATGCTGTTGTTTACATGGCGTTGCTATGGCTCCTCTATTACAAGTCCCCAGCTAGTTCCCGGGTTCTAGCCTGAGAGCTGGTAAAAGTGTCAATTGGATTTTCAATTTATTATTAAAAAAAATAATGAATTGAAAATATGAATTGGTGCTAGGCCCAAATAACCTTAGCTGTTGGTGGTCTTTAAAACACAATTTAGCAATTTTTAGCAAATTGCATTCCTATTTTCTTTGGGAATTAGCGCTCCCAGGGACCCGACCTCGTACCAGTCGGGGGCTTGAGAATAGCCGAGCGTGTAGCAATGCTGTCGTTTACATGGCGTTGCTATTACAAGTCCCCAGTTCCCGGGTTCTAGCCCGAGAGCTGGTAATAGTGTCAATTGGATTTTCAATTTATTATTAAAAAAAATAATGAATTGAAAATATGAATTGGTGCTAGGCCCAAATAACCTTAGCTGTTGGTGGTCTTTAAAACACAATTTAACAAATTTTACCAAATTGCATTCCAATGTTTTTGTGAATTAGCGCTCCCAGGGGCCCGAGCTCGTACCAGTCGGTTTGTGTATGCCGGCTGGCGGATTCTAATACACAAATGGATTATTTTTTGTGTTGAAGACGCTCTAATGACCTGAGTTGTTGACGCGTAATAATCTACAATTAATTAAATAATTAAAATTATTGTGATAGACGGACGGATGGACAGACATCGTGGGCTCAGTAATAGGGTTCCGTTCAGAGGCACGGAACCCTAAAAAAACAGTAATTCACACCGGACAACACCGGCGGTCATACAGAGCTGGGCTTAAGCGGGGCTCACAATGCGCGTCCACAATTCATTGTGCCCGTTAAATAGAAAAGGCGATCGTATATTCAGAAACCCATGTAGAAATAATGACGTGAAATATAGTTAATCTTTTTCTTTTTTTTTGTTACAATATTTTACCACACATTTAGGTGACATTACGGCACAATGATGTCTTTCTATTAACTTCCGACGAAACAGGTTAATGCAGCGGTTCTCAAACTTGTCGTATGCTGCTCCTCCTTGAGCGACCCATAGACGTTATAGATCCTCGAGCTAGTGACAATTTTTTGGTGTTATTTATTCAAGGCCTTATTTTTGTGAAAATGTTGAGGGAGGCATATTAAAGTGTCCTGAGTAAGGGATTTTGCTAGATAGCGGTTTGGGAGGGATGCAGAACGCCTCCAACATGTAACAAAAAAATGGTCACAATTATTATTGCTTCAAGGCTGAAATTGTTTGTATAACTTGTCGGTGACGTAATAATGCTATATTATAATATTTGCAGATCTATTGGTCAGTATTAAAGGGATGGCAGATCACCCTAAACGTGCACGTTTAGGGTGATCTGCCACCCCTTTAATACTGACCATTCGATCTGCAAATATTATAAAGGCATTATTGGGTCACCGACAAGCTATACAAACAATTTCAGTCTTGAAGCAATAATAATTGTGACCATTTTTTTTGTTACATGTTGGTGGCGGTCTGCATCCCTCCCATACCGCTATATAGCAAAATCCCTTACTCAGGGCACTTTAATATGCCCCCCTCAACATTTTCACAAAAATAAGGCCTTGAATAAATAACACCAAAAAATTGTCACTACCTCGAGGATCTATAACGTCTATGGGTCGCTCAAGGAGGAGCAGCATACGACAAGTTTGAGAACCGCTGCAAATTTCGTCGGGTACATGACATGTCATGTACCCGACGAAATTTATATTATTAGTTCAAGGTTCAAATTTTAATATGTTGTTACGGCGACTGTTTTAAGCATATATTTCAATTTGCAGAACAAAATGTCGGTATTAACAACAGTAAACTTCCCCTTCCAAGAAATGTGGGACCGGTTTGTGTACATTTTTTGGAAAAGTCCTTAAACTATTACAGTAGGCCATTCTTACGATTCGAATCACCTTCTTATATAATATAAATCAAATCACCTACAACTTTCTCACGACCAAGATTTCTTTTCAAAATACTCGGTCGAACGATCGACAATGGTACAATTTTTACGATCACAATTTGTCGAAATGTAGGCGCCTAACTGCTTCAGAACTTTTCAAATACAAAGAACATATTTTACTTTTGTTATTACTTATTCAGTACCTATTTAGGTAATATAGTCAGTATTGATAACTAGCAACTTTTGCCTGTAGACAGTGTAGTATTATATTATACAGGGTGTCCCAAAATTGCTGGGACACAGAGCTACTACGTGTAGTAGAGGTCAAAATAAGTCGATTGGACCCAATTTATTTATGTACCAAAATGTACCGTTTGCCCGTGAGAAGAGTTCAAAGTTTACATGAAATTTTGTATTACCTACAATTTTATTAAACTTGTACTAGGAATATCTGTTAGCATTACTTAAGAAAACATTTTTTCCTTCGGAACTATGCGGAATACGAAATTTTTACAAGAGTAACAAAATGAAAATAATTAATTCGTCTTCTCGCTAAAAAAAATTGAGAACCGTATTACCACCCCTAAGAAAGTTCTGAAAAAAGTGTCAGGGGGTGAGGGTGGTTTTAACCCTTCTACAATTTATTTTGGGTTTCTTTGATTACCGAAAGGAGAGTAATCCTCTAAAATGCACTTTTGTCGAATTTCATTCAATTTGTTTCACTCATTTCTGAACAGCGTGCAAAAATGTGTTTTTTATGTAAACTTTGAACTCTTCTCACGGGCAAACGGTAGGTACATTTTGGTAAAAAATAAATTGGGTCCAATCGACTTATTTTGACCTCTACTACACGTGGTAGCTCTGTGTATTGTACCAACAGAGAAAATATGGTATTTGCTAAAAATATTGATTTTATTGCAATAAAATCTTAGTAAATAACGAAATTAGGCTATTTATCTCGCAACTCAGTTATTTAGTGAATGGATTTTTTTTTGCATTGGGTTTTTAATAGTGAGTACAAAAAAGTTTGCCCTTTAAAAATTCCCGCTTTTCGAAATTTTTTACTTATCCATGAGCTATCTAACTGTGTCGAAAAAAATTGTTCGCCGCTACTCTACAGAAGTATTTTCGAATTTCGATTAATAAAAACTTTTTAACAAAAAAAAAACCTTCAAAAAGGCACTAAAAAGAGGAGAATAATGAAATTTTGAGGTCTGTGCCAATTAAAATATGAAATTGGTTAAAAAGAAGATATTAATCACTATACTATACTTTTTAACCGACTTCATATTTTAATTGGCACAGACCTCAAAATTTCATTATTTTTCTCTTTTTAGTGCCTTTTTGAAGGTTTTTTTTTTGCTAAAAAGTTTTTATTTTTTACTTTTTAGTGTCAAAAAGTAACATTTACCTTAAAGAATCACGCGTCGTTACTTACTTTTTTATTAAAATCAGCCGAACTACTGAACCGATTTTGATGAAATTTCTCTGGGACCTATCTGAAAGTATATCCTTTCAAATAAAAAAAATTTTTCAAAATCGGTTCATAAACGACGAAGTTATCTGCGAACATACATAACCACATAAAAAATATACCTATACGGTCGAATTGAGAAACCCCTTTTTTTTGAAGTCGGTTAAAAATGGAAACACTTGACGCGGAGTGTTGTAGTAAGAAGGGTGTTCAGTAATTAATATTCATGTCCCATGTAAGAGTTATAGACCTATCCATGGGCTATCTGACGCTAATGACCTCAGTTGTCGGGCGTCTATAATTTACAATTCCATGGGCTATCTAACTGAGTTAAAAATTTGTAAAATCTGGAAGCGGTCACCATAAAAAATAATTTTTTAGAGATACTACTTTTTACTTCCCACCTCTACTATGGTAGGGAAGTAATGGATTTAGTCCGAAAAAAATATTTCGAGATTTTAACAGATTTTCACGTTTTGAGACCCTAGCAATCGTTTAAGATCATTTTCTGACTGATGTCTGTATGTGTGTGTGTGTGTGTGTGTATGTGTGTATGTGTGTGTGTATGTGTGTGTGTGTGTATGTGGTCAATTTTTCGCCTTCGATATCTTAAGAACGGAACAACATACGGGCATGCCGATTGTTCTATTGTGTTTATCAGCCTTTAACTTAGATCTGATTAGATTTTGAGTCAAATCGGTTCAGTGGATCCTGAGATATTCAATAAAACGTCCTCAATGTCACGTATTAACATAGGTAAAAAAAAATATAACTGAATTCTAGATGTTATAATATGAAAAAAATGTAAATATTTTTTTTCTCTAAAATGTATAGTTTTCGAGAAAAAAAATATTTTACTAAAAAAAATAAAAATTGTACGTAAATCAAGGTAACCATGATTTTTGCTATAATAAGCTAGCCATCAATAGATCACCAAACGAAAAAGAGGGCCATGCTTTTTTCAAAGAATAAAAATTAAATTGTGTTTTAAAGACCACCAACAGCTAAGGTTATTTAGGCCTAGTCAAAGAATAAAAAAAAAGAGTGTTTATTTTTTGCAAATATTTACTAGGTGGGAAGTATAGGACTGGTCATCAGTCGAATTTTTTACCTTAAAAATACGATCTCAAAAAAAATGCTTCAGTAGGGTGGCCACTTCCAGATTTTCCAAATTTTTTCGACACAGTTAGATAGCTCATGTATAGGTCTATACTCCTTACATGCGGAATTAATATTTATTGAACACCCTTCTTGCGTGTAATAAAGACCACCAACAGCTAAGATTATTTGGGCCTAGCACCAATTCATATTTTCAATTCATTATTTTTTTTTAATAATAATTTGAAAATCCAATTGACACTTTTACCAGCTCTCGGGCTAGAACCAGGAAATTGGGAACTTGTAATAGAGGTACCATAGCAACGCCATATAAGTAAACAACAGCACTGCTACACGCTCGGCCATTCTCAAGCCCCGAACACCCTTCTTACTAGAGCGTTTCGCGTAAAGGGTTTAGCTAAATTTTGATCAAAATGCGTAGACAAATATGTTTTCGAAGTGGAAATCGTACAAAAAAGATATACAGATTGTATCAAATTAAACCTGTACATAGGGCATTCTGTGTGTAAGACAGAGATTGATACATAAAGCAATAAGTAAAAATGAGATAAATTATCGCTAATAGGATGTTACGTGGTTACTGTAAATAAATATGTAATACCGAACAACTGCCATCGTTGTTTTCTACAGTAAAAATAGTCACTACTGAAATTATTGATAAAATGGCAATTTATACTGTTCGGGAAAAAATTCAAATAATTAAATGGTTTTATGGTGGTAATTCAACAGCCGACATAATAAAATTATTTGTAGCTGCCTTTGAAAATAGCATAGAAGGAGCGAAAAACAAAGATGACGCTATTGGGTTGTATAAATATTATTCATTTATAAATTAATAATATTTATACAAACTAATAGCGTCATCTTTGTTTTTCGCTCCTTCTATGCTATTTTCAAAGGCAGCTACAAATAATTTTATTATTATTATTTGAATTTTTACAGTAACCATGCGTAACATCCTATTAGCAATCATTTATCTCATTCTTACTTATTGCTTTATGTATCAATCTCTGTCTTACATACAGAATGCTCTATGTACAGGTTTAATTTGATACAATCTGTACATATACACAGTTTAAAAAATATCGTTTCAATCGATCAATTATTTTTCGAGCAGGATCGATTTGAAATTCTACAATGGAGAAATATTATGTGGACACAATCAAATGTCATAATCAAATTGGATTTTCTGACAGTTCTTTTTGCAACCCAGCATGTAAAAATGCAAAATAAAAAAACGGTATTTTATTATGAAATTGCATAATCTGCAACGAAAAAAAAATGGGGGTGGTTGAACAAGGGTGCAGACAAACAAGCAAACAGCGCCAAATGTCGAACGGTCGAGGTAAGTGCAATTACAATGTGTAACCAACCAATAAGTTCAGGACGCGGGGTGTATGTCGTTGACCTTCTGGCAGTTGAAATATACTAGACAAAACGGACTTCAATTTTATACCGTTTGTTATGTAATTAACAATTACACTAGGAAATATGCATTTATGGAAATGCCGTCGCAGGGGCGGAATAAACAGTTTTTTTTATGTAAAAATAATTGACCGAGTGAACGAGGTTCCGTTCAGGACCGTTGCTAGGGGGGACATGTAATATCCCGCTTTTTAAATTTTGTTTCCTACTTCAAACTTCTGACGACCAGGGGCGGTCTAGATTTTTCGGGGCCTAGGGATTATTGAAGTCCAGTGGGGCCATATTTTTGTTAGGTTAAGCATCTTTCAATAGGGGCTTAAAATTCATTTCATATTCATTTCATTTTTTTGCACTGACAATTTCGTTACCTAGGAAACAGTCATGTGAATGGTGCTTTGAATATCGTAATAGTTATTTTCGATACGTGTGCGTAAAGTGAGGTATTCTAGTAGGCTTAAATTGAGACACAAGCGAAGGGACTGACGCATACACAACGAGATCTCTGACGGCTCGTGGGGGTATACAGTGCACTCGATCTGGTTGTGTATGCGTCAGTCCCTTTAGCGAGTGCCTAAATTTATGCCTACTAGATATCTCACTTTAAGCGGACGTATCGAACATAATTTTTTATAACGACTGCTTCTAAAGTTTAATAAAGAGAAAAAAAATTATGAAAACGGAAAATTCGCTCTTCTAGTCCTTAGAACTTTACAATTACAGACTAAGTTACGATTTAGTTTATTTTTATTAAAGTTATTAACTTCTGTATAAATCATTAAATACATGACTCTCTCATGATGTGGACTTTGTATCCGCGATACTATATATAGGAACACATCGATCGATAGCCAGTAATTAGTGCTTGTATTATCCAAGTGTGCAAGCTTTCACGGCCGGCATTGTTCCAAGTCTTCATGGTTTCCGGGCTTGTAGGCCATGGTCCAATGGTATTTCTACCTGACGTTTCGTCTACAACTGCGGTAGACATTCTCAAAGGCGATGTGACCTGTGAGCCGCCAAGGAAGACACTTCGACCGCTGCCACATCGCCTTTGAGAATGTCTACCGCAGTTGTAGACGAAACGTCAGGTAGAAATACCATATTGGACCACGGCCTACAAGCCCGGAAACCATGAAGACTTGGAAGTGCTTGTATTGTACAAAGTTCGGAAATTTCGCTTTGGACTTTCACGCACGGTGACTAAAATACGCCTCTTTACGCCCGCCTCACAGTGCTCGAATATTGAACTTTAGAAGCAGAAGTTATAAAAATTAAATTTTGGCTGCGAAAAACATGGCGGATCGAACGAACCAATCAGAAATCGACACCCCTTTGTCTTTAACTCTTACAAGAGAAACTCTACATATACCTATACGATAGCTATATGCTTTTGCTGTTTGCAGATTTTGCGGTCAGTAATTCAAAGGAAAATAATATATGATTGATTGTACAGAACACTCGGCGCGCGAGCCTAAAGGTACGTGCATTACGCAGCTGGGATTCTAGATGGTAGCATGTATGGTAGATGGTGGCTGAAATTATAAGCGCTTATAGGTTTGCACAACGAAGCTTTGATACTAGCATTGATACAAGCTTAAATCGCGTTTGAAATGTCAGATAGCGAAGACGAATATTTGTGTTCTTCTGCTACAAAGTGGTATATTTTAAATACAAATTTGGGTAGGAGCTATCATGTCCATCCTATTAAATGAAAACGATCTAAACATGGCGAATTTCGTCATTTATACCAAGAATTAAAATTTTACCCAAACCGATGTTTTGAATATTTACGTATGGAACCTAACACTTTTAAATACGTCTTAGAAAAAACTCAAAACAAATTAAATAAAAACTGGCAAAATTTCACTTATTAAACTAGTCACATCCATTGCGAAACTTGTAACGGCCATTTGATAGTTGTCACACGTTGATTGTAGTAGTCAGCGCGTTGAAAGAATGGTGAGATACATTCTTGAATCTAGACCAGCTCTTGTAACAGCGCTTATACCTGCTACACTCACTGCTTCGTTGTGTACGCTCGCATATATAACAATGCATTAATTTAAGTAAGCCCTGCTATGATCTACGCTACCATCTAGAATCCCAGCTCCATACTGCACGTACCTTAACTCGTTTGAAGTTCGTTCAATTTTTTTCAAGTTATTTTTATCAATTATAGTTATCAAGATACACTAAACCAACGAGAAGGAAACGCGCGCTGTGTCTTCATAGTTGACAGAATATAAAAAAATAGAATATTATTATAATAGTGTCCGTCGTCCGTGAAGAATGAGCGGATGTGCGGGTCGCGAGCCAAACGAATCAACAGGCATGCGTGCGATCATCGGACTGAAACGTTGAAGAAGAAAAAGCAAGCGACAGACGGGTCTCTTTTTACTGCGTTTATGCGCGACGTTATATTTAATCGTAACATTTTGCCCTAAATGCCGGACTACAGCTATTTTATATATAAATTAGAGTCAGAAGGGTATTTTCAATCGTTTATTCATAATCAATTATAGTCAATTTTTTGCGAGATCAACCTTAAACGTGCGTATTTTCTTGTTTTCATAGCTGATAGGTATAGACCGTATAGATCAAGGGGGCCCAACTTAAAAATTAAGTGGGGCATATTTTTAATAAAATGTTAGTAAAAAAAAACTTTTTAGAGACAAGCTTTTATTGAAATGTACGAAAAAGGAAAAATATAATATTTAATAATTTTGGTTCATAATTAGGTATTACAACAGCGGGGGTTGTAATCTCCATGATAGTTTATTAGTCGCAACCCCCGCTTTTATAATTATGAACCAAAATTATTAAAATAAAATTAAGAAAAATCGCAGGATAGTGGACAAAAATATTAATATTAATTTTCATAAATATTGTTATGTTTATGTATGTACTTGAAAAAGTCTAAATCTATAGACGAAACGTCGTACATTTAATTTAATAAATCAAATATTTTTGTCCACTCTCCTGCGATTTTTCTTAATTTTATTATAATCACGATGGACACGATTTCTAACACAAAATTATTAAATATTATATTTTTCCTTTTTAGTACATTTCAATAAAAGCTTGTCTCCAAAAAGTTTTTTTTTACTAATATTTTATTTTGTTCATTTTAGTCTTTCAAAATTTTACCGCCCTTTGACACCCGTAGGGATTGAATTTCTAAAAATCCTTTCTTAGTGGATACTTACGTCAGAAAAGGAATCTACTGTCCAAATTTCAAGTTTCTAGTTTCAGCGTTTTGGCCTGGGCGTTGATTAGTCAAAAAAATCCTACATCCCCGTTTGAACTCCTTAGGGGTTGAATTTATTTCTAAAAACGATTTATTCATGTATTGTCATCGAGAATACATATGTGTACAAAATTTCAAATCGATCGGATACGTGGAAGTTGTTCAAAATTGACTTGCAAGATTTGACCTAAACAAACACACAAACAAACTAACATACATTGTATGTTAAATAAAAGCTTGTAATAAAAACTTTTTAACAAAAAAAAAAACCTCCTTCAAAAAGGCACTAAAAAGAGGAAAATAATGAAATTTTGAGGTCTGTGCCAATTAAAATATGAAGTTGGTTAAAAAGAAGATATTAATCACTATACTATACTTTTTGACCGACGTCCGACTTCATATTTTAATTGGCACAGACCTCAAAATTTCATTATTTTCCTCTTTTTAGTGCCTTTTTGAAGGAGGTTTTTTTTTGCTAAAAAGTTTTTTATTTTTTACTTTTTAGTATCAAAAAGTAACATTTACCTTAAAAGAATCACACGCCCCGTTACTTACTTTTATTAAAATCAGCCGAACTACTGAACCGATTTTGATGGCATTTCTATGGGACCAATCTGAAAGTATACCCTTTCAAATAAAAAAAAATTTTCAAAATCGGTTCACAAACGACAAAGTTATCCGCGAACACACATAAAACATAAATAAAAATATATACGGTCGAATTGAGAAACCTCCTTTTTTTGAAGTCGGTTAAAAAATAGTCTGTCTGCGGGTCAAATAGACCACTCTATGTCTGTGATAAATATATCTAACCATGTTGTGTCGCTGAGGCAGCAATGGTGTGGCGGGAAAATTCAAATGTGGCGGCGGGCCATGAAGGCCCTTGAGTTGGACACCCTTGGTATAGATAAACCAACCAATATATTATGTGCGTTCTCTACTTCATCGCTAAAAAGGCCAGACATCTGGCAACTCTAAACTCATAACGTGACTTGGAAGTTGGAGACACACACAAAGTGACAAAATGTACCATTTGTGTTAAAAATTGAATCGGAAATCGATCTACTAAATAAAATCATTAATGAACTTCCAGTCTTGCACAGCATGTTGAATGTTGACGCTATTCAAGTGTGCATTTCCATACGGGCAACCTTGTAAGTGCAGCAGTTTCCGTTTCTTGTAAGTTGGTAGGGTGTATAATTTCTTCAGTCGGTTTCTTCTATACTGAGAGTTGGGTACAGTGAAATTTTATTTATGGGTACTGTAAATTATGATTCGCACGTTCAAACACAAATATATTCCACGAAAGACATATGGAAACAGTTGCAAGGCTGGAAATACTTTTGGAGGTAAAAATATTTGACAGCAATATCACTACAATATGATAAATTAAAAAATTTTGTTGGAAAGCAGCCATTTGTATAATTGATTCCAAACATATCGGAAAAAATCATTTTACCAACCATAGTCACAGTCAGGATTCTAACCTGAACCTTTCCACTTTCGCAGCGGAATGAGCTTACAATTACTCAACCGTGACATGATTACTAATTTAACTTTCTCCTTATATGCTTCGGAATCAATTGATTTTCACTACATGCGAGTGCTAATTCATTATAGCTATAGGTTGTAGAATCTTGACTGTGACTATGGTTGGTAAAATGATTTTTTCCGATATGTTTGGAATCAATTATATAATTGGTTGCTTTCCAACAAAAATTTTCATTTGCAATTCAGCCGTATAAATCTATTAAGTTATGATAAATTAAAGTCCCCCGCCGCGTCTGTCTGTATGTACGTTCGCGCTAATTTCAGAAACTACTGTGGGGATTTTCATTCAGTTATGACCAATATATATCACACTTGTGAATCCTCCAAGATTTGTATACAAGCGACTAGACCCTGCAGTCAGGGTCCATTCTGATTGGTCGAATATCCCATCTTGATGTCGTTTGACACACACAAACACACCTAAACGAACGTAACAACTAACTAGTGAACTCTGTATACTAATATGGATAGTTGATAGCGATTCAAAAATGGGTTTTGTATGTGGAGAATGTTCAAACACATATTCTTCAAGACAGACATTAATGTTCACAAAATTAGAATGAAAACTTCAGGTAAGGCTTGTAATCTAATTATTTCTATAAAAGTCGATCAATTTTTCTGACATTTCAAAATAAAACTAAATTAAAATTTATTTTTCTATTCCAATTTCTCAAGAACACTGTTATTATATAAATTTTGGACACCTATAATATCTCAAATAATAGGTAATATTAAATTAGTTTTTATTTTGAAATGTCAAAAAATTGATCGACTTTTATAGAAAGAATTAGATTACAAGCCTTACCTGAAATTTTCATTCTAATTTTGTGAACATTAATGCCTGTCTTAAAGAATATGTGTTTGAACATTCTCCACATACAAAACCCATTTTTTAATCGCTATCAACTATCCATATTAGTATACAGAGTTCACTAGTTAGTTGTTACGTTCGTTTAGGTTCGTGTGTGTGTGTCAAATGACATCAAGATGGAGTATTCAATCAATCAGAATGGACCCCGACTGCAGGGCCTAGTCGCTTGTGATTTACATTTGCCTTATGCGCTAGTGGCGTCGCGAGTGGCAAAAACTTGCAGTTTTATGTCCCAATTGTCAATCTCAATTCTCAACAAAGTAATTGTTATAACGGTACGGAACCTTAACGGCGCGAGTTTTATTCGCACTTTGCCGTCCTTTTTCTTAATTTAGCCATGTTTGTGTTGTTTCACTGTATTTAAAAATGGAACAGATCTGTCACAAATTAAGTGCGGTACCAAATTTCGGTCTCGTTATTTGACACCGCTCTGGAACATGTGTCGATTTGAAATGACAGGCGGCCAAATAAAAATCGATTGCACAAGTTCTTTGTAGGGGACGCGTAAGAATGCGACTTCTTCAAATTGCCCCTCTCTTGGCTCCATTCTCGTCCCAAATCAAACTTTTACGGGACAATATGAACTTTTGAAATCTAGTCTCAAAGAACTCAAGGAATCGTTTGCAAATTATTAGATAGGGTTAAATTAATTATTATAGTCCAAGCGGCAGGTAATAAATGAAGGGGGTTACCTGGAAAGTATTCCGAAGTTAGTGATACTTTGGTGTGTTGTTTGCGGGTACTCTGTGGAGTAGAATCTGTGTTTTCGACCTCGAGGACCCTGTGCTAACGTGGGGGGAGCCGAAAAACCACGAAATTTTACCACCTTTTTTTGCTTTTTTCGAAATCTTTCAGAAACGGTCGACTTAAGCAATTCTTTCATTATGTAATGTTTTAAAGAGGATTACATTTCTTACAATTTTCTGTGGTACTAATGGTAAACGCGCTGCAGCTTCTTGAAAATCACCCTCTCCGCTTTTTGTAACCTTGGTAACCAATGTGTATTTTCAATTTAAAGTTCGATGAAGAACAAAATAAATAAAACTATTGAAAAGAATAATACATTTTAACCATTGGTTACCAAGGTTACAAAAAGCGGAGCGGGTGATTTTCAAGAAACTGCAGCGCGCTTACCATTAGTACCACAGAAAAGTTGTGGGAATGAAAATTGTAGGAAATGTAATCCTCTTTAAAACATTACATACTGAAAGAATTGATTAAGTCGACCGTTTCTGAGAGATTTCGAGAAAAGCAAAAAAGATGGTAACATTTCGTGGTTTTTCGGCTCCCCCCACGTTAACACAGGGTCCTCGAGGTCGAAAACTCAGATTCTACGCCACAGAGTACCCACAAACAACATGCCAAAATATTATTAACTTCGGAATTCTTTCCAGGTAAAAAGTACCTGACTGATGTATTAGGGAATAAAATAAATTTTGATGTACTGTAGTTTTAAGTTCGTATCAAAATTTATTGGTGGGTGTTGGTACAAAAAATTATTTCAGTTTACGATATATAAATTACAAGCGGTCCTGTCCTGCTTCGCGCGAACGACTCTTGAAAATATCGACATTTCAGTCGGTGGGAACAAATTTATTATGGCGATTAATTCGATATTTATAAATTCAAATTTAAGTTCTTGTGGAAGCATAAGTTCTTTGTTTCTTCAGTATGGTTTCTTGCGACGACTGCAGATGTCGGTAAAGTAAGTATCGTCTTTCAATAGCGTAGTCGATAGGGACATCTGGTTTGTTAAAGTGCTTACTAAGCGACAGCTCTCGTTCCCGATCAAACAGTCAACTGCAGTTGTGTAGTACATTGGTTTGACCACTTTACAGTTGTGGCAGCACTTCACAACTAGTATTGTCATTGTGTTTTAAAGACCACCAACAGCTAAGGTTATTTGGGCCTAGCACCAATTCATATTTTCAATTCATTATTTTTTTTTTTTAATAATAAATTGAAAATCCAATTGACACTTTTACCAGCTCTCGGGCTAGAACCCGGGAACTGGGGACTTGTAATAGAGGAACCATAGCAACGCCATGTAAACAACAGCGCCGCTACACTCACAACTAGTAGTTAACTTTTATATACATAGTAGCTTTACGACCGTGTTCCCGAAGGTTTAATTGCGTGAACGTCGATTCAAACCTAGTTATGCCTAGGCCCGAACTTAAAGACCCAGGGCTCGTAGGCACTTGACAGTTGGCCCCCCCCCCCAAGCCCAAAAAAAGGGGGGAAAATGGAATTGGATGGACATTTAGCAACAAAAAAAAGTCGCCAATTGGGTTATCTTACAAAATTTTTGGGTTTTTTTTCTTTAATTTCCATCTCCGCTCTGACCGGGGCCCCCTCGGTGGCTGGGCCCCTAGGCCGGTGCCTTGTTGGTCTAGGCAGAAATTCGGGCCTGGTTATGCCGTTGGACAAATCACCACTACTTAATCTGTGTTACTATCGATTAAATTTAATTTAATATATTTACAGGTACATTTAATCGTTTGTTAGTTATACGGAACCGTCGGCGCACTTGATCGACTTTTATTTGAATTTGAGGTACTTTCTGCCATTCTTCAACTCTTCGTTTGCCCTATACAAAATAGAAATTAAATACATTATATTATCATAATACATATTATTTCGCGTCTGTCTGTCTGTGCCCAATTTTCTCCGTAACTAATGAATGGATTTTGTTCCGGTTTTCACGATTCACGAGGAAGGTTTAGGTGTATAATTGAAATTGGCCAGCCCGGGTAAAAATCGGGGGTAATTTCAGAAGACCGATTTCAAGAAAAATTTCACTGTTCAATAGGTGATATTTTACTTTAAGACATCTAGGCTGTAATAACTGGAGTAATGTATTAATAAATCATAAATTCATAGCACCCGGACGCGTCGCCACCCGGACGAAGCGGGACCGGGCGCTACTAGTTTTGGATAAAAACGAAAACAAATCGGTATTGTGGCATAAATGGATCTCATCTTGATTGCCGAATAAATTTGATCGATTTATTTCCAAATAAAAAATGATTATATAGAAAGTCATAATGTTTTGTTTGCCAGTGATTTGTCTTGGCTCGATAAAAATTTGTGAGACACGTCGCGTATAAAAAAAATTCATTATAATTTTTAATTAGACATTTGGGTGCTGGCTTACCTATGAATGAATAATGAATTATTTAATGTTGGATCCAAAAATGGATCCAATTATGTTGATTAGAAACACAGTAATGTTGTGAAGAATTGAGTAATTTTTGAAATTTATTCTGGTTGTACTTTTGGTTTCTTGTGAGTTTTTTTTGAAGTTTTAATGCGTTACCAGAGTTTTTGTCCGTCTGTCTTGACACACTATTAATTGATACTCAAACTGAAATTATAGAGCAGGGATGGCGAACCTTTTAACATCTACGTGTCCATTTTTTTCAGAAAATGTTTAATGTGGCCATGTTCAAGGTTCAAATTTTAATATGTTGTTACGGCGACTGTTTTAAGCATATATTTCAATTTGCAGATAAAAATGTCGGTTTTAACCCCCTCTCTTAGAGGAAAACTTGCTCGCCTAGGTGTTTATATCGTTCTGCAAGGGGGTTAATACCGACATTTTGTTCTGCAAATTGAAATATATGCTTAAAACAGTCGCCGTAACAACATATTAAAATTTGAACCTTGAACTAATAACATACATTTCGTCGGGTACCTGACACGTTTTGAGTGATCTGCCACCCCTTTAATACAGACCAATCGATCTGCAAATATTATAATGGCATTATTGGGTCACCGACAAGCTATACCAACAATTTCAGCCTTGAAGCAATAATAATTGTGACCATTTTTTTTGTTACATGTTGGGGGCGGTCTGCATCGCTGCCATACCGCTATCTAGCAAAATCCCTTACACTTTAATATGCCCCCATCAACATCTTCACAAAAATAAGGCCTTGAATAAATAACACCAAAAAATTGTCACTAACTCTCGGTCTATATCGCTTTATGTGTTTTGAAATTATTTTTCCTATCGTTTATTTAAGTTTTCATAATTGTTTGCGTCATTTTTGTATCGGATAGTAATGTATAATTAAACGCTAATAAACTACAGCAGAACCTCGTAGAAGTTATATCCTGATAAGTTATAAGATAGGGTTTCCATACAAATAAAAGTATTTTTCATAAAAAATCAAAAAAACGGCTGAACTGATTTTCACTAAAATTCGGTACACGTATATTACGGGACATCCATAAACATTGGATTTAGATGGAACATTATAAAATGAATAAAATGTAGTTTGATTATTTTTGCAATACCCACTATAAAATAACTGCTTTACATGCATGTATACCGGTCTGTAATGGACCACTTAACAGATCGGTGTGTGGGAACGTGTCTTTCCCACACTAGTGTGGAAAAGCAAACCATTTCCATGGATTTATGTTTATTCGCCCTGATCCGCCCGCTATTACCTATACTGACAGCTACGCTCGGCCAACTATAAGAGTGAAGTTGGCGACACAAAATGAACTGTCAAATTTTTTTTTGAAAATACTAAAAATGAAGTGAAAAGCAGATATTTTATTAGGGGGTATGACAAAAAATACCACATATACGTCGTGCGTGATGATATTATGACTCGTGTGACTTAAAATTCGCTGGCGCTCGTTTTAACATACTGTTACGGATCATCCTGTATATAAACGGCAGGCAAGAGTTCTGAGAAACGGGGTCTGCTTACTGTAACAACTAGTATCTGCGGGAAAGTTCTAGAGAAAGCGAGAACGCACTAGGCTTACGCCACGCAGCATATATAAACAGCCAGTATGAGTGAGTGAGGGAATCAGTCAACGGTGAGTCACGCATTCAAGTCTACGGTGGATCAGTAATATAACTAGTGCCGTGATATAAATAAATAAACTGATAAAATAAATACTAGTGTAGTGGTAATAATTACGAGTTATTGTATATATAGTTGTTTTGTTTTGCTTTGTAATTACTGTTTAGTTATTGTTTACTTGTGTTGATTGTTAGAACTGACTTTTCGTTGTTGCGTTCATTATTATTGTGTTTTTAATTATTGTAAATAAATATTTATTCCGCCAACTCAGAAAACAGTTTTGTAACAATACTGTCATTACTCGTCAGTAATATGCCTCATTACGCATCTAGATATACAGTCTATTATTTCTGTTTAATACTAAGTAATGGCTGATCACAGCTGAACCGATGATTTTAAAAGTAAAAAAAAAAAATGATAAGAACTACCTAAAAAGTAGTCAAAAGCGACATTTACACGAGCGAATCTGCGAACAAAATCGACGTTCACGGGAGCGAAGCCGCGGGCAAAAGCTAGTGTTAGTATAAATTCGATATTCCACTGTATGTCGTGATTATTAAATTTGTAGTATGTCATTTTAGCTGGCAAATTATTTGACATTGCTTCCGGAGCGCCGCGTTGTGGGAGCTTGCGGTAGCTACTTGCTCTCACGTTCCAATTAAAGGGGCGTTAACCACAAAGCGAACCGTTTTTTTTTGATAATTTTTTGTTTTCATTTTTTTACTATTTGTTGCTATTTTTGACTGAACTTGACCGTGAGAAGAAATCGACGTTCGATTTATTTAAAACGAACGGTAATGATTGTCATTTGTTTAGGTTTTTTTTAATGAATGAGTTTTGATAACGCGGTAAGTTCTGATGTCGTTTGAGTTCGAGACTGTCATTTTTTATTTTGATGTTTCGACAGGCTACTTGATTCACGTTATTAATTTTCGTATAACTAAATACACCGTGAGAAGTATTTATATAAGGCCGAGTGGTTTTGAATTTTGATTTATTCGATTCGACGGGATATCATTTATTTGATATGTTTTTTTATTAAATTATCAACTTAGAAATTCTGCAGGAGATTTTATGTGTAGTATATTTTTACAGAACTGTTTTCTGAGTTGGCGGAATAAATATTTATTTACAATATTTATTTACTATAATTAAAAACACAACAATAATAAATACAACAACGAAAAATCAGTTCTAACAATCAACACAATAATAATAACTAAACAGTAATTCTTAAACAAAGCGAAACACTTAAATAACACTTAACAAATAACTATATATACAAGGATTATTTATTTGTAATTATTTATGTCACTGTATTTATATCAGATTTATGTCAACTTATTTATTTTCGCACTATTATTATCGCCCGTACTTGTAAACGCCCAGTACTTCACTGATTGACTGATTCCCGTTGACTGATCAATATTTATATCACTGATCCACTTGATGGCACGACTCACCATTCACTGATTGACTGATCTCCGGTGACTGATTGATTCAACACGACACACTCGCTGTTTATATACCTGCGTTGCCTAAGCCCAGTGTGTGCTCGTATTCTCTAGAACTTTCGTGAAGATATACGAGTTGTTCGGTAAGCAGACCCCCGTTTCTCAGAACTGTTGCCCGCCGTTCATGTATAGGGTGATCCGTAACAATATTTTTACTTCCCATCTCTACTATATAGGGTACGGAAGTGTTGGATTCAGTCCGACATTTTTTTTCCGAGATATTAATTTAAATCTTTGTGTTTTGACACCCTATATAAATCATTTGAGACAATTAATCCTGATTGATATTTTTGTGTGTGTATTGTGATGAAATTTTTTCTCCTTCGATATCTTTAAAAATAGGTAAAAAAACTTTTAAGTTAAATGGTTTTATTTTAAATCATCAGCTGTACCAAAAACTAGAAAATAATTAGGACACAAACCAAAGGGCACTTTGTGTCGCTGCGTCAGCGGAATAAGTAATAAAAACGTGGGGCGCATTTGAAATATTTCTGTTGGTGGGCTTGGAAACACATTTTTCTAGACAAGCCGTTCTTATTTAATAATTATACAGTCGTTATACAGATTTTTATGCGCCCCACGTTTTTATTATTTATTCCGCTGACGCAGCGGCACAAAATGTCCCTTGGTTTGTGCGTCCTAATTATTTTCTAGTTTTTGGTACAGCTGATGATTTAAAATAAAACCGTTTAACTTTTTTACCTATTTTTATTTTCTAGTTTTTAGTTTGATTTCTGGCCCGTATCATTATGCAAACTTCTCATCCTTTCAACTGTCTACCTCCTGATTGCATCATCAGGCCCTCGTTACCAAGTTGAAATTATCATAATTTTGTATTGACACGGGAACTCAATGTGTGTGCAAAGTTTCATAAGAATCGGTTAAGTAGAAGTAGTTGAAAAATCTGTCGCAAGATTTGAAACAAACATAGTAACAAACAAACAAATATACGGGGTCAAGCTAAATAAAACGGCTTGTCTAGAAAAATGTGTTTCGAAGCCCACCAACAGAAATATTTCAAATGCGCCCTACGTTTTTATTATTTATTCCGCTGACGCAGCGACACAAAGCACCCCTTGGTTTGTGTCCTAATTATTTTCTAGTTTTTGGTACAGCTGATGATTTAAAATAAAACCGTTTAACTAAAGAGTTTGTTCAACACCCGCAAGAAATATGTAATTTCATGGCTCTACTGAGAGTGGGCGAAATAATGAATTCTCTGACTGTATAGACGTAGATAGTGGGCGAAATAGCATTTCGCCCACGCTCCTGTAGACGTAGAGAGTGGGCGAAATTGCATTTCGCCCACGCTCATTACGGGGAACGTTTACGCAAGTGTTGATAGTTTCGTCAATTAATCAGGTCACCCATTATTTCGCCCACGCTCAGCAGAGCCATGAAATGACATATTTCTTGCGGTAGTTGAACAAAATATTGTGTGCGACTATTGGTCGAAAGAGGAGATCCCTCGAGTGTGGATTTTGCCGCACGAGCGTAGCGAGTGCAGTAAAACACACGAGTGGAATCTCCTCTTTCTCCCACTAGTCGCACAATATACTATTTTTTACCTATTTTTTAGAATATGAAAAGGGAATCGTTTTGCTGGGAAAATTTTCATTTGCGAGCGATTAGTTTACTAGGTGGGAAATATAGAACTCTATCCAGTCGAACTTTTTTTTGGGATCTAGTTTCACCAGAAAAACGATTTGGATGAAATCCTCAGCTCCATGGTCTCCCATCGTAAGACGAAGCTTTCGATAAGAAAGAGCAGTGCACTGCATAGATAAGAGTGCATTGCAATGCAAAGTGCATAATGCAATTCCCACAGCTTTTCTGCCATCAGCGAATTCTTCTATAGACACCGTTTATCATATATAAATAAAGTCTTTTAATTACCTTACTTAGCGCATTGCTCTACGTCTGAAATCGCTCACTTAGTGCTCTAATGACTGTTTTTAAAGGTATATCCAATTAAACATACCCAGTGTCCACATACAGGATGTTTCCTTAATTTTATTAACTTGCCATCGGAAGTTGTTGTAATAGGTCCCCCACAGGGGGAACATTGGAATGTGGTTGCTATCGCAAATTACATTTCAATGTTCTTTGGGAATTAGCGCTCCAGGGACCCGAGCTCGCACCAGTCGGTTTGTGTATGCCGGCTGGCGGATTCTAATACACAAATGGATTATTTGTTGTGTTGAAGACGCTAATGACCTGAATTGTTGACGCGTCTATAATCTACAATTAATTAATTGTAGTGGGTCCGATTTTGCGAATGGAAAATTTGGACATATCTGCACGTTTTGAGGTCCTTAGAGTCCGAATCTGCTGTTTTTAGAAAAATGTCTGTGTGTGTGCACGTACATTCGTTAGTTCGTTCGTACGTTGGTGGAATTTTTTTCGGTTCGCATATCTCGAGAACAAAGAATGATATCGACTCGGGACCAATTTCATTCGACGTATAATTGCATAATGAACAACTGATAAGGTTGGCAAAAAAAAGGGTGTGGGTCTCGGGACCCCCGACAGATGTGAAACATCAAAGAAAACGTTATTGAACTCGGTGGTATTCTCTATGTAGTATAGTATATATTTTTTCAAAAGCAGCAACTAACTCAAGTGTGCAAGCTTTCACGGCCGGCATTGTTCCAAATCTTCATGGTTTCCGGGCTTGTAGGCCGTGGTCCGGTGGTATTTCTACCTGACGTTTCGTCTACAACTGCGGTAGACATTCTCAAAGGCGATGTGGCAGCGGTCGAAGTGTCCTCCTTGGCGGCTCACACTAACCTGTGAGCCGCCAAGGAGGACACTTCGACCGCTGCCACATCGCCTTTGAGAATGTCTACCGCAGTTGTAGACGAAACGTCAGGTAGAAATACCACCGGACCACGGCCTACAAGCCCGGAAACCATGAAGATTTGCAGCAACTAACTGTAATGCTGACGTAATCCTATATACTGCACTGTTACACCGCGTGTGTTACAGTGCACGCCTGAGCCAAGAGAGTGAGAGTGCCGCAGTGGTGGGGAGAACAGCAGCGAAGGAGCGGACCAAACATTTCGTTGCATGTTTCCCCTCACGCGGCTGTTCACAGCCCGACATAAGATGTTTCACATCAAAAATTTGTATTGGAGGTTTTTGTATAACAAAAAAAAACATGTTAACCTGTTTTGCAAGCAGTTTCCATACGGTTGACTGGTCATCTAATCTCTAAGGGCACCCAATGGGAAGTCAAGGTTGTATCGACCAGTTTGGCCGTTTAGGTGACTTGGGTCAAAAATGGAAGAAATTTGAACGTGAAACTGTACGCGAACGACGCATATAGGAAATCAACTAGCGGCATCTCTAGACTTATTAGTCATAAATATAGTTATTATCGTTAGAACACTGAGTCGTAAATCAAGCGATTAAAATCATTTCTTGCGTGATTACTGTCAACCATATGCATATTAAATTACTCTTTTCAAACGATGCACCAGACGACAACCTGTTATACAGGATGTCTTAGAAATTAATAATAATAATGCGTTTAAGGACCCTGATAGATTAGGAAAGGAAGGCGTGGCTGAGTCGCAACTGTCTCCTTCTATAACTAGAATCTGCGTTAAACGTACGTTCACCCATTGACACGACACAACTGTCAAATCTCATTCGTTCTACTGACATAACCTCGTTTTTTTAAACACGTCGTCGTTAATAATTAAAGCAATTTGTTATGGGATGGGGTCTTGTACTTGACTGCAGTTATAATGAAAATTATGACTGCAAAAAGTTTAAATTTCCGACTGAGGAAAAAGCTAAAATAATACCTATATAGATATCCAATACCTATAATTGAGAAAACATATTTTTTATTTATTTTATCCTTTTAGCTTGCCCTCCCTTGATTTAGCGTAGCTCAGACGACTTCAGAACACTTTTTCAACTCCAAATGGAAAGAACAAACTCAATTTCTAATTATAATTGCTTAAATTATACCTCGACAAACGTCAAGCAAGTTAAGTTAGGTTAGAATAAACGTCACTGGCTGAATCAAGTTAGGACATTCATTTTTCATAAATTTTTAATTTCAAATAAAACATTATTTCACACGGAATAATAAAGTTTTATTGCTAATAATGACGGGATTTATTAATTATTTTTATAAAACAGCCATTGTTTTGGTAAGAATTTATGTGTTTTAAGAGAATAGTAACGAATATTCCGTTAAATTTTTGAACGCCAATCGATTCCACTTTAAATTTCGCGCTCAAATTAGGACCGCCTACTTCTGTAGTCTATTGTTGGTGGCCTTAAGCAAAAAAGAATTCTCAGAGATAGGCAGAAATTCCGTATTTTTATATTTTTAGACGCTATAATAACCTCATCTGTCGATCGTCTACAATTTCCAATCTAATCTGTATTTTTCTTTTCCGCAGTCGGCTCTGCCATCGTACGAGGAAGCGATCCGAGAAAGGACCAACGGCGGCGGTCTGTTGTCCTGCAGACCTCATCGGCCACATTGGCCCGCTCTGGGAGCGAATCGACGATCCAGGGCTCCCGTGCCACCGACACCAGCTGATATAGTGACACGCCAAAGCTCTTGGTGAGTCGTGTGTTTTTTATTTGTTGTATTGGATACCCTTTTTCCGTAACGGTAACTATTTTGGCGCCTTGATAAAATGAACTCTACTGCTCATTCCATGACGCCTCTATTACAAGCCCCCAGTTCCCAGGTTCTAAGCTGAGAAAAATGTGCGTAAAAGTGTAAATTGGTTTTTTAATTCCTTATTTAAAAAAAAACATTCAAAATATGAATTAGTACTAGGTCGAGATAAAAACAAACAAAAATATTAAAAAATACATGGGATTCTTACAGCAAAGGATCGTTGATTTTTTCATTTTTCAATTGCGGTATGTTTTTAAAAATTGATAACTGACCAAGGAGGTTATAAACATAACCTCAGTTATCAATTTTTTTGAGATTATATGCAACTTTCATCGTATTCTAATCTGAATTTAACATCTTAAGAGTACCTACCACTCGCTGACACACTGTGTGTGTTTTTTTTCCGGATTAAATTTTTTTTTTGAACTTGTGATTTCTTTACGAGCAATGAATTTATCGCCCCAGTGTCTTCCCCACATTTTTAAATACGGTCCTGGACGTTAAATTGTCTCTGAAAGTTAAAATCCGGTCTGAAAAAATGCATTTTGTAAACGTAATTATTAACTAATTAGCGTCATCGATTAATTAACAAAATGGAATGTTTTGTGGTAGTTTTAACTTCGTGGAATTTTTATCACCTTTAATTATATTTTTAGTAGGTACATACTTCTTGACTTGTGTCGGCAGTTTCGTTTGACCTTATCTTACTTGATCGAAGCGATGACATCTAAAAGGCAGCCTTTTAAGTAGTATATAAAATATATCTAAAGCTGACACTTATAGCACTACTATTAATACGTCAGTCAGTGGCTGCTAGATGCCAAGGATAATTTTGTTCACGACTTCAATCGCTTTAGTGTCGGTTTTGACCTTAGTTGTCGAGTGTCTATAATTTACTCTCTCTCAAAACTTTTCCAGAATTTTTGTCTGTATGCATATATCTATCCCATCACAACCTCCTTGACGTTGAGTATTTCCATCGACTCCGGCATTCTTTTTTTTGTTTATTTATTGTAGATTATAGACGCGCGATAACTTAAAGGTCATTAGCGTCTAATTACAACAAATTAAATTAAACGACATCACAAAATAACCATGAGCAGTTTGATCCAAAATTTAGCACGCTAATCGTTACACCAAACTGCCCTCCTCCTTTTTTTGTTTTGTGCAAATGTCAAACTAAAATATTAATAATGTCACACCACATAAAAAATTATCCAAAGCTGACATCTTAATATTCCGCAATAACCAGCTACAGTTTCCCATTGTGGAATCTCAGGCTCGTGTTACCAACCGACAAAAGAAAAATTTAACCGTGCTTACAAAGATTTGGAAGTCATAATTTAGACTTGAATTCAATTAATATTTTTCATTCTGTCTTTATTTGGTGTCATTTGGTTTATGTTTTGTGTAGGGGACCAGGGATGACCTGTTTTTTTTACAGTCATATTTGAGTCTTTAACAATCCAAATTTTTTATTCACACAAAACTAATTAAATTAGATGTGATAGTTGGAATGTCGTTTTTAAAGGATGCATCCAATACAAACCTCAATAATCAGTTGGTATTAGTCCCAGCTAGGTCTTGAATTTATTAAAATCGACATTGATGCGAGCGAAGTTGGCCGGCCCGGCTTTGCCCGAGTGCAAATCTAATTGATTCCAAGTTGGATTGAAATCACGCGTTTATGTCAAAAGCGTTATGAGACATAATATTATACCCAATAATGACAATAAGTCGCGGGCAGTAAATTATAAATTCGAGCGAACGAGCGAAGCAAGGGGGTAACGTATTTATTACGTAATTATAAATTTGAGCGAATGAGCGAAGCAAGTGAGTAACGTATAAATTAATTATAAATTCAAGCGAAGGAGCGAAGCGAGTGAGTAACATATTAATTAATTATAAATTCGAACGAACAAGCGAAGCAAGTGAGTAATGTAATTTAATTTTATTACATTACTCATTTGCTTCGCTCGTTATTACTAATAATGAAGTATAAATTCGAGCGAATGAGCGAAGCAAGGGAGTAACATATTAATTAATTATAAATTCGAGTGAACGAGCGAAGCAAATGAGTTATGTAATAATTAAGTATAAATTCGAGTGAAGGAGCGAGTAACGTATTAATTAATTATAAATTCAAGCGAACGAGCGAAGCATGGACGTAACGTATTAATTATAAATTAGAACGAACGAGCGAAGCAAGCGAGTAACGTATTAATTAATTATAAATTCAAGCGAACGAGCGAAGCAAGGATGTAACGTATTAATTATAAATTCGAACAAACGAGCGAATCAAGCGAGTAACGTATTAACTATAAATTCGAACGAACGATCGAAGCAAGGAAGTGACGTATTAATTAATTATAAATTCGAACGAACGAGCGAAGCAAGTGAGTAACGTATTAATTAATTATAAATTCAAGCGAAGGAGCGAAGCGAGTGAGTAACATATTAATTAATTATAAATTCGAACGAACAAGCGAAGCAAGTGAGTAATGTAATTTAATTTTATTACATTACTCATTTGCTTCGCTCGTTATTACTAATAATGAAGTATAAATTCGAGCGAATGAGCGAAGCACGTGAGTAATATAATAATGAAGTATAAATTCGAGCAAACGAGCGAAGCAAGGGAGTAACATATTAATTAATTATAAATTCGAGTGAACGAGCGAAGCAAATGAGTTATGTAATAATTAAGTATAAATTCGAGCGAAGGAGCGAGTAACGTATTAATTAATTATAAATTCAAGCGAACGAGCGAAGCATGGACGTAACGTATTAATTATAAATTCGAACGAACGAGCGAAGCAAGCGAGTAACGTATTAATTAATTATAAATTCAAGCGAACGAGCGAAGCAAGGACGTAACGTATTAATTATAAATTCGAACGAACGAGCGAAGCAAGCGAGTAACGTATTAACTATAAATTCGAACGAACGATCGAAGCAAGGAAGTGACGTATTAATTAATTATAAATTCGAACGAACGAGCGAAGCAAGTGAGTAACGTATTAATTAATTATAAATTCGAGCGAATTCGGGCGAAGTTGGACGGGGCATTTAGTAAGAGATAGGTACTAGAAAGTGATATGTGAGAGATGTTTGTTACTCGTGATTATTGAGCTGTGAAATGAAAATTTACCCGGACGTAGCCGGTATAATAAAAAAATACTAGTGGCCATCCCTTGATTTTTTGTGACGATGTTGTGATCCATTAAATACCAGTAGAGTGTAGCCCTTGTGCCCCGACTCCCGGACACGTTGCAGCGAGGTAGCTCTCTTTTACAACTCTCTGGCGGCCGGCGCGTGATCTACGACTGGTCCGCCATTATCGCTAAACTACATCATTTTGCATCCACGTATTGAATCATGTAAAGGCCGATCCACATAACTGTAAAATTAAATAAATTAAAATCTCCCGATCCAAAACGACTATATCTAATCGATTGTTTAAGAAAGTAGATGAAGTAATTTAATATTTTTTATTCCTCTAAACAATTAAAATAAGTAAATGTTAGACGAACAATACAATTTTTAACAAACGCTCAAAAACATCACGACTACAAATTAATAATTTGCATATTTTTTATTTCCAAAAAAAATGTAGCTAGCATATTTTACCAAAAAAATGTTTTTAACAGTTAAAACATTTAGTACGTTTATTTATTTATATTATTCTTACGACTAGCCATCAAATAAGTTATTCATTTTCAAAATGTTTTTAACAACAAAAAAAGCCTGAAATTAGGAATTTACATTTGACAAATGACAATTAATATATTTTGATCATAATATGCATGGTCATGGAGGCCTTGATTTGATGCACAAGACGGTCACAAAAGCGTTCCAACCAATGTGTACGTTTGTACCGTCACATAACTGTGCAAGGTTGACGCATGCGCATAAAACCGATAAAAACAGTTTCGTTACCGTTTCAAAACGATCCATTTATAGTAGGTTGGAACATAGTTATTGGGATCCGTCAGATAGGTGGAGTTTAAAAAACATGGCGCAGAGGGGGGGAAATTTCATATACGGGGTATACTTTTGCGTGTAATTTTATGATTTTCAAAGTGATAAGAAATGATAAAATATATAAGTGCAATTTGTGATTGGGCCGGTACGAATCCTAAACAAAGGAATTTCGTTGAAGGAAACAGATTCTCAAAGCCGAACATATTATCAAATGTCGGAAATATAACGAGAAAAATACATGAAAAATGAACTGTCAAAAGTAGTAATCTTTACGGCATATTGCTTAAAAACATTAAAATTAAAAGAAAATCTCCACGAAATTAATTATCCGTTCAATGCTCCTTAAAGGCTGTGTTAGGTGAATAATGTAAACACATAACTGCAACATAATATGTTATATTGTAATAAGTAGGTAAGTTACTAACCTCAAAATATTTGTATACACATAATTAGTCCTAATTTTGTCAATATTCAGAGATTTAACTATTGTAGTACTGTATGATAATGAGTACATCTTATTATTAATATAAAATATTTTTTTAATTCATAAATACAGTTTTTCCACATTTCATTAAAAAAGAATTCGCTGTGAGTTTTATAAGGCAATAACTATAGTGTTTAATGCCATGATATTAGAAAACGTCGCAAATTCCATTTTCGATAAACTTTTTGTTTATTTTACTTGTTTTATTCTTGTAATAACCAATTTCACGATAAATTTGCACTGTTAGCATGTAAAATTTTCCCCCATTTTGATACAATTTTCTGCCACCAGATGTCATATGCTCATTTGACGGGTCCCAATATAGTGAAATGTTACATTCGGAAGCTTGTTGTTTGTGGTTGTGAATCGAGCTTTAAAAACGTTTCATTGCACGCGCCGCACGAGATTTCATACGATACAAGTGCAGTATGCACTCCATTTCGCTGTACCTACATTAGTTACGTGTGTATAGAATCATACAAATGACCCCCCGTGATATTTTAAATATTGCACCCCATTTACTTTTGACAAATCCGAGCGTCATGCAATTGACCGGTGGCTATTTGATATTCTCCCGATCGAACAAACCTCTTCTCTATAGGAGTGTCCAACCTTTATTAGTGTGGGACACTGACCTAAAAGGTGATAGAGACGCTATACGCTGTAAGAAATGAGAAGGCCGATTATATAGATTATCGATGGTCCATTTGTAGCCAGCGATTAATCTGGTAATAGGCACACAAAGAGACAATGGCGTCGCAAACAGGTATCGCCACATCGCGTAGATTCCATAAAAACACACTGCGCATGCGTGGTTACTAATTTTACATTAATTTGTTTTGTATTCATCCATTTTATATATGTAACTATACATTTTATTTTGTAATTTTTACACACTTTATTGGAATATTACACAAATTATGTCATTTTAATTTACTTTATGTAAAAATCACAAATTTGTTTAATTCCACAGTAAAAGTTCAAGTTTTTATGAAGTTTTCTGTGTAAAAATAAATAATAATGTAAAATCACTTAGAAAATCGAGCGAATTCTACCTTAACTTTCATAGTATTTTTACATCGATTTTTTACAGTGTACACACACAAAGTTGAAGCCCTAGGTCTGACGTCACAGGTCACAACAAACATGGCGGCCAAACAGGGGATGGATATGAATATTCTTCTCTTCTTCTTCTTACATATACCTACAAGTCCTAAAAACGTGGGGCGCATTTGAAATATTTCTGTTGGTGGGCTTGGAAACACATTTTTCTAGACAAGCCGTTCTTATTTAATAATTATATAGTCGTTATACAGATTTTTATGCGCCCCACGTTTTTATTACTTATTCCGCTGACGCAGCGACACAAAGTGCCCTTTGGTTTGTGTCCTAATTATTTTCTAGTTTTTGGTACAGCTGATGATTTAAAATAAAACCGTTTGACTTAAAAGTTTTTTTACCTATTTTTATTTTAACGTTTTGTTTAATACGATTAAAATTATTTATTTCGTATAAAAATAATAATTTATAAACGCAATTTAAATGTTTATAATTTTTATGAGTAATTTTTTACACAGCGGTTTTAATAAACCAGTGATTTAAATACAGTCACTCCCATAGGTTTGCATTTTTCACAACTTAATCAGACCTCCTGAAAACATTTGTAGTACCCAGGAGATCTTAGCGTTTTTGTAAGTTTTTGAAGTGCAACTTTTTTAGTCGCGCTGAACGACGCATGTGTTGTTTTAAACTGTTTTTCATTATTTTTTAAGAAATTACAATAAATCTCTAAATGGTATAAAAACAAAGTCGCTGTCTGCCTCTGTCTGTTTCTCTGCTTACTTCTTCTAATCATAATTTCATACCACTCGGGCGTAACCAGGACGGGCCGCTAGTAGGTTATAAAAAAAACTAAGAAAGACTGAAATAAAAATAAAAGTAAACCTGTGGGTTTGTTTCGTTGATCTTGGTTTGCGTCCGTAGTTTGTTTTGCACTTGTAGGTATAGAGATGGCTTTTACATGACCGAATCGATCCACGATTTCATATCATGACGTTTAGCGGCCGCCATGTTGAATTTCATGTTACGTCATATAGTCTAGGACACACTCTGGGTCAAGACGAATCCAACGACACCTAGTTTGTTGAAATCGGTTCAGTAGTTTAGACTGTGTACGAGGTAACAAATATGCTTCATAACCCTACTTTTGGCTTAGCCTCAGTCGGATTATAACTATGATAGTCTAGGGACACACTCTGGATCAAGACGAATCCAACGACACCTAGTTTGTTAAAATCGGTTCAGTAGTTTAGGCTGTGTACGAGGTAACAAATATACTTCATAACCCTACTTTTTGCTTAGCCTCAGTAGGATTATAACTATGATAGTCTAGGACACACTCTGGATGAAGACGAATCCAACGACACCTAGTTTGTTAAAATCGGTTCAGTAGTTTAGGCTGTGTACGAGGTAACAAATATACTTCATAACCCTACTTTTGGCTTTGCCTCAGTCGGATTATAACTATGATAGTCTAGGACACACTCTGGATGAAGACGAATCCAACGACACCTAGTTTGTTGAAATCGGTTCAGTAGTTTAGGCTGTGTACGAGGTAACAAATATACTTCATAACCCTACTTTTGGCTTTGCCTCAGTAGGATTATAACTATGATAGTCTAGGACACACTCTGGATCAAGACGAATCCAACGACACCTAGTTTGTTGAAATCGGTTCAGTAGTTTAGGCTGTGTACGAGGTAACAAATATACTTCATAACCCTACTTTTTGTTTTGCCTCAGTCGGATTATAACTATGATAGTCTAGGACACACTCTGGATCAAGACGAATCCAACGACACCTAGTTTGTTGAAATCGGTTCGGTAGTTTAGGCTGTGTACGAGGTAACAAATATACTTCATAACTAAAGTGACCAAATCCTGATTATCAAAAAGCGGGACATAGGTCAAAAACTCGCTAGAAACCCCCTAAAACTCGCTAGAAACCCCCAAAAACTCGCTAGAAACCACCAAAAACTCGCTAAAAACCCCCAAAAACTCGCTAGAAACCCCCAAAAACTCCCTAGAAACCCTCAATAACTCGATAAAAACCCCCAAAAACTCGCTAGAAACCCCCAAAAAAACGCTAGAAACCCCCAAAAACTAGCGAGTTTTTGGGGGTTTCTAGCGTTTTTTTTGGGGGTTTCTAGCGAGTTTTTGGGGATTTCTAGCAAGTTTTTGGGGGTTTCTAGCGAGTTTTTGGGTTTTTTTAGCGAGTTTTTGGGGGTTTCTAGCAAGTTTTTAAGAGTTTTTAGTGAGTTTTTGGGTGTTTTTAGCGAGTTTTTGGGGGTTTCTAGCCTAGAAACCCTCAAAAACTCGCTAATATTTTTATTTTAAATATTATTTATTTTTTAAGGTAGGTATCAATTATATAATTATTGATAAATAAAATACTTTGAGTGGGTAAAAATATCTAATGACAAAAAATAAACATTCTTAATGCACGTGATTTAATGAAAACGGGACAAAAGCGGGACGCTTGTTGAATCGGGACTCGTGGCTCAAAATCGGGACTGTCCCGCCTAAATCGGGACGGATGGTCACTTTATTCATAACCCTACTTCTGGCTTAGCCTCAGGCGGATTATAACTATGATAGTCTAGGACACACTCTGGATGAAGACGAATCCAACGACACCTAGTTTGTTGAAATCGGTTCAGTAGTTTAGGCTGTGTACGAGGTAACAAATATACTTCATAACCCTACTTTTGGCTTAGCCTCAGGCGGATTATAACTATGGGAGTGACTGCGATTGTGGCGTGTAGTACCGATGTGTAAGGCAATATCGGTAGCGTGTGTTGCGTCTGAATAATATAATAATGTACAGATTTATTGCTTGTTTAATTGGATACACGAACCTAAGTACTCGCGAATTAACGATCGTCTAGCGTGACGCCTTTAATGCAGTCAGGTAATGGCCGGTTGCACCGTGCAGGGTTTAGACTAGCGCTATAGACGTGCATGAACAGCGTTGCCAACTTAGTGGGATTCCCACTAGATCTGGTGGAATTAGCTACCTACTTAGTGACTAAAATTTGTCATCTAGTGGCAGCGGGATTTCTGGTGGTATTGTGAAATTTTCTGGTGAGATCTGGTGATATTGGAGTGTTTTCAATTATTCGTAATTAGAATTGGTGTTAAAAATTTTTGGAATATTTGTATTTATTATGTTCGTTTGGTAACACCGAAATTTGAAACTTATGACCATTAAAGAGACGCGGCAACTGAGTACTGACAACTTGAATTTCAATTAAGAAATAATGTAATTGTTTAAGCAATTTTTTTCTGATTTTTATAAGTAAAAAATTAGTCACCTTCAAGGAATTTCAATACACATTTTATGACAAATTTACCATCAATATTATGGATCTAGAAAGAAAAATAATGTATTTTTATATATAAATTGGGACTTGAAACATTATGTTCAAGAAATGTTGATAATTATTTAGAAATTTTTAATTTGTCAGTTTTAGTGGTTTTCTAGTGGTTTTCAATCTGTCATCTGGTGGGAGCCACTTTTGATCGTTGGCAACACTGTGCATGAATGAATAAATCAGTCGGCCGACCAAACTATCGGATAGTAGACCTCGCGCGGCGAAAGATGAAGCCACCGCGTCATAGTAACGTGAATGCATTGCGCCAGCCTTCTAGCGTGCTATTGGCTGTTTTGGAGATCCATGAGCGTCGAGGGTTTTCTAGAGGTGGAATTTTAAACCCAGTTTTGGGTACACGGCACTGTCTGCGGGCAAGCAGGCGTTCACTAGCATATATTATTGATGACGTGTCTGGCTTCATCTCTCACCGCGGGCACTCTAGTAAATGACAAGACGGTGTTAGTATATGAAAAAAATATTAGGAAAAAAACACTTTTTACAAGCTTTTATTTAACTTGCAATGCATGTTAGTTTGTTTGTGTGTTTGTTTAGGTCAAAACTTGCAAGTCAATTTTGAACGACTTCCACGTATCCGATCGATTTGAAATTTTGTACACATATGTATTCCCGATGACAATACATGAATAAATCGTTTTTAGAAATAAATCCAGCCCCTAAGGGGTTCAAACGGGGATGTAGGTTTTTTTTGACTAATCAACGTCCAGGCCAAATTGCTGAAGCTAGAAACTTGAAATTTGGATAGTTGGCTCCTTTTCTGACGTAAGCATCCACTAAGAAAGGATTTTTCGAAATTCAACCTCTACGGGTGACAAAGGAGGGATAGAATAAACGGCAATCAAATCCGTTCAGTAGTTCTCGAGATTAGCCGGTACAAACACCTACCGATACTATATTGTATATAAATCTGTAAGTTTCACCACGCCACAGGCCCGGACTTAGAAATCCAGGGCCCCGAGGCACTGGACAGTTAAGACCCCCCAAGCCTCAAAAAAAGGCCATCGGTATCGCTACCGCCTACCGATGCAGTGTTGTGTGTCATTTGGCTATCTTAGAACATTTTTGGACTTTTTTCTTCTATAATTTCCATCTCCGCCCTGGCCGAGGTGCCCTCGGCAGCTAGGTCCCTAGGCCGATGCCTTGTTGGCCTAGGCAGAATTAGGGCCAATTAGAGTAAATTAGGGCCAATTAGGGTAAATTAGGATTAATCAGAGTAAATTAAGTAATTTAGGGTAAACTAGGGTAAATTAGGTTAAATTAAGGTACATTACGGTAAATTAGGGTATTTAGGGTAAATTAGATTAAATTAAGGAAAATTGGGGTAAATTTGGGTATTTAGAGTAAATTCGAGTAAATTAGGGCAAATTAGGGTAAATTGGGGTAACTTAAGGCAAAGGGGGGCTAAATAAGAGTAAATTAGGGTATTTAGGGAAAACTAGGGTAAATTCAAGAAATTAGGGTATACTAGGGTAAATGAGGGAAAATTAGGGTAAATTGTGTTAAATTGTAAATTCTTATCTCTCGAACTACTGAACCGATTCTAAAAATTCTTTCACTTATTATCTTCGCAGGGGGAGAATGTCTCGCGGTGTTGTAATAAATCATAAATTATTATCTCTGGAACTATTGAACCGATTTAAAAAATTCTTTTACTAATAGAAAGCTACACTATCCCTAAGTGATATAGGCTAGATTTTATGTTGATAAATTTGTCAAGTTCAATAAATAAAAGATTCAAGCTATAAAAATGTTTCACATCTGCCAGGCGTCCCACGACGGCGCACATTTTTTTCTTAGACTGTCGATCGGAATCACTCCTGTTTACCGCGCCTGAAAGTTTCACTTCAAAAATTCAATAGAAAATGTGTGTGCTGATACTTGATCCTCGATATTGCACTGGTTAGTCCATATTATAATATTTCATTGTCGTGTTGGTACACTCAGTGAAATAATATCAACAATTTAAAATTATGGCGTTGTCAATTATGGCACAGCTTGCGCTTATATAGCAATTAAATAAGCATTCTATCATGCTCATAAAACACCTGCGGTTGGCTTATGTAATTTTTGCCCGCGAAGTATTCGCTTCAACCTATACTAAAGCCGGACTCACACTAATTGTCTTGCCGATATAAGACGAGGGTTTTTTCAGACTACAAGAGTATTTGAAGAAAAGTATTTCAAATACCGTGTTTAAATACTTTTTTTGCTACACTGTATAAGAAATAAGAAGGCCGATTACATAGATTATCGATGGTCCATTTGTAGCAAGCGATTAATCTGGTAATAGGCACACAAAGAGACAATGGCGTCGCAAACAGGTATCGCCTGCACATCGTGTAGATTCCATAAAAACACATTGCGCATGCGTGGTTACTAATTTTACATTAATTTGTTTTGTATTCATCCATTTTATATATTATGTAACTATACATTTTATTTTGTAATTTTTACACACTTTATTGGAATATTACACAAATTATGTAATTTTAATTTACTTTATGTAAAAATCACTAACTTTACAGTAAAAGTCCAAGTTTTTATGAAGTTTTCAGTGTAAAAATAAATAATAATGTAAAATCACTTAAAAAATCGAGCGAATTCTACCTTAACTTTCAAAGTATTTTTACATCCATTTTTTACAGTCCAGAATCCGAATCATGTGCTCCTACCCTAAATTCGCTAATGGTCCTCATAAAACTTAATTTTTTTTATTTCGCTGTGTTGGTGTAACTGGGATGTAATTTAAATTGTTATGTCGTAATTATTAAGTTTCTAAATACATTATTTATACGACGCGGTGAACACTTTTCAACATTTGTCGTTATATTTTCATATATACGCAGATTATGTAAAATAGGTGTGCGGCAATTTTAAGATAATTTCCATATTATGTATAAATTTTTAAAACCGTACTACACTATTTCTAAATTACTTTGTTATGTGACCGCAAGGCGAAGTGGCTTATTCCCTTTAGTTACATTTTTAACCGACTCCATAAAAGGAGGAGGTTCTATATTGGGGACCCATGTTTTTACTTCCCACCTCTACTATGGTAGGGAAATAATGGATTTAGTCCGAAAACAAATATTTCGAGATGTTAACAAATCTTCACGTTTTGAGACCGCTAGCAATCGTTTAAGATCACTTTCTGACTGATGTCTGTATATGTGTGTGTGTGTATGTATATATGTATGTATGTATGTGTGTGTGTGTATGTGGTCACATTTTTCACTTTCGATATCGTAAAAACGAAACAACATACGGCCATGTCGATTGTTCTATCGTGTTTATCAGCCTTTAACTTAGATCTGATTAGATTTTGAGTCAAATCGGTTCAGTGGATCCTGAGATATGTAACAAAAACGTTCTCAATGTCACGTATTAACATAGGTAAAAAAAACATAAATGAATTCTAGATGTTATAATATGAAAAAAATGTAAATATTGTTTCTTTCTCTAAAATGTACAGTTTTCGAGAAAAATATTTTTTTCTAAAAAAATAAAAATTATACGTAAATCAAGGTAACCGTGATTTTTGCTATATTAAGCTAGCCATCAGTAGATCACCAAACAAAAAAGAGGGCCATGCTTTCTTTCAAAGAATAAAAAAAGAGTGTTTATTTTTTGCAAATATTTACTAGGTGGGAAGTATAGGACTGGTCATCAGTCGAATTTTTTTATGTATGAATGAATGTGTGTTCACCCGATTTCTCCTGTATTTGTGAACCGATTTTGATGATTCTTATTGTATTTAATAGGGCATACATTCAGGGTAGTTCCACATGTGGTGGTTTTTTCAGTGACAGAATGCTTTAAAGTTTAAAGGGAAAGAGTTGGTCTTTTGAAAAATGTGTCACTGTGTGAGTAATTGTCAACTCAGACTCAGTCCGCCGCGATAGTGGAAAGTTTAGGGTTAGAATCCCTACGGTGACACAGGTTTGAAATAATGAATTTTTCCTGACTACAGCATTATGTTACGTCATTGTCAAAATGGGTGTTTCATATTATATACTGATGCAGTCGTTATGCGTTCATTTAATAAATTTTACTAAAATCGGTTCAGTGGGTTTCTTTTTTTACTTTAGTAATCAAATATCAAGACAGAAGTCGGCTAATAACGTGCAAATTATGTATTGTAAACACTAAAAAGTAAAAAAATAATGAACTTTTTAAGAAAAAAAAAGTCACTAAAGAAAATAATAAAATTTTAAGGTCGGCGCCAATTTAATAAAATATGACGTCGGTTAAAAAGTATCGCAGTTAATAGATTTATTTTCTAATAATAAATTAAAAATTCAGTTGATACTTTTACCGAACTTGAGAATGGCCGAGCGTGTAGCAGTGCTGTTGTTTACATGGCGGTGCTATGGTTCCTCTATTACAAGTTTCCCAGGTTCTAACTCGAGAGCTGGTAAAAGTGTCAATTGGATTTTCAATTTATTATTAAAAAAGATATAATGAATTGAAAATATGAATTGGTGCTAGGCCCAAATAACCTTAGCTGTTGGTGGTCTTTAAACAACAATTAACGATACTTTCACGAGTTCTTAGATTAGAATCTGTGAACTGGGGGCTTGTAATAGAGGACCCAACGGCATCGCTACACGATCGATCATTCTCTTAAGCCCGTCGCGTGAATTTTATTTTAAATTTGACATGCGCCATGTTGTCTCGTGACCGTTGATATATTTTATAATATCGATTAAAATTTTTCAACACGTGTGGTTAACCGATAAACCGGGTTGCCTGAAGCGCCGCGCGTCGGCTTAAATTGTCAACAAGGATCGAGATTTTGATCGAAATTTTTACCGATCATTAATCAAATTGTTCACGGAAATGAGGCTATAAAAATTACAAAAAAAATAAATATATGTGACTGTTTACTATTAGAAATCATTGCCACAAACAGAACACGTCCAGTATTTACGGAGATACAAACTTTTAAACTTTAATAGCTGCTTACGTCACAACACCCGTCGCGTTGGCTTTATAATCTTTATAACAAGACCGCCTAACACTGATCGATGTCGTGGGTTCGAATCCCACCTCTGCTCATGGATGTGTTGTGATGTTATTTAGTTTTTATGTGATATATTATGATGTTTGTTGTATTTAAGACGCTAATGACCTAAGTTGTCGACGCGTCTATAATCCACAATAAATAAATAAACTAACACTGATCGCACCAATATGGGACATGTATTAAATACATGGACTGTAGAAGTAGGTCGTGATATTCGGGACATGTGACGTCAGCCGCTCGAACGGAAAAATAGAGGTGTGGTTTATTTTAACCAACCTGAAGTTACGCGATCAAGTTCGCGTAAATCAAATTCGCGTAACTTGAGATACGATAATTAAAATGCGGGCGGAGTGCAAATGTAACCATAGAAACGAACGCAATTTTTTAAACATGTAAAATAGATTAGGAAAGGAAGGCGTGGCGGAGTCGCAACTGTCTCCTTCTAACTAGAATGTGCGTTAAACGTACGTTGTGAATTGAATCAGTTTTTCCCTTACCCTTCACCCATTGACACGACACAACTGTCAAATTTCATTCATTCTACAGACATAACCTCGTTTTTTTAAACACGTCGTCGTTAATAATTAAAGCAATTTGTTATGGGATGGTGTCTTGTACTTGACTGCAGTTATAATGAAAATTGTGACTGCAAAAAGTTTAAATTTCCGACTGAGGAAAAAGCTAAAATAATATCTATAGATATATATACGTAATTGATGAAAACATTTTTTTTATCCTTTTAGCTTGCCCTCCCTTGATCTAGCGTAGCTCAGACGACTTCAGAACACTTTTTCAACTCCAAATGGAAAGAACAAACTCAATTTCTAATTATAATTGCTTAAATTATACCTCGACAAACGTCAACGAGGTTAAGTTAGGTTAGAATAAACGTCACTGGCTGAATCAAGTTAGGACATTCATTTTTCATAAATTTTTAATTTCAAATAAAAAAATATTTCACCCGAAATAATAAACTTTTACATCCAATAATGACGGGATTTATTAATTATTTTTATGAAACAGCCATTGTTTTGGTAAGAAATGTGTTTTAAGAAAATAGTAACGATTAATTGGTTAAACCCCATACATTTTTGAACGCCAATCGACTCCACTTTAAATTTCGCGCTCAAATTAGGACCGCGTACTTCTGTAGTCTATTAGCAAAAAAAAAAAAGCTACTCAACCTTCTTCTGTTTGTTACTTTTTCTATGCTGCGACAATAAATGGAGGTAATTTGATAACATTACTCTCGCCATAACGCGACCATAACCGATAATTATAATTTTATATTATACAAAAGAAACGACATTTAAGGTGTGCGACACGTCCATGTAAATCGTGTAAAGCCGGATTCCCACTACTGCTGCGCTTGAAAAATATTGCATACCCCATTAGCATGTTATTCCTCGTACACATAAACAAAATAATGTAAACCAACTTTTTAGTTTATATTAATTATTAATTATTTAATTTATATTAATTGAAAACTAGAATTAAAGAAATACCTATATATTTTTAAACGCTGAACATAAACTGCCATACGATGTCGTAGAAGACAGTCACACTTCTTTATCTATAGAAAGAGATGTTTATAAATTACTGCCTATTTGCTTTCAATTTGACAGATCCGTGGTCGTGACACAGTCGATGTAGTCAGCCAATCACAGGCTGACTCTATGTTACGTCATTTTTTTGCCGCATATTCCCGTGTTTAAAATTACATTGTAAAATACATACTTTTAGGAATTTTTATATTGTAGAAAAAGCTCTCGAAAAAGTTTCAAAAAATTGTTAACTTCCCATTGGAAGTTATTGTAATGGGTCCGAAAATCGAAATCAAAATGTATAACAAAATTTTATTTTTCAAGGTCACTACACTATTTTTACACTATTTTTAGAAAGATGTCTGTGTGTGTACGTATGTACGTACATACGTATGTGTCCATTTCTTTCTAAGACGAAATCTCGAGAATGAAAAATGATATCGACTACGTTAGGGTGCTCAATCGACGCGTATTAACGTAAATATGATCTGAAAGAAATTTTTTCAAAATCGGTTCAGCCGTTCTTTTTTCTTAACCAAATAGACTCCAAAAAAGTAGATTTTACACAATATCTCGCGAATAAAAAATTATATCGACTTTGTAAGGGTGTCAATCGAGGCGTGTTAACGTCATTTTGATCCGACATAAATTTTATAAAAATCGGTTCAGCCGTTTTTTTTTTAAATTATTGTTAAAAATAAATAATAATTATGTTTTAATGATTAAAATGATTATTTTTCTGTGTAAATTCTAATTTAATTATTATTATTAAATATTTATCAAACTGGGAAGTTCGTCATGTGGACCTCAAGGGTCGCACTTTAGTCCTAATAAACGACCCACCTCACGGCTTGTCTTTATTTGCAGCACCTCGCATTCGGCTAGCATGCGTTCCTGTTCGGCCGGCGGCGATCCTATGGGTTCGACGGACACGATGACGCCGAGCGAAGTGTCGACCAACGTCACCCTGGACACGGTGTCGTCGCACACCTGTAGCAGCGGCTCCCAGGTGGCGTCTTGCCGCGCCATGTGCGGAAGCCTCGCCTCCTTTGATACCAGCTCCGTCATAAACACTGAAGGTACGTTGTAATAGCTATGTTCCAACCTACTCTAAATGGATCGTTTTGAAACGGTAACGAAACTGTTTGTATCGGTTTTGTGCGCATGCGTCAACCTTGTACGGTTGTGTTACGGTACAAACGTAGACATCGGTTGGAACGCTTTCGTGACCGTTGTGTGCATCAAATCATGGCCTCCATGTACCATGCATATGATCAAAATATATCAATTGTCATTTGTCAAATGTAAATTCCTATTTTCAGGCTTTTTTTGTTGTTAAAAACATTTTGAAAATGAATAACTATCACAAATTCGGTTGGAACGCTTTAAGAATCGCCCACAAACGATCACAAGTTCGGTTGGAACGCGTTCTATCCACTGCGCATGAGCGTGACGGTAATATTACGGTATTCAGAGTGGTTGGAACAAAGCTAATATAATGATAGATTGTGCATCTAAATGTGGAAAACGGGCGATTGCCCACGAGTTTGACGATAAGTCACACGCGAGTGGACCAATCGCCTATTTCGCACGTGTTACACATTGCGTTTTCATGGTTTTTGTAATATTTATTCAAAATTCTAAAGAATAGTGTCTGATAACTCACTAGAATAGGCCGAGAGCTGGTGACAATTTTTTGGTGTTATTTTTTCAAGGCCTTATTTTTGTGAAGATGACGAGGGAGGCATATTAAAGTGCCCTGAGTAAGAAATTTTGCTAGATAGCGGTATGGGAGGGATGCAGACCGCCCCCCAACATGTAACAAAGAAAATGGTCACAATTATTATTGCTTCAATGCTGAAATTGTTTGTATAGCTTGTCGGTGCCATTATAATATTTGCAGATCGATTGGTCAATATTAAAGGAGTGGCAGATCACCCTAAACGTGTCATTTTTTATTATTAGTTCAAGGTTCAAATTTTGATATGTTGTTACGGAGTTTGTTTTAAAAATATATTTCAATTTGCAGAACAAAATGTCGGTATTAACCCCATTGCAGAACGATATTTACACCTAGGCGAGCAAGTTTCCCTCTAAGAGAGGGCGTTAATACCGACATTTTGTTCTGTAAATTGAAATATATGTTTAAAACAGTCGCCGTAACAACATATTAAAATTTGAACCTTGAACTAATAATATAAATTTCGTCGGGTACATGTCACTAGCTCTAAATCTAGAAGGGCGGCACCCACATGAGAGCCTAGGGGAGCCAAACATTTAAATTCACCTCTGCGTTTTCCGACCGAAAAACGTACGTTCAAAACTGCACATGACGCGTGGCAAAAAAAATAAATCTACTAATACATCGTGATTGTTTGATTCGCCAGGTGTTCCACTTTTGGAGGAGAGCGAGCAGGAAGACATTGCGCCGTCTCATCCTCCAGGATCTCATATGCTGGATCATCCGGCATCTGACAATGTGTCGTTCAAATTCCGTCATGCATCGCCAGATCTTGCTTAGGTATTTTCACTGAAACTTAATAGCTTGACAGAATCTATTATTTGATATTTTTTGAATATAGGTATTACAGTCTATGTGTAAGAATTAAGGAATTGTTTACCTAAACTCAAGCGGGTCCCTAAAATCGCTCTTCTGACTGAAATCAAATGAAATTGAGGCAATATGTAATCATGGTTACTAATAGTGATGCTCGGTTACGAGATGTTTTAGTCGATTGTCTCGATTGTTCAAACATCTCGATGGTTATCACTTGGACTCGATTGTTGTTAGAATTTTGATAAGAATCTTTCGGGCTTATGAGCCGTGGTCTACTGGAATGGCTTCTTCTTCTTCCAGATGTTTCGCTTGCAACTGCTGCAAGCATCTTCAGTGGTGTGTTCTTCTCGGTGTCCTGCTGTCGACAGCAGGACACCGAGAAGAACACTATGACCACGTCGAACACACCACTGAAGATGCTTGCCGCAGTTGCAAGCGAAACGTCTGGAAGAAGAAGAAGCCATTCCAGTAGACCACGGCTCATAAGCCCGAAAGATTCTTATCTTAATTCTATTAACGCCGGCCGTGAAAGCCTAAATTCTTTTATCAATTGTTGTTGTTTCATAGTTCACCGAGACCGAGTCGCTTAGTGCTGAATCGTACACTGTCGAGAGCCACATAATATACAATCGTTCATCACTCAACAACTGCGTGGTCGAGTCGATGGTCGATTGTGCAGTAATCGCGTAATACGATTTCAATAGTGAAGAGATCACAGAGTAGTGAGTACCGACTGAACAGTGAACAATCAACGAGTCGCGTGAACGTCAGTCGACTAGCATATAAATCTTGAATCGCGATTTTATGTATTCGCATTCGCTGCTATTGCTATAACCTATGTGGCAAATAATAGATTTGAACAATCGAACATTTCGATTGTAAAATCAACTCCGAGTCGATTGTGGACTCGATTGTTATTATGAACGATTACAATTGTTTCGATTGTAAAAACATCTCGTATCGCCCATCACTATGAGGATGGGCACTGATGAACTTGACCGCTAGAGGCGCTAGCTACATAACCACCTCGGTCTGTGGGAAGTTCTTAGTAGTGTGTACACAATAAATTTATTTAAAATAACGAATAGTTAACAATGTCGATGTGCTTTGTTGAGAAATATTCAAATCGTAGAGGTTTTGTATTTCGGAACTGAAAAGAAATGGTCGCGTGCTGTCAGTTGGGAAAAAACTTGATTTCTCGCGCGTTTTTCTATATGAAAACCAATGGAAACTTAGGTGGCTATATACCTGCTGCCATCTAGATTACGTTTGTCATGTTGCCATCTCCATTTAAGGAAAAAGTTCGATTAAATGAGCCATTTTCCTGAGAGTAGTTCTTTCAATTATCCACGAAAGGCAGCACGTGTGGTAGGTACAAACATTATTTGTTCCCCATTAGTGTCGTGTCATTTTAGTGGTATAACTTAATTATTAAATTATTATTATTATGAAATTAATGAAATAAGTATCTGGATGACCGAGCTTTGCTCGGATGAGTTAAAAAAATAGTACTTAAAGTTCCCATTTCGTCAAAATCGTTAGTCGTTTTTAAGAAAAAAAATTACATACCTATAAGTAGATAATATTATTATACGTCAGTGACTCAGTATACGTCATACTACATAACGTATGTGCCTACATATTTTATATAGGTAATATAAAAGTAATATACCTATTTATTTAAATATTAGTTAAAAAAATAACAACAATAAAATCTAAACATAATTATGTAAGTATAATTATGTTTAGATTTTATTGTTGTTATTTTTTTACTTTTCAAATAATTACTGATTATTTTAATAAGTTAAAGATTGACTGTCAGAGTAATTTGACATAAATAATGAAAATAGTTTGTTTTTTCCAAAGCCTACTCACCATACGACACTGTTTTATAACGTTAAAAAAACTGTTTTTTAAAATGATAAAATCGATAAGAAAACGAATTTTTCCAGGGATGAGACCTAGCTAGATCGATTTTTTGCCCCCTAAAACCCCTTTTCAGTAAATTTCATCCAAATCGTTAGGGCCGTTTTCGAGAAAATATTTATATAGGTACCGATACTATACAAGATTTGCTCGTTTAATAATATAGGGATTAAATTATACCACTAAAATGACACGACGCTAATGGTGAATAAATAATGTTTGTTCCTACCACAAGTGCTGCCTCTCGTGGATAATTGAAAGAAATACGCTCAGGAAAATGGCGCATTGAAGCTTTGTTTTCCTTTCGAGTTTTCATGAACTACTTGAGCTCAGTAAAATCGATGAAATATTTTTATGGACCCCGAACTATAATATAAATAGTATTAATTAATGTTAAAGCCAAAATTGAAAATAATTGCAATGTTTCAAATTTGAATTAGACGTACAATGTTTTTATTCTTTTGGTTTCTTGTTTTTGTTTTTTTTCTGTTGTTTGTTTGTTGTTGAAACAGAAGAAGCGCAATAGAGTGTTTATAATAATTTATATTTTAAAATAATATAATCTAATTATTTTGATTTGGAACCTTGGAATTTAACTATAATCAATAATGGTATGAAACTCATTAGCATGTAGCCAATCGGTCAAGCAAAACGTTAGCTGGCTAATTAGTCAGTTTTTTGGCCACTTTCCTCGCGCGGCGAAAGATGAAGCCACCGCGTCATAGTAACGTGAATGCATTGCGCCCGCCTTCTAGCTTGCTATTGGTTGTTTTGGAGATCCATGAGCGTCGAGTGTTTTCTAGATGTGGAATTTTAAACAATAAGGCGTTCACTAACATATTATTGATGACGTGCCTGGCTTCATCTCTCACCGCGGGCACTCTACTTATCTCACTGAAGCAATTGTAGAGATTTGTATACCTCGCGCGGCGAAAGATGAAGCGACCGCGTCATAGTAACGTGAATGCATTGCGCCCGCCTTCTAGCTTGCTATTGGCTGTTTTGGAGATCCATGAGCGTCGAGTGTTTTCTAGAGGTGCAATTTTAAACAATAAGGCGTTCACTAGCATATTATTGATGACGTGCTTGGCTTCATCTCTCACCGCGGACATAGATGCCTGTACGTTACAAACATTGAGCTAAAAGGTTATAGAGGCGTTGTACTGTATACAATTGCTTGTACCTACAAAGTTGAAGTCAGGTCTGACGTGAGAAGTCACAGGTCACAACAAACATGGCGGCCAAACAGGGATTGAATATTATTCACTTATTCTCGTCGGAAGCCCGGGGCGGCAGAACTAAATGAGGCCCCCGTTCTGCTTAGAAATTGATGTATTTGTAGTGTAAATTGCGTAAAAAATGAATAATATAGATGTAATGGCTGACAAAAAAATCAAATATTTATAATAAACGACCTACCTACGTTTACATTTTGTATACGTACGGGGCCTCCAACTGCAAACTGCCTTTTACTTACTAAACATATTTTGGTCTTGTTTGGGATTTGATTAAGAAGGACTTCTCGAGATTTAGAGCCCCCCCCCCAGGATCAGAGGCCCGGGGCGAGCTGCCCCCTTCGCCCCCCCCCCCCTTAGTCCGCCCATTGGATGAATGGTTTCAATAAATATGGCGACTGACTTCAGTTTTAATTGATTTTAGCGCCTCTATTACCTTTAACTCACAGGTACCTTTGCTATCAGAAAATGACTCTCGTAATGTCAGTGGCGTACAATAAGCTTTTGAATTTTTTTTAATAGAAGTATTAATTTACTCGTATTTTTTTTAAAATAATAATTCGTTTTGTTATTTTTAAAATTTGGTTAAAACGCCACTACTCTGGCGTAGATTTAGTAATCTAGTCTTTTTCAAAAAAATCTCTAGCATTATTTTAACAATGGATTTAGCTTGTTTTAAATGAATGTAATGTCTTTTTTTTAAGTCAAAGCTGATATTTTTTTTGTTTTTGTGTAAAGCCATCAACTGTCAAGTTTATCCAAGTGTGCAAGCTTTCACGGCCGGCATTGTTCCAAGTCTTCATGGTTTCCGGGCTTGTATAGGCCGTGGTCCGGTGGTATTTCTACCTGACGTTTCGTCTACAACTGCGGTAGACATTCTCAAAGGCGATGTGGCAGCGGTCGAAGTGTCCTCCTTGGCGGCTCACAGGTCACCTGTGAGCCGCCAAGGAGGACACTTCGACCGCTGCCACATCGCCTTTGAGAATGTCTACCGCAGTTGTAGACGAAACGTCAGGTAGAAATACCACCGGACCACGGCCTACAAGCCCGGAAACCATGAAGACTTGGAACTGTCAGGTTTATCTAGGTCTAGTACCTACCAATTGATATTTTGATTTTTAATAATAAATTGAAACCCTGGCTGGTGTTGACCTTAAAAACCATAAATGAGGACAGTGTGGTGTAACGGTTAGCGTAGCAGGCCTTTGGATCACACTGTCGTGGGTTCGAATCCCACTTCCGCTCATGGATGTTTTGTGATGTCATTTAGTTTTAAGCTATTTGTTATTTGATTTGATGTAATTAAAAGATGCTAATGACGCGTCTATAATCTATACAATAAATAAAAAATAAAAACCATAAATAAATGATAATGAAATTGATACTTTCTCCAAGTCTCAGAATCCAATCTGAGTAGGTACTGGGGGTTTGCAATAAACGAGTAATAATTTGATTTGGATTACATTGAAATTATATTTTACTAAAACAAGCCCTTCATTGTTACCTAATAATGCTTTTATTCTAATTACTAAATTAATATTAAATAAAAAACACTAATGTAGTATAAATTATTTTGAAACATGTGACTTTAGCAGTAGAAATAGTAGATTGTATGTCTAGATACGTAATGGGGCATATTACGGCGAGTGATGACAAACGAGCGATAGCGAGTTTTTACAGTCACACGAGCCGTAATACCACACTGTAAAAAATGGATGTAAAAATACTTTGAAAGTTAAGATAGAATTCGCTCGATTTTCTAAGTGATTTTACATTATTATTTATTTTTACACAGAAAACTTCATAAAAACTTGGACTTTTACTGTAAAGTTGAACAAATTTGTAATTTTTACATGAAGTAAATTAAAATTACATAATTTGTGTAATATTCCAATAAAGTGTGTAAAAATTACAAAATAAAATGTATAGTTACATATATAAAATGGATGAATACAAAACAAATTAATGTAAAATTAGTAACCACGCATGCGCAATGTGTTTTTATGGAATCTACGCGATGTGCAGGCGATACCTGTTTGCGACGCCATTGTCTCTTTGTGTGCCTATTACCAGATTAATCGCTGGCTACAAATGGACCATCGATAATCTATGTAATCGGCCTTCTCATTTCTTACAGTGCATTACATACGAGACATATATGGTATTTTTTGCCATACCCACTACAAAATATCTTCTTTTTACGTCATTTTCAAAAAATACTGACAGTTTATTTGCGTCGCCATCTTTTCTTCTAAAGTGTGCCGCGAAGTTCGTGCAAGTAAGTAATGACAGGCGCACGCAGGCGTATATAGAGCGAATAAACAGAAGTTGCCATGGCAACCGTTATTTTCAGCGCCAGTGCAGAAAGTAAACCATTTTCCGCACACCTGCCTGTTAAATGGGTCATTATAATGGCCGCTATACATACATCGAAAGTAGCTATTTTGTAGTGGGTATGGCAAAAACAATTTTGAAATTGTCGAATATATGATTTTCAGTTTTTTTCAGAATGGTTTCTGTAAGTATAGAAATACAGACAAAGCTATGAAGCGATCTTAACGGAATAATAAGAGCTTACATTTTTTCCCGTCAGATGGCGCTAGTGACAAGTAAGGTATATGTCAATCGCTTAGGTACATTTTTTCCCCGTCAGATGGCGCTAGTGACTTGTAAGGTATGTGTCAAACGTTTAGAGATCAGCGTTTTATGTTAAGTCATTCTTCATTCGTCGATTGTTATAAGGAATAAATAATTCAATAAATACCAAACTGCGATTTAGCCGTTAAGTGATTGGATGACGGATACTTCACTTGCTAGTGCCGCCATCTGGTCGGCGAAAAATATAAACAGTACCGGCATTGAATGACTTCAAAGCGACGTATATATCTCACTTGCCAGTGGCGCTATCGGGTAGTGGAAAGAAAGCCTGGTAGCTCCCTCATTGATTTATTATTTAAATGTGCTTGCTGGCGTCGACCAAACGACAGTTTTGTGCAAGTAATGTGTTTGTGTATTCAACGCCAGCAAACATCAGATAGCGAACTGGTGAAGTATTTCTTTGTAAGCGGTTATGAAAAATTGTTTTTTGCCGTACCCACCATAAAATAGCTGCCGGTGTGCGGGAACGTATCTTTCCCACACTACTGCAAAGTGCACTCGGTGCCAGCAAAACACTGCCGCGTTTGTTGCGCTAAGAACGCTTCAAGATTACAAGTAGTGTGTAATCTGATAGCTTCGACTGTAGTTTGGATTCGGTTTTAGCGAAGATCGCCGAGGCGAAACATGTTTCAGATTTACTAATGTCTCATTATAGAGGGAAATTAACATGAAGTTAAAATTAATCTATTTGATAATTATTAATGTAAAAATTTTATTGATAATACATTAAAGTATTTTAAAGGGATTTTTAATGATAAAATTCGTATATAGTTATAAATATTATATTTATTTTGGCTCATTTTATCGAAAGTGATATAATTTATAAGTTAACGGAACTGTCAAGTCTTTCGGCAGTTGCAACCGCGACGGGGAACAATGACCCAGCTAGTTCCAGAGCCGACTGTCGGATGTAGACATACAAAGTTGTCGGTGTAAATTAGCATTGGAACGAGCCATTTTCCTAAGAGTAGTTCTTTCAATTATCCACCAGAGGCAGCACTTGTGGTAGGTACAAATATTATTTATTCCCCATTAGTGTCGTGTCATTTTAGTGGTATAACTTAATTATTTAATTAATTTATAAAAATAATAATTTATTAATTAAGTTATACTACTAAAATGACACGACACTAATGGGGAATAAATAATGTTTGTACCTACCACAAGTGCTGCCTCTCATGGATAATTGAAGGAAGTACTCTGAGGAAAATGGCTCATTGAAAAATTAGGGCTGCCAAGGAGTTGCGGCAAAATTAACTCTGGCATCCCTTGATGATATGAAAGTAGGACTCGAATCCGATGATCTGGAAGATTAAAAATAATAATTTTCACTTTCATGATGAGCTCTCGCTAGTACGAAGATTCACATCTAGAACCTATTGAATTAACACTCGCATGTAGTGAAAATCAACTGATTCCGAAGCATATAAGGAGATAGATTAGTAATCATGTCACGGTTGAGTAATTGCGAGCTCATTCCGCCACGAAAGTGGAAAGGTTCAGGTTAGAATCCTGACTGTGACTATGGTTGGTAAAATTATTTTTTCCGATATGTTCGGAATCAATTATATGATTGGCTGCTTTCCAGCAAAATTTTCAATTGCAAACCAGCCGTATAAAAAATCTATTAATTTAAATAATAATAATTATTGTGGTCCCCTAGATTTGTCTGCCCCTGATTCACACAGACAAACTTGTATGCGCAGATACCGATGCGTCGAAAATCGCTAGAATTGTGTCATATTCAATTGTTTTGAGATCTGTCGATTTCGGTCGCGTGTCGTTGTTTTGCGTCGCGGTCGAAATTTTCGAAAGACTTTCTTAAACAGTCTTAAGAAATTTTATTCCATTTTTTTTTTGTTCAGTTAATAAATGTATTGTAAATGTGCTTATTGTAAATATTATACAAAAATAATAATCTCTGAAAAGTTAAAAATTTTCGTGTACTTCCAGTAATAAGTAAAAATGCATGAACAGTGTGCTTTGACCCGATTATTTTTGTTTTAAAAACAGGTTTTTATTAATTTTCTGTTTTGATAAACACTAATTTGTATATATTATTTTTTTTATAACTCCTGCTTCTAAAGTTCAATATTCGAGCACTGTGAGGCGGGCGTAAAGAGGCGTATTTTAGTCACCGTGCGTGAAAGTCCAAAGCGTGCGTAAAAGTACAATCTCTACATCTTCTAAATTCGAAATTTCCGCACTTTGTACAATACAAGCACTTACTTATCGATCGATGTGTTCCTATATATAGTATCGTGCATACAAAGTCCACATCGTGAAAGAGTCATGTTTTTATTGATTTATACAGAAGTTAATAACTTTAATAAAAATAAACTAAATCGTAACTTAGTCTGCAATTGTAAAGTTTTAAGGACTAGAAGAGCGAATTTCCCGTTTTCATAATTTTTTTTCTCTCTATTAAACTTTAGAAGCAGTCGTTATAAAAAATTATGTTCGATACGTCCGCTTAAAGTGAGATATCTAGTAGGCTTAAATTGAGGCACTCGCTAAAGGGACTGACGCATACACAACGAGATCTCGTGCGCTTACCTCCACTCGCCTGACGGCTCGTGGGGGTATACAGCGCACTCGAACTGGTTGTGTATGCGTCAGTCCCTTAGCTCGTGTCTCAAATTAAGCCTACTAGAATACCTCACTTTACGCACACGTATCGAAAATAACTATTTTTATCCGTGGTTATCCGTCCCAAAATGTGTTTTTCGTAATTTTTTTCTGAATTAAAAAAAGTTATTTTTTGAAGTTATCATTTTTAGATTATCGCACATAATGTATAGATTGCAGAAACATTAAAAGTAAATTATATGAATCGAATTTTTTGTCACAGTCTGTATGCATAAAAAACTTATGCTCCAGTTCCTTTTTCATTTTGTCTGCCAAATTTATGGTCATTCTTGACGTTTTCTTTCAAGAGGAGACCATTTCAAATTTTTTCCTTAATTCACCAAAACTGTTACTTTTTGGTAACAGAACTGTTTAAAAATAACTGCTGTCTGTTACTGGCAAAGCAAATAATTGATATTATTTTTTTAAAATTTTATCAAAATCAGACAGGACTTGAAAAATAAAATGTTGTGCCCAAAAACACCCAAATAAATAGCGCAATTGTTTCAAAATCGAAATTTGACCCTTTAGTATAAATTAAAATGTGCTCACAAAATTTTATCGAAATCGGACACCAAAATTTATAAATATGTACGGTAGTTCCCGGATATAGTGCATATAACTTACGGAAATGTATAATTTTGTGCAGATGTTATATCCATCTAACATTTGCACTATCCGGGAACTACTTACTTATTTATAAATGTTGGTGTCCGATTTTGATAAAATTTTGTTAGCACATTTTACCGAATATTGAAATTAAGAAAAATCTAATCATTTTAAGGGATGTGTAAAAGGGTTAAATTTCTTTTTATTTTGTCAAAAAAAAATTGCATAAAATTGCTTTTGTTTTAAATACAAAGAAATTGAAAGAAACAGGTAGCTCCGCATAGAAACCTTGCAAATGCCCGCCCAAATTTTGGAGCTGACTTGAACTGAACAGAATATCAAAATTATAAATTTTTGAATTTGTAAACTGGGGCGTCTCCCGTTTCAGTAGAACAGTATGATCGAATTTCTTGCAGCAATTTATTATATAGATCCATGTAAATAAGTTTGTAAAAGTATTGTATTTTTATGTGTTTATATAAATATATTTATTTGTCAAGTAATAGCTGTGTTTTTTTCCCGTTCAGTTACGCATGTCGAGGTCGCATCACGTTCAATCGACAGAACCGGTACTCATCGAAAAGCAGCGACGTTTTTGTCCATAACTATATTGTACGACTATACAATTGTGTTGTAGTCGACCAGATCAGTACTCATCGAAAAGCAGCGACGTTATGTTCATGAATGTATTGTACGTCTACATAACTAATATCGTAGATATCGTCTACATAACTAATATCGTATAGATATCGTCTACATAACTAATATCGTATAGATATCGTCTACATAACTAATATCGTACTAATAATTCAGTCGAGCAGCAAATCAAATACCCATTAACCACCAACGAGAGAATCTGGATTCTTATGTTCGTCTCCATAATGATCAGGGTTCAAATTACATTACCAAAACCCAGCGGCGTAACTTCAACATTTTCGCTCGGAGGCAAGAATTCGTGAAGGGCCCCTTTTTGGTCAATAAAAAATAAGATATAGCTAGGAGTAGGTAGGGTTACCAACTCCAAATTATGGAGCTTAACCCGGAGATTTTAAGAGCAGTGGCAAAGCGTGAATATTTTCCTTGGGGCGTCTGAAAGTTATGACGTATCCCCCAGTCAAAGGGAAATTTTTTGAAAAATAAGCCTCTAAAACGCAAATTTCATCATATTCTATGTACTTAGTATTTTTCGCCCCCGAAATATTCAAAATGCAAATTTCTCAAAAACCATGAGAGTAATCGAGTCTTATTAAGAGTAGCTTTTTTGTAGCAAATAAGTTACTGAATTTAAATTTTATACCTATTCTTCCATTGACGTAGAAATTTGAAACGTTCAAATATTAAAAAACCCGAGTTCTACGCCTATGAATTAATATTAATCATAATAATAGTTTTTTTATACGGCTGTATGCAATTGAAAGATTTTTTCGTTGGAGAGCAGCCAATTATATAATTGTTTCCAATTTCGCGTCGGAATGAGCTTACACTCGCATGTAGTGAAAATCTATTGATTCTGAAGCATATAAGGGGAACATTAATTTATCAATCATGTCACAGTTGAGTATTGTAAGCTCATTCCGACGCGAAAGTGGAAAGGTTCAGGTTAGAATCCTGACTGTGTCGCTGGTTGGTAAAATGATTTTTCCTATATGTTTCGAAACAATTATATAATTGGCTGCTCTCCAACGAAAAAATCTTTCAATATTAATCATAATTTTGATATGAGTTTTTTTGTTCCATAAAACTATGTCAACGTGCCAAATTTTAGCAAAATCGCACAAGCCGTTTTAAATTTATAACAAAAAAACGATTTCAAAATTGTAACTTCAAGGCCGTATAGCGCCTAAACTAAGCAATTTTGTAAGAAGGTAAGTTTGCTTAAATCGGCTTATTTTGGTCACAGGAACATGTGGTAGGCGTGTGTTAAGTGTCTTTGAGGACACCCTGCATAACAAAAAAAATTATTCAAATCGGTCAAGCCGTTTTTGAGTTTTAGCGAGACTAACGAACAGCAATTGATTTTTATTTTATAGATAAAGTTTCAGTTGCACCGTGGTTTCGTAAAACCGCAACTAGATTTTTTTCTTTTTGGGGGAAGTTAGCCCCGTGTCAGAGCCCTTCTATCGCTATCAATGACCCTACGTCCATGTATTGTTATGTGCAAAAGTATTCTGTTGGCAAAATTCTATAAGCACAACAATTACTTTCTCTGCAATGTTAACATTCGCGTAATTGTGTCCATTCGGACACAGAGGTCACCGCTGACTAACGCGGCTATCCATTGTATTGTATAATTAAAGTTGACCTTCAGATGACCTTTGAACTTGTCGGCTTCTTTTGAATACAACTCGCCATCATGTTTCTGTGAGTGCAGAAATTGATTTTGCGTGGTTGGCAACTAGCGTCTGTCCAAATTAGTTTCTCAAGTACGATTTGGGACACTGACCGCCTTCCATAGAAAAAAAGGGTGTGGGTTTTGGGACCCCCGTCAGATGTGAAACATCAAAGAAAACGTTATTGAACTCGGTGGTATTCTCTATGTAGTAGTATATATTTTTTCAAAAACAGCAACTATATGTTATGCTGACGTAATCCTATATACTGCACTGTAACACACGCGGTTGCGGCGTTTGAGCACGCCTGAGCCAGAAACGCAACTAAATACACAGCGAAGTATCTATATTACATACCTAAACGTGTATACATATACTTTTGCTTTACAGTACGTTCGTATGTATACTCTCTCTCTCTCTTGCCGTGCCCGAGCGCGCGGAAGCCGAGAGAGAGAGAGAGAGAGTGCCGCCGTGATGGGGAGAACAGCAGCGAAGGAGCGGACCATAAATTTCGTTGCATATTTCCCCTCACGCGGCTGTTCACAGCCCGACATAAGATGTTTAACATCAAAAACCACAGACGCTAATGACCCCTGTTGTCGAGCGTCTATAATTCACAATTCATTCATTCAACATCAAAAACCGTGTCGGACACGCACTGGCGGCTCCAGAATTTAAATGGGGGGGGGGATCCAACACATTTTTTCTCCAGCTCCAAGGAATATTTCTTACAGATATCAATAACAATGTGCCCGACAGCCTTACCCACTGAGTTAAAAGGTAATAAAGGCGCTATACCGTATAAAATTGCTTATATAAAGTTGAGGTTAGGTCTGACGTCACAGGGGACAACAAACATGGCGGCTAAAAAGGCGATTGCTATGAAAATATTCGTAGCTGCGCTTTTCTTAAAATATTTTCATGTTTTCTTGTAGATTTATTTTAACAAACCTCATGGTTTTCGAGATATTTAACAGTATATTGCGTGCGATTTGTCTTAAAAACTTTAGTACATGAGTACATGGAAAACACCTTATTAACTCAGAAGATATTTTTGGTGCCGCAATCTCTAGACTGGACTGCCGTGGGTTCGAATCCTACCTGCGCTCATGGAGGTTTTGTGTTGTTATTTAGTGTAGTTGAAAGACGCTAATGACCGTAGATGTCGATGCGTCTATAATCTACAATAAATAAATAAATAAAGAAGATATTATTTACATCAAATGAATTTTTCAGAACTTTAGACAAACATTGTTCTAAACCTGTTAAAATGTAAATGATGCATAAAACCTTGTCGACTTTATAGTCAGTTCATTAAAAAAGTGGTCGACTTATATCACAAGTGGCGGAATAAAATATTTATAAAGTCAATAGTTTTCCATAAGTGAATATAGGTTAGAGAAATATTTTTTTAAACCCCCACTCCCTTGGCTTCAAGGAATTAACCCATGTGCCAGACACAAAATTATAAAGAAATGAAGGATCTCATACCTTTTCTCGCCATAGGCATTGGTGTAGCTAGGGATTTTTCCTAGGGGGGCAACCGTCCAGCTGATTAGCCACCGCAAGGTTTCAATCTTTTTCTCAAGATGAAGGGGCTTGAGAATAGCCGAGAGTGTAGCAATGCTGTTGTTTACATGGCGTTGCTATGGTTCCTCTATTACAAGTCCCCAGTTCCCGGGTTCTAGCCCGAGAGCTGGTAAAAGTGTCAATTGGATTTTCAATTTATTATTAAAAAAAAAATAATGAATTGAAAATATGAATTGGTGCTAGGCCCAAATAACCTTAGGTGTTTGTGGTCTTTAAAGCACAATTCTCAAGATGAAAATAGTATGTAATTGTAATTGTGTTTTAAAGACCACCAACAGCTAAGGTTATTTGGGCCTAGCACCAATTCATATTTTCAATTCATTATTTTTTTTTTTTTTTAATATTAAATTGAAAATCCAATTGACACTTTTACCAGCTCTCGGGCTAGAACCCGAGAACTGGGGACTTGTAATAGAGGAACCATAGCAACGCCATGTAAACAACAGCGCCGCTACACTCTCGGCTATTCTCAAGCCCCGAAAAAAATAGTATGTTTCTTCAATACTTACTGTCGATTTTTCTAGGTTGGGCAATGTTCACCATGCCCCCCCCCCCCGAGCTACGCTCATGGCCATAGGCCCTCGCGGTATTAGGAACCAACGACAAACACCGGACTCAGACCTTGGAAAAACACCCAGGAGAAATATTATTTTATCTTTTTCAGAGACATTATGACTTATTTTTTGAAGTCGGTTCCATTTCTATTTTTTAGTCTTCAAGGCGTTTATATTTTATTTATTGTAGATTATAGACGCTCGACAACTTAGGTCATTAGCGTCTTAATTACACCAAATAACAGCATCAATTAAAACTGAACGACATTACAAAACATCCATGAGCGAGGTTGGATTCGAAGTATTTCGAACCCACGACAACTTGATGCAAAGGCCAGTACGCTGACCAATACATCAAGCTGTCCTCAAGGCGTTTGTAGATATATTGTAGGACGTAGATTATAGACGCTCAACAGCTGAGTAAAGACATTTATGAATATCAGTTACTTTTATATGGAGGACAGGGTGGTCCAGTGGTTAGCGTCGCGGCCTCTGGATCAAACTGTCGTGGGTCCGCTCATGGATGCTTTGTGATGTCATTTAGTTTTAAGTGAGTTATGTTATTTAATGTAATAAAGACGCTAATGACCTAAGTTGTCGACGCGTCTATAATTTACAATAAATAAATAAATAATTTTATATGAAGAATAAAAAATATTGAATTATTTCATACTTTTTAATGAACCGATTAGCTTACTAGCTAGTCGCTTTGGGTCGGGAGTTTTTAAATTTTTTCATTTTTTTTTCACTTTTTAAACTAAATTTCATACTTTAATTGCCTGTGAGGTAGACAACCAACCTAACGTCACGGTATCGCGTGTTTGTCGGCTTGTAGTAATTTTTCAAAATTGTGTGTGTTTTAAAGACCACCAACAGCTAAGGTTATTTGGTCCTAGCACCAATTCATATTTTCAATTCATTATTTTTTTTTAATAATAAATTGAAAATCCAATTGACACTTTTACCAGCTCTCGGGCTAGAACCCGGGAATTGGGGACTTGTAATAGAGGAACCATAGCAGCGCCATGTAAACAACAGCATCGCTAAACGCTCGGCCATTCTCAAGCCCGTAATTTTTCAAATTAATTATTATTCTTTATTTATTTTGTTCTTTTTTAACTAAACTCTATGACTAAGAACCATCTCATAATCATACTCTTTCAATTAAAACAAACCGCATCAAAATCGGACCACCCGTTAATAAGCTACGATGTCACAAACACACACACATAAACACTCGCGATTTGTGTGAGGAGGGGGGGGTTAGAAGTATTCTTCACCGGAAGTTACCCCCTACACTATATTCATCTCAAATCCTTTCCTTCGCCCAAAAACGGTTCTGGCTCTCCCGACGCTATTTTTAAGGCTAAAGGGTTCGGGCAAACGCTAAATGAAGGACCAAGAATCACACTACAGGTCCTACTGGTGAATTTTTTGAAAAAAAAATTTTGGTGACTTTTGAAAGATTACGTAATTTTTAGAAAGTTGTAAGTTTCAGGAATCTTTTTTTCAATTTTTCGCCTGAAGGATCTGTAATGTGATTCTTGGTCCTTCATTCGGCATTTACTTGAACTCTTTAGCTTTGAAAATAGCGTCGGGAGAGCTGTAACCGCTTTTAGACGAGGAGAAAGGATTTCAGATGAAGAGGAAAGTATTTTCTAGCGGAAGCTACCCCAACTTCCGGTAGAGAATAGATACTTTTAAAAAGTGACTAAGTAGTAATTAGCTTTTAACCTCCGATAGACTGTTGCTCGTGTGTGGTATCCTCATTGGCGTAACTAGGGATTTTTTCCAGGGGGGGGCATGGCCCTTTCAATCTGAGAACTGAAAATCACTATTATGAGAACTTTTATTGTCAGTAATTAATAGTCATTAAATGCTGTTTAAAAAAACAGTAAAAGTTGCTTGTCTTGTATGAAGTTTTTATTTTGAGTGGTTGCTAATTGCTATTTTTTAAGTATAATAATGAAAATACAAAATTACAGAATATGGCGCTTGGTTCAAGTTTTGGTACCCACAAACGGTTACTTTCAAAAGTTTGTAATAATTTTAAGTCGACTTTCTTTATTCTTACGTCAGCACCCTGAGCTACGTGCCGTAATTATTCTAGGGGGGGGGCGTCACCTTCCAGGAGGGGCATACCCCCCTTGGCCACCCCCTAGTTACGCAAATGGGTATCCTAAGTCCTGGCCGACAAAAATGTCAATCGCCGATTCTCGGTCGTGTCCGTTAGGCCTTAAATTCCTAACATTTTGTATCGTTGCTTGCGATCACTGGATACAAGTCAGCTTTTGATAATCATTCGCCGATCAGCCTATACATCTTATACACATAATGTTACAACAATCGTTTTATGGTCATTTTTTACAAACAAAATCTATGTAAAGAACAAAAATATACCAGTCTTGTGTAAAGATTGCGTTCACTGATTATGAACAGTTAACTGATGATTTCTAGTATTTCGCTAAGAATTTGTTCTATTTAAATATTATTATATTATGTCTGTTCAAATACATACAGAATGTCAATATGTTTCAGATTTGAAATAGGAGAGAAGCATTAACTATATTTTTACCATACCCACTATATAATAGCTATTTTACATGCGTGTATGTACTATCTATGCATGGAATGCGTTAGTTAACAGACATGAGGTGTGTTGAAAACTCCTTTTTTGGAGTCGGTAAAAAATTAATTAGTGTATTTGCCATATGGCACATACACTATTGGCGTCGGTCGGATGACGGGACCTAGGGGTCGCACCAAAATTTCTCGACGTTTCATAGCCTCCTGAACAATTTGGCACCAATTTTGGAAATATTTATATATATATATATATTTATATTTTTATATATATATGTGTTCGCGTCATAACTCTCGAAAGACTTAATTGATTTGAACGAAATTTGGTACACACGTTGGAATCCATCACCGCACGGAACCTATTTGAAATGGGCCCAATCGGACCATTTTAAGGGTGGATTTTAGGGGTTGACAAAAATTTTTGGGCCCGAAAATACCGAAAAAATTTTCAGAATTGTTTCAAAATTGAAATTTAACCTTTTAGTAAAGATCAAAATGTGCTGTTAAAATTTTAATAAAATCGGCCCGACAGGACCAGACTTACAAATTTTATGAAAACACTAGTTTGCGGATAGTGATTTACTTACTGAAGGGTGTATTTAATTTGGTACAGAGGTTGTATTGATAATAATATTGAAATTAAGAAAAAAAAATATTATTTTAAGGGTTGTATTAAGGGGTTAAATTTTTTATTTTGTCCAAAAACAAACTTAAGTTCACATAATAAAGCCACAATGCCAGTATTAGCAAATACACTATATTGTCGGCAGGGTTTTGACACTGCGGCCCGAGTTTTTTTTATTTATTGTAGATTATAGACGCGTCGACATCTAAGGACATTAGCGTCTTTCAACTACACTAAAGAACAACTAACTTAAAACTAAATAACATCACAAAACATCCATATGAGCGCAAGTGGGATTCGAACCCACGGCAGTCCAGTCTAGAGGTTGCGGCGCCAAGCATGCTAACCACTAGGCTAAACTACCCCTGGTAAAAAATTAAAATGATGTTCCTAACTTCAGTTTTAGCAATAAAGTAAATGCGTAAATAATGATAAATAAACTAGCACACTGTTAGATTTTGTTCTCTTTTAAAGAATCCCTTAACTTAATAAATAATTATGAGAGGGTTTGGGGGGTGGTCGGTTACCCACCCCGCTACACTACCCACCCGGACTAAACACGTTTCGATGGCACTGATATAAAAAATTCACAGATTTCGCAATCCTTGCAACCATCGAGGACATTGGAAATGATAACAGCATATATGAAACATAATTAACTGTTTATTATACACACAATATTTATCAATGCACTGTTTAGTTTTGTCAGGAATAACCCTATTATTCTTCTGTTATATACGCGTTCACTTTTGCTTGATTACTTAACTTTTAAATGGATTTTTCTACAGTATTTATTAACATTTGCTCAAAAATAACACCGCAGATCGTCGCAAATACCTCTCAATTAACTAGACATGATATAAAACACATTTCGAAAAAATTGCACTTGTTCAATTTTGCATGATTGCTCCTCACTTGATCGCGACACCGTTGTCTTTTGGCCTTGAACGAAAACTCGTAACTCTGCCCCCATATACGAACATAAACATTTCCAATGTTAAAAATTGTCGATTCTAGTACATGTCTGGGAACAGTGTCATTCTTTCTGTGGGGAATTTACGTTTGTTTGATTTATTTTTACATAACTTTTGCATAATATTGCCGTTTTCAGTGTGTTTCTTAGATATAGGCCAAAGATTTGGATTTCTTGTTCCATAAAAGTATTCTACGTTACACGATTTGTTACATGCGCTTGGCAAAATTTTTGTCAAAATTTCAGAGGGCAGTATAGCCTAGTGGTTAGCATGCTTGGTGCCGCAACCTCTAGAGTGTGGACTGCCGTGGGTTCGAATCCCACCTGCGCTCATGGATGTTTTGTGATGTTATTTAGTTTTAAGTTAGTTGTTATTTAGTGTATAGTTGAAAGACGCTAATGACCTTAGATGTCGACGCGTCTATAATCTACAATAAATAAAAAAATTGTCAAAATTTCAATGAAATTCGTAATCGACCAGAAAATTGAATAAAACAACGTTTTGAATTATTTACACTTAACAAGTTTATTTTATAATAGCGGTCCGTCCCGGCTACGCCCGGGTGTTATGAAATTATGATTAAATAGCGGTTTTTAAGACCCACAATTTTTTCGTACATTGTTTTGATGTATCTCTAAAAGATTTGGCCAGCGTTAGCCATGTAAGCGTACGAAAACAGTTTTTTTTTACAAAACACCGTCATAGTTCAGCCCCTTAATGCCTTCCCCTTAAACTACGGTCCTAGGACGAAGTGTAGTTCTCTTTGTGCCTGTAACAGTTTTTAATACTGTTAGAAAACTGTTTTCTGAGCTGGCGGAATTAATATTTATTTACAATAATTAAAAATACAATAACAATAAATGCAACAACCAAAAGTCAATTCTAACAATAAAAAAACTTAAACGGTAAACTATTGAACTAAACGAGCCACTTAAATAACATTTAACAAATAACTATATATACAAGGATTATTTATTTGTAATTATTTATGTCACTGTATTTATATCAGATTTATTTCGCTGTTCAACACTGTCACAGTACAATCTACACTGACTGATTCCCGTTGACTGATCAATATTTATTTCACTGTACTGACTGATGGCACGGCTCACCATTCACTGACTGATTCAACACGACACACTCCTTTTTATATACATGCGTGCGGTGTACGCTCAGTGCGTCCTCGTATCCTCTAGCGTTGTCTGGAATCATCGATACCATTCCACGCTTTACTACTGTGACCTTTCTTTCTCGTGGTTTCTATTGGAGGCAGTGGCGTAACTCTTGGGGTTTGCTACAATATTTTGGTTCATTCTGTATACATGTGTGAAAGTGTGGCCCATTTAATTTCATTTATAATAATATGATAATGTGTTTTACTATCCCTTATATGGAAGTTGATTTGGTAACGTGTAAGTATTTGGTATTTATCTGTTTTTATCATGTGCGTAGATTGCGTGTTCAAGTTAAGATAGAATTCGCTCGATTTTCTAAGTGATGTTACATTATTATTTATTATTAGGCACTCTTTGCCTGGGTATACTGAAAAAATGTGAAGCGTTCGCAACTACTCCCGTAAGAATTCGCAACATTCTTAAACGTTCGCAACTACTTCCGCCTTGAATTCGCAACATACTTATATCATAAAAACGGCCGTCTACACACTTCCACCCATAGCGCAGATGGTTTAGTCTTTTCGTTCTATGCATAGGAACCTGGGTTCGAGATCTGATGGCAGCGTAGAATTTTTGGCGTTTTTTTTTCTGAATTCTACATGATATTTATTTATATATTTTTTTATTTTTGTTATATTCTTTCTTTGACAATAATACATATTATAATTTTTTTGAAACCAAGGTGAAATTAATTAAAAATACAATTTTAGTATTTTAGTAATAAATTATTTTTATTTCATAAATGCGCTATAATAGATGACACCAAAAATTAGAAAATCTGAAGTTTTCACTTCTGTCGTGTGGTCATAAGCACACCCATTTTTTTTTAAAATTTTAACCGCGAAGTTACGCCACTGATTTTTATTATTCGGTTCATCAGAGATGGCCGATTGTTGTCAACACTGTCACATTTTAGTTTTCACAAAATGATGCATAAAATTATATTTAAATATAATATATATTTTGCAGATAGCCAGTACATAAATGTTTTTGTTGTTGCAATTTTTTTTACCATATACAGAATTTAAGAAATTGTTGTTTTGCAATATTATTTTAGTATATTGTTTTAAGTTTAAAGACTTCTTTTAAACCGACTTCAAAAAAAGAAGGTGGTTCTCAATTCGATTGTATTTTTTTTTTATGTTTGTTACCTCAGAGATCCGTCATTTATAAACCGATTTGGAAACATTTTTTTATTTGAAAGGATATACTTTCAGATTGGTCCCATAGAAATTTCATCAAAATTGGTTTGGTAGTTCGGCTGATTTTAATAAAAGTTAGTAACGGCGTGTGACTCCTTAAGGTAAATGTCACTTTTTGACACATTAGACAGCGTAAGAAAGTCGGTTTAATAAAAGTGAGTAATGGCGTGTGATTCATTTAAGGTAAATGTCACTTTTTGACACTAAAAAGTAAAAAATAAAAAAAAATTAACAAAAAAAAACCTCCTTCAAAGCCACTAAAAAGAGAAAAATAATGAAATTTTGAGGTCTGCGCCAATTTAATAAAATATGAAGTTGGTTAAAAAGAAGATAATTAATCACTATACTATACTTTTTAACCGACTTCATATTTTATTAAATTGGCGCAGACCTCAAAATTTCATTATTTTCCTCTTTTTAGTGGCTTTTTGAAGGAGGTTTTTTTTAACCAGCTTCAGTAAAGGCTAGGAGGTTATTTAATCGACTTGTATGTATAGATTGACCGGCGAAAGAACGCCAATCGATTGTCGAGCGTCTGTAATCTACAATCTAGCTATTTTTTTCTATAATAAATTTGACATTAAACATTCCTTGACCCGTAAACTGACAAGTAATTGGGCGCGAATGTGGTGTTAAATTATTATTCAATAATAATTTTTTGATTAGGATGCAAATGACATAATAGGCACTTTCGGTAATACGTGATCATAATATTATACAGACTGTCTTATTCCAGGTGTGCAAGCTTTCACGGCCGGCATTGTTCCAAGTCTTCATGGATAGTCGTATTCCGTCCTTGAACGATCGTTCAAGGACGGAATACGACCGAGTAGAGAACTCACCCCCACCACTACACACTGCGCAGTTGACCAATTACAGAGAGACGGACTACGACCGAACAGAGAACACACTGGTACTAGGCATAAAAGAAGGGTGGACACCAGTCACACTGACCTGTGAGCCGCCAAGGAGGACACTTCGATCGCTGCCACATCTACCGCAGTTGTAGACGAAACGTCAGGTAGAAATACCACCGGACCACGGCCTACAAACCTGGAAACCATGAAGATTTGGAACTGCCTTACTTTTCATGGACTCTATTTATTTATTGTAGATTATAGACGCTCATCAGTTTGGGTCATTAACGTCTTAACTCTTAATTACATCAAATAACATCAAAAAGAGGAGCGGGTGATTTTCAAGAAGCTGCAGCGCGCTTACCATTAGTACCACAGAAAAGTTGTGGGAATGAAAATTGTAGGAAATGTAATCCTCTTTAAAACATTACATAATGAAAGAATTGCTTAAGTCGACCGTTTCTGAGAGATTTCGAAAAAAGCAAAAAAGGTGGTAAAATTTCGTGGTTTTTCGGCTCCCCCCACGTTAGCACAGGGTTCTCGAGGTCGAAAACTCAGATTCTACTCCATAGAGTACCCGCCAACAACACACCAAAATATCATTAACTTCGGAATACTTTCCAGGTAGCCCCCTTTATTTATTACCTGCCGCTTGGACTATAAGTAGATATACCTCGAAATTAACCGAACTGGGATATAACTTAAATTAAGAGGGAAGAAAAATATAGATTATTGACAGGGCCGTAGCTAGGGGGGGAGCATTAAGGGGCAATGCCCTACCTTAAAACATCCAGTGCCCTACTTTAAGGAATTATAAATAAGCCGCAAAGACTGTCACGACAGAATGACAGACTTGATCTATCTGACATTTGGAAAAACAAGATTAAATTCGTTGGATCTAAATGAAGTTCTTCGGAAATTTGATAACATGGCAAGTTCTGTATTTTTTTTTTTTTTTGATTAAATTATCATTCACCGTTTTTTTGCTTTTGTAATTTGATATCACCAGATGAGGTGGGCAATCCAATTAAAAAATTGTAGTCTTTTGCTTCAGCCCTACTTTGAACTTTCAGTGCCCTATCTTGAATTCAGCTCTAGCTACGGCCCTGATTATTGAATATTAACGTAATCGCAAATTTTTTACGGCACTCTGTATATTTATCAATAGATTGGCCCTACTGCATTGGACATATTTGATACCCGTACAATATAATACTGCCGTGCTTGCGAAGAATGTCTTATCTATTACTCTATTGCAGTATATTACCTATATAATAGAAACAAACACGCATCGTATTCATTATCATCATTAAAAAGGCACGTGTGTTACACACGGCGGAAGTTATACTCCTTAACATAATAGTCCGCGACTGGTACAGCAGTGACATCTATGAATCGAGGTACAAAGTGTTCTTGGCCTGACATCTAACGGATTTTTTCTAAAGTTCTTAGTTTAACAATTACCTGCAGTACGGCGCGTAAACTCACCCGGTGTCGCATAAAGGAGTATAACTTCTAAGAAAAAAATTTTTTTTGAGGAAGGGAGGGGGGCTAGTTGTAACATTTACAAGCAAAACGGTTAAATTGCAAAAACTAACCATAGCATTATAATTTAGATTGTTTTTTGAAAATTTAACTGTTCAAGTATCGCGTTCAAAAAAAACTATACAAAAATTAACATAGCACTTTAGTAACAAAATTAAATTGTGTTTTAAAGACCAACAACAGCTAAGGTTATTTGGGCCTAGCACCAATTCATATTTTCAATTCATTATTTTTTTAATAATAAATTGAAAATCCAATGGACAATTTTACCAGCTCTCGGGCTAGAACCCGGGAACTGAGGACTTGTAATAGCAACGCCATGTAAACAACAGCATTGCTACACGCTCAGCTATTCTCAAGCCCACTTTAGTAACAACTATAACAATAAATCAACGCAGGATAAATCACTATGGAAATTGTTTATATTCCACACTAGTGAGCTTTGAAAACACTTTCAACACACCTGCCTGGTAACTGACCCATTTCATGCATGTATGTAAAGTAGGTATTTTATAGTGGGTATGTTTATTTATTTATTGTGGATTATAGACGCGTCGACAACTTAGGTCATTAGCGTCTTAAATACAACAATTATCATAATATATCACTTAAAACTAAATAACTGCACAAAACATCCATGAGCAGAGATGGGATTCGAACCCACGACAGTATATAGTGGGTATGGCAAAAAAATCGATTTGAACGAGAACTAATAATAAAAGCTCTTAAGCAACACAGCTACGAAAATTTACAATTTTCATTTCTCCCTCGTATATAAAATTTATTTCGCCAAGGAGGACACTTCGACCGCTGCCACATCGCCTTTGAGAATGTCTACCGCAGTTGTAGACGAAACGTCAGGTAGAAATACCACCGGACCACGGCCTATAAGCCCGGAAACCATGAAGACTTGGAACAATGCCGGCCGTGAAAGCTTGCACACTTGTTTCGATGTAGTTGAGACATTTTTTCTAAGCAGGGCAGAAAATTATCTGTTTACTAGATCAACGATAAATCTTCTTAAAGACCGGGTCATTATTTTATAATGGCGAGTACATTACGATATAAATAATTTTGATGCATATTAATTTTTTCGTCGCTTTAGGCAATAATCAAGTCGCTGTAAGCGGTATTTACAAGTGATTAACAGTGTTAATCATTCGGTTGATGAATAAAGGCGCGTTTACACTGTACAACTTAATCTGATAGTACATTTTTTGTATCTTCAATAATTAATGCTGGGTTGCAGAAAGCATTGTCAGAAAATCTATAAGTTTGACAATGACCCTAGGCTGTAGAATTTTAAAATTGATCCTGCTCGACTATTCTATTATATTTATATTTTATATTTAAAGAAAAATGTTACACTTAACATCTTGCTTGAAATTTGATTAACAATTATTAAACCAGTTTAATTTTTCAAAAATATAAAACCCGTTTTTCCAGTTTTCCTTAAAAAATCTTGATACGTAGACACCATGTACGACAATGCCCCCAAAATGCCCTTACAATTCCCCCAAAATGCCCTTACAATGCCCCCAAAATGCTCTTACAATGTCCCTAAAATGCCCTTGCCCCTGGTGTTTCTAAAAACTTTTAAATAAAATCAAAAATTACTACTTCCATTAGTATATCCACGTATTCCAAATTTCAATCCAAAATCTGAATGCGTTTTTGATTTCAAATAAGAAGTTGAGGACCCTGTATTTCTAAAACTAATTATACCCTGAATTTTAACGCTGCAGACCCCACACTGTAAAAAATGGATGTAAAAATACTTTGAAAGATTTTCTAAGTGATTTTACATTATTATTTATTTTTACACAAAAAACTTCATAAAAACTTGGACTTTTACTGTAAAGTTAACCAAATTGGTGATTTTTACATAAAGTAAATTAAAATTACATAATTTGTGTAATATTCCAATAAAGTGTGTAAAAATTACAAAATAAAATGTATAGTTACATATATAAAATGGATGAATACAAAACAAATTAATGTAAAATTAGTAACCACGCATGCGCAATGTGTTTTTATGGAATCTACGCGATGTGCAGGCGATACCTGTTTGCGACGCCATTGTCTGTTTGTTTGCCTATTACCAGATTAATCGCTGGCTATAAATGGACAATCGATAATCTATGTAATCGGCCTTCTCATTTCTTACAGTGCAGACCCCAGTTTAGGAAGCGAGGGCAGTATAGCCTGGTGGTTAGCACGCAACCTCTAGACTGGACTGCCGTGGGTTCGAATCCCACCTGCGCTCATGGATGTTTTGTGATGTTATTTAGTTTTAAGTTAGTTGTTATTTAGAGTAGTTGAAAGACGCTAATGACCTTAGATGTCGACGCGTCTATAATCTACAATAAATAAATAAATAAATAAATAAACCAGTTTGGGAAGCACTGATTTCAAGCCAGAAAATCTCTTTAGATAAAAATGGTTTTCCAAGTATTTAGTAAAGAGGTCAATAGTTAGGGTCTAGACTTACCTGAAAAATGGTTACCAATAACCAACACGGTAAATGCTATAAATACATCCGAAATTTGACCTGAAAATCATTCGTCTTTATAGTTTTCGAAGTTCTATTTGATTTGTAAGAGAAGTTTTTCAGTTTTATTTTAGTTTTGCTGAAAGTTTTTGTGTTTCCACTTGTGTTATTTTTTTTTGGATCAGGAGTTAAAAATCAAAGTGATCGACAGTATGAATTCAGAACCAGAAATCGTGGATGGAATAATCAATTTATTATTATTTTCAATATTAATATATTGTATCATTAAAATATGGTTCTGTAAACAACGTGAAATTAAAAGACTGAATTTACTACTTAAAGATACCAAAGCTGAAAATAACCGACTAAATCAACTTGTAAAATATATGAAGAAATGTTTACAAAATACTGATGCTCAAAACGAAAAAATCTCTAAACAAATCGATTTCATAAATAACATATTATTAAAAACTAATTCATTCGATTCGCAAACAGGTGTGGGGACTAATGTATTGCCACATATATCTATTTATTAAAAGACGTGCATAACTATTTAATACAAAATACAAATTTATTCATTCAAGAAACTGAAAACGTACACAAGCAAAAATAATAACAATTATTGTCGTTAAGCGTATTGCGTAACTAACCAAATTCAAAAACTTAAAACTAATACTCTCACGCCCGTACGGCGATTGAGGGAACTTGGGTGCTTGTTAGTGTGCCGCGCCGGTAACTCTCTAATTTACCAGCTTGCGGTTCCCCACACAGGTTCGATGCAAGAGACATCTAACAACCAAACAAATATTACAAATAATAATCGAGTACCTCACTCATCGTTGCCACGTCTGCAATTCCTACCACCAGTCGTACAAAATAATGAACGGACAACCGAATCAAACGAAAATCCGCTCGCTGAGTAACAAACCAAAAATGAAAATTTAAAAACAATGCAACAAGTTCAGAAAAAAGAAAATCCTACTGAACACCAAAATCTACAATCTGAAAATTCTCAACAGGAAGAAAATGACGATTTTAAAAACCTTTTAAGCAAAAAAGTCTGGATGCATGGCAGTTTCTACTAGGGTAAATGCGGGAGAGATGCAGCGGTAGGAGAGACGCCGCATGACTATTAACTTACCTATTTACCAATGGATCGTGCTACAAGTACGTATGTTCGTTCATCTTATTTTGTCAAGATAAGATGAACGAACATACGTACTTGTAGCACGATCCATTGGTAAATAGGTAAGTTAATAGCCATGCGGCGGCTCTCCTACCGCGGCATCTCTCCCGCATTTACCCTACAGGGTAGTCAGCGCTCGTGTGCAAGACATCAAATTCTTCTGCCATGAATTAGTCTCTGTTAAAAAAAATAAAATAAAAAATAATTTGTAGTAATAAAATAATGAAGTAATTAATAAACCTGGTGATTTAAAATGTATTATACTGTGTACTTTGATTATGATTCGATATTATACTACTTTGATATGTACCTATAATCTCTCTATTATCTACTACGAAAATATATACTATTTTACAATAATCCGCATTATATTTAACGCCCAGTGGCGTACTAAGGGATTAGCGGAGGCGGCGGCTCGCCCCGTGCCTCTGATCCTGTGGGGCCTCCAAATCTCGAGAAGTCCTTCTTAATCAAATCCCAAACAAGGCCAAAATATGTTTAGTAAGTAAGAGGCAATTTGGAGTTGGAGGTCCCGTTCTTACGTATACAAAATATAAACGTAGATAGGTCGTTTATTATAAATATTTGATTTTTTTGTCAGCCATTACATCTATATTATTAGTGTATTTGCCATAATATGGCACATACACTATTGGCGTCGGTCGGATGGCGGGACCTAGGGCTCGGACCAAAATTTCTCGACGTTTCATAACCTCCTGAACACTTTGGCACCATTTTTAATAATGTTTATATATATATGTATGTATATATTTATATATATATATATATTTATATATTTATATATATATATATTTATATATATATGTGTGTACACGATAACTCTCGACAGACTTAATCGATTGAAACGAAATTTGGTACACACATTGGAACCCATCACCGCACGAAGCCTATTTAAAATGGGCCCGATCGGACCATTTTCAGGGTTGTATTTAGGGGCTCCAAAAAGTTTTTGGGCCCAAAAATACCGAAAAATTTGTCAGAATCGTTTCAAAATTGAAATTTAACTCTTTATTAATGATTAAAATGTGCTGCTAAAATTTTAATAAAATCGGCTTGACAGGACCGGACTTACAAATTTTATGAAAACACTAGTTTGTTGATACGGATTTACTTATTGAAGGGTGTATTTAATTCCGTACAGAGGTTGCATTGATAATATTATTGAAATTAAGAAAAAAAATATTATTTTAAGGGATGTATTAAGGGGTTAAATTTTTTATTTTGTCTAAAAACAAACTTAAGTTTACATAATAAAGCCACAAGGCCTGCATTAGCAAATACACTATATTGTCGGCAGGGTTTGGCACTGCGACCCGAGTTATTTTTTATTAACTTCCCATTGGAAGTTATTGTAATGGGTCCGAAAATCGAAATCAAAATGTATAACAAATTTTTATGTTTCAAGGTCACTACACTATTTTTAGAAAGATGTCTGTGTGTGTGTGTGTACGTACGTATGTGTTTATTTCTTTCTAAGACGAAATCCCGAGAATGAAAAATGATATCGACTATGTTAGGATGCCAATCGACGCGTATTAACGTAAATATGATCTGAAAGAAATTTTTTCAAAATCGGCCAGCCGTTCTTTTTTCTTAACCAAATAGACTTCAAAAAAGCAGATTTTACACAATATCTCGCGAATAAAAAATTATTATATCGACTTCGTAAGGGTGTCAATCGAGGCGTGTTAATGTCATTTTGATCCGACATAAATTTTATAAAAATCGGTTCAGCCGTTTTTTTTTATTGTTAAAAATAAATAATAATTATGTTTTAATGATTAAAATGATTACTTTTCTGTGTAATATCTAATTTAATTATTATTATTAAATATTTATCAAACTGGGAAGTTCGTCGTGTGGACCTCAAGGGTCGCACTTTAGTCCTAATAAACGACCCACCTCACGGCTTGTTTTTTATGAAATTTACACTACAAATACATCAATTTCCCAGATTATTACTTATTCCGCTGACGCAGCGACACAAAGTGCCCCTTGGTTTGTGTCCTAATTATTTTTTAGTTTTTGGTACAGCTGATGATTTAAATTAAAACCGTTTAACTTAAAAGTTTTTTTACCTATTTTTTGAAGTCGGTTAAAAACAATGATACATTTTTAACCGACTTCAAAAAAAAGAGATGGTTCTCAATTCGGTTGTATTTTTTTTTTTTTTATGTTTGTTACCTCATAACTCAGTCATTTATAAACCGATTTTGAAAATTTTTTTTTATTTGAAAGGATATACTTTCAGATTGGTCCCATAGAAATTTCATCAAAATCGGTTCAGTAGTTCGGCTGATTTTAATAAAAGTGAGTAACGGCGTGTGATTCTTTAAGGTAAATGTCACTTTTTGACATATCAGACGGTTTAATAAAAGTGAGTAGCAGCGTGTGATTCTTTTAAGGTAAATGTCACTTTTGACACTAAAAAGTAAAAAATAAAAAACTTTTTAACAAAAAAAAAACCTCCTTCAAAAAGGAAAATAATGAAATTTTGAGGTCTGTGCCAATTTAATAAAATATGAAGTTGGTTAAAAAGAAGATATTAATCACTATACTATAATTTTTAACCGACTTTATATTTTATTAAATTGGCACAGACCTCAAAATTTCATTATTTTCCTCTTTTTAGTGGTTTTTTGAAATAGGTTTTTTTTTTTGTTAAAAAGTTTTTTATTTAGAATCACTTGTATATTATTACATGTAGTTTGCAATCGGCAATAATACAAAGTGGCCTGAAATTGGCTTACATCTCGGAATTACATTGTTTTGTCGATCGATGAAGAATAATAAGAGATGAAAGTATTGTCTGTTTCACTTCGTTTGTGTGGACAATCATGAGATTTGCTTTTTGAGTACACTGATCACGAAACTACAGAGAATGTGGTCTCAATATAACATCGTGATTTAGACCGCTTCGATTTCTGTAACCACGCATATTATTCTAAGCGATGTCTCGATTTTACTAAACATTTATTTTTTATTAGAAACGATGTAGATACGAATTTTTACAAGCTTTTATTTAACTTGAAATGTATGTTAGTTTGTTTGTTTAGGTCAAATCTTGAAGTCAATTTTGAACAACTTCCACGTATCCGATCCATTTGAAATTTTGTACACATACCTATGCATTCCCGATGACTATACATGAATAAATCGTTTTTAACTTCCCATTGGAAGTTATTGTAATGGTTCCGAAAATCGAAACCAAAATGTATAACAAATTTTTATGTTTCAAGGTCACCACACTATTTTTACACTATTTTTAGAAAGATGTCTGTGTGTGTCTGTACGTATGTACGTACGTACGTACGTATGTGTCCATTTCTTTCTAAGACGAAATCTCGAGAATGAAAATGATATCGACTACGTTAGGGCGCCAATCGACGCGTATTAACGTAAATATGATCTGAAAGAATTTTTTTCAAAATCGGTTCAGCCGTTCTTTTTTCTTAACCAAATGACCTCCAAAAAAGTAGATTTTACACAATATCTCGCGAATAAAAAATTATATCGACTACGTAAGAGTGTCAATCGAGGCCTGTTAACGTCATTTTGATCTGACATAAATTTTATAAAAATCGGTTCAGCGGTTTTTTTAAAATTATTGTTAAAAATAAATAATAATTATGTTTTAATGATTAAAATGATTACTTTTCTGTGTAATATCTAATTTAATTATTATTATTAAACTAGCCGTTACCCGTGGCTTCGCCCACGTATTTTTCGATTTATGATTTATTATCCCCCCCGCGAGAAATTCTCCTCCTGCGAAGCGAAGCCGGGCTGGTGGTGTTTATTCGCTCGAATTTTATGACATAACTCACTCGCTTCGCTCGTTCGCTCGGATTTTATTAATACACTACTCACTCGCTTCGCTCGTTCGCTCGAATTTTGTTAATACATTACACACTCGCTTCGCTCGTTCGTTTGACTATTAATAATACAATACTCACTCGCTTCGCGCGTTCGCTCGAATTTTAATAATACATTACTCACTCGTTTCGCTCGTTCACTCGAATATTAATAATACATTACACACTCGCTTCGCTCGTCGGATCGAATTTTATTAATACATAGCCGTTACCCGTGGCTTCGCCCACGTATTTTACGATTACAATTTATTATCCCCCCGCGAAAAATTCTCCTCCTGCGAAGCGAAGCCGGGCTAGTTGTGTTTATTCGCTCGAATTTTATAATACATAACTCACTCGCTTCCCTCGTTCGCTTGAATATTATTAATATATTACACGCACTCGCTTCGCTCGTTCGCTCGAATTTTATTAATACATTACTCACTCGCTTCGCTCGTTCGCTCGAACATTAATAATACATTACATTTGTTATCCCCCCGCGAGAATCTCCCCCCAAAATTTGTTATCCCCCCGCTAGAATCTTCCCCCCTAATTTGTTATCCCCCGCGTGAATCTTCCCCCTTATTTGTTATCCCCCCACGAGAATCTGCCCCCCTGCGTAGCTTTCTATTAGTGAAAGAATTTTTAAAATCGTCTGACCCCTAAACTACCACTATGCAAAAAATCATGTCGATTTTGCTCTGTGAAAAACAAAACTATCCCACGGGAACCGTACATTTTTCCGGGATGAAAAGTAGCCTATGTGCTATTCCAGACTATAATCTATCTCTGTGCCAAATTTAATCCAGATCCGTTCAGACGTTCTGGCGTGATTGGGTAACAAACATCCATACATCCAAACTTTCACATTTATAATATTATTATAGTTAGATTAGATTAGATTAGATAATTTAAAAATATAATTAAGGTTATTTCTAAAATTGAAAAATTTGCGGCATAAAATGTCACAATATATAGATAGAGATACTCACTCGCTTCGCTCTTTCGCTCGAATATTATTAATATTTCTTATTGCTCATCTACGTTATACAAAGGAACTCCTGTGCAAAATTTCATGCTTCTAACTTCAAAAATGACGAATTTCCATACAAACTTTCATCCCCTATTTAGGCCGCTTAGGGGATGAATTTTCAAAAATCCTTTATTATTGCTCACCTACGTAATATAAGGAACTCCTATGCAAAATGTCATGCTTCTAACTTCAAAAATGACGAACTTCCATGCAAACTTTCATCCCCTTTTTAGCCCCCTTAGGGGATGAATTTTCAAAAAAAAATTTCTTAGTACTCACCTACGTTACATAAGAAACTTTTGTGCAAAATTTCATGCTTTTAACTTCAAAAATGACGAATTTCCATACAAACGTTCATCCCCTATTTAACCCCCTTGGGGGTTGAATTTCGAAAAATCCTTTCTTATTGCTCACCTACGTAATATAAGGAACTCCTGTGCAAAATGTCATGCTTCTAACTTCAGAAATGACGAACTTCCATGCAAACTTTCATCCCCTTTTTAGCCCCCTTAGGGGTTGAATTTTCAAAAAAAAATTCTTAGTGCTCACCTACATTATATAAGAAACTTCTGTGCAAAATTTCATGCTTCTAACTTCAAAAATGACGAATTTCCATACAAACGTTCATCCCCTATTCCCTCTTGGGGGTTGAATTTCGAAAAATCCTTTCTTATTGCTCACCTACGTAATATAAGGAACTCCTGTGCAACATGTCATGCTTCTAACTTCAAAAATGACGAACTTCCATGCAAACTTCCATCCCCTTTTTAGCCCCCTTAGGGGTTGAATTTTCAAAAAAAAATTTCTTAATGCTCACCTACGTTATTTAAGAAACTTCTGTGCAAAATTTCATGCTTCTAACTTCAAAAATGACGAACTTCCATGCAAACTTTCATCCCCTTTTTAGCCCCCTTAGGGGTTGAATTTTCAAAAAAAAATTTCTTAGTGCTCACCTACGTTATATAAGGAACTCCTATGCAAAATGTCATGCTTCTAACTTCAAAAATGACGAACTTCCATGCAAACTTTCATCCCCTTTTTAGCCCCCTTAGGGGATGAATTTTCAAAAAAAAATTTCTTAGTGCTCACCTACGTTATATAAGAAACTTTTGTGCAAAATTTCATGCTTCTAACTTCAAAAATGACAAATTTCCATACCAACTTCCATCCCCTATTTAACCCCCTTAGGGGTTGAATTTCGAAAAATCCTTTCTTAGTGGGTGCCTACGTCACAAAAGGAACATACTGTCCAAATTTCAAGTTTATATCTTCAGCGGTTTGACCTGGGCGTTGTCTGTCAGTCAATCAATCAGTCAGTAACGGAACTGTTTTATATATATAGATATTTATCAAACTGGGAAGTTCGTCGTGTGGACCTCAAGGGTCGCAATTTAGTCCTAATAAACGACCCACCTCACGGCTTGTTAGAATTAAATTCAACCCCTAAGGGGTTCAAACGAGGGCGTAGGGTTTTTTTGACTAATCAACGCCCAGGCCAAATCGCTGAAGCTAGAAACTTGAAATTTGAACAGTAGATTCCTTTTCTGACGTAAGTATCCACTAAGAAGAGATTTCTCGAAATTCAGCCCCGAGGGGGATCAAAAGGGGGTAAAATTTTGAAAGACTAAAATGAACAAAATAAAATATTAATAAAAATAAACTTTTAAGAGACAAACTTGAAATGTACTAAAAAGGAGAAAATAATATTTAATAATTTTGGTTCATAATTATTATAAAAGCGGGGGTTGCGACTATTAAACTGTTATAGAGATTACAACCCCCGCTTTTATAATAATTATGAACCAAAATTATTAAATATTATTTTTTCCTTTTTAGTACATTTCAATAAAAGCTTGTCTCTAAAAAGTTTATTTTTAGTAATATTTTATTTAAATCATTCCCTATAAGGGTCAGCTCACACATGCTACCTTAAAAAACGAGGGGCTACATTCCCGATAGAAAGTATTTTCAGACAAATGTTTATTTGAAGATTTTGATTTGATTTACTCATAAGAATCACCCTGTATAGGTACTACGTATATTGTGTAGGGGCAAAATCGAATCAAACGTATTTTTAACCAATTTAAAAAAATAAACAGAGGTTATCAATTCGAAACCTATATTTAAAATTTTTTATTTATATTTGTTCGTCCATAGCTTCTCGAGGGATTAACCTATTTGAAAAATTTCGACGCCGTTAACTTCAGAATGTTTACGGAATGGTCCCATAAAATTTTTAATTGAATCGCTTTAGTAGTTTTTTTACAAGCTTTTATTTAACTTCCAATGTTTGTATGTTAGTTTGTTTGTTTAGGTCAAATCTTGCAAGTCAATTTTGAACGACTTCCACGTATCCGATCGATTTAAAATTTGATACACATATGCATTCCCGATGACAATACATGAATCAATCATTTTTAGAATTAAATTCAATCCCTAAGGGGGTCAAACGAGGGAGTAGGGTTTTTTGACTATTCAACGCCTAGGCCAAACCGCTAAAGCCAGAAACTTGGAATTTGGACAGTAGGTTTCTTTTGTGACATAAGCACCCACTATATGAAGGGATTTTTCGAAATTCAATCCGTAAGGGAGTCCAAAGGGGATAAACTTTTGAACGACTAAAAGGAACAAAATAAAATATTAGTAAAAAACACTTTTTAAAGACACGCTTTTATTTAAATGTACTAAAAAGGAAAAAATAAGTTTTAATAATTTGGTTTCATTAGTAATTATAAAAGCGTGGGTCGTGACTAATTAAATATCGTAGAGTTTACAACCCATGCTTTTATAATTATGAAACTAAATAATTAAAACTTATTTTTTCCTTTTTAGTACATTTAAATAAAAGCTTATTTTTTAGTTTAGTAGATACCTAATAATTTTTTATCATCTGATAGATTTTATAGAATCAGGTCCTTAAAGTGAGTTTAAATCGAACGCGAATCGGCTTAGGTCTAGAAAACTTGGTATTGATTGTATTTTTTTATTATAATTGGGAATCGATGATAATAATCGACCGATAATATAAAATCATTTCAAATAATTATACGACAACACATTAAAAGATTCCTTTGAATTGTTACGTGGCAGTCACTACAAACGTTTGTTATTTCTGTAGTATAGACGCCATTGTCCCATTTTTTCGTTGTCTCTAATGCGAGGGACTTTTTTTCAAATAGCTCTCGCATGTGAGAAGGTTCAAGTTTAACAATACCTTACTTAAAAATCAGCTATCGATGGCGCATGCTTATTAGATAGATGTTGTAAATTATAGACGCTCGATAATGTTGTGAAGACGCTAATGACCTAAGTTATCGACGCGTCTATAATTTACAATTTACAATAAATAAAATAAATAGATAATGTTGTGTATATTTGAATAAATTGTGAATTATAGACGCTCGACAACAGAGGTCATTATCGTCTGTTGTGTATATTTAATTTTCCTTCGTTTTAACCACAGTATAATATAATATTTTCTGTACTGTGGTTTTAACTGTACAATTGGTACAGTTAGACGCTAGTCTAGTTAGATAAGAAATAATGATTTGTAGTTATTATGTAATGTTCTTTTTTTGTAAAAGATTTTGTTAAAACTGAATTCATTAGATTTTTGATTTTGTGAGAATAAAGTTGTTAGATAACATAGGTCATAGGCGTCTGATGATAATAATAATTAAAAATAGGCTTGGTGTATGGGTAAAAGCGCACTGCTAAATTCCCACTGGATGCCTTTAGTTTAAAAAAATTGCAAATCTAATCAGGTGTTCATTATGTAATTGTTTGTCGAATGAAACTGGTCCGAAGTCGATATCATTATTTGTTCTTGAGATATGTGAACCGAAAAAAAGATCACCAACGTACCTACTAACGAACATACGTACACACACAGACACCTCTCTAAAAACAGTAGATCCGGACTCTAGGGGCCTCAAAACGTGCGGTTATGTAAAAAATTTTCATTCGCAAAATTTGAAATTGTGTGTGTTTTAAAGACCACCAACTCAAAATCTGACCCATTACAATAACTTCTAATGGGAAATTAATAATCATAAGTACTTCACAATCCACAATATAATAGACAAGTGCTTAGCATCATAACATTATAACGTGTTACGAATACTCAATGTGTGTTTTTTAAAAATAATTAACCACACCTGAAGATGGCAACTCGTTGCTGAAACGCGTCGCGTTAACAACACATGAAGTCACAAGACGGACACCAAAAATACAAGGTATTTCTAATACTTCTTATTATTCATATAGTGACTTGGAGACCTAACACTCCAGCTGGGATTCTAGACGGTAGCATGTATGGTAGATGATGGCTGAAATTATAAGCGCTTATAGGTTTGCACAACGAAGCTTTGATCATTGATACAAGCTTAAATCGCGTTTGAAATGTCAAATAGCCAAGACGAATATTTGTGTTCTTCTGCTACAAAGTGGTATATTTTAAATACAAATTTGGGTAGGAGCTATCATGTCCACCCTATTAATAGAAAACAATCTAAACATGGCGAATTTTTTCATTTATACCAAGAATTAAAATTTTACCCAAACCGGTTTTTTGACCTAACACTTTTAAATACGTCTTAGAAAAAACTCAAAACAAATTAAATAAAAACTGGCAAAATTTCACTTATTAAACTAGTCACATCTATTGCGAAACTTGTAACGGCCATTTGACAGTTGTCACACGTTGATTGCAGTAGTCAGCGCGCTGAAAGAATGGTGAGATACATTCTTGTATCTATCAGCTCTTGTAACAGCGTTTATACCTGGTACACTCACTGCTTCGTTGTGTACGCTCGCATATATAACAATGCATTAATTTAAGCAAGCCCTGCTATGATCTACGCTACCATCTAGAATGCCATAGCTTTGTACTGCACGTACCTTTAGTCGTGGTACTGTACTGTACTGTAGAGTAATTGACAACTCATCAAGCGCGAAACTGGAAGTTTCGGGTTTGAATCCCGACGGACGACGGTGATATTGGTTTAAATTAAAACATCTAATTTTGCGCCTTTGGGGTCAAACGATGTTTTATTGTTTCTTAACACTAATTTACTAAGATAAAGTATCTTTGAACTGAGAGGGCAGCCTAGTGGTTAGCATGCTTGGTGCCGCAATCTCTAGACTGGACTGCCGTGGGTTCGAATCCCACCTGCGCTCATGGATGTTATGTGATGTTATTTAGTTTTAAGTTAGTTGTTATTTAGTGTAGTTGAAAGACGCTAATGCCCTTAGATGTCGACGCGTCTATAATCTACAATAAATAAATAAATAAATCTTTGAACTGTTTTCGGACACTACTTACAGTTATGTAAATATAATATTCACAACGCTGCTTTTGTAAATTCGATTTTCGGTAGATACCTGTTTGGCGGATTGAAATAGCGTTTTCATCCCTAGGGATGAACATTTTCAGGTCGGTTCTTTCTGTTTTTTAACGTTTTTTTGTTTTTTTAACGACAGAGCGATTGGATCCGCATATAATTTTTAAAAACGTCAAATTAAGAAGGAGATAGAGCGATATTGAATCCGCATATAATATTCAAAAACGTTAAAATGACAGACATAACCTCACATAAATTTGACAGATTTAACATTTTTGCGACTTTTTTGCACGCCCAAATTGTAGGTAACTCCAATCGAATTGTCAATAGGGTTGTTGTGAAAAATAATATGCAGTTACTCGGTATGAAAGTTGGCGTTTGCAACACGTGCGGTTGCATGCCCTCGTACCTCGGGCAGCAAATTTCACACTGGTTACAAACAACAAGTTTCTTACCTTGTAATGCAATATACTATTTAATTTATTAACGCACATAAAAACATTTGTCAATATGGACGCTCAAAAAAAAAACTTCAATTCGAATACAATTATTGCAATAAATTCTCAAAATTTATTGTATTGATTTACAATAAAAAAATGTTGTTCTTAAATTTTTGAATAATTACGTAAACTCGGCAAATACTATGATTTATTTTGAATACATAATAATAATAAAATCTATATAAAAATATCTATCTATTCAATAATATTTCTGGACAGGATACGAATTTCTTTTGGTTCGTTTCGTAATGGTGCTTTGACCGATTCGAATCTAATATTAGACAAAAAAAACTGGGAAATACAAAAAAACAAGCCGTGAGGTGGGTCGTTTATTAGGACTAAAGTGCGACCCTTGAGGTCCACACGACGAACATCCCAATTTGATAAATATTTAATAACAATAATTAAATTAGATATTACACAGAAAAGTAATCATTTTAATCATTGAAACATAATTATTATTTATTTTTAACAATAATTAAAAAAAATGAACGGCTGAACCGATTTTTATAAAATTTATTTCGGATCAAAATGACGTTAACACGCCTCGATTGACAACCTTAAGATGTCGATATAATTTTTTATTCGCGAAATATTGTGTAAAATCTACTTTTTTGGAGTCTATTTGGTTAAGAAAAAAGAGCGGCTGAACCGATTTTGAAAACATTACTTTCAGATCATATTTACGTTAATACGCGTCGATTGGCACCCTAACGTAGTCGATATCATTTTTCATTCTCGAGATTTCGTCTTAGAAAGAAATGGATACATGTACGTACGTAACTACGTACACACACACACAGACATCTTTCTAAAAATAGTGTAAACAAGCCGTGAGGTGGGTCGTTTATTAGGACTAAAGTGCGACCCTTGAGGTCCACACGACGAACTTCCCAGTTTGATAAATATTTAATAATAATAATTAAATTAGATATTACATAGAAAAGTAATCATTTCAATCATTAAAACATCAATAATTTAAAAAAAAAAAAAAAAAAAACGGCTGAACCGATTTTTATAAAATTTATGTCGGATCAAAATGACGTTAACACGCCTCGATTGACACCCTTACGAAGTCGATATAATTTTTTATTCGCGAGATATTGTGTAAAATCTACTTTTTTGGAGGTTATTTGGTTAAGAAAAAAGAACGGCTGAACCGATTTTGAAAAAATTTCTTTCAGATCATATTTACGTTAATACGCGTCGATTGGCACCCTAACGTAGTCGATATCATTTTTCGTTCTCGAGATTTCGTCTTTGAAAGAAATGTACACATACGTACGTACGTACACACACACACACACAGAGACATCTTTCTAAAAGTAGTGTAAAAATAGTGTAGTGACCTTGAAACATAAAAATTTTTTTTCCTTTTTGATTTCGATTTTCGGACCCATTACAATAACTTCCAATGGGAAGTTAATAACAACTAACTTAAAACTAAATAATATCACAAAACATCCATGAGCGCATGTGGGATTCTAGAGGCTCGTACCAAGTAAGAAATTAACCGAAATATTAAACTGAATTTATTGTTTAGAATCGATCAGATTTGTTTTACTGAAACAAATCTAAACAGTTTTTAAAAAAAATGTAAATATTTTTATGAATGTAAATTTATTCAATATTCTTTTGATTCTTCTAAAGTACTGGATTTATTATCAAATGTTGAATTATTACGGCTAAGCCAACAATGCTGTTGTCATGGTTGTTGTGTGTTTGTTAAGACTCCAGTAATAATAAAGAGGAATATAAAGAAATTGTCAGATTTACAGCGTTCTATGGTCACAATATTTATTTGAACAGTGAATTAAGAAAAATTTTAGAAGTTTTCTACTACAGAATATAAAACACGTTGTAAGTTTATTTGAGAAATGTTTTTTGTGTTACAACAATATTTTATACAACACCGTTGAGAGTTAATTGGTAAGGAGCCGTATATTATGTTGAGGAATGTTTTAATAAATAAGTCTTTTTTAACGAAAATGCGGGTTTTTTCTGACTGAACATTACCTTAAACAGGGGTGACCAATCGTTCAAAAATCTAAAAGAAATGTTAGCGAGAGCTAGTGACAATTTTTTGGTGTTATTTATTCAAGGCCTTATTTTTGTGAAGATGTTGAGGGAGGCATATTAAAGTGCCTTGAGTAAGGGATTTTGCTAGATAGCGGTATGGGAGGGATGCAGACCGTCCCCAACATGAAACAAAAAAAATGGTCACAATTATTATTGCTTCAAGGCTGAAATTGTTTGTATAGCTTGTCGGTGACCCAATAATGCCATTGTAATATTTGCAGATCGATTGATCAGTATTAAAGGGGTGGCTTATCACCCTAAACGTGCCATGTACCTACCCGACGAAACTTATACTTATTATTAGTTCAAGGTTCAAATTTTAATATGTTGTTTTAAGCATATAAGTATTTCAATTTGCGGAACAAAATGTCGGTATTAACCCCCTTGCAAAACGATATAAACTGCACTTAGGCGAGCAAGTTTCCCTCTAATACCGACATTTTGTTCTGCAAATTGTAATATATGTTTAAAATACAGTCGCCGTAACAACATATTAAAATTTGAACCTTGAACTAATAATATAATTTCCGTCGGGTACATGACACGTTTACGGTGATCTGCCACCCCTTTAATACTGACCAATCGATCTGAAAATATTATAATGGCATTATTGGGTCACCGACAAGCTATTACAAACAAAGTCAGCCTTGAAGCAATAATAATTTAGACCATTTTTTTTTGTTACATGTTGCGGGTGGTCTGCATCCCACCCATACTGCTATCTAGCAAAATCCCTTACTCAGCACACTTCAATATGCCTCCCTCAACATCTTCACAAAAAGAAGGCCTTGAATAAATAACACCAAAAAATTGTCACTAGCTCTCGCTCTACAATGCGTTCAACTTATTTTTTAAAATTAAATTTTTGAAATTAGTAAAAAAAATATTTTTTGCATTTTCAAAATAAATAATACATAGTTGTATATTATAGACGCTCGAAAACTGAGGCTATTAGGGTATACAATTATTAACTCCTATGTCGACCACATGTGACTGTTCAGAAACCGGTGCTTTTACCCTATATTGTAGGTTTTTTTTTTGCTTATATTGGATGTGGTTATAGATCGTTGTCTGTCGTTTGGTTTCGTCTCGATGGACGGCGAGGAATGGTTCAGTCACATTGACTGTCTTGGTACCAATTAGAGGTGTCACTTGGGACCGTTTAACGGCCTTTGTTATTAATGTGAAGAACTGTTTAATTAAAAACAGAAAAGTGGTGATCCTGATGATAATGAAAGAAGACAGCTTTGAGATGGCTTAAGGATCCAAAAATAATAAGCAAATACTGTTAATATTGCATTTATTAAGCTGACGTTTCGAGAATTATATTCTCATCCTCAGAGCTCAAATGCCGTCAAACATGACAGTAAAATTGTCCAAAAAACTTTTTAAAAAAACATACTAACATTTTATTTGGTTTTTATTGAAGTGTAAAAAAATTTGTTTTATTGATTTGATTTTGTACACAGAAATACTCAAAACTTTATGTTTTATAGAATTTGATTTTATTTTTTATTGTAGAAAATTTTTTTAATTTTTTTTTTTATTTGCCAGATTAACTGTTTTATATTTACGTGCTATAAGCTAGAAACTAAGTTTCTAGCTTATAGCACGTAAATATAAAACAGTTAATCTGGCAAATAAAAAAAAAATTAAAAAAATTTTCTACAATAAAAAATAAAATCAAATTCTATAAAACATAAAGTTTTGAGTATTTCTGTGTACAAAATCAAATCAATAAAACAAATTTTTTTACACTTCAATAAAAACCAAATAAAATGTTAGTATGTTTTTTTAAAAAGTTTTTTGGACAATTTTACTGTCATGTTTGACGGCATTTGAGCTCTGAGGATGAGAATATAATTCTCGAAACGTCAGCTTAATAAATGCAATATTAACAGTATTTGCTTATTATTTTTGGATCCTTAAGCCATCTCAAAGCTGTCTTCTTTGTTATTAATAGAAATTTATCTACACTTCTACAACTTTAATGCTGGGTTGTCAGAAAATCTCAATTGACAATCTATTGGGATTTGTCAAATGGGAACATGACATCTGGTGGTTGAAAATTTTACTCGAATAAGGTAACAATTTACAGACTAATAGTGTAAATTTATCGGGAAATTGTTAATTACAAAAATAAAACAAGCCGTGAGGTGGGTCGTTTATTAGGACTAAAGTGCGACCCTTGAGGTCCACACGACGAACTTCCCAGTTTGATAAATATTTAATAATAATAATGAAATTAGATATTACACAGAAAAGTAATCATTAAAACATAATTATTATTTATTTTTAACAATAGGTAATTAAAAAAAAAAAAAAAAAACGGCTGAATCGATTTTTATAAAATTTATTTCGGATCAAAATGACGTTAACACGCCTCGATTGACACCCTTACGAAGTCGATATAATTTTTTATTCGCGAGATATTGTGTAAAATCTACTTTTTTGGAGTCTATTTGGTTAAGAAAAAAGAACGGCTGAACCGATTTTGAAAAAATTTCTTTCAGATCATATTTACGTTAATGCGCGTCGATTGACACCCTAACGTAGTCGATATCATTTTTCATTCTCGAGATTTCGTCTTAGGTTAAGAAAAAATTCGACTGATGACCAGTCCTATAATACTTCCCACCTAGTAAATATTTGCAAAAAATAAACACTCTTTTTTTTTTTTTTGACTAGACCCAAATAACCTTAGCTGTTGGTGGTAGAACAATCGGCATGTCCGTATGTTGTTCCGTTCTTAAGATATCGAAGGCGAAAAATTGACCACATACACACATACACACACACACACATACAGACATCAGTCAGAAAATGATCTTAAACGATTGCTAGGGTCTCAAAACGTGAAAATCTGTTAAAATCTCGAAATATTTTTTTCGGACTAAATCCATTACTTCCCTACCATAGTAGAGGTGGGAAGTAAAAAGAACGGCTGACCGATTTTGAAAAAATTTCTTCCAGATCATATTTACGTTAATACGCGTCGATTGGCACCCTAACGTAGTCGATATCATTTTTCATTCTTGAGATTTCGTCTTAGAAGGAAATGGACACATACGTACGTAGGTACGTACATACGTACACACACACACACAGACATATTTCTAAAAATAGTGTAAAAATAGTATAGTGACCTTGAAACATAAAAATTCGTTATACATTTTGATATCGATTTTCGGATCCATTACAATAACTTCCAATGGGAAGTTAAAAATTTATTCCTTCATAACTTTGAATTTTTGACAAAATTTTGAGAGTTTAGCACGTACTTGATCTGAAAGTTGTTGTAGCATGTAATTTTCAAAACTTCAAAGTAATCAAGTACATCAGAAAAGATTTTAAAACCTTGTTTTTTTTTTTTTAATTGAACCTTATTACTTTGTTATAATAAATACAATCTTTGCTTATTTAATTTATAGTTGTACAATGTTATGGATCTATTTTGTCGTTCTATATATTATTCTTTTACGAACTAAAAATACAGTTGTGCTGTCAGGGGGCTGTCCATAAACAACGTGGCCCTATTTAGTTCACTTTTTGAGCACCCCTCATTTCATGTAGCTTTACGTGAGTTTTGCCTAGACAACCCCCTTCCCCGCTGGAGAAATGTGGCTTTTTTCGATATTGTTAAAGTCTAAATATGTTCCGTACCCAATTGGCATTTTACCATAAAACACGCAAAATAATAATTTGAACGATTATCTTTTTGTTTAGGACTTTCTTTATTATAGAAAAAAATTCTCAAAAAAATTGTTTCATATAATAATCTATTTGTAGGTATAATGTAGATTCTAAAAAAAAATGTGGGACGACCCCATTGAACTGTTTCAATGGAATGAGCCATTTTCCTGAGAGTAGTTCCTTCAATTTTCCACGAGAGGCAGCACTTATGGTAGGAACAAAGTCAAACATTATTGATTCCCAATTAGTGTCGAGTCACTTTTGTGGTATAGCTTAATTATTTAATTAATTTAATAATAATAATAATTTAATAATTAAGTTATACCACTAAAATGACACGATATACTAATGCGGAATAATTATTAAAGTTTGTCCCTACCACAAGTGCTGCCTCTCGTGGATAATTGTAAGAACTACTTTCAGGAAAATGGCTCATTGACAAATGTAATCACATTTTTAACTAGTAAGATTTTATATGCAAAGATACAGTACAGACAAATCAATCTTGAAATAGATCAGTCCCCGTTCTCATGCTATCGATATTTTACCGATCAATCAGCAAACGCGCTCGCCCTAATTAGAACAGATCGTTCGTTTATCGACTTGTCAGATCGATAATGAAACAACTGATCGGCTAAACAGTTGAGCAACGAAACAACACAACTGCGATCTATAAATTACAAGTAATTTGTATTTTGTTTTGTATAAATTATTGTTGTTAATTATATCTACATGGAATAACGGCGAGAGGTGACTTACATTGGTAGAAATTACTAAATTAGAAACAAACAAAATACAGAACTGGCTTTATGATAATGTTTTTAGGGTTTCGAGGGCAGTGTAACCTAGTGGAGTGTATTTGGTACCGCAGCCTCTAGACTAGACTGTCGTGGGTTCGAATCCCACCTGCGCTCATGGATGTTTAGTGATGTTATTTAGTTTTAAGAAAGTTGTTAATTGTTATTTAGTGTAGTTGAAAGACGCTAATGACCTGAGATGTCGACGCGTCTTCTACAATAAATAAATGTTAGGGTTCCGTTCTCAAAGGGAAATTCATACAAATCGGTCTAGTAGTTTCTGGGATTAGAGCTTCAGAAACTCGTAAGATACATAAGTATCCAAAGCGTGCTTACAATTTTGCAATATTTTGAAACTTCAAAAAATTGATTTTTAAAATTATAGAATCAATAAAAAAACGAATTGTTCCTGGGATGAGACCTAACTAGATCGATTTTTTGCCCCCCAAAACCCCTTTTCAGTAAATTTCATCCAATAATCGTTAGAACCATTTTATCCCTGTCAGCGTTTCATTAATTTTTGAGTCGGTTTTTTATGACGGTATTTTTTGACTCGTGGTCATTTCATTTCACTACCCTCGCAAAAGAAGTATAACTTCAAAACACTAATTAAAGGTACGTGCAGCATGGAGCTGGGATTCTAGATGCTAGCGTAGATCATAGCAGGGCTTGCTTAAATTAATGCATTGTTATATATGCGAGCGTACACAACGACGCAGTGAGTGTAGCAGGCATAAGCGCTGTTACAAGAGCTGCTAGATACAAGAATGTATCTCACCATTCTTTCAGCGCGCTGACTACTACAATCAACGTGTGACAACTGTCAAATGGCCGTTACAAGTTTCGCAATGGATATGACTAGTTTAATAAATGAAATTTTGCCAGTTTTTATTTAATTTGTTTTGAGTTTTTTCTAAGACGTATTTAAAAGTGTTAGGTTCCATACGTAAATATTCAAAAAACAGGTTTGGGTAAAATTTTAAATCTTGGTATAAATGATGAAATTCGCCATGTTTAGATCGTTTTCTATTAATAGGGTGGACATGATAGCTCCTACCCAAATTTGTATTTAAAATATACCACTTTGTAGCAGAAGAACACAAATATTCGTCTTCGCTATCTGACATTTCAAACGCGATTTAAGCTTGTATCAATGCTAGTATCAAAGTTTCGTTGTTCAAACCTATAAGCGCTTATAATTTCAGCCACCATCTACCATACATGCTACCATCTAGAATCCCAGCTGCGTACTGCACGTACCTTAAGGCGGCCGTAGGTCAACAGCTAACGGAACACCTGTATGTTTATAATAATGTCGGAATTAGATTTAATATGGATTGTGTATTATATAGGTTGTTATGTGGGCTGTTGTTAGTTGTTAATTGTGTGTTGTTTTATTCAAATCACTTGTAGTAATTAGTTGGTCGGACTTTGGTGTGACACATTCTGCCATGCATAATGAGCGCCATGGAAACACGTAATTACGTTATAGGTAACGAAAACACGGACCGAGCTTCGTTTTTCTATGGCGTTTCACTCTATTCCGAACAGTTCTCGATGTCATAATATTCCATGTCATATTCCTGCTCTTGCACTGGTCTTCCAAGTTGGGAGGAAACAGCCCCGGATCTTCAATTTTTTTTAGGCGGGGCAAAAACTGAAAAATGCCGCCCCCGTCCACCTATATTTATTTTTACCTTTATCATCTTTATAATTTCAGCTATCAGATGCCCACTAATTGGTTGACATTTGGGCGGGGCAAAAACTGAAAAATGCCGCCCCCGCCCACCTATATTTATTTTTACCTTTATCATCTTTATAATTTCAGCTATCAGATGTCCACTAATTGATTGACATTTGGTCAAAGTTAAGTAAATGATGATTTGACCATTCGTCTGTAAAGTGTGAATTTGAATTTGGCCGCCCTCTGAACTTGCCGCCCGGGGCATAGGCCCCGACTTGTCCCCCCCCCTAGATCCGGGGCTGGCAGGAAATACTCTTTTTGTATAATTATTACAGACAGTTGTATATTTTATATTTTACTGTGGAATAAATAAATTTGAATTTGATTCCATGTCATAATATTCCATGCAAATACCCTATATTATAGGGTATTTGCATGGAATATTTTCTTGTCATATCCACTATAAAATAGTTACTTTACATTCGTGTATTTATGCATGTAATGGGTCAGTTAACAAGCAGGTGTGTTGAAAGTGTTTTCAAAATACACTAGTGTGGAAAATAAAGTCATTTTCATAGTGATTTATAAGCGTGCGCTGCACTGCGATAGTTCACGGTCTACTATAGAAAAAGATAGAACAACAAGTCTATTCTCCATATCTCTATCTTTTGTATCCACACTTTTTTGGGTGGCTTCCCTATTCTCTCTGTGATATTTCTATGCTTTTTTACAACATTTGTCTCACAGGGACTCTAAGGCTGTTGATTTTTATGTCAATCGGATCAGTGGTTTTGGAAACATACAAAATTTTGAGAATATAGCAGAAACATAATATCAAGGCGAGCTTTTTAAAGAATTCCTGCTAAAGAGACGAGGAAGACACCCCCGACAACGTAAGGTGAGGCATACAAATTTTTTGTCGAAACTAGACGTGTGTGTGTGTGTTTTAAAGACCACCAACAGCTGAGGTTATTTGGGCCTAGCACCAATTCATATTTTCAATTCATTATTTTTTTTTAATAATAAATTGAAAATCCAATAATCACTTTTACCAGCTCTCGGGTTAGAACTCGGGAACTGGGGACTTGTAATAGAGGAACCATAGCAACGTCATGTAAACAACAGCATTGCTACACGCTCGGCCATTCTCAAGCCCTTGAAATAAGACGAAAAACGGTTTCGATTTAGTTAATAAATCGTTTGGAACGATGCGGCAGTAACATTACCTGTTATAATATATTATTTTGAACTTTACAAGTTTAGCGATATAATAAATTATTGACAACAAATAATTCGACAGAGTTAATATATTTTCTTTTTAATATTGGCTACAAGTATGTAAACTTTTAATTGCATAATTTTATCATATTTCTGATTTAATTTCACAAGTGTACGTTTTTTTACATCGTACGAACTGATTCGTGATCATTCTGAACATTTTTATTAGTTTTTATTCGTAGTTTTGCTCGCATCAATGTGACAGGAACCTTAATTCAGGCGTTTTGTAATATAGTAGATTGTATATCTAGTTGCGTAATGAGGTATATTACTGACGAGTCGTGACATTATATTAAAACGAGCATAGCGAGTTTTAACAGTCACACGAGTCATAATATCATTACGCACGAGATATATATGGTATTTTTTGCCAAACCCACTACAAAATAGCTGCTTTTCACTTAATTTTCAGTATTTTGAAAAAAAAATTAGTTCATTTGCGTCGCCAACTTCACTTCTATAGTAGGCCGAGAGTAACTGTTAGTAGGTAATAGCGCGCGGATCATAGCGAATAAACATATAAATCACTGTGGAAATTGTTTGTTTTTCCACACTAGTGTGGGAAAGATATGTTCTCGCACACCGACCTGCATGCATGTAAAGCAGCTATTTTATAGTGGGTACGGCAGAAAAGTATATATTATATTTTTTAACAAGCTTTTTACAAGCTTTTATTTAACTTGCAATGTTTGTATGTTAGTTAGTTTGTTTAGGTCAAATCTTGCAACTCAATTTTGAACGACTTCCACGTATCCGATCGGATTGAAATTTGGTACACATATGCATTCTCGATGACAATACAATCGTTTTTAGAATTAAATTCAATCCCTAAGGGGGTCAAACGAGGGAGTAGGGTTTTTTGACTATTCAACGCCTAGGCCAAACTGCTAAAGCTAGAAACTTGGAATTTGAACAGTAGGTTTCTTTTGTGACGTAAGCACCCACTATATGAAGGGATTTTTCGAAATTCAATCCCTAAGGGAGTCAAAAAGGGATAAACTTTTGAACGACTAAAAGGAACAATGTAAAATATTAGTAAAAAAACTTTTTAAAGACACGCTTTAATTTAAATGTACTAAAAAGGAAAAAAATAAGTTTAAATAATTTAGTTTCATAATTATAAAAGCGTGGGTCGTGACTAATAAAATATCGTAAAGTTTACAACCCACGCTTTTATAGTTTATGAAACTAAATTATTAAAACTTAATTTTTCCTTTTTAGTACATTTAAATAAAAGCGTGTTTTTAAAAAGTTTTTTTTACTAATATTTTTTAAATTCGAGTAAGTAGATACTATAATAGTTGATATAGTACCTATACTAATTACTAATTGTTACAGATTTAGTGCATTGTGTCAAACAAATAGAACCTCCGACGCTAATGACCTCTGTTGTCGAGCGTCTATAATTAATTACAATTCATTCATTCAAATAACACCGATATAACATACCAGGTAACCACACTGTAAGAAATGAGAAGGCCGTTTACATAGATTATCGATGGTCCATTTGTAGCCAGCGATTAATCTGGTAATAGGCACACAAAGAGACAATGGCGTCGCAAACAGGTATCGCCTGCACATCCCGTAGATTCCATAAAAACACATTGCGCATGCGTGGTTACTAATTTTACATTAATTTGTTTTGTATTCATCCATTTTATATATGTAACTATACATTTTATTTTGTAATTTTTACACATTTTATTTGAATATTACACAAATTATGTAATTTTAATTTACTTTATGTAAAAATCACAAATTTGTTTAACTTTACACAGTAAAAGTTCAAGTTTTTATGAAGTTTTCTGTGTAATAATAAATAATAATGTAAAATCACTAAGAAAATCGAGTGAATTCTACCTTAACTTTCAAAGTATTTTTACATCCATTTTTTACAATGCAGATTATTTAACTGTGGTAACACTGAATTGGTAATAAAAGTTGAAATTGTTTTATTGAGGTTGGTAAGAAAGTGAGATAAGTTCGCAGTGATAACAGATTTGATAATTGGACTGTGTTATGGCGGCCATTTCAACACGTCGTGCGCATAAAATGAACGCGCTTGTTACTATTTATGACACGCATAAAATGCGTTTGGAATTAACCTCAAAGTTTTTTATAGTTCTCTTATTTTAAGGTAGTGTTACACCGTCTTAAAATAAAAGAGTAGGCCATGACCTACCTTAAACTGTTTTGGCACACTCTGACATAATCCCCAATCTCAAGGTTATCTTTCAAATACGTTTTTAACCCTCGAAATCAACAATTTTTACAAGCTTCTATATTACTTTCAATGTATGTTAGTTAGTTAGTTTGTGTGTTTAGATCAAATCTTGCAAGTCAATTTTGAACGATTTCCACGTATCCGATCGATTTGAAATTTTGTACACATATGTATTTCCGATGACAATACATGAATAAATCGTTTTTAGAATTAAATTCAACCCCTAAAGGATTCAAACGGGGATGTAGGGTTTTTTTGACTAATCAACGTCCAGGCCAAATCGCCGAAGCTAGAAACTTAAAATTTGGACAGTTGGTGCCTTTTCTGATGTAGGTAAGCATCCACTAAGAAAGGATTTTTCGAAATTCAACCCCTACGGGTGTCAAAGAGGGGTAAAATTTTGAAAGACTAAAATGAACAACATAGATATTAGTAAAAAAAAACTTTTTAGAGACAAGCTTTTATTTAAATGCACTAAAAAGGAAAAAATATTTTTTAATAATTTAGGTTCATAATTATAAAAGCGTGGGTCGTGACTAATAAACTATCATAGAGTTCACGACCCACGCTTTTATAGTTATGAACCAAATTATTAAAAATTATTTTTTCCTTTTTAGTGCATTTAAATAAAAGCTTGTCTCTAAAAACTTTTTTTTCTAATATGTATTCTTGTACATTTCATAGCAAGTAACCTGATTTAAAATTTCATCGAGCACTGAAATTTTGGGAAAAAATGTTATTGGTCCACCTTAAGAGCACCATCCCCAACACTAGCCCACCCTAGAAAAAAATCTACTGGCGCATACATAAAGATTGATCAGGGAAAATCAGGATGAACGGAATAAATCTTTTGAAAAGTCACGTTTAGGATCGAGTAATGGCGGTCTGGGAGTATCAATGGGTGCGTTTTTCGTACGTGATAATGGCGCATGTACTATGTTCTGCCGCACGTCTAGTTTAATGGTTTACTTTACTTTACTATAAAACAAAACTGTTATGGTACGATTCTATTTTGATATTTAATTCATAATCTCTTATCCCTCGCCTTTTCTTTTAAAGAATGAATTTTGCCGCCGTCTCACGTTTATATAATAATTTTTATCGTATTAAAGTTTTGTAGATTATAACTATAGTATACGTCATTCAAGTAAAATGTCAATACTTATAAAACAAGCCGTGAGGTGGGTCGTTTATTAGGACTAAAGTGCGACCCTTGAGGTCTACACGACGAACTTCCCAGTTTGATAAATATTTAATAATAATAATTAAATTAGATATTACACAGAAAAGTAATCATTTTAATCATTAAAACATAATTATTATTTATTTTTAACAATAATTAAAAAAAAAAACGGCTGAACCGATTTTTATAAAATTTATGTCGAATTAAAATGACGTTAACACGCCTCGATTGACACCCTTACGAAGTCGATATAATTTTTTATTCGCGAGATATTGTGTAAAATCTACATTTTTGGAGTCTATTTGGTTAAGAAAAAAGAAAGGCTGAACCGATTTTGAAAAAATTTCTTTCAGATCATATATACGTTAATACGCGTCGATTGGCACCGTAACGTAGTCGATATCATTTTTCATTCTCGAGATTTCGTCTTAGAAAGAAATGGACACATACGTACACACACACAGACATCTTTCTAAATATAGTGTAAAAATAGTGTAGTGACCTTGAATCATAAAAATTTGTTAAAAATTTTGATTTCGATTTTCGGACCCATTACAATAACTTCCAATGGAAAGTTAAAAATGAGTAATTTTACAGTAACACTGAGAAAAAAAAATCTGAGCAGAAAATGGCCGACGCATACAATCATTTTTTAATCGCACAACTGTTTAGTTGTTTGTTAAAAGGCTATATGGGATCAGAAGGGACTGCGCATACTATCGACATAATAGTTTTATAACGAAAAAATCATAAAACCGCGTCGATCGTTTTGTTCTGCAAATTGAAAAGTATGCTTAAAACAATCGCTGTAACAACATATTAAAATTTAAACCTTGAACTAATAATATAAATTTCGTCGGTACATGACTCGTTTAGGGTGATCTGCCACCCCTTTAATACTGACCAATCGATCTATAAATATTATAATGGCATTATAGGGTCACCGACAAGCTATACAAACAATTTCAGCCTTGAAGCAATAATAATTGTGACCATTGTTTTTGTTACATGTTGGGGGCGGACTGCATCCCTCCCATACCGCTATCTAGCAAAATCCCTTACTCAGGGCACTTTAATATGCCTCTCTCAACATCTTCACAAAAATAAGGCCTTGAATAAATAACACCAAAAAATTGTCACTGGCTCTCGGTCTATTAGGACCTTGAGTGCATTTCTAAACATTTTAATTATTACCTATGTACTTAGTGAGGCCTCTCGGGGCGCGAGGTTCATTTCACTCATGTCTCGCACCGCCTCTGCTTTAGCTGCAGAGTCCCCATGTTAGATGTTGACTTAGATGATGACACTTGTAGGTCCGTTTGTCCTTCAGCGAGCGTCCGCGAGTCTGTCACGGCATACGAAGAGGATTGTTCAGATATCATCTTCGTCCGTTTGTCGGTGCGTCTTGCTTTGCACTCGACGATGGTTGTGTGACTCATATAAGCTTTTATTACGATTTGTTACTACAAATTGTGCCGTTCCCGCGACTTTTCTCTTTTTAAAAAATGATAAGAGTTAAACCGACTAACAAAGAAGGGTGTGCAGTGTGTTTCTTGGATCTTTTTCTTTTAGTCCAAGAGCTCGTCGTCAAAAATTGCAAGTTTTTTTGTAAAGCTAGGCATAATAATTATTAAATCAAACAATGATCCCTTTCCACAAAACATTCACGTAACCCATAGGTTGAGTTTTTTGTGGTTATAATATAATAATTATTAAAATAGACAATATTAGCCAAACCACAAATAAATACTTTTCTTATCTTAACGTAATCAGTCGGCGAACATGCCATCGTGATGTTAATCGTCAAACGATTAACGATTAACATCACGATGGCATGTTCGCCGACTGATTACGTTAAGATAAGAAAAGTATTTATTTGTGGTTTGGCTAATATTGTCTATTTTAATAATTATTATATTATAACCACAAAAAACTCAACTCTCATTGTTGTATTTAAAAAACGGTCGTGTATCGACTGATGAGTTAATTAGTTATATTTATAACTTAAAAATTAAATCCGCTCTCGCATGAAGTGTGATTTAGTGTTGAAATAGGTATATATAGGAAGAGAACAGATCCCACTCTCGGGGCACTGTGTGAGTAGTTTGACGATTAACATCACGATGGCATGTTCGCCGACTGATTACGTTAAGATAAGAAAAGTATTTATTTGTGGTTTGGCTAATATTGTCTATTTTAATAATTATTATATTATAACCACAAAAAACTCAACTCTCATTGTTGTATTTAAAAAACGGTCGTGTATCGACTGATGAGTTAATTAGTTATATTTATAACTTAAAAATTAAATCCGCTCTCGCATGAAGTGTGATTTAGTGTTGAAATAGGTATATATAGGAAGAGAACAGATCCCACTCTCGGGGCACTGTGTGAGTAAGGTAACTCAACCAGCCGGAAACTGGGAATTTCGGGTTCAAGTCCTGACAGTGGTCTTTGATTTTTTCCTTGTATATCTTAATTGTTTGACGATTAACATCACGATGGCATGTTCGCCGACTGATTACGTTAAGATAAGAAAAGTATTTATTTGTGGTTTGGCTAATATTGTCTATTTTAATAATTATTAACCCATAGGTAGTGAATATATTTTTTTTATTTAGAAAATATAAATTACAAAAATAAAGTACAAAAATGGTGTGCATCAATTACTGTGGAGTGAATAATTTTATTTTTAACATTGTAATGTTTATGTTCGTATATGGGGGCAGAGTTACGAGTTTTCGTTCAAGGCCAAAAGACAACGGTGTCGCGATCAAGTGAGGAGCAATCATGCAAAATTGAACAAGTGCAATTTTTTCGAAATGTGTTTTATATCATGTCTAGTTAATTGAGAGGTATTTGCGACGATCTGCGGTGTTATTTTTGAGCAAATGTTAATAAATACTGTAGAAAAATCCATTTAAAAGTTAAGTAATCAAGCAAAAGTGAACGCGTATATAACAGAAGAATAATAGGGTTATTCCTGACAAAACTAAACAGTGCATTGATAAATATTGTGTGTATAATAAACAGTTAATTATGTTTCATATATGCTGTTATCATTTCCAATGTCCTCGATGGTTGCAAGGATTGCGAAATCTGTGAATTTTTTAACAATATCAATCTATATTTTTATGTTTCCGTAAATACCGCTAATCTCAAAATATGTATTAGTTTTTACAAAAATCTTGCAATTATTTATCTCGAGCTCTTAGACTATTAGTCATAGCAATTTCTGCGCCGCATAATTTTTCAAATTTAGTTACTTCATTCTTGAATATTAATATCACAGTTTGCAATGTAATCGCTACCGGATATGTTTTTGATTCATTACTCAGAGTGTGCGTTTCACTCAGGGTCGAAGTCTTTATTTTTGTTCTGTTACTGGTGACGTATAACTACTGGACCGATTTGAATGAAACTTTCACCAACTTATTCTTTGGTTCATCAGGAATCAGGATAGTTATAGGCTATTCAATTCGATTTGTACCAGGGAAAACCCGGGCTAAGCAGCTAATATTATTTTAAAGAAACAATTATGAACTCTTAACCGAGATGAAACTAGATTCATACATGTATGTTCGGTTGCTCGTTTTGCACTTCTGCAACCCTTTACACAGGAGCGGATACAGGAAGGGGCAGTCGCCCCCTCCCCCCAAAATCGGAGAATCATAAAAATTAAAGAGAATTATATCTAAATTATTGAAAAACAGATCTATTTTTGAATTCCTATTTCTATTATTCCTCATAAAAAAATTTGTGACAGCTGGCTCTTTCCTCCAAATGAAAGCCATGATCCGCTTCTGCCTTTGCATAATATGATGACAAGCGACTAGGCCCTGCAGTCAGGATCCATTTTGATTGGTCGAATACCCTATCTTGATGTAGTTTGACACGCACAGACACACCTAAACGAACGTAGGTAACAACTAACTAGTGAACTCTGTATATTAATATGGATAGTTGATAGCGATTAAAAAATGGGTTTTGTATGTGGAGAATGTTCAAACACATATTCTTCAAGACAAGGCATTAATGTTCACAAAATTAGAATGAAAATTTCAGATAAGGCTTGTAATCGAGTTCTTTCGCTAAAAGTCGATCAATTTTCTGACATTTCAAAATAAAACTTAATTTAATATTATTATTTGAGATATTAGGATGTCCAAAATTTATACAATAACAGAGTTCTTGAGAAATTGGAATAGAAAAATAAATTTTAATTAAATTTTATTTTGAAATGTCAAAAAATGGATCGACTTCTACAGAAAGAATTAGATTACAAGCCTTACCTAAAGTTTTCATTTTAATTTTGTGAACATTAATGCCTGTCTTGAAGAATATGTGTTTGAATATTCTCCACATACAAAACCCATTTTTTAATCGCTGTCAACTATCCATATTAGTATACAGAAGTTCACTAGTTAATTGTTACGTTCGTTTAGGTGTGCATGTGTGTGTCAAACGACATCAAGATAGGGTATTCGACCAATCAGAATGGACCCTGACTGCAGGGCCTAGTCGCTTGTAATACACTGTAAAAAATGGATGTAAAAATACTTTGAAAGTTAAGGTAGAATTCGTTCGATTTTCTAAGTAATTTTACATTATTATTTATTTTTACACAGAAAACTTCATAAAAACTTGGACTTTTACTGTAAAGTTAAAAATTTGTGATTTTTACATAAAGTAAATTAAAATTACACAATTTGTGTACTATTCCAATAAAGTGTGTAAAAATTACAAAATAAAATGTATAGTTACATATATAAAATGGATGAATACAAAACAAATTAATGTAAAATTAGTAACCACGCATGCGCAGTGTGTTTTTATGCAATCTACGCGATGTGCAGGCGATACCTGTTTGCGACGCCATTGTCTCTTTGTATGCCTATTACCAGATTAATCGCTGGCTACAAATGGACCATCGATACTCTATGTAAACGGCCTTCTCATTTCTTACAGTGCAATTGTTTGAAGCGCGGTAGTGAAGGGGTTAAAGAACAGGAACAGCGATGCCTGTTATTGGAAAAGAACAGTTTTGGCGGTCGGTGAAACATATTCTACACTCAGTGTAAGATTTATTTATTTGTGCGTTTATTTTATTACAATAGTGCGGCATAAACTACTGCAACTAAAGCTACAGGAGTTAATAGTATAGTATCGTGGAGTGCTGGTGCATTGCCATGTTAACCAGTAACCAGTAACCAGTTCACTGGTCATTCTGGTCACTAATGTTACATCAACACATGCATAGTTACGTGCTTTGTAAAGATTGAGTGTAATATTGGTGCATCTTCAGTGCCGGATCGGTATTCTAACCTAGAATTTTGTCCGGCGGACCATCTAAAAGCAAAAAAACTTTTTAACAAAAAAAAAGGGTGTGGGTCTTGGGACCCCCGACAGATGTGAAACATCAAAGAAAACGTTATTGAACTCGGTGGTATTCTCTATGTAGTAGTATACCGTGCGAGTTTTTTCAAAGCGTACATAGACTGTTTCACAATTTAAAATTGTGGTATAGACATTGTGGGTATCTATCTGGTCTGCCTGCAAAACTGCACACTAAATAACGCAGAGACTTGCCGACAACTATTTCCACCAGAACACAAATTGTACATAAGAACCTTTTCTTCCACTGTGTACATTTTTTTATAGCAAAAATTATAAATAAATCTCTGAACTTATAAAATTTATTATCACAACTCAATAACAATAAATATTGTAAATAAAAACATTCGTTTCCATAGTTTCTAACAATATCTATACCACGATTTATACCATGATTCAAATTGTGAAACAGCCTATGTACGTTTTGAAAAAACTCGCACGGTATATTTTTTCAAAAGCAGCAACTAACTGTTATGCTGACGTAATCCTATATACTGCACTGTAACACCGCGTGTGTTACAGTGCACGCCTGAGCCAAGAGAGAGAGTGCCGCAGTGGTGGGGAGAACAGCAGCGAAGGAGCGGACCAAACATTTCCCCTCACGCGGCTGTTCACAGCCCGACATAAGATGTTTCACATCAAAAAAAACCTCCTTCAAAAAACCACTAAAAAGAGGAAAATAATGAAATTTTGAGGTCTGCGCCAATTTAATAAAATATGAAGTCGGTTAAAAAGTATAGTATAGTGATTAATATCTTCTTTTTAACCAACTTGATATTTTATTAAATTGGCACAGACCTCAAAATTTCATTATTTCCGCTTTTTAGTGGTTTTTTGGAGGAGGTTTTTTTTTTGTTAAAAAGTTTTTTATTTTTTACTTTTTAGTGTCAAAAAGTGCCATTTACCTTAAAAGAATCACACGCCGTTACTCACTTTTATTAAAATCAGCCGAACTACTGAATCGATTTTCAAAATCTGTTTATAAATGACTGAGTTATATGAGGTAACAAACAAAAATATAAAATACTAGCGATCCCGTTCGGCTTCGCCCGGGTGCTAAGAATTTATGATTTATTATCTCCCCCTCCGCGAGAAATTCTCCCCGTGCGAAACGAAGTCGGGCTGGTAGTGTTTACAATATTTGTAGGATTCCGCCTATATACCAGGGGTTTCCGATCTTTTCTTTACTGCGATTCCTTTTACAGGTTGCAATTTTTTTGCGACGCCCTTCTAAAAGAAGATACCTGTGTGTAGCTCTAGCAGACAATAAAATTATTTTTTACAATCGAAACAATTGCAATCGTTCATAATAACAATCGAGTCCACAATCGACTTGGAGTTTGATTTTACAATCGAAATGTTCGATTGTTCAAGTCGATTATTTGCCACATAGGTTATAGGAAATAGCAGCGAATGAGAATACATATAATCGCGATTCAAGGTTATATGCTAGTCGACTAACGTTCAAGCGACTCGTTGATTGTTCACTGTTCACACTGTTCAGTCGGTACTCACTACTCTGTGATCTCTTCACTATTGAATTCGTACTACGCGATTTCTGCACAATCGACCATCGACTCGACCACAGTTGTTGAGTGATTAACGATTGTATATTATGTGGCTCTCGACAGTGTACGATTCAGTACTATGCGACTCGGTCTCGATGAAGTATGAAACAACAACAATCGAGTCAAAGTGACAACCATCGAGAGTCATCGAGATGTTTGAACAATCGAGACAATCGACTAAAACATCTCGTATTCGCGCATCACTACTATTACGCGATTACTGCACAATCGACCATCGACTCGACCGCGCAGTTTTTGAGTGATGAACGATTGTATATATTATGTGGCTCTTGACAGTGTACGATTCAGTACTATGCGACTCGGTCTCGATGAAACATCAACAATCGAGTCCAAGTGACAACCATCGAGAATCATCGTGATGTTTGAACAATCGAGACAATCGACTAAAACATCTCGTAATCGCGCATCACTAGTATTACGCGATTACTGCACAATCGACCATCGACTCGACCGCGCAGTTTTTGAGTGATGAACGATTGTATATATTATGTGGCTCTTGACAGTGTACGATTCAGTACTATGCGACTCGGTCTCGCTGAAACAACAACAATCGAGTACAAGTGAAAACCATCGAGAGTCATCGTGATGTTTGAACAATCGAGACAATCGACTAAAACGTCTCGTATCGTGCATCACAAATTTGCATTGTACCGTCCGCTTTGTTTTCATTTGTACTAGGCCTAAATAACTCTGCCTATTTTGGTGACCTTAAAAACAAACTAGATAATAGAATGAGACAGCTCGAGCTCTCTGTTTCTCATACCAGTTCGGCACTGGAGGTGCACCAACATCGCACTTCAGGTTTGTGCTCCTTCTTCCTCGTGGTATAATTTAGTGATGGGCGATTACGAGATATTTTAGTCGATTGTCTCGATTGTTCAAACATCTCGATGACTCTCGATGGTTTTCACTTGGACTCGATTGTTGTTGTTTCATATTTCACCGACACCAAGTTGCATAGTACTGAATCGTACAGACGATGTCCACTGTCGAGAGTCACATAATATATAATCGTTCATCACTCAACAACTGTGGTCGAGTCGATGGATGGTCGACTGTGCAGTAATCGTGTGCTCTGTGACCGACTGAACAGTGTGAACAGTGAATTAACGATGAACGAGTAGCGTACACGTCAGACTTCATTCGACCAGCATATAACCTTGAATCGCGATTATATGTATTCTCATTCACTGGCAAATAATCGACTTGAGCAATCGAACATTTCGATTGTAAAATCAAACTCCGAGTCGATTGTGGACTCGATTGTTATTATGAACGATTGCGATTGTTTCGATTGTAAAAACATCTCGTATTCGCCCAACGCTAGTATAATTCACAAGGCGGATTGAAGACAGTAGGTACGTGCTTTTCACTTGCGACATTCTTTGCTTATTGCTGCAGTGATGGGCCGAACTGTTTTTTGCGACTGGATCTATTTCCATAATGAGACGCCCAGGCCAAATCGCCGAAGCTAGAAACTTGAAATTTGGACAGTTGGTTCCTTTTCTGACGTAAGCATCCACTAAGAAAGGATTTTTCGAAATTCAACCCCTACGGGTGTTAAAGGGGGGTAAAATTTTGAAAGACTGAAATGAACAAAATAAAATATTAGTAAAAAAAACTTTTTAGAGACAAGCTTTTATTGAAATGTACCAAAAAGAAAAAAATTTTATTTAATAATTTAGGTTCATAATTATTATAAAAGCGTGGGTTGTAAACTCTATGGTAGTTTATTAATCGCAACCCCCGCTTTTATAATAATTATGAACCTATAAATTGTTAAATATTATTTTTTCCTTGTTAGTACATTTCTATAAGAGCTTGTCTCTAAAAAGTTTTTTTTATTTTGTTAATTTTAGTCTTTCAAAATTTTACCCCCCCCATGACACCCGTAGGGGTTGAATTTCGAAAAATCCTTTCTTAGTGGATGCTTACGTCAGAAAAGGAACCAACTGTCCAAATTTCAAGTTTCTAGCTTCAGCGATTTGGCCTGGGCGTTGATTACTCAAAAAAACCTTACATCCTCGTTTGAACCCCTTAGGGGTTGAATTTATTTTTAAAAATGATTTATTCATTTATTGTCATCGGGAATACATATGTGTACAAAATTTCAAATCGATCGGATACGTGGAAGTCTTTCAAAATTGACATGCAAGTTTTGACTTAAGTATATACAAACAAACTAACATACAAACATTGCAAGTTAAATAAAAGCTTGTAAAAACAGTAAATAATATCTCGGAACCTGCTAAATAAAAAAATTCGACTGATGACCAGTCCTATACTTCCCACCTAGTAAATATTTTCAAAAAATAAACACTCGTTTTTTTATTCTTTGACTAGGCCCAAATAACCTTAGCTGTTGGTGGTCTTTAAAACACAATTTAATTTTTATTCTTTGAAAAAAGCATGGCCCTCTTTTTTGTTTGGTGATCTACTGATGGCTAGCTTAATATAGCAAAAATCATGGTTACCTTGATTTACGTACAATTTTCTTTTTTTAGTAAAATATTTTTTTTCTCGAAAACTATACATTTTGGAGAAAAAAATATCTACATTTTTTTCATATTATAACATCTAGAATTCATTTATATATTTTTTTACCTATGTTAATACGTGACATTGAGAACGTTTTTTTGAATATCTCAGGATCCACTGAACCGATTTGACTCAAAATCTAATCAGATCTAAGTTAAAGACTGATAAACACAATAGAACAATCGGCATGCCCGTATGTTGTTCCGTTCTTGAGATATCGAAGGCGAAAAATTGACCACATACACACACACATACACACATACACACACACACACACACACATACATACAGACATCAGTCTGAAAATGATCTTAAACGATTGCTAGGGTCTCAAAACGTGAAGATTTGTTAAAATCTCGAAATATTTTTTTCGGACTAAATCCATTACTTCCCTACCATAGTAGAGGTGGGAAGTAAAAAACAAACAAAGCATCTACTACAAATTTACATTGGATCTTATGGCCCATAGCCTACTACAAAATTGTAAATGTTCTCAATGTTAATTGCCCTACGTTCGGTAAAACCGTTTACACCCTGTATATTGTTACAAATTGTAATAAATATAGACAAAATTCGTAACAGTCTTAAAGTCTATTCGTTAATTAAGTCGGGCTTGAGAATGGCCGAGCGTGTAGCAGTGCTGTTGTTTACATGGCGTGGCTATGGTTCCTCTATTACAAGTGCCCAGTTCCCGGGTTCTAGCCCGAGAGCTGGTAAAAGTGTCAATTGGATTTTCAATTTATTATTAAAAAAATAATAATGAATTGAAAATATGAATTGGTGCTAGGCCCTACTAACCTTAGCTGTTGGTGGTCTTTAAAACACAAAGTTATAATTAAGTTTTTACATGAATTTGGCAATGATTTAAAATCAGGCTAGGTATCTACTCTATGGTCCCTACCACACGAAACTGTCAAAAACGTCAAAGAAAAATAATTTATTATTCTGAACTATTTCAGGATGACCTCAGTTGTCGATCGTCTATTATTTATAAATTAAATTTATTCGGTAGGAGTGTGGCCTTCGGGCACCATTCTTTCAAAAACAGTTTTTAATACGTTTTATTACTTCCCCTGCTATTGATTAGTTATAGTAATTAGTTTTAGTAATTAAACGAGAGTGATTATATCAAACGGAAAAACATTACCGTATTTATAAATGATATTAAATTGAAATGTGCCCCAGTTAAGAAATGGCGGCGGAACTGCCACTGGCGTCTCCAAAGACGGCTACCGTAGTTGTCCTCACAATGTTAAGTTGCAATAGTGCATCAAGTGCAGTGTTTCTCAACATTTTTAACATAGTAAAAAAAGTGAGGAAACGGCTCAAGGCAAATCTGTGTCGAACAAGAGGTCAAAGATCTCGAAAACCAGGGGCGGATCTACATAGGGGCCAATAGGGCTTAAACCCTGGGACCCAAGGCAGGGGCCCACAGGCGGGCCCACAAGTGACAAGGGCCCACAAATGACATGGGCCCACAAATAACTAGGGCCCGCAAGTGACAAGGGCCCACAAATGTCAAGGGCCCACAAACATTGAATAATCATAATACATTTTTAATACTTTTTAATCAACAATGAGCATTTATCGTGTAGTAAAAAATGGGGCCCCATTAGACTTAAATAAGCTCTAGGCCCCGAAAAACCTAGATCCGCCTCTGTCGAAAACGGGTTTTTTTTACAAATGATTTGAAAACGGTCACAATTAGAGAAAAATGTTTTTTTACTAAATTTCATGCAAACAATAATCTTTTGGCGTAGGTACTGTAACACCGTGTCAGCAGTTCCAACAAACAAGTTTGAGACTAGCTTCCAATAAAATATAATATTTACCTAACGCATGCTGTTGCTCAATGGAAAAATCAGAAACTTCTCAGAGAAAAATCCGCGGTTTGTCAAATTTATTGTTGTCCCAGCGTCAGCTGTTTCAACAAACAAGTTTGGAACTAGTTTCTAATAAATCATATTTAACGCATGCTTGCTCAATGGAAAAAATCAAAAACTTATTGTACGCTTGTTGTCTACGCGTCAGCTGTTTCAACAAACAAGCTTGTGACTAGTTTCCAATTAAATATATTGAACACGTGCTCAATGAAAAAATCAGAAACTTCTCTTTTGTCAAACTTATTGTACGTTTGTTCACCGCGTCAGCTGTTTCAACAAACAAGCTTGAGACTAGTTTGTTGTCTCCGCGTCAGCTGTTTCAACAAACAAGCTTGAGACTAGTTTGTTGTCTCCGCGTCAGCTGTTTCAACAAACAAGCTTGAGACTAGTTTGTTGTTTCCGCGTTAGCTGTTTCAACAAACAAGCTTGAGACTAGTTTGTTGTCTCCGCGTCAGCTGTTTCAACAAACAAGCTTGAGACTTGTTTGTTGTCTCCGCGTCAGCTGTTTCAACAAACAAGCTTGAGACTAGTTTGTTGTCTCCGCGTCAGCTGTTTCAACAAACAAGCTTGAGACTAGTTTGTTGTTTCCGCGTCAGCTGTTTCAACAAACAAGCTTGAGACTAGTTTGTTGTTTCCGCGTTAGCTGTTTCAACAAACAAGCTTGAGACTAGTTTGTTGTCTCCGCGTCAGCTGTTTCAATAAACAAGCTTGAGACTTGTTTGCTGTCTCCGCGTCAGCTGTTTCAACAAACAAGCTTGAGACTAGTTTGTTGTCTCCGCGTCAGCTGTTTCAACAAACAAGCTTGAGACTAGTTTGTTGTTTCCGCGTTAGCTGTTTCAACAAACAAGCTTGAGACTAGTTTGTTGTCTCCGCGTCAGTTGTTTCAATAAACAAGCTTGAGACTAGTTTGTTGTTTCCGCGTCAGTTGTTTCAATAAACAAGCTTGAGACTAGTTTGTTGTTTCCGCGTCAGCTGTTTCAAAAAACAAGCTTGAGACTAGTTTGTTGTTTCCGCGTCAGCTGTTTCAATAAACAAGCTTGGAACTAGTTTGTTGTCTCCGCGTCAGCTGTTTCAATAAACAAGCTTGAGACTAGTTTGTTGTCTCCGCGTCAGTTGTTTCAATAAACAAGCTTGAGACTAGTTTGTTGTTTCCGCGTCAGCTGTTTCAATAAACAAGCTTGAGACTAGTTTGTTGTTTCCGCGTCAGCTGTTTCAATAAACAAGCTTGGAACTAGTTTCTAATTAAATCCGTGATTGTAGGAATAAATTTATTGTATATTTGTTTTCCCGCGACCTACCGTAACTTTTGAGCAACCTGCCGGTGAGTCGCGATCCATCGATTGAGAGCCGCTGGTGCAGTGAATATAGCTACAAATGCATTGTACAGGATACGAGGAATGCTGTTGGATTTACATACAATATACCCTTAAAGTATACTTTAATTCCCATATCTTTGTTGGTGACTTTAGATAACATCCAGCCTACTTTTTATTTATCTGTGTGGCAATCGTGCTTACAGTGGCGTCAACTCATTTTTTTCAGTGGGGCCGATTGGCTAAATTTAAAATTTTAGGCTTTTGAAGAAGTAAAACAGTATCGGCTTTTAATAAAATTTTCGAGGTTTCGATAAATCCGAGAATTCGAGTTTATTCGAGCCGTATAACTGATTCTACTCGGGTACCTGATATCCCTTTTTAGGGATTGAAAAAAGGGAACCTTTATAGGATCAGTCTCGTGTCCTGTCTGTCTGTCTGTCTGTCTGTTTATCATAGCTTAATTTCTCCCAATCTATTGGACGAAAAAAGTTGAAATTTGGTAAATATATAGAGTTAGGTAACCCAATCACGGACGTATAGCGTAAATAAATGACTTCTGATTTCAGGGGTTAATTTTGGAAAACAAATTAAGTAGAAAATGAAAAATTTTCAAGTGCATTATGTGACGTATCAAATGAAAGGGCTCGTTGTGTGAAATACAAATACATTTTTTTTGAAGTGAAAACTTCCTTAGGCGCGCTAATTTGCCTAGGCTGTTAACAACAGTGATATGAAACGCACCCGACGGTGACAATCGGGGCTACTCGGCTCAAACACGAACACGTATTTGCAATATATGCTGGCAAAAGTGTGTAGTTCATAAGCGTGGTAATAGATGACACTAAAAACTTAATACGAGTAAAAAGTCATTTGTAGCTCACAAGTGCGCTAACAGATGACATTAAAACATATATTTTGTAGTTCACAAGTTGCGCTAACAGATGACACTAAAAGTTAATATTATCGTTAAGGTATTATATTCATTAAATTTAATTGTATAGGCCGATTTTAATATATTTATGATTAAACTGTGTAATTAAAAAATTACATATACAGGGTGTATCACAGGATTGAGAACATAGAAAATAAATGAGTGCAACAGGGAAGACATAAACAAAATGGGTAGCGTGACAAAGATAGAATACACATGGCTAACTCAACTAAATTAATTATCATGGTTTTAAGCATGAAAAAGGGCACAGCAATCACTGATCCTAACTAATTTGCACAATGGAGTTTTCCCTATATTCGGTTTTCTGTGGTACACCCTGTATACCTATTTATACGAAAATCGAGCATTCCGCCCCCTTACCTCCGAAACTACCGAATCTATAATTTTGAAAAAATAGGGAATATAGGTCGAGGTCCTCCCTCATAGTTTACAGGAAAACCTAAACGAAAATCCTAAGTATCTTTAAATTCCCACGGGAAACGGAATAGTATGGAACCCTTCCACGCGAGTCTGACACGCACTTGACCTATTTTTTTTCTATAGAGTAATTTATTGTCGATGTATAAAATCGCTTTTATTTGCCCTATTGTAACGAGTCGCTTGTGTCAATCGTTCACCGAATGTTTTTTCATTTACAATATTGGTTTAATTATGCACAAACGTGGAGTGTGGAGCATTTTTATTTGTAGAGCGAACTTTCCAGCAGTTAATTTATTTAAAAAAGAGTTTGTTTATTTTCATAAACACAACACATTCTGTTATTTTAACTTACTCGAGCCTGGTTAAATAACACGGACCTACCAGGGCTTGAGAATGGCCGAGCCTGTAGCAGTGCTGTTGTTTACATGGCGTTGCTATGGTTCCTCTATTACAAGTCCCCAGTTCCCGGGTTCTAGTCTGAGAGCTGGTAAAAGTGTCAATTGGATTTTTAATTTATTATTAAAAAAAAAAATAATGAATTAAAAATATGAATTGGTGCTAGGCCCAAATAATCTTAGCTGTTGGTGGTCTTTAAAACACACTCGAGTATAAAGAAAGTGGAAAAGGTCGAGGTCTGGTTTATTATCGATCGTGGTCAAAAAAATAATGTAAGTAAGTAGTAATAATAAATAAAGAAAAAATGAAAAAAATGTAATATTTCATATTACTCCAAGCCGGGCTCGAACCTCGCATCTTGTAAATTGAAATCGTGTTTTAAAGAGTACCAACAGCTAAGGTTATTTGGGCCTAGCACCAATTCATATTTTCAATTCATTATTTTTTTTAAATAATAAATTGAAAAACCAATTGACATTTTTACCAGCTCTCGGGCTAGAACCCGTGAACTGGGGACTTGTAATAGAGGAACCATAACAACGCCATGTAAAAAAATTGTGTTTTAAAGACCACCAACAGCTAAGGTTATTTGGGCCTAGCACCAATTCATATTTTCAATTCATTATTTTTTTTAAATAATAAATTGAAAAACCAATTGACATTTTTACCAGCTCTCGGGCTAGAACCCGTGAACTGGGGACTTGTAATAGAGGAACCATAACAACGCCATGTAAAAAAATTGTGTTTTAAAAACCACCAACAGCTAAAGTTATTTGGGCCTAGCACCAATTCATATTTTCTATTCATTTTTTTTTTTTAATAATAAATTGAAAATCCAATAGAAACTTTTACCAGCTCTCGGGCTAGAACCCGGGAACTGGGGACTTGTAATAGAGGAACCATAACAACGCCATGTAAAAAATTGTGTTTTTAAAGACCACCAACAGCTAAGGTTATTTGGGCCTAGCACCAATTCATATTTTCAATTCATTATTTTTTTTTAATAATAAATTGAAAATCCAATTGACACTTTTACCAGCTCTCGAGTTAGAACCCGGGAACTGGCGACTTGTAATGGAGGAACCATAGCAACGCCATGTAAACAACAGCACTGCTACACGCTCGGCTATTCTCAAGCCCTCGCATCTTGTAGACGATAGCGTATTGCGTATAACCGCTCGGCCACTCAGCTCATTGAGCGTCAGAGCTTCTACGCGTATACAATGCCTACATAAACCTGGAAGTGAAGTTTGCTATACATGTGAAATGTCAAAAATTTTGAAAATAGGTACAGAAAATGAAGTGAAAAACAGCTATTTTGTATAGGGGCTATGACAAAACAACACTATTAGAGGACAGTGTGGTCTAGTGGTTAGCGTCGCGGTCTCTGGATCAGACTGTCGTGGGTTCGATTTCCGCCTCCGCACATGGATGTTCTATGTGATGTAATTTAGTTTTAAGTGAGTTTAGTTATTTAACGTAATCAAGACGCTAATGATCTAAGTTGTCGACGCGTTTATAATTTACAATAAATAAATTAATAAATGCAATCTATTTTTTAATTCTATCATCTCAGGCAGACGTTATCACGCCCAAAATACGGCCGATTTTTTTTGTGTACTTAGATTTTTTAAAATATTTCGATTAGTGATGAGCAAAGCAAGACCAAGACCAAGACTTGGACAGTCTTGGTCTTGGTATTGCTGATTCAGTCTTGGTCTGGTCTTGGTCTTGGTCTTGGTCTTGCGTATCAAGTCTTGGTCTTACTCATTTTATCTGTCTTTTTTTAGTTTTTTACTTCTGAAGATCATCATAGTTATAAATTAAAAATAATTCACAATCTATTATTAACTAACAAATTACTTTATTTTATTAAAATGTTAAAAAATATCAAAATTACATCATTTTCAACACGCTTGTTCATTCAGATAAAGACAGATAAAGAATGCTACAGATTTTTTATGACTACCTTCATTTATGGCAAATGTGAAACATTAAAATATAATAAGAAATTTTTACTTACACAGTAATAACATAGTTGTCAGCAACTTTCAATTTGTATGAATACAAAATTAATGAATCAGTTTGAAATGTATAACAGAATTTTGACAGATGTCAAAATCAGAACAATTGATGTTTATTTTATTTCAAAACATATAAAACGTTGCTTTTAGATTAAGTCGACTTTGAAAGTGCAAGCCGCAAAAAGCGACGTTGACCTAACGCACTAGCAACAATTAAAGTCAAAGCATACTTTAAGTTAAGTAATTGGTAAAAGTAAAATATAAATCACAGCAGCTTAGAAAAATACATAGTTACGAGAGCCTATAAAAGGACCTGCTCAGGCCATTTTAATTATTACTGTTCTGACTTTGGTAGTGTTGACATCACGTAGGTGAGATTAGTTAAAATTAAATTATGTAATTACTGTTCTGACTTTGGTGGTGTTCACATCGCGTAGGTGAGATTGGTTAAAATTCAATTATGTAATTACTGTTCGATTTTTTGTTTGTTTCACATCGTGTAGGTAATAGTTAAAAGTTGATATTTAAGATGAAGGATTAAGTATTATGATGAATATTACAGTCATTAATTATTTATATCTAAAATAAAGAAGGACTGTTTTTGTTGTAAATTGACGGAAGAATTAATGTGTTGATATTACGTGGTAATAAGTCTTTTTAAAAGGAAAAAAGCTAACTTTGACTGTTTTGTTTTTTTTTGCGTTTTATTTAATAAAAAACTTAATAAGAGACTCTAATGTTTATTTAGTAGTTTTGACTAGTACATTTTTTTTCGCAGAACAAAAGGAAGTAATATTTAAATTTAATACTGTATAAGAACTTGATTTTCTCAGTTCTGTCTAAAACTGAAACACGAGTGTGCAATTTATTGAAGTCACACGACTCTCAAATTGATATTCGGCTAAGATTTACTGGTGACCGTTCTAATGGGTATTTAAGGCATATCGTTTGCTGTGTCCCCTGGAATTGGAGACTCGAAATCAAGGCCGGAGTCTTTCACGGAGATCGAAGAGATTTCCTGAAAGTTTCAATCAATTTGCAAACATATCTACACAACCTTTTTACACGGAGACCTGTTTTCTGGGGATGTTGAGTTCGCTCTGTTTCCCCGATTTAGCTATCCTCATTTCACGCTTTCTCACGGAACTTAACCAGATCCTGAATAAGGCAACAACACTACACATTATAAAAGAAAAACACGAAGACAGAACACAATTCATTGCCACGGATATCTGTTTTCTGGGGATTTGAGTTCGCTCTGTTTCCCCGATTCAGTTATCCATTTTCACGCCTTCTCACGGAACTTAACCAGATCCTGAACAAGGCAACAACACCACACATCATTGAAAAACACGAAAACAGAACACAATTCATTGCCACGGTTATCTGTTTTCCGGGGATTTGAGTTCGCTCTGTTTCCCCGATTCAGTTATCCATTTTCACGCCTTTTCACGGGACCTAACAGGACCCTGAAGCTGGCACACAGCATTAATTACTTACCACATTTCAAATACGGATAGGCATAAATTAGAAAGGGAACTGAGAAAGTAATTTATAAATTTAGAGAGAAATATTTTGACAACATATCATAAATAGCAGTCGATCACAAGGCCGTGGGACCTCATCGACAGGGTGAGTTGAAATCACCGAGCGGCTATATTCCCATACCTGTTCGCAACTCTCGAGGGTGAGTTTTTATTTCCGAAGCTAATCAATTTATCTAATTCGGTGGAAATAGATCAATCGACGGATAGCGAAAAGGAAATATCGAGAGAGTTTGTTTTTTCACCCCTTCATGAGAAGGAAGCGCGGTTGGAGAAAAAGCAGACCGGCGACATAGTCTTGGTCTTGGTCTTGCGAAAAAGCAAGACCAAGACCAAGACTGCAAGACCAAGACCAATTTTGCTCATCACTAATTTCGATATACCTATAAATTAATTACTTTAAAGTAGAAAAAATTTAGAATTTAATTTTTATATTACAGAATTGAATTGAGTCAAAATATGGTAGCGGCCGTAGCCCATTAAGGCAACGTTTTTCAGTTTGTTGTTCCAGTGGTAGTTATGCGGCGGTCGGCATACGAACTAACAGTGTTGTCAGTATTGTTAGTCGATGTTGTTTGTTGTTGTGTGGTCAGTGTTAACAGGGCGACATTCCAGCGCGCAACTCGCCAAATAAAACAACTACCGATCGACTCTCATACTATTGATTGTTTTTACTACAATAATGTGAAGAGAGGGGCTTTGGTACTTTGTTAACGATTTTCCAATGTTTTAAGCCTTGTTCACAATTAACTTAATTTAACTTAAGATACGTTCTTAATTTTTTTCGTAAGCTATTAAAAAAACTCGGGTCCGTGAATGTCGTATTTATATTTGTCTCAGCGTCGGCCCGAGCAAACTTGGCGCCCTAGGCGAAAGATTTTGATGGCGCCCCTTTAAATCAAAATTTTCGCAACAAAATAAAAAAAAAAGAGTGTGGGTCTGGGGACCCCCGACAGATGTGAAACATCAAAGAAAACGTTATTGAACTCGGTGGTATTCTCTATGTAGTAGTATATATTTTTTCAAAAGCAGCAACTAACTGTTATGCTGACGTAATCCTATATACTGCACTGCAACACACGCGGTTGTCTTCCCGTGCCCGAGCGCGCAGAAGCCGAGAGAGTGAGTGCCGCAGTGGTGGGGAGAACAGCAGTGAAGGAGCGGACCATAAATTTCGTTGCATATTTCCCCTCACGCGGCTGTTCACAGCCCGACATAAGACGTTTCACATCAATAAAGCGTCCCGATCATAGACAGAACGAGCCGCGTCACATATACCATAAGGGACGCTTGCTTTACACATATTTGGGCCGGCACAGTTCGGCCAGATTCAGCGTGTATACACATATTTGGATGGGCTTGTTTTTCGGTCGCATCGCACTTGACTCGCCGCAACCGTGGGCTCGCCGCCCGTTAAATTTGAGCGCCCTAGGCCGTCGCCTTATTCGCCTATTTGGACGGGCCGGCCCTGATTTGTCTATTTGCGTGTAAATAAAATTTAGATTCTGCGTACAGTTTCGACTACAGTAATTGTTAAATGTGAACCGATCTTTAGGTTTATCATATAAAGAAGCCACATTGTTGCAAAGTATTACTTTTTGAACCAGGATTGTTGGTTTTTCTTTAACTTCACTTTGCATTAGATTTATATAATTTGATTGCAGTTAGTTATTTTTATACAATTATTTGAATTGAATGGAAAAATGTCCTCGTTATCTTTTTTTTTTATTTTGTTTAACGTAAAATGCCGATTAAAAGATTTATGGCTGTATTTATTTTGCGTTGTTCGTTTGTTTTGCCTTGTATCTGCGGTCAAAAGGCAAAAGGGCCTATATCGAACATTGAGTATTTTGCCGTGAATAATGTCTAATGTCTCATACTGGGGTGGCATTTTGGAAATATTAGATGTAACGAAAATAGTTGACATGTAAAATAAAACACAGCATGTATAACTATGTTAAGGTCTCAGATACAGTAAGCCAGGTGGCAGGATCAATTTAAAATTCTCTAATTAGTGATGAGCAAAGCAAAACCAATACCGCAAGACTTGGACAGTCTTGGTCTTGGTCTTGGTCTTGGTTTTGCTGATTCAGTCTTGGTCTTGGTCCTGCTCAAATATGTCTGGTCTTGCAGGTCTTGGTCTTGGTCTTGCTTATTTAGTCTTGGTCTTGGTCTTGCGTATCAAGTCTTGGTCTTGCTCATTTTGCTCATTATTTCTGAAGTAAGAATTTTTAGTTTAGTCTTGTGTATTTGGTCTTGGTCTTGCATATTCGGTCTTGGTATTGGTCTTGTTCTTGTTCATTCGGTCTTGGTGTTGGTCTTGCTAGTCTAATGATGCTTTTCTTATTTAAGGTCATTGTCAAATCAGATTGTCTGACAAAGCTTTCTGCAACCCAGCACTAGTGTTACATAAAACATAAATTAAAACCTGACCAGACAACATAATATCTATATAAATTAAAAAAAAAAGTGTAAATCGGATCAGTGGTTTTCGAGTTATAAGCGTACAAACGGACAGAGATATGTTGCGTTTTATAATTAACCGACTTCAAAAAAAGGAGGTGGTTCTCAATTCGGTTGTATTTTTAACTTCCCATTGGAAGTTATTGTATAATGGGTCCGAAAATCGAAATCAAAATGTATAACAAATTTTTATGTTTCAAGGTCACTACACTATTTTTACACTATTTTTAGAAAGATGTCTCCGTGTGTGTATGTGTGTGTGTACGTATGTGTCCATTTCTAACGTAAATATGATCTGAAAGAAATTTTTTCAAAATCGGTTCAGCCGTTCTTTTTCTTAACCAAATAAACTCCAAAAAAGTAGATTTTACACAATATCTCGCGAATAAAAAATTATATCGACTTTGTAAGGGTGTCAATCGAGGCGTGTTAACGTCATTTTGATCCGACATAAATTTTATAAAAATCGGTTCAGCCGTTTTTTTTTTTTTTAATTATTGTTAAAAACAAATAATAATTATGTTTTAATTATTAAAATGATTACTTTTCTGTGTAATATCTAATTGAATTATTGTTATTAAATATTTATCAAACTGGGAAGTTCGTCGTGTGAAGAGTGTAGCGGCGCTGTTGTTTACATGGCGTTGCTATGGTTCCTCTATTACAAGTTCGTGGGCTCTAGCCCGAGAGCTGGTAAAAGTGTCAATTGGATTTTCAATTTATTATAAAAAAAAATAATGAATTGAAAATATAAATTGGTGGTAGGCCCAAATAATCTTAGCTGTTGGTGGTCTTTAAAAAACAATTACAATTCGTCGTGTGGACCTCAAGAGTCGCACTTTAGTCCTAATAAACGACCCACCTCATGGCTTGTTATTTTTTGGCATTATCCATTTTCCTTTGTAACCATAGATATATTATATTCTTCTTTAAATTTTTTATACATATATTTTAATAATTGAGTATTTATTCCAGTAGCCGTCAAATAAATAAAGCTAATTGCGGTTTTATTTGAATTGAGGTAAATAAATAAAATTACCTTTCTAGATACTAGTTTTTATGTAAGTAATGTTTTTTTTTGTCTGCTAATAGAATTGTGATAAAGTAAATTGATATTTTATACAATAAAACCTTTTTTGAATGGACACCGTCTTATCCAAGTGTGCAAGCTTTCACGGCCGGCATTGTTCCAAGTCTTCATGGTTTCCGGGCTTGTAGGCCGTGGTCCGGTGGTATTTCTACCTGACGTTTCGTCTACAACTGCGGTAGACATTCTCAAAGGCAATGTCTACCGCAGTTGTAGACGAAACGTCAGGTAGAAATACCACCGGACCACGGCCTACAAGCCCGGAAACCATGAAGACTTGGGACACCGTCTGTTCATAAAAAAAATTGATGTAAAAATATTTTGAAAGTTAAGGTAGAATTCGCTCGATTTTCTAAATGATTTTACATTATTATTTATTTTTACACAGAAAACTTCATAAAAACTTGGACTTTTACTGTAAGGTTAAACAAATTTGTAATTTTTACATAAGGTAAATTAAAATTAGATAATTTGTGTAATATTCCAATAAAGTGTGTAAAAATTACAAAATAAAATGTATAGTTACATATATAAAATGGATGAATACAAAACAAATTAATGTAAAATTAGTAACCACGCATGCGCAATGTGTTTTTATGGAATCTACGCGATGTGCAGGCGATACCTGTTTGCGACGCCATTGTCTCTTTGTGTGCCTATTACCAGATTAATCGCTGGCTACAAATGGATCATCGATAATCTATGTAATCGACTTTCTCATTTTTTCTTACAGTGTATGCAGAAATTAAGGTTAATAAAATTTATGGAATTACATTAGAATCCAGATAGAACGACTTATTCAAGGGACCGGTGACGACATTATGTCGTATTAACCGGACGACGCACAAAGCGGACGCATAGTACGTCTATACTTATATGAAACCTAACTTGAGTTTGCATTTACGTCGCTAAAACGGTTAGTCATTATAAACGAAGTCGTAATAGACGGATTCTACTGTAGATACATAAATATAGGTACTATTTTACAAAATAAAAATACCTCATCATCGGTTCGTGTCTTATGCGAGCATTGAGGTCTTTGATTTATTGTCATTCCAAACATTTATCTATAGCTTTTGAAAACGGTAGGCAATAATGTTATTTAAACAAAATAGATTCAATTCACATGATTAACTAGGCCCAGAATTTTTCCGCGTATAAATTGCAATATTTATTAAATACTTTATACTAGGTAAAATTCTGAACCGGTTCTGAACTCCCAAAGCGTCAGTCGGTAATACAGATCTCTTCTGACACAATTGCGTATTTATTGGTCAAATTTTCAAACTCCTCGAACTATTTGAACCTGGTTCTAGCAGTTCTAGGCTTCTAGAACTGCCAAAACCAAAATCGAAAAGTCCTAGAATTTGACCAGCAGAGACGCAGTCGTGTCCGAAGAGTTCTGTATTGCCGACTGACGCTTTGGGAGTTCAGAACCTGTTCAGAACTTATCAACAAACACACCTAGTAGACGCTGCACTCCATACGTGGGAAAATTCAAGACTGTTGCCAGGTTTAACTGGGCCTAGTTATTCGTGTGAAAGAAATCTACTTTGTTTGAATTTACGGTCTACACAACTGCTTATCGTTTTCAGACGGTCGAGATAAGTGTCTGAAGTAACAAAAAATTAAAGACCTCAAATGCTCGCATAAGACACGAACAAGTGATATTTTGTTATTGTGAATCGTTTCTTCTATATAGAAGAAACGATTCACAATAACAAACTGATAAAAAATTTTGTATATTGGTATAGGTATCCAAGTGTGCAAGCTTTCACGGCCGGCATTGTTCCAAATCTTCATGGTTTCCGGGCTTGTAGGCCGTGGTCCGGTGGTATTTCTACCTGACGTTTCGTCTACAACTGCGGTGGACATTCTCAAAGGCGATGTGGCAGCGGTCGAAGTGTCCTCCTTGGCGGCTCACAGGTTATTGTGAGCCGCCAAGGAGGACACTTCGACCGCTGCCACATCGCCTTTGAGAATGTCTACCGCAGTTGTAGACGAAACGTCAGGTAGAAATACCACCGGGCCACGGCCTACAAGCCCGGAAACCATGAAGATTTGGTATAGGTATGTTGATGATATTTTGACATGCTTTATTGGAATTAGGTAGTTTAAGATATTTTCTGAAGAAGTCACTGTGTTGACGAAACAATTGTCAAAAAATAAACATATAGTGTAAATTTAAAAAACTTAGTGTTTTATTATTATTCAAAATGTTTAATATTGTAGAATTTTAGCATCAAAGTTTGGCGACTGCTTGAATAATTTGATAAGCAAGCGTATTGAAATTTTTAACATAGGTACAAATAAAATTTGCTTTGAATTGAAAACGAAATTGGGTTTTAAATCTACAGAGAATTCTGTTTCACATAAATTTCTTTAAATATTAACATAAATTTCTTTGTATACAGTTTAGCCAAAACCAACTTAAAAAAATGTATGCAATAAATTTTCGAAATTTATTGGTCGTTGGAAGCAGGTTATTCGGTAGGTAATGCAGATATTATAAATTATTTTGAATTTTTATCATACCTTCATAAAAATTAACCGTATAAGATATTTTTTTTTAAAGGCGCCACCCCTATTTTTTTATATAGACCATTTAAAAGGGCTCTAAAATTAATTTTAATGTTTTAATTATAAACAATTCACTAGTGATGAGCAAAATTGGTCTTGGTATTGCAATCTTGGTCTTGGTCTTGCGAAAAAGCAAGACCAAGACCAAGACTATCATCAGACTAGCAAGACCAAGACCGAATGAACAAGCGTGTTAAAAATGATGTAATTTTGATATTTTTTAACATTTTATTAAAATAAAGTATTTTGTTAGTTAATAATAGATTGTGAATTATTTTTAATTTATAACTATGATGATCTTCAGAAGTAAAAAACTAAAAAAAGACAGATAAAATGAGCAAGACCAAGATTTGATACGCAAGACCAAGACCAAGACTAAATAAGCAAGACCAAGACCAAGACCAGCCATATTTGAGCAAGACCAAGACCAGACATATTTGAGCAAGACCAAGACCAAGACTGAATCAGCAAGACCAAGACCAAGACTGAATCAGCAAGACCAAGACCAAGACTGTCCAAGTCTTGGTCTTGGTCTTGCTTTGCTTATTACTACAATTCACTCAGTTCATATCCATTTTGATTTTTTAATAAATTCAATACGGTTCATGGGTTCTTGGATTAAAATAAATTGATATTGACTAATAACTCTTTTATTTATCTTCGTACAACGTTTCGTCTCATTCGAGACTTTATCAATGTAACAAAAATATAAACGATTACTACATCAAGCCAACAGTTTTGAAAATTTAACTGATTGGTTTTAATTATATAAATATCTGGATGACCGAGCTTTGCTCGGGTGAGTTAAAAAAAAATAGTACTTACTATGAGATATTGATTTTGCATTATTTTCTCAGAATATTATTCCGAAACGATTCACTGTCAGAGTATTTTGACATAAATAATGAAAGTAGTTTGTCTTTTCCAAAGCCTACTCACCATACGACACTGTTTTATAACGTTAAAAAAACGGTTTTTAAAAATGATAAAATCGGTAAGAAAACGAATTTTTCCAGAGATGAGACCTAGCTAGATCGATTTTTTGCCCCCCGAAACCCCTTTTCCGTAAATTTGATCAAAATCGTTAGAGCCGTTTTCGAGAAAATATTTATATAGGTACATAGGTACATAGATACATAGATACATAGGTACAGTCGCGGACTTAAAAATGTTTACACCTGTATCATCTAGTGACCGGTTTTCTTAATTTTTGTATATTGTAATTTGGCTTTTGATAGTAATGTATCAATTACTAAGGTTACATCCTAAAAATTCAATAAATAAATTATTATCAAAACACCTCAGTTGTTTATTATACAATCCAAATTACTCAATATTATTCAATTAAAACATAAAAAGATTTGATAATATTTGATATTAGCAAATTCCTTCCTCCAATCTTGCAATAATTCTTCTTTTTTGTCCATCGTTTTAATAATTTCGAGGAATTTAAACGACAATTATTTCTTTTAATTTTTGACATTTACGTTTACCTATTAAAAACTAAATTTGTTGCTAAGCTACTGACTTTTTGTGAACTTACACTGAAAAACTCAAGTGTAAACTTTATTAAGTCCGCGACTGTACATATATACAAGATTTGCTCGTTTAATAATATAGGGATTCCGAAAAAAATTTCTTACATAAAACTTCCTGTCAAATTTAACACTTGACACAACTATTTAAAAATCTTTTATCAACATTTCAATTCCTTTTAAAATACCTTTAAGTATTTTGTGCATATATTTTATCTTTTTTATGACTTCTGTATCTGTAACGATCATTTTTTATTAACTAAATAAACTTCGGTTCAAATACCTGCACCGTTAATGTTTTGAAAAGCAGTATCTAAGTAGTATTCAATTCGATACGATTAGATATTCGAGTTGAATAATAAGAAAATTCAACCTGTGTTACGCCATTTTATCTTAGATAGTTTTTTTAATCTATAATCATCGTTTTTATTTCACATTCGTTAGTCGTTTGTTATCTTAACACGGGTACCGACTACCAATTGATAATTAGAGTGGACCTAAAGAAGCGTTTGCACCCGACAAAATTGTGGTACAGCTACCATCAACTTAAGTACACAACATATGTTTTTTGACGTGGATAATACGTCCCTTCAATACACTGTAAGAAATGAGAAGGCCGATTACATAGATTATCGATGGTCCATTTGTAGCCAGCGATTAATCTGGTTATAGGCACACAAAGAGACAATGGCGTCGTAAACAGGTATCGCCTGCACATCGCGTAGATTCCATAAAAACACGAACGAACGAACGTACGAACGGACGGACGGACGGACGGACGGACGGACGAACGAACGGACGGACGAACGAACGAACGAACTAACATACACACACAGAGAGAGAGAGAGAGAGAATCTCTCTAAAAACAGTAGATGCGGACTTTAGGAACCTCAAAACGTCCAGATATGTCCAAATTTTTCATTCGAAAAATCGGACCTATTTTAATTAGGCCTTGGCCTGTTTGTAGGTTATTTATATAAATAAATAAATAAATTTTTCATTCGCAAAATCGGACCCATTTTAATTAGGCCTTGGCCTGTTTGTAGGTTATTTATATAAATAAATAAATAGATTACAACTTCCAATGGGAAGTTAATAAAACGCTGAACTGTGAACTCACCTTTAATTTCGTGAACTCATTGCTCTTTAAATAATCACTGATGCCAGTCTTTTATATTATATTTCTAATTAAAAAATGTTTATTCAGATAAGTTTTTTAGCGTGTTTATAGATAAGTCAATATGCTAATAAGATATTTGGAATCAGTGCAATAAATTGTCATTCTAAATTCGGATAAATCTTGAAGGAATAAATATTTCAAAGCAAGGAACGTTTAAATTACTTAATTAAGGCACAGAAATAGATTTTCGTTTTGCAAAAATCACTTTGCACCTGCTGAGGTAAATTTTCAAATGAGATTCCATTATGTAGACGCTAATGACCTCAGTTGTCGAGCGTCTATAATTTACAATTCATTCATTCGAGATTCCATTATTAGGATTTTCGTACTACCATGGAAAAGACTCGTATTGTAACTAGTGATGTAAATGCGTATAATACTCTGGTATAAAACGTTTGCATAAACCGTTTGTATAAAACGGTATTATACGGTATGTAAAAAAAATAATATACCCCAGATTTATACTAGGTACCTATAAATACTGCGTATTTTACTATTTTATACAGCACGTATAAAACGTTTAACGCCGTTTAAAACGTTTAATACCGTTTAAAACGGTTTAATACCAAAATGAGAACAGGAATTTTTCCTATTATCCAGTTGGCAATACTGAATAATGCACCGTAACCGTAGTGTGAAAAAGTAAAAAACCGTTTTATACTGAAAAAATACGGCATTATACCATGGGTTTAATATACAAAAAATTTTAATACCGTATTTTTATTACATCACTATTAGTGATGTAAATACGTAAAATACTCTGGTATAAAACGTTTGTATAAAACGGTATTATACGGTATATAAAAAAATAATATCTATACCCCAATTTTATACTAGGTATAAATACTGCGTATTTTACTATTTTATACAGCACGTATAAAACGTTTAACGCCGTTTAAAACGTTTAATACCGTTTAATACGGTTTAATACCAAAATGAGAACAGGAATTTTTCCTATTATCCAGTTGGCAATACTGAATAATGCACCGTAACCGTAGTGTGAAAAAGTAAAAAACCGTTTTATACTGAGAAAATACGGCATTATACCATGGGTTTAATATACAAAAAATTTTAATACCGTATTTTTATTACATCACTATTAGTGATGTAAATACGTAAAATACTCTGGTATAAAACGTTTGTATAAAACGGTATTATACGGTATGTAAAAAAATAATATCTATACCCCAATTTTATACTAGGTATAAATACTGCGTATTTTTCTATTTTATACAGCACGTATATAAAACCTTTAACACCGTTTAAAACGGTTTAATACCATTTAAAACGGTTTAATACCAAAATGAGAACAGGAATTTTTCCTATTATCCAGTTGGCAATACTGAATAATGCACTGTAACCGTAGTGTGAAAAAGTAAAAAACCGTTTTATACTGAAAAAATACGGTATTATACCATGGGTTTAATACACAAAAATGTTTAATACCGTATTTTTACATCACTAATTGTAACATCGTTGCGCCAACAATGTTTGTCTGTTTGTCAGTCACAAGCCTCTTACTTCTAAACGAAATGAGATAGGAACTTGAAATTCACACAAAATTGTGATTTAAAGACCACCAACAGTTAAGGTTATTTAGGCCTAGCACCAATTCATATTTTCAATTCATTATTTTTTTTCTTTAATAATAAATTGAAAATTCAATTGACACTTTTACCAGCTCTCGGGCTAGAACCCGGGAACTGGGGACTTGTAATAGAGGAACCATAACAACGCCATGTAAAAAAATTGTGTTTTAAAGACCACCAACAGCTAAGGTTATTTGGGCCTAGCACCAATTCATATTTTCAATACATTATTTTTTTTTAATAATAAATTGAAAATTCAATTGATTCTTTTACAAGCTCTCGGGCTAGAACCCGGGAACTGGGGACTTGTAATAGAGGAACCATAGCAACGCCATGTAAACAACAGCATTGCTACACTCTCGGCTATTCACAAGCCCTGAGAAATTCGCACATAATATGTGTTACCGCGGCCCAAAGACGGAGAGAATAACAAAAGATTAAAAAGATTTATTTAATGACGGCGCCCATACATGCAAATGTGGGTCAAAAAAATTTTTTGTACCTATTCTTGTGGGGTATCGTTGAAAAGAGCCTTTTGAGTAGAGAAGTAGAGGACCTTATAAGATATAAAATAATCCTTTTAATTTAGTTTTTGTTTTAAACAAAAAAAAAAATTGGTAAAAACAAGAGAATGAACTTGCTGAAAACATCAGAAATAGTAGCATTCAGATGTCACTATTGTAGATAACAATTGAACGTTGTCTTGACACTATTGTCTTTTGTTTAAAACTCGTTAAAAGTTGGATACTAATTAAACGTGAGAATTTATCTAACACGATAATATCTGCAGTCAAAAGACAAAAGCGCTTATCTAAACTATAATACTATATTTTATAAATAGTTTGTTTATTTGTTTGTCCACGCTAATGAATCTATTCTTATCTAATCGAATGACAGACTATTCGAGAGGACAGTGTGGTCCAGTGGTTAGCGACGTTGGTAGGTTCATCCAATATTAAGAGACAAACACTCACCAGGATATTTCTACACAAATTTTTTACCCAGTCTGTACATCCGTCTGTGATCCGTCGCCTTGTCTAGTTTGCCCCGCACTAAACAATGTTTTTCGTTTCTAGCGTGTTGTGGCGGTGACGATGTCAACGCAATCAGAAGCGTTCAACTCGCTCACGGCGACGGAATTTAAAAAAAAAACGCGACGTATTTTGCGTTCGTCTAGTTTCACTCGTTTGTGGTGATCCGTCGCCTCGTCTAGTTTGCCCCGTACCAAACAATGTTTTTCGTTTCTAGCGTGTTGTGGCGGTGACGATGTCGACGCTATCAGAAGCGTTCAACTCGCTCACGGCGACGGAATTTAAAAAAAAACGCGACGTATTCAGAAGCGTTCAACTCGCTCACGGCGACGGAATTTAAAAAAAAACGCGACGTATTTTCCGTTCGTCTAGTTTCACTCGTTTGTGGTGATCCGTCGCCTCGTCTAGTTTGCCCCGTACCAAACAATGTTTTTCGTTTCTAGCGTGTTGTGGCGGTGACGATGTCGACGCAATCAGAAGCGTTCAACTCGCTCACGGCGACGGAATTTAAAAAAAAACGCGACGTATTTTCCGTTCGTCTAGTTTCACTCGTTTGTGGTGATCCGTCGCCTCGTCTAGTTTGCCCCGTACCAAACAATGTTTTTCGTTTCTAGCGTGTTGTGGCGGTGACGATATCGACGCAATCAGAAGCGTTCAACTCGCTCACGCCGACGGAATTTAAAAAAAACGCGACGTATATTCCATTCGTCTAGTTTGACTCGTTTGTGGTGATCCGTCGCCTCGTCTAGTTTGCCCCGCACCAAACAATGTTTTTCGTTTCTAGCGTGTTGTGGCGGTGACGATGTCAACGCAATCAGAAGCGTTCAACTCGCTCACGGCGACGGAATTTAAAAAAAACGCGACGTATATTCCGTTCGTCTAGTTTCACTCGTTTGTAGACATTCGATTTGGACACGCAAACCGCCGCGTTAAAAACGCCAGGAAAAATCCGCCTGTCTAGTTTCGCTCAATGAATAATTTTATAGACAAAGATAGATATATAAAAATCGACATAAGTTACTTTTTGTTTCGTCCATTTATCGCGTATTATCAAGAAATCGAAATCTGATCGGTAAGCCTAATAACATTCGATTACCACAAAGAAATTACAGCAGATGATTATTAATTGTCGTACGGGTGTTGCAAATACTTATTTACTTTATCCGAGGTGCCAATTAAAAGCCCGGTTTTATTTTTTAACAAGTTTTGTTTAAACACTTGAAACAATTAAACGGCGTTTAACTTAAAGCGACACTTTAGTCTGCGACTGATTTGGGAACTATTATAATAAACATGCAGAGATAGATTTTAATCTCGATTAACATTTTTTTGTGTTTTTGGATAATTTAAAAAAACGCAGAGTGATTCTATAAGGGTTCTGTTTTTTCATTCTGAGGTACGGAACCCTAAAAAGACGGGTATGTCTGTATCGCGGGTACAGGCAGATGACGTGAATACCGTTAAACACAAATAATTGTATTCGTTGCCATGGAAATGAATATCTCTACTTTTATTTATCACATAAAATCAAATTTATATTAGAAATCGTGTCCATCGTGATTATAATAAAATTAAGAAAAATCGCAGAATAGTGGACAAAATATTTGATTTATTAAATGTACAACGTTTCGTCTATAGATTTAGACTTTTTCAAGTATATACATAAAAATAACAAATAACGTTGTACATTTAATAAATCAAATATATTGTCCACTATCCTGCGATTTTTCTTAATTTTATTATAAAATCAAATGTTCGTAAAATATAAGAAATAAAAAAAACTCGGGTCGCAGTGCCAAACCCTGCCGACAATATAGTGTATTTGCTAATGCAGGCCTTGTGGCTTTGTTATGTAAACTTAAGTTTGTTTTTAAACAAAATAAAAAATTTAACCACTTAATACATCCCTTAAAATAAAATTTTTTTTCTTAATTTCAATAATATTATCAATGCAACCTCTGTACCAAATTAAATACACCCTTCAGTAAGTAAATCACTATCCGCAAACCAGTGTTTTCATAAAATTTGTAAGTCCGGTCCTGTCGGGCCGATTTTATTAAAATTTTTGCAGCACCTTTTAATCTTCACTAAAGGGTTAAATTTCAATTTTGAAACGATTCTGAGAATTTTTCGGTATTTTTGGGCCCAAAAACTTTTTTCAACCCCTAAAACCTACCCTTAAAATGATCCGATCAGGCCCATTTTAAATAGGCTTCGTGCGGTAATGGGTTCCAATGTGTGTACCAAATTTTGTTTAAATCGATTAAGTCTGTCGAGAGTTATCGTGTACACACACACATATATATATAAATATATACATAAACATTTTTAAAAATGGTGCCAAAGTGTTCAGGAGGCTATGAAACGTCGAGAAATTTTGGTCCGACCCCTAGGTCCCGCCATCCGACCGACACCAATAGTGTATGTGCCATATTATGGCAAATACACTAATAATTGTCATTTTATTTACACGTTAAAAAACTATAAATTATTATTAAATTTATTATTAAGTTTTCCTTCAGGGGGGGCATTGGAATGTGGTTGCTATCGCAAATTGCATTCCAATGTTCTTTGGGAATTAGCGCTCCCAGGGACCCGAGCTCGTACCAGTCGGTTTGTGTATGCCGGCTGGCGGATTCTAATACACAAATGGATTATTTATTGTGTTGAAGACGCTAATGATCTGAGTTGTCGACGCGTCTATAATCTACAATTAATTAAAATTATTATTAATTTTGAATTTTAACCGTGCAGAACGTTTTTCCCGACTACGGAACCTTTCAATGTGCGTGGTTCGTCGCGCACTTGGCCGCGCTTTTTACTTTTACTCATGAAGAAGAATTAAGATGGCATTTCTTTATCAAAAAACAATAGTTTTCAAAAATTTACTTCATTTCCCTAAGAAAATATCCTCAGGCTCTAAGGATGTCCTCAATTTTTTGTTTATCGTTCAGCTTTGAAGATAATTAATTAATTTCTAAGTTATTAGGAAAATAACTCAAGAACTACAACAAAAATACAAGACGATAGAAGATGGACAATAAAATTATTAACATCATAAATATCCAATAGTAATTATTGACATTTTTGGTGAAATTTATTTTAGAATGTGTCGGAGTAGATCTATAATTTCTATAAAGTTCGTAAAATAGTTTAAAGACTTTTTTAAAATCCGCTATAAAATTTAATAATGTTCATTTCGATCCGTTTTTTAGAGTTAATTTAACATTTTATTTGCGTTTCTTATTATATAAAGGCCAAAGGGTCTCATTTTCTGCATAAAATATTCTTATTGGTTTTTAAAGCTTCCTGTAATTATATGTATATTTATTTATTTATATTATAATATTAATAACACGTTTATACAGGTGATCATAAATTATATAACTTATTTATATAAAAAAATGAGCCTTCTTCCGAAAATGGACTGTCGAAGTTATAGACCGAGAGCTAGTAACAATTTTTAGGTGTTATTTATTCAAGGCCTTATTTTTGTGAAGATGTGGAGGGAGGCATATTAAAGTGCCCTGAGTAAGGAATTTTGTTAGATAGCGATATGGGAGAGATGCAGACCGCTCCCAACATGTAACAAAAAAATGGTCACAATTATTATTGCTTAAAGGCTAAAATTGTTTGTATAGCTTGTCGGTGACCCAATAATGCCATTGTAATATTTGCAGATCGATTGGTCCGCATTAAAATGGTGGCAGATCACCCTAAACGTGTCATGTACCCGACGAAATTTATATTATTAGTTCAAGGTTCAAATTTTAATATGTTGTTACGGCGACTGTTTTAAGCATATATTTCAATTTGCAGAACAATATGTCGGTATTAACCCCCTCTCTTAGAGAGAAACTTACTCGCCTAGGTGTTTATATCATTCTGCAAGGGAGTTAATACCGACATTTTGTTCTGCAAATTGAAATATATGCTTAAAACAGTCGCCGTAACAACATATTAAAATTTGAACCTTGAACTAATAATATAAATTTCGTCATGAATTATGTGGGTCTGGTACCAATTCATGTTTGCTTCACGGCCCTGATAGAAACGCCATAAACAACGGTATTACTCAAGACCAAAAATTTTATTGATATAGAAAAAAATATGTATTCTAAGTTTAATAAACTTTTTATTGAAAAAATCGATGAAGAACAACCGGTTCTGATCGACTGATCGTTATCAAGTTCAATAAAAACCTTCAATCAACCAGAATATTAACAAATTTGTAAGTAATAAAATATCACCTAAATTTGTTAAGAAACAGTCGTTAACTTTTTGCTTTACTAATTTACTAATTTTTATGGTTGGTACTTTAAAGTAAAGTGTATTATTTTTAGCTATCTTTTTAGTTCGAATTTGTGCTCATAGTCTAAAAGCGTTTTAAGCTGATTACACTTTGTAACACTAGGCAGCACTATAGTGTAACCTTTCACCAAGAACCGTGTTCGACTGGTCAGTGTAGAGCGCAATGCTACAGTGTATCGTGTTTGGCTGGGTGGAGGTGTGCAGACCTGTGTAACACTTTTACCACCGTCGCAGGGGGTCGTGTAAATAAAGTGTAACATGACAGCGGTAATGACAAAGTAATGGCCTACACGAAGAACGTGTACACTACTCAACACTGACACGGTGCTAGTGTTACACTTTTACCACCGTCGCAGCGAGGTCGTGTAAATAAAGTGCAACATGACAGCGGTAATGACAGAGTAATGGTCTACACGAAGAACGTGTACACTACTCAACACTGACATGGTGCTAGTGTTACACTTTTACCACCGTCGCAGGGAGGTCGTGTAAATAAAGCGCAATATGACAGCGGTAATGACAGAGTAATGGCCTACACGAAGATAGTGTACACTACTCAACACTGACACAGTGCTAGTGTTACACTTGTGCAAAACTACGCGCCACTAGTGTCAAAAAGTACATACCAGCTGAAAGAGGCTGTGGTTAAAAATTATAAGAATTTTGTAAAGACCAATATTTTATGATTAGCTACTATTTATGGTGTAAAAAAAATTAGGTACTATACAGTCACTAAGTCAGAGATTGGAAGAGGGCAGTGTAGCCTAGTGGTTAGCGTACTTGGTACCAGCCTCTAGACTAGACTGTCGTGGATGTTTTGTGATGTTATTTAGTTTTAAGTTAGTTGTTATTTAATGTAATTTAAGATGCTAATGACCTGAGATGTTGACGCATCTATAATCTACAATAAATAAATTAAACAGACATTGGCACACCTGGCGTCGGGGTGTTTTAAAAGATGTAAAAAAAAACAGTGTTTTGTAAAAACTGAAATTTGACACAGGGTTGATTTGTTGAATATATAATTAATGAAAAAAAACAGTCAGATCTCATTTTGATAGAACTGGCCCAGTTATAGCCTAGCCGGTAAAAGTTTGGAACTACTATACCGACTGCTGGCAAGGTCGATTCTATCAAAATGAGATTTAACTTTTTTTTAAAAGCGTCTCGACGTGGTAGATACTGGTTTATTAATCTCTACATAGTATAAAATGAAGTCGCTTTCCGCGTCTGTCTGTCTGTCTGTCTGTCTGTCTGTCTGTATAACCGCTAACTCCTCCTAAATCACGCAACGCATTTTGATGCGGTTTTAACCATCAGTTAGATAATTTTTCACGGAAGGTTTATATACAGATTGTATCAAATTAAAGCTGTGCATAGGGCGGTATGTGTGTAAGATAGAGATCGATATATAAAGCAATAACTAAGAAAGAGATAAATGATCGCTAATGGGAAGTTTCTGTAGTTACTGTAAATAAATAATACAACCTGATAGCGTCATTTTTGTTTTGTGATTTTATCAATAATTTCAGTAGTCTTACAGTAACTACAGAAACTTCCTATTAGCGATCATTTATCTCTTTCTTACTTATTGCTTTATATCGATCTCTATCTTACACACAGAACGTCCTATGCACAGCTTTAATTTGATACAGTCTGTATATAGCGAACGAGCGTAGAGAGTGAGTAATGTAATTATAATATTCAAGCGAACGAGCGCAGCGTGTGAGTAGTGTATTGCACCCGGGCTTTCTTAGCACCCGGGCGAAGCCGGACAGGGCCGCTATAGTTACATATATAAATATTTTAAACTCATACCGACATTCCAAAATATAAAAATGAACTGGTATATAAATTTGGTAAACTAATATGATTACAAATTTAAAATAAAACACCTTGTTATTTATAATGAGACATTCGCATGGTTTCTTTTGTAATAAATTTGTGATACAGGGTGTGTCAATGCATGTTGTTAATCTAGAATCTAGATCAATTATACAGCCTCCATTAAGTGCAATAGCGGTCCAGCGTCGCCCGAGTGCAAATCACTGCTTATCCTCCTGTTGCGGCGTATTAATACGTAGTTCATGCATCCTTTACAGGATTTGAGAGACCACTCGATTCCATCGAATCCTGTCTGATATTTAAAATTACATTGAAAAATACATATTTTTGGGAATTTTTTTCTTGTAGAAAAAGCATCCGAAAAAAATCTTCAAAAAATTATTATATTATCTATTTGTAATGTAGATTCTTATTCTAAAAAAAAACTAAAAAACACGCTTTAATGAACTAAAAAGTAAAAAATAATTAATTTTATTGTAAAAAAGCGTGGGGTAGTATGAAAATATGATACAAAGCACCCCACGCTTTTTTACAATAAAATTAATTATTTTTTACTTTTTAGTTCATTAAAACGTGTTTTTTAGTTTTTTTAAATTATAATTTATTTTTGCTTTTTAGTCCTGGAGATCCTGGTCAGGATAATGGGACAAACTTATGGAATTATTGTATTGTAATCGGTCCTTGATAAGTGTGCAAAGTTTCAGTTCAATCTGAAGTTTTTTGCTTTTTTTTTTAGTCCTGGAGATCCTGGTCAGGATAATGGGACAAACTTATGGAATTATTGTATTGTAATCGGTCCTTGATAAGTGTGCAAAGTTTCAGTTCAATCTGAAGTTTTTTGCTTTTTTTTTAGTCCTGGAGATCCTGGTCAGGATAATGGGACAAACTTATTGAATTATTGTATTGTCATCGGTCCTTGATAAGTGTGCAAAGTTTAAACTAAATCTGACCGTTCAAAGTTGGTCAAAATCAAGTTCAAAGAAGTCGGTTACAAACTGACAAACAAGCAAGCAAGCAAGCACACAAGCAAGCAAGCCCGCAAGCAAGCATACAGGTGTTAAAAAAGAAATCGGTTTATTTGTACTTACTTTAGTTTTGAAGTAATGTACCTTAAACCGGCAACAGCCAGGGTTATTTGGGTCTAGTGATGTAAAAATACGGTATTAAACTTTTTTGTGTATTAAACCCAATGGTATAATACCGTATTTTTTCAGTATAAAACGGTTTTTTACTTTTTCACACTACGGTTACGGTGCATTTTTCAGTACTGCCAACTGCATAATAGGAAAAGTTCCTGGTTCTCATTTTGGTATTAAACAGTTTTAAACGATATTAAACCGTTTAAAAACGCCGTTAAACGTTTTATACGTGCTGTATAAAATAGTAAAATACGCAGTATTTATACCTAGTATAAAAATGGGGTATATTATTTTTTTTATATATACCGTATAATACCGTTTTATACAAACGTTTTATGCAAACGTTTTATACAAACGTTTTATACACATGTTTTATACAAACGTTTTATACATTAGTATTATACGCATTTACCTACATTACTATTTGGGCCTAATACCGATTCATATTAAGCTAATATTAAGTAGCACAGTGTATTATTTAAACATAGAGAAATGTGTATCGTATGGAGTTTGCCAATGTAACGGATATAATATTTCTTAGATACTATCACAATTAGCGACATCAGACGTAGGTCTCTTTGACTCGAGGACGCGGCGGGCGCCGTTCTAAAATATGAAAACATTAAACTTTTTTTCGATCTACTTATATCACTAATATTTCCCTATTTGGAGACATTTAGTAGGTAATATTTTTCACTTCGATTCTAATGGAACATATAAGGTGTTTCAAAATGATTATTTGCCGGCTCAAATTTTTAAGGTGTTATTCTTTGATCTTCTTCTAGGACCAAATCAAATATGTCAACTAACCCAGCCCCTAGAAGGTATCACGCGTTTTTATGCCCGAACAAAATATCCCCGACAAAATAAATCTGTATAAAATATCTATATGACAAAATACCCTCGTATTAAAGTGCGGGTTGTTGGAGTCGATTAAGCGTTATTTTTTCTATATAAATAGACTTAATATCAAACGAATCGGGTCGAATTTATTTTTCAAAAATTTCGCAAATTTGTACAAAGAGAGGGGTCTTCTTACTTTTGGCATTTTTAAGAAAACTCAAAAATCTCTCAGATGCTGTTTATATCTTTGAAATTAAAAGTGCGGGGTTTGGAGTCGATTAAGCGTTATTTTTTCTATAAATAGACTTAATATCAAACGAATCGGGTCGAATTTGTTTTTCAAAAATTTCGCAAATTTGGACAAAGAGGGGGGTCTTTTTACTTTTGGCATTTTTAAGAAAACTCAAAAATCTCTCAGATGCCGTTTATATCTTTGAAACTAAAAGTGCGGGTTGTTGGAGTCGATTCAGCGTTATTTTTTCTATAAATAGACTTAATATCAAACAAATAGAGTCGAATTTATTTTTGAAAAATTTCGCAAATTTGTACAAAGAGGGGGTCTTCTTACTTTTGGCATTTTTAAGAAAACTCAAAAATCTCTCAGATGCTGTTTATATCTTTGAAACTAAAAGTGCGGTGTGTTGGAGTCGATTCAGCGTTATTTTTTCTATAAATAGACTTAATATCAAACGAATCGGATCGAATTTATTTTTCAAAAATTTCGCAAATTTGTACAAAGAGGGGGGTCTTCTTACTTTTGGCATTTTTTAGAAAACTCAAAAATTTCTCAGATACTCTTTATATCTTTGAAACTAAAAGTGCGGGTTGTTGGAGTCGATTCAGCGTTATTTTTTCTATAAATAGACTTAATATCAAACGAATCGGATCGAATTTATTTTTCAAAAATTTCGCAAATTTGTACAAAGAGGGGGGTCTTCTTACTTTTGGCATTTTTTAGAAAACTCAAAAATTTCTCAGATACTCTTTATATCTTTGAAACTAAAAGTGCGGGTTGTTGGAGTCGATTCAGCGTTATTTTTTCTATATAAATAGACTTATTATCAAACGAATCGGGTCGAATTTATTTTTCAAAAATTTCGCAAATTTGTACAAAGAGAGGGGTCTTCTTACTTTTGGCATTTTTAAGAAAACTCAAAAATCTCTCAGATGCCGTTTATATCTTTGAAACTAAAAGTGCGGGTTGTTGGAGTCGATTAAGCGTTATTTTTTCTATAAATAGATTTAATATCAAACAAATAGGGTCGAATTTATTTTTCAAAAATTTCGCAGATTTGTACAAAGAGGGGGTCTTCTTACTTTTGGCATTTTTAAGAAAACTCAAAAATCTCTCAGATGCTGTTTATATCTTTGAAACTAAAAGTGCGGGTTGTTGGAGTCGATTCAGCGTTATTTTTTCTATAAATAGACTTAATATCAAACGAATCGGGTCGAATTTATTTTTCAAAAATTTCGCAAATTTGTACAAAGAGAGGGGTCTTCTTACTTTTGGCATTTTTAAGAAAACTCAAAAATCTCTCAGATGCTCGTTTATATCTTTGAAACTAAAAGTGCGGGTTGTTGGAGTCGATTCAGCGTTATTTTTTCTATATAAATAGACTTATTATCAAACGAATCGGGTCGAATTTATTTTTCAAAAATTTCGCAAATTTGTACAAAGAGAGGGTCTTCTTACTTTTGGCATTTTTAAGAAAACTCAAAAATCTCTCAGATGCTGTTTATATCTTTGAAACTAAAAGTGCGGGTTGTTGGAGTCGATTAAGCGTTATTTTTTCTATAAATAGACTTAATATCAAACGAATCGGGTCGAATTTGTTTTTCAAAAATTTCGCAGATTTGTACAAAGAGGGGGGTCTTCTTACTTTTGGCATTTTTAAGAAAACTCAAAAATCTCTCAGATGCTGTTTATATCTTTGAAACTAAAAGTGCGGGTTGTTGGAGTCGATTCAGCGTTATTTTTTCTATATAAATAGACTTATTATCAAACGAATCGGGTCGAATTTATTTTTCAAAAATTTCGCAAATTTGTACAAAGAGAGGGGTCTTCTTACTTTTGGCATTTTTAAGAAAACTCAAAAATCTCTCAGATGCTGTTTATATCTTTGAAATTAAAAGTGCGGGGTTTGGAGTCGATTAAGCGTTATTTTTTCTATAAATAGACTTAATATCAAACGAATCGGGTCGAATTTGTTTTTCAAAAATTTCGCAAATTTGGACAAAGAGGGGGGTCTTTTTACTTTTGGCATTTTTAAGAAAACTCAAAAATCTCTCAGATGCCGTTTATATCTTTGAAACTAAAAGTGCGGGTTGTTGGAGTCGATTCAGCGTTATTTTTTCTATAAATAGACTTAATATCAAACGAATCGGGTCGAATTTGTTTTTCAAAAATTTCGCAAATTTGGACAAAGAGGGGGGTCTTTTTACTTTTGGCATTTTTAAGAAAACTCAAAAATCTCTCAGATGCCGTTTATATCTTTGAAACTAAAAGTGCGGGTTGTTGGAGTCGATTCAGCGTTATTTTTTCTATAAATAGACTTAATATCAAACGAATCGGATCGAATTTATTTTTCAAAAATTTCGCAAATTTGTACAAAGAGGGGGGTCTTCTTACTTTTGGCATTTTTAAGAAAACTCAAAAATCTCTCAGATGCTGTTTATATCTTTGAAACTAAAAGTGCGGTGTGTTGGAGTCGATTCAGCGTTATTTTTTCTATAAATAGACTTAATATCAAACGAATCGGATCGAATTTATTTTTCAAAAATTTCGCAAATTTGTACAAAGAGGGGGGTCTTCTTACTTTTGGCATTTTTTAGAAAACTCAAAAATTTCTCAGATACTCTTTATATCTTTGAAACTAAAAGTGCGGGTTGTTGGAGTCGATTCAGCGTTATTTTTTCTATAAATAGACTTAATATCAAACGAATCGGGTCGAATTTATTTTTCAAAAATTTCGCAAATTTGTACAAAGAGGGGGGTCTTCTTACTTTTGGCATTTTTTAGAAAACTCAAAAATTTCTCAGATACTCTTTATATCTTTGAAACTAAAAGTGCGGGTTGTTGGAGTCGATTCAGCGTTATTTTTTCTATATAAATAGACTTATTATCAAACGAATCGGGTCGAATTTATTTTTCAAAAATTTCGCAAATTTGTACAAAGAGAGGGGTCTTCTTACTTTTGGCATTTTTAAGAAAACTCAAAAATCTCTCAGATGCCGTTTATATCTTTGAAACTAAAAGTGCGGGTTGTTGGAGTCGATTAAGCGTTATTTTTTCTATAAATAGATTTAATATCAAACAAATAGGGTCGAATTTATTTTTCAAAAATTTCGCAGATTTGTACAAAGAGGGGGGTCTTCTTACTTTTGGCATTTTTAAGAAAACTCAAAAATCTCTCAGATGCTGTTTATATCTTTGAAACTAAAAGTGCGGGTTGTTGGAGTCGATTCAGCGTTATTTTTTCTATATAAATAGACTTATTATCAAACGAATCGGGTCGAATTTATTTTTCAAAAATTTCGCAAATTTGTACAAAGAGAGGGGTCTTCTTACTTTTGGCATTTTTAAGAAAATTCAAAAATCTCTCAGATGCCGTTTATATCTTTGAAACTAAAAGTGCGGGTTGTTGGAGTCGATTAAGCGTTATTTTTTCTATAAATAGACTTAATATCAAACAAATAGGGTCGAATTTATTTTTCAAAAATTTCGCAGATTTGTACAAAGAGGAGGGTCTTCTTACTTTTGGCATTTTTAAGAAAACTCAAAAATCTCTCAGATGCTGTTTATATCTTTGAAATTAAAAGTGCGGGGTTTGGAGTCGATTAAGCGTTATTTTTTCTATAAATAGACTTAATATCAAACGAATCGGGTCGAATTTGTTTTTCAAAAATTTCGCAAATTTGGACAAAGAGGGGGGTCTTTTTACTTTTGGCATTTTTAAGAAAACTCAAAAATCTCTCAGATGCCGTTTATATCTTTGAAACTAAAAGTGCGGGTTGTTGGAGTCGATTAAGCGTTATTTTTTCTATAAATAGATTTAATATCAAACAAATAGGGTCGAATTTATTTTTCAAAAATTTCGCAGATTTGTACAAAGAGGGGGGTCTTCTTACTTTTGGCATTTTTAAGAAAACTCAAAAATCTCTCAGATGCTGTTTATATCTTTGAAACTAAAAGTGCGGGTTGTTGGAGTCGATTCAGCGTTATTTTTTCTATATAAATAGACTTATTATCAAACGAATCGGGTCGAATTTATTTTTCAAAAATTTCGCAAATTTGTACAAAGAGAGGGGTCTTCCTACTTTTGGCATTTTTAAGAAAATTCAAAAATCTCTCAGATGCCGTTTATATCTTTGAAACTAAAAGTGCGGGTTGTTGGAGTCGATTAAGCGTTATTTTTTCTATAAATAGACTTAATATCAAACAAATAGGGTCGAATTTATTTTTCAAAAATTTCGCAGATTTGTTCAAAGAGGAGGGTCTTCTTACTTTTGGCATTTTTAAGAAAACTCAAAAATCTCTCAGATGCTGTTTATATCTTTGAAATTAAAAGTGCGGGGTTTGGAGTCGATTAAGCGTTATTTTTTCTATAAATAGACTTAATATCAAACGAATCGGGTCGAATTTGTTTTTCAAAAATTTCGCAAATTTGGACAAAGAGGGGGGTCTTTTTACTTTTGGCATTTTTAAGAAAACTCAAAAATCTCTCAGATGCCGTTTATATCTTTGAAACTAAAAGTGCGGGTTGTTGGAGTCGATTCAGCGTTATTTTTTCTATAAATAGACTTAATATCAAACGAATCGGATCGAATTTATTTTTCAAAAATTTCGCAAATTTGTACAAAGAGGGGGGTCTTCTTACTTTTGGCATTTTTAAGAAAACTCAAAAATCTCTCAGATGCTGTTTATATCTTTGAAACTAAAAGTGCGGTGTGTTGGAGTCGATTCAGCGTTATTTTTTCTATAAATAGACTTAATATCAAACGAATCGGATCGAATTTATTTTTCAAAAATTTCGCAAATTTGTACAAAGAGGGGGGTCTTCTTACTTTTGGCATTTTTTAGAAAACTCAAAAATTTCTCAGATACTCTTTATATCTTTGAAACTAAAAGTGCGGGTTGTTGGAGTCGATTCAGCGTTATTTTTTCTATAAATAGACTTAATATCAAACGAATCGGATCGAATTTATTTTTCAAAAATTTCGCAAATTTGTACAAAGAGGGGGGTCTTCTTACTTTTGGCATTTTTTAGAAAACTCAAAAATTTCTCAGATACTCTTTATATCTTTGAAACTAAAAGTGCGGGTTGTTGGAGTCGATTCAGCGTTATTTTTTCTATATAAATAGACTTATTATCAAACGAATCGGGTCGAATTTATTTTTCAAAAATTTCGCAAATTTGTACAAAGAGAGGGGTCTTCTTACTTTTGGCATTTTTAAGAAAACTCAAAAATCTCTCAGATGCCGTTTATATCTTTGAAACTAAAAGTGCGGGTTGTTGGAGTCGATTAAGCGTTATTTTTTCTATAAATAGACTTAATATCAAACAAATAGGGTCGAATTTATTTTTCAAAAATTTCGCAGATTTGTACAAAGAGGGGGGTCTTCTTACTTTTGGCATTTTTAAGAAAACTCAAAAATCTCTCAGATGCTGTTTATATCTTTGAAACTAAAAGTGCGGTGTGTTGGAGTCGATTCAGCGTTATTTTTTCTATAAATAGACTTAATATCAAACGAATCGGATCGAATTTATTTTTCAAAAATTTCGCAAATTTGTACAAAGAGGGGGGTCTTCTTACTTTTGGCATTTTTTAGAAAACTCAAAAATTTCTCAGATACTGTTTATATCTTTGAAACTAAAAGTGCGGGTTGTTGGAGTCGATTCAGCGTTATTTTTTCTATAAATAGACTTAATATCAAACGAATCGGATCGAATTTATTTTTCAAAAATTTCGCAAATTTGTACAAAGAGGGGGGTCTTCTTACTTTTGGCATTTTTAAGAAAACTCAAAAATCTCTCAGATGCTGTTTATATCTTTGAAACTAAAAGTGCGGGTTGTTGGAGTCGATTAAGCGTTATTTTTTCTATAAATAGACTTAATATCAAACGAATCGGGTCGAATTTATTTTTCAAAAATTTCGCAAATTTGTACAAAGAGGGGGGTCTTTCTTACTTTTGGCATTTTTAAGAAAACTCAAAAATCTCTCAGATGCTGTTTATATCTTTGAAACTAAAAGTGCGGGTTGTTGGAGTCGATTCAGCGTTATTTTTTCTATAAATAGACTTAATATCAAACAAATAGGGTCGAATTTATTTTTCAAAAATTTCGCAGATTTGTACAAAGAGGGGGGTCTTCTTACTTTTGGCATTTTTAAGAAAACTCAAAAATCTCTCAGATGCTGTTTATATCTTTGAAACTAAAAGTGCGGGTTGTTGGAGTCGATTAAACGTTATTTTTTCTATAAATAGATTACTTAATATCAAACGAATCGGGTCGAATTTATTGACCAAATATAACCGTTGTGAACAAGGCTATGACTATGAGCAGCCCATGTTTGCTATGAATTAGGTACCATAATTTTCAACAAAAAAAAAAGTTAGTAGAAGAAGTGGACGGCGGGATTTTTGGTATGTTAGTTAGGGGACCAACGCAACAAAAAATCCCACCCTCAACTCCTTCTTCTAACTTTTTTATATTGAGAAACCCAGCTTATGATTTCACGTGTCCATTTTTGGAGATTCAAAAAAACAGCGTATTTCGATCTATTTATTGCTATGTTGAAATATGATGAAATTTGTTTACTTCGTTATTTTATTGTTATTATTTATTATATAAAAAAGTGCTAATTATGAACTTTTTTATAAACTACTTTCTCATATTAAGATATAAATAATAATATAAAATTTAACAAAGCCGTAAAGGAAATGCTAATAAACCGTTTATTTTTTAAATGAAATTTATAGAATCTAGAGTAACATAATTAAATAGCAGTTTTGTGTAAATAAATAAAAAAACAAAGATTCAGTTCAGTATTTTTCCTTTAAACATAAATCTTTTTTCGTCAAATTATGACCATGTTTTTTGAGGTTGACATAATTATTATTTATAATAATATATTTATTTCCTGTGATAGAGTTGGTCAAAATGTCAAAATTACAATCTAAAAGTACCTTCTACTAAGTATTGATATATTGGAAATAAAAGAAATTGTAATTTAGTTCCATCTATACTAGATATTCATAAAAACATCGGATTTCGCAGTGCCATTAACCCTGCCGACATAGTGTTTTTGCTGATGACAGGCTTTGTGGCTTTATTATGTGAACTTAAGTTTATTTTTGGACAAAATGAAAAATTTAACTCCTTAATGACATCCCTTAAAATAATATTATTTTTTCTAATTTCAATATTATTATCAATGCAACCTCTGTACCAAATTAAATACATCCGTCAGCAAATGAAATCACTATCCGTAAGCTAGTGTTTTCATAGAATCTAGAGTAACATAATTAAATGCAGTTTTGTGTAAATAAATAAAAAAAACAAAGATCAGTTCAGTATTTTTCTCTTTAAACTTAAATTTTATTTCATCAAATTATGACCATGTTTTTTGAGGTTGACATAATTATTATTTATAATAAATATTTATTTCCTGTGATAGAGTTGGTCAAAAGTCTAAATTACAAACAAAAGAAATTGTATTATTGTTCATCTGCTAATATTATAGAGAGGTAAACGTCTCAGTTTTTTTTTTGTGGAGGTTAATCTCAGAAACTACTGAACCGATTTCAATTTTTTTTTCTCAGAAAGGCCAACGGTCCCGCAGAGGCCAACGGCCGCGAGGATACGTCCCGCAGAAAGGCCAACGCCTCCTGCAGAAAGAACTACTGGACCGATTCTAAAAATTCTTTTACTAATCCCCGAGTGATATAGGCTATATTTTATTTAGATAAATTTCTCGCTGGGGAGGTGAGATAATTCCCGTGGGATGGCAACTCTACGTAACTATCTAATAATACACCACCTGCCCGAGCTTCGCTTCGCAGCGGGAGAATTTCTCGCCGGGCATTTTTCTCGTATCCACATTTACCGCATTACTATACCACTTTACAACAACTGCTAGCCTCATCAGTCCCCATTCCGCCCGGTCCACAAAGATATAGAGGAACACCCATACCTACTACTCCATACAACTGCTTGTACAAAGTTGAAGCCAGGTTTGTCGTTACAGGGCCGAGTAAACATGGCGGCAAACACGGAATGGATTGGGAATATTATTCTCTTCTTCTTCTCCTCGTATATAAAGTGAGGGCCGAGTAAAAATGGCGACTGGCTTCACTTTTAAATGCTTGTAGCGTCACCATAAAATAAATGTAAGGCGAGCTGTAAATCCAGCTAAAAAACTCATCATTTCAAGTATATAAAGTGAGGGCCGAGTTAAAATGGCGACTGGCATCACTTTTAAATGCTTGTAGTGTTTTCATGAACTTTAATCTCAGCGGTCATGTAGTCGCGACCGCATGCACTTTCAGTGTATTGTTTTCTTTATTTTGTGCGCACGCCACTGGATTGAATCAATCAAATAAAATACGTTTGAAGTTTGAAAAACAAGTCTGAAAGTCTACACAATACCTTTGGCTGTCCAGTGGTCATCAGGCGGCGCGTACATATATTTTTTTAGACATGGGATTCCTGTTAGAGACGTTCACATTCCTTTAAGGCGCTAGACACATGTTCATGGCTTGTAGGTCTGCAGATCTTTCGGGTCCGTCCTTTTAAAGGCCACGCCACACTATCTATTTATTTATTGTAAATTATAGATGCGTCGACAACTTCTTTATTTATTGTAAATTATAGATGCGTCGACAACTTCTTTATTTATTGTAAATTATAGATGCGTCGACAACTTCTTTATTTATTGTAAAATATAGATGCGTCGACAACTTATTTATTTATTGTAAATTATAGACGCGTCGACAACTTCTTTATTTATTGTAAAATATAGATGCGTCGACATCTTATTTATTTATTGTAAATTATAGACGCGTCGACAACTTCTTTATTTATTGCAAATTATAGATGCGTCGACAACTTATTTATTTATTGTAAATTATAAACGCGTCGACGACTTATTTATTTATTGTAAATTATAGACGCGTTGACAACTTATTTATTTATTGTAAATTATAAATGCGTCGACAACTTAGGTCATTAGCGTCTTGATTACATTAATTAACAACTCACATAAAACTAAATGACATCACAAAACATCCTTGAGCTGAGGCGAGATTCGAACCCACGACAGTCTGATCCAGAGACCGCGATGTTAACCACTGATCCACCTGTTCTCTGAACCTCATAAGATTTTTATTTATTTATTGTAAATTATAGACGCGTCGACAACTTAGGTCATTAGCGTCTTGATTACATTAATTAAAACCTCACTTAAAACTAAATGACATCACAAAACATCCATGAGCGGAGGCGAGATTCGAACCCGCGAGAGTCTGATCCAGAGGCCGCGACGTTAACCACTGGTCCACACTGTTCTCGCTATATTAATTCAGTTTCTATATCTAAGCAAGCTTACTTTCATATCAAATCGACAATATTATTTCATCATGCTATCTGAACTCCGACGAGATTAAAAAAAAATTTGTTTTTTAAAATTCACAAATTTCGAAAAAAGAAAAAAAAATTACAGTTCTAGTAGCATGAAGTTTTTTGGTGTTGGTTCCTTTAATCCTTGTTTGTTTAATCCTTATCATTTTGTGTCTGGCACATCGGATTAAATCCTTGAGGCCAAGAGAGGGTTTAATAAAAAAGGAAATCAAAATTTTTGAAAAAATTAAATCTGTTTCCAAAAGTACGGCGTCTAGTTAAGGAACTTTTCTCTTTAAATTATAAATTCTTAGCACCCGGGTAAAGCCGGACGGGACTGTTAGTTGAATATAAATCGAAATCGGACGAGTTTTAGGTGTTTGCGCGTTATCTTTTTATCTTTTTTATAAATGCAATATCGGTTTGTATTCGAAGATTAGATTTCATATCTCTTTAATCAGTATGCTAATGAGTTGACCACTGTTTCCAATACAAAACTCATTTAACACTTTGACGACCATCGGGAATTATTTCAAAACTAAAACTATATAATGCTGGGTTGCAGAAAGCTTTGTCAAAATATCTGATTTAACAATGACCTTGAATTGTGATCACACATATTTCTCCATAAGAATAAAAAACTTTTTAACAAAAAAAAACCTTCTTCAAAAAACCACTAAAAAGAGGAAAATAATGAAATTTTGAGGTTTGCGCCAATTTAATAAAATATGAAGTCGGTTAAAAAGTATATTTTAGTGATTAATATCTTCTTTTTAACCAACTTCATATTTTATTAAATTGGCACAGACCTCAAATTTCATTATTTTCCTCTTTTTAGTGGTTTTCTGAAGGAGGTTTTTTTTTGTTAAAAAGTTTTTTATTTTTCACTTTTTAGTGTCAAAAAGTGACATTTACCTTAAAAGAATCACACGCCGTTACTCACTTTGTTAAACCGACTTTCTTACGCTGTCTGATATGTCAAAAAGTGACATTTACCTTAAAGAATCACACGCCGTTACTGACTTTTATTAAAATCAGCCGAACTACTGAACCGATTTTGATGAAATTTCTATGGGACCAATGTGAAAGTATTACCTTTCAAATAAAAAAAAATTTCAAAATCGGTTTATAAATGACTGAGTTATGAGGTAACAAACATAAAAAAAAAAAAATACAACCGAATTGAGAACCAACTCCTTTTTTTGGAGTCGGTTAAAAACATTGTAGAATTTCAAATCGATCCTCCTCGAAAAGTTATTGATCGATTGAAGTGCACTGTAAAAAATGGATGTAAAAATACTTTGAAAAGTTAAGGTAGAATTCGCTCGATTTTCTAAGTGATTTTACACTATTATTTATTTTTATACAGAAAACTTCATAAAAACTTGGACTTTTACTGTAAAGTTAAACAAATTTGTGATTTTTACATAAAGTAAATTAAAATTACATAATTTGTGTAATATTCCAATAAAGTGTGTAAAAATTACAAAATAAAATGTATAGTTACATATATAAAATGGATGAATACAAAACAAATTAATGTAAAATTAGTAACCACGCATGCGCAATGCGTTTTTATGGAATCTACGCGATATGCAGGCGATACCTGTTTGCGACACCATTGTCTCCTTGTGTGTCATTTTACCAGATTAATCGCTGGCTATAAACGGACCATCGATAATCTATGTAATCGGCCTTCTCATTTCTTACAGTGTGGTCGGCAAAGTGTTTAGTAATTATGTTAATCGTTCGGTTATCGGATAGTGTTGATTCCGATAGCGCCTCGATTGCTTGCACGGCTTCCATTGATCGTTACACATCGAAACACGTTCAGAACTTATAATACGTGTAATTATCACTTGGGACAGACTTTCTAGATTACATACCTACTGTTTTAAATTTAAATGTATGCTGATTGTGAATGACGCTACTTTTTGGTAGCTGATAATGATTTTTTTAAAGCGTCGTTAAACAAAATATATAAAATGGATTCAGAATAGCCGAGCGTGTAGAGGTGCCGTTGTTTATACACGACGTTTCCATGATCTCCTAGCTCCTAGGCTTTATGTCTATAGACTTGAAAGACGCTAATGACCTTTGTTGTCGAGCGTCTATAATCCACAATTCAATTTCTATAGACTCGAGCAGAAAGGCAGAGCTTACTAGAATTAAACTGCCAGCTACACTGTAAGAAATGAGAAGGCCGATTACATAGATTATCGATGGTCCATTTGTAGCCAGCGATTAATCTGGTAATATAGACACACAAAGAGACTGCAATGGCGTCGCAAACAGGTATTGCCTTCACATTGCGTAGATTCCATAAAAACACATTGCGCATGCGTGGTTACTAATTTTTCATTAATTTATTTTGTATTCATCCATTTTATATATGTAACTGTACATTTTATTTTGTAATTTTTACACACTTTATTGGAATATTGCACAAATTATGTAATTTTAATTTACTTTATGTAAAAATCACAAATTTGTTTAACTTTACAGTAAAAGTCCAAGTTTTTATGAAGTTTTCTGTGTAGAAATAAATAATAATGTAAAATCACTTAGAAAATCGAGCGAATTCTACCTTAACTTTCAAAGTATTTTTAGATCCATTTTTTACAGTGTACTTCCACGTATCCGAACGATTTAAAATTTGGTACACATATGAATTCCCGATGACAATACATAAATCAATCGTTTTTAGAATTAAATTCAATCCCTAAGGGGGTCAAACGAGGGAGTAGGGTTTTTTGACTATTCAACGCCTAGGCCAAACCGCTAAAGCTAGAAACTTGGAATTTGGACAGTAGGTTTCTTTTCTGACGTAAGAACCCACTATATGAAGGGATTTTTCGAAATTCAATCCCTAAGGGAGTCAAAAGGGGATAAACTGTTGAACGACTAAATGGAACAAATAAAATATTAGTAAAAAAAACTTTTTAAAGACACGCTTTTATTTAAATGTACTAAAAAGGAAAAAAATAAGTTTTAATAATTTAGTTTCGTAATTATAAAAGCGTGGCTAATAAAATATAATCGTAGAGTTTACAACCCACGCTTTTATAATTATGAAACTAAATTAATAAAACTTATTTTTTTTCATTTTTAGTATACATTTAAATAAAAGCGTGTCTTTAAAAAGTTTTTTTACTAATATTTTATTTTGTTCCTTTTAATCGTTCAAAAGTTTATCCCCTTTTGACTCCCTTACGGATTGAATTTCGAAAAATCCCTTCATATAGTGGGTGCCTACGTCACAAAAGAAACCTATACTGTCCAAATTCCAAGTTTCTAGCTTTAGCGGTTTGGCCTAGGCGTTGAATAGTCAAAAAAACCCTACTCCTAGTACATTTAAATAAAAGCGTGTCTTTTAAAAGTTTTTTTATAACTCCTGCTTCTAAAGTTCAATATTCGAGCACTGTGAGGCGGGTGTAAAGAGGCGTATTTTAGTCACCGTGCGTGAAAGTCCAAAACGTGCGTAAAAGTACCGTCACCGTGCGTAAAAGTACAATCTCTACATCTTATAAATTCGAATTTTCCGCACTTTGTACAATACAAGCACTTACTGGCTATCGATCGATGTGTTCCTATATATAGTATCGCGCATACAAAGCCCACATCATGAGAGAGTCATGTTTTTAATGATTTATACAGAAGTTAATAACTTTAATAAAAATAAACTAAATCGTAACTTAGTCTGTAATTGTAAAGTTCTAAGGACTGGAAGATCGAATTTTCCGTTTTCATAATTTTTTTTCTCTCTATTAAACTTCAGAAGCAGTCGTTATAAAAAATTATGTTCGATACGTCCGTTTAAAGTGAGATATCTAGTAGGCTTAAATTGAGGCACTTAAAGGAACTGACGCATACACAACGAAATCTCGTGCGCTTACCCCCACTCGCCTAACGGCTCGTGGGGGTATACAGCGCACTCGATCTGGTTGTGTATGCGTCAGTCCCTTAGCTCGTGTCTCAATTTAAGCCTACTAGAATACCTCACTTTACGCACACGTATCGAAAATAACTATTTTTACTAATATTTTGTTGCAAAATCAAAATCAGTGTCTGCAACCTTTTTGGCACTCAACCAAAAGAGTACATGTATAGCTTTTGTGTAACCCTATATTACCGCCCGTTGTTTTTACTATATCTCGGTTGATCTCCAGCGTTCAGAGAACATAAAACTCTTTAGGTGTTGCTTTTTATTACCGCCAACTGATTATAACTGATAAAGTCTACGTTTTAGCGTATTGATTAATGTTCGACCGACGTGCAAACGGCTCATCAATTATATTTTTAAACTTTATCCCGTTTTTTGTTTGCCGAATTCTGTTGTTTTGAAATACCGTTTTGTTTTCAATCCAGTCCGCAGTGTTGCCAATTGCAAGGAATTTTGACGTGAATAACGATGTTTCCCTGAGGTGGCATTTTAGAAATGTTAGCTGACAATACATGAATAAATCGTTTTTAGAATTAAATTCAACCCCTAAGGGGTTCAAACGAGGGTGTACGGTTTTTTTGACTAATCAACGCCCAGGCCAAATCGCTGAAACTAGAAACTTGAAATTTAGACAGTTGGTTCCTTTTTCGACGTAAGCATCCACTAAGAAAGGATTTTTCGAAATTCAACCCCTACGGGTGTCAAAGGGGGGTAACATTTTGAAAGACTAAAATGAACAAAATACAATATTAGTATAAAAAACTTTTTAGAGACAAGCTTTTATTTAAATGCACTATAAAAAGCAAAAAATAATTTTTAATAATTTAGGTTCATAATTAATAAAAGCGTGGGTGGTGACTAATAAACTATCATAGAGTTCACGACCCACGCTTTTATTTATTATGAACCTAAATTATTAAAAATTATTTTTTCCTTTTTAGTGCATTTAAATAAAAGCTTGACTCCAAAAAGTTTTTTTTTTGCTAATATTTTATTTTGGTCATTTTAGTCTTTCAAAATTTTATTCCCCTTTGACACCCGTAGGGGTTGAATTTCGAGAAATCCTTTCTTAGTGGATGCTTATGTCAGAAAAGGAACCAACTGTACAAATTTCAAGTTTCTCTAGCTTCAGCCGCCTTCAGCGATTTGGTCTGGGCGTTGATTACCTAGTCAAAAAAACCCTACAGCCCCGTTTGAACCCCTTAGGGGTTGAATTTAATTCTAAAAACGATTTATTCATGTATTGTCATCGGGAATACATATGTGTACAAAATTTCAAATCGATCGGATACAGGGAAGTTGTTCAAAATTGACTTGCAAGATTTGACCTAAACAAACACACAAACTTCATGGTTTCCGGGCTTGTAGGCCATGGTCCGGTGGTATTTCTACCTGACGTTTCGTCTACAGCTGCGGTAGACATTCTCAAAGGCGATGTGGCAGTGGTTGAAGTGTCCTCCTTGGCGGCTCAAAGGTCAATGTGTCAGTGACTGGTGTTCTCCTGTCTTTTATGCCTAGTACCAGTGTGTTCTCTGTTCGGTTGTAGTCGGTCTCTCTGTCAATGACAGAGAGACGGACTACGTCCGTATTGGACCGACTTTATACGGAGCGCTCCCGAGGTGAGACAGGGCGCTACGAGGCCGACCGAGCGTTACCAGTGTACTCTCGCGTTCGGGTAGTTTCGGTATCCCTCGGCGAGAATATATAGCCGGCATTAATGTCATATGTCGTATTGATCAATATCTTACAGTACCTACCTATATATAAATATTCAAAAAAACAATCGATAGGTTTTATAGAGGTTTTATATTATAGTCAAGTATTTCAAGTATCAAATTCCACTTGGATTTTAAGCCGGGATTCTTGCATTTTTATCAGATTATATGAAAAGTGTATTTTATGTGTTTTGTCTGATCATCGATTTATGCAGTGTCTTTTAGAATTACAATTTATTAAATCTTAATGGATCAGTCCTTAGATCGTTTAGGTCTAGAATTACAAGCCGTGAGGTGGGTCGTTTATTAGGACTAAAGTGCGACCCTTGAGGTCCACACTACGAACTTCCCAGTTTGATAAATATTTAATAATAATAATTAAATTAGATATTACACAGAAAAGTAATCATTTTAATCATTAAAACATAATTATTATTTATTTTTAACAATAATTAAAAAAAAAAAACGGCTGAACCGATTTTTATAAAATTTATGTCGGATCAAAATGACGTTAACACGCCTCGATTGACATCCTTACGAAGTCGATATAATTTTTTATTCGCGAGATATTGTGTAAAATCTATTTTTTTGGAGTCTATTTGGTTAAGAAAAAAGAACGGCTGAACCGATTTTGAAAAAATTTCTTGCAGATCATATTTACGTTAGTACGCGTCGATTGGCACCCTAACGTAGTCGATATCATTTTTCATTCTCGAGATTTCGTCTTAGAAAGAAATGGACACATACGTACGTACGTACATACGTACACACATACACACACATCTTTCTAAAAATAGTGTAAAAATAGCTTCTGACGATTTGGATGAAATTTGCCGAAAATGGGTTATGGGGGGGCAAAAATAGATCTTGCTAGGTCTCATCCAATTCGTTTTCGTATAGGTAGATTTAATAATTTTAAAAATCAATTTTTTGATGTCTCAAAATAGTGTAATATTGCAAGCAGGCTTTGGATTTATTTAATTTATTTTATTGTAGATTATATGCGTCGACAACAGGTCATTAGCGTCTTCAACACACAAATAATCCATTTGTGTATTAGAATCCGCCAGCCGGCATACACAAACCGACTGGTACGAGCTCGGGTCCCTGGGAGCGCTATTTCACACAAAACATTGGATTGCAAATTACATTCCAATATTTCCCCTAAGAGAGCAGGCTTTGGATATTTATAATTATGTCTAGGTAGGTATAAATGTTATGATTATCCATGGATTTTATTAATAATACCTACCTAGATAATTAACTCCCCTTTGGAAGTTATTGTAATGGGTCCGAAAATCGAAATCAAAATGTATAACAAATTTTTATGTTTCAAGGTCACTACACTATTTTTACACTATTTTTAGAAAGATGTCTGTGTGTGTGTATGTGTGTGTGTGTACGTATGTACGTACGTATGTGTCCATTTCTTTCTAAGACGAAATCTCGAGAACGAAAAATGATATCGACTACGTTAGGGTGCCAATCGACACGTATTAACGTAAATATGATCTGACAGAATTTTTTTTAAAATCGGTTCAGCCGTTCTTTTTGTTCTTTTTTCTTAACCAAATAACCTCCAAAAAAGTAGATTTTGTACAATATCTCGCGAATAAAAAATTATATCGACTTCGTAAGGGTGTCAATCGAGGCGTGTTAACGTCATTTTGATCTGACATAAATTTTATAAAAATCGGTTCAGCCGTTTTTTTTTTTTAATTATTGTTAAAAATAAATAATAATTATGTTTTAATGATTAAAATGATTACTTTTCTGTGTAATATCTAATTTAATTATTGTTATTAAATATTTATCAAATTGGGATGTTCGTCGTGTGGACCTCAAGGGTCGCACTTTAGTCCTAACTCCTAATAAACGACCCACCTCACGGCTTGTTATTTATTAATTTTAAAAATGCTGAGAAGGGAAAAGCAAAAATCTAAATGTATGAAGTATAACTTCGACCGTGCACTTATGTGCAGTGAGGCACATCCACTTTTTTCTGATCATTCGTTCAATTTAATTTAACAGCGTTCTAGAACTAGATGATCTACAAATCAGATATTTAAATGCTTGAAATATATTTAAGTTTGAGAATGTGCCGATAGTACATTTTTCAAATAAAAAATCATAAATATCAATATTGATTAAGTCTAGGCGTATTGAGTTACTATTTATTGGAACTATATAAAGTCAAAAAGTTTTGGATGCGGGCGTTGTTAAACTCTATTCAAATTAACATATTTATTTTCTGTTTGATTTGTCAATAACTATTTTCTCTTCTCTAAATAGTATAAAACAAAATCGCTGTCTGCATCTGTCTGTTTGTCTGCTTACTTCTTCTAATCACAATTTCATACCACCCGGACGTATCCGGGACGGGCCGCTAGTAATACTATATACAACGATTAATTTATATCCGTCGAAGTCAAAATTGAAAGAAACAAGCCGTGAGATGGGTCGGTTACTTGGACTAAAGTGCGACCCTTGAGGTCCACACGACGAACTTCCCAGTTTGATAAATATTTAATAATAATAATTAAATTAGATATTACACAGAAAAGTGATCATTTTAATCATTAAAACATAATTATTATATTTATTTTTAACAATATTTAAAAAAAAACGGCCGAACCGATTTTTATAAAATTTACGTCGGATCAAAATGACGTTAACACGCCTCGATTGACACCCTAACGAAGTCGATATAATTTTTTATTCGCGAGATATTGTGTAAAATCTACTTTCTTGGAATCTATTTGGTTAAGAAAAAAGAACGGCTGAACCGATTTTGAAAAAATTTCTTTCAGATCATATTCACGTTAATACGCGTCGATTGACACCCTAACGTAGTCGATATCATTTTTCATTCTCGAGATTTCGTCTTAGAAAGAAATTGACACATACGTACGTACGTAAAACAAAATTCGACAATATACTAACATTCTTAATGACAAACTAACACTAAAATCGAACATAATATACGACACAATAATTAACAACACACAAACATCCAATACTCAGTAATCGTCTACATATACATACACACACATACTCACATTTCCATTTCATATCTACCTACCTACTATATATAAATCACAAAATCTCTAAATTTAAATCAGTACTTCACAATCCACGACATAATACAAAGTGCTTAGCATCATAATATTATAATAATAATAATAATAATAATAATAATAATAATAATAATAATAATGCGTTTAACGTCCGTTTCTCGACATTATGTCATAACAGACGCCATTCGCACCATTACTATTTTCCATTTTACCACTTCCCGTTGTTTTCTACATTTTTAAACTTTAACTTTTTTTTATTAATAGCAATGTGAGAATGGAGGAATTATAGGAAATTAGGATAAGATAGGCAATTTTGGGAGCATTCTAGGAGTTTGACAGGTAATCGGCCATGGCCTTGAATAAGGAACCATCTCGATATTCATCTGGAATAATTGAGGGAAACCATGGAAAACCTCAAACAAGATGTTACGAATACTCAATGTGTGTTTTTTAAAAAAATAATTAACCACACCGGAAGATGGCAACTCGTTGCCGAAACGCGTCGTGTTAAATCACAAGAAGTCACAAGACGGACATAATACAAAGTATTTCCAATACTTCATAATATTTTTAACAAACTTCAAAAAAGGAGGAAGGTTATAAATTCGAATTTTTTAAATTTATTAATGTTTGCCACCTCATTTCTCTTGCATTTGTGAACCGATTTTCATGATTCTTATTTTATTTAAAATGGCCACGGTGGTTCCATATAAATTTTATTGAAATTTTGACCTTTATAAAAAATAAGGCATTTTGAACTGACAAAAAAATTAAAGACTTCAATGCTAAGATAAGACACGAACCCGCGCAAGGATGTTTTTATAGCATAATTTTTTATTGACAATGTATTTAAAACACTAAAACAGTCTTTTTAAAAATATAAAAATCAGGAATTCTCGTGGTTTTATTACGGTTAAGAAATCACTAGCCGAATTTTAATGATTTTTTTATCAGTTTGTAAATAAATGGGCCTGTTTAAATATTATAAGCGTAGTGTTTGTATATTTAAGAGGTGTATTTTGTGGCACTATTCATCGAGCGCCGTGTCGACAGTTATTTTATATAAAAGAGTCGTTTAAACAAATGAAATCGGTCTTTTGGTTTTATTATTAATATTCAGGCCAATGACACAACACTGTGAACCATATATCTATTCGGTTCGGTAAAGAACTATCGCATTACCAAACTGTTTATTGGTTTGGGCTCATCTTTTTAATATAAGTAATAATAGTTTTTTTATACGGCTGTATGCAATTGAAAGATTTTTTCGTTGGAGAGCAGCCAATTATATAATTGTTTCGAAACATATAGGAAAAAATCATTTTACCAACCAGTGGTCACAGTCAGGATTCTAACCTGAACCTTTCCAATTTCGCGTCGGAATGAGCTTATAATACTCAACTGTGACATGATTGCTAAACACTCGCATGTAGTGAAAATCTATTGATTCTGAAGCATATAAGGAGAATATTAATTTAGCAATCATGTCACAGTTGAGTATTGTAAGCTCATTCCGACGCGAAATTGGAAAGGTTCAGGTTAGAATCTTGACTGTGACCACTGGTTGGTAAAATGATTTTTTCCTATATGTTTCGAAACAATTATATAATTGGCTGCTCTCCAACGAGAAAATCTTTCATCTTTTTAATGTTCAGTAAGTATACAAAGGATGGAAGACAAGCGACTAGGCCCTGCAGTCAGGGTTCATTCTGATTGGTCGAATACCCCATCTTGATGTCGTTTGACACGCACACACACCTAAATGAACGTAACAACTAACTAGTGAACTCTGTATACTAATATGGATAGTTGATAGCGATTAAAAAATGGGTTTTTGTATGTGGAGAATGTTCAATATTCTTCAAGACAGGCAATAATGTTCACAAAATTAGAATGAAAACTTCAGGTAAGGCTTGTAATCTAATTCTTTCTATAAAAGTCGATCAATTTTCTGACATTTCAAAATAAAATTTATTTTTCGATTCCAATTTCTCAAGAACATTGTTATTGTATAAATTTTGGACATCCTAATATCTCAAATAATAATATTAAATTAAGTTTTATTTTGTAATGCCAAAAAATTGATCGACTTTTATAAAAAGAATTAGATTACAAGCCTTAACTGAAGTTTTCATTCTAATTTTGTGAACATTAATGCCTGTCTTGAAGAATATGTGTTTGAACATTCTCCACATACAAAACCGATTTTTTAATCGCTATCAACTATCTTTTTTTTTTTTTTTTTTTTTTTTTTAAAGACCACCAACAGCTAAGGTTATTTGGGCCTAGCACCAATTCATATTTTCAATTCATTATTTTTTTTTAATAATAAATTGAAAATCCAATTGACACTTTTACCAGCTCTCGGGCTAGAACCCGTGAACTGGGGACTTGTAATAGAGGAACCATAGCAACGCCATGTAAACAACAGCATCGCTACACTTTCGGCTATTCGCTATCAACTATCCATATTAGTAGGTAATGTCGTTTTTAATGACTTAGGATTTTCGTTTAGGTTTTTCTGTAAACTATGAGTGAGGTCCTATATTCCCTATTTTTTTCAAAATTTTAGACTCTGTGTTTTCGGTGATAAATCATAAATTCTTAGCACCCGGGCGAAGCCGGACGAGACCGCTAGAGTAATGAATAATTGAAGAATGTCTAAACACAACCGTTAATCTCTAAACCACTATAAACGTTTGACATATACCTTACTTATCACTAGCGCCATCTGATAAATAAAAATATAAACGTTTGACACATACCTTACTTGTCACTAGCGCCATCTGATGAATAAAAAATATAAACGTTTGACACATATCTTACTTGTCACTAGCGCCATCTGATGAAAAAAAATATAAACGTTTGACACATATCTTACTTGTCACTAGCGCCATCTGATGAATAAAAAATATAAACGTTTGACACATAGGTATCTTACTTGTCACTAGCGCCATCTGATGAATAAAAATATAAACGTTTGACACATATCTTACTTGTCACTAGCGCCAACTAATGAATAAAAATATAAACGTTTGACATATACCTTACTTGTCACTAGCGCTATCTGACGAATAAAAATATAGAACTTTTGTTGACTTGGTCTGATTCAAATAAATTAAAAAATGTTTAAGTGTAGTTAGGAACCGCGTTTGTTGTATTATGCTTATTTATTTACCACGTGCATAAAGGTGTAGGAAACTAGAGTTACTTTTTTTAGGGAGTTTGGACATTTTTGAAGTGAAAACTTCCTTAGGCGCGCTTTGCCTGGGCTGTTAACAACAGTGATGTGAAACGCACCCGACGGTGACAATCGGGGCTCAAACACGAACACGTATTTGCAATATGCTGGTAATAGTGTGTAGTTCATAAGTGTGCTAATAGATGACACTAAAAACTTAATACGAGTAAAAAGTCATTTGTAGTTCACAAATGAGCTAACAGGTGACACTAAAACATATATTTTGTAGTTCACAAGTGCGCTAACAGATGACACTAAAACTTAATATTATTGTTAAGGTATTATATTCATTAAATTTAATTGTATAGGCCGATTTTAATATATTTATTATTAAACTGTGTGATTTAAATATTATATTGTAACAAAACTGTTTTTTTACGTGGGCGGAATAACTATTTATTTACAATAATTAAAAATGTAACAACAATTCAAATACAATAACTGTATGTCAATGCTAACAATCAAATGATAATAAATAACGAACAGTAATTCTTAAACAAAGTGAAGCACTTTAATAACACTGAACAATATACTGTATTTATGTTCAAATCGACACTGTCTCACGATTGACTGCCTACGGTGACTGCCCCTGCTTATATAGAGCTACGTGGCTTAAACACAGCGCGTTCTAGTATTTTCTAGACGTCTAGCAGGTACGCGTATCTTCGATATCATTCCACGCCTCACCACTGTGACCTATTCTAGATGCTTCTATTGTAGCCAGCGGCGTAACATCTTGGGGTTTTCTACAATATATTTTAAAATTAGAAAATCTGAAGTTTTCACTTCTTAACTAAGAACTTACAGTGCGCGACGGGCCTAAGATGAACCTGAAGACTAAACTCTTTAACAGACTGGTATCTCGTCGACCCATAGATATCGTGGCGACAGCGCAGATCTTTTCAGATATTCAGATTTATTTGTTTACAGTACGTTAAACGCATTGAGCAAACGCTTTTGATCTCAATATCGGTTTTACCGCTTCGCTGCTTCACCGCGCTTCGCCGCTTCACTAATAGAGCCGTCGCTTTATACAAGCGAAGCGCTCACCATTATCTGTATTTATATGTTAAATTATATTCAACAATAAAGATCTATTCTACCTATCATATTGACACAGTGATATCAATGATACGGAAACAATAAACCTTTTTGAATTTTTTTTTTCTATTGTTATTTAACGCCTTTGAGGTTATGTTATTTCTTCTGACTTGGTAAGTTCAATACTTTCAAGCGGTTCCGAAACTTTAACCTGTCACTTTCGGGACCTTGAACCTGTCAGCGCCCTATCGAAATAAAAAAAAGAAAAATAATAAAATTTTGAGGTCGGCGCTAATTTAATAAAAGTACTTTTAATTTAATTTGTTGTAGATTATAGACGCGTCGATAACTCAGGTTATTAGTGTCTTCAATACAACAAATAATCAATTTGTGTATTAGAATCCGCCAGCCGGCATACACAAACCGACAGGGCCGGAGTTGAAATCATGTGACCTCAATGTGACTTATTGTTTCCCGCACACAGGCGCAGATTTAAAGACCCAGGGCCCCTAGACACTTGATAGTTGCCCCCCCCCCCAAGCCCAAAAATGGAGAAAAAATGGAAATGGATGAAAATTTAGCAAAAAAAGTCGCCAATTGGGTTATCTTACAAAATTTTTGTTTTCTTCCCCCTTTAATTTCCATCTCCGCCCTGGCCGGGGCCCCCTCGGCGGCTGGGCCCCTAGGCCGGTGCTTTGTGGGCTTAGGCAGAAATCAAGGCCTGCCCGCACATCTCGACTGCAGGCTTCAGTTGTAACATACCTACAAGCTGTGATCTGCTTCTTCTATGGCTATCTCTATTCTGAGGTTATAAAGCATATGGAGTGCATAAATCGAAGGTCAGAGAGCAATTTAATAATATATAATCACGACAGTGATTTGACTTATGACTGCGTTGTTGGGTTCTGATCTGATCAAAAGCGCTTTATTTGATTTGTTATGTTAACATGATCGTAATTTGCCCTTAGATAACGGCCACAATGCAATTTAGATAAAATTACCGATGTATTTACAACTTGATTGACGTCTCATTATTATTGATTTTTAATATTGATCTTTTAGCGACAATCGTATCATCATCGTTTATTGTCGGGGATCTACCGAACGTCGAATCGACAATAATAGAATTAAACGATGTTTAAAATTTATTATTAAATACATTTTATACCTGCAGAATACTATAAAGTATCCCGAAATAGTGTAGAGTATTAGTAATAAATAGGGATGTGAAAAAATAATCGATTTTTATATTAATCGATTATTTTTTTCTTATAATCGATTTTTAACAATCGATTTTTTTAATAATAATAATCGATTTTTTATTAAATCGATTAATTTTTTAATAATAATAATCGATTTTTTATAAATCGATTATATAAACTACACTTTTAAATCGCTTAGATAAATTACACTTTTTTTTAATTTATGTTTATTTTTTTTTTATTAATATTAATATTAAGAAAGAATATAGGCTATGGGAAACCCAATACAGCCAACATTTACAAATTACACGTTTTAATCGATTTTTGTAAACAACGCCATCTGTGCGACGGATGAAAAAACGTAAAATAAGTTCACTAAACGTAAACTAATCAGTCGGAAAATGGCGCCATCTGTATGTATTATGTAAAATAGTTTCATATCGATACCCTTCCAATTGTTTTCATTCATTATAAAAGTATGCAATTTTTCGAATAATAGAAAAAATCGATTTTTCACAAAAATCGATTTTTTCTTCAAAAATCGATTTTTTACAAATCGATTTATATTGAAAAGAGAAAAATCGATTATTAAATAATCGATTTTTTTTACTCAATGTCACATCCCTAGTAATAAATCATTTTTGTTTGTATTTTTTGACAGATTCCAGTGATACCAATAGAGTAGATACCTGTCCATCTTTTAAAATGTTCCCGAATTCAGGTACCAACTTAATAACCAATAAACTTTAATAAAATACAATTCTGAACGTTGTCTCTATTTACAATTTATTACAATAAGATATTAAATACAGCGTGTCCACGAAAGTTCTTTACAAATGGAATTTTTTTTATTAATTATTGGAGCAAAAATTTTTTTCTGTGGAAAAGTTCTGCTTCGCCCAAAACCTCTAAAACACCAAAGAAAATGTTTTCCTGTCTAACGTTATACGAGGGAAATCAAAAAGTTTTATTTTACTAAAAATAAAAATTATCTGTGATATTCAAGATTTTCGCAAAATTAGTTACATAATCAAATTTAATTCAAAATTATAACATAACTAACTTCTAAGTAATTATTTATTCAGAATTATAAATCAGAATTCAACATGTCTTCCATTTCCCTCCATACAAAGAACAGTTCTCCTTCCAAAATCCGTCACTGAATCTCGGATCACATATAATTTTTATTTTTAGTAAAATAAAACTTTTTGATTTCCCTCGTATAACTTTAGGCCAAAAATATTTTCTTTGGTGTTTTAGAGGTTTTGTACGAAGCAGAACTTTTCCACAGAAAAAAATTTTTGCTCCAATAGTTAATATAATCAGAATAATATCGAGCGATGTAGCTTAGTGGTAGAGCATTAGGTTCGCATTCGGAAGGTACTGGGTTCGAATCCTGGCGGGGGCAGATGTGGCTAGGGCTTTTTTCATACTGTCTCACGCCGAAAAACGGTAATTCCTGTGCCGGCCATCTTGTTTGAGGATTTCCATGATTTTCCCTCAATAATTCCAGATGAATATCGAGATGGTTCTCTTATTCAAGGCCATGGACGATTACCTGTCAAGCTCCTATGCTCCCAAAATTGCCTACCTTATTCTAATTTCCCAAATTCCTCCATTCGCACATTGCTATTAATTATGTTGAAGTTTAAAAAAAATGTAGAAAAGAACGGGAAGTGGTAAATGGCAAATAGTAATGTTGAAGAATTCTATGATATAGAGAAATGGTGATCCGTAAATGGTGTAGAAATTAGGAGAAAAACTCAGTGGCAAAAGGATCAAATAAAATTTGCAATACTGATGATTAAATTTGGATTTATAAGCTTACGTTTCGGTGCTCTGAGGATGGTATAATGAACACCGAAACGTAAGCTTATAAATGTAAATTTAATCATCAGTATTGCAAATTTTATTTGATCCTTTTGCCACTGAGTTTTTCTCCTAATTTCTGCAAATAGTAATGGTGCGAGTGGCGTCTGTTAACAGTCATATCGTCGTCAATCTCACAAAGTGGCCTATCTCATTTTTTCCTATTTTATGACACTTTGTGAGATGAAAGAGTATTAAAAATTATGCAGGACTGTGGCCGTATTTTAAAATCACGATTTTTGTAGATACGTCCCTTTGTGAGATAAAATATTAAATTGTGTTTTTTAAAGACCACCAACATCTAAGGTTATTTGGGCCTAGAACCAATTCATATTTTCAATTCATTGTTTTTTCTTAATAATAAATTAAAAATCCAATATACACTTTTACCAGCTCTCGGGCTAGAACCCGGTAACTGTGGACTTGTAATAGAGGAACCATAGCAGCGCCATGTAAACAACAGCATTGCTATACGCTCGGCTACTCTCAAGCCCTTATGTGGGGGTGACTTCATCGTTTATAAGATACTGGCCAGTATCATCAAATATTAAAATTGTTTCTAAACGACATCACAAAACATCCATGAGCAGAGGTGGGATTCGAACCCACGACAGTCTGATCAAACACCAGAACACTGACCATTACACTACACTGTCCTCTTCATAAAATTTATCTGAAAGCCATACAATATCACCTTAAATTCGTTACGTAATTTTTTATTTTACAGTTTTTTTCTGATTACAAGATGATAATGATTTACAGTTTCTGAGAAATTGTGGGGACGGTGTACTCGAGTAATTTAATATCAACAAACTACCGTCTCCAACAGATGTGGCAACTGGCATATAACAAGCCGCTACCTGATGACGATTTTATCTATTGTTGAATAATTACAAACGCGTTAAAATATCAATAAAATCGAACGATCTGTAATGGCGGCCTATTTGTGTAACTAAAGTTAATAGTTTTTTAGAATCATGAATTTCAACTCGACGAGTATTATCTACCGGAAGTTTCCCCCTGCACTCTTCATCGCACATCCCTTCCCCTCGCCTGAAAACGGTTACAGTTTTCCCGACGCTATTTTTAAAGCTAAAGGGTTCGGATAAACGTCAAATGAAGATTATGAAGTATTAGATAATATGTCCGTCTTGTGACTTCTTGTGATTTATCACTACGCGTTTCAGCAACGAGTTGCCATCTTCAGGTGTGGTTAATTATTTTTTTAAAAACACACATCGAGTATTCGTAACACTATATAATATTATGATGCTAAGCACCGTGTATTATGTCGTGGTTTGTGAAGTACTGATTTAAATTTCGAGATTTTATGATTTATATAGTAGGAAATGGAAATGTTGTGTGTAGACGATTACTGAGTATTGGGTGTTCTTGTTCCTTCGCTTGAAAACGGTTACAGCTCTTCCGACGCTATTTTTAAAGATAAATGGTTCGAATAAACGTCAAATGAAGGACCGACAATCACACTACAGATCCTTCAGGCGAAAAATAAAAAAAATCCTGGAAAAACTTACAACTTTTTAAAAATTACGTAATCTTTCACGCGTAGCCAAAACTTTTTCAAAAAATTCGCCCGTAAGATCTGTAGCGTGATTCCCAGTCCTTCATTTGGCGTTTACCCGTACCGTTTAGCTTTAAAAATAGCGTCGGGAGAACGATAACCGTTTTCACTTTTGTGTTAATTTCTTTAATATTAAATGTTAACCCAAAATTATCTTTTATTTTATTTGTTGTAGATTATAGACATGTCGACAACTTAGGCCAATAGCGTCTTAAATTACATTAAATAACAACTAACTTAAAACTAAATAACATCACAAAACATCCATGAGCGCAGGTGGGATTCGAACCCACGACAGTCTAGCCTAGAGGTTGGTACCAAGTACTCTATCCACTAGGCTACTCTGCCCTCCCAAAATTATCATCAAAACAAAATTTACAATTTTGTATTTTAGGTTACAAGACGTATACCTATATTTATAAAAAAAAATTATTGGAGATCCAACATTTTTTTTCAAAAAAACTGTTGAAAAGAATTATGAGAGATTTATCTTTGATAATAACATTCAAAATATACAAAGAATGTGAACGTTTCGGAATGTATTTTGTTTGAAGAACGCATAGTGTCTCTTAGTCGTAAACATGGATGACAGGAGGCTGTGAATAGAGTTGGTTGGTACGCCTGGCCAAGGCTCTTTGGAATATTCATATATTTTAATATGATAATAGATAGTAAAAAACGTATGGATCTAGTATTTTCATATACGTTTGTGGATTGCATAAAAATTACAAATACACTGTAAGAAATGAGAAGGCCGATTATATAGATTATCGATGATTTGTAGCCAGCGATTAATCTGGTAATAGACACACAAAGAGAAAATGGCGTCGCAAACAGGTATCGCCTACATATCGCGTAGATTCCATGAAAACACATTGCGCATGCGTGGTTACTAGTTTTACATTAATTTATTTTGTATTCATCCACTTTATATATGTAACTATACATTTTATTTTGTAAATTTTACACACTTTATTGGAATATTACACATATTATGCAGTGGCGGATTTACACATTTGCCGCCAGTAGGCTATTCAAATTTTGCCGCCCCTACCGACCTCTACAATTCGATACCCTAGTTCACAATCATATTAATTAAATTTTTTTTGTCAATGAAATTGTAACTTTATGATTTGTGCACCGTATCGATCGTCCTAATTACACCACCTTTTTCCCGTAATTAGTATGATTGTGAACTAGGGGATTAATAAAAGCTCAATCATGTAGTACTAATAAGGCGGAGACCTAATAACATTTAGGTAGGTACCTATTGGGATCCGTCAAATGAGTATATGACAACTGGTGGCAGAAAATTGTACTAAAACGAGGGAAAATTTTACATGCTAACAGTGCAAATTTATCGTGAAATTGTTTATTACAAATATAAAACAAGTAAAATAAACAAAAAGTATCGAAAATGGAATTCGCGACGTTTTCTAATATCATGGGCATTAAACACTGTCAGTTATTGCCTTGTAAAACTTACTTTACAGAGAATTATTTTCTGATGAAATGTGGAAAAATTGTATTTATGAATTAAAAAAATATTTTATATTAATAATAAGATGTACTTATTATCATACTGCACAACAATAGTTGAATCCCTGATGATTGGCAAATTTATAGGATTAATTTTGTATACAAATATTTTGAGGTTAGTAACTTACCCACTTATTACAATATAACTTATTATGTTGCAGTTATGTGTTTACATTATTCACCTAACCCAACCTTAAAGGCGCATTGAACGTGGATAATTAATTTCGTGGAGATTTTCTTTTAATTTTGATATTTTTAAGCAATATGTCGTAAAGATTACTGCTTTTGACAGTTCATTTTGCATGCATTTTTCTCGTTATATTTCCGACATTTGATAATATGCCCGGCTTTGAGAATCCGTTCTCCTTCAACAAAATTCCTTTGTTTAGGATTCGTACCGGCCCAATCACAAATTGCACTTATATTTATCATTTCTTATCACTTTGAAAATCATAAAATTACACGCAAAAGTATACACCGTATATGAAATTTCCCTCCCTCTGCGCCATGTTTTTTAATCTCCACCTATCTGACGGATCCCAATATAAATATGAATCTTTTTAATTTCTGTAAGACAAAAAAAAATTTTGACCCCAAATTTGCCGCCCCTAAAATCTGCCGCCCTAGGCTCCAGCCTACTCAGCCTGCTGGTAAATCCGCCACTGATATTATGTAATTTTAATTTACTTTATGTAAAAATCACAAATTTGTTTAACTTTACAGTAAAAGTTCAAGTTTTTATGAAGTTTTCTGTGTAAAAATAAATAATAACACTTAGAAAATCGAACGAATTCTACCTTAACTTTCAAAGTATTTTTACGTCCATTTTTTACAGTGCATTTTCGTTATATCGAGCCAGCATTTTAACCTTTAAATCATCAAGACAGTTTTAAGAAGTTTTACTTCAACATTTTTATCACCCCCTTCCTTTTTTATATGCATGGAACCCTTTTCTTTAAAATTCTCGAAATTTTTAAACACGATTTCTAATTTTTGGTCAAAGCAATAAATTATATCTGTGAAGGGTTTGAGAATAGCCGAGCGTGTAGCAATGCTGTTGTTTACATGGCGTTGCTATGGTTCCTCTATTACAAGTTCCCGGGTTCTAGCCCGAGAGCTGGTAAAAGTGTCAATTGGATTTTCAATTTATTATTAAAAAAATAATGAATTGAAAATATGAATTGGTGCTAGGCCCAAATAACCTTAGCTGTTGGTGGTCTTTAAAACACAAAAAACGTATATGTCTGTGAAAATTTCTACTTTTTATCTTCCAAGGTGGGCAGGAAATCCTCTTTTTGTATAACAGTTGTATATTTTGTATTTTTTTTTTTTGAGGAATAAAAAATTTGAATTTGAATTTGCGCTAGAAGCCTCTGAGCTCTGACAGACGCACGAGTGAAGTTCAATGATATTTAAAGAGTCCTGACGAATCTTTAAACGGATTATAGAGATATTTGTGTTTGGATTTTTAGAGTAATGTTTGTAAAAGAACAGCATACATATATTTATTTTATTGCTGTATTAGAAATCGTATTTTTTCAAAGGGCATACAAAATTTAAATATACTCGAGCTGAGTAACGGGTAACCGCTAGTTAGAGATAACGGTTTAGAGGACATGATTATCCGAAGTCTAGTTAGGTATCCCTATCCCTATATTATTAAACGAGCAAATCTTGTATATTATGTACCTATGTACCTATATAAATATTTTATCGAAAACGGCTCTAACGATTTTGATCATATTTACCGAAAAGGGGTTTCGGGGGGCAAAAAATCGATCTAGCTAGGTCTCATCCCTGGAAAAATTCGTTTTCTTATCGATTTTATCATTTAAAAAAAAGTTTTTTGGAAAAAACAAACTAATTTCATTATTTATATCAAATTACTCTGACAGTCAATCTTTAACTTATTAAAATAATCAGTAATTATTTGAAAAGTAAAAAAATAACAACAATAAAATCTAAACATAATTATACTTACTTAATTATGTTTAGATTTTATTGTTGTTATTTTTTTAACTAAGTAATACTTATTTAAATAAATAGGTATATTACTTTTATATTACCTATATAAAATATGTAGGTACATACGTTATGTAGTATGACGTATACTGACGTATAATAATATTATTATCTACTTATAGGTATGTAATTTTTTTCTTAAAAAAGACTAACGATTTTGATGTAATGGGAACTTTAAGTACTATTTTTTTTGAACTCATCCGAGCAAAGCTCGGTCATCCAGATATTAAATATGATACAAATAAGTCATAGCATACTCGACTATTCATACATTAATTTAAATGCTAATGTAATATACCACTAATAACAGATATTACCGTTCGATAACATAGCAAAATCTCAATGGAACCGATAATATATCACTGTCCGCTCTGTCTGGATGAGGGCACAAAGCGGTGAGAGCTCGATCTGTCTAGAAACTGCACACTGTCCCATACGAATCAAGCAAGCTATTTAAGCCGTTTGCAGAACTTTTGTCTGAAACTATTTACAAGCTTTTATTTAACTTGCAATGTTTGTATGTTAGTTTGTTTAGGTCAAATCTTGCAAGTCAATTTTCAACGACTTTCACGTATCCGATCGATTTGAAATTTTGTACACATATGTATTCCCGATGACAATACATGAATCAATCGTTTTTAGAAATTAATTTAATCCCTAAGGGGGTCAAACAAGGGAGTAGGGTTTTTTTGACTATTCAACGTCTACGCCAAACCGCTAAAGCCAGAAACCTGGAATTTGGACAGTAGGTTTTTTTTGTGACGTAAGCACCCACTATATGAAGAGATTATGGGGATTTTTCAAAAATACTCTGACAGATATCTTTAATATATCACTCAGGGATAAAAAGAAGACTAAAAAGTAAAAAATAAATATTAGTAAAAAAACTTTTTAGAGACAAACTTTTATTTTTTTTAAATGCACTAAAAAGGAAAAAATAATTTTTAATAATTTAGGTTCATAATTATAAAAGCGTGGGTCGTGACTAATAAACTATCATAGAATTCACGACCCACGCTTTTATAATTATGAACCTAAATTATTAAAAATTAGTTTTTCCTTTTTAGTGCATTTAAATAAAAACTTTGGCTCTAAAAAGTTTTTTTACTAATATTTATTTTATAACCGACTTCAAAAAAGGGCCTAGTCGCCTATATTGCGACCAGAGAGAGCCCGTTTCAGAATGTAGGGTCTCTGACCTACATATTAACGTTATATATTAGACAATTATGGCGTAAGTTGTCGAGCGTCTATAATCTACAATATCTATTAACGTTATATCAACATACGTGTGTAGCAATGCTGTTGTTTACATGGCGAATTGCTATAGTTCCTCTATTACAAGTCCCCAGTTCCCGGGTTCTAGCCCGAGAGTTGGTAAAAGTGTCAATTGGGTTTTCAATTTATTATTAAAAAAAAAAGGTGTGGGTCTCGGGACCCCCGACAGATGTGAAACATCAAAGAAAACGTTATTAAACTCGGTGGTATTCTCTATGTAGTAGTATATATTTTTTCAAAAGCAGCAACTAACTGTTATGCTGACGTAATCCTATATACTGCACTATAACACCGCGTGTGTTACAGTGCACGCCTGAGCCAAGAGAGAGAGAGTGAGTGACGCAGTGGTGGGGAGAACAGCAGCGAAGGAGCGAACAAAATATTTCGTTGCATATTTCCCCTCACGCGGCTGTTCACAGCCCGACATAAGATGTTTCACATCAAAAAAATAATGAATTGGTGCTAGGCCCAAGTAACCTTAGCTGTTGGTGGTCTTTAAAAACACACAACATGGCGTGTGTTTAATATTTCTGGAAGTCCGAAGCATATTATGATATTAGGGCAAAGTGTAGTTTTTTATCCGACCTCAGAGTACAGAGATCTCTTGCAGTCAGTATTTAGCTCATCTAGTGGTGTCAATGCATTCAATCATAACCACACTTTTAACAATATTGGACGCCATTTATCATCCACTGAATGTGAACTTTCACCTAGAAATAAAACAAATGACACGATATTTAAAAGCGGATCGGGAGTGCCGGGTCAGTTCAAGTACAAAATAAATACATCAGAATATCGATCGATTTAACGGAACCTCCACTTCACACATTTCAAGAGATGGCGCCATCATATCCAATCTTTCTCACAACATAGCAGCTTTTATATTGAAAGTATAGTCCATTTGTGTGATCAGAAAGATTCTATGGATGCCATTCTTGGTATTAAACATTTTTGGGTTCATTGTATTGAAATTAATAAAAGTAGGAATTGAGATTGAATTTGAAATATTTTTTTCAATGAAGAGGCAAATAATACCTAAATTGGATGACAACAAATGGATATGCTAAAGTTCAAGACGAAATTGTTAATAATAACAGCAGAATGTTGATTAATACGTCACTGATTACAGACACTGTCACATTGTGGTTGCTATCAATCACTACAAAAGTGTAGCTATCGTCTACTTTCGTTTTGTTTACATCGGTATAAATGTCAGTTTTGAATTTCGTGTTCAGTTCATGTTTTTCAAAGGTTTTGTAATTGATTGTGTTTCAAGCATCGATGCTGTAAAGTCGATGCGGTAAAGTGTAAGCGTGGGGTGACGTCATACGTGCATAGACTTATTGTTCGTTAAGAGACTTCTATATGCTAGTAGTCGAACTAGTCAAATATTTCAAATAGTGTTGCCGTCTAAACAAGACATTCAAAGTCTTGTCTTGTCTTGAATTATCAAGACAAAGACTTCACTTAAGTCTTGTCTTGAAATATCAAGACTTCACTAAGTCTAAGTCTAGATTAATAAACTCTTTTCTTGTCTAATATCAAGATTCTTGATTATTTTCAAGAGTCTAGATTAACCGAGTGGTTTACTTTACCTACTACTACTTAGTTTATCTAGACTCTTGAAAATTGTCTAGATTTTTGGCAAGAGTCTTGATCTAGATAAAGCAAGTCTTGCCTTGTCTTGAAAATCTAGACAAGACAAGACAAGACAAGAGTCTAGAAAGTCTAGATCTAGACGGCAACACTAATTTAAAAAAATTAAATTGTTAAAATTATAAGAATATAATACATTTATAAAACGACGACAGCGCCTCTAAAGGTTTTTAACGGCAACTTGAAATGCAGACCACTATTAACCTCAAAATATATCTGTTTTGAAACTGAACCAATATTTCGACTCGAAACGATTGTTTATTATAAATTCGCGGCTGTTAAAGTGTGAAGTGATTAACAATAACACGTCTTGTGTTATAACAATATAATCGTTTCCGCGATGGATGCAGTAATTTGTTTATTGCAGTCGCGAGTTGTAATGCACGATGCAAATCAATCGTATGCAACGGAGCCACACCCTGTGCAACCAATTGTCATGTGTCGATTACACGGGGACTCTCAAACAGCGGTCTCTTATCACAAATGGGGTCGTTCTGTATATTTTTACTTCCCACCTCTACTATGGTGTCCGAAAAAAATATTTCGAGATTTTAACAGATCTTCACGTTTTGAGACCCTAGCAATCGTTTAAGATCATTTTCTGACCGATGTCTGTTGGTGTGTGTGTGTGTGTGTGTGTGTGGGGTCAATTTTTCGCCTTCGATATCGTAAAAACGGAACGACTTACGGCCATGCCGATTGTTCTATTGTGTTTATCAGCCTTTAACTTAGATCTGATTAGATTTTGAGTCAAATCGGTTCAGTGGATCCTGAGATATTAAAAAAAATGTTCTCAATGTCACGTATTAACGTAGGTAAAAAAAAATTTAATGAATTCTAGATGTTATATTATAACATGAAAAAGATGTAAATATTTTTTTCTCTAAAATGCACAGTTTTCGAGAAAAAAAATATTTTACAAAAAAAAATAAAAATTGTACGTAAATCAAGGTAGGTAACCATGATTTTTGCTATATTAAGCTAGCCATCAGTAGATTACCAAACAAAAATGAGGGCCATGCTTTTTTTCAAAGAATAAAAAAAGAGTGTTTATTTTTTGCAAATATTTACTAGGTGGGAAGTATAGGACTGGTTATCAGTCGAATTTTTTTAAAGTGTAATTTCTTGTTCGATGTCGGGCTGCTTGTTAAACATTTAACCCCCCTGGGGGGGGAACATTGAAATTTGGTTGCTATCGCAAATTGCATTTCATTGTTCTTTGGGAATTAGCGCTCCCAGGGACCCGAGTTCGTATCAGTCGGTTTGTGTATACCGGCTGTCCTCTAAAAATGAGGGGAATAATAAATCGTTATGAAAAGTATATATGTAATTGAAAAAATAGGGTTGTAGCGCAGTTTCCCTACAAAACAAAGGGGCTCTATTGACGTGTTTTAACAAAATTTGGACAAACTGACTTTTTCCAAAAACGTTTTTTGGACTCCAGGGACGTCAAAACGAAATGGTATTTAAAATTATTTTCTAAATTCGCGTTGCATCTATTGAGTACCACTGCAATTTTTGCATGTTATTGTATTCTAATAATTAGATTTAAATGAATAATGGTAAACCGCAGGTACATATTTTATACTCTGTGTTCATAAATAATAACTGACATTTGATTTTTTTGCACGGTGTACACTTGTAAATGTCTGAAAATTAATATATTTGTAACAGTCAAGTCAAAACGAAATGAAATAACTATTATATTTATTTTATTTATTTATATATTTTGATATACCATGAGAGACATTTAAAATAACAATTTTTATTTTTATCAACATATTAATAAATTTATAATCAATAGTTTTAGCATTATAATATTACAACAAATTCTGTTTAAACAATAAACAAACTAAAACAATAGCATCATAAAACATCAAATAAAATTCATCAAAAATTAACAACAATATAATTATTAATTAACAATTTTATTTACGACGTGGTAAAGATCCTGATGATTGACTTCGTCTGCGATTCGGTTCTAACGAATTCCCAATAAAACTTCGATAAACAAGACGCCATAGTGATTCGGATTTTTTCGAATTCAACGGAGACAACTTCAAATCATCAGCTATGTATCTCAACTCTTTACCCATCTCTTTCCAATTAGTTGTTCTTCGTTGATCCAAAAACTCATCAAAACTTCTATAACTGCTTTCGGGACTATAGGGATTCGAATATCTTCGTTGTGTCGAAGGACTCAATGAAAATGAATCATCTTCAGGAAGGATTCCCCAAGTTTTCATCGGTTTGGATTTTTTAAACTCATCGTATGTTTGAAAGGTTTGTTCAGGAATTAGATTCATTTTATTACCTGGATTAGAAAATCTTCTTTGATTCAAATGTGTACCGGGACCCAACGGAGCACTTCTTGAGAACGGTTCCTGTCCATCCGGAGGCATTCCCCAACTTCCCATCGATTCGGAATGCTCATATTCATCTAAACTTTGAATGCTTTGTTCAGGAATTAATTTCATTTTATTACCAGGATTAGAAAACCTTATTTGATTCAAATGTGTACCGGGACCCAACGGAGCACTTCTTGAGAACGGTTCCTGTCCATCCGGAGGCATTCCCCAACTTCCCATCGATTCGGAATGCTCATATTCATCTAAACTTTGAACGCTTTGTTCAGGAATTAATTTCATTTTATTACCAGGATTAGAAAACCTTCTTTGATTCAAATGTGTACCAGGACCCAACGGAGCACTTCCTAAGAACGACTCTAATCCATTCGAGGACATTCCTAAAGTTCCTATCGATTCGGAATGCTTAAACTCGTCGAAATTCCTATCTTGTGGATCTAGTTTTGTTTGATTGATTGAATACTGATTCAAATCAGGTAATATTTTATTTTCTTCAGCATACATTCTCCAGGTTCCTTTCGATTCGGAACTCTTCCGATTTTTCTCGCAGTTAGATTGAGTATCATCGTAGCAACCATCTTGTTGACTCGACAGAAATTTTTCAAATTCGATATCGCGACTCGAAGAAACTCGACCACCGAAATTAGACGTCGTCCTGCGATAATCGACTTCAATTACTGATCCAAGAGATCTTCGTTTAAATCTGGAATAATTTTCCCGACCAGAATTTTCTTCGAACAAACATTTAAGTGGCGGAGTTTGTGTAGCACTGTTTCGTAATTTCTTGTAGCAGAACTCGGACGACGTTTCTCCAGATAAAAACAAGTCATCATCATCTTCACAGGTGGTTAATAAATTTTCGGTCGATGATGGTTTTTGCCAGCGACGATTACGAGGTGATTTTATCAGAATTGGTGCAGTTTCCGAAGTTGTTTTAACACAGTTGCTTACCTGAAGCAGGCCACTTTGGTTGCTTGTTAAATAATCCGACATTTTATTTTGTTATATTTTAATTTAATAATTTTTAGTTTCTACTATTCTTTACTGATTTTTGATAGGAACTGAATTTTATGTTTGTAAAAATAGATTTCTAATGACCTTACATTCGTAATCATTATTTTAAACTTCGAGATTACATAATTAAGGCTGATTTACAATAATATTATAAGTCGAAACAACATACTGTGTGGAACAAAACTGTTTAAAACCGTGTGAGGTTGAAACAAGGCATTAATTTTTTTTGCCACCAACAGTTAAGGTTATTTAGGCCTAGCACTAATTCATATTTTCAATTTATTATTTTCCAATAATAAATTGAAAATCCAATATTTGACACTTTTACAAGCTCTCGGAATAGAAGCTGAGAACTGGGGGCTTGTAACAGAGAACACTTCACTGTGCGTGGTCCGACACGCACTTGGCCGCTAAATGCAACACCCTGTATGCATGACTATTCCATTGTTTTAATATAATTCATTTTATTAATTCAGAGTTACTGCGCAGGCTCCTTAAATAGCCAATAAACAATGGTACGGAAATTAACGACTATTATTAAATATTAACGACTGATTAAAACATAGAAAACTGTTTATAGGCATGCGTATTAAAATTATTATGTAGGTGTTTGAAACGTTTTTATACAGGGTGATTCTAAACGTCGGGTGTTATACTGTCGAAGTTGTCTGATTTCATATACAATCGGGTGATTTCAGATATTGTAATCCCGTTCCTGAAATACGTTTAAATTCAACAGGGATTCTGAAATTTCAGGTTTAGAAGGCCTATAGTCACTGGTGACTGGTGAGTGATCGGGCATCAGAACCTTTACCATATTTTATTAATAATTAAAAATTTTGGTTCATAATTATTTTAAAAGCGGGGGTTGTAATCTCTATGATAGTTTATTAGTCGCAACCCCCGCTTTTATAATAATTATGAATCAAAATTATTAAATATTATTTTTTCCTTTTTAGTACATTTCAATAAAAGCTTGTCTCTAAAACGTTTTTTTTACTAATATTTTATTTTGTTCATTTTAGTCTTTCAAAATTTTATCCCCCTTTGACACCCGTAGGGGTTGAATATCGAAAAATCCTTTCTTAGTGGATGTTTACGTCAGAAAAGGAACCAACTGTCCAAATTCTATGATAGTTCATTAGTCACGACCCACGCTTTTATAATTATGAACCTAAATTATTAAATATTATTTTTTCCTTTTTAGTACGTTTTAGTAAAAGCTTGTCTCAAAAAAGTTTTTTTTACTAATATTTTATTTTGTTCACTTTAGTCATTCAAAATTTGATCCCCTTTGACACCCGTAGGGGTTGAATTTCGAAAAATCCTTTCTTAGTGAATGCTTACGTCAGAAAAGGAACCAACTGTCCAAATTTCAAGTTTCTAGCTTCATCGATTTGGCCTGGGCGTTGATTAGTCAAAAAAACCCTACATCCCCGTTTGAACCCCTTAGAGGTTGAATTTATTTCTAAAAACGATTTATTCATGTATTGTCATCGGGAATGCATATGTGTACCAAATTTTAAATCGATCGGATACGTGGAAGTCGTTCAAAATTGACTTGCAAGTTTTGACTTAAACAAACAAACTAACATACAAACATTGCAAGTTAAATAAAAGCTTGTAATAAAAATGAATTATTATTCTGCTATCGATTTGATGCTTTCCGTCATATTATCTGTTAAATTCAATAAAAATTTTAGTAGTGTTGTCCGGTAGACTTTTGTACGGTCGGAGCTTCAGTATGGATGTAGCCTTATCGATACTCCGCTCCTATATATACATGTTAAAGCAAAATATAATAATCCAAATCAAAAGCCAGACTCAAAACGGGCAAAGTATTATTTTAGCAAAATATAATATATCGCAGCGTCTTGTACGCTGGTCGACACAACATAATGATCTCTAGCCCTTTGACTGCTCCAGACGTATATATACGATTACCTGGATTACTGCTCCAGCCGTATATTTACGTTCGGGCTGGAAAAAATACTTACAGCGATAAACTGCTACCGTCGTATATATACGAGCAACGCCTATCAGATCATACTGGCCAATCCGGAAGTTTTTTGCGATTAACCGCAGAATTTTTTTACAGCGATAAACTGCTACCGGCGTATATATATGCACAACGCCTATTAGAATACCAATTATGAACTTTGTTGTGATTTTTTTCTTTCAAAGTCAAAGCGTATGTACACGTGTTTTACACGTGTATACATGCACTGACTGTTCTGTTTTTGATAAAAATATATGTTTTAAACAAAAAAGGCAAAAAAAAAACAATTTGATATAATTTGACGGAAAAGGCTAGTCAGATGTAAAAATCCATACCCTCTGTGTGTCCTTATCTTAATGACCAGCGCTTATGACGACACGAGTATTTTCTTATATATAAACAAACATTCGTAGACTGAACTTCTCGCAATGACGTCTCAACCTTTCAATAATTAAGTATTAATAACTAGACGGAACATAAATAATAATCAATAACCAATAATAATGTTTTTTCGCTAACATACATGTAGCCGTTAAACAAAAGTGGTTGTATACTATTTATTAGTTACTACTTACTATAAGAAGGCAGTAAGTTAATCAGTTAAAGAATCAATGACCATATTAGCTTAGCGCGAACATGTTTTATGTTGGTACGTCGTAGAATATTAATTGCGAACCAGCTACGATCTTTGGTCGGCTTCTATTGAGATTGGAAGCCTGTTTATAGATCCATGGACTGCACCCAACTTCATAGTGCTATTTGTTATTCAAATAAAATTCAAATACGTTAGAAACAATCGACAGTTTGTTAACGAGAAAATTTTTGAAATTAAAGTTAAGATTCAAATTTTGCCCGGAGTAATAACAACATGTGAATCTGTGAAAATTTCAACTAGCTACCTCTTATAGACCGAGAGCTAGTGACAATTTTTTGGTGTTATTTATTCAAGGCCTTATTTTTGTGAAGATGTTGAGGGAGGCATATTAAAGTGCCCTGAGTAAGGGATTTTGCTGGATAGCGATATGGGAGGGATGCAGACCACCCCCAACATGTAACAAAAAAATGGTCACAATTATTATTGCTTCAAGGCTGAAATTGTTTGTATAGCTTGTCGGTGACCCAATAATACCATTATAATATTTGCAGATCGATTGGTCAGTATTAAAGGGGTGGCAGATCACCCTAAACGTGTCATGTATCCGACGAAATTTATATTATGAGTTCAAGGTTCAAATTTTAATATGTTGTTACGGCGACTGTTTAAAATATATGTTTCAATTTGCAGAACAAAATGTCGGAATTTGCCCCCTCTCTTAGAGGGAAACTTGCTCGCCTAAGTGTTTATATCGTTCTGCAAGGGGGTTAATACCGACATTTTGTTCTGGAAATCGAAATATACGCTTAAAACAGTTGCCGTAACAACATATTAAAATTAGAACCTTGAACTAATAATATAAATTTCGTCGGGTACATGACACGTTTATGGTGATCAACCACCCCTTTAATACTGATCAATTGATCTGCAAATATTATAATGGCATTATTGGGTCACCGACAAGCTATACAAACAATTTCAGCCTTGAAGCAAAAATAATTGTGACCATTTTTTTTGTTACATGTTGGGGACGGTCCGCAACTCTCCCACACCGCTATCTAGCAAAATCCCTTACTCAGGGCACTTTAATATGCCTCCCTCAACATCTTAACAAAAATAAGGCCTTGAATAAATAACACCAAAAAATTGTCATTAGCTCTCGCTCTATAAGAGGTAGCTAGTTGAAATTTTCACAGATTGTGTGTTGTTATTACTCTGGGCAAAATTTAAACCAAAATCAGACAATGTCTCTTATTTTTAATTGTAGCCTTAAATCACTGTGGAGCGGCCTTAAAACATTCAAAATATGCAGACAGCGTTGGCGGTTGTTGAAACAAAACAATGTGCACATGTTTGGCAGTTTTTCTTTTGAAGCACTTCTTCAACGACCGGGCCGCTCGGTGGTCTATCATAATTGCTGTATTTTTACGAAGCAATTTACAACAAGCCAAACATTTTTTGTTTTAATAAATCTTTTTCAGTGAGAAAAAATATGTCGTTTATGTACGTCATAATTAAAACACTTTTCGAATTTTAATTAACCATTTTTTTGGTTTTTAATGGGTTTATTATATATGTTTTCTTGGTTTATACTAGGTGTTGTCAAACTAAAACGTTACAGACATTTAAAATTTACATTTTTTTACTTCGTGTTCCGCTTTAGATATTTTAAAAAACTCGGGTCGCGGTGCCAAACCCTGCAACAACACCGTGTATTTGCTAATACAGGCATTGTGGCTTTATTATTTGAACTTAAGTTTGTTTTTGGGCAAAATAAAAAATTTAACCCCTTAATACATCCCTTAAAATAATAAATTTTTTCTTAATTACAATCAATGCAACCTCTGTACCAAATTAAAAACACCCTTCAGTAGATATAAGTAAATCTGTATGCGCAGTGTTCTCATGACATTTGTAAGTTCGGTCCTGTCGGGCGGATTTTAATACAATTTAAGTAGCACTAAAGGGTTAAATTTCAATTTTGAAACGATTCTGAGATTTTTTTCGGTATTTTTGGGCCCAAAAACATTTTGAAACCCCTCAAAACCACCCTTAAAATAGTCCGATTGGGCCCATTTTAAATAAACGTCGAGAAATTTTGGTTCGACTCCTAGGTCCCGCCATCCGACCGATGCCAACAGGCTATTATAATAAATGGTCGGCCCGGCTTCGTCCGAGTGAAAAAAGTTATCTCAGAAACTATAGAACCGATTTCAATTTTTTTTCACTGTTCGATAGGTGATGCTTTGCAGTAATGTATTAAAATAAATCATGAATTCATAGCACCCAGGCGAAGCCGGACTGGACCGCTAGTATTAAATAAAATGTAACTTACCTATAATGTTGGTCTATGCTTTTAGAAAAAAACCTTTTTAACAAAAAAAAACCTTCAAAAAGCCACTAAAAAGAGGAAAATAATGAAATTTTGAAGTCTGCGCCAATTTAATAAAATATGAAGTCGGTTAAAAAGTATAGTATAGTGATTAATATCTTCTTTTTAACCAACCTCATATTTTATTAAATTGGCGCAGACCTTAACATTTCATTATTTTCTTCTTTTTAGTGGCTTTTTGAAGGAGGTTTTTTTTTGTTTAAAAGTTTTTTATTTTTACTTTTTAGTATCAAAAAGTGACATTTACCTTAAATGAATCACACGCCGTTACTCACTTTTATTAAACCGACTTTCTTACGCTGTCTGATGTGTCAAAAAGTGACATTTACCTTAAGGAGTCACACGCCGTTACTAACTTTTACTAAAATCAACCGAACTACTGAACCGATTTTGATGAAATTTCTATGGCACCACTCTGAAAGTATATCCTTTCAAATAAAAATCGGTTTATAAATGACGGAGTTCTGAGTAACAAACATAAAAAAAAATACAACCGAATTGAGAACCACCTCCTTTTTTTTAAGTTCGTTAAAAATAGATAGATAGATAGATAGATAATTTATTGTGAAACTAAAAAAAAGTTTTCAATAATCGTCAACAAATTCGAGAAAATAATATATATTACAATAATTATCTATTGAGAAAATATTTGCTAGCAAAAGCTAACAAAATCTGTCAGGCTTTTAGAATGATAAGATTTTGGTACATTGCTTAAAAAATTTTTAAACCTTATTTCTTCTTATTTAATTAGTAGATTCCTTACAAAATATCGGTAATGTAATAACTTTTATATTTTATTTCGAGTCGAAAAAAAAGGTAATTTATTGTTCATTGTAAATTAACAAAAATGCCATTAAAACACTATTGTTCGGTAGTAAAACAAAGTTATAAATATTAATACGGAAGTATTGTAAAGTCTAAATTAGTGCCCGGTGCGTACCGCTTACCGACCGCCGTGCCGGTGTCCTCTTTCATTTGAATCCAAAGACCTCTTCGGTCTTCTGATAATGAGTATCGTTGTAGTGGCTGTCTCAAAAATACTATTGTAGCAAACCCCAAGATGTTACGCCACTGCCTTCAACAGAAACCACGAGAAAGAAAGCTTACAGCAGTAAAGCGTGAAATGGTATCCAAACAACGAGTACCTGCCGGAATGTTCTAGAGAACGCGAGAACGTACTAGGCTGGGCTGCGCGACCTATATAAGCGAAGTACGAGTGAGTCAGGCGGTCAGGCGACGGTGTCACGCAAACGGGAATCAGTAAGTACAGTGAAATAAATATTGATCAGTCAACGGGAATCAGTCAGTGTAGATTGTACTGTGACAGTGTTGAACACCGAACTGATATAAAGACCGTGATATAAATTCACCTGATAAAATAAATATTAGTGTAGTTAATTGTATATATAGTTAAGTGTTATTTAAGTGGCTCGTTTAGTTCAATAATCACCGTTTAAGTTTTTTTTATTGTTAGAATTGACTTTTCGTTGTTGCAGTTATTGTATATAGTTAATTGTTACGAATTATTGTAGATAAATATTTATTCCGCCAATTCAGAAAACAGTTTTGTAACACTATAATAACTTCGCCTGTCTTCCGTTTTCGAATCAATAGTTGTTTTTGATGTCGGTTCAATTTTTGAAGTAAAACTTCAATAGGGGCGCGGTAGGTGAATTAAATATGGAAGTGTCTCCTGAATCGACCGGTCGGTAACTTGGATCTATAATCTAAAGAACCGATCGGTCGGTTCAGTAGACACTCCCGTTAAATATACTCCAAAACACTTATTATTACAAGCTTTTATTTAACTTGCAATGTATGTTAGTTTGTGTGTTTGTTTGTTTAGGTCAAAACTTGCAAGTCAATTTTGAACGACTTCCACGTATCCGATCGATTTGAAATTTTGTACACTTATGTATTCCCGATGACAATACATGAATAAATCGTTTTTAGAAATTAATTCAACTCCTAAGGGGTTCAAACGGGGGTGTAATTTTTTTGACTAATCAACGCCCAGGCCAAATCGCTGAAGCTAGAAACTTGAAATTTGGACAGATGGTTCCTTTTCTGACGTAAGCATCCACTAAGAAAGGATTTTTCGAAATTTAACCCCTACGGGTGTCAAAGGGGGGTAAGATTTTGAAAGACTAAAATGAACTAAATAAATATTAGTAAAAAAACTTTTTAGAGACAAGCTTTTATTTAAATGCACTAAAAAGGAAAAAATAATTTTTAATAATTTAGGTTCATAATTATAAAAGCGTGGGTCGTGTCTAATAAACTATCAGAGATTACGACCCACGCTTTTATAATTATGAACCTAAATTATTAAAAATTATTTGTTCCTTTTTAGTGCATATAAATAAAAGCTTGTCTCTAAAAAGTTTTTTTACTAATATTTTTTGAAGTATGTTAAAAATGACAAAGGGCACCGTAATTAATTAATTAAACGTAGAACAACCTCTATAGTTTTATAATGACGTCATATCTGTCAAAAAATATTAAAATGACATACATAATACAAAACACAAGCAAACTATGACGTAACTATGGTAGTTTGCGTCACACATTTTTTGTAACGTATCATTTTTTCGTCTCGTATCATTTTACCCCCTATACAGGGTGAATTCGACCACCCGTATCAGTCGTTTTTTTCGAAAACGGTTAGTCGTAGAGAGTTGTGTCAAAAATTTGTATTATAAAAGCCCTTATAAAGAATCGAATGGTGATATTTTTTTTTCCGGGAAGGTCGGCTTCCCTATTAGTTTGCTCCAAAATGTCCAGAACTCCGGAATTATAAATGTAACGATAGGTCGAAAGTGCTATTGTTGAAAAGATCTTTAAAAAATTAGTAAGTTTTGTACGGATTTTTTTTTTTTTACTGCCACCCCTGTTAAGTAATATTTGTTTGAAATTACTAAATTAAAATGTCATAATAACGAACTTTTTAAAAGTCCGCATTTAAAATCTAGTTACCTATCTATTGATCATTAAACACTGAAGAAGTACACTCACAGTATAACCAGAAAAGTTCAGTAGTATGTATTAAAGAGTAAATGGAAGACAGTTTGAACACTTGTGACAATGTCTAAGGTTGCTAGATTTTTAATGCCGACTTCGATCGTTATTATGAAATTTTGATTTAATAATTTCAAACGATTGTTACTTAACAGGGGTGGCAGTAATTAAATAATTTTTCCTACAAAACTTGCCTATTTTTTAAAGAGCTTTTCAACAGCACCACTTTCAACCTATCGTGCTTTCTAAAATTCCGGAGTTTTGAACATATAATAATTTATATTTATACTTATAGAAATTTACAGGGGTGGCAGTAATAAAAAAAATTTTCCTACAAAACTTGTTTATTTTTTAAAGATCTTTTCAACTATACCACTTTCGACCTATCGTTACATTTATAATTCCGGAGTTCCGGACATTCTGGAGCAAACTAATAGGGAAGCCGACCTTCCCGGAAAAAAATTATCACCATTCGATTCTTTATTAGGGCTTTTATAATACAAATTTTTGACACAACTCTCTACGATTAACCGTTTTCGAAAAAAACGACTGATACGGGTGGTCGAACTCACCCTGTATAGTAGGTAGCTACCGCCCGGAAAGATGTATCTCGAAGTCAAAAAACGATTATATTTCGTGTAATGAAGTTCTATGATAGAATTTTATGTGGCAGCCTTTATAATAATTTTAATAATGAAGAACTGAAAACGGCGGACCGCCGGGCCGAGAATCAAATTTCAGCCGGATTTCGGACAAATAACAAGTTTATTTCTCTGTTATAACATTGTTAACTACTTCAATCGTAAATTTCACTTTCTGGACATCAACTGTGAACTAAATAGGCATATCAGTTACACGAAACTACAGGTTCGGCTTTTTATTTTACGATCAATTTCATTGCCTATCGCATCGGTCGTATTTTTTAGTTTTCTTAAAAATGCACAATGTAAAAAATTAAAAAAACTCGGGTCGCAGTGCCAAACCTTGCCGACAATTGTATTTGCTAATACAGGCATTGTGGCATTATTATGTGAACTTAAGTTTGTTTTTTGACAAAATAAAAAATTTAACCCCTTAATACATCCCTTAAAATAATAAAATTTTTCTAAATTTCAATATTAGACATGGATTTTATCAGTACACCCAATTAAATACACCCTTTCATAAGTAAATCCGTATCAACAAACTAGTGTTTTCATAAAATTTGAAAGTCCGGTCCTGTCGGGCCGATTTTATTAAAATTTTAGCAGCACATTTTAATCTTTACTAAAGAGTTAAATTTCAATTTTGAAACGATTCTGACAAATTTTTCGATATTTTTGGGCCCAAAAACTTTTTGGAACCCCTAAATACAACCCTGAAAATGGTCCGATCGGGCCCATTTTAAATAGGCTTCTTGCGGTGATGGGTTCCAATGTGTGTACCAAATTTCGTTTCAATCGATTAAGTCTGTCGTGAGTTATCGTGTACACACATATATATATATAAATATAAATATATATATATATATATATATATATACATACATATATATATAAATATTTTTAAAAATGGTGCCAAAGTGTTCAGGAGGCTATGAAACGTCGAGAAATTTTGGTCCGACCCCTAGGTCCCACCATCCGACCGACGCCAATAGTGTATGTGCCATATGGCAAATACACTAAAAAAACGGACATGGGTTAGAGTCGCGCGCCGAGGGTTCCGTATTTTTTGCTTTTGAATTTAGAAAAATACAGTAAAGTGCCGCTAATCTGGATCAGTTAAAACTGGCTCAATCCGCATTAGTGAAAAATCTGGATTACTGGAGCAATATTAATAAGTAATTATAAGCAAAGCATAATTATAAAAGCGTAGGTCGTGACTAATAAACTATCATAAAGTTTACAACCCACGCTTTTATAATTGTGACCTAAATTTTTAAAAATTATTTTTGCCTTTTAAGGGCATTAATTAAGTTTTTAAAATGTTTTGTTGTTGCCATGCTCTTAAACCGTAACATAGGTATATAAATCTAATTCACTCTACCAGCTAGTGATGAGCAAAATTGATAGACGCTAATGACCTCTGTTGTCGAGCGTCTATAATCTACAATTCATTCATTTAGCAAAATTGATCTTGGTCTTGGTCTTGCAGAAAAGCAAGATCAAGAACAAGACCGCAGGATTAAATACGCAAGACCAAGACTACTACGGTCTTGGTTTTGTTTTGCTCATCTCTAGGTACTCTCTCTGAGGGCAGTATAGCCTAGTGAATAGCGTACTTGGTACCGCAGCCTCTAAACTAGACCGTCGTGGGTTCGAATCCCACCTGCGCGCATGGATGTTTTGTGATGTTATTTAGTTTTAAGAAAGTTGTTATTTAGTGTAGTTGAAAGACGCTACTGACCTAAGTTGTCGACGCTTCTATAATCTACAATAAATAAAAATAAATCTAGGTACCTACTCTACCGTGCGTAAAGAAGTTTCACTTCACAAAACGCCTCCCCTGATGCGGCCCTGGCGTTTGAAGTGCTTGTATGTTGTAGGCGAGGAGAACACAGTGGGTCATGTCATCTTTGACTTACAGCAACAATAGTCTAACCATTTTATTGCAACAACAGAAGTCTTTCCATGTTGTACACACAACAATACATGCTGCTTACTGTATTATAAATACTATGGAAGTAACCACACGTTATAGTAACAGTGATATAACAATAATAGCAACAATATTCATAATATAATCATAATAAAGAGTGTTTATCTAAGGTTGGCATCACTACTGCACCCAATGTTTAAACAATTGCATGCCAGGTTTCCATGTTCTTTGCTATCATTTTATTTGGCTCATTTTCGTTGAACTTCTTCGGTGGTCCAACCTGAGTTGGGACCACAAACCGCACCAGAAGTGGACTCGCAGAAGCGATCAAGTCCGTCATTTTGTTGGGTGCATTAAATACGAGAAAGTAAGTTATGTTTTAATTCGCCAATAATAATATTTGGGTTGCATATAGGGTTGCCAGATGTCCCGTATTTTACGGGTTACCCCGTTTTTCAGGCTAAGATAATACAAAAACCCATAATTTCGAAAATAAAATACGGGGTAAATAAAGCTCCAAGTTACAAGTCAAATGTAATTGCAAAGATTTTTATATATTTGGTTCTCAAAATGAAGATCTTTTAAAAGCTTTCTTCTAACCATAAATATAAATTTAAAAATTAGATTATCTTCATTAAACATTGCTGTTTTAATTGTCTCCCGTAAAAATATCTAACACCCGTATTTTTTATTCTGGTAACCCTTTAATCAACTAGCGGCAGGTGGCAACCCTAGTTGCATCCCTGACGATTAGATTGTGAACATAATATAATCACATTTTTTATTTATGCAGAAATAATATATACTGTAGCTGTCAAACTTTTTATGACCTAGACTGTACTCACAGAAAAACAAATGACGGATCTATATATAGAATCAAAAATAGGTAAAAAACTTTTAAGTTAAACGATTATATTTTAAATCATCAGCTGTACCAAAAACTAGAAAGTAATTAGGACACAAACCATGGGGCACTTTGTGTCGCTGCGTCAGCGGAATAAATAATAAAAACGTGGGGTGCATTTGAAATATTTCTATTGATGGGCTTGAAAACACATTTTTCTAGACAATCCGTTCTTATTTAATAATTATACAGTCGTTATACAGATTTTTATGCGCCCCACGTTTTTATTACTTATTACGCTGACGCAGCGACACAAAGTGCCTCTTGGTTTGTGTCCTAATTACTTTCTGGTTTTTGGTACAGCTGATGATTTAAAATAAAACCGTTTAACTTAAAAGTTTTTTTTACCTATTTTTATTTTCTAGTTTTTAGTTTGATTTCTGGCCCGTATGCAAATTCCTCATCCTTTCAACTGTCCACCTCCTGATTACATCATCAGAGCCTCGTTACCAAGTTGAAATTATCATAATATTGTATTGTCACGGGAACTCAATGTGTGTGCAAAGTTTCATAAGAATCGGTTAATATAAGTAGAAGTAGTTGAAAAAGCTGACGCAAGATTTGGAACAAAGATAGTAACAAACAAATATACGGGGTCAAACCGTTTAAAAAGATCGATGTTCAAGTTAAATTTTGACCAAAATGAGTAGAAAAATGGTGTTTAGAAGTGCACGTCGTACAAAAAACTATGCTAAATGCAATTTAAGAAAAATATCATTTCATTTGAACAATAATTATTTTTCGAGCGGGCCGATCGATATTTTAATTCCATAATAATGCTTTTGTTTTTTTAATTTATTTTTATTATTTATCATTTTTTCAAAATATGTTCTACAACCCAGCACTACAATATTATGATAATTTCAACTTGGTAACGAGGGTCTGATGATGCAATCAGGAGGTGGACAGTTGAAAGGATGAGGAGTTTGCATAATTATACGGGCCAGAAATCAAACTAAAAACTAGAAAATAAAAATAGGTAAAAAAACTTTTAAGTTAAACGGTTTTATTTTAAATCATCAGTTGTACCAAAAATTAGAAAATAATTAGTACACAAACCAAGGAACACTTTGTGTCGCTGCGTTAGCGGAATAAGTAATAATCTGGGACTTTTAACAGACTAAAATAAAAACATTTGGCGCATAAAAATTTGTATAACGACTGTGTAATTATTAAATAAGAACGGCTTGTCTAGAAAAATGTATTTTCAAGCCCACCAACAGAAATATTTCAAATGCGCCCCACGTTTTTATTTTAGTCTGTTAAAAGTCCCAGATTATTACTTACTCCGCTGATGTAGCGACACAAAGTACCCTTTGGTTTGTGTCCTAATTATTTTCTAGCTTTTGGTACAACTGATGATTTAAAATAAAACCGTTTAATTACTTAAAAGTTTTTTTACCTATTTTTTTAAGTTAAAATCTAAAAAGCCAAAGCATTGCCTCTCTTATGAAATTCTTTAATATAATTAAAGCTTAGGTCGTAACGGTCCGTTAAATTAAATTTATATTTGGAAAAGTGTGAAAAATTCTTTGACATCGAGATTATTTAAATTTCAAAACAATTATATTAAACGCGTCTCAAGTCACCAAGTGAGTTGTATGTAAGTATAGAAAACACAGCATCCTTCTTTTGTTTCAGCCTCATTTGTTTCTCAACATCTGTAAGACAAAAGACGATGCCGTCACAGGCTGTTAAATCTGACAAAACTAAATATTTCCAATTAGTTATAATTTAGCGTTCATTATTTATATTAATCGAGAGGAGATGTCATTCGATGATGCACTACAGTACACTGTGTCCAGGAATGCTATATATTCATTTAATATAACTAGGCCCGTATTTAGAGATCCAGGGCCCCTAGGCACTTGACAGATCGGGCCTTCCGATCCCCAAAAAAAATTGTAAAAAAAATGAAAAAATGGAATTAATGGATTGGTTGGAAATTTAGCAAAAAAAAAACACTAAGTACTTGTTATTTATATTTCAACATTATAATGTAAAGTAGATAAACAGGCTTAGAAATCCAGGTGTGCAAGCTTTCACGGCCGGCATTGTTCCAAGTCTTCATGGTTTCCGGGCTTGTAGGCCGTGGTCCGGTGGTATTTCTACCTGACGTTTCGTCTACAACTGCGGTAGACATTCTCAAAGGCGATGTGACAGCGGTCGAAGTGTCCACAGAATTTCAACCGAAAAGATGAAGGCCTCAATCTCAGTAAAACCTGGACACCAGCACTCCTACTTACAAAACCAATGACCAATCATACAAGGACGGAATACGACCGAGTAGAGAACTCACCCTCACCACTACACACTGCACAGTTGACCAATTACAGAGAGACGGACTACGACCGAACAGAGAACACACTGGTACTAGACATAAAGAATTGGGAGGACACCAGTCACTGACACACTGACCTGTGAGCCGCCAAGGAGGACACTTCGACAGCTGCTATATCATCTTTGAGAATGTCTAATGCAGTTGTAGACGAAACGTCAGGTAGAAATATCACCGGACCACGGCCTACAAGCCCGGAAACCATGAAGACTTGGATCAAAAACGACTGATCCGATTCTGATTGCACTTTCTTTGAAATGTTTGCTATAAACACAAGAAAATAGAATATCTAGGCTTAGCAGAAATAGAATATCTAGGCGTTTCTATTAATAGAAACGCCTAGGTATTCTATTTCTGCTAAACCCACTTTAAAGTGGGCTTAGAAGAAACCAAAAAGACGACAATAACGCAAGCGAAGGTGCGGTTAATGGCTGAAATTTCAAATGACAAAAAAAATGTAATGATGAAAAAACACCTATAATAGTTAGTTATTTTTGAACATGGTGTACGATGGTTGGAACTATTCACCGTGGGTGCTTGGCCCCGTGTTTGTCTCAAATCAGAAGAGCTCCACTTGAAGGCGGCTGCCTGTCCATGGTTTGATTCATCAACACCGACCACAACCGTTAAAAAAGTTAATTCATTTTCACACTATGGTAATAATGTATTCAAAGACATGCGAAATCGTACGTGCCTTCATTGTAATAATAATATTATGTGTTTAGGGAATTTTTGTCGTTCAGTTGGCAAGCAGTATACAGTTCGATTTATATTATCCGCTCAGACACGGCGCGGGAACGTAGCGTTTCCGGTAAGATAAGAGTACGGAATACGTAGTACGGAACTCTTAAGCTCGATTTATATTATCCGGTCAGACACGACGCGGGAACGTAGCGTTTCCGACACACTGTAAAAAATGGATGTAAAAATATTTTGAAAGTTAAGGTAGAATTCGTTGGATTTTCTAAATGATTTTACATTATTATTTATTTTTACACAGAAAACTTCATAAAAACTTGGACTTTTACTGTAAAGTTAAACAAATTTGTGATTTTTACATAAAGTAAATTAAAATTACATAATTTGTGTAATATTCCAATAAAGACTGTAAAAATTACAAAATAAAATGTATAGTTACATATATAAAATGGATGAATACAAAACAAATTAATGTAAAATTAGTAACCACGCATGCGCAATGTGTTTTTATGGAAGATACGCGATGTGCGGGCGATACCTGTTATGACGCCATTGTCTCTTTGTGTGCCTATTACAGATTAATCAAACAAATGGACCATCGATAATCTATGTAATCGGTCTTCTCATTTCTTACAGTGCAAGACACACATTTTTACATGCATTTCAAATACGAGTATTTGATACGTGTCTGAACGGACGGGATCCACTAAGTATAAATATTCGTATTTGAAATGCATGTAAAAATGTTAGTCTTGCCGGAAACGCTACGTTCCCGCCCCGTGTCTGATCGGATAATATAAATCTCGACTTTAACAAGTAAGTCAGTTAGTCCATGAAGAAAAGCTGTACATAGATACACAGCATTCATAGTTGATTCTTTGTTGAGTGTCAATTGTTGATCTATGGCGCCTAAAGAATATTCTTGTCGTAAAATAGACGACCAAGTGTAGTTTGCTTATAAAGCTAAATTTATATAGTCGGTTTTTGGTAGATATAAATTAAACTCTAATCTCAAATTGGATTAAGAGTTATTGACGAAATTCTTTATTTATTTGAAAGGCCCATGTATGTACGCCGCGTCGATGGACATTCTGCATGAACGATTTGAGGGTATGGTTATCTCTGGAAGAGGTGACGTGAATTGGCCACCAAGATCGTGCGATTTGACCCCGCTAGACTTTTTCTTGTGGGGTTTTCTGAAGTCGCAGGTCTATGCCAATAAGCCGCAATCGACCGATGCCCTCAAAGTCAACATAACCCAGGCCATCGCTCAAATTCAGCCGGATCTATGCGGTAAACTGCAGAGTCATTGAAAATTGGACCTCTCGGATCCGTGCCACCGTGCGAAGCCGCGGCGGACATTTGAACGATGTCATATTTCATACGTATAATGGCATAGATGGGCTTTTCAAATAAATAAAGAATTTCGTTAATACCTCACACAGCTTGTTTTATTCCATTTCAACATCGACCCGCCCAAATTGGAAATCCCTTTAGTAAGTATGTAAGACTGACTGATAATTATTTTCTATACGTACTAATATAATATTCGTGCTATTGGCCAACTGTAGTTCAAATGACGTGCAGCCATTGGAATGGTCTGAACAAACAAATGAGCGTGAGGAGTCATCGTCAATGGAATAGGTAATTGTAACTTGGTATAAGGAACTAGGTACTACATAAGTACCTATGTGGCGTGCAGACATTTTTTTGTCTATGTATTTGCATAGATACTTATTTATATTATGATCGTCCGTGCTGTGACACCACTTAAGAGGTGTATGAAACAGTAAATTGCATTACAAGGGACGAAACATGGAAATACAAACAATTTCAGCCTTAAGGCAATAATAATTGTGACCATTATTTTTGTTACATGTTGGGGGCGGTCTGCATCCCTCCCATACCGCTATCTAGCAAACTCCCTTACTCAGGGCACTTTAATATGCCTCCTTCAACATCTTCACAAAAATAAGGCCTTGAATAAATAACAAGAAAAAATTGTCACTAGCTCTCGGTCTATCATTGATTGTAGGCTATAGGGGAGGTTAATGTAAAATGAAGCGAAAAATTATTTTATCCTTTTCATTGACATTCTGACTTATTTTTTGAAGTCGGTATTTTTAAAATTTTTTTATTTTGATCCATCACTCATTGATCCGTTTTTCATTTACGAATGCTTATATAATATGAGTGACAATCAATCAACATGATGAAACTTCTTCAATCGATAGTAAGTATTGGGTTTACATAATTGTGGGTGTTTGTGTATTTTAGACATTTCATAGAGGTAATGACACTCCGCTATGTACATACATCATACTTTAATTCAGCGGTCTCCAAACAGTTCATCCCAAAAGCGAACTCAGTCTTTGGCCTCCCTAGGCCGTTCAGTAGCAGCCGACCCTCCCTTTCTGTCGAACTTTTCAGCGTAAAAATAAGGGTTTAGTTTTTTAACATTTCGGCACGGATCCTTAAAAACGGACCAATGCGAACCAGACTCGCGCACCGAGGGTTCCGTACAATAATAAAAATAATGAGTAATTATAGTCGGGCCGCTTAACAGATGGAGCAATGAAAACGCATGCGTGATCACCGCGTGCAAAGTACCTGATTGGTTGCTTGAACGTTCGGAAACGAAACTATATGCGAAGGCCACGCCTGGGGCGCAAGCTATTCATGTGCTTTTCACGTGATCACTCCATCTGTTAAGCGGCCCGATTATAGGTAGGGGTAAAAAGTAAAAACTGAAAGATTTATTCATTTAAGCTTGGCTTTCAATTCTCTTACCGTTTGTGAGATAAAGTCTTGTGACAGACGGATGGACAGACATCGTAGGTTTAGGAATAGGGTTTCGTTCGGGGGTACGGAACCCTAAAAACAAAAAATTAATTGACAAATTACGTTACTCTACAAAATCTTTTATATATACCTAACACATGCACGCTTTTAGTGTTTTTTCGTATCTGTTTTGCGAACCTTAAATAGCCGTTTATTGACTAGTGACCATTATGTAACGCTTTTCAGTGCTATAATGGTTCATTATGTAACTAGTTACATAATGATCCATTATGCAACGATTTTAGTGCTATAATGAAAATACAGTTACATAATGAACCATTATGTAACTGTTCTTTTAATTCAATTAAATTCTAAAACCATGCATGTATAGTGCGTGCAACGCGCGTGTGCTAAATCTTTATGCGTCAGGCGCGATGTTTTCAGCACTCGTATTCGGCTCGCGATGCACACTCGCCAAGACCCGTGTGCGCTCGCCTACTACTCGTGCTAAAAACATCAGCACTCGTATTCGGTTCGCGATGCACACTCGCCAAGGCTCGTGTGTGCTCGCCTACTACTTGTGCTGAAAATATCGCGCCTGACGTATAAAGATGTATTTAGCACACTAGTTACACAATATACTATTATGTCTACTCTACCGTTTGGGAATCTCTGGTATTGTGCGAGTGGTTGACACTAATTGTATGTCTAACGCATTAGTAGGCAATCAAAGTGCGAAAAATACGTGGGAATCTGAACAGGTGGTGCAAATAACACTGCACAAAAAAACTAGCTTAATGTCAAGACATGTTTGATTTTTTTAAGGGATCATTCACAATTTTTAACCGACTTCAAAAAAAGGAGGTGGTTTTCAACTCGGTTGTATTTTTTATTTATGTTTGTTATCTCAGAACTCCGTCATTTATTAACTTCCCATTGGAAGTTATTGTAATGGGTCCGAAAATCAAAATCAAAATGTATAACACATTTTTATGTTTCAAGGGTACTACACTATTTTTACACTATTTTTAGAAAGATGTACGTACGATGTGTCCATTTCTTTCTAAGACGAAATCTCGAGAATGAAAAATGATATCGACTACTTTAGGGTGCCAATCGACGCGTATTAACGTAAATATGATCTGAAAGAATTTTTTTCAAAATCGGTTCAGCTGTTCTTTTTCTTAACCAAATAGACTCCAAAAAAGTAGATTTTACACAATATCTCGCGAATAAAAAATTATATTGACTTCGTAAGGGTGTCAATCGAGGCGTGTTAACATCATTTTGATCCGACATAAATTTTATAAAAATTGGTTCAGTCGTTTTTTTTTTTAATTATTGTTAAAAATAAATAATAATTATGTTTTAATGATTAAAATAATTACTTTTCTGTGTAATATCTAATTTAATTATTATTATTAAATATTTATCAAACTGGGAAGTTCGTCGTGTGGACCTCAAGGGTCGCACTTTAGTCCTAATAAACGACCCACCTCACGGCTTGTTTATAAAACGATTCGAAAAATTCTTTTATTATTTGAAAGGATATATTTTCAGATTGGTCCCATAGAAATTTCATCAAAACACTAAAACTTATTATTAGCGTTAAGGTAGGTATTATATTCATTAAATTTAATTGTATAGGCCGATTTTAATATATTTATGTTTAAACTGTGTGATTAAAAAATTATATACCTATATATTTTAAAAATAGAAAATCTGAAGTTTTCACTTCTGTCGTGTGGTCATAAGCACACACCTATTTTTTTTGTTGAAGATCACGTCCGAGAGGCGTACGTAAGTGATGGTAAAATACATGTGTTGTAGACTTTCGATTTCAGGCTTACCTATTTGATTTTATTAAATCGAATAAAAAAATAATATTTTATAAGATTTACGAAAGAAAACATCAAATCTCGAGTTACAAAAGAGATACGTAACACCTTTTTTTAACTGTATTTTTTACACATTCGATGTTTTTAATTCAATACGTTCTGGCTACTTGCTTGTAAATAATGAAGTTGGTTGTAAATAATGAAGAAGAAGTAACATCGTCAAGACTGAAGAGAAGCTACCAGAGTATGACTTTGACCACCCAAATACGTGAAAGAAATGGTTTTGTATTCTCTAACAAGCTTGTAAATGACCACTTGTGGGAGTAGACCACTGGTTGTAAGCGCCATTAAGTTAAACGGTTAGTAAATACAGTTGGATTTACGAATTTTTGGGCGACCGCGCATTTGGCGGTCCACGGGTCTCTTGAAGCCCTCTTTTCTGGCCATGCGAGCCATAAGATAGAGCGGTCTGTCTATACCCGTCTATCACAGGGGTCGGCAACCTGCGGCTCGCGAGCCGCATGCGGCTCTTATGATGTCAAGATGCGACTCTCCAGTTCCATGCGCAAATATTAATAATTATATTATTTTATTTTCAAAACTCATAAAAAATATTATACTGCAAAATAAACTGTAAACAGGATAAAAACACTCAACAGAGAACAGTGAGAAATAGGTGGAGTAGAGAGTATACGGACAGCTGACATTTTTTAAATGTGGCAACACTGTTCTGTTTGTTTAGTTATTGGTGCACTGTGTCGTCAACGGTCGCAGTCAGAACTTTTTTTTATATACCTAATCCTAATCAAATACCATAATATTGAAATAAAAATGTTAGTGGCTCTTTAAAAACTAGGAAATTTTGTAAATTGTCACTTTTGGCTCTTCCGTCTCTGAAGGTTGCCGACCCTTGGCCTAGTAGATAACGTACTTGCTACCGCAGCCTCTAGACTAGACTGTCGTGGGTTCGAATTCAACCTGCGCTCATGGATGTTTGGTGATGTTATTTAGTTTTAAGAAAGTTGTTATTTAGTGTAGTTGAAAGACGCTAATGACCTGAGATGTCGACGCGTCTATAATCTACAATAAATAAATAAATCCAATTCTAAAAAAAAAGCGGTGTGGGTCTTGGGACCCCCGACAGATGTGAAACATCAAAGAAAACGTTAATGAACTCGGTGGTATTCTCTATGTATACTAGTAAATATTTTTTTCAAAAGCAGCAACTAACTGTTATGCTGACGTAATCCTATATACTGCACTGTAACACCGCGTGTGATACAGTGCACGCCTGAGCCAAGAGAGAGAGAGAGTAGAGAGTGCCGCAGTGGTGGGGAGAACAGCAGCGAAGGAGCGGACCAACCATTTCGTTGCATATTTCCCCTCACGCGGCTGTTCACAGCCCGACATAAGATGTTTCACATCAAAAAAATGTGGGACCCCATTAAAATTCTACAATTTTTTACCTATGTCTGAGGGCAGTATAGCCTAGTGGTTAGCGTGCTTAGTGCCGCAACCTCTGGACTGGACTGCCGTGGGTTCGAATCCCATATGCGCTCATGGATGTTTTATGATGTTATTTAGTTTTAAGATAGTTGTTATTTAGTGTAGTTGAAAGACGCTAATGACCTGAGATGTCGACGCGTCTATAATTTACAATAAATAAATAAATAAATTTACCTATGTCTGGTCACAATCCATTAGGTCATTGTCAAATAAGGCTTTCTGTGTTGTGGAACCGCAGTCTGATCAAGTTCCCCAATGACTCGCGTCTCCAACTTTAGACTTATTAATAATGCGCATTCATTTTCAATTACATCAAACTGACGTATCGCTTTACAAAAATACTCACAATTTAATCGGACTTGGGTATAAATCTTGAGTTTTTTTTCTTCTTCAACACGATCACGTAGCAGAGCTTCTGTGTTCAGGTTTTTCTATTAACGTCAAAATAATCAATTAATCTCCAGTATAATTTAACTGTGGCTATTTTAACTAATAGTGTACGTCCACTTACTTAAAAATACGTTATTTTTTACCATAGGCGTGCGCAAAATTTTGTTCAGGCAGGGGCAAGAGTTATGAGAGTAAACATGGTATACAACAGGGTGGACATCTTAAACAATGCAGTGAAATATCTCGTAAACGGTACAAACCATAAAAAAATGTTTTATACAAAAGCTATAGAGATGTCAAGGGGGACAGAAGACTGTGATATAGATTTAACATAGGTGGAGTTGTGAAGGTCAGGCGAAGGTCAGCTTCGATTTTTTAATTGTAACAGTGCATTTTTATTCCAGAATACAATACAGTATTTAATAGTGAACAGTAAATTATCAAGGTACCTACATATCGGCTAAAGTTAATAAATATTGAGACATTTAAAAATTAAATAACAGCCAAAATGAACGACAATCAGATAAATTATGGCATAGCAGATAGCCATGATATTACGCACCGGCCTTCTTGGCTTGAATTCAATTCATAAAAGAACCGAACTGACAAAATTTAATTTGCTATTTAATTTGTAAATATCTCAATATTTACTAAGACCGCCCGGATAGCTTAATGGTAATAGCGTTAGACTGAAGATCGGAAGGTCCTCCTGGTACGATCCTAGGTTTCGGATCGCAATGTTTTTTTTTTCGCAAATATTCTGTTAATATATATTTTTTTACTTTAAAAATATAGGTAATTTAATTAAACTTAACACGGAAAAAAAATTGAAACACTAAAAAGAACAAAATAAAATATAAGTAAAAAAACTTTTTAAAAATAAATCTGTTAATTTTTTACCCCTACCTAACTACTTATTTTTTTTTTTTTTGTAAATCACCCACGTTACCTTATATAACAAAACACTCCTATTTAAGACTCTAAATGAATATAATACGTGACAAGCGTAATATTTTATTTCTTATTTTGATACTCCGTGGTGGTCCACTCTTAGATACATCATCAAATATTTTTATTATTTATAATGCTAAAGAGAAATCCATGACATTAACGCGCTTATACAGTGTGGCCTAACTGAAGTGTAACATATGAAAATTCCTATTATTATTTTCTTTTTATAGGATACTAGCGGCCCGGTCCGGCTTCGCCCGAACTGCTCTTTCGCTCCCGGGTGGTACATTACTCACTCGCTTCGCTCATTCGCTTGAATATTATAATTACAATACTCACTCGCTTCGCTCGTTCGCTCTCGGGTGGTGGGATTTATATACTAAATCTTTGTTTTATATACTTATACAGAATAATACATTACGCACTCGCTTCGCTCGTTCGCTCCCGGGTGAATTTTTCCGATGTTTTAATAGTTATTCTGTTAACTAGAGGCGGAGACAAATCCAAAAAATCAAAGATCATGAAAATCGGTCCAGCCGTTCTCGAGTTTATAAATGGTGTAACTAACACGACGCGTTTCTCAGTTGCTATGACTATATGCGTGGAGTGTTACACACATTAAAGAAATTTATCCTATATTTAAAAAAAACTTCCTCCAAAAAAAGCCACCTAAAAGAGGAAAAAAATAAAAAATTTGAGGTCGACGCCAACTTATTTCCTTATAGCGACTCCGTCCGGCTTCGCCCGGGTGCAATACACTACTCACTCGCTTCGCTCGTTCGCTTGAATATTATAAATACAGAACTCACTCACTTCGCTCGAATATTATAATTACATTACTCACTCGCTTGGTCAAGAATGCCCCCGAAAATGGTCAAGGATGCCCCCAAAAATGGTCAAGGATGCCCCCAAAAATGGTCAAGAATGCCCCCAAATATGGTCAAGGATGCTCCCAAATATGGTCAAGGATGCCCCCAAAAATGGTCAAGAATGCCCCCAAAAATGGTCAAGGATGCCCCCAAAAATGGTCAAGGATGCCCCCAAAAATGGTCAAGAATGTCCCCAAAAATGGTCAAGGATTCCCCAAAAATGGTCAAGGATGCCCCAAAAATGGTCAAGGATGCTCCCAAATATGGTCAAGGATGCCCCCAAAAATGGTCAAGAATGCCCCCAAAAATGATCAAGGATGCCCCCAAAAATAGTCAAGGATGCCCCCAAAAATGGTCAAGGATGCCCCCAAAAATGGTCAATTATGCCCCCAAAAATGGTCAAGGATGCCCCCTAAGGCTATTTGGGCCTAGCACCAATTCATATTTTCAATTCATTATTATTTTTTTTAATAATCAATTGAAAATCTAATTGACACTTTTTCCAGCCTCGGGCTAGAACCCGGAAACTGGGGACTTGTAATAGAGGAACCATAGCAACCCCATGCGAACAACAGCATTGCTACACGCTCGGCTATTCTCTAGCCCTATAGTCATGGTGACGCGGTAATAAATTTCAAAAAACATTTAGGAAGATCGTTTTCAATTTTGAATCAACTGTATATAGGTACTCTGAGCCAAGTCCCGTATTTTTTTATTTGTTTTGTTTCGCTGCATTTTGTATTGTGTAGCTTTTTAAAAATTATTAAATTTGTAATTTATAGTTTGCTCGATTAAGATGTGTGTTTTTATTACACAAAAAAAATGAATAAATTTTATAGTTATTATGTAGATTTTGGTGACATCAGTTAACCAATAAAATATATAAACGTATTTTATATTTACTCGCTGCAACACACGCTAATGATCTTAGTTATCGAGCGTCTATTGATCTACAATATCTTTCTTTCTCTTATAATTAATGTTTAATTTTCACAGAGTTACAGTGAAATTAATAGACAGACAAATTTTGAGGGCAGTATAGCTTAGTGGTTAGCGTGCTTAGTGCCGCAGTCTCTAGACTGGACTGCCGTGGGTTCGAATCCCACCTGCGCTCATGGATGTTTTCTGATGTTATTTAGTTTTAAGATAGTTATTATTTAGTGTAGTTGAAAGACGCTAATGACCTGAGATGTCGACGCGTCTATAATCTACAATAAATAAAATAAATAGACAGACAAATTTTATAGACGTTTATCTCAAAAACTACTGGACCGATTGGAATGAAACTTTTACCAAAGTATTCCTTGGTTTAGTCAGGATTATAATAGACTATATTGGTTCTTATTTTTACCCGGAAGAACCGGACCGGGCTATGAAAACGAAAATCACATGTCATTTACTTTATTTTGTAAATATAAATTTAAAATTAATTAATTAGTTAATACATTAAGGGACATTAAGGGGCATTCAAGTATTACGTAATAACTACAGGGGGCGGGGGGCTTTTGCTTTGCTTATTTTTGATGACATGGGGGATGGGGGGGGGTCTGGATGGTGATTACGTCAGCAGTATTTATTTTTTTACTTTTTCGGATTTTCTACAAAATTTAGTCGATTTTGGTTTGAACACATATGGCAACCCTACTTTTCTATGCTTGAAAACAAAACGCATTTTCAGGGATTCCAGAAAATAATGGATACGTTTACTCGCTTAGAACCGAGTAGGGGAATTACCGCGCGTTATTCATTGAGCAGCAAACATCTAATATCATCGAAGACTTAGAGTCATGGATTCGTGTGTCATGGACTGAGGGACTGTTAATTTGAATTAATATACCATCATTTTAAAAGAAGTTTGTTTTGTTCGTTAATATATTAAGATTATAATAACTGAATACCATGTCAATAAAATTCGCTTAAATAAATATTATGTGTGTTAAAGTCCTCTATTCCAAGCCTATTCCGTATTTCTACTTATAACTGCTGCTCATGAATCAATAAAGAAACCAGAACACATTGAAAAATGCATGTACCGATGTTTACGTAAGCATGGGAGGGGGGGTAAGAGCTTTGCTTACTTTTGCTGACGAGGGAGGTGGGGTGGTAATAATTGCAAAAAATCTGCTTATACGTAATACTTGAACGGCCCCTAATTAATAATTATTAACTCGATTAAATGAACGAAGTAAGTGAGTCTCGCTATTAATTAAAGGGAGTTTTGAGATAAGAAAATTAAATCTAGACGGGCCAGCTAGTAGAAATATTAAAAAAAAGAAACAATTGAACTATTATAATTAAACAAATGAATAAATATTCATTAGTGCTGCGAATAATTAATAATAATTTATAATCGGAATGAGGACACAAATTTAATTGTTTCTATTTTAAAATGCAATGTCAATACATCAATGTAAACCCATGGCAGTCTAAAAATAGAGACAGCAGTGCAGAACAGTGGCTTGCAAATTTTAATTTTCATGCGATGTGCGAATATTATTTATATTAAAATTTTTCGTTGGAAAGCAGCCAATTATAATGCTTAAATAACCCTCACCCCAGGAGGACATTGGAATGTGGTAGTTATGGCAAAATGCATTTCAATGTTCTTTGGGAATTAGCGCTCCCAGGGACCCGAGCTCGTACCAGTCGGTTTGTGTGTGCCGGCTGCTGGATTTTAATACACAAATATGTTATTTGTTGTGTTGAAGACGCTAATGACCTGAGTTGTTGACGCGTCTATAATCTACAATTAATTAATTAATTAATCAAATAACCCTGACTATTCGTGACCTTAAAAAAAGAAATTCCCTAAATATAGGGAAAATCCCTGCAATTGGCAACGCTGTTGACCACGGTAACGTGTGGGACCTTAACTATTTTAAATGTTAATTGAGAAATGCTGCTAAAAATATTTTGATTGTTAAAAAATTAGGTTATACACAGCAGCTGTTGCCGAGTAATTAATATCATTTAACGAATAAATCATTGAAGCAGGTCAGTCGAATTGTTTTCTAAGTTGGCAACAAATAATTAATGAATTATTAATTATAAAAGACTAAGGGCTGGTCTCAAATTAAGAGACGACACGCTGCTTTTTTAATAAAATAAAAATCTAATCGACCTTTCGTATTTTCTTGCTCTTTTGAGTTTGATTTAAGTAAAGCAGTGAAACTTAAATAATTAAAAAAAAAAAAGCCGTGAGATGGGTCGTTTATTAGAACTAAAGTGCGACCCTTGAGGTCCACACGACGAACTTCCCAGTTTGATAAATATTTAATAATAATAATTAAATTAAATATTACACAGAAAAGTAATCATTTTAATCATTAAAACATAATTATTACTTATTTTTAACAGTAATTAAAAAAAAGAAAAAAAACGGCTGAACCGATTTTTATAAAATTTTTGTCGGATCAAAATGACGTTAACACGCCTCGATTGACACCCTTACGAAGTCGATATAATTTTTTATTCGCGAGATATTGCGTAAAATCCACTTTTTTGGAGTCTATTTGGTTAAGAAAAAAGAACGGCCGAACCGATTTTGAAAAAATTTCTTTCAGATCATATTTACGTTAATACGCGTCGATTGGCACCCTAACGTAGTCGATATAATTTTTCATTCTCAAGATTTCGTCTTAGAATATTTTACCGAAGGCCGCAACTGCCCTCGATGCTAATGTCCTAAGTTGTCGACGCGTCTATAATCTAATAAATAAATAAAATACAATAAATAAAAGCAAAAAGGTATACGAGATAGGTATATATCCATGTATAGGGAGCCTCCTATATAGGGATTTACAGACGCTAATGATCTTTGTTGTCGAGCGTCTATAATCCACAATTTATTAATTATATAGGGATTAAACTTTTTGACGGTTAATTATTATTTGCCAGGATTCATGTCACAACAACACATAATCTGTAAAAATTTCAACTAGCTAGGTACCTCTTACCGTTTGTGAGATACAGTCTTGTGACAGACGGACAGACATCGTTGGCTCAGTATTAGAGTTTCGTTCGGAGATACGGAACCCTAAAAACAGAAGGATACACATTTTATTTGAAATGAATTCCATTTTATCGTGTCCCGTATTTTAAATTCAATTTTTAAAATAAGTTATGTAACAATTTACAAGTATTTAAATAGTAACTTTTGTGTAATCCTACACAATTCATTTAAATATTCTAATATTGACAAATATCTTTGAACTACCGTATATTTTATTGGTTAAAAGTGATGGGCAAGTTTATTTTTATTGTATTTTGTTGTTTGTTGACTTTTAACGGAAAAATTATGATAATGAAAATGTTTACCTACTTTTTAAAAAATCCGTTAATAAAGAAATCACATACAGATATTGTCAATAAAATTCAAAAATTTGGCATTTATCTACGGTTCATTTAAAAAAAAAATCTGTAATAGGTATAAAAATAAAATATTATTTTAATCCTTTTAAAAATTCAATTTCAATATTAGACGGTTAACAATATACAAATAAATATTGTATTCATGTTTTGACATGAGTGATAAAATTTAAGTCTTGTTTATTATAGTAGAACATATTTTGCTTCAGAATTATTTCTTATTGATGCAAACGCATGATATGTAGGGGAGAGTTGCGTAAAACAGGATGGTCTGGTAAAACGGGATACCACGTTTTATTTCAAAACAAGTAGTACGATTTATCGGGTAGGAATGGAACTAATAACCCTCGAATGAATGAATTGTGGATTATAGACGCTCGACAACAGAGGTCATTAGCGTCTAATAACCCTCGATGTCTACCTATGCCCGACAAGTGATGTATCTACTTTAGATTCACTGTAGATGACGTAACAGGTGAAAGTGTCAAAAAGTTAGGTTAAAGCAAAATGTTTGGCGTGTTTTCAAAAGTCGATTTTTCAGTTTAAAGGAAAAATTAACCGAAAATGGGTAGATTTAGAGAATACTATTGTTGTGTCATTTTGAGTCAACATAATACTCTACATTGTCGACACAACATTGTTTTGTTTTGGCAGTTTCTATTAGCTACGCTTTTGAAACAAACAAGTAATTCAAAATTGTAATCTCGTTGTGATCAGACGTATTTTAGACTCGTCTTGATTAAATCAAATTTTATTGTGTTTTATTTATTTATTTATAATTTTATATAAGAATCAACATTTAATATTGAGAACACTTATTTCATTGAGAAATTGTAAGAACAAATTTATGTTCTTATTTTAATAAAATAATAAAACACAATAAATTCAGTTGAACAAAATCTCAATGAAATAAGTGTTCTCAATATTAAATGTTGATTCTTATATAAAATTATAAATAAATAAATAAAACACAATAAAATTTGATTTAATCAAGACGAGTCTAAAATACGTCTGATCACAACGAGATTACAATTTTGAATTACTTGTTTGTTTCAAAAGCGTAGCTAATAGAAACTGCCAAAACAAAACAATGTTGTGTCGACAATGTAGAGTATTATGTTGACTCAAAATGACACAACACTATGTTTGTTTACTATAGTTATGCACAACAGTTTTTAGGAATTTGCTTTGTTTATTTACAAAAATATGGTCACGTGTTTCGCAATCAACAGTTGTGTAAAATCGGACACCGTGTGATTGCTTAAAACGGGATACCTCCCATTGTAATATAATACCGGGAGGTATCCCGTTTTATCCAACTACATGGTTTTTTTAATTTAATTTTATTGTGGATTATAGACGCGTCGACAACTTAGGTCATTAGCGTCAGTGTTTTTTTTATGAGAAGTGAGTTTTGTTACGTTTTTTTTGTATTTTTCACAATATATTTTAAATTTACCATGTTGTGCCTTTTTTCCTGAAGGATAAACGTTATGGAACTTGTAAAAGTATACGTATCCCGTTTTATTCGACTAGGTGGCTAAAACGGGATACTTTCTACTTTTTCAAAAAAAATTTTTTTTCTCTTATGTGACAACTATTTTCTCATAAAGGATGGTGGCAATCAAAAGTCCATTTATAAGGGAAACAGGAGCCAAAATATAGTCCTTTGCATTACCTACTTCATTCAACAAGTTGTGAGACTTAGAACACTAAGTATCCCGTTTTACCGCACTCTCCCCTACATTGTACAGTGTGGACAGAAAATATTGGTATTATCATACTGCAACGTTCTGAAATTCGTGAATTTGGAAGCGAGAATAAGAGCTTCTGTTAGGTTGAATGGATTTATTTACTTAAAGTTTGTTTTAACCTTTTCAAATTATTTTGTTTCTGAAAATAACAATAATTAATAAATTTTCAATTCATAAATTTTAATACAAATATCAAAAGATTTCGATTCAGCGGCAGTTTAGTCTTTGAATGTATTTTAAACGCGTTTTGAATGAATGAATTGTGGATTATAGACGCTCGACAACAGAGGTCATTAGCGTCTAAATGCGTTTTAATTTTAAATGATTTTAAATGTGATTTTACATCAGATTAGCGTATTATATAATATATTTTAAACGATTTGCAATATTAATAATCGATTACCGTATTTGTGGTAAATTAGACTATATTGTTCGTTTTATTTTAAAATATTTTCTCTGATAATTTTATCTGCTAACTTGGTTTTATCTGCACACTAAATGATATCTATTTTACAAAATTTTAATAGCATTTGTGACAGTGTCGAGCGACTGTGACGTAATTATCTAAGAACGTTAAATAATTATGGACAGGGCCGGCATTGTCACAATACTAACACCTAATAGACCGAGGAGCTAGTGACATATATATTTTCAATTGTTATTTATTCAAGACCTTATTTTTGTGAAGATGTTGAGGGAGGCATATTAAAGTGCCCTGAGTAAGAGGATTGTTATAAGCGGTATGGGAGGGATGCAGACCGCCCCCAACATGTAACAAGAAAAATGGTCACAATTATTATTGCTTCAAGGCTGAAATTGTTTGTATAGCTTGTCGGTGAACCCAATAATGCCATTATAATATTTTCAGAACGATTGGTCAGTATTAAAGGGGTGGCAGATCACCCTAAACGTGTCATGTACCAGATGAAATTTATATTATTAAGTTCAAGGTTCAAATTTTAATATGTTGTTACGGCGACTGTTTTAAGCATATATTTCAATTTGCAGAACAAAATGTCGGTATTACCCCCCTCTCTTAGAGGGAAATTTGCTCGCCTTGGTGTTTATATCGTTCTGCAAAGGGGTTAATACCGACATTTTGTTCTGCAAATTGAAATATATGCTTAAAACAGTCGCCGTAACAACATATTAAAATTTGAACCTTCAACTAATAATATACATTTCGTCGGGTACATGACACGTTTAGGGTGATCTGCCACCCTTTTAATACTGACCAATTGATCTGCAAATATTATAATGGCAATATTGGAGTCACCGACAAGCTATACAAATAATTTCAGCCTTGAAGCAATAATAATTGTGACCATTTTTTTTTTGTTACATGTTGGGGGCGGTCTGCATCCAGCTCCCATACCGCTATCCAGCAAAATCCCTTACTCAGGGCACTTTAATATGCCTCCCTCAACATCTTCACGGGCTTGAGAATAGCCGAGAGTGTAGCGGCGCTGTTGTTTACATGGCGTTGCTATGGTTCCTCTATTACAAGTCCCCAGTTCTCGGGTTCTAGCCCGAGAGCTGGTAAAAGTGTCAATTGGGTTTTCAATTTATTCAAAAAAAATCATGAATTGAAAATATGAATTGGTGCTAGGCCCAAATAACCTTAGCTGTTGGTGGTCTTTAAAACACAATTACCAATTAAATTACCAACATCTTCACAAAATTAAGGGCTTGAATAAATAACACCAAAAAATTGTCACTAGCTCTGGGTCTATAACTAGATAACTTACGCATATGGAAAAACATTAAAAACATGGAACAAAAGATCTTATAATACATATAATTATTCGATGAGGTTCCCCTTCATAATGTTGACGCTAAGCATAAGACCGAGATCTTTCCCAACTATCCATTTTAGTCACATTCGTTTTGTTCAGTATTCACTATTCGTTGAATACAGCCCTGTGCTTTTTTATATAAATGAAGTATATTATTTTTATGCCTTTTTGACTTTGCAAGATTAATGTTATGTAAGTAATTGTAAATTCATTTTATTAAAACTTTTAGATAAAAGTTTAGTTGATATTCAATCACAAAACGCTTAAAAACTATATTATAGAGTGGGTGCTTACTTAATGTAAATTAATATTAAACATTTTGAATAATAATAAAACACTAAGTTTTTTAACCGTATTGACGAAACAATTGTCAAAAAATTATAATTTAAAAAAACTAAAAAACACGCTTTAATGAACTAAAAAGTAAAAAATAATTACTTTTATTACTTTTATTGTAAAAAAGCGTGGGGTAGTATGAAAATATGATACAAAGCACCCCACGCTTTTTTACACTAAAATTAATTATTTTTTACTTTTTAGTTCATTAAAGCGTGTTTTTCAGTTTTTTTAAATTATAATTTATTTTTGCTTTTTAGTCCTGGAGATCCTGGTCAGGATAATGGGACAAACTTATGGAAATATTGTATTGTCATCGGTCCTTGATAAGTGTGCAAAGTTTCAGTTCAATCTGAAGTTTTTTGCTTTTTTTTTTTTAGTCCTGGAGATCCTGGTCAGGATAATGGGACAAACTTATGGAATTATTGTATTGTAATCGGTCCTTGATAAGTGTGCAAAGTTTCAGTTCAATCTGACCGTTCAAAGTTGGTCAAAATCAAGTTCAAAGAAGTCGATTACAAACTGACAAACAAGCAAGCACGCATGCACGCAAACATACAGGTGTTAAAAATAAAGATATAGTGTAAATTTAAAAAACTTAGTGTCTTATTATTATTATTCAAAATTCTTAAAAACTACGTCTTATTTTATTATCCTTATTTTGTGTCATTTTACATCAGAAACTCTCCAACAAGCTAGTACACGTTTGTCGACCGTCGTGGCATAGGTACACAATACACATCTAATGTTTTCATTTATAAAAATTATTGTTTTTTGAAAAAATTAAAATTAAATTAAATTGTGTTTTAAAGACCACCAACAGCTAAGGTTATCTGGGCCTAGCACCAATTCATATCTTCAATTCATTATTTTTTTTAATAATAAATTGAAAATCCAATTGACACTTTTACCAGCTCTCGGGCTAGAACCCGGGAACTGGGGACTTGTAATAGAGGAACCATAGCAACGCCATGTAATTGTTTTTTGAAGTGAATATGGTGAATTGTGAAATAATAACGTGCAAAAACAGAAATGCGGACGTTTTCAAGTCTAATATATAGTGGTACCTATGAATTTTCATTTTGTAAGTACCTACATAATTTTTAATTTTATTCGTTATAGGTTATTTTCAAGCCGTCATGTTATTAAAGTGTCAGATACTATAAATCTCAGGGTGAATTTTAAAATATAAAACCAATAAATATATTATCTAAGTATCTTTTAATGAAGAAATCATTTTTTGACACGTAATTCATTTCTTTTTTTTAACTTCCCATTGGAAGATATTGTAATGGGTCCGAAAACCGAAATCAAAATGTATAACAAATTTTTATGTTTCAAGGTCACTACACTATTTTTACGCTATTTTTTTAAAGATGTCTGTGTCTCTGTGTGCGTGTGTACGTGCGTACGTATATGTGTCCATTTCATTTTAAGACGAAATCTCGAGAATGAAAAATGATATCGACTACGTTAGGGTGCCAATCGACGCGTATTAACGTAACTATGATCTGAAAGAAATTTTTTCAAAATCGGTTCAGCCGTTCTTTTTTCTTAACCAAATAGACTCCAAAAAAGTAGATTTTACACAATATCTCGCAAATAAAAAATTAAATCGATTTCGTGAGGGTGTCAATCGAGGCGTGTTAACGTCATTTTGATCCGACATACATTTTAAAAAAATCGGTTCAGCCGTTTCTTTTTTTTAAATTATTGTTAAAAATAAATAATAATTATGTTTTAATGATTAGAATGATTACTTTTCTGTGTAATATCTAATTTAATTATTATTATTAAATATTTATCAAACTGGGAAGTTCGTCGTGTGGACTTCAAGGGTCGCACTTTAGTCCTAATAAAAGACCCACCTCACGGCTTGTTTTTTTTATGGTTTTATATAATATAGGTACTTATAATATTTTGTAACTTTTTTTCTAATAAAAATTCCTAAATACGTACAGTGCTACTGGTCAATGACATATTATTAGTTTATTTTTGAAGTTACTTATACTTTTTGGAATGACTTCGAGTAAAAAAATACAGACATAAAAATTACCGACTCAAAAATTAATGAAACGCTGACAGGGATAGAAGGGCTCTAACGATTTGGATGAATTATTTACTGAAAAGGGGTTTAACAGGGCAAAAAATCGATCTAGTCTCATCTCAGGGAAATTTCGTTTTCTTATAGATTTTTTAAGTTTCAAAATCAATTTTTTGATGTTTCAAAATAGTGTAATATTGTAAACAGGCTTTGGATACTTATGTTTCGAATTTCGACGGTTTAAGGGAAATTTGGTAAATTATCATGATTTATGTCAAAAATAACAAGCCGTGAGGTAATCATTTTAATCATTAAAACATAATTATTATCTATTTTTAACAATAATTAAAAAAAAAAAACGGCTGAACCGATTTTTATAAAATTTATGTCGGATCAAAATGACGTTAACACGCCTCGATTGACACCCTTACGATGTCGATATAATTGTTTATTCGCGAGATATTGTGTAAAATCTACTTTTTTGGAGTCTATTTGGTTAAGAAAAAAGAACGGCTGAACCGGTTTTGAAAATATTTCTTTCAGATCATATTTACGTTAATATACGCGTCGATTGGCACCCTAACGTAGTCGATATCGTTTTTCATTCTCGAGATTTCGTCTTAGAAAGAAATGGACACATAGGTACGTACACACACACACACACACACACACACAGACATCTTTCTAAAAATAGTGTAAAAATAGTGTAGTGACCTTGAAACATAAAATTTGTTATACATTTTGATTTCGATTTTCTGACCCATTACAATAACTTCCAATGGGAAGTCAAAAATAAGTAAATTGTTAAAATTAAAAATGCCAAAAACTTCAACGGAACGTGTTCTATAATGAAAAATATATGAAGTATAACTTCTAGCGTGCGTTATTATGTGGGCGAGGCACACAGTCAATCTTTAGTGACGTAACGAACATTCGGTATAAAATATGTGGTAATAAATTTGAGTTTAAGCGATATATTATAATATTGAATTCTTTCGCATTGTGTCAAAAATATTTCATATTATCATGTTTATATTAATCCTAAACGCGAGGAAGATTACGTATTCGGCCTTGAATTCTGTAAAATTTGCTTAAAAACTTACCTTTGTTTGAATACAATTGTTATTTTCTGCGAAAGTAAAATATATTGCAAGTGTCGTGCCACGCATAAATGAATTTACTAAAAAAAAACTTTTTATTGACAAGCTTTTATTGAAACGTACTAAAAAGGAAAAAATAATATTTAATAATTTTGGTTCATAATTATTATAAAAGCGGGGGTTGTAATCTCTATGATAGTTTATTAGTCGCAACCCCCGCTTTTATAATAATTATGACCCAAAATTATTAAATATTATTTTTATCCTTTTTAGTACATTTTTATAAAAGCTTGTTTCTATAAAGTTTTAACATTGGAAATGTTTATGTTCGTATATGGGGGCAGAGATACGAGTTTTCGTTCAAGGCCAAAAGACAACGGTGTCGCGATCAAGTGAGGAGCAATCATGCAAAATTGAACAAGTGCAATTTTTTCGAAATGTGTTTTATATCATGTCTAGTTAATTGAGAGGTATTTGCGACGATCTGCGGTGTTATTTTTGAGCAAATGTTAATAAATACTGTAGAAAAATCCATTTAAAAGTTAAGTAATCAAGCAAAAGTGAACGCGTATATAACAGAAGAATAATAGGGTTATTCCTGACAAAACTTAACAGTGCATTGATAAATATTGTGTGTATAATAAACAGTTAATTATGTTTCATATATGCTGTTATCATTTCCAATGTCCTCGATGGTTGCAAGGATTGCGAAATCTGTGAATTTTTTTTACTAATATTTTATTTTGTTCATTTTAGTCTTTCAAAATTTTACCCCACTTTGACACCCGTATAGGGGTTGAATTTCGAAAAATCCTTTCTTAGTACGGATGCTTACGTCAGAAAAGGAACCAACTGTCCAAATTTCAAGTTTCTAGCTTCAGCGATTTGGCCTGGGCGTTGATTAGGCAAAAAAAACCGTACAACCTCGTTTGAACCCCTTAGGGGTTAAATTTAATTCTAAAAACGATTTATGCATGTATTGTCATCGGGAATACATATGTGTACAAAATTTCAAATCGATCGGATACGTGGAAGTCGTTCAAAATTGACTTGCAAGATTCGACCTAAACAAACAAACAAACTAACCTACATCCCCGTTTGAACCCCTTAGGGGTTGAATTTAATTCTGAAAACGATTTATTCATGTATTGTCATCGGAAGTAGGATATGTGTACAAAATTTCAAATCGATCGGATACGTGGAAGTCGCTCAAAATTGACTTGCAAGTTTTGACCTAAACAAACAATATACAAACAAACACACAAACAAACTAACATACATTGCAAGTTAAATAAAAGCTTGTAAAAAGTACAAATTTCGATTTAATAGTCAAATTACATAATTTTCTATTTACAATATAATACATAAAAATACACAAATTAAAAATATGTCATGTTAAAAAATAATCACTCAGTTCCATAGCCGCGAACGAATTATTTGGGTCACTGAACTCAGTACAATGTGATGCCGGATTATCGAAATCCGTCGTGAACAACGTCGGTAACGAAGCGTCGTTAAAATCAACAGGTGACAGCGTCGGATCGGAATAATCCGGCGACGCCAATAACGAATGTTCCGATAACGTTATCGAACTGTCCGATAACGGTACCGATTCACCATCCGATTCGAGGAGAAACTCGAGTTCACTGAAATCTCCGATGTCGTCGGAGTTTGCCGAACCGAACGGCACAGGCTTCGGCAGTCGATTCGTTGTTGTTTTGCAGCGCACTGGACAACGCCGATATGTATCGCATCGCTAAACGAAGCGTTGTTATTTTCGTAAGTTTTTCGTTCGAACTCGTGCCGACGCACTGCGCTTGCGCGGCAAACAAATGAGGTACGGCGCTGCGCAACGCTTCGAAAGCAACGTTGATTTCGCGCATTCGGGTCCGTTCGCGCGCGTTCGCTGTTTTACGTCGGTATTTGCTTAGAGGTGCCGGTTTTGGTTTGGGTTTGTGACTCGGTTTTGAGGTTAAGTGACGTACGGGTTCTGAGTCGTCTTCTTTACGGAGCGAACGAGGTCTTAGCGAGTATTTGTCGCCTCTTATGCTGCATAAATTTGATTGTTGTTGGAGCGATTGTTCTTGAAGCGATTGATGTTTGAGCGTTTGTTGTTGGGCGAGGTGGCGATTGTTGTTGGAGCGATTGTTGTTTGAGCGATTGTTGTTGAAGCGATTGTTGTAAAAGACTCGTGTTGTTGTTTGTATCGGGAAATGATTTTCTTGTTGCTAGAGGAACTCGGGTGGTTTTTGTTGTTGCAGCTGAGGATAAATTACCAGTGTAATTAATTATTGTATTTACAGTGTTGCAATTCATTTTTAGATTTTGCTAGCCCTTATTTTTATGCACTGCACTGTTTTTATTCACTAACCGATTAAATTTTTAACCTAGGAACTTCTTGCACTTTTGTAAATTGAAAATACTTCAAGCACTAATTGTAGTTCAAAATTATTTTTTAGTTATAAGCACTTATTTTAAATATGTTTACTTATAATATATAAAACTAGGTATAATTATTAAATAAAACTAATTTTATTAAAAAATATAACGAATTCCGAGTTTTAAGTTTTACAAATATCACAACTTGTTTTAGGTAAACATAGCTATTTTAAGCACTAGGTATTTGTAAAAAAACTTTTAATAATATTTTCAAAACTGTTAATTAAATCTATAGACATTAACAAAAGATTCAATTTTTAATATTTAAAAGGTTAGGTACCTATTTTTAGCTTGACAAATTATTTAATTTATTATTTATAGCTTCGGATGTCTTGTCCCTTCTGTGAATTGTGATTAATCTGAAAAAAGAAAAAAAAAACATGTAAATTTATATTTAATGCTTATTAAATTTTTTGAAAAGTAAATTGAACTATGTTTTAAAAAAAATTGTTTTAAAGATCACCAACAGCTAAGGTTATTTGGGCCTAGCACCAATTCATATTTTCAATTCATTATTTTTTTTTAATAATAATAAGAAAATTCAATTGACACTTTTACCAGTTTTCGGGCTAGAACCCGGGAACTGGGGACTTGTAATAGAGGAACCATAGCAACGCCATGTAAACAACAGCATTGCTACAACTATGATTTATGCAGTGTAAATCGTTTTAAAGTACCTAGGTAGGTTTAAATCGCTAATGACTTCTGTTGTCGAGCGTCTACAATCCACTTAAATCGCGAAGAAAGTAATAACTTTTATTTTTATTCTCTTTTAAGAGAGGGCGATAAAATATGCTTTCTTACTTATCGTTAAAGTCTCCCAGTTTAGTCTGACACAAGTTTTTATTTAGTTGTGTATTTAAATAAATCTTTATTTAGGCTAAAGATTCAAGTCTAAGGTTATATAAAAAATTATTACAACTAATATCTATCTTTTCAAAAATTGCAACAAAATATAGAAGTAGTATCTAATATAAAAATTCAACTGATGACCAGTCCTATACTTCCCCACCTAGTAAATATTTGCAAAAAATAAACACTCTTTTTTATTCTTTGAAAAAAAGCATGGCCCTCTTTTTTGTTTGGTGATCTACTGATGGCTAGCTTAATATAGCAAAAATCATGGTTACCTTGATTTACGTACAATTTTCTTTTTTTAGTAAAATATTTTTTTTCTCGAAAACTATAGGTACATTTTAGAGAAAAAAAATATTCACATTTTTTTCATATTATATAACATCTAGAATTCATTTATATTTTTTTTTACCTACGTTAATACGTGACATTGAGAACGTTTTTTTTAATATCTCAGGATCCACTGAACCGATTTGACTCAAAATCTAATCAGCTAAGTTAAAGGCTGATAAACACAATAAATACAATAGAACAATCGGCATGGCCGTATGTTGTTCCGTTTTTACCATATCGAAGGCGAAAAATTGACCACATATACACACACACATACAAACATCAGTCAGAAAATGATCTTAAACGATTGCTAGGGTCTCAAAACGTGAAGATCTGTTAAAATCTCGAAATATTTTTTTCGGACTAAATCCATTAGTAGGTACTTCCCTACCATAGTAGAGGTGGGAAGTAAAAATTATTAAAACTAATATCTATCTTTTTAAAAATTGCAACAAAATATATAGAAGTACTTAGTACTTAGGTATCTAAATAAAAAATGGGTCTTGACAGACGGACGCCCAACCAGCCAGACAGACGGACAAACGAGTGATCCTATAAGGGTTCCGTTTTTTCTTATTCAGATACGGAACCCTAAAAAGTAGGTGCGTGCAGTACTTATATGTACGTGCGCTAGAAGTTATACTTCTTTGACGTGATTAAAAACTAATTTTTAATTTGCATGCAAATAATTTAAAATAAAAGATATGTTTATATGGTAACTATGGAAATCAATCCTGTTAATTTTGGTACCACAGTTTTTGAAAATTTCACTGTCATAATGTTTTCATAACGCGCCTAAAGAAGTATAACTTCAAAAATTATATATTAACGTAAAGTATGTAACTGTAGTTAGAAAGAAAGTAATATAATTTGTAATTTTATCTCTTTTCAGAGAAGGGTGATAGAATATGCTTTCTTACTTATCGTTAAAGTCTCCAAGTTGAAACAAAAACCTATCTGATTTCAGCGTTAAAAAATTACATTTCAAAAAAACAATAGAACCAGTTTAGCGGACGGAACGCTTAAGTACTCTTAATAAACAAAAGAACGCATGTGCCATATATTCATACAAAAATATTTAGTTATGTGTTCGTCACGTGTTATTTTATCATTCATAATAATTATTATCAGTCATTATTCATTCACCTTTTTATGCGTATGTCACTTGTCTTGTTTTGTTGTTTTATAAGAACGTGCTGCTTGAAGATGATTTGAAAAGAACGAAACAACACGAACTTCATTCGTAGTTGTCTTCGGTATTATTATTTTGTTTTAAATGCTTTCCATTGAGTCATTGAATTTTTATTATCTAAAGTTTGTATTGTTCATTTATTTTATTATTTATATCCTTCTCTATAAAGTTGGTATTCATCTTGACTGGAAATTAATCTATGGAATTGCAATCTAGCCAATTAAAATTAAGAATTTTTACAGCCGTTTTGTTAGATTATTTTATGTTTGCATTTAGTAGGTATTGCAATAATTCTTTGAATTTTTTATAATTTTTTTTCCTATTTTCAGAAAAAAAATACAAAAACAAAACAATAAAACTCGGGTCGCAGTGCCAAAACCCTGCCGACAATATAGTGTATTTGCTAATACAGGCATTGTGGCATTATTATGTAAACTTAAGTTTGTTTTTTGACAAAATAAAAAATTTAACCCCTTAATACAGCCCTTAAAATAATTAAATGTTTCTAAATTTCAATATTAGACATGGATTTCATCAATACACCCAATTAAATACACCCTTCCATATCTAAGTAAATCCGTATCAACAAACTAGTGTTTTCATAAAATTTGAAAGTCCGGTCCTGTCGGGCCGATTTTATTAAAATTTTAGCAGCACATTTTAATCTTTACTAAAGAGTTAAATTTCAATTTTGAAACGATTCTGACAAATTTTTCGGTATTTTTGGGCCCAAAAACTTTTTGGAACCCCTAAATACAACCCTGAAAATGGTCCGATCGGGCCCATTTTAAATAGGCTTCTTGCGGTGATGGGTTCCAATGTCTGTACCAAATTTCGTTTCAATCGATTAAGTCTGTCGAGAGTTATCGTGTACACACATATATATATAAATATATATATAAATATATAAATATATAAATATATAAATATATATATATATATACATACATATATATATAAACATTTTCAAAAATGGTGCCAAAGTGTTCAGGAGGCTATGAAACGTCGAGAAATTTTGGTCCGACCCCTAGGTCCCGCCATCCGACCGACGCCAATAGTGTATGTGCCATATTATGGCAAATACACTAAAAAGTAGATATTTTTTTTTAATTAGATACATTCTTGTTTTAGCTCTGTAAATCTATGTAAATAATTAGATTCAATTTTAAAAAAGAAAATAAAACTACACTGTAAGAAATGAGAATGCCGATTACATAGATTATCGATGGTCCATTTGTAGCCTGCGATTAATCTGGTAATAGGCACACAAAGAGATAATGGCGTCGCAAACAGGTATTGCCTGCACATCGCGTAGATTCCATAAAAACACAATACGCATGCGTGGTTACTAATTTTACATTAATTTGTTTTGTATTCATCCATTTTATATATGTAACTATACGTTTTATTTTGTAATTTTTACATACTTTATTGGAATATTACACAAATTATGTAATTTTAATTTACTTTATGTAATAATCACAAATTTGTTTAACTTTACAGTAAAAATCCAAGTTTTTATGAAGTTTTCTGTGTAAAAATAAATAATAATGTAAAATCACTTAGAAAATCCAGCGAATTCTACCTTAACTTTCAAAGCATTTTTACATTCATTTTTTACAGTGTATAGGTACGTAGGTACCTAAGTACCTAGTGGCGAGTTTTAACTGCGAGATCTTATAGGTATTTTTTGCCATACCAACTATAAAATAGCTACTTTACTTGCGTGTATGTATGCATGCGGAATGGGTCAGTAATAGGCAGGTGTGTTGAAAGTGTTTTCAAAACACACTAGTTTTGAAAATAATAAAGCCATTTTCATAGTGATTTATATTTATTTACTGCACGGGCGAACTGCGACAGCCTACTTAAAAAGTGAAGTTGGCGCCGCAAATAAACTGCCAAAATTTTTTTTATATAAGTGCTGAAAATGAAATGAAAAACAGCTATTTTATAGTGGGTGTGGTAAAAAATACCATATATTCCTCGTGCGAAATGATATTATGACTCGTACGTGATTGTTAAAATTCGAGCTAAATCGCTTGTTTTAACATAGGTACTGTCACTTCTCGTCAGTAACATACCTCATTACGACACTAGAAATACAATCAGTCATTTTATTCTCATTTATGTGTTATGGCAACCCTACGATATTTTGAGATTAGAACCTGGGATTTCGGGTCTTGTAATAGAAAAGCCATATGGAAACGCGCTCGGCACAAGCCCCAACAACAAACTGATTTAAACAAATTGATATTTTCACTAGTTCTCTGATTAGAACCTGGAATAAACGAAGAAACAAGTAGAGGACAGTGTGGTCCAGTGGTTAGTGTCGCGGCCTCTGGATCAGACTGTCGTGGGTTCTAATCCAGCCTCCGCTTATCATGGATGGTTCGTGATGTCATTTAGTTTTAAGTTAATTGTTATATTTTAATGTATAATCAAGACGCTAATGACCTAAGTTGTCGACGCGTCTATAATTTACAATAAATAAAAATATTTTGTATTGTATTAAATTTTTTTTTTAAACAAATTGAAATTAAAACTACGTATTTAAGGGTGTTAATGACAAGTGTTGCAACACAACTATAGGAACTTCATGATTTATACAAAATCAAAATTTCAATATAATAATGACTGCAGACTGGTGGACGTACAGACATCGTAAGCTCAGTAATAGGGTTCTGTTCTGAGGTACGGAATCCTGAAAATTAATAATAAAATCAGCATCAGATAAAGTCAATTTCATTGACACTATTTTAAAGAGGTAGCCGACCCCTGGGGCTATAACCGCATAATTTGCTAAAACCGTTTTTGATTAACTCTTTATTAGTCTTTAATTTACACCTATAATTAAAACAATCAAAATGCATATAAAAAAACTGTTAAATGACATAAAAACAACTTGATTGATATTCTCTTTATAAGGCCGCAAATATTTCACAACTACAAAGATTAATAAATATGTTAAAATATACTAAAAAAGATGTATATTAATGGATAAAATTTGCAAATGTCGACAGTTTAAAAACTAATTAAAAAGTGACATCTATACATGTGCATAAAATTAATTAAATAAAGGTAATTAATTAAATATAACAATTCAAAACATTCTTGACATAGACAACAATTTGCATAGCATTCTAAAAAACAAATTGACTATTACAAAATGATGCCGTAATGAAATTGAACTGACTTTTTTTATGAATTACTTTTTCGACAACTAATCGGCATAAAAAACTGGAGATCGTAATCTTCTACTTGTTTCTTTATTTATTTTTTATTGTAAATTATAGACGCGTCGACAACTTAGGTCATTAGCGTCTTGATTAAAATATAACAATTAACTTAAAACTAAATGACATCACAAAACATCCATGAGCGGTCAATACAAAATAGGTAAGTAGGTATATGAAATTTAGAAAAGAAAAACATGTTATTGGAATTTTCCAACCCAACTTTGCTATTGCCAGTTCGAAGATACGGATAAATTAATACGAATTGAACAGTTTGAAAGAGAAAAAATAAAGAAAAGAAATTAAAAAAAAATACACAATAATAAAAAATCAGCCGAACTACTGAATCGATTTAAGTAAAATTTATATGAGTTCACCCCGAAGGTATGCCCTATTAAATAAAATAATAATCATCAGAATCGGTTCACAAATGCAGGAGAAATCGATATACCTACATACATAAAAAATAAATTAAAAATATGCATCAAATTGAAATTCTCCTTTTTTGAAGTCACTTATCTAATAAAAGAAAACTTTCTTCTATACTTATAATTCGCAATTTATAGATTGCGAATTTTGGATTAAAAAACAAAATAGACACGTTTTTTAATCCAAAATTCCCTGTTAAACTTTCTTCTATATAATTCGCAATCTATAAATTGCGAATTATATAGAAGAAAGTTTAACAGGGAATTTTGGATTAAAAACGTGTCTATTTTGTTTTTTAATCCAAAATCCCCTGTTATAAACTTTAGGCTACAATAATAAATTTCAAATTATAATTTCGTCTTTTTTTAGGCTACCAACTGTCAGGGGAATCAGGCCTAATACTAATTTATAGTTTGAGTTTATTATTTTATTAATAATAAATTGAAGATTTAATTGATAATTTTCGAGTTCTTGAATTAGATCCTGGGAGCTGGGGGCTTGTAATAGATGACATCGCTACAACGTCCTTGACATCTTGTGTTTCAACGGAAATCAGTTCTTTAACTGTAAGTCGGTTCGTCTAAAAATTTACTAAAAATCCTAGAAAGTGGAAATTTTACTATATTATCAGTGAATAAGTACTTATTTATTATTATTTTGTATTAATAAATTGTTATCAGATCAGACCCAAGGAACTGGGGTTCGCAGTAGACGATCCATGATAATTCAAAGTAAACAATGACGTTCCAACAATCTCAGCTAATTTTTTAAACCCACTAAAACACACAATTTGACGAAAACATTGTAGATATCTATCTAGGTAAGTACCTGTACTTTTTATCTCAAAAATCGACTTTTTAAAATTATTATTATTAACTTCCCATTGGAAGTTATTGTAATGGGTCCGAAAATCGAAATCAAAATGTATAACAAATTTTTATGTTTCAAGGTCACTACACTATTTTTACACTATTTTTAGAAAGATGGCTGTGTGTGTGTGTGTGTGTGTGTGTGTACGTATGTGTCCATTTCTTTCTAAGACTAAATCTCGAGAATGAAAAATGATATCGACTACGTTACGGTGCCAATCGACGCGTATTAACGTAAATATGATCTGAAAGAAATTTTTACAAAATCGGTTCAGCCGTTCTTTTTTTTTAACCAAATAACCTCCAAAAAAGTAGATTTTACACAATATCTCGCGAATAAAAAAGTATATCAACTTCGTAAGGGTGTCAATCGAGGCGTGTTAACGTCATTTTGATCCGACATAAATTTTATAAAAATCGGTTCAGCCGTTTTTTTTTAAATTATTGTTAAAAATAAATAATAATTATCAAATTATAACGAGAAATCTATATACGGTTTTTAATATAAACATAAGAATAACAATCAATATGATTAGACACCTATACCGTAATCATATTGATTGTTATTCTTATGTTAATAATAATTATGTTTTAATGATTAAAATAATTACTTTTCTGTGTAATATCTAATTTAATTATTATTATTAAATATTTATGAAACTGGGAAGTTCGTCGTGTGGACCTCAAGGGTCGCACTTTAGTCCTAATAAACGACCCACCTCACGGCTTGTTTTAAATTATACAGGGTGTCCCACCTTATTATGTGATATCAATATTGAAATTACGTATTTTTGGGGTTATTCTGGACCTAAAGTGATTTTTTATGTAATCGTTGTTTAATAAGAATTAAAGCCGTTATAATAATTTCAATTTTTTGTTGCTATACCTAACTTACAAACGGTAACCTGCAGGTCATATTGTGTATTAAGACTTTTAAATTCAGAATGGTCCCAGGAATACATAATGTCAACATTGAAATCACATGATGAGACGCATTACATTTTACAAAAAATCGACTGATGACCAGTCCTCCTATACTTCCCACCTAGTAAATATTCGCAAAAAATAAACATTTTTTTTTATTCTTTGAAAAAAAGCATGGCCCTCTTTTTTAATTAGTAAAATATTTTTTTTCTCGAAAACTATACATTGTAGAGAAAAAAATATTTACATTTTTTTCATATTACATAACATCTAGAATTCATTTATTTATTTATTTTTTTACCTATGTTAATACGTGACATTGAGGACGTTTTTTTGAATATCTCAGGATCCACTGAACCGATTTCACTCAAAATCTAATCAGATCTAAGTTAAAGGCTGATAAACACAATAGAATAATCGGCATGCCCGTATATGTTGTTCCGTTCTTAAGATATCGAAGGCGAAAAATTGACCACATACACACACACACACACATACAGACATCAGTCAGAAAATGATCTTAAACGATTGCTATGGTCTCAAAACGTGAAGATCTGTTAAAATCTCGAAATATTTTTTTCGGACTAAATCCATTACTTCTCTACCATAGTAGAGGTGGGAAGTAAAAATTATGGGATCATCATGATAACACTATTATAAAACAAAAACGACTCAACAATCTTAGCTAGCCTAAACCTCTTAAATAATATTAACCATAGCAACATGGCGTTGCTATGGTTCCTCTATTACAAGTTCCCGGATTCTAACCCGAGAGCTGGTAAAAGTGTCAATTGGATTTTCAATTTATTATTAAAAAAAAATGAATTGGTGCCAGGCCCAAATAACCTTAGCAGTTGATGGTCTTTAAAACACAACATAAATTTCATACCTACTTTGTAATCCCAAAAATACACAATTCTGAAAAATATTAAAAATTCTTCGTTAAATCACTGATATAGTCCCAGTTAGTTTTATCACGTGAGTTATGTAACGACGTTTTTTTAACGGGTCACTCTGCACTTGGCCAGCGTCCGCACCGCTGGACCATAATAACGTCACTGACACGAACCATCCGACTCACCGACATAATAAGAATAACTAACACACACACATGTCGACATGTACGTTGTATATATCCCACTATTCTGTAATACCTGCTTGACAATAAATTCATTGGACGGCGGTCGCCTATGGAATATCGGAGAAATACGATCTCGCGATACTGTATCACTTTCTTTTTTAATACACCCCCAAGCAGTACTGCGGAAGATTCTTGAAAAAAAATTTTTATAACAAAAACAGGCCAAGTGCGTGTCGGACCACGCACTGTAAAAAATTGATGTAAAAATACTTTGAAAGTTAAGGTAGGAATTCGTTCGATTTTCTAAGTGATTTTACATTATTATTTATTTTTACACAGAAAACTTCATAAAAACTTGGACTTTTACTGTAAAGTTAAACAAATTTGTGATTTTTACATAAAGTAAATTAAAACAACATAATTTGTGTAACATTCCAACAAAGTGTGTAAAAATTACAAAATAAAATGTATAGTTACATATATAAAATGGATGAATACAAAACAAATTAATGTAAAATTAGTAACCACGCATGCGCAATTTGTTTTTATGGAATCTACGCGATGTGCAGGCGATACCTGTTTGCGACGCTATTGTCTCTTTGTGTGCCTATTACCAGATTAATCGCTGGCTACAAATGGACCATCGATAATCTATGTAATCGGCCTTCTCATTTCTTACAGTGAGGAATAACATAAGTACACCGTTCAAAATTATCTTATTTTGATACGCGGGATGTCCCTAGTGATAACAGTTCAAAAATTCCCTTTTAAAAATTTAATATGCGCCCATTAAACAAGGCCATAGAACATGAACCATCAGTTACGTGCAATGATCAAAAAATTATTAAGAATTCCCATCGGTTATTGCAGTTCCCAGAAAACAATACTTTTTTTATACACACCCACGCTATATAGTGATTTAATAATAGCCCTTCTAAATCAATTATAAATGTAGGTATTGGTAAATAAACAATAAACTGACAAGCTAAAACTCATAATTATTATTACAATAAATATTTAAACAATCAAATGTTATGTATTAAATCAAATCTATGGCCGAAATGTTAAATCGCTTATGGTGATTTTTTGTAAAATTTATACGCACCCAAAAAGATACACGATTTATTCACGCGTAGCCATCTGTGTATTGTCATGTTTGAATTGTTGTGTCTACATTTTTCGTGTCGGTATTTTGTGTCGAGGTCATTTCGATTTACTAGTCTCACCAAAGGAGTATATCACTTCAAAATTCCTTGAGAAATCCTCTTTATAGATGATTCCTCAAGGACCTCAAGTTTTTATACTTTTGCTTGAAGTTAATACGACTATTGATGTACAAAACAAGAATTTTGGATAATCAGCCATTTATTTATAACAAAATTTCAATTAATTCAAAATAGTTGAAAAATAATACAATATTATAAATCAGAATAGACGTTTCGCCATTGTAGGCTTCATCAGTTTTATATACAAAAAAAAAATCACAAAATCTGTAATTAAAAAAGCTGGAAGGTAATTAGATAAATGAACAAAGAATAATTACAAAGGATTTCTCTATAAAGATTAAAGTTGTAATTTCATTATAAAATTTCAACTTTGATCTTTAGAGAAATCCTTAATGTAAATATTATCTGTTATTTGTCTAAGTACCTTTTGAAAATTATAAACACATACTTATTGTTACAAAACTGTTTTCTGAGTTGGCGGAATAAATATTTATTTACAATAATTAAAAACACAACAATAATAAATACAACAACCAAAAGTCAGTTCTAACAATCAACACAAGTAATTAACACTTAACTATATACAATTGACTAAACTAATATTTATTTTATCAGGTGAATTTATATCACGGAACTATTTATATCACTGTATTTATTTCAGATTTATTTCTAACGTTTATGTCGGTCATTTACTCAGTTACTTCAGTACTATTTATTTATATCCACTACACTATTTATATCACTGTACTGACTGATTCGACCGTTGATTGACTAATATTTATATCACTAACCCGCTTGGTTGCACGATTCACCATTGACTGATGCCTTCCTCGCACTCGCTTGCTTATATAGGCCGCTTGGCTTAGACACAGCGCGTTCTAGTGTTCTCTAGAATGTTCGTGCAGTTACTCGTTGTTCAGCAAGCAGACACCGTTTCTCAGAATTTCTGCCTGACGTTTATATACAGGATGATCCGTAACATTATATTAAAAACATGTTCAATTTTTAATTACAGATTTTGTGCATTTTTTTATGTAGGTAAGTATAAAACTGAAAACTGATGAAGCCTACTTTGGCGAAACGTTTTTTCTGATTTATAATAATGTATTATTTTTCTACTATTTTCAATTAATTGAAACTTATTTATAAATAAATGGTTGATTATCCAAAAATCTTGTATAGAGTTTATAATCTATGTTTCAAATTTAATATGTATAATGAAACATCTAACTCCGTCGAAATCTCGAATTCGATCGCCATTTCTTCATTTCGATAACGTGATCGCTCTAAATTAGAAATATAAAAAATTAGGCATACGCCATTATGCCTTTTGGTTAGGTACACGAAATAATAATATGTATTATTGTTTTTAATAATAATATTGAACCCATATTTAAACAATATTATGTTGTTATAAAATATGTTCTATTAGTTATGAATTATATTCAAGCAGGTATTTTCTATCAAGGTTTTATTATTTATTAAACTGATGCTTATCGCACTTTACTCATCCAGTGTGCGTGGAAATTAGTGACTGCATTCAAATGTTAGGTTAAGGTAGTTGTCGTGCTACAATACATCCAAAAGTTTCGTCCATAATACGTTGTAAAACAATAAATAAGTACCTATAGTGTTAAATGTAAAAATTTTGTTAGAGATTGTACCAAACCTGTTGTTCACATAGTAACACATATTTCACTGAGTTTGTTCGCTTGGATTATATAAAAATGTCAATCTTTTCTCATAAATTGTTGAACTTTGCGTTTTTATATCTCAACAATAAAAAGGTCAATAATTTTTGGATTTTCTTTTTTAAACTCAGAACAAAAACATCAATGAACAGTTAGTTTTTTGAAAATTTCTGACTGTTACTTTTTTTTTAAGTTAAAAAACTTGTCAAAAACACAACCTTTCCTATGTTCTCCGTGTTAATTATCCGAACTTTAATTAAGTTTATCTCGAGTTAGAGATGGTCAATCAACTTCAAATTTTAATGGTATTTGTATTATAGTATCCTTAATGAGTATACGAAAATTTAGAATTTTTTGACACTATGTCCATAGCACGACAACTACCTTAATAGTTGATCGATTTCAACCGAATTTATTTTTCACAGCGCCGCTATTGAAAATTCGATTTTCGGTACCTGTTTGGCGGATTGAAACTGAGAGTTTATCAACCGTAGGGATAAACATTTTATTTTGTAAATAAATTTAATGAATATAATACCTTAACGATAATATTAAGTTTTAGTGTCATCTGTTAGTGCACTTGTGAACTACAAAATATATGTTTTAGTGTCATCTGTTAACTTGTGGACTACAAATAACTTTTTTACTCGTATTAAGTTTTTAGTGTCATCTATTGGCACATTTATGAACTACACACTATTCCAGCATATTGCAAATACGTGTTCGTGTTTGAGCCGAGTAGCCCCGATTGTCACCGTCGGGTGCGTTTCATATCACTGTTGTTAATAACCGCAAAGCGCGCCTAAGGAAGTTTTCACTTCAATAATATAATTGATTTTAATGATCGATTTTAATAACTTCCATTGTGTATGATTTATAGTATGTATAGGTAATATCACCTCGTTGTTTAGTGATAATATATTAGTTGATTAAATTTATTTAATTATAATTGCATAAATTACCCGGTGTCATTTATAAATTAATTGTCAGTGTTAAAACTAACATGTGGGCTTTAACACAAAAAAAGTACAACTTTTACTTTCAGAAATAATTCTTTGTCATTACGAGAACAATAAATTAACATATTTTTTGATTATAAAAAATAGCATTTTATGATGTGATAAACTTTTAAGACATGAATATCGTATATCTTAATTATATTATTTTGCAAACGACCTTATGTGGGAGTTGTGAAGAAGAGGCGCCTCGTTCAACAATTCTCTTTATTTATAGTAACCAGTTTTCCGACCCGGCGTCGTCCGGACTCCGGTTGAATGTTGATTTGGAATCGAAATATTCAAGAGCAAAAAATCACTCACTACTCTTGTGAAACCTAACGGTTTTGTAAATGGAATAAAAAGTGAGTTTTTGAAATTATTTCATAATTTTTTTACAAGCTTTTTTTTAACTTGCGATGTATGTTAGTTTGTGTGTTTGTTTGTTTGTTTGTTTGTGTGTTTGTTTAGGTCAAATCTTGCAAGTCAATTTTGAACGACTTCCACGTATCCGATCGATTTAAAATGTTGTACACATATGTATTCCCGATGATAATACATGAATAAATCTTTTTTAGAAATAAATTCAACCCCTAAGGGGTATCAAACGGGGATGTAGGGTTTTTTTGACTAATCAACGCCCAGGCCAAATCGCTGAAGCTAGATACTTGAAATTTGGACAGTTGGTTCCTTTTCTGACGTAAGCATCTACTACAAAAGGATTTCTCGAAAATCAACCCTACGGATGTCAAAGGGGAGAAAAATTTTGAAAGACTAAAATGAATAAAATAAATATTAGATAGTAAAAAAAACTTTTTAGAGACAAGCTTTTATTTAAATGCACTAAAAAGGAAAAAATAATTTTTAATAATTTAGGTTCATACCTAATTATAAAAGCGTGAGTCGTGACTAATAAACTATCATAGAGTTCACGACCCACGCTTTTATAATTGTGAACCTAAATTATCAAAAATTATTTTACCCTTTTTAGTGCATTTAAATAAAAGCTTGTCTCTAAAAAGTTTTTTTTACTAATATTTATTATCTATGTAGCGAGTAAATTTAATAAAAAGCTTGTAAAAATTCTTATCGAGAAAAAAAAGGGTGTGGGTCTCGGGACCCCCGACAGATGTGAAACATCAAAGAAAACGTTATTGAACTCGGTGGTATTCTCTATGTAGTAGTATATATTTTTTCAAAAGCAGCAACTAACTGTTATGCTGACGTAATCCTATATACTGCACTGTAACACACGCGGTTGCGGCGTTTGAGCACGCCTGAGCCAGAAACGCAACTAAATACACAGCGAAGTATCTATATTACATACCTACACGTCTATACGGTGTCCGGTCATAAAATCCCAGTAATTAATATCCCTGTAAATAATATCCCAGTAAAAATATCCCAAACAAAAATATCCCAAGACAAAATTAAACTATGACAAAAACGTCCCATGGAAAGAATATCCCATGTCAAAAACATCCCATAACAAAAAAATAAATTACAATTTTTAAGAATATAATTAATATACAGTGCGTTTAATTTCAACCAGCAATATTGACTTTACATGTTAAATTTCTCCATTTGAATTACATTGAATTCAAGTTAAGTCAAAAAAAGCGTTTGCGGACAGCACGAATAGCCTGCATTGATATCTATCTCCAGTGTATTCCTTTTCATGTATTGTCTGCGAGGTGAAGAGGGGGGGGGGGTGTTTGTGCGACGGTTTTGTCTGCGGGGTGAAGAGAGGAGAGGGGGTGGAGGCGGCGCGCGCCGCCTCCACCCCCTCTCCTCTCTTCACCCCGCAGACAAAACCGTCGCACAAACACCCCCCCTCTTCACCTCGCAGACAAAACCATCGCACGAACACCCCCCTCGCGGGAAACTCCGCCCCCGCAAGAATTGCACGGTCCTGATATTCAATTAATGTTCCTATGTGAAAGAATAACTTGCTATTTTTTTCTGCGCCGCCTCCCCCCTCCCCCCTCTTCATCCCCCCGACAAAACCGTCGCATGTTATGTGTATGTGCTGATTGTGATATTAATGTCGCGGGAATATTTTGTCATGGGAGATTTATGTCGTGGGATATTTTTGTCAAGGGATATTTTTAGTTGGGATGTTTTGGCATGGGATTTTTTTGCCTGGGATATATTGTCTGGGATTTTATGACCGGGATTCGTCTATACATATACTTTTGCTTTACAGTACGTTCGTACGTATACTCCCTCTCTCTCGTCCCGTGCCCGAGCGCGCGGAAGCCGAGAGAGAGAGAGAGAGAGTGCCGCAGTGGTGGGGAGAATAGCAGCGAAGGAGAACATTTCGTTGCATTGATAATTCGTTGCATTGTATTTCGTTGCATATTTCCCCTCACGCGGCTGTTCACTGCCCGACATAAGATGTTTCACATAAAAAATGATATTCCAAGGATTGCGAAGGATATGCAATTGCTTCCACCGCCGCCGCCGCTGTTCTTCGTGCAACATCCAGAATGTGGGTTTTGGTAACAATCTAAATAATGCCGATGCAAGTTTGTTTGTTGACCGTTGTTGTAATTAACCGCGCTGGACGATGTAAAACAATGATTTTATCTCATTATTATACCTACATTATTATACCTACGTATCTCATAAAAATGCATAAATAATATTGTGTTGTTTATCTCGGCATTTAATTGTTCTTAGAAAACTTGTACTTAGAATTATTTGCCTTATGGGTGTTGAAAAAAATCGCTATGGTGAACTGTAACATAAGACTTGCATGTTTCAAAATCATTTTTCAAAATAATATTTAATCCCATCGAACATATTCTAGTAAAGAACTATATCTATATGCCGAGGGTCTCGCAATCCCACCTCTCGCTCGTAGGAAGTTTTGAGATCCCGAAACCGAGTTCTAAGTGATATATGATCTTTCGCTGAATAGAAAGCTACGCTAGATGACCGAGAGATGTCGACGCGGGGGGCAGGGGTAAAATTCTTGCGGGGGGCTAATAAACCGTAAATTAACTATATCTCTACAGAACTTTCACGTTCCAAACCGATTCTTCAAAACAATTCTTTCACTATTATTGTAGATTATGAACGCGTCGACGACTCAGGGCAGAGAGTGTCTTCGACGCAGGCAATACAAATTAATCCATTTGTGTATTAGACTCTGCCAGTCGGCATACTACAATACCGACTGGTACGAGCTCGGAGCTCCTGGGTGACCGCCAATTCCCAAAGAACATTGGAATGCAATTGCGAGAATAACGCCCGGGCAAAGTACACGGGACGGGAAGAACTAGTTTTTAATATGAAATATTTCAGAACTGATCGTTTGCCTATTATAGGTACGTTAAATGATATTGTTATGACAGTAGGTACAAAATGATAGTGGCGCAAAATGAGACGCTGCCATCAGATTAGCAGCTAGTGACAATTGAATGATCTACGTCAAATGTTTACATTTTTCCCCGTCAGATTGCGCTAGTGGCAAGCTAAGGTCATGCGGTGCAAGCGTATTAGAGTGGTATTAGAGATTATGAAGGTTTGTGTTCAAAGTAACATATCCCTCAGCTATCCATTATTGAGCGCAATCAGGAGGTGGAAAATAATAACTGCGATTAATGTTGCCATCTAGACAGGACAGGACAGGAACATAGCACAAGACTTTCAAAGTCTCGTCTTGTCTTGTCGGTTGAAAATATCAAGACAGGTACTGTCATTTGAAGTCTTGTCTTGAAAGTATCAAGACTTCACTAAGTCTAAGTCTAGATTGAGAAACTTTCTGTCGTTGTCTAATATCAAGAGCTACTAGATTATTTTCAAGAGTTATTAACCGAGTGGTTTACTTCACCTACTACTACTTAGTTTATCTAGACTCTTGAAAATTGTCTAGAGTTTTGGCAAGAGTCTTGATCTAGATAAAGCAAGTCTTGTCTTGTCTTGAAAATTTCTAGACAAGACTTTTGCATGTCTTGTCTTGAAAATCTGGACAAGACAAGACAAGAGTCTAGAAAATATAGATCTAGACGGCAACATTAACTGCGATTTAGCCGTTAAATGATTGAATGACAGTTATTCTACGTGACAGTGGCGCCATCAGGCGGTGGAAAATATTATTTATTTATTTATTTAAATTCAGAAACAACGACGGAACTAAAGAGGTACTGACATTTGAATGACATCAAAGCGACATGTCCCTCGCTTGCTAGTGGCGCTATCAGGCGGTAGATATAAAGTCTGGTAGTCCTCATTGTCAGGTGTTGCGTATTTTTCTAGACGCTCGGCTTTTGTTCCGGTATTTCTAACTGTACTGGTTGCACAAAAACAGACACTGTTAACGTCTTGTTTGTGTCGCACGTGTGTTAGCTGTTTTACCTGTGTAGATGGAAGCTTCACTTCTCTTTATAAGTAACTATGTATTATACGTATCTATTACTAATTAACATTCGACTCTCGTCTAATTTAACTAGCTTTTGTAAGCGGCGACACGTCTCTTGCCTCAGGCAACACTCGCGCATGCGTGTGGGTGTGTTTATTCACGTGATATATGTCAGAGAGTGTTGCGTTATAAACAGTAGAAGATGATCGATTTATATCAAATTTTCCAACACAAAAAAAAATAATCCACACATGATTTTTTAGTTACGGTGGATTTCTACTAAATAAATTATTAAATCATAACAATTTTTGAAAACTTTTGTTGGAAAACAGCCAAATATAATTGATTCCAAACATATTGGAAAAAATTATTTTACCAACCATACTCACAGTCAGGATTCTAACCTGAACCTTTCAACTTTTGCGGCGGAATAAACTTACAATTACTCAACCGTGACATGATTACTTATCTAACATTCTCCTTTTATGCTTCGGAATCAATTGATTTTCACTAGGTATACCTATGCGAGTGTAAAATGATTTATTCCAATATGTTTGGAATCAATTATATAATTGGCTGCTTTCCAACAAAAATTTTCAATTGCAATTCAGCCGTATAAATATATTAATTTATAACAATTTTTGTTCCACACCATATTCACAACAATTAAGTAGCGAAATCAGGCACAGGGGGCAGTATAGCCTAGTGGTTAGCATGCTTGGCGCCATAACCTCTAGACTGGACTGACGTGGGTTCGAATCCCACCTGCGCTCATGGATGTTTTGTGATGTTATTTAGTTTTAAGTTAGTTGTTATTTAGTGTAGTTGAAAGACGCTAATGACCTTAGATGTCGACGCGTCTATAATCTACAATAAATAAATAAAATTAAGTTGATATTTAATTAGCGGTCTTTGGCAAAAGTGACAGCATAAATTAAAAGCTCAACTAATGATTAATTAATAAGAAATCTATGTCAAATTCTGTTATCGATTCTTGCGTTAGATAATTTTAAAATAAATTGCATTGTCTCTATCTGTGAATTTTTAAGTAATATATCAAAGTAAAAACCACTATTGAATTTATGAACAGGTCGACACTTAAAAATCTGATTTCTGAAAGAAACAAATTCGTTCGCATATTTTATATAAAATATTCAGGGCTACTTTCGTAATTTCGATTAAGTTTCTTATGAATATATTATAATTTATTAATGCATACTTCCAACAATACATGAGTTCGTGCAGATAAAATTTCGACTTTATCTACACTTCTACAACTTTAATGCTGGGTTGTCAAAAAATCTCAATTGAGAATCTATAGGGATTTGTCAAATGGGAACATGACATCTGGTGGTTGAAAATTTTACTCGAATAAGGTAACAATTGTTAATTACAAAAATAAAACAAGTCAAATAAACAAAAAGTTTATCGAAAATGGAATCAGCGACGTTATCTAATATCATGGCATTAAACACTATCAGTTAGTTATTGCTCTGTTAAAACTTACTTTACAGCAAATTATTAACTTCCCATTGGAAGTTATATTGTAATGGGTCCGAAAATCGAAATCAAAATGTATAACAAATTTTTATGTTTCAAGGTCACTACACTATTTTTAGAAAGATGTGTGTGTGTGTGTACGTATGTACGTACGTACGTATATGTGTCCATTTCTTTCTAAGACGAAATCACGAGAATGAAAAATGATATCGACTACGTTAAAGTGCCAATCGAAGCGTATTAACGTAAATATGATCTGAAAGAAATTTTTTCAAAATCGGTTCAGCCGTTCTTTTTTCTTAACCAAATAGACTCCAAAAAAGTAGATTTAACACAATATCTCGCGAATAAAAAATTATATCGACTTCGTAAGGGTGTCAATCGAGACGTGTTAACGTCATTTTGATTCGACATAAATTTTATAAAAATCGGTTCAGGCGTTTTTCTTTTTTAATTATTGTTAAAAATAAATAATAATTATGTTTTAATGATTAAAATGATTAGTTTTCTGTGTAATATCTAATATAATTATTATTATTAAATATTTATCAAACTGGGAAGTTCGTCGTGTGGACCTCAAGGGTCGCACTTTAGTCCTAATAAACGACCCACCTCACGGCTTGTTTTTTTTAGAATTAAATCGTATTTCAAGTCTTCATGGTTTCCGGGCTTTTAGGGGGTGGTCCGGTGGTATTACTATCTGACGTTTCGTCTACAACTGCGGTAGACATTCTCAAAGGCGATGTGGCAGCGGTCGAAGTGTCTTCCTTGGCGGCTCACAGGTCACACTGACCTGTGAGCCGCCAAGGAGGACACTTCGACCGCTGCCACATCGTCTTTGAGACTGTCTACCGCATAAAAGTAATATCTCAAAAGATTATTCTGAAGTTTAGTCTTAAAACAATGATAATTAGTATTAAGGGGTGTGGTAGCCAGTTTCGGATCAACTGCATGAGCTTAATCGCGTGTGCTAGTGTTAAAAGGCTAATCTATTTATTGTAATTTTATACACATTATCTTGACAGTCCAGCTCGCGTTCACGGCGTACCACCCATCGAGTTCTAATATAGCCGCACAAGAGTGTACTTCAGTGTTTAAATAATGGCGCTACTATAATATATCAACGGCCATATATCACGTGCACTATTCTATACGCCTTTTTGTCGTTTCCTGATTAATTAACAAATAGTTCGGCACACTTCATTTACATAAAAAGTAAATTATCACACCGCTGCTAAAGCGGCTGTTGTTTTGAACACTACCGGTCAGAAAAAAACGTTTTCACTGTATTTTTAATAGGTTTGTCCCACTTTTTTTTAAGTGTTGGAAATTACGTTACAAATAGATAATCGAACAATTTCTTTGAGCAATTTTTGGAAGCTTTTTCTACAAAAAAAATTCTCAAAAGTGTGTATTTTTCAATGTAATTTTAAACATAGAATTATACCGTCACAGAAAACGTCATTCACAAGCCTTCCCTGATTGGCTGTTGTAGTTGAGTCACGCCCATTGATCCATAGATAAAGAGAGAATAGGTTTATGTAAAGTTGACAGGGCAGTAGCTAGAACTTAGGTTAGGTTCTTCACGAGTTACGACTGTCGAGGAAGTATTCCTCTCTTTCTATAGACATACCTCTCTTTATCTATGCGTGGACGTATGTCTGGCTTCATTGGTCAGGCTTTGACGTCATCATATGGCGGCAAAGCTCATCTGTTTGAAATGAACACATTTTTTAAAATCTTGTTTGCAATTAAGAGGAAGGATATAAGTACGAAAAAGTTGGTTTACATTATTTGTTTATGCATGTGGAATAACATACACTATTCAAAATTATCAAGACACTAATGACCTAAGTTGTCGACGCGTCTATAATTTACAATAAATAAAATAAATATTCAAAATTATCAAATTTTGATACGCGGGATAACCCTATAAAAAATCCCTCATTGGATTATCAAAATAAAGCACTACAGATTATTAAAATTTCACCTTTAATTTTTGATTGTTATTGAATTTATCTTCCTGTCGAGACGATACGAGAAATATCGAGACGAGATTGACAATTCTTCTCGTTTCGATTTTCAAGACGAATATTAGATCCGGGAAACAAATTTCTAGAAAAAATCGAGCAAAAATAAGGAAAAAATAATGTTCCTTTTTGGAGGTTACCAATGCTAATTTCATTTTTGAAATGGGTTTAAATTTTTTTAAACTATTTTTTTGACATGGGTTGAGAACTCCTTAAATAAATCAATATCATACAACAGGCTACAGGGAGAACGTCCTCTACCAAACACAAGTTTTTTAAAAATCGATTAATCTGGTAAAAATGTATGCTTGAGCATACTTACATTAAATTGAGAACCTCTCCCCTTTTTTTGAAGCCGGTTAAATATGTTTATGAACGATAGTGTACAATAGTTAAAAGATAATATATTGTTCTAAACCGTTCTGATTTAAAAATAATAGTAATATGTAACACATATGTTAAATCGTTTCCATGATCTCTCTTGGGCTGATTCAGCGGGTCGTTGGCCCCTTTGGGTGCCTTGACACTTATTTTTCTTATCAATTTGTTCAGTTCAATTTACAGTTATGCGGTTCTTACTGGAACCATAATTAAGCGACCAATCGGGCACTTTAAAACGTAACGTTATTAATTGCAGAAAGTTTTAAGAAAGCTAAATCAATATTTTTCTATAAGCTCCGTTATCATATCACAAAACAACAATGTTATATTTTAATTGAGATTAAACTTTTGATCGTTTGATGGTACAACTTAAAATGAAAATATATAAAGCTAGAGCTAGTAACAATTTTTTGGTGTTATTTATTCAAGGCCTTATTTTTGTGAAGATGTTGAGGGAGGCATGTTAAAGTGCCCTGAGTAAGGGATTTTGCTAGATAGCGGTATGGGGGATGCAGACCGCTCCCAACATGTAACAAACAAAATAGTCACACTTATTGTTGCTTCAAGGCTGAAATTGTTTGTATAGCTTGTCGGTGACCCAATATTGACATTATAATTTTTGCAGATCGATTGGTCAGTTTTAAAGGGGTGGCAAATCACCCTAAACGTGTCATGTACCCGACGAAATTTATATTATTAGTTCAAGGTTCAAATTTTAATATGTTGTTGCGGCGACTGTTTTAAGTATATATTTCAATTTGCAGAACAAAATGTCAGTATTAACCCCCTTGCAGAACGATATAAACACCTAGACGAGCAAGTTTCCCTCTAAGAGAGGGGGTTAATACCGACATTTTGTTCTGTAAATTGAAATATATGCTTAAAACAGTCGCCGTAACATTAAAATTTGAACTTTGAACTAATAATAGAAATTTCGTCGGGTACCTACATAACACGTTTAGGGTGATCTGCCACCCCTTTTAATACAGACCAATCGATCTGCAAATATTATAATGGCATTATTGGTTCACCGACAAGCTATACAAACAATTTCAGCCTTGAAGCAATAATAATTGTGACCATTTTTTTTGTTACATATTGGGGGCGGTCTGCATCCCTCCCATACCGCTATCTAGCAAAATCCCTTACTCAGGGCACTTTACTATGCCTCCCTCAACATCTTCACAAAAATAAGGCCTTGAATAAATAACACCAAAAAATCGTCACTAGCTCTCGGTCTAAAATAGTTTTGCGAAAATAATTGAAATCTGCGTCATCCACAGAATAACTTGTTTTTAATTTAATTAATATTTTCGATATTAAAAAAATATGATGACTTATCAAATCGCAGACTAATTAATCAAATACGTGAAGCTAATACAAATATTTTCAAATTGTTGAATAAAAAAACTATTCAGCCATCAAAAAGTTCTCATTAAATGGCCGATCTAAACGTGATTTGATTGAAAATATCACGCGGTGTTTTTCATCTAATGAATCATTGAAGACATGCTCTTTATGACGCATGCGTGACTCGTTTTGACAATGCGACAAATGTTTTAATGTTTAATCAAATGTTTATAAATAATAAAATACTTTCTCCTTCCTTGCAAACTACAGTCGTTTGATTGGTGGACACACTTTGACTGTTCCGTGCAGATAATTGGATAAGGTGTCAATTACAAACATGTGACTAGCACAAACAAGTGACTGTAACATAGAGACAAGTGACTGTGGTGTTATATTAAGTCAGTAGCGTACGGGGGAATTTTTAGGGTTGCACTTTTTATTAGATTTTTGAAGTAAGGCAAATATACCAAAATAATAAAATAAAATTGTTTATAAAAAAATTCGACTGATGACCATCCCTATACTTCCCACCTAGTAAATATTTGCAAAAAATAAACACTTTTTTTTTTATACTTTGACTAGGCCCAAATAACCTTAGCTGTTGGTGGTCTTTAAAACACAATTTAATTTTTATTCTTTGAAAAAAGCATGGCCCTCTTTTTTGTTTGGTGATCTACTGATGGCTAACTTAATATAGCAAAAATCATGGTTACCTTGATTTACGTACAATTTTTATTTTTTTAGTAAAATATTTTTTTCTCGAAAACTATACATTTTAGAGAAAAAAAATATTTACATTTTTTTCATATTATAACATCTAGAATTCATTTATATTTTTTTTACCTATGTTAATACGTGACATTGAAGACGTTTTTTTTGAATATCTCAGGATCCACTGAACCAATTTGACTCAAAATCTAATCAGATCTAAGTTAAAGGCTGATAAACACAATAGAACAATCGGCATTCCCGTATGTTGTTCCGTTCTTAAGATATCGAAGGCGAAAAATTGACCACACACACACATACACACACACACACATACATACAGACATCAGTCAGAAAATGGTCTTAAACGATTGCTAGGGTCTCAAAATGTGAAGATCTGTTAAAATCTCGAAAAATTTTTTTCAGACTAAATCCATTACTTCCCTACCATAGTAGAGGTGGGAAGTAAAAATATGGGTGTGGGTCTCGGGACCCCCGACAGATGTGAAACATCAAAGAAAACGTTATTGAACTCGGTGGTATTCTCTATATAGTAGTATATATTTTTTCAAAAGCAGCAGCTAACTGTTATGCTGACGTAATCCTATATACTGCACTGTAATACACGCGGTTGCGGCGTTTGAGCACGCCTGAGCCAGAAACGCAACTAAATACACAGCGAAGTATCTATATTACATACCTACACGTGTATACATATACTTTTGCTTTGCAGTATACGTTCGTATGTATACTCTCTCTCTCGTCCCGTGCCCGAGCGCGCGGAAGCCGAGAGAGAAGTGCCGCAGTGGTGGGGAACAGCAGCGAAGGAGCGGACCATAAATTTCGTTGCATATTTCCCCTCACGCGGCTGTTCACAGCCCGACATAAGATGTTTCACATCAAAAATTAAACTAGTGAACGCATTTCAGTAAATTTAAATAGGGTTCTAGTCTGAGAGTAAACAAAGCGAATAAAATATAAACCAAAGTGATTCGTCAAGAATTGCGATCTGTAGACCTTGGACGTACGTACGTATAGACCAACCGACAACTGCTGTTCGCGATTTTCAGTTTCAATTGAACTCGGATCAATCTAAAAATGGTTCCATTTTATAGAATAGAACCTTCTCTTTTCAAAAAGCTACAATTTGATTGGATTTCGTGCGAAATTAATAAATCATAAATCGAAATATACGTGGGCGAAGCCACGGGTAACGGCTAGTTTATTATAAAGTAGGTGTATATTTTCGGAATTACCACAAAATTGTCTTTTAATTGATACCACACTCGATAGAATCGGCTGGAAAAAAATTTTTATACAAAGATTTTTCCACCTTACGGCCGCCATTTTGAATCCACCAAAATATTTTTTAGCCTATAACTCTCTCGTGATGAAGACAAATCGAATGTAACCTCGATTATGAAAATCGCTTCAGTAGATTTGACCCTACGAGATTAACGAACTTACATGTATATACATACACACGACTGCTAAATGCATAACCCTTCTTTATGGCTTCGCCGCAGTCGGGTAAAAATAATTTTTGTCGCCTTTTTGTCGACGCCACTGAGGAGACGTGCAGGTATATATGATTAATTTGTTCTTAATGCACGGCCGATGTCAGATTTTGTGAAGTCATTAAAAATGTTACAAAGCTGACTGACTTTTAACCCCTTAATGAGAATACTTTATTGAATACCTCAGTGAAATCATGTTGTCAACATCATCGAGATTCGACAAACACCTTAAGACCTGCCAAGCCGTGCGATGTGTTCAACTTGACAAGTAATTTTGTTGTCGTTTGATACGAAAAAATGTCAATATTTAAAATATAATAAAACTAAAAATTTATATGTATTTACCTAATTAGTTTAATGTCTTTATGAAATATTTATAATACCTACTTAAAATAAAAAATGCATAATAAAAAGGAAAAAAAAATATTTAATAATTTAGTAGTGATGAGCAAAGCAAGACTAAGACCAAGACTTGGACAGTCCTGGTCTTGGTCTCGGTCTTGCTGATTCAGTCTTGGTCTTGGTCTTGCTCAAATATGCTTGGTCTTGCTTATTAGTGTATTTGCCATATGGCACATACACTATTGGCGTCAGTCGGATGGCGGGACCTAGGGGTCGGACCAAAATTTCTCGACGTTTCATAGCCTCCTGAACACTTTGGCACCATTTTTGGAAATGTCTATTTATATATGTATATATATATATTTACATATATATATATATATATGTGCGGGCAATAACTTTCGAAAGAGTTAATTGATTTTGACGAAATTTGGTACGCACGTTGAAATCCATCACCGCACGAAGCCTATTTAAAATGGGCTTAATCGGACCATTTTAAGGGTAGTTTTTAGGGGTTGAAAAATGTTTTTGGGTCCAAAAATGGCGAAAAAATTCTCAGAATCGTTTCAAAATTGAAATTTAACCCTTTAGTAACGATTAAAATGTGCTGTTAAAATTTTAATAAAATCGGCCCGACAGGACCGGACTTACAAATTTTGTGAAAACACTAGTTTGCGGATAGTGCTTTACTTACTGAAGGGTGTATTTAATTTGGTACCGAGGTTGCATTGATAAAAATATTGAAATTAAGAAAAAAATATTATTTTAAGGGATGTATTAAGGGGTTAAATTTTTTATTTTGTTCAAAAACAAACTTAAGTTCACATAATAAAGCCACAATGCCAGTATTAGCAAATACACTATATTGTCGGCAGGGTTTTGGTACTGCGACCCGAGTTTTTTTAGTCTTGGTCTTGGTCTTGCGTATCAAGTCTTGGTTTTGCTCATTTTATCTGTCTTTTTTTAGTTTTTTACTTCTGAAGATCTACATAGTTATAAATTAAAAATAATTCACAATCTATTATTAACTAACAAAATACTTTATTTTATTAAAATGTTAAAAAATATCAAAATTACATCATTTTTAACTCGCTTGTTCATTCGGTCTTGGTCTTGGTCTTGCTAGTCAAATGATAGGCTTGGTCTTGGTCTTGATTTTTCGCAAGACCAAGACCAAAACTGCAAGAGGTCTTGGTCTTGCTAGTCTAATGATAGTCTTGGTCTTGGTCTTGCTTTTTCGCAAGACCAAGACCAAGACCAATTTTGCTCATCACTATAATTTTAGTTCATAATTATTATAAAAGCGGGGGTTGTAATATTTATGATAGTTTATTAGTCGCAACTCCCGCTTTTATAATAATTATGAACCAAAATTATTAAATATTATTTTTTTCTTTTTAGTATCTACATTTCAATAAAAGTTTGTCTCTAAAAAGTTTTTTTTACGAATATTTTATTTTGTTCATTTTAGACTTTCTAAATTTGACCCCCCTTTGACACCCGTAGGGGTGGAATTTCGAGAAATCCTTTCTTAGTGAATGCTTACGTCAGAAAAGGAACCAACTGTCCAAATTTCAAGTTTCTAGCTTCAGCGATTTGGCCTGAGTGTTGATTGGAAAGAAAAAAACCTACATCCCTGTTTGAACCCCTTAGGGGTTGAATTTATTTCTAAAAACGATTTATTCAAGTTGTGTCATCGGGAATACAAATCGATCGGCTGCGTGGAAGTCGTTCAAAATTGACTTGCAAGATTTGACCTAAACAAACACAAAAACTAACATACATTGCAAGTTAAATAAAAGCTTTAAAAGCTTGTAAAAATGACCAAATTCACAGACAAGACGTACTTATATTAAAAGTATTTGATAGCGGAAGTTACCCCTGCACTCTTCATCTCAAATCCTTTTCCCTCGCCTATAAAACGTTTCCCGCTCTCCCGACACTATTTTTAAAGCTAAGGGGTTCAGGTAATCGCCAAATGAAAGACCTGCAAGAATCACACTACAGATCCTACAGGCGAAAAATTGAAAAAAAATTCCTGAAAAAACTTGCAACTTTTTAAAAAATCACGTAATTTTTCACGCGTATCCAAAACTTTTTTTAAAAAAAATTCGCATGTAGGATCTGTAGTGTGATTCTCGGTCTTTCATTCGGCGTTTACCCGAACCCTTGAGCTTTAAAAATAGCGTCGGGAGAGCGAGAACCGTTTTATAGGCGAGGGGAAACGATTTTTGATGAAGGGCGCAGGGGGTAACTTCTGCTATCGAATACTTTTAACAATGTTTCATCTACTTAGGTACATGAAAAACCGTGTTAACCACTTTTCCTGGTTCCATAACATCTAACATTTTTAAAATGCCACTCCAGTATGAGACACTAAACGTTATTCACGTAAAAAAATTTTTTTGAAAATAACGCCCTTTAGGGCGCAAAAATCAAAAATTTTATTTACGCATTTTCATTGTAGGCATGGCAGAAAGGTGTCGTATAAATTTGAACTTGATCGGTTTCGTAGTTAAGAAGATCTCGCACATCGATGAATTCTGCACGGCGACAACGGACAGACCGTACAGATCGAAAAATGTTTTTTAGAGTCTAAATAGTCAAGATTGATCAAAATCTGAATTTCGATTTTTTGCACGATTACATAACTTTCATTCATAGGAAGGTGATGAAAAGTAATTTAATCCGGCACTGTTAGACCAATTAGGTCTCCGGATTCTGTTAAAAATAAATAACAACATGAAGTAGTTATATGTTATGTTACGTACAAGCAACAAATTGCGATCGAGTAACTTAAGGTTAAAATATAGTGTCGTTTATTGATCTGTAAAAATGTCAAAATAGAAAATTTTTGTTTTTATGTTTGTACTAATATTCTGCGCAGATCATTTTCAAAGAACGGTTATTTATCTTGTTACATAGCAGCTTTCTAAAATCGCTAATTGGATACCGATATTACCGAATAGTCAGCTCTATTATCACTTACGTCGACAATTTTAGTGACAGTCGTTTATTAGTGTATTTGCCATATGGCACATACACTATTGGCGTCGGTCGGATGGCGGGACCTAGGGGTCGGACCAAAATTTCTCGACGTTTCATAGCCTCCTGAACAATTTGGCACCATTTTTGGAAATGTCTGCTTATATATATATATTTGTGTGTACGGGCTATAACTTTCGAAAGAGTTAATTGATTTTGACGAAATTGGGTAGGCACATTGCAATCCATCACCGCACGAAGCCTATTTAAAATGGGTCCAATCGGACCATCTTAAGGGTGGTTTTTAGGGGTTGAAAAATGTTTTTGGGCCCAAAAATACCGAAAAAATTCTCAGAATTGTTCCAAAATTGAAATTTAACCCTCTAGTGAAGATTGAAATGTGCTGCTAAAATTTTAATAAAATCGCCCCGACAGGTCCGGACTTACAAATTTTATGAAAACACTAGTTTGCGGATATTGATTTACTTACTGAAGGGTGTATTTGATTTGGTACAGAGGTTGCATTGATAATAATATTGAAATTAAGAAAAACAATATTATTTTAAGGGATGTATTAAGGGGTTAAATTTTTTATTTTGTCCAAAAACAAACTTAATATGTTCACATAATAACAGCACAATGCCTGTATTAGCAAATACACTATATTGTCGGCAGGGTTTTGGCACTGCGACCCGAGTTTTGAATATTTTGTGCTTATAGTGCAAGAGCTTGTATAAAAAATTGCAATGTTCAAACACATATTCTTCAAGACAGGCATTAATGTTCACAAAATTAGACTGAAAACTTCAGATAAGGTTTGTTATCTAATTCTTTTCATAAAAGTCGATCAATTTTCTGACATTTCAAAATAAAACTTAATTAAATTTTTTTCCTCAAGAACACTGTTATTGTATCAGTGGAGGACTAAGCCCGTCGGAGGCCCGGGACGGCAAAACTAAATGAGGCCCCCGGTCTGCTTAGAAATTATGTACAGTATGGCTCAGTTGGTAGCGTCGCGGTCTCTGAATCAGACTGTCGTGGGTTCGAGTCCCACCTCTGCTCATGGATGTTTTGTGATGTTATTTAGTTTTAAGTGATATATGTATATTTATTGTATTTAAGACGCTAATGACCTAAGTTGTCGACGCGTCTATAATCCACAATAAATAAAATAAATAGAAATTATGTATTTGTAGTGTAAATTTCGTAAAAAATGAATAATATAGATGTAATGGCTGACAAAAAAATTCGACTGATGACCAGTCCTATACTTCCCACCTAGTAAATATTTGCAAAAAATAAACACCTTTTTTTTATTATTTTTTGACTAGGCCCAAATAACCTTAGCTGTTGGTGGTCTTTAAAACACAATTTAATTTTTATTCTTTGAAAAAAGCATAGCCCTCTTTTTTGTTTGGTGATCTACTGATGGCTAGCTTAATATAGCAAAAATCATGGTTACCTTGATTTACGTACAATTTTTATTTTTTTAGTAAAATATTTTTTTTCTCAAAAACTGTACATTTTAGAGAAAAAAAATATTTACATTTTTTTCATATTATAACATCTAGAATTCATTTATATTTTTTTTTACCTATGTTAATACGTTACATTGAGGACGTTTTTTTGAATATCTCAGGATCCACTGAACCGATTTGACTCAAAATCTAATCAGATCTAAGTTAAAGGCTGATAAACACAACAGAACAATCGGCATGCCCGTATGTTGTTCCGTTCTTAAGATATCGAAGGCGAAAAATTGACCACACACATACACACACACACATACACACACACATACACACACACACACATACAGACATCAGTCAGAAAATGATCTTAAACGATTGCTAGGGTCTCAAAACGTGAAAATCTGTTAAAATCTCGAAATATTGTTTTCGGACTGAATCCATTACTTCCCTACCATAGTAGAGGTGGGAAGTAAAAATCAAATATTTATAATAAACGACCTACCTACATTTATATTTTGTATACGTTATACGGGGCCTCTATAACTTCAAACTGCCTCTTACTTAGGTACTAAACATATTTTGGCCTTGTTTGGGATTTGATTAAGAAGGACTTCTCGAGATTTGGAGCCCTCCTAGAATCAGAGGCCCGGGGCGAGCCGTCCCCTCCGCCTCCCCCCCCTTAGTCCCGCCCCTGTATTGTATAAATTTTAGACATCCTAATATCTTAAATAATATATTAAATTAGGTTTTATTTTGAAATGTCAAAAAATTGATCGACTTTTATAGAAAGAATTAGATTACATTAATTTATTACTTACCTGAAGTTTTCATTCTAATTTTGTGAACATTAATGCCTGTCTTGAGGAATATGTGTTTGAACATTCTCCACATACAAAACCCATTTTTTAATCGCTATCAACTATCCATATTAGTAAACAGAGTTCACTAGTTAGTTGTTACGTTCGTTTAGGCGTGTGTGTGTGTGTGTGTGTGTGTGTCAAACGACATCAAGATGGGGAATCGACCAATCAGAATGGACCCTGACTGCAGGTCTTAGTCGCTTGTGTCGTGGTTACCACTTATCACCCTGTAGATCAGATGCTTATGACCTCTGTTGTCTATAAGCCACAGTGTAAGATTGATTTGATGTTATTAGATATTAAAAAATGGATCCAGTAGCGGCCCTAGGGTTTTTTTTTCTAGGGTGGGAAAGTTTTGGGCTTGGTGATCTGAAAGTGAGCCAATAAAATTTATTCCCAGGTTACTTGCTATAGAATTTACAAGAAAAATTCTTGAAATTTCGAGGGATAAAACGTATTTAAAAGAAAATTCGATTGATGACCAGTCCTATACTTCCCACCTAGTAAATATTTGCAAAAAATAAACACTCTTTTTTTTATTCTTTGACTAGGCCCAAATAACCTTAGCTGTTGGTGGTCTTTAAAACACAATTTAATTTTTATTCTTTGAAAAAAGCATGGCCCTCTTTTTTGTTTGGTGATCTACTGATGGCTAACTTAATATAACAAAAATCATGGTTACCTTGATTTACGTACAATTTTCTTTTTTTAGTAAAATATTTTTTCTCTCGAAAACTATACATTTTAGAGAAAAAAAATATTTACATTTTTTTCATATTATAACATCTAGAATTCATTTATATTTTTTTTTACCTATGTTAATACGTGACATTGAGAACGATTTTTGTTAATATCTCAGGATCCACTGAACCGATTTAACTCAAAATCTAATCAGATCTAAGTTAAAGGCTGATAAACACAATAGAACAATCGGCATGGCCGTATAGATTGGGCATTATGCCAGGGTGGGCCAAGTGGTGGTCTAAGACAATTTAAGGTGGGCCATGGCTCACTCGGCCCCCCTCTGGCGCCGTCACTGAATGGATCTAATTCTGATTTAGCAATATAAAAAAGAACGGATCATTACAAGTCTGTAGCCATACAGTCTTCCACAGCAGCTGCTATTTGCATAAATTATTCCGTACATGAATCGCGGGAATCACGTATGTCTGTAAAGTTAAAACGGTTCTGTCCTATCCATTGAGAATATTTAAACAGCACGGACGGACGTTTACCTCTTTTTTGTTAATTTATAGTGAAAACAGAGCAGCCAGGACAGAGCCGGACTCGAAGCACATTAATTATGCTTGGTTGCACAAAGCATTGTCAGAAAATCTAATTTAATGACCTTATGATTGTGACCACACATATACCTACTTAGAAAAGCATTGTATTTATTTTATTGTAGATTATAGACGCGTCGACAACTTAGGTCATTAGCGTCTTAAATTACATTAAATAACAACTAAGTTAAAACTAAATAACAGCACAAAACATCCATGAGCGCAGGTGGGATTCGAACCCACGACAGTCTAGTCTAGAGGCTGGTACCAAGTACGCTATCCTCTGGACTACACTGCCCTCGAAAAGCATTGTAGAATTTTAAATCTGACGGTGTCTTTTTTTGATTTCTGAAGTGAAAACTTCCTTAGGTGCGCTTTGCCTGAGTAGTGAACGAAAGTGAACCGTCACGCTTCGGGTCGGTGACGCTGAATCGGGTTTACTCGGCTCAAACACGAATAAGTACGTATTTGTAGTATGCTGGTAATAATTTGTAGTTCATAAGTGCGCTAATAGATGACACTAAAACTTAATACGCGTATTAAGTTATTTGTAGTTCACAAGTGCGCTAATAGATGACACTAAAACATATATATTTTAATTTGTAGTTCATAAGTGCGCTAATAGATGACACTAAAACTTAATACGCGTATTAAGTTATTTGTAGTTTACAAGTGCGCTAATAGATAACACTAAAACATACCTATATATTTTAAAGTTAGAAAATCAGAAGTTTTCACTTCTGTCGTGTAATCTAAGCACACACCCACTTTTTTCATAACGAAATTATTCTCATGGCGACTAAAAAGTTTCGCTTCAAAAAAATCTAAGACAATTTACTGGAACAAAGGAAATGTCTTTTCACCTATTTTTAGTGCCATCTGCTATTGAGTTACTATACTAATTCCTTTATACTAGTGCCGCGGTTGTATTCTTTCCTCCTTGTACCCTCACCACTACTTTTTGATGTGAAACATCTTATGTCGGGCAGTGAACAGCCGCGTGAGGGGAAATATGCAACGAAATTTCTGGTCCGCTCCTTCGCTGCTGTTCTCCCCACCACTGCGGCACTCTCTCTCTCTCGCAGTTTCCGCGCGCTCGGGCATGGGAAGAGAGAGAGAGAGTATACATACGAACGTACTGTAAAGCAAAAGTATATGTATACACGTGTAGGTATGTAATATAGATACTTCACTGTGTATTTAGTTGCGTTTCTGGCTCGGGCGTGCTCAAACGCCGCAACCGCGTGTGTTACAGTGCAGTATATAGGATTACGTCAGCATAACAGTTAGTTGCTGCTTTTGAAAAAATATATACTACTACATAGAGAATATCACCGAGTCCATTAACGTTTTCTTTGATGTTTCACATCTGTCGGGGGTCCCGAGACTCACACCCTTTTATTTTTCCTTACATTTTAAAAATTTATTTTTCGATCACTGATCCGTTCCTGCTTTTTGGCAAGACAAGGGAGTGGATGAAACACAGTTGACATAATGGCTTTGCTTTCTGATGAGTGATGATATCGTTATTTGTCCTTAGGCGTTCTGTTTCACTGGCATTTTCCGGCTTTGAAGCTTATTTAAAGGCCTTGGGAAACTAATTGTCATTCACTAACTTTCCATTGCTTTCTGATTGTATCCGTCGCGTGTCGGCCATTTTAATCATTCCGATGCTCATATGTTTACATTCTCAACACTATATCATCTGTTTTTCAAATTAAATCCCTATATTATTAAATGAGCAAATCTTGTATATATCTACCTATGTACCTATATAAATATTTTCTCGAAAACGGCTCTAACGATTTTGATCAAACTTACCGAAAAGGAGTTTCGGGGGGGCAAAAAATCGATCTAGTTAGGGCTCATCCCTGGAAAAATTCGTGTTCATATCGATTTTATCATTTTAAAAAACACTTTTTTTAACGTTATAAAACAGTGTCGTATGGTGAGTAGGCTTTGGAAAAAACAAACTATTTTCATTATTTATGTCAAATTACTCTGACAGTCAATCTTTAACTTATTAAAATTATCAGTAATTATTTGAAAAGTAAAAAATAACAACAATAAAATCTAAACATAATTATACTTACATAATTATGTTTAGATTTTATTGTTGTTATTTTTTTAACTAATATTTAAATAAATAGGTACCTATATTACTTTTATATTACCTATATAAAATATGTAGGTACATACGTTATGTAGTATGACGTATAATAATATTATCTACTTATAGGTATGTAATTTTTAGTGTATTTGCCATATGGCACATACACTATTGGCATCGGTCGGATGGCGGGACCTAGGGGTCGGACCAAAATTTCTCGACGTTTCATAGCCTCCTGAACACTTTGGCACCATTTTTGGAAATGTTTATATATATATGTATATATATATGTATATATATATATATATTTATATATGTGTTAGCACGATAACTCTCGAAAGACTCAATCGATTCTAACGAAATTTGGTACACACGTTGAAATCCATCACCGCACGGAACCTATTTAAAATGGGCTCAATCGGACCATGTTAAGGGTGGGTTTTAGGGGTTGAAAAATGTTTTTGGGCCCAAAAATACCGAAAAAATTTCAGAATTGTTTCAAAATTGAAATTTAACCTTTTAGTAAAGATCAAAATGTGCTGCTAAAATTTTAATTAAATCGGCCCGACAGGACCGGACTTACAAATTTTATGAAAACACTGGTTTGCGGATAGTGATTTACTTACTGAAGGGTGTATTTAATTTGGTACAGAGGTTGCATTGATAATAATATTGAAATGAAGAAAAAAAAATATTATTTTAAGGGATGTATTAAGGGGTTAAATTTTTATTTTGTTCAAAAACAAACTAAGTTTACGTATTAAAGCCACAAAGCCTGTACTAGCAAATACACTATATTGTCGGCAGGGTTTTGGCACTGCGACCTGAGTTTTTTTTTTCTTAAAAACGACTAACGATTTTGATGAAATGGGAACTTTAAGTACTATTTTTTTTGAACTCATCCGAGTAAAGCTCGGTTATCCAGATATTATTTCATTTAAACGAAGAAATAGACGGTGCATCGGGCCAGATATAGTAGATATTAATTATTTTCTCACTTTTTAAAGGTTTTCCTTTTTTGCGGAGGGGGTTTTTAAATTTTTAATTTAATTTCCATTTCATACTTTTTAAATTAACTAATCAAAAACTGAATATTTGAGCTCAAACTCGAAGTTTCTAGCTGTACCTAATACTGGTCGAGATTTCTATACAAACTGTGATGAGAGCTGAAGATCATGTAAACGGCTGAACCGATTTCAATCAAACATGGCTAAGAACCATTTCGCAATTACCAGTTTTCAATCCAACAAAACCGAATTGAAATCGGTCCATCCGTTTGGGAGCTGCAATGGCACAGACAGGTACACACAGACAGAAAGATAGACAGAAAGACAGACAGACAGGCAGACAGACAGACAGACAGACAAAGGCTTCAAACTTATAACACCCCTCTTTTAGCAAAACGTATAACGGCTTGTGTTATTGATTTACAGGCTGTCCCAAAATTGCTGAGACACAGAGCTACCACGTGTAGTAGAGGTCAAAATAAGTCGATTGGACCCAATTTATTTATATACCAAAATGTACCGTGTGCCCGTGAGAAGAGTTCAAAGTTTACATAAAAAAACGCATTTTTGTACGCTGTTCAGAAATGAGTGAAACAAATTGAATGAAATTTGACAAAAGTGCATTTTAGAGGATTACTCTCCTTTAGGTAATCAAAGAAACCCAAAAGAAATTGTAGAAGGGTTAAAACCACCCTCACCCCCTGACATTTTTTTCAGAACTTTCTTAGGGGTGGTAATATGGTTCTCAATTTTTTTAAGCAAGAAGACTGATTAATTATCTTCATTTTGTTACTCCTGTAAAAATTTCGTATTCCGCATAGTTCCGAAGGAAAAAAATGTTTTCTTAAATAATGCTAACAGATACTATTTAGTACAAGTTTAATAAAATTGTATTACAAAAATTTATGTAAACTTTGAACTCTTCTCACGGGCAAACGGTACATTTTGGTATATAAATAAATTGGGTCCAATCGACTTATTTTGACCTCTACTACACGTGGTAGCTCTGTGTCCCAACAATTTTGAGACACCCTGTATAGAGATTAGATGAGTAATTCTCAGTGAGTAGACACTAAAGTACCTACTCTATTACTCACACACTCTATAATTCGTTGGACGTAATGACTATTAATTTCATGTACCGTTGTTGTTTTGTTTTTTTTTTCCTTTTGAGCATGCGCTGTACGCAGCTCGACGTGTAGTATTGCGTTTCTAGGAAACTGAATTACATACTTATATAGATAATTATGTTATCATTATCTTAATGTGAAACTATCACACAATGTGCGAATTAATTTTTAGCTGCTTAGTTTTTTCAACACTTCGGACCTCACACGGAAGCTTCCTGCTTTTTGATTGACTTGTCAATTTCGTATTCTTGCTGGTGGTCAAACATCTCTGTCCACAAAGCAGTCATTTATTTATTTACTAGCCTGAACCCGCGACTTCGCTCGCTTTATATAGGATGTCTCAGAGTCAAGTGGCCGCCCACGGGCAGTACAATTTGAGCATTTATTTTAATTAATAGATTTTTTTAACGGCTGATTAAAAGAAGAATGTTAGATTGGTAATCATGTCACGGTCGAGTACTGTAAGCTCATTCCGCCGCGATAGTGGAACGGTTCAGGTTAGATTCCTGACTGTGACATGGTTAGTAAATAGTTATTTTCGATACGTGTGCGTAAAGTGATGTAGGTATTCTAGTAGGCTTAAATTGAGGCAGTCGCTAAATGGACTGACGCATACACAACCAGATCTCGTGCGCACTCGATCTGGTTGTGTATGCGTCAGTCCGTTTAGCTCGTGTCTCAATTTAAACCTATACTAGTTATCTCACTTTAAGCGGACGTATCGAACATATTTTTTTATAACGACTGCTTCTAAAGTTTAATAGAGAGAAAAAAAAATTATGAAAACGGAAAATTCGCTCTTCTAGTCCTTAGAACTTTGCAATTACAGACTAAGTTACGATTTAGTTTATTTTTATTTAAGTTATTAACTTCTGTATAAATCATTAAAAACATGACTCTCTCACGATGTGGACTTTGTATGCGCGATACTATATATAGGAACACGTCGATCGATAGTCTGTAAGTGCTTGTATTGTACAAAGTGCGGAAATATCGAATTTATAAGATGTAGAGATTGTACTTTTACGCACGCTTTGGACTTTTACGCACTGTGACGGTACTTTTACGCACGCTTTGGATTTTCACGCACGGTGACTAAAATACGCCTCTTTACGCCCGCCTCACTGTGCTCAATATTGAACTTTAGAAGCAGGAGTTATAACAATCATTTTTCTGGTATGGACCAAAATAAACAAAAAAGTCTTAGGAATTAGCATGGGTCCGCAAAGTAACGGTACGTTTTTGTCTGAAAGATTTTCGAACTCTTTCTAAAACCCTCTCATTCGCTCGGATTTGTTGGCATTTTTAATTAATTCGTAAGTTCCTCGAGGCTATTTAGGAGTACCATAGACCTATGTTTTCAAATATCCCCAAAAAAAGAAATCTAGAGGGTTTAAATCAGGCGATCTTGCAGGCTATAATACAGGTCCGCCCCCTTCCATATTTCCGTTACTTTGCGGATTCATGTTTACTAAGACTTTTTTGTTTATTTTGGTTCATACTATTACCTATTTAAATATTTTACACTCTTTTTTTAACACCCTGTATATCTATACATGTCGAATTGATAACCTCTGTCCCCCAGGGGGAACATTGCAAATGTAGTTGTTCTCGCAATTGCATTCCAATGTTCTTTGGGAATTGGCGTTTCCTGCAGGAACCCGAACTTGTACCAGTCGGTTTGTGTATGTCGGCTGGCAGATTCTAATACACAAATGGATTATTAATTGTTGTGTTGAAGGGGAATAGACGTTTTTTGGAGCCCGAGTTCGTACCAGTCGGTTTGTGTATGCCGGCGGGCAGGTTCTAATACACAAATGAATTATTAATTGTTGTGTTGAAGACACTAATGACCTGAGTTATCGACGCGTCTATAATCTACAATAATAATAATAATGATAACCTCTGTTTTTTTAAAGTTGGTTAAAAAGACGTGACATATTATCTGACAATTTTATTACCGAGTACTTTAAACAAATTACAACGAAAAAAAAAATACACTTTTGGGTAAATTTTTAAGACGATTTTAAATCTACTATTCCGGCATATACTGATTTATTCACCACTTTTGGACATAAATATAATCCAAAAGAGAAGAAGTGACTTTGATATTTTTCTTATAACGAAGATTAGCGATGTTAATTTATTCATAGCAATAAAATTAACGATCGCTCGATATTTTCTACTAATAGCGGTAACACAGTGTGTTATTTATTACAAGAAACCTTTCGCTCATTTAGTTTATTGGGTTATAAATTAAAAAAGACGAATGGTCATGTTTGCGGGGGCCGATGATGACAATAAGGAGTCACCAAGTCAGTTTGTTCAAAAATCATTTGTGAGATATTTTATTATTGGCTTAAAAACTCGAGTGTGCTGTAATTCATTGTCCCTCAGGGGAAACATTGGAATGTAGTTTGCATTCCAATGTTTTGTGGGAATAGCGCTCCCAGATACCCGAGCTCGTACCAGTCGATTTGTGTATGCCGGCTGGCGGATTCTAATACACAAATAGATTACTTATTAACTTCCCATTGGAAGTTATTGTAATGGGTCCGAAAATCGAAATCAAAATTTGTAACAAATTTTTATGTTTCAAGGTCACTACACTATTTTTAGAAAGATATGTGTGTGTGTACGTATGTGTCCATTTATTTCTAAGACGAAATCTCGAGAATGAAAAATGATATCGACTACGTTAGGGTGCCAATCGACGCGTATTAACGTAAATATGATCTGAAAGAAATTTTTTCAAAATCGGTTCAGCCGTTCTTTTTTCTTAATCAAATAGACTCCAAAAAAATAGATTTTACACAATATCTCTCGAATAAAAAATTATATCGACTTCGTAGGGGTGTCAATTGAGGCGTGTTAACGTTATTTTGATCCGACTTAAATTTTATAAAAATCGGTTCAGCCGTTGGTTTTTTTTAATTATTGTTAAAATTAAATAATAATTATGTTTTAATGATTAAAATGATTACTTTTCTGTGTAATATCTAATTTATTTACCTATTATTATTAAATATTTATCAAACTGGGAAGTTCGTCGTGTGGACCTCAAGGGTCGCACTTTAGTCCTAATAAACGACCCACCTCACGGCTTGTTTGTTGTGTTGAAGACCTGAGTTATCGACGCGTCTATAATCTATAATAAATAAAAATGTAATTCATTGTCATTAAGCAAATCGGAGAGATGAACAGAATTAAGACGCTCTCCAAGATTGCACGTCCAATGTAATCTTACAAAGTCGACTGCATAAGGTAATATCAATTAGCAGATTACGGTATTAGCGTTTAGGATCGATTCATATTTCACGCTCCGAGATTACACATCCAGTGTAATTTTGCAAAGTCTTTTACGGTCATCAATTATAACAAGTTTACTAGGGTCTAGTACCGATTCATATGTCCGGGGGTATGAAGAACAAAATAAATAAAACTATTGAAAAGAACATTACATTTTAACTATTGGTTGCCAAGGTTACAAAAAAAGCCGAGCGGGTGATTTTCAAGAAGCTGCAGCGCGCTTACCATTAGTACCACAGAAAAGTTGTGGAAATGAAAATTGTAGGAAATGTAATATTAGCACGCTCCGAGATTACACATCGAGTGCAATCTGACAGAGTGAACTGTAATTTTTTACTTCCCACCTCTACTATGGTAGGGAAGTAATGGATTTAGTCCGAAAAAAATATTTCGAGATTTTAACAGAACTTCACGTTTTGAGACCCTAGCAATCGTTTAAGATCATTTTCTGACTGATGTCTGTATGTGTGTGTGTGTGTGTGTGGTCAATTTTTCGCCTTCGATATCTTAAGAACGGAACAACATACGGGCATGCCGATTGTTCTATTGTGTTTATCAGCCTTTAACTTAGATCTGATTAGATTTTAAGTCAAATCGGTTCAGTGGCTACTGAGATATTCAAAAAAACGTTCTCAATGTCACGTATTAACATAGGTAAAAAAAAATATAAATGAATTCTAGATGTTATAATATGAAAAAAATGCAAATATTTTTTTTCTCTAAAATGTATAGTTTTCGAGAAAAAAAATATTTTACTAAAAAAAAATAAAAATTGTACGTAAATCAAGGTAACCATGATTTTTGCTATATTAAGCTAGCCATCAGTAGATCACCAATAGACTAGAGCTGAAGCCTTTGAAAATGGTAAAAAGTGAAAAAAAATTATAGTAGGATGAAACCCATTGGAAAAGGAAGAGAATAGAATAAAAATGAAAGGAAAAATAATTTACGGGCGATCTGAGGCCGGGAAGTGGTAGGGGGTGAGGTTTTAAGGGTAAAAAACGGTTTATCTCGATTTCCGGCAAAACTACAAGTCCTATGGAAAAAAGTTTAATCGCAAAGTTGTAGGTAATAAAAAGATCTACAACTTTTGTATCACACTTTTTTCACATAACCTCAAAATTTATGTAAAAAATTCAAATAACCAAGTTTTTGGTTTTTTATTTGTATCTTTTACAAAAAACATTTTTTTTTTACGAAATTTGGTGAAAACGTACCTTTTTATGTCCCAAACACACTGTAATTTTTTTGATTTAAAATATTTATTTTTTCACCTTATTTTGACTTAATATCGAAAAAGCACCCTAATTTTCAATCGAAAATTCTCACGTCAAAATATCTGCTTTTTTAAAAAAGTCGGTGGACTTTTTGTTCGTTGAAATATCTACTTTATGATGGTGTAAAAAAAATATACATTACTACGGTAAATGTTCTCAGAAAATGCAAAGAAACGAGAAAAAAACTCGTATCCGAAATTTTTTTTTTTATCATTATGTACAATTTTGAGGTATTTATTAAAATTTACACTTTAATTACTCGTTTATTTGCATTTTCTGAGAACATTTACCGTAGTAATGTATATTTTTTTTTACACCATCATAAAGTAGATATTTCAACGAACAAAAAGCCCACCGACTTTTTTAAAAAAGCAGATATTTTGACGTGAGAATTTTCGATTGAAAATTAGGGTGCTTTTTCGATATTAAGTCAAAATAAGGTGAAAAAATAAATATTTTAAATCAAAAAAATTACAGTGTGTTTGGGACATAAAAAGGTAAGTTTTCACCAAATTTCGTGAAAAAAAAATGTTTTTTGTAAAAGATAAAAATAAAAAACCAAAAACTTGGTTATTTGAATTTTTTACATAAATTTTGAGGTTATGTGAAAAAAGTATGATACAAAAGTTGTAGATCTTTTTATTACCTACAACTTTGCGATTAAACTTTTTTCCATAGGACTTGTATTTTTGCCGGAAATCGATATAAACCGTTTTTTACCCTTAAAAACCCACCCCCTACCACTTCCCGACCTCAGATCGCCCGTAAATTATTTTTGCTTTCATTTTTGTTCTATTCTCTTCCTTTTCCAATGGGTTTCATCCTACTATAATTTTTTTTGGTTTCAAAAATTATCGACCCTGGTCTACAAACAAAAAAGAGGGCCATGCTTTTTTCAAAGAATAAAAATTAAATTGTGTTTTAAAGACCACCAACAGCTAAGGTTATTTGGGCCTAGTCAAAGAATAAAAAAAACTCGGGTCGCAGTGCCAAACCCTGCCGACAATATAGTGTATTTGCTAATACAGGCCTTGTGGCTTTAATACGTGAACTTAAGTTTGTTTTTGGACAAAATAAAAAATTTAACCCCTTAATACATCCCTTAAAATAATATTTTTTTCTTAATTTCAATATTATTATCAATGCAACCTCTGTACCACATTAAATACACCCTTCCATAAGTAAATCCGTATCAACAAACTAGTGTTTTCAAAAAAATTTGAAAGTCCGGTCCTGTCGGGCCGATTTTATTAAAATTTTAGCAGCACGTTTTAATCTTTACTAAAGAGTTAAATTTCAATTTTGAAACGATTCTGACAAATTTTTCGGTATTTTTGGGCCCAAAAACTTTTTGGAACCCCTAAATACAACCCTGAAAATGGTCCGATCGGGCCCATTTTAAATAGGCTTCTTGCGGTGATGGGTCCCAATATGTGTACCAAATTTCGTTTCAATCGATTAAGTCTGTCGAGAGTTATCGTGTACACACATATATATATATATAAATATATATATAAATAAATAAATAAATATATATATATATATATATATATATATATATATAAATAAATATATACATACATATATATATATAAACATTTTCAAAAATGGTGCCAAATTGTTCAGGAGGCTATGAAACGTCGAGAAATTTTGATCCGACCCCTAGGTCCCGCCATCCGACCGACGCCAATAGTGTATGTGCCATATTATGGCAAATACACTAAAAAGGGTGTTTATTTTTTGCAAATATTTACTAGGTGGGAAGTATAGGACTGGGTCATCAGTCGAATTTTTTTCTTTAAAAAAGTTACGCGAAATGCGCAGCCCTGCTTTAAACATTGGACCAATCCGACCACACATTCTAAACAATATTTAGTCAGCCATCGTAATAACAGGTTAGCCATGTAAACAGACATGTTTAGTTCACGTAATACCGTGTAATTACTATTCTCAATAACAGCAATTATTAATCCATTATCGTGCTAGCACTCTAGCGGCTAGCCCATTCACTAAACCGTACATTATACAACGTCTACCTAATGTCATGCTTACTTCCTATTGGATCATACTGAAACAAAACTGTTTTCTTACGTGGGTAGAATAAATTATTTATTTACAACAATTAAAAATGTAACAAAAATAGGTAACAATAAGATGTAACAATTATATCTCAGATCTAACAGTCAACACTGTCTATATAATAATAACACGAACAGTAATTCTTAAAGATGTGAAAGAAACTGTTTTAATTAAAAACAGAAAAGTGGTGATCCTGATGATAATGGAAGAAAACAGCTTTGAAGTGGCTCAAAATAAGAAGCAAATACTGTTAATATTGCATTTATTAGCTAACGTTTCGAGAATTATATTCTCATCCTCAGAGCTCAAATGCCGTCAAATGTAACAGTAAAATTGTCCAAAATTTAAAAAAACATATTAACATTTTATTTGGTTTTAATGAAGTGTGAAAAAAAGTTGTTTTATTGATTTATTTTGTAAATGAAAATACTGAAGACTTTATGTTTTATAGAATTTTGATTTAATTTTTTATTGTGGAAATTTTTTTTGCCAGATTAATAAATGATTAATATTTAAGTGCTTTAAGCTAGAAACTAAGTAAAATTCTTAAATGAACTGAAGCGCTTTAATGCACTGAACAATTTGTATGCTGTATTTATTTCAAATCGACACTGTCAGACGACTCTCGTTGTTCTCTCCGGTGACCGCTCCTCTTATATAGAGCTAGCAGCTTGACCCCCTCACGCTCGCCGCGCTTTCCAGAACATTCCTGTGTCTTCGATATCATGCCACGCCTCATCATTGTTACTTGTTCTCGATGATTCTATCGTCGCCAGCGGCGTAACATCTGGGGTTTTGCTACAATACTTACCGTCAACAATTTTTTAATAAAAATTATTAGTAACAAAAACTTTTTAGAGACAAGCTTTTATTTAAATGCACGAAAAAGGAAAAAATAATTTTTAATATTTTAGGTTCATAAGTATCTAATTATAAAAGCGTGGGTCGTGAACTCTATGATAGTTTATTAGTCACGATTCACGCTTTTATAATTATACACCTAAATTATTAAAAATTATTTTTTCCATTTTAGTGCATTTCAATAAAAGCTTGTCTCTAAAAACTTTTTTTTACTAATATTTATTTTGTTCATTTTAGTCTTTCAAAATTTTACCACCCTTTGACACCCGTAGGGGTTGAATTTCGAAAAATCCTTTCTTAGTTGATGCTTACGTCAGAAAAGGACCAACTGTCCAAATTTCAAGTTTCTATAGCTTCAGTGATTTGGTCTGGGCGTTGATTAGTCAAAAAAACCCTACATCCTCGTTTAAACCCCTTAGGGGTTGAATTTATTTCTTAAAACAAGTTATTCATGTTTTGTCATCGGGAATACATATGTGTACAAAATTTCAAATCGATCGGATACGTGGAAGTCGTTCAAAATTGACTTGCAAGATTTGACCTAAACAAACACACAAACTAACATATACATTGCAAGTTAAATAAAAGGTTGTAAAAAAGAAAAACACTTACCTATTTACTAACTAACTGAGTCACCAGCTAAGTATTATAAGTACTTATTATAAGTACGTCACAATAACTCACTTTTGCAAACTTTTTACGCTGTGTCAAAACTGACATTTACCTTAACGGTATTACAGTTCGTTACTCACTTTTTAATAAAATCAAACGAAGTACTGAACCGAGTTCAGGAATATTTATATGGGACCACCCCGAAGGTTTGCCCTATTAAATAAAACAATAATCATCAAAATCGGTTCAAAAATAGATAAGTACAGGAGAAATCGGTGAACACACATACATAAACATAGGTGTCGAATTTAGAACCTCCTCCTTTTTTGAAGTCTGTTAAAAACAAAACACTTGTAGTCAAGCACCGCAGTTACGAGAATCAACAATTGTTTTTGGTCAGAAAAGTGTTAAATTCCACGAACTATTGTGAGCAAATTTTAAGTTGTTATTAATTAGTAGTTTTTCTCGTAGAGGCGTTAGTTGTTAGTGATCGGCACGCTGAGGTAAAGATTTATTATAGTAGGTATACGGAAACATAACTAAATCTGTTCGGAGACATCGATGATCAGTTAAGAACGAAACCGGCGAATGTCATTTTTTTATGTAGATTTTTTTAGTTTTGTATTTACATGGTGGAAACCAGGCAAGGACGAAAACCAAACATAATTTATATAACATATTAGAAAAAAAAACTGTTTTTTGACTTTACTCATCTAGCTAATTTCAATAGACGACATTTTATATCCGAGGACAGTCGTGGTCCAGTGGTTAGCGTCACTGCCTCTGAATCAGACTGTCGTGGGTTCGAATCCCACCTCCGCTCATGGATGTTTTGTGATGTCATTTAGTTTTAAGTGTGTTGTTATTTAATGTATAATCAAGACGCTAATGACCTAAGTTGTCGACGCGTCTATAATTTACAATAAAATAAATAAAGATTTTTTATTCAGTTACGCTCGGTTTGTTAGCCGTTTCCTTGTGCTGACATCCAAGACTTAAATTATTTATACTCTATAACTGGAACTAAATTTGATTTCCTTACGAAGTACTGTGAATACATATTGACTCTGTAACTCGAAGTTCTACTCGCGAACTTTATATATCTCGAAGTAAGCGCCGTGTACACTTGACAGTCTCTGTAAGTCAAAGTTTATTGTCTGTTAAACTTTGTAACTCGAAGTAATAAAATTATGTCTCTGTAAGTCGAAATTGTAATTGTTAAAAGCTGTGTATCTCAAATTCCTCGATAAGTTGAAAACTCAATAACTCGAAATTTCTAGCATTTCTCTTGAAGTTCGAGTTACAGAGATTCTATACCTACTGTATTATAATGTATTTCTTAATGGACATAATAATAGACCGAGAGCTACTGACAATTTTTTGGTGTTATTTATTCAAGACCTTATTTTTGTAAAGATGTTTTGTAAAGACGTTTAGAGTGATCTGCCACCCCTTTAATACTGACCAATCGATCTGCAAATATTATAATGGCGTTATTGGGTCACCGACAAGCTATACAAACAATTTCAGCCTTGAGGCAATAATAATTGTAACAATTTTTTTTGTTACATGTTGGGGGCGGTCTGCATCCCTTCCATACCGCTATCTAGCAAAATCCCTTACTCAGGGCACTTTAAAATGCCTCCCTCAACATCTTCACAAAAATAAGGCTTTGAATAAATAACACCAAAAAATTGTCCCTAGCTCTCGGTCTATAACGATTCGTTTAAATTTAACTGTACTAACTCACGTGGTTGTAAACGTGTCAGAACGGGTTACGCAAAGGTTAATTTAAAAAGCGCGAAAAAATCTCATTAAAATAATTTACTACCAAAAGAGAAATATATCTTAGATGGAGATAAAATCGATGAGTTTGATATATAATCGACAGTTTCGAAATTGGTTAGTCTATTATTGGGTAAACTATCGATATCTATAGACATCGATTTAGAGATAAATGCTCTGACAGAATTTGGCGCTCGGCGAAATAATTATTGATCACGTTCCAATGTACAGTCCCGTGCAAAAGAAATTATAACGTATTTTTTTTGTACGTTCTTTGCCACATTAAATTGTTACGGAAATTATTTATACCGTTTTATTATGTCCGTAAAAATACACTTTTATTAGCTACGTAGTTATACACGTGTGAAACGCGCGTCGCCGTTCGCCGGAATTCCCCAATCCAATCCCCTCCATTTCCGCCTGGAGACCATTCACCGTGTTTACTATGTCCGTAAAAATACACTTTTATTAGCTACGTAGTTATACACGTGTGAAACGCGCGTCGCCGTTCGCCGGAATTCCCCAATCCAATCCCCTCCGTTTCCGCCTGGAGACCATTCACCGTGTGCCGTGTTTATTATGTCCGTAAAAATACACTTTTATTAGCTACGTTGTTATACACGTGTGGAACGCGCGTCGCCGTTCGCCGGGATGCCCCAATCCAATCTCCTCCATTTCCGCCTGGAGACCATTCACCGTGTGCTGTGTTGGCACAATTAGTTCTCGCCAGTGCCGCTAGGCTAATACATACGCCTTGTTATTGTCTATGGTTGTGGTAATTGTCTATGGTTATACGCCAGTGAACCTAAATCGGTAGGACAATAGTCATCAGCCGAACTGAAGCGCCACTGCTCTTGATGCGTGTAACAACATATTTTGATGTTAGAAGCATGCATTGTAGCACTCTTTGAAACCACATTCTCTTGGCGAGCGTCTATAATTTGCAATTACGATTTTTTTGCAAAAAAAACTTTTTTGGCTGCCATGTTTTCAATATGGTGGACGACGCGAACAACGGATGCTAGGAGATTTTTTAATAGTTGTTCAGGACTTTTATTTTCAATTTTAAGCCCGGATTCGAGAATTTTTTGTATAAAATTCCTGGACTAGAAGCCAGGTAAAATTATTCAAATTTTTACTTCCTAATTTATTTCGGGTTTTAGCAAATTTTAGTTTAAAATTCCTGAATTAGAATTCTGCGAAGTTTCAACTTTCTATTATTTATTCCGGGATTTAGAATAATTTTGTTTAAATTTTCTGGACTAGAAGACAGATGAAAACATATGAACGCAAGTCGACTTTTGTTTTGAAGTGCAACTTCTTTAGCCGTAAAGAGATTAATTTCGATCAACAGCGTAACAACAAAAAAACTGACGAATGACGACACTGTCAGGAATGGGGGTAATGAATTGCTAGCGGGAAACCGATTGGCTGACGGGTAGTGTTACTAGGTACGAATCTGTTGAGGGGAAATTCGATCGACACGCCCCTTTCTGTTTAGTGTTTACTTGGTTACAAATGTTTACCCAGGAAATTTCATTTTAGACGCGTGATATTTACACGTACACAGTTTTTTACCTTTTTTTATCTAACTTGCAATGCATGTTAGTTAGTTTGTTTGTGTGTTTGTTTAGGTCAAATCTTGCAAGTCAATTTTGAACGACTTCCACGTATCAGATCGATTTGAAATTTTGAACACATATGTATTCCCGATGACAATACATGAATCAAACGTTTTTAGAATTAAATTCAATTCCTAAGGGGTTCAAACGAGGGTGTAGGTTTTTTTAACTTCCCATTGGAAGTTATTGTAATGGGTCCGAAAATCGAAATCAAAAAGGAAAAAAAATTTTTATGTTTCAAGGTCACTACACTATTTTTACACTACTTTTAGAAAGATGTCTGTCTGTGTGTGTGTGTGTGTGTACGTACGTACGTACGTACGTATGTACGTACGTATGTATGTGTCCATTTCTTTCTAAGACGAAATCTCGAGAACGAAAAATGATATCGACTACGTTGGGGTGCCAATCGACGCGTATTAACGTAAATATGATCTGAAAGGAATTTTTTTAAAATCGGTTCAGCCGTTCTTTTTTCTTAACCAAATAACCTCCAAAAAAGTAGATTTTATACAATATCTCGCGAATAAAAAATTATATCGACTTCGTAAGGGTGTCAATCGAGGCGTGTTAACGTCATTTTAATCCGACATAAATTTTATAAAAATCGATCAGCCGTTTTTTTTTTTTTTTTTTTTTTAATTATTGTTAAAAATAAATAATAATTATGTTTTAATGATTAAAATGATTACTTTTCTGTGTAATACCTAATTTAATTATTATTATTAAATATTTATCAAACTGGGAAGTTCGTCGTGTGGACCTCAAGGGTCGCACTTTAGTCCTAATAAACGACCCACCTCACGGCTTGTTTTTTGACTAATCAACGCCCAGGCTAAATCGCTGAAGCTAGAAACTTGAAATTTGGACAGTAGATTCCTTTTCTGACGTAAGTATCCACTAAGAAGGGATTTATCGAAATTCAACCCCGAGGGGGATCAAAAGGGGGTAAAATTTTGAAAGACTAAAGTGAACCAAATAAAATATTAGTAAAAAAAACTTTTTAGAGACAAACTTTTATTGAAATGTACTAAAAAGGAAGAAATAATTTTTAAGGTAGTTGTCGTGCTACATTAACATCCAAAAGTTTCGTTCATAATACGCTGTAAAACAATAAATAAGTATAGTGTTAAATGTAATAAAATTTTGTTAGGGATTGTACCTAAACTGTTGTTCACATAGTAACACATATTTCACTTAGTTTGTTCGCTTGGATTATATAAAAATGTCAATCTTTTCTCATAAATTGTTGAACTTTGCGTTATTATATCTCAAATATAAAAAGGTCAATAATTTTTGGATTTTCTTTTTTAAACTCAGAACAAAAACATCAATGAACAGTTAGTTTTTTGAAAATTTCTGACTGTTGCTTTTTTTTTTTAATTAAAAACTTGTTAAAAACACAACCTTTCCTATGCTCTCCGTGTTAATTATCCGAATTTTAATTAAGTTTATCTCGAATTAGAGATGGTCAATCAACTTTAAATTTTAATGGTATTTGTATTATAGTATCCTTAATGAGTATACGAAAATTTAGAATTTTCTGACACTATGCCCATAGCACGACAACTACCTTAATAATTTTGGTTCATAATTATTATAAAAGCGGGGGGCTGCGAGTAATAAATTATCGTAGAGATTACAACCCCCGCTTTTATAATAATTATAAACCAAAATTATTAAATAATATTTTTTCCTTTTTTTTCAATAAAAGCTTGTCTCTAAAAAGTTTTTTTTACTAATATTTTATTTTTTTGTACACCTCTGTATCCTATGTACTAATAATCAACAGCATCGGAGGTGTTTAAAAATGCACCACCAGCGGTGATTCTTCTCTTAAGGACGTAATACGAAAGCATAGTAAATAAATTACATTTAAGAGCGCGTATGTGTCGTTTTTTAACTACCTTAAAATATTTGACTACAGTGAATACTAGTTTCAATACTTTAACGGATAAATGCTCAAATTTTTAGAGACAACATACGTCATGTCATCTCTTTCTAATCTTATGCAGAAACAATAGTATTTGCATTACAAACGTCAAATTAAGAAAGAGATAGAGCTATATTGAATCCGCATATAATATTCATAAACGTTAAAATGACAGACATAACCTCACATAAATCTGACAGATCTAATATTTTTCCGACTTTTTTGCACGTTCAAATTGTAGGTACCTCAAATCGAATTGTCAATAGAGTTGTGAAAAATAATATATACTATTACTGCTCGGTATGAAACTTGGCGTTTGCAACCAGTGTGAAGTTTGCTGCCCGAGGTACGAGGGCATTCAACCACAAGTGTTGCAAACACCAAGTTTCATACCGAGTAATTGCATATTATTTCGATTTCAGGTACCTACTTACCTACAATTTGGGCGTGCAAAAAAGTCACAAAAATATTAGATCTGTCAGATGTATGTGGGGTTAAGTCTGTCATTTTGACGTTTATCCCTATATTATTAAACGAGCAAATCTTGTATATATGTACCTATATAAATATTTTCTCGAAAACGGCTCTAACGATTTGGATAAAATGTACTGAAAAAGGGTTTTGAGGGGCAAAAAATCGATCTAGCTAGGTCTCAGCCCTGGAAAAATTCGTTTTCTTACCGATTTTATCATTTTAAAAAGCAGTTTTTTAACGTTATAAAACAGTGTCGTATGGTGAGTAGGCTTTGGAAAAAACAAACTATTTTCATTATTTATGTCAAATTACTCTGACAGAGTCAATCTTTAACTTATTAAAATAATCAGTAATTATTTGAAAATATGTAGGTACATACGTTATTTATTATGACGTATACTGACGTATAATAATATTATCTACTTATAGGTATGTAATTTTTTTTCTTAAAAACGACTAACGATTTTGATGAAATGGGAACTTTAAGTACTATTTTTTTTTGAACTCATCCGAGCAAAGCTCGGTCATCCAGATTGAATATTATATGCGGATTCAATATCGCTCGTTTTTATATATACTGTCATCACTTGCTGTAATATGCCCCATTACGTATCTAGACATACAATCTACTATTAATGCATTAATCGCTAATGACCTCAGTTGTCGAGCGTCTATAATTAATTCATTAATGCATTAATGTTTTCAATACCTGTCAGGTAAACAAAACCTGTCCATGTTGGGTCTTCATAATGTAATTCACTGTAGAAGCGATGAAGGGCTATGCAATACTTCATTAAAATTCAGCACCTTATCTGCCCATACTTCACGCTGCATTTTAAGCTAGGTATTTATTTTTCATTCGCGTTGGGTTGGCGACGCCGGCAGATGACTTTTGGCTGACATGTTGGCACCATTTTGATGGACCACCGGGTGAGTCAATTATTGGCATTTTGGTGAATATATGATATAATTATCGTCGCTATGTTGATTAATGTACAAAACTAAATGAATTTATTGTGAAGGGACACTTTCTCCTTAAAATAATTAAATTTTAAGCGTTTTTTTATGTTGTTTTTTTTGTTTTCGCATCTCTTGATTGAGTAATCAAATTAATTTTTTGGTGCGCACGTCGATCAACCAGTCGTCCATATAATATGAGTGTTTATTAACTTTTTTTTTCTGAAGTTCCATTTACCTCTGTACTCCTTGTTGCTCTTGTTTGCTTGTTTTTTTAAAGCCACCAACAGCCACAGTTATTTTTGCTTAGCACCAATTTATTATTATTTTTGAAGTGAAAACTTTCTTAGACGCGTTAGGCACTCTTTGCATGGGTAGTGAAATAAAATGAACCGTTCGCGTTCGCAACCCGACGGTAAGAATCGCTGAATCGGGGTTACTCGGCTCAATCACGAACACGTATAAAGGTACGTGCAGTACGCAGCTGGGATTCTAGATGGTAGCATGTATGGTAGATGGTGGCTGAAATTATAAGCGCTTATAGGTTTGCACAACGAAGCTTTGATACTAGCATTGATACAAGCTTAAGTCGCGTTTGAAATGTCAGATAGCGAAGACGAATATTTGTGTTTTTCTGCTACAATATATTTTAAATATAAATTTGGGTAGGAGCTATCATGTCCATCCTATTAATAGAAAACGATCTAAACATGGCGAATTTCATCACTTATATCAAGAATTAAAATTTTACCTAAACCGGTTTTTGGAATATTTACGTATGGAATCTAACACTTTTAAATACGTCTTAGAAAAAACTCAAAACAAATTAAATAAAAACTGGCAAAATTCCATGTATTAAACTAGTCACATCCATTGCGAAACTTGTAACGGCAATTTGACAGTTGTCACACGTTGATTGTAGTAATCAGCGCGCTGAAAGAATGGTGAGATAGTATTCTTGTATCTAGTAACAGCGCTTATACCTGCTGCACTCACTGCTTCGTTGTGTACGCTCGCATATATAACAATGCATTAATTTAAACAAGCCCTGCTATGATCTACGCTACCATCTAGAATTCCAGCTCCATATTGCACGTACCTTTAGCAGTATGCTGTTAATACACGTCTGTGCCCGGCTGACATACTTACTTATATCATAAAAACGGCAAGCTACACAGTTGCATCGATAGCTAAGTTAGCAACGTCTTTGCGTTGTATGCATAGGGACCTCGGTTCGAAACCTGATGGCATCGTAGAATTTTTGACGTATTTTTTTTCTAAATTCTACATGATTATTTATTTATATATTTTTTAATTTTAATTATATTCTTTTTTTGACAATAATTATAATTTTTTTGAAACCAAGGTGGAATTAATTAAAAATTCAATTTTAGTATTTTAGTAATAAATTATTTTTAGTTCATAAATGCGCTATAATAGATGACACCAAAAATTAGAAAATCTGAAGTTTTCACTTCTGTCGTGTGGTCATAAGCACACACCCATTTTTTTTAATAATAAATTAAAAATCCATGATTGATACGTCTTAACTGAAAAAAATAGAGGTGGTCTATTTTAAAAATTTCTTGTGAAGCCATTTTAAGTGTTAGACAAAAAAATCTAAAGACATTGTTTAAGTTAGACAAAGCTCATTTCGACGATTTAAAAAAAATGTTTTTAGACTCATTTTGTCGAGTTTTTTTGTACCAGCGAGATCTCGACTCAGATTTCAAGATGATAAAAATGATTATTAATCCAATCTTAAGCTGCTGCGCACGTTATTTATAAAAAAAATCCAATCTTGATATTTTTGTCGAGACGAGAAAAATCTTCGACAACAGTCGACGAACTATGAAAATATTATTTACAAAGAGATTTATTTAATTTTTTAAAAATTATTTTGAATTATCATAAAATGAGTAGAAAAAAATTCTAAAATTAATAAAATAAATCATTTGGACATTAGTTCTTATATTTTGGATAAGAAAAAAAAATATATTGTAGTCGTAAATGTCATATAAATCATGAAATAAAGAAATATGATTTAAATTGTAGCCGTCTATATAAATGTCATCGGTTATGATTTGCATGTCATTATGACAGCACTTTCGGAAATCTATATTTTAAATTATTATGTTGACGTTTTTTTAATTGGTACTTACATAGACATAGATATCTAGGGACGTAGTACAAGCAAGTGGGGCGGTACTGTTAAGGGGGGTGGCGGTCAGGAAGCAAGTGTGCCCACATTCTATTGGTCACTTCAGTTGCGCAAGCACTGTACGAGCAATTGGGCATGCGCAAAGACGCGGACGACTGCATCTGCGGCGCAATTGAGCATGCGCAAAACCGCGGCCAATAGAACGTGGGCACATGCATAGTATATGGACATGTCCATAAGGTAGGCATGCACCCTTCCCTGAATGGCTTCCCCCGTCGCCTAAAGTGGCGCATTATACGACATCCCAGATTTCTATATCTACACTGTAAAAAATGGATGTAAAAATACTTTGAAAGTTAAGGTAGAATTCGCTCGATTTTCTAAGTGATTTTACATTATTATTTATTTTTACACAGAAAAGTTCATAAAAACTTGGACTTTTACTGTAAAATTAAACAAATTTTTGATTTTTACATAAAATAAATTAAAATTACATAATTTGTGTAATATTCCAATAAAATGTGTAAAAATTACAAAATAAAATGTATAGTTACATATATAAAATGGATGAATACAAAACAAATTAATGTAAAATTAGTAACGACGCATGCGCAATGTGTTTTTATGGAATCTACGCGATGTGCAGACGATACCTGTTTGCGACGCCATTGTCTCTTTGTGTGACTATTACCAGATTAATCGCTGGCTACAAATGGACCATTGATAATCTATGTAATCGGCCTTCTCATTTCTTACAGTGTATGACTTAATATCAACCGCATCGGAAAGCACTTAGTGTCAAAAAAAGTTGGAGATTTACAAAACGCAAAAAAAATCTATTTATCTTTTTAAATTATAGGTTTCTTTACAATTATACGATTGTTGTTAGCTAGAAAGGAAATATCAACAATTCCTGTGGTATTTTAGCACCCTTTATTGTTATTATTTTAGGTGTATTGTTGTATAAATTCACATTGTAGTATAAGTTCGGTATTAATTTATTGACTGTTGTTAATTAACCGCGCAACAAATGAATCGGTATTTATTGCACACTAAACTAAATATCTTCATTAAAACGCTTCAGCGTAAATTGAAGACACTGCTTTAATAATATTAATGTGAGAATTCGGGGAATGGGTTAAGTTATGTTCGAATATACATTACTATAGTTGACTTTTGTATATACCGGGTGTTCTTAATTCTGTGAACTACAAACTACATCTTAATCGAGTAGATTGCGTTTTTGGGGTCCGCACCCAAAGGGCGGAACATTACTGATACGTAGATTAAAAGTCACGATTTTAATTATTTATTTACCGACTTCAAAAGAAGGAGGTGGTTCTCAATTCGGTTGTATTTTTTTTATGTTTGTTCCCGCAGAACTCCGTCATTTATAAACCGACTTGGAAAATTCTTTTTTTATTTGAAAGGATATACTTTCAGATTGGTTCCATAGAAATTTCAATAGATTCACTTACTTAACTGACTTCTCTCGCTGTGTGATGTGTCAAAAACTGGCATTATTTTACCTTAAAGGAATCACACGCAGTTACTCATTTTTATTAAAAATCAGCCGAACTACTGAACCGATTTAAGTAAAATTTATATGGGACCAACTTCGAGGTAGATCCTATCCAATAAAAAAAGAATTTTCCAAATCGGTTTATAAATGACGGAGTTCTGAGGTAACAAACATAAAAAAAATACAATCGAATTGAGAACCACCTCCTTTTTTTGAAGTCGGTTAAAAAGGTACCACAATTTTCGGTGTCATATGTTTACGAATATTTATTTAATAAAAATTCTAAAAAATATTTTAGAGCATATTTCGTAGAACAGTCTGTATATAGACGTCGGCCAACACAAAGTGAACATCAGGATCAACAGTGAAGCAGCTACGTCAAAAGCGGCGGTGTTAAACGGCTTCAGGTGATGGCCCGTGACCTCGGGGTCGTATAACATCGCGTCACGTGACCTCTATGACCACAGTCATAGATGGTAACGCCCACTTCATTACGGCGAGAAGTCACGACGGTGGACACGCTGAGGGTTGACCCGCGGGCCACGGAGTAGTGTTTTGACAATGCTGGAGGTTTGTGTCGGGCCTCCGGGAATGACAGTTATTGAGGCGGTTGATGAAGAAGTATATTATTTGCCAAAATAAAATATTTGTAAAAAAAAACTTTTTAGAGACAAGCATTTATTGAAAAGTACTAAAAAGGAAAAAATAATATTTAATATTTTTGGTTCATAACTCGGTTCATAATTATTATAAAAGCGCGGGTTGTAATCTCTATGATAGTTTATTAGTCGCGAACCCCCGCTTTTATAATAATTATGAACCAAAATTATTAAATATTATTTTTTCCTTTTTAGTACAATTCAATAAAAGCTTGTCTCTAAAAGTTTTTTTTTTACTAATATGTGTCGTTTGATTTTTTGTGTCGTTTGATTTTTCGTGTCGTTTGATTTTTGTGTCGGTATTTTTTGTGTCGAGGTCACTAGTTTCACATCAAAAACATTTTTTTTTTGACAACGTTGTTGAAAAGTATTTCTGACAAAATAAGTTGTACGCGTGCGCGGAGACAGACAAGTACTTTTATTGCGTTGTATAAATGATTCATGCAACATTTATGTGCCATAAAGTTGCATGAAATCTAATTTCACGATCTACGATTTCCGAGCAACTAATTTTAAGGTTGATTTTTTTTTAAGACTGCTGGCTATTTAATACCATGCATATTTTCCGTCACTTATTTGTCAATTTTGTACTTATTTGTCTGTACATAGTATATGGCGCTTACACTATTGATGTTGGTTGGCTGCGGCTATATCTATGAATCACAAAATCTTGGCGCTTCACAGTTTGGTGAGGACGGCGTGGTCCAGTGGTTAGCGTCGCGGCCTCTGGATCAGACTGTTGTTGGTTCGAATCCCGCCTCCGCTCATGGATGTTTTGTGATGATGACATCCATTTTGGGATATAATTTCAAGAGAGTAATTTGGCCCTGGAAGTCACTGTAGAACGTTGTCGGTGATTTTTCGAGACACCCTGTATAATTTGCTGCAGAAGTGGGATTGAAAAAAAATGAGAAAAAATTCACAGATTTCGCAATCCTTGCAACCATCGAGGACATTGGAAATGATAACAGCATATATGAAACATAATTAACTGTTTATTATATATGTTACCGGCAATCTGTATAATACAGGCATTGTATACAATGCCTAGGCTATGTATAGAATGCCTTGAGCCGGTAGGCAATGTATGAAATATTAAGAATATTAATATCTATTATATGCTTTGCCTAGGCATTGTATATAATGCCTCGGCATTGTATAGAATGTCTGCTGGTCCACCGGCAATGTGTGAAATAAATTGATATTGGTCTATATTTATGAGTATTATGCAATTTATATATGCTTCAATATCCAATAATCCCGGGAACCCTTCTTTTCGGTTGTTTTGGCATTATTGCTTTCCTCTAACAATCGATCATATCGTTGATTGTCAATAAACGTGCGATTTTTAGTATTTGATGCTTCTCTTCTGATTCGCAATTGCGAATAAAATTTTTCCTTCATCTGAGAGACTCGTTGGTCAGTGGCCATTTCGAAATAAATTCACTCACAAAACTGAACAAAAATGATGCAATGAGCTGATCATACACTGCGTGCGCGCATCCTCCTCTCAGAAACGCAGGGAGTGTACCTACTGGCTGGCTGCCCGAACGCTCGCGTCGCGCCTCGCACGTTCCCCCCCGACGCGGCTCTCGTCTACTCTCGTCTAATTAACACATTGCCGGCTGCTCATTCGGCATTGTACACAATGCCTAGGCCAAGTGTGAAATAAATAATATTCCATACATTGCCTGGACGTTTTAGGCATTCTATACGTAGCCTAGGCATTGTATACAATGCCGGATTATACAGATTGCCGTTAACATATACACACAATATTTATCAATGCACTGTTTAGTTTTGTCAGGAATAACCCTATTATTCTTCTGTTATATACGCGTTCACTTTTGCTTGATTACTTAACTTTTAAATGGATTTTTCTACAGTATTTATTAACATTTGCTCAAAAATAACACCGCAGATCGTCACAAATACCTCTCAATTAACTAGACATGATATAAAACACATTTCGAAAAAATTGCACTTGTTCAATTTTGCATAATTGCTCCTCACTTGATCGCGACACCGTTGTCTTCGTCGTAAATACCTCTCAATTAACTAGACATGATATAAAACACATTTCGAAAAAAATGCACTTGTTCAATTTTGCATGATTGCTCCTCACTTGATCGCGACACCGTTGTCTTTTGGCCTTGAACGAAAACTCGTAACTCTGCCCCCATATACGAACATAAACATTTCTAATGTTAAAATTAATCACCTTAAAGAATGTATTAAAGAGGTGAATTTTTTGTTTTGCCCGGAAAGAAATTTAAATCTATAACGTAATGACACAATAATTAAATATACTAAAATGCAATTAAATATACATATAAGGTATATTTGCAAATCTATCTAGATACTATTTTGTCAGCAGGGTTTGGCACTATGACCAGTGTTTATTTTTAAATACGATACGCAATATAATAATTTAAAGTTAGAAACAAATTTAAATTTTACGTTCAGGTATTATGTTAACGTTTTAAATTAACTTTACACGTAATTTTTGTTACGAAAAATTCTTCTTCTTAAAAAAACAAAGTCTTTGTCGGGACCTTTCTTACCATGAACATAGGGGGAAGTCACGTGATCGTGTAAAAATTTCGATTTTATTGAGTTTTTGTTGAATTGCCACGTTTTTAGGGCTTGAGAATGACCAAGCGTTTAGCAATGCTGTTGTTTACATGGCGTTGCTATGGTTCCTCTATTACAAGTCCCCAGTTCCCGGGTTCTAGCCCGAGAGCTGGTAAAAGTGTCAATTGGATTTTCAATTTATTATTAAAATAAAAAATAATGAATTGAAAATATGAATTGGTGTTAGGCCCAAATAACCTTAGCTGTTGGTGGTCTTTAAAACACAATTTAATTTTTTTTAGCCACGTTTTTAAGTTCCTTGAATCCAAAAAAGTTTTTCGAAAAAAATGCCCTCCTGTCTGTTGCCGCATCTAGAGTCAAAACCAGGGGCGGCCCTACATCGGGACTAATTAAACCCTGGCCCCTGGATCCCCAAGTGCTCAAGAGCCCACAAAAAATGAATTATTATATTTTATTTATTGTAAATTATAGACGCGTCGACTTAGGTCATTATAGCGTCTTGATTACATTAAATAACAACTCACTTAAAACTAAATTACATCACAAAACATCCATGAGCGGAGGCGGGATTCGAATCAACGACAGTCTGATTCAGAGGCCGCGACGATAACCACTGGACCACACTGTTCTCAGAATTATTATAATGAATTGTAAATTATAGACGCCCGACATGAATTATTATATATAATACATACAAATGAATGCAAAGTTTGCATTTGTGTTAGAAACACCCATCGAAATGATGCAACAATGGAAAAATTCATTCTTCAAAATTATGTCACCGTCGGGACTCTAACCTGAAACTTCCACTTTCGCGGTGGCTGAGTTGACAATATTTAATATTATTAATATATTAAAAATAGGGCTCCATTCGACTTCAATAATCCCTAGGCACCAAAAAACCTAGATCTAATTCCTGGGTCTCGAAGTGTCAAGAACCCACAAAAATTGAATCATTATTGGTACACTTATAATATATTTAATATTGTTTATTAAAACTGGAGCCCTACTCGACTTCAGTAAGCCCTACGCCCCGAAAAATCTAGATCCGACACTGCACTGTAAGAAATGAGTAGGCCGATTATATAGATTATCGATGGTCAATTTGTAGCCAGCGATTAATCTGGTAATAGGCACACAAAGGGACAATGGCCACATCGCGTAGATTCCATAAAAACACATTGCGCATGCGTGGTTACTAATTTTACATTAATTTACTTTGTATTCATCCATTTTATATATGTAACTATACATTTTATTTTGTAATTTTTACACACTTTTTTGGAATATTACACAAATTATGTAATTTTAATTTACTTTATGTAAAAATCATAAATTTGTTTAACTTTACAGTAAAAGTCCAAGTTTTTATGAAGTTTTCTGTGTAAAAATAAATAATAATGTAAAATCACTTAGAAAATCGAATGAATTCTACCTTAACTTTCAAAGTATTTTTACATCCATTTTTTACAGTGTGGGTCTAAACAACTAATAATAATAATAATAATAATGCGTTTAACGTCCGTTTCTCGACATTATGTCATAACAGACGCCATTCGCACCATTACTATTTTTCCATTTTTACCACTTCCCGTTGTTTTCTACATTTTTAAACTTCAACTCTTTTTTTTTATTAATAGCAATGTGCGAATGGAGGAATTATAGGAAATTAGGATAAGGTAGGCAATTTTGGGAGCATTATAGGAGTTTGACAGGTAATCGGCCATGGCCTTGAATAAGGAACCATCTCAATATTCATCTGGAATAATTGAGGGAAACCATGGAAAACCTCAAACAAGATGGCCGGTACAGGAATTACCGTTTCTCGACGTGAGACAGTAGGAAAAAGTCCTAGTCACATCTGCCCCCGCCGGGATTCGAACCCAGTACCTTCCCAATGCGAGTCTAGTGCTGTACCACTAAGCTACATCGCTGGGTGGGTCTAAACAACTAGATCATTGTACTCGACAGAAAAAACGCTTTCTGTTTCGATACGTAAAATTCAGCGCAAATCTCGTCGCAAGGAAAACGCCGCGGAAAATCCCCCCGTGTAGTTTCGCTCTTACATTAATATCTGCTCTTATTTGGCAACTTCAACGGCAAAATCTAAGTTAAATGCGTGTCCGACACGCACTTGGCCGCTTATTATTGTAAAAATGTGAACCAGGCAATGGACGTCACAGTGCAGCGCTAAGCGATGGATTGGAATGCTCTCTCATTTGTAATAAGCTACTAACTTTTTGTCTGTATGTCCGCAGTTCGTTACCATATTTCATATATTATTAATGTGGCTTGTCTGTCTGTAGAAGTTTTGTTTCATCATCGAGACCATGCCACTCATAGTCCTAGAGCCGACCGTTAAATACATATACAAAGTCTGCGTTGAGGTAACCACAATTATGTTATTTTTTTCTGCAGGAAATAATTGAACAATTAATTCTGCTATGTCGATGCATAAGAAGACAATAAAAAAATAAAGAATGTGGGTCTCGGAACCCCCGACAGATGTGAAACATCAAAGAAAACGTTATTGAACTCGATGGTATTCTCTATGTAGTAGTATATATTTTTTCAAAAGCAGCAACTAACTGTTATGCTGACGTAATCCTATATACTGCACTATAACACCGCGTGTGTTACAGTGCACGCCTGAGCCAAGAGAGAGAGAGTGAGTGACGCAGTGGTGGGGAGAACAGCAGCGAAGGAGCGGACCAAACATTTCGTTGCATATTTCCCCTCACGCGGCTGTTCACAGCCCGACATAAGATGTTTCACATCAAAAAAAATTGACTGTTTCTCACCGTCATAAGCGCATCGGTCGAAGTTATACTTCATACCTACATTATTAAATTGTGTGTTAAAGATCACCAACAGCTAAGGTTATTTGGGCCTAGCACCAATTCATATTTTCAAATCATTATTTTTTAATAATATAAATTAAAAATCCAATTGACACTTTTACCAGCTCCAGGGTTAGAACCATAGCAACGCCATGTAAACAACAGCATTGCTACACTCTCGGCCATTCTCAAACCCTACAGTCTGTGGATTCGATATATAAGAAATCTGACGGTGGGCTCTCCGCCCATTAGGGCCGCATAATGAGCCACAATATTTATTGCCGAAATAAAAGCGATTCGAACACGACAGCTCAAATGTAGTCATTGACAGGTGACGCAAAAACAGTCGACGATCAATGATAAAATATGGCCGTTTATAAGCTTTATTAATATTATTAAGAGGGCTTTTTGTTTTCAAAGCGTAACATAATTTTGATTTGTATTTGAGAATGGATTAATTCAATTTCAAGTTGAGTAAAAAAAAACGGGCTTTGAGCTGAACATTTCTGTGTTGTTACACGGAAAGACAGATGTATGACATGATGTAGAACAAACAATCGTATTTAATTAAAACAGTGGCGTAGACAGAGCTGGGGAATACATTTTATCAAAAATATTATTTTGTGCAGAGGCTGATTTACCTATAGGCCGAATAATTGATACCCGGTTTTACCGATTGTTTACGTATTGACAAAATGGCGTCTAGAGGCCGCCATATTGAATTTTCCGTGACGCTATCTACCTTATTTGAAATCTTCTTAACGAAACCTTTCTTTTGATACCCCTATCGATGTATTTAGAAAGAAAATTACTTTTGCATTTTGACAAAATGGCGTCACATAACTTACTTGAAATCTTCTTAATGACACCTTTTTTTTGATACCCATATTGATGTATTTAGAAGAAAAATTACTTTTGTATTCTGACAAAGTGGCGTCTAGCGTCCGCCATATTGAATTTTCCGTGACGTCATATAACTTACTTGAAATCTTCTTAATGGCACCTTTTTTTGATACCCATATTGATGTATTTAGAAGAAACATTACTTTTGTATTCTGACAAAATGGCGTTTAGCGTCCACCATATTGAATTTTCCAAACGTCATGCACCTTATTTAAAATCTTCTTAAAAAACCTTTCTTTTGATACCCATATCGATGTATTTAGAAGGAAAATTACTTTTGTATTTTGACAAAATGGCGTCTAGCGACCGCCATATTGAGTTTACCGTGACGTCATTTGAAAACTTCTCAACGAAACCTTTTTTTTGATACCCATATCGATGTATTTAGAAAGAAAATTATTTTTGTATTTTGAGAAAATGACGCCTAGCGACCGCCATATTGAATTTTTCGTGACGTCATATACCTTACTTGAAATTTTCTTAATGACACCTTTTTTTTGATACCCATATTGAGGTATTTAGAAGAAAAATTACTTTTGTATTCTGACAAAATGGCGTCTAGCGACCGCCATATTGACTTTTTCGTGACGTCATACACCTTACTTGAAATCTTCTTAATGTCACCTTTTTTTTGATACCCATATTGATGTATTTAGAAGAAAAATTACTTTTGTATTCTGACAAAATGGTGTCTAGCGTCCGCCATATTGAATTTTTCGTGACGTCATGTACCTTATTTGAAATCTTCTCAACGAAACCTTTCTTTTGATACCCATATCGATGTATTTAGAAGGAAAATTACTTTTACATTTTGACAAAATGGCGTCTAGCGACCGCCACATTAAATTTTCCGTGACATCGCATACCCAGTCAGCTCTCCTGAGACTAAAATGAATCTATAGACACCTCATTTTTCAAAATCCGTCGAGCCGTTTAGGCTACAGAAGGCGCCGACCAAAATGCAAAGATACGCACAAATATACAACCGAAAAATATTAACCCTCCTTCGGTTAAAAATGAAATTGCAGAGGTTTGGTTAACCCGGCACTGGTCGGTGCAGTAAAGAAGGGCCATATTGAGGTATTTAGAAGAAAAATTACTTTTGTATTCTGACAAAATGGCGTCTAGCGTCCGCCATATTGAATTTTTCGTGACCTTATTTGAAGCCTTCTTAACGAAACCTTTCTTTTGATACCCATATCGATGTATTTAGAAAGAAAATTACTTTTGACAAATTACTATTTGACAAAATGGCGTCTAGTGACCGCCATATTGAATTTTCCGTGACGTCATATACCTTACTTGAAATCTTCTTAATGACACCTTTTTTGGATACCCATATTGATGTATTTAGAAGAAAAATTACTTTTGTATTCTGACAAAATGGCGTCTAGCGTCCGCCATATTGAATTTTTCGTGACGTCATGTACCTTATTTAAAATCTTCTCAACGAAAACTTTCTTTTGATACCCATATTGATGTATTTAGAAGAAAAATTACTTTTGCATTTTGACAAAATGGCGTCTAGCGACCACCATATTAAATTTTCCGTGACATCGCATACCCAGTCAGCTCTCCTGAAACTACAATGAATCTATAGACACCTCATTTTTCAAAATCCGTCAAGTCGTTTAGGCTACAGAAGGCGCCGACCAAAATTTCAAAGATACACACAAATATACAACAGAAAAATATTAATAATAATAAGAATAATAGATATTTTATTTCATGAATGGCTAAATAGCCGTGAAATAAGTCAATACAAAATAGTTAATACATATAAAATTACAATTCATCCAAAGATTATAAGCATTTGTTTATAAGATAGTCTTTCAAATGTCTCTTGAAAAGTGGCAGATTCAGATGTTTAAGATCACTAGGTAATCTATATATATAAAACAGTTCCGTTACTGACTGACTGACTGACTGATTGACTGACAGACAACGCCCAGGTCAAACCGCTAAAGATATAAACTTGAAATTTGGACAGTAGGTTCCTTTTGTGACGTAGGCACCCACTAAGAAAGGATTTTTCGAAATTCAACCCCTAAAGGGATTAAACAGGGGATGGAAGTTGATATGGAAATTCGTCATTTTTGAAGTTAGAAGCATGAAATTTTGCACATGGGTGTCTTATATAACGTAGGTGAGCACTAAGAATTTTTTTTTTGAAAATTCATCCCCTAAGGGGGTTAAAAAGGGGATGAAAGTTTGTATGAAAGTTCGTCATTTTTGATGTTAGAAGCATGAAATTTTGCACAGGAGTTCCTTATATAACGTAGGTGAGCAATAAGAAAGGATTTTTTTAAATTCATCCCCTAAGGGGGTTAAATAGGGGATGAAAATTTGTATGGAAGTTAGTCATTATTGAAGCTAGAAGAATGAAATTTTGCACAGGAGTTCCTTATATAACGTAGGTGAGCAATAATAAAGGATTTTTAAAAATTCATCCCCTAAGGGGGTTAAATAGGGGATGAAAATTTGTATGGAAGTTATTTTTGAAGCGAGTGAGTAATGTATTAATAAAATTTCAGCGTGTAAACACCAGCAGCCCGGCATCGCTTCGCAGGAAGAAAATTTCTCGCGGGGGGGGACAATAAAACATAAATCGAAATATACGTGGGCAAAGCCACGGGTAACGGCTAGTTTATTATAAATGTCCACTAGATTGAAATTTACATTTTTTCGATACATTGAATATTTAGGCAATGGTTTATGCAGGTTGCCAGCTTGTCTAGTATTCCGATTATGAATCGAAATATTAGTTTTAAAATAACTTGGATGCGATTTTACAAACACAGACACTTCAAAAACATATATAGAGTAAAACGTTAAAATTTTGTAATTTTTAAAATAAGGTTTGCATGAAGTTCGAGGATTGAGTTTAAACAACGCTCTGATAGTCTTTTTTTGTAGAATAAATAGACCACTGCAATCACTTGAGGCTCCCCATAAGATAACCCTCCTTCGGTTAAAAATGAAATTGCAGAGGTTTGGTTAACCCGGCACTGGTCGGTGCAGTAAAGAAGTAAAGTTGAGGATACATGGGGTATGTGGTATATTTACACACATGGTATGTCGGTAGATACCAGTGGGTGGTTCGAACTGTTGGAGATTGATCCGACCGCCCGTGTTCACAGAGCTACCGATTTATTATATTGTATTATTTCTGTTCCTTACATTCGCTGCTATTCCTCGGTACCCTCTGTACACTTGCAATTATAGAGACAGACGAAACTGTTACTTTTTTTATCCGACTACGAAAAAAGAAGGGTTATGATTTTAACTGACTATGTATGTTTGTATGTAGTAGGTATATACAGGGTGGTGACCGTGATTGCTGCACATAGGGATTTAACCAGTATAATTAAAGTGACCATCCGTCCCGATTTAGGCGGGACAGTCCCGATTTTGAGCCACGAGTCCCGATTCAACAAGCGTCCCGTTTTTGTCCCGTTTTCATTAAATCACGTGCATTAAGAATGTTTATTTTTTGTCATTAGATATTTTTACCCACTCAAAGTATTTTATTTATCAATAATTATATAATTGATACCTACCTTAAAAAATAAATAATATTTAAAATAAAAACTCGCTAAAAACCCTTAAAAACTCGCTAGAAACCCCCAAAAACTCGCTAAAAACCCCCAAAAACTCGCTAGAAACCCCCAAAAACTCGCTAGAAATCCCAAAAAACTCACTAAAAACCCCCAAAAACTCGCTAGAAACCCCCAAAAAAACGCTAGAAACCCCCAAAAATTCGCTAAAAACCCCCAAAAACTCGGGGAGTTTTTAGGGGTTTTTATCTAGTTTTTGGGGGTTCCTAGTGATTTTTGGGGGGTTTTAGCGAGTTTTTGGGGGTTTATAGCGAGTTTTTGGAGATTTCTGGCAAGTTTTTGGGGGTTTTTAGCGATTTTTTGGGGGTTCCTAGCGAGTTTTTGGGGGTTTCTAGCGAGTTTTTGGGGATTTCTAGCAAGTTTTTGGGGGTTTTTAGCGAGTTTTTGGGGGTTTCTAGCGAGTTTTAGGGAGTTTCTAGCGAGTTTTTGAGGGTTTCTAGCGGGTTTTTGGGGGTTTCTAGTGAGTTTTTGGGGATTTCTAGCAAGTTTTTAGGGGTTTCTAGCGAGTTTTTGGGTTTTATTTAGCGAGTTTTTGGGGGTTTCTAGCGAGTTTTTGGGGGTTTATAGCGCGTTTAAGGCTTTTTTGGGCGTGGAACCCAACGGTTGCCTGCGCCGGATTTTTATAGACCTTGTCCCGCTTTTTGATATTCAGGATTTGGTCACTTTAAGTATAATCAAACTTTCGCGATTTCCTGCTTCCCTAATTATTTTAGGAAAAATATCTTCAAATAATAGTTTTAGAACAAATTCTGCATCTAAATCATTAAACAAAATTAATTTTGCATGCTTTGTAACGGCAGAAATTTAATATGAAAATGTCAAAATTACCTCGAAAACGGATAGCGATAGCCATGGAACTTGAACAAAATGATGACTTTAAGGCTGAGGCTACATTGGCGCCGTTTCCGATCAGATCAGATCAGACCAAATCAGATCCGTAATGTCGGATGTGAACAAACACCAGTAACCTTGTTGAAGTGGCTACACTTATCACTTCAGACCGCGCCAGAAGATGTCAGATTGCAACAGACACGTTCCGACCGTCGGACGAAATCAAACATGTTTGAAATTTTCGTCAGACTACGGCCGTACATTTGACAGTTTTTAACAAACAGTGTTGTGTATGCTAGCTATTATTACCAGATTGTCTTATTGTATTGTATTATTATTTAAAAACGTGTTTGAATATCAATTGTGAGTATGGACAAATCACTTTTAATTGATCTTGTACGTGAAAAGCCTCCTATTTGGGACCAAAGAGACAAAAGATACCACAACAGGGACGTGAAAGGTCTTTTGTGGAGAGATATTGGCGAAAAAATGAATCTTTCAGGTATGATTTGAAAATATAATTTATTTATTAATTAATCTATGAGTAGTCCATAAAATGAAAGTAAATTAACTCTGATCGGTTTCAACGCATTGTTGAAGTTTGTTTGTTTTGTTTGTTGTTTATAATAGGGCTCGGTATTTTTCAAATTAAAGTATTCGAATATTCATTTAAACTTCTATTCGAATAGTTAAAATTAATTAAAATTTAGCTGTTTTTTGGATTTTTGACAAAGATCCTGAAGTCTGTCAAGTCACGGCCCTCACAAGTTTCCCAACAATAAAATTTAAATCTAACAATACTGGGCAGTCATAACAGATAGCATAACTGTTAAATGATTAAAAAAATTACATTATATTTCTGAAAAAAATGTTATCTCTATCGCTAATCTAAATCATAAATCGCATATTGAAATCAAAACGTAAACACAGCAATGAGTAATAATTGGCGACAGCCGATACTCATGACAGGGGTCAGGACTCAGGGACGCCAAAAACAAAGAACAGTTGTATAAATGTATAATAAATGTTATTGTTGAACAACGATAAAAAATAATAAAAACAGTGCATTTTGATTTTCATTTGAATCCGGAAAGAAGCTAACTACAGTCTATGACAAATATTTAAATATCCAAATATTCAAAATTTGCACATCAAAAATTATTATTGTTCAACAAAGAAAAACTGTCCGTCGGATATTATCCACTCCCTATGTAGCCACTTCGTCTGAAGTGTCTGATTTGGTCTGGTCTGGTCTGGTCTGATCTGATCGGATCTGGTCTGACACGGATCTAGTGTAGCCTCAGACTTAGCTGTCACAATAATTTCTAATCATTTTGTTCAAGTTCCATGGCTATCGCTATCTGTTTTTGAGGTAATTTTGACATTTTCATATCAAATTTCTGCCGTTACAAAGCATGCAAAATTAATTTTGTTTAATGATTTAGATGCAGAATTTGTTCTAAAACTATTATTTGAAGATATTTTTCCTAAAAAAAAAATCACTAGGTATGGTGAAATTTCATCAAACTTGGCAACGCTGATACGTGGTCAGGTAGTGGTACGACCATAAGGCGTATATTATGGGTTTTGTGAGCGTGTAGTGTGCCTGGGTGTTCTTAGTATTTATGTTTAATTGATACGGGACATACCTACATAATACTGAGTTTTATGTACTCTTGTCGCCCCCAGGGTCCGACATTACGTCGCTAGTTCACAGGGTCGGACTAATCAATCAGGGTCCTCGATCGTTCGAATATCTATTCTAAACGTTACCAGTTATTTTGATGTGAAACATCTTATGTCGGGCAGTGAACAGCCTCGTGAGGGGAAATATGCAACGAAATTTCTGGTCCGCTTCTTCGCTGCTGTTCTCCCCATCACTGCGGCACACTCTCTCTCTCTCTCGGCTTCCGCGCGCTCGGGCACGGTAAGAGAGAGAGAGAGTATACGTACGAACGTACAGTAAAGCAAAAGTATATGTATACACGTGTAGGTATGTAATATAGATACTTCGCTGTGTATTTAGTTGCGTTTCTGGCTCAGGCGTGCTCAAACGCCGTAACCGCGTGTGTTACAGTGCAGTATATAGGATTACGTCAGCATAACAGTTAGTTGCTGCTCTACATAGAGAATACCACCGAGTTCAATAACGTTTTCTTTGATGTTTCACATCTGTCGGGGGTCCCGAGACCCACACCCTTTTTTTGTATTTCTAATTTTTCCTCGATTTTTAAAAAACTATGTACTACTTGATAAACGTAGCTTGATCTCTGATGTGCTCAGAAAACTAACAGAGAGCGTCACTGTAAGACAAAAACAGACAAGGGCCTTTAAGTAGAAGGTACCAGGGCCGGCGCTAGGATTTTTGGGCCCCGGGTAAGCGTTCTCAGACCCCTGTATCCTCCAAAAAAATTTTTACTGCAAATTGGAATATTATATAAATTATGTAATTTTAATTTACTTTATGTAAAAATCACAAATTTGTTTAATTTTACAGTAAAAGTCCAAGTTTTTATGAAATTTTTTGTGTAAAAATAAATAATAATGTAAAATCACTTAGAAAATCGAGCGAATTCTATCTTAACTTTCAAAGTATTTTTACATCCATTTTTACAGTGTATATTTTGATCAAAATGCGTAGAAAAATGTAACTTCTTAGTGGAAATTGTACAAAAAAAACTATGTAAAATAGATATACTTACTTCTACAACACAGTTAAAAAAAATTTTTTTTTTTTCGATCAATCAATTATTTTTTGAGCAGGATCTATTTAAAATTCTTCAATGCTTTTTTGGGCTTGAGAATAGCCGAGAGTGTAGCAATGCTGTTGTTTACATGGCGTTGCTATGGTTCCTCTATTACAAGTTCCCAGTTTCTGGGTTCTAGCCCGAGAGCTGGTAAAAGTGTCAATTGAATTTTCAATTTATTATAAAAAAAAATAATGAATTGAAAATATGAATTGGTGCTAGGCCCAAATAACCAGCTGTTGGTACTTGGTGGTCTTTAAAACACAATTTAATTTAATTTTTTTAGGGGCTTGAGAATAGCCGAGCGTGTAGCAATGCTGTTGTTTACATGGCGTTACTCGAGCGTTACTATGGTTCCTCTATTACAAGTCCCCAGTTCCCGGGTTCTAGCCCGAGAGCTGGTAAAAGTGTCAATTGGATTTTCAATTTATTATTAAAAAAAATAACGAATTGAAAATATGAATTGGTGTTAGACCCAAATAACCTTAGCTGTTGGTGGTCTTTAAAACACAATCTTCAATGCTTTTTTCATGGAGAAAACTGTACCAGCCCTAAATTCGTGAATCATTTTTTAACACCCCTGTAAATAAAAACTGTAAATATATGGCCACAAAAATCAAAAATCAACGTAAATTGTGTAGCTATTTGGTTACAACAACTAATAGAATCCACAGTACCCCCCTGTGGTCATAGCAAAGCTTTTGAAGGTAATTAAAATAATATAATGCAATTAAGATCACGAACAACTACCGCAAATAGGTAATTCCCCTCGAAACAATAATTCTTGCATTTTATGTTGTTTTCTAAGTAAATATTTGTAGCTCTTTAATTGCGACGACATGCATCGGTCGAAAGTTCCGGGATCTAGAAAACTGGTCAATAAATGATTTCATTTACGACATACAAATGTTAAAAATATTTTATCAACATATAAAATAAAATCGTAACTTTGTTTTTAATGAAAATTTTTTATTGGAAGAGCAGCCAATTACATAACTGATTCCTGCAAATATCGGAAAAAATTATTTTTAACCGACTTCAAAAAAAGGAGGTTTCTCTATTCGACCGTTATATTTTTTATGTGGTTATGTTTTATGTTTTATGTATGTTCGTAGATAACTTCGTCGTTTATGAACCGATTTTGAAAATTTTTTTTTATTTGAAAGGATATACTTTCAGATTGGTCCCATAGAAATTTCATCAAAATCGGTTCAGTAGTTCGGCTGATTTTAATAAAAGTAACGGCGTGTGATTCTTTAAGGTAAATGTTACTTTTTGACACTAAAAAGTAAAAAATAAAAAACTTTTTAACAAAAAAAAAACCTCCTTCAAAAAGGCACTAAAAAGAGGAAAATAATGGAATTTTGAGGTCTGTGCCAATTAAAATATGAAGTCGATTAAAAAGTATAGTACCTATACCTAGTGATTAATATCTTCTTTTTAACCAACTTCATATTTTAATTGGCACAGACCTCAAAATTTCATTATTTTCCTCTTTTTAGTGCCTTTTTGGAGAAGATTTTTTTTTTGTTAAAAAGTTTTTTTAACAACCATAGTCACATCACAGTCGGGACTCGAACCTGAACTTTTCCACTATCGCGAAGGAATGAGTTTACAATAGTCAACCGTGACATGATTACCAATCTAACATTCTCCATATATGCAAAGGAATCAATTGATTTCCGTTACATGCGAGTGGTATTAATTATAGCTAGGTTGTAGATGTGAATCATCGTAGTAGCGAGAGCTATTCATGTAGGTGAAATTATTTCAAACACCCAAATATAATAGGTATATATAGGTATATATTTTGTTTTTAATGAAATGTTAGATTTATGCTGGGTTGCACAAAGCATTGTCTGAAAATCTGATTTAACAATGACCTTGGATTTTGACAACACATATTTCTCTATAAGAAAAGCATTGTATAATAATTTAAAATCGATCATGTTCGAAAAATAATTGATCGATTAAAACAATTTTTTGAAGTGAAAACTTCCTTAAGGTACGTGCAGTACGCAGCTAGGATTCTAGATGGTAGCATGTATGGTAGATGGTGGCTGAAATTATAAGCGCTTATAGGTTTGCACAACGAAGCTTTGATACTAGCATTGATATAAGCTTAAATCGCGTTTGAAATGTCAGATAGCGAAGACGAATATTTATGTTCTTCTGCTACAAAGTGGTATATTTTAAATACAAATTTGGGTAGGAGCTATCATGTCCACCCTATTAATGGAAAACGATCTAAACATGGCGAATTTCATCATTTATACCAAGAATTAAAATTTTACCCAAACCGGTTTTTTGAATATTTACATATGGAGCCTAACACTTTTGAATACATCTTAGAAAAACTCAAAACAAATTAAATAAAAACTGGCAAAATTTCACTTATTAAACTAGTCACATCCATTGCGAAACCTGTAACGGCCATTTGACAGTTGTCACACGTTGATTGTAGTAGTCAGCGCGCTGAAAGAATGGTGAGATACAATCTTGTATCTACCAGCTCTTGTAACAGCGCTGATACCTGCTACACTCACTGCTTCGTTGTGTACGCTCGCATATATAACAATGCATTAATTTAAGCAAGCCTTGCTATGATCTACGCTACCATCTAGAATCCTACCTCCATACTGCACGTACCTTTAGGCGCCCTTTGCCTGGGCTGTTAACAACAGTGATGTGAAACGCATCCGACGGTGACAATCGGGGCTACTCGGCTCAAACACGTACACGCATTTGCAATATGCTGGTATTAGTGTGTAGTTCATAAGTGTGCTTATAGATGACACTAAAAATTTAATACGAGTGACAAGTCCTTTGTAGTTCACAATTGTGCTAACAGATGACACTAAAACATATATTTTGTAGTTCACAAGTGCGCTAACAGATGACACTAAAACATAATATTATCGTTAAGGTATTATATTCATTAAATTTAATTGTTTAGGCCCATTTTAATATATTTATGATTAAAATAAAATTAAGAAAAATCGCAGGATAGTGGACAAAATATTGGATTTATTTAATTAAATGTACGACGTTTCGTCTATATATTTAGACTTTTTCAAGTACATAAAAATAACAATATTGTTATTTTTATGTACTTGAAAAAGTCTAAATATATAGACGAAACGTCGTACATTTAATTAAATAAATCCAATATTTTGTCCACTATCCTGCGATTTTTCTTAATTTTATTATAATCACGATGGACACGATTTCTAATATTTATGATTAAACTGTCTGATTAAAAAATTATATATATATATTTTAAAATTAGAAAATCTGAAGTTTTCACTTCTGTCGTGTGGTCATAAGCACACACCCACTTTTTTTAAAACTGTGTGTACATGTACCTGTTTTAACAATTTTTCTCTGTGTCTGTTGTCCAACTCAAAAACAACTGAACCGATTTTTATTGGACTTTAACTTTAACAAGGAATTAATCACGAATTACGTAGGTACCTATATTATGTAAATATTGTCGAGGTTTACTTTTTCTATGAATAATATTTGTATATGCGGTTGCTTTTGTGCCTCTGGGGCTGATTCGTGTGGGGTAGACACAATTTACACAATGACTAATTATATCTACTCAACTGTTGAGCAAGCCCCGTATCGTGGCGCCACTGAGCTAAGAATATATAGGGGAAACGCAATTCACCCGACAAGCTTCTTGGTTCAGATTAAATTTTGATCCCTTTCCAAATATCCAATCGACTCAAAACTTTGGGCACATATCGTAGTTCTGATGACAAAATAGTTTTAAGTGAAACTTTTTAGATATCCTCGTGTTTTCCGTTTGGTTACGCATGTCGAGCGTCACGTCCACGTCCAATCGAAGCGATCGACCAGACCAGTACTACTCAGCGAAAAACAGCGACGTTATGTTCATAACTATATTGTACGACTGTATATACATGTGTGATGGTAGTCCTCCAAACCAGTACTCATCGAAAAGCAGCGATGTTTTTGTCCATAACTATATTGTACGACTATACAAGTGTGTTGTAGTCGACCAGACCACTACTCATCGAAAAACAGCGACGTTATGTTCATAACTGTATTGTACGTCTACATAACTAATATCGTAGATATCGTCTACATAACTAATATCGTATAGATATCGTCTACATAACTAATATCGTACAAATATTCAGTCGAGCAGCACATCAAATACCCATTGACCACCAACGATTGAATGTGGATTCTTATGTTCGTCTGTAATAATTAACCTACAACGTCTGATATTCTAATCTCAGTTTCACAAAGTTGACCTTGAAGCATTCTGTGCTCACTAATCTATTAAACTATTATATTTAGGCGATCATTAGTGATCTGTAAATACGGTAATTTGACTCTACTAGTTGGTGATGCTTTCCTAATCACTTTTCCAAATTGATAACTTCATTTCTGGAATATGATAAATTCATTGTTTTTCAATATCTAAGTCATGTAGTCCGGTAATGTTCATCAATAAAGTTTTTAATTTACATAACTAATAATTTCTCAATTTATGTTTTGATTTTTACTAGTGGATCTCGTGCAAGAATGATACACAAGTGTACTTACCGCTTACGTCATGTTAAGGGAATTGACAATGAGCCATTTTCGTTTCAATTACTTATTTCACGAGAGGCAACACTTGTGGTAGGAACAAAAATTATTTATTCCCCATTAGTGTCGTGTCATTTTAGTGGTATAACTTAATTAATTAAAATTATTAAACAAATTATTACTATTATAAAATTATGTTATACCATTAAAATGATACGACACTAATGGGGAATAAATAATGTTTGTCCCTACCACAAGTGCTGCCTCTCGTGGATAATTGAAAGCACCACTCTTAGGAAAATGGGTCATTCATCCGTATCTAAGTATCTATAACTACAAAGTCTTTCAATAGATTTTGTCTTTAAAATAACAATTGGTTTCTGCCCTAGCTCTGGCATTGCAAATTTGAACAGCAACCATGCTTGAAGTAATTAATGGAATTTAAATAATTTTAGTTCGTTAAAGCTATCGATCAAAAATTATGTCGCGATCGACCGGTTAATCGTGATCAGTCAAGATAAAATAAAAGTATTTATTATTAACGAAAAAACAGAGAATAGATGAGACGTTATGGCTGAACAAACATAAAAAAATTCATATTAAAAAAATGGGTGTGTGCTTATGACCACACGACAGTAACGATAATATTAAGTGTTTAGTGTCATCTATTAGCTCACTTATGAACTACACAGCATATTGCAAATACGTGTTCGTGTTTGAGCCGAGTAGCCCCGATTGTCACCGTCGGGTGCGTTTCACATCACTGTTGTTAACTGTCCAGGCAAAGCGCGCCTAAGGAAGTTTTCACTTCAAAAAAAAAATTGGTATCTACTATCTACATGTCGAATTGATAACCTCTGTCTTATTTTTAAGTCGGTTAAAATAGAAAAAAGAAAGAACAATAAATAATTAAAATTGGGGAACAACAATTCAAATAAAATCGATCGATAGAAATGATATGCTAGACCTCGCGCGGCGAAAGATGAAGCCACCGCGTCATAGTAACGTGAATGCATTGCGCCCGCCTTCTAGCTTGCTATTGGCTGTTTTGGAGATCCATGAGCGTCGAGTGTTTTCTAACCTAACGTCATAAAACCCAATGTGCAGTTTTGTGTACACGGCACTGTCTGCAGGCAAGCAGGCGTTCACTAGCATATTATTGATGACGTGCCTGGCTTCATCTCTCACCGCGGGCACTCTACCGATCAACCAAGTAGATCGCGATTGATGTTGCTGGTAGTTCTTAGTGGGAACGCTTCTTTAAACATAATACTATAAAAATCTTCAGTGGAGTCGTGCTTACTCATCATATTTTAACCATACGTCCATACCGTTTGTATAACCTTAAGGCTAGGTTGTGTTTTTTATTTTTTCGTTAATATATCATTAGTAAAAATGTGGTTCTTCTTAAACTTCAACTTGCGGCTATAATGCGTTTGAAACTTTATTTATTAATTGCAAATGGAATTCAATTAGCTGCCATATCATCACTTTTTAAATTAACTCTAAATGGCGGGTATTATGTCGGTGCCAGTGGTGACTCGTCGATAATAAGATTAATTTTTTAATTATTTTATTTAGTACCACCGGCTCCGTCCGGCTTCGCTCGGGTGCTAAGAATTTATGAACCTACAGAAACCTTCGCGGGCATGCGCACAACAACTCACCAAAGTTTCATCGCAATCGGATGAATTGTATAGGAATTAGGAACGCATACGGGACAAACAAACAAACATTAATTTTTATAAGTATTTATTATAAAGATAGAGACCATCAGCAGCTATGAATATTTAGACTTTTAGAAGTTAGAACCAACGAACCGTTTTCCTGAGAGTAGTGCTTTCAATTATCCACGAGAGGCAGCACTTGTGGTAGGTACAAACATTATTTATTCCCCATTAGTGTCGTGTCATTTTAGTGGTATAATTTAATTATTTAATTATTAAATTAATTAAATAATTAAGTTATACCACTAAAATGACACGACACTAATGGGGAATAAATAACCTTTGTGCCTACCACAAGTGCTGCTTTTGGTGGATAATTGAAAGAATTACTCTCAAGAAAATGGTTCATTAAGACTAGATTTTTTTACTATTTTTCGAGTTCCGTACCCCAAAAGGAAAAAAACGGAACCGTTATAGGATCACATGGAACACTATTAGCGATGTTATTTTAAGGGAATAAAAATTCAGGTGAATCATTTACCCCATAAAATTTAATACACTCACCAAAAAACGGTAAATTACCCTAATGGATTCTCAATTTATTATTAATCAGTATCTACTAGGCCCTATTATAGACCGAGAGCTAGTGATAATTTTTTGGTGTCATGTACCCGACGAAATTTATATTATTAGTTCAAGGTTCAAATTTAATATGTTGTTACGGCGACTGTTTTAATTAGCATATATTTCAATTTGAAGAACAAAATGTCGGTAATAACTTCCTCTCTTAGAGGGAAACTTGCTCGCCTAGGTGTTTATATCGTTCTGTAAGGGGGTTAATACCGACATTTTATTCTGCAAATTGAAATATATGCTTAAAACAGTGGCCGCAACAACATAATAAAATTTGAACCCTGAACTAATAATATAAATTTAATAATAATATAAGTTTAGGGTGATCTGCCACCCTTTTAATACTGACCAATCGATCTGAAAATATTATAATGGCATCACCGACAGCTATACAAGCAATTTCAGCCTTGAAGCAATAATAATTGTAACCATTTTTTTTGTTACATGTTGGGGGCGGTCTGCATCCCTCCCATGTCGCTATCTAGCAAAATCCTTTACTCAGGGCACTTTAAAATGCCTCCATCAACATCTTCACAAAAATAAGGCCTTGAATAAATAACATCAAAAAATTGTCACTAGCTCTTGGTCTATTAGTTCTAGCTGTTGGTGGCCTTAAAAAAGAAAAGAGTTCTCTACGATCTCGACTATATTAAATAAAATTCACAGATTTCGCAATCCTTGCAACCATCGAGGACATTGGAAATAATAACAGCATATATGAAACATAATTAACTGTTTATTATACACACAATATTTATCAATGCACTGTTAAGTTTTGTCAGGAATAACCCTATTATTCTTCTGTTATATACGCGTTCACTTTTGCTTGATTACTTAACTTTTAAATGGATTTTTCTACAGTATTTATTAACATTTGCCGAAAAATAACACCGCAGATCGTCGCAAATACCTTTTAATTAACTAGACATGATATAAAACACATTTCGAAAAAATTGCACTTGTTCAATTTTGCATGATTGCTCCTCACTTGATCGCGACACCGTTGTCTTTAGGCCTTGAACGAAAATTCGTAACTCTGCCCCCATATACGAACATAAACATTTCTAATGTTGATATAAAACACATTTCGAAAAAATTGCACTTGTTCAATTTTGCATGATTGCTCCTCACTTGATCGCGACACCGTTGTCTTTTGGCCTTGAACGAAAATTCGTAACTCTGCCCCCATATACGAACATAAACATTTCCAATGTTGATATAAAACACATTTCGAAAAAATTGCACTTGTTCAATTTTGCACGATTGCTCCTCACTTGATCGCGACACCGTTGTCTTTTGGCCTTGAACGAAAACTCGTAACTCTGCCCCCATATACGAACATAAACATTTCCAATGTTAAAATAAAAAAGATCTGGGTGCCGTTCTTTTGTTTGACGAACCACCATTGATAAATTTTAGCCTCGGGTTGCTAGATCATTAAGACAGAATATAAGTTAATGGGCGGGAAATAAAGAGTTCTTAACATTAAATATAATTGAAATCTGTTGTCCGAGTCAGTTGAATCTTTTTTTTTTTTTAATGAAAACAAAATGAACGTTTTGTTAGTCAAATCATAAGTTGAAAGGTTAGAGAAATTTGTAATTTATTTAAAACTATTTGTTTGATTGTTTTGTTGTCATGTAAAATTAATGTTTTGAAAATGTTTAGCGAACTTTCTGATTCTTAAGATGTCAAGGTCACTCTTGAAAAATTGTATTTCTTTCAGATTATGTTTGACAATAGTTTTTAGATGACAAACGTTCATTTAAAAAAATGTGTTAGCACGTACCTACCTGGGGTACTAATCGGTTTTTTGGTTACTGTTCAGCCCTATTTTAGAAGCGCTATTATAAATCTAATCAAATTTATCCAAGTGTGCAAGCTTTCACATCCGGCATTGTTCCAAGTCTTCATGGTTTCCGGGCTTGTAGGCCGTGGTCCGGTGGTATTTCTATCTGACGTTTCATCTACAACTGCGGTAGACATTCTCAAAGGCGATGTGGCAGCGGTCGAAGTGTCCTCCTTGGCGGCTCACAGTCAGTCAAACGTCAGGTAGAAATATCACCGGACCACGGCCTACAAGCCCGGAAACCATGAAGACTAATCAAATTTATTTATTGTAAATTATGGACGCTGTCGACAACTTAGGTCTTTGCGTCTTGATTACATCAAATAACAATCAACTTAAAACTAAATGACATCACAAAACATCCATGAGCGGAGGCGGGATATGAACCCACGACAGTCTGATTCACGGGCCGCGACGATAACTACTGAACCACACAATTATGCCATTATAATATTTGCAGATCGAATGATCAGTATTAAATGGTTGGCAGATCATCCTAAACGTGTCATGTACCTACCCGACAAAATTTATATTATTAGTTCAAGGTTCAAATTTTGTTGTGTTGTTACGGCTACTGTTTTAAGCATATATTTCAATTTGCAGAACAAAATGTCGGTATTAACTTCCTCTCTTAGAGGGAAACTTGCTCGCCTAGGTGTTTATATCGTTCTGCAAGGGGGTTAATACCAACATTTTTTTTTGCAAATTGAAATGTATGTTTAAAACAGTCGCCGTAACAACATATTAAAATTTGAACCTTGAACTAATAATATAAATTTCGCCGGGTACATGACACGTTTAGGGTGATCTGTCACCCCTTTAATACTGACCAATCGATCTGCAAATGTTTAATGCCATTATTGGGTCACCGACAAGCTATACAAATAATTTCAGCCTTGAAGCAATAATAATTGTGACAATTTTTTTTGTTATATGTTGGGGTCTGTCTGCATCCCTACCATACCGCTATCTAGCAAAATTCCTTACACAGGGCACTTTAATATGCGTCCCTCAACATCTTCACAAAAATAAGGCCTTGAATAAATAACACCAAAAAATTGTCACTAGCTCATTGTCTATTATAATTATGAACTTAAATTAAATATTTTTTTAATTTTTTAATAGGTTAATGCAAGACCTTAATGAAAATAAAAGCATTTTATTTATAAAAACAATGTTTTATTTATTTTATTTACCATTTTGGCACGGAACCCCAAAACTTACACGTGCATTATTTTGGTAGCCATTGATGAAAGCTCTCTTAATTTTAATTCAAAACACGTAACACAGTGCCACCTATATTTAAAAAAAACCACTAAATACCACCTGTGAAACAATTTGTTTGTTCAGACATTTCTTGCGTGCAAATTATAGTGTTCAAGGTGCCATTGGGTCGACGATAATTCGTTGTTATTTTTGCGAATTGATTCTACAGTTGCTTCTCAAACTATGACAGAAACTAAATTTCTCCATACGTGTTAATTTAATATTTTTTGACGTGAATAACGTCTGTCTCATACTGGGGTGGCATTTTAGAAATAATGGATGTAACGGAAATGGTCAGAAGTGGTTGACATGTAAAACAGAACGCGGGATGTATTACTATGTTAAAGTAACAGACACATAAGGCACAGTAAGACAGAGGTGGCCGTGTAGAAAAGTACGAGTCTATACTGACATGTACCTACAAACGCCAAACCCAGGTTCGAATCCCCAAAGCTTTTAATATTTTAGGGCTTGAGAGTAGCCGAGAGTGTAGCAATGCTGTTGTTTACATGGCGTTGCTATGGTTCCTCTATTACAAGTCCCCAGTTCCCGGGTTCTAGCCCCCGAGATCTGGTAAAAGTGTCAATTGGATTTTCGATTTATTATTAATAAAAAAAAATAATGAATTGAAAATATGAATTGGCGTTAGGCCCAAATAACCTTAGCTGTTGGTGGTCTTTAAAACACAATTTTTTTTTTAATATTTTATTTATTTTTTTAATAATGAAAATATATTATAGGTATTGAATAACAAATTAAAATAAGTATATAAAAAAAATAAAATTACGTTAATATTCTATATTATTCTACTTTTATAAGATAAATAAAAGTAGATGTATTTATTTCCATGACAAAAAATACAATTATTTATGTTCAACGGTATTCACGTCATTTGTCTGTACCCACGATACAAACATACCAATTATTTGAACCGATTTAAAAAAGGAATAAAAAAATTACTAAATAAGATTATTTCAGCCCGAATGTAAGATTGCAATATTAAAACGAAGAATTGACTATGGGCTTGAGAATAGCCGAGCGTCTAGCATGCTGTTGTTTACATGGCGTTGCTATATGGTTCCTTTATTAAAATCCCCAGTTCCCAGGTTCTAGCCCGAGAGCTGGTAAAAGTGTCCTAGCCCGAGAGCTGGTAAAAGTGTCTATTGGATTTTCAATTTATTATTAAAAAATAATGAATTGAAAATATGAATTGGTGCTATAGGCCCAAATAGCTTTAGCTGTTGGTGCTCTTTAAAACACATTTTTTTAAGGATTGACTTTGTGGCGGCCACATTGTAATCTGGCTAGTGGAATTATGATATGGCTGAATTTTTAAATTATTAAAAAAAAAAAATTATAATAAATATCTAATTCAAAATTGAGCTTGACAATATCCAAGATCATAGTGACCCTTGTAACTAATAGACGCTCGACAGCAGAGGTTATAAGCAATGCCGGATTTAGAGGTCTGGAGGTCCCGGGGCAACAAAGGAGTGGAGGCCCCCTGGCCCCAAATTATTTTCGAAATAAAGTGGACAATTTTTTTCAGTCGAGTTTTCCAATAAATAATTTATTGTGAAACCAAGTATAGATTCTTTTATTATTTAACAAACATATAAATATAATCGGAAACAAGAATTATCTGAAATTAAATTTTAGCGTTAACGAACGGAACCTTCCGAGACAGAGGACCGTCACACGCCCGCCTCAGCGCTCGCACGGCACGTTTACCGCGTTTACTCATCGAAATGCCAAAACCACGTAATTATTGTGCAGTGGAAGTCAAAAAACATTTCCTCATGATTACTTATTAAAATTATTAACGCAATTTAGCATATTTTCAACGACAAAATTTAATAACCGAGAATTCAGAGAATTTTTTTTCCCGAAGTCTCTATTGTGGGGGCCCTTCTTTTGTGGAGGCCCCGGGGCTGTAGCCTCGGTTCCCCTCCCCTAAATCCGGCCCTGGTTATAAGCCCCGTTCGTTGCAAACCCCCGGTGCACACGCGTGTAAAAATGAAATTGAAATAAATTCGTTGTATAACGAAGCAGGTTGCGGTTTTTAAACCATGTAATTTAAAGCGTTGCCTGCGGAGTTTGTGAAATCAACACAACCGTATTATTATATCTGCTAAATATTACAATTTTATGTTTGCGCAATTCACATTATAATTTAACGAACGTCACTGTGTTCAGTGACGTTCGTGCTTCACATAAATATTTGTACAGCACAGAATTGGTGATGTATTTTCGTGAGGAGTAAATTAGTAGCGAGCAGAGTACAGACCCAACCTTTAAAAACTGGCAAAATTTCACTTATTAAACTAGTCACATCCATTGCGAAACTTGTAACGGCCATTTGACAGTTGTCACACGTTGATTGTAGTAGTCAGCGCGCTGAAAGAATGGTGAGGTACATTCTTGTATCTACCAGCTCTTGTAACAGCGCTTATACCTGCTACACTCACTGCTTCGTTGTGTACGCTCGCATATATAAAGGTAAGTGCAGTACGCAGCTGGGGTTCTAGATGGCAGCATGTATGGTAGATGGTGGCTGAAATTATAAGCGCTTATAGGTTTGCACAACGAAGCTTTGATACCTAGCATTGATACAAGCTTAAATCGCGTTTGAAATGTCAGATAGCGAAGACGAATATTTGTGTTCTTCTGCTACAAAGTGATATATTTTAAATACAAATTTGGGTAGGAGCTATCATGTTCACCCTATTAATAGAAAACGATCTAAACATGGCGAATTTCATCATTTATACCAAGAATTAAAATTTTACCCAAACCGGTTTTTTGAATATTTACGTATGGAACCTAACACTTTTAAATACGTCTTAGAAAAAACTCAAAACAAATTAAATAAAAACTGGCAAAATTTCACTTATTAAACTAGTCACATCCATTGCGAAACTTGTAACGGCCATTTGACAGTTGTCACACGTTGATTGTAGTAGTCAGTGCGCTGAAAGAATGGTGAGATATATTCTTGAATCTATGAGCTCTTGCAACAGCGCTTATACCTGCTACACTCACTGCTTCGTTGTGTACGCCCGCATATATAACAATGCATTAATTTAAGCAAGCCCTGCTATGATCTACGCTACCATCTAGAATCCCAGCTGCGTACTGCACGTACCTTAAGGAAGTTTTCACTTCAAAAACTCAACTTTATCATCTTGAAACCTCAACATATTATTCTGTGTTCGACTTGTCACGAATAAAGGGTTAAATCAAATTCAAGGTCATAAATAATATCAGTTGCGGTGTAGAGCAAGCTCATGTATCATTTTATGCTTTATTTCTGAAAATAAACACAGAGCTGCAATTGACTCGTATTAATTATAATATACCTGAAGGGACACTCAGTCGTTGATGTTCAACTGTTAAATAATTAAAATTATATTTTCTTAAGTTAGGTATACATTGGAGTTGGCAATAGTGATATGCAAAACAGTTATTGTTTTTAACAGACTTAAAAAACCGGTCAAGTGCGAGTCAGACTCGCACAACGTGGGTTCCGTACAATAATAAGAAATAATAATAAATTGAAAATCCAATTGACACTTTTATACCAGTTCTCGGTCTAGAACCCGGGAACTGGGGACTTCTAATAGAGGAACCATAGCAACGCCATGTAAAAAACAGCATTGCTACACGCTCGGCCTTTCTCAAGCCCCGTACAATAATAAAAACTAGTTTGTGAGATAGAGCCTTGTGACGGACGGACGGACATCGTAGGATCAGTAATAGGGTTCCGTTCGGAGGTACGGAACCCTAAAAAAGGGAATGTGCTTCACCCACATAAGCGCACGGTTGCGGAGTGAAACTTTTTTCGTCTTCGTAAATCATGTACAAAATAAATAAATAAATAATAGATAATATTGTATTTTGGCGCCCCACGTTGGGCGCCACAATACTTATATATAGGTAACTACATTTTTTCAATTTATTATTTTTAATCTCTTACCGTTTGTGAGATAGAGCCTTGTGACGGACGGACATCGTAGGCTCAGTAATAGGGTTCCGTTCGGAGGTACGGAACCCTAAAAAAGGGAATGTGCTTCACCCACATAAGCGCACGGTTGCGGAGTGAAACTTATTTCGTCTTCGTCAATCATGTAAAAAATAAATAAATAAATAATAGATAATATTGTATTTTGGCGCCCCACGTTGGGCGCCACAATACTTATATATAGGTAACTACATTTTTTCAATTTATTATTTTTAATCTCTTACCGTTTGTGAGATAGAGCCTTGTGACGGACGGACATCGTAGGCTCAGTAATAGGGTTCCGTTCGGAGGTACGGAACCCTAAAAAAGGGAATGTGCTTCACCCACATAAGCGCACGGTTGCGGAGTGAAACTTATTTCGTCTTCGTCAATCATGTAAAAAATAAATAAATAAATAATAGATAATATTGTATTTTGGCGCCCCACGTTGGGCGCCACAATACTTATATATAGGTAACTACATTTTTTCAATTTATTATTTTTAATCTCTTACCGTTTGTGAGATAGAGCCTTTTGACAGACGGACGGACGGACATCGTAGGCTCGTTAATAGGGTTCCATACGGAGGTACGGAACCCCAAAAAAACAGGAACAGTCACGGCTGTTGTAGAAAAAGAACCCATCGCATTAATAGAACAGATCGACTTTTTGCAAATGGCGTAAATACTTCTCAAACTGTTTGTCGGTGTAAACATACGTTTACCCTCTCAGGCCTGTGGCTTTTTCAGACTTTAAAATCATTTAATTGGAAAAAATCGTTGTAATTTATTAGTACAACTATTTGAAAAATAAACTGTTTCCTAACAAGATTCCGTGATGGTTTGAAAAACAGAAGTCAATAGTGCTATTTTTTATTTATTTATTAGGTTATAGTTTTGTTTATTAGTTTTGAATCCTGATGATGCTAACATGGTTAGCAAAACGTGCGTAGAAAAAAGTGTTATGGACGGTTTATTGTACATTTTAATCACGGTGTTTTTTATCACACTGTTAAATTTTGACAGCTAAGCTTCCCTCTAATTTTTTCGCTGACTGCGCAGTACAAAAGTATATGGGTGCAAAAATGTTAAAAGTGGGGGGTTCTGTGCCTGTGTTTGGAGTCAAAAGAGATTTCGTTTGACGTTTAAATGTTAAAGGCCGTTTCAAAAAAAATTTTGACCTAAATTTTACTTTTTTTTGTGAAATTTGGATTTTTGCCATTTTTAGATGCAATTCTTCTATAAAATGAAATAAAAAAAATGGTGAACGCTCGAGTTTTTATATTACTTTAGATAGATATATTGTAGATTATAGACGCTCAACAACTAATGAGTTCATCAGTGTCTATTTAATATTACTTTAATGTGGACTTGATCTTTGAATAAATAAAATACTTGACAGTTGCGGCTTTATAAAATTATAATCCCTGATGTTAAGTTTTTATTTATTATTAATTAGACGCCATTTTAAAATTTTAATAATTTAATTTGAATGGTCATAGTGAAAGAGATTATAGTCAATAAACTAAAATAATATTTCGGTCTATTTAAAGAATTATCTATTTACATATTCTTCAATGATTTTAATCTTCAAAATACAAGCAAAGTATGTATACAGTGCAGTGGAAATCTCAGAGCGCTTGAAAATATATGGCTGGGGTTACATAGAGTCAAATCACATCAACGGAATTCTAAAATTGTTGGAGCTGTTGATGGCTGCAGTAAAAGATACCTTGGGGTTGAGAATAGCCCAGCGTGTAGCAATGCTGTTGTTTACATGGCGTTGCTATGGTTCCTCTATTACAAGTCCCCAGTTCCCGGGTTCTAGCCCGAGAGCTGGTAAAAGTGTCAATTGGATTTTCAATTTATTATTACCTAAAAAAATAATGAATTGAAAATATGAATTGCTGCTAGGCCCAAATAACCTTAGCTGTTGATGGTCTTTAAAACACAATTTGAAAGATATCTTCTAATTAATTTTTTTAAAGCCACCAACTGCAAGGGACATTTGGGCCAAGTATTATGTTATACGTATTTTCAATTTGTTTTTTTAATTATCGATAATGTGGGCTTTTGAGGATATCTATATCAATTTGCTATTATGTTTTTAATAATACGTTGATTTACTGTATTTTGATAAAATTATTCCGCTGACATGTCGCTCTGTGTATCTTCACCTTTATAATTTAACCCCTCCGCGATAAAATATGGTTGACTAGCGTTCTATATGCTTTGATAAAATTACAAATAATTATAATTATTCCGCCGACATTTCGCTCTGTGTATCTTCATCTTTAAAATTTAACCTCTCCGCGATAAAACATGGTTGACTAGCGTACTATATGCTTTGATAAAATTACAAATAATAATTATTTTTCCGCCGACATTCCGCTCTGTGTATCTTCACCTTTACCGTTAGACCGCTTCGCGATAAAATACGGTTGACTAGCGTACTGTATGCTTTGATAAAATACAAATAATCATAATTATTCCGCCGACATTCCGCTCGGTGTACCTTCGCCTTTAAAATTCAACCGATCCGCGATAAAATACGGTTGACTAGCGTACTGTATATGCTTTGATAAAATACAAATAATTATAATTATTTCGCCGTCTTTCCGCTCTGTGTATCTTCACCTTTAAAATTTAACCGCTTCTCAATAATTAAAATACGCTTGACTAGCGTACTGTATGCTTTGATAAAATACAAATAATAATTATTATTCCGCCGTCTTTCCGCTCTGTGTATCTTCACCTTTAAAATGTAACTGCTCCGCGATAAAATATGGTTAACTAGCGTACTCTATGCTTTGATAAAATACAAATAATTATAATTATTCCGCCGACATTTCGCTCTGTGTATCTTCACCTTTAAAATTTAACCCATCCGCGATAAAATATGGTTGACTAGTGTACTATATGCTTTGATAAAATACAAATAATAATTCTTATTCCGCCGTTATTCCGCCGTCTTTCCGCTCTTTACCTTTAAAATTTAACCGCTCCGCGATAAAATACGATTAAGTAGCGTGCTGTATACTTTGATAAAATTACAAATAATAATTATTATCCCGCCGTCTTTCCGCTCTGTGTACCTTCACCTTTACAGTTTGACCGCTTCGCGATAAAATACGTCGGCTGGCGTACTTTGCGTTTTGATAATTTCACACGAGCGTGGTGGTCATAAAACGTATTTGAATGTCTTCATTAAGGAATACCGGCCGTCCATAAATTCTGTTCTTATACATAATACACCTGTATAGTGTAATGAATATGGTACAGTATACACGTGTACACGTGTTGGTCAGCTAGAGCGGTAATTATGCGGTAGCACTAACGATTCACATACCTTGTGTTATTGTTGTGTTATTCATTATCAATGGCACTGATATAGTCTTTTTTTTACTCCTTGGACTGTGAGCGCCAATTAGGGGACGGGATGTATTTATAAATTATAAAATATCTACACTAGAATAAAAAGTTTAAGGATGCTAACTCAGAAGGATAATATCAACATTTATTTCCATAGAATATGTCAGACAAAAACTGGAATATAATCCGGCAATCAGTACCGGCAGATTCGAGTAGCTTACGAAATGAAAAATAATTAGACTGATGACCAGTCCTATACTTCCCACCTAGTAAATATTTGCAAAAAATAAACACTCTTTTTTTATTCTTTGAAAAAAGCATGCTCTTTTTTGTTTAGTGATCTACTGATGGCTAGCTTAAAATAGCAAAAATCATGGTTACCTTGATTTACCTACAATTTTTATTTTTTTTTAGTAAAATATTTTTTTTTTCGAAAACTGTACATTTTAGAGAAAAAAAAATATTTACATTTTTTTCATATTATAACATCTAGAATTCATTTATATTTTTTTTTACCTATGTTAATACGTGACATTGAGAACGTTTTTTTTTAATATCTCAGGATCTACTGACCCGATTTGACTCAAAATCTACTCAGATCTAAGTTAAAGGCTGATAGACACAACAGAACAATCGGCATGGCCGTATGTTGTTCCATTTTTATGATATCGAAGGCGAAAAATTGACCACATACACACAGACACACATACAGACATCAGTCAGAAAATGATCTTAAACGATTGCTAGGGTCTCAAAACGTGAAGATCTGTTAAAATCTCGAAATATTTTTTTCGGACTAAATCCATTACTTCTCTACCATAGTAGAGGTGGGAAGTAATAATTAACGTACGACTGTCAGTTGCCCGTAATTGTTAAACTTATTTAATGCAATTTGTCCAGTTATGGGTCATTTTACAGTTAATCAGGGTGCTTTCGTTGTTGAAAATTTTATTCGAACACAGAGCATTGTGCAGGCTCAAAGGAATTTTAGGCGTGAATTTGAAGTTGCCAGGGACGGAAGAATACCAAAACGGGACACAATTTTAAATTGGGTGTGTCAGTTCCGAGTGCATGGTAGCGTCCACGCACACTTCAAGATCTGAAAAACGCAATTCGAGATGAAATTAGAAATATTGGACCTGATTTATTACGAAGAGTAATGGAAAACTTTCTAGAAAGATGCCAAGAATGTTTAAACTTTAAAACTGCAATGGCGCTCACTTAAAAGATGTTATTTTCAAAAAATAGCGTAATTTAATAAATTGCAGATATCGAAATTATAAAAAAAGTCGTTGTTATTTCTCACATTCCAACAATAACCATATATACGAGGTGGTTTAAAACCACCAGTACTGATTGCCGAACCCATTATTACGGACCTACATTTTTGAATGAATGAATTGTGAATTATAGACGTTCGACAACAGAAGTCATTAACGTCTGACCTACATTTTTTATCAGCTACTGTCAAGACTCGATAGAGACTAATTCAGGAGAATAATTTTATTGTACTTATTTAAAGAAAAAATGTTTTATAACTTTAATGAATTTTCGATTTTTTAATTCGGTTCAAAATAGTATAAAGCGGCAATTTAACTATTGTAGTGATGATGTAACAAAATAAAATATTGATCTCACTGACATACAAGCAAGCAATATAATAGGCCATGGTACAACTTTTATTTTTATTTCAGAACAATATTATTTAATTCATTCAAGAAATTATGTAACGCGGCGACTTGGTCAAACTGGATTCTTTTCATAAAATCATTTCAGTCCTAAACGCGTTGTCTATTAAAAATCTATTTTCGAGAATTATTTATATAGGTATTTATTATCATTTTGCATCAGGTCGTCGCCGGTCGGGGCCCTGCGAGTACTTTATTTAAAAAAGTCGACTTGTCTATTATTTAAAAAATTCGACTGATGACCAGTCCTATACTTCCCACCTAGTAAATATTTGCAAAAAATAAACACTCTTTTTTTTTATTCTTTGACTAGGCCCAAATAACCTTAGCTGTTGGTGGTCTTTAAAACACAATTTAATTTTTATTCTTTGAAAAAAGCATGGCCCTCTTTTTTGTTTGGTGATCTACTGATGGCTAACTTAATATAGCAAAAATCATGGTTACCTTGATTTACGTACAATTTTTATTTTTTTTAGTAAAATATTTTTTTTCTCGAAAACTATACATTTTAGAGAAAAAAAATATTTACATTTTTTTCATATTATAACATCTAGAATTCATTTATATTTTTTTTTACCTATGTTAATACGTGACATTGAGGACGTTTTTTTGAATATCTTAGGATCCACTGAACCGATTTGACTCCAAATCTAATCAGATCTAAGTTAAAGGCTGATAAACACAATAGAACAATCGGAATGCCCGTATGTTGTTCCGTTCTTAAGATATCGAAGGCGAAAAATTGACCACATACACACACACACATACACACACACATACACACACACACATACACACACACACACACACACACACACATACAGACATCAGTCAGAAAATGATCTTAAACTATTGCTAGGATCTCAAAACGTGAAGATCTGTTAAAATCTCGAAATATTTTTTTCGGACTGAATCCATTACTTCCCTACCATAGTAGAGGTGGGAAGTAAAAATTATTAAGCTGGTGTTCTTCGACGTGTAAATTTTAACGTAAACTTTTTGGAAGACTGTATAAAATATACCTAACTAATAATAATTATTCTTGTGGCGTTAAAACATTGTTACGGTTTTTGTTGTAATGTGGAAATGTTATGGTGTTCATTAATTAGGATTAACAACTGAAAGCTACGTGTCGTTAAAATGTCGTCGAGTTTTTTAATTAAGTTTTTCAACAAGTTGATTGTTAATGATCATCACGCTCAGCGCTTTTCAAGGTAAATTATTCTTTTTTTTTTACTGTGCAGGAGTAGTAAATTAATTTGGGTACAGCTGTATTTTTTTCTGGTGAAAGTAGTTGGTTATGTTTTAAGGGTTAGAGCAGACGTTTATGACCTCTGTTGTCGAGTGTCTATTATTCACAATTCATTCTTTCTTTTAGGGCTAGAAACATACGAATTTTCCTCTTTATACTATTATTAAGGTCGATTTATATTATCCAGTCAGACACGGCGCGGGAACGTAGCGTTTCCGCACTGTAAGAAATAAGAAGGCCGATTACATAGATTATCGATGGTCCATTTGTAGCCAGCGATTAATCTGGTAATAGGCACACAAAGAGACAATGATGTCACAAACAGGTATCACCTGCACATCGCGTAGATTCTATAAAAACACATTGCGCATGCGTGGTTACTAATTTTACACTAATTTCTTTTGTATTCATCCATTTTATATATGTAACTATACATTTTATTTTGTAATTTTTACACACTTTATCGGAATATTGCACAAATTATGTAATTTTAATTTACTTTATGTAAAAATCACAAATTTGTTTAACTTTGCAGTAAAAGTCCAAGTTTTTATGAAGTTTTCTGTGTAAAAATAAATAATAATGTAAAATCACTTAGAAAATCGAGCGAATTCTACCTTAACTTCCAAAGTATTTTTACATCCATTTTTTACAGTGTGATCCGCCAGCTATTACCTACTGATGACCTGCTATAAATGTGAAGTTGGCGACACAAATGAATTGTCGAAAATTTCTGAAAAGACTGAAAATTAAATGAAAAGTAGCTATTTTATAGTGGGTATGGCAAAAAATAAATTACGATACTTTTCTGTTTGCAACATGAATAATACTTTGTTTTTTTCGTGTTCGTTTTTGTGTTGATTTGTTACATAAGAAATGTTGCAGATTGGAATTAATGGCAGTAAAGTGCACAAAATATGAGCAGATCTAATTTGGAACGGATAAATTGCGTGGTGTGCAACGCGTTAAATAATGAATAATTTGAACATGAAGCGAAGTGAAATTTTCTACAGCAATTAATTATGTTTATGAACAATATTACTTTTAAATATGATATGTGGTGTTGGTGCAACTTGCATGAAACAGTAAGCTGCCGTTGCTTTAGATTTTAGTAATTTATAGACGCTCGACAACTGAGGTTGTCTATATTGTACCAATCGAATCTTAAGACAACACCTAAAAACATTCTGTAGTCAGCACGAGCATGACTTTATAATTATTAGAACATGTTCACTCAGTTCTAATCATAACATGTTTTTGTATCTATTGAGAATAGTCTAATCTTTAGACAACACTTCAATCACCTGTATTCAATACGAACAACACAGTATAATTTAGAACATGTTCGCTCAGTTCTGATCATAACATGTTCTTGCATCTATTGAGAACACTCTAATCTGTAGACAACATTTCAATCACCTGTATTCAATACGAACATAACAGTATAATTTAGAACATGTTATCTCAGTTCTAATCATAACATGTTCTTGTATCTATTGAGAACAGTCTAATCTTTGACTACACTTCAAGTATTCAATACGAACATCACAGTATAATTTAGAACATGTTCACTCAGTTCTATTCATAACATGTTCTTGTACCTATTGAGAACAGTTTAATCTTTAGACAACACTTCAAGTATTCAATACGAACATCACATTATAATTTAGAACATGTTCGCTCAGTTCTATTCATAACATGTTCTTGTATCTATTGAGAACAGTCTAATCTTTAGACAACACTTCAATCATCTGTATTCAATACGAACATCACATTATAATTTAGAACACGTTCGCTCAGTTCTATTCATAACATGTTCTTGTATCTATTGAGAACAATCTAATCTTTAGACAACACTTCAATCACCTGTATTCAATACGAACATCACAGTATAATTTAGATCATGTTCGCTTAGTTCTATTCATAACATGTTCTTTAACCTATTGAGAACAGTCTAATCTTTAGACAACACTTTAATCACCTGTATTCAATACGAACATCACAGTATAATTTAGAACATGTTCGCTCAGTTCTATTCATAACATGTTCTTCAACCTATTGAGAACAGTCTAATCTTTAGACAAAACTTCAATCACCTGTATTCAATGCGAACATCATAGTATAATATAGAACATGTTCGCTCAGTTCTATTATAACATGTTCTTGTATCTATTAATTTGTCGTTAATCTCATAATCACCACGGATATCATTTGTTCCGTGTAATATTAACTAGAACATGTTCTTTTTAACATTAAGCACCACGTACTTGTAGGTATTTGTTTCTGACATGTTTGGTTCTAATGTTCTTTCTGATAATCTAACATGTTCTCGTATCTACTGTATAGTAGGTACGAGAACATAGAAACGGCCCATTATTTGTTTCGGAGTTAGCACTAATGTCAACTATTCCTTGCAAAAACGTTGAACATGGTTCATTTTAATGTTCTTTCTAATAATCTAACATGTTCGTGTACTTACTGTATAGAAACGGGCCATAGGCCATTGTTCATTTCAGTGTTGGCAAGAACGTGAACCATCCGGTGTAAGAACTTAGAACATAGTCGGATCTAATGTTCTATCTAATAATGTACATGTTCTTGAATGAATGAATTGTGAATTATAGACGCTCGACATCAGAGGTCATTAGCATCTGTGTACATGTTCTTGTAATTATAAGACGCATATCTTTTAATCATAAATTTCATTTACTACATGTGAGAATTTAGAACATAATCGATTCTAATGTTCTTTCTAACATGTTCTTGTACTTAATGTATAGAAACGGTCCATTGTTCGACCCGCAAGCATTCCTTGCAAAAACTTAGAACATGGTCGGTTCTAATGTTCTTTCTAGCAGTATTACATCATTAAATGTTCGTGTATTTAATGTATACAAACGGTTCATTGTTCTTTTCGCAGTTGGCAAGAAGGTTAACCATTGCGGTACTTTCGAACATTGAATCGTGTAAGAAGTTAGAACATGATTTGTTCCAATGTTCTTTCTAACATGTTCTCGTACCTACTGTATAGAAACGGTCAATTGTTCTTTCCGTGGTGATCCTTTGTGAGAAGTTACATAGAACATGGTCGGTTCTAATGTTCTTTCTAACATGTTTCGGTACCTACTGTGTAGAAACGGCTCATTGTTCATTTCTTGGTCATCCCATGTGAGAAGTTAGATAGAACATGGTCGGTTCTAATGTTCTTTCTGACGTTCTGGTACTGACTGTATAGAAACGGCCCCTTGTTCATTCCGTGGTCATCCCATGTGAGAACTTACATAGAACATGGTCGGTTCTAATGTTCTTTCTAACATGTTCTGGTACTTACTGTATAGAAACGGTCCATTGTTCGACCCGCAGTCAACACGGACGTCAAGCTAGCCATATAAGAGCAGTGTTTATATCGCCAACAAGTGCACTAACCAGTGCAGTGTTGCATTGTACTGCATGAATTAATTATTGTCCGTATCATGTGCATATAACAGCTCTTAAGTTGCACTCATAACTTTTCTACGTTGAAAAGTGCAACGACTATTTAAATACAATATCTATGCGTGTTTTACAGTACGACACGTGCGAGAACAGATGTCAGTGTTTTAATTTCGGATCATATTTACCGAAGTATTTTTATAGACGGTTTTTAATAGTTCATTGATGTTAGAATAAAGGTTGTTTCACAATAGCAGCAATTATTTGGTCTGAACGTTATAACCTCAATATGTAATTTCCTCGAAATCAACTGATGTAACTTTGCAAAAAAAATCGTAAATTTTTTTCTTCAAGAATTGCTTGCGATTCGGAAATTTGTATGAGCTATCGAAAATTAATTTGTGTTTTTAAAATTAACTCTACATGAGACAAATAAAACAAGGAAAATAAACAAAAAAGTTTGCCTGAAATGTAAGCTTTTTTTTCAAAACGTTCTATTTCGAGTCGAAAAAATCATGGCTCGATTTTCAGTATCTGAACTGAGAGCTATAAGACTTTAATCTTTTACGCTGTGACGATTAAAGTTGCGAAAAAATTTTGCACGCTCGTGGGTGCACTCAAATTTGACAATTTTTTGTAATTTTGGCCCGGTCCGTTTGGAAGTGATGCATCGACGCACAGAAACGTCAACATCGAAATTTAATGTCAGAGACTAGGATTTTCCGGTAATAATGCTTTATTAAAAAAAAAATTACGATTTTTGTCCGTAAAATAAAAAACTTTTTAACAAAAACAAAAACAAAAAAGCGACTAAAAAGAGGAAAATAATGAAATTTTGAGGTCTGCGCAAATTTAATAAAACATATGAAGGCAGTTAAAAAGAAGATATTAATCGCTATAGGATTCTATACATTTTAACCGACTTCATATTTTATTAAATTGGCGCAGACGTCAAAATTTCAGTATTTTCCTCTTTTTAGTCGCTTTTTGAAGGAGATTTTTGTTTTTGTTAAAAAGTTTTTTATTTTTTACTTTTTAGTGTCTAAAAGTGACATTTACCTTAAAGGAATCACATGCCGTTACTCACTTTTTTATTAAAATCAGCCGAACTACTGAACCGATTTTGATGAAATTTCTTTGGGACCAATCTGAAAGTATATCCTTTCAAATAAAAAAAGAATTTTCCAAATCGGTTTATAAATGACGGAGTTCTGACAAACATAAAAAAAAATACCACCGAAATGGGAACCACCTCTTTTTTTGAAGTCGGTTAATTACATGAATTTGAAGATTTTTGACTTTGTGATAGTTGTTCATTTTAGATTGTTCGCTGCATTGTTCGACTGTACCACAATGGGTTGAGGTTCGAATTGTCCCGCAAGCGTAACATATAAACGCAATTACAATCTGTTGTTGAAGTGTCACAATGTTCACCTGACTTTATGACATAGAGATAGATAAAACCCAGTGTATATTATACGCACACTACTTCATAGATAATTTCTACCGACCGCACTTAACTACATTCTGTAGTCCAGTGCAGTCTATGATCATAGTTTTTGATATAATGCTGTAATAGTGATTGTTATAGATTGATGCGCCAATTTTAGGAATCCGTACCATAGACAGTGGTGGCGCCAGAGGGTGGGCCATGGCCCACCTTAAACTGTCGACCCATCCCGGCATAATCCCCAATTTCTACGTTAATAGTAGGTAATAATAGGACGTAGTCCAGTGGTTAGCGTCGCGGCCTCTGGATCATACTGTCGTGGGTTCAAATCTCGCCTTCGCTCACTGATGTTTTGTGATGTCATTTAGTTTTAAGTAAATTGTTATTTAATGTAATAAAGACACCAATGGCCTAAGTTGTCGACGTGTCTATATAATTTATATATATATAAAAGAAAGTCATATGTTAGTTAGTTAGTTACACCATTTATAACTCGATAACGGCTGGACCGATTTTCATGATCTTTGATTTTTTGGATTTGTCTCCGCCCTGGTTAACAGAATAACTATTAAAACATCGGAAAAATTCACCAGGGAGCGAACGAGCGAAGCGAGTGAGTAATGTATCACCCGGAATTGAACGAGCGAAGCGAGTGAGTAGCGTATTGCAGTCTGGGCGAGGCCGGACGGGGCCGCTAGTTTACAATAAATAAAAAAAAATTCGACTGATGACCAGTCCTATACTTCCCACCTAGTAAATATTTGCAAAAAATAAACACTCTTTTTTTTTTATTCTTTGACTAGGCCCAAATAACCTTAGCTGTTGGTGGTCTTTAAAACACAATTTAATTTTTATTCTTTGAAAAAAGCATGGCCCTCTTTTTTGTTTGGTGGTCTACTGATGGCTAGCTTAATATAGCAAAAATCATGGTTACCTTGATTTACGTACAATTTTTATTTTTTTTAGTAAAATATTTTTTTTCTCGAAAACTATACATTTTAGAGAAAAAAAATATTTACATTTTTTTCATATTATAACATCTAGAATTCATTTATATATTTTTTTACCTATGTTAATACGTGACATTGAGGACGTTTTTTTGAATATCTCAGGATCCACTGAACCGATTTGACTCAAAATCTAATCAGATCTAAGTTAAAGGCTGATAAACACAATAGAACAATCGGCATGCCCGTATGTTGTTCCGTTCTTAAGATATCGAAGGCGAAAAATTGACCACATACACACACACATACACACATACACACATACACACATACACACACACATACAGACATCAGTCAGAAAATGATCTTAAACGATTGCTAGGGTCTCAAAACGTGAAAATCTGTTAAAATCTCGAAATATTGTTTTCGGACTGAATCCATTACTTCCCTACCATAGTAGAGGTGGGAAGTAAAAATAAAATAGGTTAAAAAATACTATAAATAATTATTAACTTTGAATTTTAACTGTGAACATTCTTCCCGACTATGGCCGCTTTTTTTTTAATAAAGTTTTTTTTTATTAGTGTATTTGCCATATGGCACATACACTATTGGCGTCGGTCGGATGGTGGGACCTAGGGGTCGGACCAAAATTTCTCGACGTTTCATAGCCTCCTGAACACTTTGGCACCATTTTTAAAAATGTTTATATATATATGTATGTATATATATATATTTATATATATATTTATATATATATATATATATATGTGTGTGTACACGATAACTCTCGACAGACTTAATCGATTGAAACGAAATTTGGTACACACATTGGAACCCATCACCGCAAGAAGCCTATTTAAAATGGGCCCGATCGGACCATTTTCAGGGTTGCATTTAGGGGTTCCAAAAAGTTTTTGGGCCCAAAAATATCGAAAAATTTGTCAGAATCGTTTCAAAATTGAAATTTAACTCTTTAGTAAAGATTAAAATGTGCTGCTAAAATTTTAATAAAATCGGCCCGACAGGACCGGACTTTCAAATTTTATGAAAACACTAGTTTGTTGATACGGATTTACTTATGAAAGGGTGTATTTAATTGGGTGTACTGATAAAATCCATGTCTAATATTGAAATTTAGAAAAATTTAATTATTTTAAGGGACGTATTAAGGGGTTAAATTTTTTATTTTGTCAAAAAACAAACTTAAGTTCACATAATAATGCCACAATGCCTGATGTATTAGCAAATACACTATATTGTCGGCAGGGTTTGGCACTGCGACCCGAGTTTTTTTATTTTTAGTTCCTGATGCTACCTTGAAGTTTTTGAAGCTACTGAAGTAAGTAAAATGTTTTTCTATCTAGTTGAAAATGATTCTTGTATATTGCACTTCGGAATACTTATGTCTTATATTATGCATTTGTAACGTAGTGTGGTTTCCTGAGGAAAATGGTGGTGACACAGAGTTTTCAAATTAGTTTTCAGGAAAGCACACTGCCACAAAAACCAGTGAAAAAAACTGGCTAGATCTTTTATATGGAGATTATACTCCAATAATTCCCCAATGGTATATTAAAAAAAAGCAGAAAGTAGTTTAAAATAATCAACTGTATTTAATTAAAAACACAACAGTAAGTCTAACCAAAACATAAATGAAAACAGCACAAAAATAAGTAGGTACTTATACAAAAAAAATCTATAGGAATTTTTGAAACACAATATTTAAATTGATTTTAACGTGACAAAAGCAAATTTTGTAAATAACAACGAAAGAAATGACCAAAGATTTATGAGTATAAAAGAAAATGAAAGGAATTTTAATGGACTACGGACGGCGGATTTCTCCCTGAAAAAATGGCTCTTAGCCGGTATTTATAGATGAGAAACGCCCTTATGTCCAATTATATAATTGAAATAATTAACCGAATTGATCTCTGTCAGACCACAGCTAGTAGTAATGTAATACTGGTTGCGGCCTGACAGGAGTTTTAAGCAAGGAAAAAATAAACACGATAAATTTAATACATAAATTTACAAAATGTATAATAATGTGAAAAAAAATATATGTAGTCGCTGCACATTGTAGATTTGTAGAGTTCGAACGCCGTACCTAGGTTGGCGGCACAATGCATTTGAGATGTAAATGGCTGTAAATCATCCTATTAGATTACCTTTTAATTGAAGCAAGTAGTCGGGACGCCCACTTATACATTTTCTTTGTGTGCCCGACGCAAATATAGGGTGTCCAAGAAAAGCATGAACTCCATATGGATATTTCCTAAACGGTAAGAGATAGAGATTTGGTTAAATGAGAGAAAATGTGTAGAATCTCCAGTACTACTATCCTGCGCAGTCAAACTTTCCATATTTTGCTTGGCTTGCGACAGACATTTAAAAAACGAGATTTTCCCATTTTTGTTTTTTATTTATGTCGCTTATTAAGTTACAAAAAAAATATTTTCGCTTTATTAAGGCACTTTTTTATAAAGATTTAAAATCTCTGCACATTTTCTCTCGTTTAACCTAATCTCTATCTCTTACCGTTTAGGAAATTTCCATGCATTTCACGCTTATCTTGGACACTGTGTGTACTGTGTATAAAACTCAACCGACCTGTTTTTTAATCCAGGAGCGGGCTGGGACTCAATTTCGGCCCGGGCTAGAGGCGGTATATTAACTAATTTTCTAATCTTTTTTTAGATATTGATATCTTTGAAATTAAAAGTGCGGGTTGTTGGAGTCGATTCAGCGTTATTTTTTCTATAAATAGACTTAATATCAAACGAATCGGGTCGAATTTATTTTTCAAAAATTTGACAAATTTGTACAAAGAGGGGGGGTCTTCTCACTTTTGGCATTTTAATGAAAACTCAAAAATCTCTCAGATGCTGTTTATATCTTTGAAGCCAAAAGTGCGGGGGTGTTGGAGTCGATTCAGCGTTATTTTCTCTATAAATAGACTTAATATCAAACGAATCGGGTCGAATTTATTTTTCAAAAATTTCGCAAATTTGTACAAAGAGGGGGGGTCTTCTTACTTTTGACATTTTTAAGAAAACTCAAAAATCTCTCAGATGCTGTTTATATCTTTAAATTTAAAAGTGCGGGGTGTTGAAGTCAATTTAGCATTATTTTTTCTATAATTAGACTTAATATCAAACGAATCAGGTTGAATTTATTTTTCAAAAATTTCGCAAATTTGTACAAAGAGGGGGGTCTTCTTACTTTTGGCATTTTTAAGAAAACTCAAAAAACTCTCAGATGCTGTTTATATCTTTGAAACTAAAAGTGCGGGGTGTTGGAGTCGATTCAGCGTTATTTTTTCTATAAATAGACTTAATATCAAACGAATCGGGTCGAATTTATTTTTCAAAAATTTCGCAAATTTGTACAAAGAGGGGGGTCTTCTTACTTTTGGCATTTTTAAGAAAACTCAAAAATCTCTCAGATGCTGTTTATATCTTTGAAACTAAAAGTGCGGGGTGTTGAAGTCGATTCAGCGTTATTTTCTCTATAAATAGACTTAATAACAAACGAATCGGGTCGAATTTATTTTTCAAAAATTTCGCAAATTTGTACAAAGAGGGGGGTCTTCTTACTTTTGGCATTTTTAAGAAAACTCAAAAAACTCTCAGATGCTGTTTATATCTTTGAAACTAAAAGTGCGGGGTGTTGGAGTCGATTCAGCGTTATTTTTTCTATAAATAGACTTAATATCAAACGAATCGGGTCGAATTTATTTTTCAAAAATTTCGCAAATTCGTACAAAGAGGGGGGTCTTCTTACTTTTGGCATTTTTAAGAAAACTCAAAAATCTCTCAGATGCTGTTTATATCTTTGAATTTAAAAGTGCGGGGTGTTGAAGTCGATTCAGCGTTATTTTCTCTATAAATAGACTTAATATCAAACGAATCGGGTCGAATTTATTTTTCAAAAATTTCGCAAATTTGTACAAAGAGGGGGGTCTTCTTACTTTTGGCATTTTTAAGAAAACTCAAAAACCTCTCAGATGCTGTTTATATCTTTGAAACTAAAAGTGCGGGGTGTTGGAAGTCGATTCAGCGTTATTTTTTCTATAAATAGACTTAATATCAAACGAATCGGGTCGAATTTATTTTTCAAAAATTTGACAAATTTGTACAAAGAGGGGGGTCTTCTTACTTTTGGCATTTTTAAGAAAACTCAAAAAACTCTCAGATGCTTTTTATATCTTTGAATTTAAAAGTGCGGGGTGTTGAAGTCGATTCAGCGTTATTTTCTCTATAAATAGACTTAATAACAAACGAATCGGGTCGAATTTATTTTTCAAAAATTTGACAAATTTGTACAAAGAGGGGGGTCTTCTTACTTTTGGCATTTTTAAGAAAACTCAAAAAACTCTCAGATGCTTTTTATATCTTTGAATTTAAAAGTGCGGGGTGTTGAAGTCGATTCAGCGTTATTTTCTCTATAAATAGACTTAATAACAAACGAATCGGGTCGAATTTATTTTTCAAAAATTTGACAAATTTGTACAAAGAGGGGGGTCTTCTTACTTTTGGCATTTTTAAGAAAACTCAAAAAACTCTCAGATGCTTTTTATATCTTTGAATTTAAAAGTGCGGGGTGTTGAAGTCGATTCAGCGTTATTTTTTCTATAAATAGACTTAATATCAAACGAATCGGGTCGAATTTATTTTTCAAAAATTTGACAAATTTGTACAAAGAGGGGGGTCTTCTTACTTTTGGCATTTTTAAGAAAACTCAAAAAACTCTCAGATGCTTTTTATATCTTTGAATTTAAAAGTGCGGGGTGTTGAAGTCGATTCAGCGTTATTTTCTCTATAAATAGACTTAATAACAAACGAATCGGGTCGAATTTATTTTTCAAAAATTTGCAAATTTGTACAAAGAGGGGGGTCTTCTTACTTTTGGCATTTTTAAGAAAACTCAAAAAACTCTCAGATGCTTTTTATATCTTTGAATTTAAAAGTGCGGGGTGTTGAAGTCGATTCAGCGTTATTTTTTCTATAACTAGACTTAATATCAAACGAATCAGGTCGAATTTATTTTTCAAAAATTTGACAAATTTGTACAAAGAGGGGGGTCTTCTTACTTTTGGCATTTTTAAGAAAACTCAAAAAACTCTCAGATGCTTTTTATATCTTTGAATTTAAAAGTGCGGGGTGTTGAAGTCGATTCAGCGTTATTTTCTCTATAAATAGACTTAATAACAAACGAATCGGGTCGAATTTATTTTTCAAAAATTTGACAAATTTGTACAAAGAGGGGGGTCTTCTTACTTTTGGCATTTTTAAGAAAACTCAAAAAACTCTCAGATGCTTTTTATATCTTTGAATTTAAAAGTGCGGGGTGTTGAAGTCGATTCAGCGTTATTTTCTCTATAAATAGACTTAATAACAAACGAATCGGGTCGAATTTATTTTTCAAAAATTTGACAAATTTGTACAAAGAGGGGGGTCTTCTTACTTTTGGCATTTTTAAGAAAACTCAAAAAACTCTCAGATGCTTTTTATATCTTTGAATTTAAAAGTGCGGGGTGTTGAAGTCGATTCAGCGTTATTTTTTCTATAAATAGACTTAATATCAAACGAATCGGGTCGAATTTATTTTTCAAAAATTTGACAAATTTGTACAAAGAGGGGGGTCTTCTTACTTTTGGCATTTTTAAGAAAACTCAAAAAACTCTCAGATGCTTTTTATATCTTTGAATTTAAAAGTGCGGGGTGTTGAAGTCGATTCAGCGTTATTTTCTCTATAAATAGACTTAATAACAAACGAATCGGGTCGAATTTATTTTTCAAAAATTTGACAAATTTGTACAAAGAGGGGGGTCTTCTTACTTTTGGCATTTTTAAGAAAACTCAAAAAACTCTCAGATGCTTTTTATATCTTTGAATTTAAAAGTGCGGGTTGTTGAGTCGATTCAGCGTTATTTTTTCTATAAATAGACTTAATATCAAACGAATCGGGTCGAATTTATTTTTCAAAAATTTCGCAAATTAGTACAAAGAGGGGGGTCTTCTTACTTTTGGCATTTTTAAGAAAACTCAAAAATCTCTCAGATGCTGTTTTATATCTTTGAAACTAAAAGTGCGGGTTGTTGAGTCGATTCAGCGTTATTTTTTCTATAAATAGACTTAATATCAAACGAATCGGGTCGAATTTATTTTTCAAAAATTTCGCAAATTTGTACAAAGAGGGGGTCTTCTTACTTTTGGCATTTTTAAGAAAACTCAAAAACCTCTCAGATGCTGTTTATATCTTTGAAACTAAAAGTGCGGGGTGTTGAAGTCGATTCAGCGTTATTTTTTCTATAAATAGACTTAATATCAAACGAATCGGGTCGAATTTATTTTTCAAAAATTTCGCAAATTTGTACAAAGAGGGGGGTCTTCTTACTTTTGGCATTTTTAAGAAAACTCAAAAAACTCTCAGATGCTTTTTATATCTTTGAATTTAAAAGTGCGGGGTGTTGAAGTCGATTCAGCGTTATTTTCTCTATAAATAGACTTAATATCAAACGAATCGGGTCGAATTTATTTTTCAAAAATTTGACAAATTTGTACAAAGAGGGGGGTCTTCTTACTTTTGGCATTTTTAAGAAAACTCAAAAAACTCTCAGATGCTTTTTATATCTTTGAATTTAAAAGTGCGGGGTGTTGAAGTCGATTCAGCGTTATTTTCTCTATAAATAGACTTAATAACAAACGAATCGGGTCGAATTTATTTTTCAAAAATTTGACAAATTTGTACAAAGAGGGGGGTCTTCTTACTTTTGGCATTTTTAAGAAAACTCAAAAAACTCTCAGATGCTTTTTATATCTTTGAATTTAAAAGTGCGGGGTGTTGAAGTCGATTCAGCGTTATTTTCTCTATAAATAGACTTAATAACAAACGAATCGGGTCGAATTTATTTTTCAAAAATTTGACAAATTTGTACAAAGAGGGGGGTCTTCTTACTTTTGGCATTTTTAAGAAAACTCAAAAAACTCTCAGATGCTTTTTATATCTTTGAATTTAAAAGTGCGGGGTGTTGAAGTCGATTCAGCGTTATTTTCTCTATAAATAGACTTAATATCAAACGAATCGGGTCGAATTTATTTTTCAAAAATTTGACAAATTTGTACAAAGAGGGGGGTCTTCTTACTTTTGGCATTTTTAAGAAAACTCAAAAATCTCTCAGATGCTTTTTATATCTTTGAATCTAAAAGTGCGGGGTGTTGAAGTCGATTCAGCGTTATTTTCTCTATAAATAGACTTAATATCAAACGAATCGGGTCGAATTTATTTTTCAAAAATTTGACAAATTTGTACAAAGAGGGGGGTCTTCTTACTTTTGGCATTTTTAAGAAAACTCAAAAAACTCTCAGATGCTTTTTATATCTTTGAATCTAAAAGTGCGGGGTGTTGAAGTCGATTCAGCGTTATTTTCTCTATAAATAGACTTAATATCAAACGAATCGGGTCGAATTTATTTTTCAAAAATTTCGCAAATTTGTACAAAGAGGGGGGTCTTCTTACTTTTGGCATTTTTAAGAAAACTCAAAAATCTCTCAGATGCTTTTTATATCTTTGAATCTAAAAGTGCGGGGTGTTGAAGTCGATTCAGCGTTATTTTCTCTATAAATAGACTTAATAACAAACGAATCGGGTCGAATTTATTTTTCAAAAATTTCGACAAATTTGTACAAAGAGGGGGGTCTTCTTACTTTTGGCATTTTTAAGAAAACTCAAAAAACTCTCAGATGCTGTTTATATCTTTGAATCTAAAAGTGCGGGGTGTTGAAGTCGATTCAGCGTTATTTTTTCTATAAATAGACTTAATATCAAACGAATCGGGTCGAATTTATTTTTCAAAAATTTCGCAAATTTGTACAAAGAGGGGGGTCTTCTTACTTTTGGCATTTTTAAGAAAACTCAAAAATCTCTCAGATGCTTTTTATATCTTTGAATTTAAAAGTGCGGGGTGTTGAAGTCGATTCAGCGTTATTTTCTCTATAAATAGACTTAATATCAAACGAATCGGGTCGAATTTATTTTTCAAAAATTTCGCAAATTTGTACAAAGAGGGGGGTCTTCTTACTTTTGGCATTTTTAAGAAAACTCAAAAATCTCTCAGATGCTGTTTATATCTTTGAAACTAAAAGTGCGGGGTGTTGGAGTCGATTCAGCGTTATTTTTTCTATAAATAGACTTAATATCAAACGAATCGGGTCGAATTTATTTTTCAAAAATTTCGCAAATTCGTACAAAGAGGGGGGTCTTCTTACTTTTGGCATTTTTAAGAAAACTCAAAAATCTCTCAGATGCTGTTTATATCTTTGAAACTAAAAGTGCGGGGTGTTGGAGTCGATTCAGCGTTATTTTTTCTATAAATAGACTTAATATCAAACGAATCGGGTCGAATTTATTTTTCAAAAATTTCGCAAATTCGTACAAAGAGGGAAGGTCTTCTTACTTTTGGCATTTTTAAGAAAACTCAAAAAACTCTCAGATGCTGTTTATATCTTTGAAACTAAAAGTGCGGGGTGTTGGAGTCGATTCAGCGTTATTTTTTCTATAAATAGACTTAATATCAAACGAATCGGGTCGAATTTTTTTATCAAAAATTTCGCAAATTCGTACAAAGAGGAGGGTCTTCTTACTTTTGGCATTTTTAAGAAAACTCACAAAACTCTCAGATGCTGTTTATATCTTTGAAACTAAAAGTGCGGTGTGTTGGAGTCGATTCAGCGTTATTTTTTCTATAAATAGACTTAATATCAAACGAATCGGGTCGAATTTTTTTTTCAAAAATTTCGCAAATTCGTACAAAGAGGAAGGTCTTCTTACTTTTGGCATTTTTAAGAAAACTCAAAAAACTCTCAGATGCTGTTTATATCTTTGAAACTAAAAGTGCGGGGTGTTGGAGTCGATTCAGCGTTATTTTTTCTATAAATAGACTTAATATCAAACGAATCGGGTCGAATTTTTTTATCAAAAATTTCGCAAATTCGTACAAAAAGGAGGGTCTTCTTACTTTTGGCATTTTTAAGAAAACTCACAAAACTCTCAGATGCTGTTTATATCTTTGAAACTAAAAGTGCGGGGTGTTGGAGTCGATTCAGCGTTTTTTGTTCTATAAATAGACTTAATATCAAACGAATCGGGTCGAATTTTTTTATCAAAAATTTCGCAAATTCGTACAAAGAGGGGGGTCTTCTTACTTTTGGCATTTTTAAGAAAACTCAAAAATCTCTCAGATGCTGTTTATATCTTTGAAACTAAAAGTGCGGGGTGTTGGAGTCGATTCAGCGTTATTTTTTCTATAAATAGACTTAATATCAAACGAATC